>CM060900.1:537937845-539310345 GCA_030762935.1 Hymenopus coronatus | reverse complement strand
AATGTTTAAAAACAGTTAATGCATATATATCATAATAATCTCACAACTGAAGCAGAAAATTTTCTAAACACAGCAGGACGTAAGGTCTATTTATCTGACAAACATAACAAAAATCACAGTGATGCTGAAACCAAGTCAATTTAATTCCAGTTTAACATGCAGAAAATGTAACACAATTGGTCCTAGCATGCTTTCTCTTTTATATACAATAGCAGTTTTAATTCCTATGTTCTTATGAATACTATTAACTTGAAACAACCAACAAGTTTAAAGCTTAAACATATATTAAACCATAAAAACAATTTGTAACAGAGTTGTTAAGTGCAAAAGATCTGTAATACTTTTACACCTGCCACTTGAAAAGCCAGCCATATGTTTTTAATTCTCAGTTATGTATTTTGAAAGCCTTCAAATTTCATTATTTGTGGTGAGGATAAGGGAAAAACCAGAGCAGGGTTGTTCGCTTCAGGGGACACAAGGTTTAATCTATTCCCCTTCTTTGTTCCTTGGTTTGTCTACTATCCAAGGAGCATCTATTCTACTGAGTAATCACATAGAGCAGAACAGGTTCCATGGCTCTTAGCCAGCTGGCACTGAAGTGGAGACTTCCTTGCAAACATGGCTCATGTTACATTGAGATGGCTCTATTCAGGTACTGGTATTCTTTCCCCAAATTACATTCATTTATGATTCATATCTCTATACTGATTCTACATGTAGCCCCCACATTCCTTCAATTTACCCGCTACTTTTAATTTTTATCTGTAAGGGGGATTAGAAAAGTAAGTTTATAAAACAAATCTGGAGAAACTTAAGAAGAAATTGCTGTCATTTTTCAGAGGGAACTGTTATTCTAATAATCAGTTTCCTAAGCAGGTGCCAAAAATGTCTGGACAGTGACGGGAAGCACTTCCAACATGTTCTGGTTTGATACATTTGAGTATATTTATTTTTAAGTGTTTACTTTTTGCTTTTTAGAAATATCTTACGAGACAAACTGTAGTATATTTACTGCAAATGTGCTGTCACCTGCTCAGCATGCATAGCAGGATGGTTAAGAGCCATGAAGCCGGTTCTTCTATACTCATCACCCAGTGTTAGTGATACGTCATTGTACAGTCTGAAATCCCCAAAAACAAACTTGGATGGAGAATGACACCAAGTAACACGAATTGGCATGACTAAAATAGCGCTATTAGGTTTATGGTGGCAAATATTTGGTATTCTGAGAAATGGAAAACACAAATCACCTTACCATAATGCTGCACTTAAAGACATATGGGGGTCATACAGGTACATTTATAGTATACTGTCTTAAAAAACTATATCATTCTAGCTCAAAATTAATGGTCCTGAAACTGTTCTATGTTCTGCTACTTCTTTAGGCTCTTATTTAAATGTAACAATTAATTAGGTACTTTTGCTTGCCAAGAAAGTTTAGCAAAGCAAAATTTAATATTTGGTATTCATTACCTATACTGAAGGATTATAAAGAAGCAAAAGATAAAATAGTGTAGGCAAAAGGTAATATCTTACATAAATAGTAAATGTATAAATGAAGATGCACATAGTGTAATATAAAGAGTTTAAGGATTTTAGAATGTAGATCGTTTATTGTAGTACAATTTACGTATGCAAACTGAAAAAGGAGTAAATTCATGTACAAATATACACATACTTAACTTTTTCTAATATATTCATGCAACACACATTCCTGTACAAGTATGCTATACAAAGCACTTAGTGCTTTTCTCATCTCAGCACACAGCCTCAGTTTCTTGTTTTGTTTCAGATAATAGTTGCTTTTTATTCTTTTTAAAGCAACTTTCCATATCATCGTCGTCGTCGTCATCATTATCATCACATTTATTGTTGTTGCTAGTATTTAACTTAATTAATGATCATAACAACCATGGTGACATCAGTTCTGTAACAAATCTCTTTATTGTTTACAAATGAAGTCTTAAATTCAGTGCTGCAAGTAATTCACTCAATATTTTGATGCGTAGACAGTTTCCAGATGCACGCCATCTATGGCTTGTGCAACACTGTACACTATTGCTCCAGTCTCTCATGACTCAGTACAATTCACAACACAACACTGCACTGCACTGCACTGCAATCCTTCCTCCTTTTATAGCTAGAAAATATCACAGATTTTCTTGGAAGCTTCTGAAAGCCAAAGCTTGGAGAAACATCTCAAATATTGAGAAGAATCATGACATCGCATGTCCTGAAGATTCCTGTTATGTTGTACTACTTTTCCTATTCTTGTTTCTCACATACCAAGGTGAACGAGAGAATCACTGCTGAAGAAGACAGCACTGTCACACTGCTGCCTCCTCAGGGATTGTCTTCCTGACCAGTGGCATCATTAAAGCAGGCTAGACGATCCAAATGTACAACCAGTGTTTTCCCTCGGGGTAGTCTCTGGATACAATAAGACATCATTTATCCTTTTTACAGCAAGGTAAGGCCCTTACCATGGTTGTTGAAGCTTGGTGCGGCATCCCTTGGTCTGGATATCTGGATAGGGTGATATAGCCACACCAGGTCACTTTGCTGGAAACCTTGACTGTTACTTGGTAAAGTAATCCATTGCGACCAACAAATACCTGTTGCTACATTGATGGCTATGCGCTTGAAGGGTGCTCTCTTGTTATACTGCTGCATGCAACCCCAGCTCCTGGTCTGTGGGCTGCGACTTGCCGCACACATATGACATTGGTGTCATCATCTCTAAGTGTCTGCCCATAGTCTGAGCCAGCAGTAATGTTGTCGGAGCTTTTGGCAGTTCAGTTGTGTCCCAAATATTCTCCTAAGGTCCCTGCATGTACTTCTGCCAATACTGCCACCTGAGGGAGGATCAGCTGCTCTCTCTGGGTCTTCCCATCTAGTAATTCCTCTACTCTAAACAGCGCCCCTTCTTTGATCTTCAATGAGCCCCATTGGGCCCAGTAAGGCTTGTACACAGTATTCCTTGGTGCAATGTCCTACCAGCTTGGCCTGGTCTCTGCCTCCACTTCTCCCAGAAGTGGCCCCCAGTTTGGCGTTGACCAACTGCTCCCTCCTCAGCCTTGCAATATCCCATCTAGTTGCAGGCCCCAGTGAAATAACTCAGACCGCTGCATCATGCTCCTTCTCTTCAATCTTAGTGCAGTGGCTGCACTCCTCTGAACATGGCAACCACATTGGTTTGACTCCTTCCTTTTCGATGTTCTGATGGAAAGTTGTACTCTTGCAGCCTCTGGACTCAATGGACTGCCTGGCCCTCCAGGTTTTTGAAGCTCAACAGCCAGGTGCAGATAGAATGGTCAGTCCTCAGGTGGAATGGCTGACCGTAAAGATGCTTATGAAATAACTCCAGCACCTTTAGTAACTGCCAGTAACAGGTAACACAGTAGTTATTTTCTGCTTTAGAGATCATATAGCTGTAGTAGGCAATTACCCGCTCCTGGCTGGTGTCAATGGCATTGGTGGCCACAATAAATTTGCCAACAGGATGTGGAAATTCCAAAATAAGAGCACTGCAGAGTACTGACTTAAGACCCTGGAACATGTTCTCTGCTTCTTCCGAACCACATGTAAGGCCAGTGCTCTTCTGTCCAAGTTTTTGCCATGTTGGAGAAACCTCTGACAAACTGGTAGTAGTAGCTGCATAGGCCTAGAAAATATTGCAGCTATCTCTTGTCTTTTGGGTGAGGCCAATCTCTCAACATCCGAGCTTTCTCTGGGCTCGTGGCCACTCCAGATGATGAGACTATGTGACCCAAGTAGTTTACTTCCTTGCAGAAATGTTGGCACTTGTTCACATTCAATTTCAAGGTTGCTACCTATGATGATGTCATCCAAATAAAGCAGGCAGGCATGGTAGGTCAACCCTCTCATCACAGACTGGAAGGTGACTGGTGCATTGCAGAGGCCAAAGGGCATAACTGTAAATTGCTAAGCATTGTCACATCTTGGCGTCATGCACCTCGTCAATGAAGGAGTAGCAGCATCCTTGGACATGTAGCTAGGTGGCTTTGTTCACAAGCTGTTCAATGGCTAGGGAAAACTCCGGCATTGTCTCACCTGGTTATTGCAGCCTCGCCTTAAGCTGACTGCGGTAGGCTGCAGTCAAGTGATGGTTTCCAAAGCGGTTCTCAAAGGCCTCCCTGATCTGCCTAGACTTTGCCAACGTCAAGATTGCATTCAATACTTCTGGAGGCTTGCTCTCAGCTGTGCAGCTTCTTCATTTACTGATAATTGGTTGTGAGTTGCAACAGCAGCAAACTGTCGGCAGAAAACTTTGAAGGTTGACGTCCAGTTATGCTTGGGTGGCTTGATGCATGGAGATAAGTTTCACTTCCGTCATCTTGACATTCAAATCCTTAAGCCTCCCATCAAGCATACTTTGCACCATGGCATTCAGTTCCTTGGTACTGCCCTCGGCTCTTTCTTCCAGGCCATTAAGGCATTAGGATCTTTCATCGTTCCACCAAGCTCCTCCACTCTTTTGCCAGATCTTCTACTTCTTCTCCAAGTTCTTCCATGTCCTTCATCATACCAGGCAACTGTCTGTTGATTTTTGTAGAAAGTTATGTTTTCATCATAAACATTTAATTTCTCATCTTCTCCTCCACTTTCTCCCCTGTGGTTTTCATTTCAGCCTTCATTTCCATCTCCATCTTCTCTAAGGAGGAATCCATTATATCATTTCACCCCTCATTTCTTCCATGCCGGTGTTCACTGTCGCTATTTCACTTCCACAACAATATTTGAATCATCTCTTCCATCTTGGCTTCTTAATCCCACTTCTGACACAAGTGTAACAAATGTCTGTATTGACTCAAAAATTGTTTACAAATAATGTCTTAAAATCACTGCTGCAAGTAATTCACTTGATGTTTCAATGTGTAGACAGTTCATGGCTGCATTCCATCAATGGCTTGCACACCACTGCCTGCTAACACTCCAGTCACTCAAGTCTCAGTACACTTCACTACACTACCACAGCCATGTCTCCTGTTAACACTCCAGTCACTCATGACTCAGTACACTTCACTACACCACCACAGCCATGTCTCGTGTTAACACTCCAGTCACTCATGACTCAGTAAACTTCACTAGACCACCACAGCCATGTCTCGTGCTAACACTCCAGTCACTCATGACTCAGTACACTTCACTACACTACCACAGCCATGTCTCCTGTTAACACTCCAGTCACTCATGACTCAGTATGCTTCACTACATCACCACAGTCATGTCTCGTGCTAACACTCCAGTCACTCCTGTCTCAGTACACTTCACTACACCACCACAGCCATGTCTCGTGCTAACACTCCAGTCACTCCTGTCTCAGTACACTTCACTACACCACCACAGCCATTTCTCGTGCTAACACTCCAGTCACTCCTGTCTCAGTACACTTCACTACACCACCACATCCATGTCTCGTGCTATAACTCCAGTCACTCATGACTCAGTATGCTTCACTACACCACCACATCCATGTCTCGTGCTAACATTCCAGTCACTCACAACACAACAACACTGTACTGCAATCCTTCTTCCTTTTGTAATGAGGAAATAGATCACAGACCTTCCTGCAAGCTTCTGGAAGCCGAAGCTAGGACAAACATCTTGAAAGTTGAGAAATATCATGATATCTCGTGTTCCAAAGGTTCCTGTTATGTTGCACCACTCTTCCTGTTCTTGTTTACACATCCAACTGCGATGATCATACACCAAGATAAGCATTAGAATCACTGCTAAAGAAGATGGCACTGTTACAGTACATTAGCAGTAAAGCTATGAAGTCATTACACTTATACATAATGAAATGCAACTATCCCTGGCCAGCATCTAAACTGCTACTCTGGAGACAGAAAGTGCATCTTCAACCACTGTACCATTGCAAGTATAGAGCCGTTATTATATATCGCAAGTGCTGTCATGGCCTCTCTCCACTGCACAAGAGAACTGAGTCTAGGATGAATTGGTGCCAGCAGAGACGCACTAAAATTCTCACCTTATAGTAGACGCTGGAAATGTTGACCACCTGCTCTCAAAAAGGCAGCACATCTCATCAAAATGTTCTTGCTCACTCGCCAAAACTCAGAAGCAGGAATCTTTTGATTTCTTGCATGATGTAATCACTAAGTTCCTGTAGCATATGAGGATTGGAACAATATGCTTTATACTGGCTGGAGTATAATCCGGGCTTGTAGGCCGTGGTCTACTGGGCTCCTCCTTCTTCTTCCCAGACGTTTCGTCTGCGACTACGGCAGACATCTTCGGTGGCAGCGGCAAGGTCGAAGTGCTCTAGTGGATGTTTCAACTGCGACTTTGTTGAACCGCTGCCACCGAAGATGTCTGCCATAGTCACAGACGAAACGTCTGGGAAGAAGAAGGAGGAGCCCAGTAGACCACGGCCCACAAGCCTGAATTTTACTCCAGCCAGTATTGACACCGGCCGTGAAAGCCTAAGAATTTTGATGAATACGCTTTATCTTTCAAAGAACCCCATAAATAAAAATCACAACCAGATAGGTTGGGGAATGAGGGGGCCACAATTCAACAATTATAATTCTGTCATGAAACACTTCCCTTATTTCACTTAATGATTCAGAAGCCGTCATAGAATCTTGTTGGAACTAAACAAGATTTTTATTCTTCCATCAAGAAACCAAAAAATGGTCCTAGAAGTAGTCTCCGATATTGCCGTTATTAACTTTTTCATTAAATAAAGTGGGTCCTATTATTCATCTAGCATTTATGACACACACCACTCATATTTTCAGGTCAAAAAGAGGCATTTCATGCAATAGTACAGTTTTACTGAAGCCTAATTTCCATTATTATGAGTGTTCATGCAGCCATTTAGGTGAAAATAAGATTCTTCAGAGAAAAACAGAAGTTGTGGATCAATAAAACCCACTATCTACGGCTACTGATCAGAAAAATCAATTGCAGTAATTCACACGTTTACAGGATCATTTTGTTTCAATGATTGCTCTCCTGTATAGCATGAGTGTTTCAAGTTTAAAACATGCAGAAGAGAAGAGATACATTTGTTTGTTTTTTTAAGTTTACCATCTTAAAATAGTTTTCATATCTACTTACACTTATATTTATAGTAGTTTCGAAAATGAGTTTCTCTTCAAAGTGCGGCATTATAAGGACAAAATATTCCACTAAAAATTTCTGCAAATGAAATTTGTAAACCCAAATACTAATTGCCAATCCATACTCTCAGGGGGTAGATTAAATTTGCATGTACACTTGTTTGGATTCTGCTTGCATTGAAGTTTTTATCAGTTCATCCTGCCTCCGCAAAATATCAGTATAGCCATCTGATATTTTAGCACTTATTTTCCCTGTGGATTTAGCATGGAAATACGTTTCAAAATAATCTGCCCACAGAATAAACAAGAACTTTCAGGTGAAAATAGGTTATTAAAACATTTCAAAATTACCTAATTGTATAACAGGCAGGATAAATTATTTTGTTCATTAAAATAAACATCTTATTACATTAAAAAAGCATTCATTTAACAAGACATGGGAAGAAATTAAACAGGGGTAAAGCAAGGGTTTTTACAAATGGCTATAGAGTATACTGCTGTGGAATCTGGTACTTAGCAGTTAAGCTCATATAGGAAAATGCACAAGCAGCTTGCATCAAAAGGCAACAAAGGACTCTGGAAACCATTAACAAACAGATGCGCCAGCTCAGAGATAAATGAGTTTTCTTTGTGAATCACAACACATTCACATGGTTATGCCCTTTCAATTAAACAAATTCAACACTAGGGCACACGAGGTCACTAGAACAAATTAAAAGTGGGGAGGATTGGAGTAAGCTGATTTTGTACAATTCATCACAAATTATTATTCTAGAAAGCTGTAAGCTTTTAACATAATAGGCTTTGAATTTTTTTTAAATTAAAAATTACATAAAACTCCCAAAAAAGGTGTGTTTTAATCCCCTTGCAACCCTAAATTCTTTCCTTCACAACAATGAAATGCATAACCAAAAAACATTTTCCTCACAATGGATATAAAAAATATCCTGAGGCAATGCTTAATAATGTAGGAGGAAACCAGTGCTGGGGTTAATGGGTCTCTGGATTTAATAGGGAATTGGAATGGGTAATATATGGGAAGTGATATGTGAGAGTCTTCTGTAAAGAAGTAAGGAACAAGAGTAGAGGATATAGAAAAACAAGAATTTTTGCAAAGTCTTAGAGGTAAGAAAAGTTTAATATTATACAGAAAAATGAAGATGAATTGGGACAGAAAGAAGTATATATAAGTATGCAATAGATTAGGGAGGGAAGGTGGAGCATGCACAGGTTAAGAAGATAGAGAACAAATTAATTTAGATAGATGCCCTTCATATGGGGGTATAATAATGACTTAGATTATCAATTTAATAAAGGGAGGGTATATAAGATGCTGAGGGGATTCATGGGAAAAATAAGAGAAAAGGGTTTAGAAAAATAAAAAATAAAGAACACGAGCTAAGCTAAGATCCTGTATGTTAAAATGTGTGGTGGACCAAGAGAAAATACAGCAACTCACAGTAATGTACAAAATATAGAAGCAAATCATTCATTCATTCATTTTCGCCGCTATATTATGCTCTATAGCTTATGTTGGTTAATTTTCATTCCCAAAACTGGAAAGGTTGCCATACTGATATCACAGCAATATTTTTAATCCTTTTTTCAATAAAGCTACATAAACATTAAGAAAGAGGGATGTCTCAGTTTTTGTTCATAAAGGCCCCTATGATAAAATATATTATTTTAAGTGTTAAGTGCATATAATCTTCCATTTACATAATTGGCCAAGCATTCTGTGTGTTCCAGCATTTCTATTAGTGCAATTCAGATTGTTTTTTTTTTTTTAGATAAAATTTACAATCACATTGAAGGTACTTCCTGGACATGGACTGCAAAGAATATATGAAAGGAAAGAGATAGTCTGACTTTGGTTTGGTGCATCCTATTTGTTGGGAGTAGGGAGACCAGATTCATTCTTTATCGGTCGAGTGGTCAGCGAGCTGACTTCTCATCCGGGGGTCCCGGGTTCGATTCCCGGCTTGGGCGGGGAATTTTTCTCTAGCCAGAATTATTCCCTATCCCCCACAGGGACTGGAAGTTTGTATGTGAGTGTAAACGTGTGCGTGTTTGAGTAAAACAAAAATGATTTAAACCAACGTAAAAGTACCTACAGACGAGTTGTTTCAAGTGGAAAGCCCCCGATATGACCTTAGATGTTAAAGGGGGGGCTATATATATTTAAAAAAAAAAACTGCATTAAGAAAATTATTTAAAATCCAACAGAGTTGCCTAATTTAAAAGAGTTTTTAAAGTAAGGATGAAATGGAGACAGTCATAAGGACAAATAAGAATAGAATACTAAATAATATGATATTATATCTGTTATATTCTGAGTTATGGCTTTGGCCATACAATTAGTGCTAAGGCAGAGCCATAATTTTGTCATGTACTTAACACTTTTTATTAAATTATTTATTTTGCAATTTGATTAAAGGAAAACCAGGCTTTATGAGCAATAGCTGAGATATGGGTTTCTCTGTTTTCAATGTATTGTGAAACTGTAGAATCAATATGACAATCACTCTCTGCAATGGAAACAATGGAAAGTGGACTTTTAATCCAGGAAGCAAACTCAGCTGATATTAGTACAGGTTAGCAAGGAAAGCCAGGCTTGCATACAACATATATAAAACTCACTGTTTGAATATTGCTGACCTGCTCACTGGCCTCTAGTGTATCCTTATATGAGCGAGAGCAAACGGTTGCAAAAACAAAATATAAATGGGATGCATGAGCAAACAGATTATACTACTCCACCACCAACTTGCAAATCAGTTGTAACCCACATTCAATATGAAGTACAGTAAAATAAAATGCTAGAGCTCCAACATATAAATTATCAGCAGATCAATTATTGTAAGAATCATTTTAAATATGTTGCAAAGTCTAGCATTCTCATTTTACATACAAACAACATTATTCTAAACCAAATATACCATCTTTTACTATAAACCTCTGCTCATCATGTGGAATGGTCGTGAAATCTTAATGTTGACTCAGAGTGTTAATTTACTAAACTATAAACTTCTATAAAATAATAAGACTTATTCACTAGTAAATATTATAGGTTTAAATTATTGAAACAACAAAAGAACTTATCCCTTAGAGATTAAATGTAAGGTTTAAACAAATATAAAGAAGAAATACAGAGTGGGAGGTGAATAAGTGCAAATGATTTGATATTTAATACAGAACAATGCATATAACACACAAGTGTGTCTCCTTTTGTCATAAATGAAGCTGAAATTTGAGGGTCTAATGTGTTTTGAATGGCCCTGCACTAAGTCTCTCCTGTGTTTATATACATCACACAGCTTCTGTGTTTAGTACAACTCACACATCACTGACCTGCATTCATGTCACTCACAGTGAGGAAATGAGGGACCAATTCGGTCACAAACGTTCCTTTACAGAATGAATTGACTTACATATGCTGAATCAGCAGATATTCATTTAATTTCATGCTGTAACCGGGAAATCTGCCAATACTGCGAGGGACTGCATCATCGGAAATTTCTAAATCGTCATCTTCCAAAAAGACAATTGTTAAATGCAGTATATCAAAGGATCTGTGACACAGGTGCTCTTAATTCCCAATTTGAGGGCTTTTTAAGTGTTGAGGTTAATTTTAATTTCTCACCTTTGTAAGAGCAATGAAGATATTTTTTTTTTCATTTAAAGAAAGGTAGTGTAACTGTTTACATGTTGGTTTGAGTTATGTGCTTGTTCAATAAAACCAAATTTAAATCTAGTATAATGTGATTGAGTGCAATATTTTTAAGTTGAATCCTGAATACTTGTGAATCCTAATCAGATAATGTTGTATGAAAAAAAAAAAAAAGAAGAAGAAGAAGCATATGGTTGCTTAGGTTGAAGTTTCAATGCAAACAATATTCTTCCCTCATTTCACACCCCCTATAGTTGTGTTGAGGAAAATCAATTGTGTGACCCAATTAGCGAGTGTCTGAGATAAACAATAATCCACTCGCCTCTCACCTAGACAGCCCAGGTTCGATCCCAAGCGACCATATGTGATATTTGTGGTGGACAAAGCAGCGCAGGGGCCGCTTTACTCCGGGTTCCCCTGCCATCACATTCCACCAGTGTTTCATCTTCATTCCATCCAAGTATTACCAGTGTCTCCACCTGTGGTGCCACAAGTAGCAAAAGCGGGTGTCAAACACTACAAAAAAATAAATAAATAAAGAATAATAGCCAACCTAAAAACATCATGAAGTTTTACTCACGAGCATAAATTTAGAAAATAGTGAAAAAATACTGGATCATCACATCATCCTCAAATGTTGACACAAATATTTTCATTTATTCACCTCTACCCTGTATACACTTGATGGTTAAAGGAGCTAGTTTTTCTGCTGCAAAATATCCTAAAATATTTCCTTTGCATAATCTGAATGTGAGTGTTTGTGTGTGTGAGGGTGAGGGGGAGGGCAGTATAGATCAACAATGAAAAGTCTGTTAAATGCCAGACTTGGTATTTCTCTATGGATGTGACATGATTTTTAAAGAAAATCCTCTACCCCAAATTACCTTATACATATAAAAATTCTTGAAAAGTTAGTTTTATTCAAGAATGGCTAACGATTTTGATTAAAATACTACATACTAAAGAGAAATAAAATGCATATCTTGAACTTTCTGGGAATAGCTTCTTAAGGCTTGTTCATTCTGGATGGCTTCTGAATAACTGGTAAACCATAAGAGATAGAAACAAACTTACTACAATGGGCACCATTTTAACAAAACTCAAAAAACGCCTTTTTTTTTTTCCCCCTGGTGGTTTTATATGAGCCTCATATGAAAGGTGTTCAATAAGTCCTTAGAAAAAGATAGCAAAAATGGTAATTCTTTTTATTTATCAAAATAATTTCCTTTTGGCTCAATACACTTTTCCCAGCATTTCTCCAACTGTTTTAAGCCTCCCAAAAAGTAGGATTTCATAAGGTCCTCAAAATATGCATCTGTCTGGGAGATAACCTCTTTCTTAGATATGAATCATTTCCGCCAAGCCACATTTCCAAGTTTGTAAAAAAAAAAAAAAAAAAAAAAAAAACGCTAGGTGGCAAATCTGGTGAATATGGTGGATATTATAGTAATTTGAACTTTAATTCTACAATTTTTGCCATTGAAACTGCACAGGTGTGCACCTTTGAATTGTATTGATGGAAAAGAATCTTTTTTCTCTGCCAGATGAGGGCATTTTTTCTTGATTGCTCCATTCAACCAATGCAATAATGATGCATAATATTCTCCATTTATCGTTCTTCCTTTCAGCATGTAATCAATGTAGATGATTCTGTGTGAATCCCAAAAAACCGAAGCCATCACTTTGTCTGCAGATTTCAACACTTTTGGCTTCTTCGGAGCTAGTTCACCTTTAAAAACCCACTATTTTGATTGTACTTTTGTCTCTGGAGTGTAGTAGTGTATTCATGTTTCATCTACGTTATGTATTAATACAGGATTGTGATGGAAAAATTCCCAAACCAGCTTCTGAATTCACCACACGATTGTGATTATTCTCCATTGATAGCAAACATGGCACCCATCTTGCCGAGATCTTTGTCAGACCTAATTTTAGGTGCAAAATCGAGAATACTGTACCTTTGATATACCTGGGGCTTCTACTATTTAACAAACTTTGATTCCTCCTGGATTTTTTTGTCAATTAATTTTGGAGGAAGTCGCTTCTATACGGAACAATGCTCATCATAAATTCATTTGTCCAATTGTAAATTGTTGCTAACGCAGGAGCATATGCGCCATGAACTTCAGCCAACTCAGCCTTTATCTCTTTCATTGTTAAGCCTTTTAAATAGAAATGTTTAATCACTGCACAAAATTCATTTTTTTCCATCTTTCTAAAGAAGACAAGATTGTTGATTTAATCGGCTATGGTAATGAAACCACGTGATGGATATAGCTCAAACTAATTGCCATCTAATAAGAGACTATATACAAACGTTTCTCGATGCTACGAGTGTAATTTCTTGGATTGTCTTGAATGCACCTCGTATAATGCTCAACAGAAAATATGACAAAGCTCAATATTTTCTGTTGTAAGAGGCGTCTGAATATAGGAAATTTTCATAAAACTCATCAAATCCATTTTTTATATTTCACAGAACTTAACTAATATTTGTATTGTACTACATGGTTGAAACTAAGAACATAAATTATTTAAAGGTTAAACAAAAATAAAATCAACACTGTGACAGTTTGCTTTGACTGCCAGCAGAACCAAACCTTACACAAACTATCTACTGACAAGTTTTATTGTATAACTGTGTGGTGTTAAAATATTCATGAAAGAAAGCAGACTAAGTAGTTAACTACACATGGCTTGATATTGGCTCAGGACGGGAAGCAAATGAAATTGCTTCTGCTCTGAGAAACTTATTTAAGTTTTTTAGAAAAAGGTCTAATGAAAAAAGATGCAAAAAATCTTAGTCTCAGACAGTTTTCTGTCTTGTGGCTCCCAAAACAAAAACTCTACAATGATGGCAATGCTCATAATTACACTGAAAGCTCAAAAGTATTTAAAGAAATTCAGCATTATTTCCCAACAGGTGGGCATTACTATTTTGCCTTCTGACAGGGTTTTTTGCCTTAATAAAAAAGAACTAAGAAATCAGGAAACAATCACTGAACCCTCAGAATATTATAATATTTTGGGAAAGTTTGGGCAAGTTAAGTTTTGGGTTAAAGATTGGTATAGTTATTATATGAAATCAATCTTCAAAAGTGGAATGAATGCCACTTAAGATATCTCAGCTAAGAGTACTGTATTATGTAAGAAGATCTAACACCAAGGCACAATGCCTTTTTCAAAATATATATTTTGCTTCACCAATAGAAGTTGAGGTGCTGAAACTTGGAAACATAAGTGCTTTGGTAATGTTTGAAGCACTTCAATTTTCATCAGGTATCATGTAAGCAAAAATAAATCTAATGACGTGAAGAAGTTAATGTGGTATTTTGAAAATGCTTCAAAGGAAAGTAAACAATTCTATTCAAAGTTCTACAAAGGAAAGCTACTGACATTAAAGACAAAATTCTCTATTATGAAGAATCTTTACATTAAAGAGGGCTGTGTTTCAGTATTGTTTTGGATTTCAGACAGTATTACATCTAAAAATGTATTAAAATATGTACTTCTGCTTTAGTCCTCATTAAAACATGTGGCTATGAGTTTAATAATATGTTGAAGAGGTAAGAAACAGATTTTGTTCCTGTTGTGTTCATGTGTTAAATTGCAGAAAATTTTAAATTTTCTAATACAGAGTTAACTTCTTATTCTAATATTATCTGCAGAATGCAATAAATTTAAGATCCCAATGAATTTAAATGCTTAGAATATATATTTGCAACTTGGCTTAAAAAAAAAAAAAAGAAGCATGTATGAAAAAGTGGATATGATGAGCTTTGTAAAAATTTGTAACTTACAATTTTATTTTTTTCAATAAAGGCAGTTAGTGATGAATTTCAATTATTCCTTCATGAATTCCTGTCTTCAAGGTTGACCACTACTATTTTTTTCCAAATGTTTTAGATCAACAATATTGAGTACAACTAAAAAATACCTCTCCTGTAAAATATTGAAAATGGCATATATTGAGTCCTCAAATATAGATTTTTTGTTTTTTGTTTACTATTTTAGAGTAATTCCTTATTATTGGTTTCAGTTTGAAAATACTTTAGCTTTTCTCAAAGGGGAAGTTGCCATTTGTCTCATGTCTTGATTTGACTAAGGTTTTAGCCCAGTGTGTCCCCTTATATCCCTCCTACTTATAAGGAACTAAGTAGTAAGACCATTTCTGCTAATGTTTATCTTGAGTAGCATGAAGTAGATAGAAGAATAAGCTTTTGTAAGAGTAGTTTATTACAGAATAGGTAGAGAAAGAGCTGTGAATGGAACAGAGCAGATTAATAGTTTTTATTTCTTATCCAACAGATTAATGTTTCTGCATACAGAAATGTTAGGCAGCTCAACTACTACATGAGAAAAATATGTTTAATGTTCTCATTTTTACATCTGCACATATCTCACCTAGATCAACAAACATAAGCGAACTTCAGAACACCATTATAACAATGGGAGAATGGTGTAGAAATAACAGTACCTTAAAGACTATGCAGGAAGAGAGCAGAAGTGAGGCATTTTCAGCATTAAAGCAATCATAGGCAATGGACAAGAGCAGATGTTGTTTTGTGGCAAGACATCATAAGACTAAGCATCCAGGAATTCCACCATCTAATGTGCAGAGACAAACTGTATGATAAACTGATGGCACCTGCTCTTTCAAGTGTGTAAGAGGTGTTATAATAATAATAATAATAATAATAATAATAATAATAATAATAATAATAATAATAATAATAATAATAATAATAATAATAATTTATCCGTCATTAGGTAATTACATGAATTACAATAGACCTTGTCCTGTATCCTAAATATAGCTTAGAAACTATATACTTATAGACTATGTACAAGACATCCGACACAATTCATTCTGACATTCCTGTAAACTATAGCATGGGTATTCTATCAGCCATTTATACATTCTGTCTTTAGATCTATTTAAACTGTACTTTTTTATTTCAATGGCAAGCTGTTATATAATTGAATTCCTATGGTTTTATAAAATTTGGCTGTTTTCTGGAGTCTCTGAAAAGGCATTTCTATTTTGTTATTATTTCTTGTATGATATGTATGTATTTCATTTCTTTTTGTGTGCATGTCTATATTTTCTTTAATATAAACTAAAACATCATATACATATAAGTTAGCAATTGTGGGAATTTCAGCAATCTTAAAAAGAGGTTTGCAATGCTCTTTTCTGTGGGAAGAAGTTAACATTCTCACAACTTTTTTTTTGAATAATAAATACCTCAGAAATCCTGGAACTGCTACCCCATAGTATTAAAACATATCTATATACACTTTGGAAAAAGGAAAAATAGGCCGCCCTTACATATTCTTTTGGCACTAATTTGTTCAAGTTAGCTAGCATAAATACTGTACGGGATAGTTTACTACAGACGAAGTCAATGTGTGTGTTCCAAGAAAGATTATTGTCAATATTTATTCCCAGCAGTTTTACATTTTCAGTTGTATTAAATTTACCCCTGCACTTTTTTAGTGTAAACATGATGTTTTGTGTCTTGTTTTCATTGAGGTAAAAACCATTTAGATCAAACCATTTCTACACCTGTTACATGTTTAAGTTTACAGACTGCGCAAGTAAATCCAAATCGTTGTTTATGTTGAGGAAAGTTGTGTCGTCTGCATAAGCAACCATATCAGAGACTGAGCATGTTACAAACAAAACTTTGTTACTGAACATTGTTGTATTAAAAGTGACCACTATGCACACTTGTGCACAATCCATTTTATATAAAAGTATGTTCAACCATCAATAACACCAAGTGATATTCTTGGCAGGCATACAAGATTATCAACTATTTTTATTTCAGGACTCTCTAATTATGACAGATAATTATCTCCTTTACTAAGTAATAAATTACAAATTTTCAGGAAGGACACACATACAGAGAACCACAAAAAATCTAACAGCTTCAACCCAACTAGCCACAAACATGCAATCATCCACAGTTTGCTAAACAGATTACTTAGCATCCCTATGGGGAAGATATAAGATTAAAAAGAGCTTAACCAAATAATAAAAATTGCCAAAAACAATGGTTTTAACAAAACACTTGTTCTGAAAAAACTAAAAACAATAGAGAGAAAGAGAAAAATAGCAGCTACAACAACCATCATGGCAGAAAAAAAACAGAATATTTTCAAAAAATTCACATTCCACCCTCAGGCCTTCAACAAATTTAAAAAGATCTTCAAAGAACACATCACCTTCTTAGCCCCACAAAACAAACACAGCATAAAAATCTTCTAAAGAACAAATTGGACAAAACACCTTCATCCAAGAAATCAGGAATTTACAGAATCAACTGTAAAAACTGTGATAAAAGATACATAGGACAAACTAGAAGAAACATAGGAACCAGGTTGAAGGAATATCTGGCTCACTTAAGATACAACCAAATGGAGAAATTAGCAGTAGCCTCACATGCTTGGGACAATAGCTATAGAATCGAAGATAATGTCCACTTGTTAAAATCAATACAGCAACCACTAGAATTAAACATATGGGAAAACATCTTTATTTTAAAGCAGAAACCTAGTCTTATGAATTTTGGAATTCCTGCCAATGACAACCCACTCTACAAGTTCATTTATCAGTCACCAGAGAAAGGAGAGGAGTCCACAGAAAATACCAACAGGCCAGCCTGTCGAAATCTGTTGATGATGTAGGCAACACGCACCTGTGGAACATGTCCACCAGGTAATTTATTACTTAGTGAAGCAATTCAACTCATTTTATAATCAATGTGTAATTATGCTTCACTGTGTACCACTTCCAATATTTTGACTCTTTTGATCACATAATTATCTTATGCTTCTCTCATAGGAAGTGATGGATACAAGTATTAAGAAATATATTGTGACAAAACTGCACATGACATATTTCACAGTTCATTCATTGCACTTTTGTCACAATATTAATTGTTATATTAATATTTGTGTTACTTCACTGTTACTAGGTTCAGTTTTTACACATGACAGGTACAAAAGTTTGGACAGTTAAACTCTCACAGAAGCAAAGTCGATTTCACCGCAGCAGCCATAACTGGATTCTTAGCAGGTTGAAGCAGTTTCAGATAGGTTCCTTGGATGCTTGCCTGACAATAGAAGCACAAGTTGAAAACTTGGATACAAGTAAAGATGTCTTCCTTCTAATGTGTAGGTGAGTAAGCTAGACAGTAAAAGCTGCCCAAATTGGACACTGAAAAAGCTGGAATTGTGTCTATTTAAAAGAAAGAAAGAAAAAAAAATGGTCCCAATGAAAATAGGATACTTTGTGTCATTTTTCCTGTATAGTATGGAACCTGCTAAAGAGTGAAATAGAAGCTTAAAATAGAAATATGCATTGTTAAAAGCACATATTTTAGAATATGCTATACTTCCAAGGAAACTGCAAACGTAAGTCATTAAGGTATTTGAGATTTATTTGTAAGTGTACGTATCTGAGCAGAGACTGTATCAAGGATGAAAGAAAGAGGTTACAGTAAGGAATGCTTAGAAAAGAGTGCTATTGAGTCTAAAGTTAGCACACTTCTTCTTCTTCATCTTCTTTCATCATCAATCCCTGCATTGGTTTACAGAGTCTTTCCATTCTAATCTTCTCTTCACCTTCCTTTTGTATGTTTTGCGGTTCATGTCATTCTTAATTAAGAATGTAGTCTTGGTCTTTCTTTGATATTCTTGTCTTTAATTGTGCCTTGATTATAATTTTCACAATACTTTGGTATATTACCAAATGCCCTATAAATTTTGTTCTTCTCTTTCGTATTTGGTTCCAAATTTCTTGTCCTTCCCTCCCTTCCCCTCACCCCTTTCTCTCTTCCCATTATACGCAAAATTATGTTTATTTACTTTTAATGCTAGATACACTTTCTGCTGGTCTTAAATCATAAATACATGACCTTCTGCTAATACATGAAGTTTAGTTAATTTATGAAAATAATTAACTTATACCTTTTAAATATAATTTAGGCTGGTGCCCACTGTATGAAATGAGCATTAGAGTAGCTTAAGTCAATTATACAATTAGCTTAAGCCCTGATATAAGCACAAATGTAGTACCTACTACAAAAAAGAAAATTGAATGTCTAAAGCAAGGACAATTTCTACAGAGCTTCCTTTTTTGAAGTTGCAGGATACTTTAAAAATAAACAGACACAATGAAATCTCACACGAATTCTAACTCAAAAGTTTGCTAAACACAGAACTCTTTTCTCTGGTAATTCTGTAAAACTTAAACTCTTAGGACTTTGAAGAAGAAAGCAGTATTTTCATTGTTAACAATGTGGCATGTACCACTTGGTAATTGGTTACCAAAAGATTGATGCCAGCACAGTGTAGTAATTATGCCAATGACATTAGTGGGTGATGCAGCACAACTGAAAAAATGAACCATGAAATTGCATGTAGGCCTATACAAATACATAACTTGCACATGATATCAGATATAAAAACAGCTTTTGGGGGAAAAGTTATTAACTGAAAATAATGAATAACTAAACTGGAAGTGATACACAGTGAAATGAAAACTGTTATTAAAAGCTTCACTACTCATGTCACTTACACGTGGAACATTTGTTTTGCAGACACTATCTGCATTATCAGCTACCTTCAACTACCAGAATAATTTAATGTATTCCCTCTGGACATCTGAAGAATCTAATGTGTGTGTCTTCAGTGGGAATTTCAAGATTCATCATTGCTGACCTATGGATTTTGAAATTCCCACCAAAGACAACACACTCCTTAGATTGATCAGATGTCCAGCAGGGAAGCCTCAAGATTCCAGAGGAAATGCATCAAATGATTCCAACAGTTGAAGGTAGCTGATGGTGTAGACATCTGAAAAACGCAAGTAAAAGTTCATGAAACTTTAAGTATTTATTTCAACTCAAATGTTACTTATAAAAGTTACTAATTGTTTAAAAAAGCAAAGAAATGCGGATAAATGATGCCAATTTTTAACCTACTGTAACATAATTTCTATTATTTATGTCTAGTGTTCACATTCTATTACAATCATAATTTCCTTCTCCTTTAGCCTTAGCTCAGAAGTTTTTCTTGGTTTTTCTCTGTTTTATTTCAACCTATGGTGAAAATATTATTAAAACTTCTTTTTAGAAAGAGCCATTGTAGTGCACTGTTAAACGTAGTTGCTACCCAGCTACCAGATATATTAGTCAAATTCATGATTTTCCATGGAGTTGTTCCTGTCCAGAATAAAATCCATGTAAACTACCTTCTACTGCCAATTCTGCTCTAATGGTACAACCTCCATTGCTACAGATTTAAATCTATAGTTTCCATCAAACAATCACTAAAATAGTTACACACCTCTTTCACAAGCCGAATATGTTCACTGACTTCCCGATCCCTTTCTCGAAGCTGATCTTGGAGCTTTGCTATTTCCAAGAGAAATTCATCTCTTTCTTGCTCTCTCTCTGCAGCCTGCTCTTCCAGAAATTGGCGTGTTGCTCGTAACTGTTTATCAGCTGCCTCCACCTATGTTATGTTAAGGCTAAAGCTTTTCAGGGAGCCAACTGCTACTACATATTGTCTTAAAGATAATTTCCTTCTTGGTTACCCTTAAACAAATTCTATTTAAAGGAGAGGTTATCAGACAGATGCCATAATTTAATCTAACAAAATCCAGTGAAAATATACTGAATTTAGGAAAGCATATATCTAAGCTTTTTCCTACATAGACATTAGCGGTTTTGTTTTCCACACAAAAGTTAATTTCATGACATTCAAGACAGGTAAAGGTGCACTCTTCTTTTGTACTGTTTTTAATTCATAAATAATTACTAATATTTTATATCTCATTGTTACTGCTAGTTCTAGAACTTCTGGAGCATTAGATAAAGACACTGCAGACACAATTTCTCCTCATCATGCCTTTTACTCAAAAAGTTGCACTTGAAAACAACTTGAGGGCCACAGCCAATTAGAGCTCATTATTTTCAGTGAATTTTCACTACACAATAAAACAAAACAAAAATCTGTGAACAAAATATTACATCAGTTTGATAACCACTTTTTCTTACCTTATGAATGTGCAAACATTATATCATTAAAAATCTTCAAACTTAATTTAAAAGCATTAATAACACTAGAGAATTACCTGCAACAATGAACAATTTTATAACAGCAAAAATGGACAGAAACACATTTTTTTTTCTGCTTTATTGTCAAATATAATATATTGTTTTTGAGAACTACATGCACCAACTGTAGGGGCATATGGCAGGATTGTAAAACTGTAAACAGCACACTTTTATATTTTTATTTCCTGAGGTTAAATCCAAATTCTGAATCACATCAACACAACACACCCTAGTATAAACATGCTTCCATGAGCTAGCTTCTGTATACATACTTTTAAAACAGACTTAAGAGGTAGAATGTATTTTCTATATAAATATTCCCTTTCATGCAAAAACCTCTTCTTATTCAGGATTAAATTATCAGAAAACAGGCAAAGATTTGCTACTAGATAAAAATATTTGGTAACATAACATGCTATAAATTTTCTTAAATACAAACATAATCTACGGCTATAACAATGTAGAATAGGTCCTATGCTGCATATAAAAAGGGTATTTAAGTACAAGTAGCTTATATATAAAGGATACTTAAATATACTGGTTGATCAAATTAATTCAGAACTTGGTGGCAATAAATTTTTATATATGACAACTGCTGGTCAGGGAATCTCAGCCTACTATGCTGTTGTAGGTTACAGAAAGAATATCCTTGAGCTGTGTTTTCTTTTCAATACCCCCATAGAAACAATGCAAATTGTAACATCTAGTGGTATTAAGATGACTCATTCATTAACAATTGCAGACACATTCGAATCAGCGAGTTATCCCTGCAGTATTAGATCCCATCGCCGAGTTATAATCCCAATAATTTGGCAGTAAGTTAATTTGAACCTAAAATATTTTCTCCTTGCTGTCTCAAAATTTCAGCAAATTTGCAATTTGGACGAAAAAAGAGAAAGAAAGAAGAAGGAAAAAAAAAAAAAAAAAAAAAAAAAGCAAACAAGAAAACAAAGACAACCTACTTTTAGAAAAGGAGTAAACTTATCACTTGTAATTGCAATCATTTCAACTGAGGTAGCAAATCCTTGTTTTCTTTCAAAAGATGTGTTACTCTCTTTTGTGCGACTGGTTCAGTTAAATGGAAATAAGTCACTACAAATTAAAAATCATATCTGCCAACTTCTTGGAATCGAAAGCAGTAAAACACTCCTAAATCAGCAAAGTGTAATGAATTTAGAATGCATGAACCATATACTGCAAAGTTAAGCAACAACACAAACTACAACATTAAAATAAGAATACTGAGGGGAAAATTGATTATGATTATGTAGTTAATTGGTTTAATGAAAACAGACTTATTATTAATAAAAACAAAAGCGTTGCTGTAGGCTTTCATCATAAAATTAAGAAAACTATAAGTTTTCATGATGTTTATGTGGAGAATGAAGTAGTAACCTTTTCTAATAAAATTAAATTTCTTGGAGTATGGGTTGATAATAATCTTGATTGGGGAATCATTGATGCATTATCTAAAAAGTTAAGTCGAATCTGTTTCGCATTATATACTCTGAGATCATCAGTTAATCTTGACGTGATCAAAATAGCCTACTTTGCTTACTTTCACTCTCATCTATCGTATGGTATAATGTTCTGGGGAAAGTCAAACTGTAATAGAATTTTTATAATACAGAAAAGGGCAATAAGATTAATGCTTAACCTTTCCAGCAGTACAAGCTGTAGACCTTATTTTAAATACTTAAATATTCTAACAGTTCCATCTGTTTACCTTTATGAAACGCTGGTGTTTACACATGATCAATTAAATAGTTTTGCTACAAATGATGAAATTCATAATCATAATACTAGGGGTAAATCAAAGCTACACATAACAGGGCACAAAGAACCCTATATGAAAAAAGTCCACCCTACAATGGCATTAAATTGTATAATAAACTTCCCCCATCCTTTAAGAACGTATCAAGCATGGCTGTGTTTAGGAAGGAATTAAAGAGATTTTTAATACAGGGTTGTTATTACTCTGTAAATGAATACCTGAAAACTGTCTAGTTATTTAATTTTGTTATGGATTTGTGTTATATTTTGAACTCCTAAAAACTATGCTTTGATTTTGTAATTTATTGTAAATAGAAATATTTTATACTTTTAGTTTCTCACATATTTACTTTCATGAATCTGTACTTACTAGTCTAGAACTTATTTGTATCTGTAACATTGTAACTGACAAAGCCAATATTTCTGTAATAAGAAATCCTATGGTGAATAAATTTTATTTGATTTAATAAAAATATTGTGACTACAGTTTGCTGACCAGAATCACCACATGTGTATGAGCGGCTTGTTTTGAAAGTCATAGCTGATTGTTGCTGTTCATCCATTGGCTTCCTGTCATTAACTAATGCATTGTTAAACCAGTATGAGTGACATTGAAGCTTCAATTGTTGCACTTATTAGTAAGTTGTGATTCCTGTGGTGGTTTGCAGATGCAAAAATAAGCACTACTTTTGGAAGATTCTCACCACGTGATTGACAGGTATAAAAAGAGGGCAACTTGGCTCAGTAAGTTCTGATGAGCAGCTCGGAGCATGCAGTCGTAACTCCAGCAAGTATGGGATAAGAACTGTAGTTAAATTTGTTATGAAAGCATTGAATAAAGTAGTTTATTTGTAAAAAGAGTTTTTATTGTAATCAGTTGAGGAGAAATAAAGAGTTGTTTGCTTGAGTAATAAAGAGCAATTTTTGTTACAATATCCACTAAACTTTCTCAAATAGAAGACAACTTGTATGTATATAATAGTCCCATTCACATTTTTTTATGGCCAGCACACGGGTAAAAGAGGGAAGGACAGGTCCCTGTGATAAGCACACCTCTTCCTTCTCCTTCAAGTCATAAAATACAAATGGGCTAATAGCTACAGAATTCAAAATCATGTTCATTAAGATAGCATATTCACAAAACTAAGTTAATCTCGCTGTGGTACTATCATTCTCCCAGATGCCCAGTCCCTCTCACACCAACATATCACTTTTGTAGTTCAATCCAACACCCACCCACTCTCCCAGACACCCGTCCCTGACACACCAACACATCACTTTTGTAGTTCAATCCAACACCCACCCACTCTCCCAGACACCGTCCCTGACACACCAACATATCACTTTTGTAGTTCAATCCAACACCCACCCACTCTCCCAGACACCCGTCCTTGACACACCAACACATCACTTCTCTCACTTGTTTGGTTAAAGCCATTGTTTCTTCATTTCTAGATATGAAAATAATGAGAGAGTTAAGAAACTGTCCTTTGGTATCTATCACAATCCCACACACTCCAACAACTATATAAAGAATTATGCCCACAATCCTATAGCGCACAAACATGCAGTATTCAATAAACTTGTCTACACACCATTAAAAGATGAAGAATACAACACTGAATACATACACATAATGCCCACCGCAAGAAACAATGGCTTTAACCAAAAATTAATAGATAAAAAAATTCAAACAATGGAAAGCAATCACAGAAACCACAAAATTGAGCCCACCAATAGATAAACTTTGCTTCAAAAAGTTTACTTATAACCCAAAACTACACCACAAGTTTCAAAAAATTTTCAAAAAACATAAAATCACACTTGCCCTCCAAAATAAGTTCAGCCTACAAAAAATGTTCTGCAACAACCTAAAAGATCAAATCCCAGAACACAAAAAATCAGGAATCTACAGAATAAATTGCAAAGATTGCAACAAATTTTACATTGGTAAAACAAAAAGACACCTTGAAACAAGACTTAAAGAACACATGAGAACAGTAAAATACAAACAAACTGACAAATGAGACATTGTACACCACTTTTGGTCTACTAACCATGAAATAGTACCTAACATATACCTTGTAAAACCCGCCAGATAAGCAGCAGAAAAAATCCACATCATTAAAAGCCAATGACATGTATTCCACTTTGAAATGCTAGCCACCACAAAATATATTATGGAGGTTTGTCACTCAGCCACCAGGGACCGTCACACCTCAACATAGAACACCCTGTGGAAATTCAGTTGGAAACCATCAACAATGAAGCCCACATGGCTTCATAACCGGCCTGGAAAAAGTATTTGTAATAGATACTTAAGGGTTACAAACCCAACTCGGAAATATTCTATCCTACTGTAGCATTTGCATAGGTCTGGTATGCTCTAGGTGGCCAAGGAACTAAGAGGACTAATTACTCCAAATCATTTTCTCCTAAAAAATATCAATTCACAGTGACTAACAGTTATGTCAGAATAAATTTGATCACCCAGTGTTCATGCTAGTCATTCCACACTATACATTTACATTCATCATGTTTCTAAAGAAACATAATTCTAAAGCATACACCTTATACTAAGACCTCATCTTAAAACAATATTCTCAAAATCACTGTGTCAAAAACTGCTAAAGCTCAATTTCTACCCAACCATGCAATATTTTATCTTTAATACAGCAGTCATCTTTGAATTACTGCAGGATGTACCTCCCTTCCAGTCTGATTACATTCTAGTCCTCATTTCTTTCTAGTTTTCAAAAATCAAAATAAATAAGCCTATTTCACATTTCTGTCACATAATATGTCACTCATAACTTTTGAAGGGTAGAGAGTTGATGAATGAAATAATGATCATTTATAACTTAAATGCACCCAGAGTTCAAAGATATGAGTTATCAAACATATACTTTAGCAGTATGAACACACAGGGAACCTTATTCAGTTCACTCCTTCAAATGGCATCAAACTCTGGCACTCCAGTTACTGGGTAAACATTTTTCATCTAGAAGGTGGGAATACTATGAGGATGAGTACACAACTTTTGAGGTAGGCATAAACTAAGGGTGATCAATTTAAATGGATTGCATCAATCAACTCCTCTACTTGCAGTCTACCGACAAGGTTAACAACCTCTAGTGTGGTTACAGCTGGTTTTCACAATGGAGGTGGAAAGGGAGCACTTTCATGCATTGATTTTAAAATCAGGTTAAACGAGACCCAATTTTGAGTGCTTTAAACAGGCTTTTGGGGACATTACTCCTTCACGTGCCATAGTTTTTACAATGGTTTCAAGAGTTTAAAAGAGGCTGAACTTCATTGAAGGACAAGGTTATGAGTGATCATCCATTTACAGCAGTGACTCAAGAAACCATAGCTGCCGCAAAAACAATCAGTGTATTTCATTGTTTACAAGTTAATGTTAAAAACGTTTTTTCTCCTTTGCTAAGTAATATAATATAATTCTTATGAACTTAGAAGTGTATCATTTATACTTGAATATTTGTATGCTAATTTGATGTTTCCTTCAGCAGTTGTAAATAAAAGATTCTTGTAATATTGTTTCAAAATGCATTTTAATAATTGAGAATTATTATGTGGTTTAATTTTTATATAACATGTTTTTTTTTTTTTTTTTTTTTTTTTCAAAACAAAAAAGTTAATCACTGTATGAAATATTCATTGGTAATTACCTATTTATGTAAACTGTAAATATGTTTCTACTCGACTGTAACCACTGACTTATCCTATATCATGTATATGATTTACAGGACTAATAAATTGAATTGAATTGAGGCATTTACAACACAAAAGCATTCCATTAAGAACACAAACACCTAAGAATAACCATATGTAGTGTTAGTAACAAGCGCAAGCAGAGAAAGAAAAGGCATAAGATGCAAAAGCCATACATAAACAGTAGCATAATTATGCATATATACATTTTCCTAGAAGCCTTGGATTCATATCTGATAATAGTAAGATGATATAAGCTCACTGAATTGCCTTTGGGCCCTTGCAAAATATGCACTTACTTTTATAAAACCCACCTAAGAATCTAATATTTATCTAATGCACAATTATTAGTTATGTGCAATAAAAAAATAAACAAGTAAATACCAATTTTAAAAAATTAATTTCACTGAAAACATTGCTTTCAGCATTTAAAAGGCATCTTACAAATTTGTCTGTTACTCATTGTAAGTTTTAGATCAACAGACCTGATTAATGAGTATTCAAATGAGTCCAGTTTACCCAGTATCCAATTTTCTGGATAAGGTGTCCAAGAAAACACACATTCAGGGAACTCATCCCAAATTTGGGCCCTCTCAGCTACTAGACAAGACATGCTACTCATCACACCAAGCATGTGAACCATCTATGGTTTGAGGATTCCTTGAAATCCCATTACTTTATTATAAGTGTAGCATATCTTTACACAAAAACATCCAAAATTCACAGAGGTGACACCATCAAGTTGCTTCAGTTATTCTTGTGTTTAAAATAAAATGAACATTTGCCGATAAAACATATGTGATATTTTAACATCGGGTAATTTTACGGCCTCTGATAGATTTCAACCTTTTTATGTTATACATTTCAACTGTTGAAATTAAAACATTTATAAAGGGGTCACAAACAGGATTTTGACAGAAGTTTTAAAAAAGGGTTTTCAAATACAAATCTAAAATATGCTCCTTCTTTCCAAATAACCCTATTTTTTTTTCTATGTAAAGCCTTAAATTACATTTCCTCATCTAAATTACGAGGGGCATACTGAAAGTCATGAGCAACACTGTTTTACAATCTTAATATTTATTTTTAAGCCAAACCAAATACATCATCAAAATCTACAGACTTTCTTTCACTTTTCGACATAGTCTCCATTGTTTTGCACACATTTTTCCCATCGTTCTACAAGTTTGAAAATACCCTTGTGATAGAACTCCGTTCCAGCTGCCCGCAGACCCTGACGCACTGCTTTCCGAATATCCTCCAGCGTCTCGTAGCGTTGGCCACGCATCTGCTCCTTCACAGAACCGAAAAGATGGTAGTGGGAGGGTGCCAAGTCGAGACTGTAGGGAGGATGTGGAAGAGTTTCCCACCCTAATGCCCTGATCTTCTCCATAGTGGCACGGGCAGTATGCAGATGCGCATTATCCTGTTGAAGGATGATCCTCTTTCCAGGGCGTTTATCACGCAAAGCCCGACGGAGCTTCAGAAGTGTCTTGATGTAGCGGGCAGAATTTATGGTTTGTCCAGGTTCAAGAAAGTCAACCAGAATGCAACCTTGTGCATCCCAAAAGACACTTCCCATAACTTTTCCTACAGACTGCACTGTCTTCGCTTTCTTCTTCGATGGTGAGTTCAAGTGGTGCCATTCCATATTCTGACGTTTCGTTTCTGGCTCATAGTGATGGAACCAGCTCTCATCTCCAGTCACAATACACGTCAAAAATTCATCACTTTCATTATGAAATCTCTGAAGAAGGTTTTGTGCAATGGTTCTTCTCTGAAGTTTGTGGTCTTCAGTCAATAAACGGGGGACCCAACGGACACAGACCTTTCGATAACCCAAGCTGTGGATCATCTCTTGCACTGCACTATGTCCTATTCCAAGTTGCGCAGCAATTTCATTCACAGTGAAACGCCTATCTCCTGTAATGAGCTCATCAACTCTTTCCTTGCGTTCTGTAGAGGCAGTTCGAGAACGCCCGCTACGAGGCGCATTTTGCAGACTCGTGTTTCCATCTTTGAAGTGTTTCACCCATCTTCTAACACTGCTAGCACCCATGCAGACACCTCCATACGCACGTTGAAGTCTGAGATGAATTTCAGGAGCAGATTTTCCTTTTTTCACAAGGAATTCAATGACAGCACGCTGTCGAAACGGAACATCAATGTCAGCCATTTTTCAAACACCGTCTGTGGTCACGTGATAGAAACTAAAGACGTCACAATATGTCAACATGTGGCTTAAAGTCTGTAGATTACGATCCTGCAATTCGTTTCGTTACATTGTTGAAATTTAAATTTTTACAATGGGTTGCTCGTGACTTTCAGTATGCCCCTCGTATGTTCCACAATTCTTCAAACAGAATTCTATAACATTTATGAAGTTAACTATCTGTATAAAAATGATTTAAAAATTATTCAGATTTTCTCTTTGGCCAGAATCAATCGAGCTAGAATAATAAGCAATCTATCACTATACTCATATTGGAATATCTCACAACATTTCTATCTATGTGGTATAAGAAGTCCATGCTCCAAATATAAGCTGCTGTTTTCAACTTGAAGTGGCATCATGTTTGTTGTAAATATCTTGGAACATAATATAGCACTGGAGAAGGGACTGGACAACCCTGATAGTTGGGCGCAAGTGTTTTACAGGTATTTGTGGGACCTATCTGCTTGTGTTTCTTTAAACATTCAAACAAGAATCCCGTTAGTATGCTACAGTTTGCTCAGGGAGTTAGAATTTCAGAACAAATGACAATTAGCTGGCATATTATTAATTTGTTGAAAACAACTCTAAATGTAGAAGATAGTGACAGTTGGTGATGAGCAATATAACAGAACCATGTTTGAGTCCCATGTTGGAATCTAGGGACTAACAATACAAACTAGTCTCCAATGATGCCCACTAGTTCTAGTTATGTTTGCAGTCCACAGAAGGGGAGAAAAAAAAAAATTAATTTGGGAAAAAGTGTTGTTCATTGACCAATGTTTGCAGCAGATTTCATATACTGACATCAGAGAGGCAACTACAGTAAGTATGCTATGAAACTTGACCATCAGGCACACGGTGTGTCTTCCGGTCACTTGGCTGGCAGTAGTCACACGTCAAAAATCTCAAATCACATTAACAATTATCAAAATAAACACAAAACATACCTTATCACAGTAGATGTTGCAAATTCCTGACAATAGTAACTTTGTATGGTTTGAGTTTTAAAAGTTCTGTTACTTTCCATGCTGAAGCTTTCGAAATATCAGTTTCTTGTGCAAGTCGCCTAAGAGACTTTCGAGGTGACCGTTCTAACCTTTCTCTGATTTCGTCTAATTTCTGTTCCATAAGCACATGCCTGTTTACCTTTCTTTTCCTATCATAAATTAATCCCGTCTCCCTGAATTTATTTACAAGCAAATAAATGGCCTCTCTAATCGGAACACGCAACCAGGAAATTTTGTTTCATCCCTACAGGATGACAAACACATACATATCATTATAAACACTCTTTGTGCTACTGTACACTGTATTTTGAAAGCAATTCAAGCAAAAACACTTCCTAATGCTATTAACGAGTGAACTGGACTAGAACAAATTAAAATTGACACACGTATGATGACAGAATGGATGTAGGACACACATGCAGGGAAATGCAATCACGGTCACACAGCCCATTTCAGGCGGCCAACTTTTGTAACAAACATATTGCATATACATGGAAACCATGCTCTTAACTTCTATTGAGCATAAAAGATATTTGTGTGATAAATTATTTGCTTGCTTTGTAGAAGCAAGAAGAGCAAAGAAAAACATAACTCACAAATATTTAAAGCTGTGGACTTTAGAAATTAAAAAAGTTTATTTGTGAGAGTAAAAATAAAAGCAAAAAACACGCACGCATGCACCACCACACCCCACCCCACCCCCACCACCACCCCCACCCCACCCACACACACACACACACACACAACATTGCAATCTGTAGATACTATTATGAGCTAAGACTCAAAGCCCAAACTCTAGGATGTAGATAATGTCAACAATTACATTTATTCATACTTATTAATACATTTATTTACAAATAATAACTCTGACAATGAATTTTCCGAGGCGTCAGTTTTGCATGATTTTCAATTACTGTCTGTTTCCAAAAGTCTACCCATACACTTGCATTCTTAGAATATTCATGTTTATTATATTTACAATGTTACATTATTACCAGTACTTTTTGACTGAATGAAATCCTCCTCTGTATAGAAGGTGTGAGTAATAAGGTATATTTTTAATTCTGATCTAAACTTGTTTTTGTTCATTGGCAATTCTTTTATAGAAAAGGTAAGTGAATTAAACAAAACTATTCCTTTGTAGTAAACCCCTTTTTGGAATAACTGCAAATTATTTGTTGGTCTATGTAAGTCCTGCCTATGTCTGGTCTCTTTGTTATAAATATCTGTATTTTTTGTAAACTTTTCTGGGTTATTTATTACAAGTGACAATATGGCTAGAATATATTCACAGGCTAATGGTAAAATGACAAACATTTTGAAGAGTGGCTTGTAAATTTTAATGCATCCTCTGCTAGGATCTCTCATTTCAAAATGTTCCACAAATTAAAAGCAGAAAGATACCAAAATTCATTTCATGAGCATTCAGAGGAAGAAGAAAAAGACAAAGTGGCTGAAAGGTTTTTGGAAACAGTGAGAGGACAACTGTCAAATTATTCTCCCTTCTGTGTTTATAATACAGATCAAAGTGGATTCAAGCGCAAAATGAGAGCAAAACTGACAATAACATGTGTTGAAGAGAAACTTGTAGAAACTGTTGCACAATCTGACCCTTTCATATGCTATTATCCCTACTATTACTAAAGAATGACTATGTCTTCCCTAAATTATTTGTTGTACTGCAGGAGAATATTGGCAGATTCAATCTTAAATTTTCAAGGCAGATGTTTAAGGCTGACGATTTAAATGTGAAGCCAAAGAAATCTGCAAAGTAGAGAAAACAGAAATGAGATCCTTGTTTAATGAGGCCTGGAAATAATTGTACTCTACTTTTGGATTTGTGGATGAGTTACAATAGCACTAATATTTTCAAGACACTCCTCCCTGAAAAAGCATTCAACTCCTTCACATTGCTCCCGGCACTGTAGGCAAACTTCACTCATTGGAAAAGTTTTTCTTCAGAGAGTGGAAATCTCTTCACCGCCATATAATGGAAACTTTGACAGCTAATAAGAACATTGAGTTTGCAGTTTCTCAGCGAGGCAATATTTATTCATTACCAAATTTGTTCCCTGTAGTTCCAAGACATGGTTTGCAACCATATAATCAATGGAGTGACTCCCCCCATACCCAGTTCATTGTACCTACTAAATTCTGTCTGCAAACAAGTGTGAAAATATGTGAAGAACACTTTACAAGTGATGCAATTATTTGTTGCATTAAAAACTAGTGTTTTAATCACTGCATAAACATCAGTCACTTCTGTTTTGCTTTCATCCATGTAAGACTCTAATTCAGGCAGTCATCTCCAGAATGTATTTATGCAGAATACTGGCCTGGAGGTAAGGGATGTCCATCTTCTAATGTTCCATTGCTTTGACCCAATATCTCCCTGGGTTCAATCTGGGGTGCTTAAAGTTGAAAGCAGCAGCTTATATTTGGAGCATGGGCAAGTTATACCACATATATGGCACAGGAAAACTTTTGAGCTACTTGTGATATGGTTATAGTGATAGGTTCCTTGTGGGAACATTTGGAAACACTATAAAGTATGTCTTAAAATTTCTTTGGACTCTGAATCTATACTGTTTAATTCCTGCTTCATTCATCACATTGCTTTGAGCTGAAATGATTTATTGATATGGTATACAAGAAAGCTATATACTTTTAATCAAGAAACATGCTTGAATGTGGTGCAAGATATATCTTTATACTAAAAAAGCAGACACATACCTGCGATTGCAAGTCTTCTCTCTCTTTACGAGCATCTTCAGACAAACGATCACCTTCATAACATAACTCCTCAATCAGCTGAAGATGTGGTGTATTCTGAATGTCTAAAGTTCTCTCGCTCAAGACACTTCTTGCTATGAACATCAAAATAATTGAATGAATTCTTTATGCTAATTTCCTAAAATCATTTAACCACTTCAGTTAAACAAAATTATAAAGAGTGACAAAGGTATGTGCATGTGCACTGCTTTATAGAACTTTATGTTATCATGGTTTAAAGCTCATTTGATTGGAATAGCCACTACACTAGAACTAGGCATGTATGTCACCTCCAGTGCCCTATACACAGGGTGCACATGTGCTTGGTGTAGTCTTGTGTTATGTGAAGCAGTGTAATGCTAATGTTCAGAGTGATTACTTTATAGAAGGTTATTCTAAATTATTGGGTTTTGTGATTTTTTTAGAAACAATGAAAAACAAACTATTATTATCATTGTAGTTATGGCTAGAGAAACTCTCAAAGTTTTATTCTGTGTTGACTATAGTGCTGTCAGTTACCACCAGATGACAGCAGTGTTTACAAAATGAAAGTCAGCAGTAAGGAGAAGGCATTTTGTGTTCTTGAATATCACCTACATCAGTCTGTTTACCATAGTCCTGCACCATTTTCAAAAACACAGGAAGGACATTCCTGCGACAACTCTCTTTGCATTTTGTGAGCAGTGGCATCCTGCTGTGCCAGAAGCAGAAGTGGATCCTCCATAGCCCTAACAGAAGGTAAAGCCATATTGCTTACAGCTGCACCAAGCTTAAACAAGTAAGGACAAAGCATTCCATCACACTGCTACATAGATAATGCTTTTTGTGACAGACAAGTTTTCAGCGACGAAATGCAAGTGCAACTGTCTAATTAATCTGCCTGCAGGCTCCAACTGCACAGGTGCCCTCTGATGGGACAGTATCCAGTAAAAAGGTTGTTGTCCAAGAGAGTTTTCCCTACTTATTTTAGCTATTTTTGTTACCTGCATCTGCCTAATCTGTTTATGAGAACTCTGGAATGTCTGAAACTTTCAGATGAGTTCCAATACTTTTCATCTTCTCTGAACGACCAGTACTTGATATCCAGTTTAATGAGTCCTGAGATAACCCCAATATGGTTCAATTCCAACAAAAGGTTCCCTTATTAACAGCTTCATCTGTGTTTTCATTAAGTTCCTTAATAAGAACAATTGTAATGAAAGGGTGTTTTGGAACAGTGATACGTATGAATAGAAAATTTCTGAGTTGGGTTTGTAACATCTAAATATCGCTTACATACGTAAGTGGTACTTAAGTGTTACAAAATGTTTCCTTAATAAGATTGTTCATTACATTACTATGTATGTTAAAAATAATAACATGTTAACTGAAATTTTAAGTCACCTGTATTATTTATTGTTGCATTTCAATAGTTATCCCTATTCTTTATTTTATTAGTTTGGTTGTGACTACAGCCTTAGTAAACTAATGTAAAATAGGACTTTGAAATAAATGGAAATTCGATAATGATGATTATAATGATTCTGATAATATTAATGATAATAATAATGAATAATTGTTCATTTATTTAGCAATTTTTCCACACTAGAGTAATGTGGGTTTTAATTGTGCAACAAATAAATAATATCTTTCAATGTTCAGAATCCCCACACAATCCATACCCACCTCAGCTAAATTGCATTGTGAGTAATACAATGAGGGACTCATGACATTCTTAAAACCACTGCGATTGAACTAATAGTTGTTTAAACTATGAAGAGTACTTACGACATTGTAAGTCGTCATTGGGGTTTGTCATCTCAAAATAGTTTGAGATCACCTTGTGGTTTACTAGGAAACATGCAACTTAATTGGGGAATTTATTGCTGTGTTAGTATATTGCCATGGTGGTTGAATGGTTAGAGCGACTGGATGGAAACCAGTAGACCTTAGGTTCAAATCCTGGCTATGGCATTAAATTTTCTCGGTTCCCCCCACCACATGCTCCATAGTCACCTTTTCTTTCATTATCATAAGTCTTTCTCACTCTCACACCAAGCATCAGGCTGATCACCCTTCCAGGCTACTCTCTCTGATCCAAATTCTGACTGCTCTGCAATAAACATCATATAGCAGGCACTGGTTTATGAGTCCTCCACATGATGAGCATGAATAGCAAGGGGGAGAGAGTGAAGGGGTATGTGCTTGTGTGCATGTGTTTTTTTGTTTATTGCTTAACAAACCTGCTGGAGTAAATCACAACACACAGTCAGACCGTGTAGCATGTACTTTTTGTTTCTTTATTGTTACTAAATAATAATTAATACTGTAATCACCATCATATTATAAATGTGAAGTGTCTCGCTGCTCTTTTGAAATCATTTTTAGGCAATACCACAATTCAATCTCTGTAATATTGTAATCTGTCTCCTCAATTTGATTTCAGTAGCTCCAGATGATGCAATTTGCTAGTATGAACTAATTTTTCAGTTTTGCTCTTAGTTTTTTGTCAGAATGGAATAAAATAAGTTTTTTTGTCATAAAAATGTTTAATAATGAGCAAATACTTGTAAAGAGATGATTTATAAATTGATGGTTCACAATAGAAATACAAAAACAAAGAGTAAATGTACATATTGGACATATAAAAATTGGTATGAATGAAAATACTTAAATATGCATCTTTGAATATTGCATGTATTTTAGATTACATGCCCCCTATGTTTCAACTTAATAAATAATTTCAAATTTCATCCTCCATGTATTCATTTATTGAGTAATGTGTTGGCCCTGTGAGTAATGTTTCTACCCGTCTACAAAATTGGTAAATACTTCTTAATTGTATAATTTTGTTGCTAATTTGTTAAATACTTGAATTGCCATGCATGGTGGTCTTGTTTCAGGAACATCTAGCCTATGTGCTAGGAATTTAATCATACTTTTCTTTCACATTTGTGGCTATGTTGGCTACCTAGCAAGTTGTAATTTTGGTCCATGTAAGTAAGTAAATTGTATATGTAAAGGAAGGTTGTGTCAATACCTAATGCTTTGAAAAGTGTCTTCAATTTTGTACCCAGGAAAGTTTCCAAATAAAACAGGGTAATCGCCTTTACCAGAATGCAAAAAATTTGTTTCATAAAGGAACCTACTTGATTTGGTTATATTACACCATGTTTGTCACAAGTCAAATATCTTGGTCCTTTTTTAGATAAAAAACTGACTGAAAGATGGTTTAGGTAACACTGTTTTTGGACATGCAGAAACAAAGCATGGGGACTAAAACCTAAAGTGGTATATTAGATACACACTATGGCATTTAGACAATTTTTCTCTTATGGTGCATTGTGTTGTCAGCCAGTGCAAAACTGAAGGAAGCAAGTTGCAAGGGGTGTCGAGAACTACCCCTCACTGGGGCTATGGAAATAATATTGAATAATACTGCTTTACCCATTTGCATTCAGGCAGAGGCGTTTGGGACAGTCAATAAGTTAAAGCACCAAATTGAGGTTTTACTTGATGGGTACTTACTCTGAGATAAAATAGCTATTTATGACAACTGCGTTGTCTCATTTAACAACCTTACGAGAATCAATTATGCTCGCATATCATACAATGTTTCTTCTATGAGAATTTTCTAATATTAAAAGAAAAACTATGAAAGATGAAATAAATTTGAGGTTAAGTTTAAGGCATTCACCAAGGGTTATAGTTCATTATTTATTTCACAGCATTAGGATAGGGTGCATTCAGTGGGTATAGTTTTGCTTTGTGGTTGCTGGGTGCGATGACGGTACGATTATAGCAGGCAATGAGAAACCAATATTATTCAATATATTTATTGAATAATAAATATTATGTGATATATTTTGAGAAAATGGCAGATTTAGAGTGTCATGATATCCTTAAGAGCCATAAAGACAGCACAAATTTACTACCTGCTAAATCCCGAAAGGTTAATTGAACATAATTTTTATCATGATGATGATTATCGTGCACAATAATTTTAATTGTTTCAAAGATGCATATTTAAGTATTCTCATTCATATCAATTTTTATATGTTCAATATGTACATTTACTCTTTGTTTTTGTATTTCTATTGTAAACCATCAATTGATAAATCATCTCTTTACAGGTATTTGCTCATTATTAAAACTTTTTATGACAAACAACTTTTATTTTATTCTATTCTGACAAGAAACTAAGAGCAAAACTGAAAAATTAGTTCATACTAGCAAATTGCATCATCTGGAGCTACTGAAATCAAATTGAGGAGACAGATTACAATATTACAGAGATTGAATTGTGGTATTGCCTAAAAATGATTTCAAAAGAGCAGCAAGATACTTCACATTTACAATATGATGGTGATTACAGTATTAATTATTATTTAGTCACAATAAAGAAACAAAAAGTACATGCTACAAGGTCTGACTGTGTGCTGTGATTTACTCCAGCAGGTGGCAGGGTTATTAAGCAATAAACAAAAAACACATGCACACAAGCACATACCCCTTCACTCTCTCCCCCTTGCTATTCATACTCATCCTGTGCAGGACTTATAAACCAGCACCTGCTATAAGATGTCTATTGCAGAGCAGTCAGAATTTGGATTAGAGAGAGTAGCCTGGAAGGGTGATCAGCCTGATGCTTGGTGTGAGAGTGAGAAAGACGTATGATAATGAAAGAAAAGGTGACTATGGAGCATGTGGTGTGGGACACCGAGAACCCAGATGCCACTTTGTCCAGCACAAAACACACATGCAGTCCCCTGGGATCGAACCCAGTGACTTCCTGGGAGCAAAACCAATTTCCAGTCACACAGAAAAATTATATCCCTATTGCATTACATAATTACTGTAACCTCAACCCTGGAATGTCAAATGCTTACCTCTATCTTGTAGCTGGTTCATATTTTCGAGTCTTCTACTGAGCTGGGATTGAGCTATTTGTCCAAAACCTTCGCTCACAATTTCTTTGCTTCCCAATTCATGTTCCAATTCCATGATCCTTTTATGAGCAGCATATAATTCTAATGAATAGCTTTCTTTAAGTCTCAAAATTTCCTGCTGTGCATCCTGAAAAGTCATGAACATATTGGCTTGAGCTTGTAGTGTCCCCAACTCAACCTGAAGAGCTTCTCTCACTTTGACTTCTTCCTCCAACTGCTTTGACACGGAATGTAACTTCCCTTCAAGTGCTGCGACTCCATTATCTGATGCCTGATTTTTATTTTTAAACACATTGCTTAACATCATTATGGCATTAGCTTCTACATTCAGTCTTTTTAGACAATTATTCAATTCTGCCTGCAGATTCTGAGTTACATCTCTGTCATTTTCATCATTATCCCCCAATATCTGATCTTGAATTAGGCTCAAGATACTTGACACATCTGGTGCAAAATGAAACTTCATGCATGATGTAGAAGGGATAGGAAAGTGGTCTGCACTAGATTCTCTAATTTCAACTGGCATTTCCAGAGCCATACCAAGGCTTTCAAGTTTCTCTTCTGCATGGGCTCCTTCATGACTAGATGTTCTGTCCATAGTACAACTGAGGCTTTCATCTTGCTTAATTCTGGAGTCATCTAAATCCAATTTGAAGCTCTTGTTGAGTACATCATTTACAGCATTTTCACACAGGCACACATACCTGGTTAGTTCACAAACCAGGTCTTTCAGAAGAGTATTTGCTTTCTGTAGGGAGGCCCTGTAAAAAAATAAATTGTACATATTAAACCTGAATTAAAATTCTATTCATAACTTACTAAGAAGATGGATGGGACTCTTCTTTTCAGTGAGCTAAAAAGTTATATTTTAGCTTAAAATTACTTTTGCCATGTAACTACTTGTTTATTCATATTAATGGTAGTAATAAGGTAAATATAACTGAAATCAAAAAAACAGTGTGTCCCACAAACTAACGAACCTAGGATTTGTTTTAACAAGTCCAATTCCATTGCAATGAATGTGGTGCAACTTGTATCAACAATGTGCTTATTGCATTGTATGATTGCATTATAATCATTGACTGCTGATTGTCTTTCCTTGTGTATTGGAAGACAGACTCAATACACACACACGTCAAGAGAAGTTTGTAGGGAGATTTTGAGACAGCTGACATCACCAAGCAAGTTTACTGGACAGACATTCAGGAGGTATAAAACAAATGTCACAGGTAACAACCAACAAAATAAAGAATAGGCAACTGGCATCTCTCTCTAAATCACTCCACTAACTTTTGCAAGAAACAGGAATGTCCAAAAGCACTTTTCAGCATGCTGCAAAAAAAAGATGATGCTTCACACATGTGGTGCACGAATTGAAAGAAACTGACAAAGTGAAATGGGTATGTCACTCTCAAATGTTTCAAATGTTTATTATACTTTAGACTTACCTTAGTCGATTATCAAAAATTCATGATAGCCATAAATATCTAGGATTAAGTATGTATAACAAACGTCCAAAACATATTACCTTACTACCCAGTCATAAATTCAAAACATCTCTGGACAATTGACTGAAAGATAAAGCTTTTTACTCAGTAGAAGAGTTCTTTGAATGTAATAACTTTCACATAGAGAGTAATATCTAAGCTTGCTTTGTAAAACGCAACTTTTATACAAATTTATGATACACATGCTGTAAATAGTTCATTATGTAAAAGGTAGCAAATATATTCAGTTATTCAGTTATAATAAAAATTAAAGAATGAGTCGGTTTTTGTAACACAAACATCACTTATTTTTAATATTTTAATATTATTCATTTAATATTAATATATTTTAAGAAGTTTGAGCTTCTTAACTTGCAAAACAAGTCCATTCAGTTCACTATTGAGACCGAACAGGAAGGAGCCCTGCCATTCCTAGACATTAGAATAATAAGAACAACATAGCCTGACATTTGGAATATATAGAAAATCCACCAATACAGATAGCCACATAAAGTTTGACAGCTACAACCCTACAACACACAAATATGCAGTCCTGAACAGTTTAACATACAGACTAGTACACATTCCCATGGAGAAGAATGAGTACCAAAAAGAATACCAACAAATACTCCAAACAGCTACCAACAACGGTTTCCAAAAAAGTGCAGTTGACAAAAGAATACATAAATACAAAAAACTGAATCGCATAACACACACAACCACCCTAAAGAACCCCAGTGACCAACATCAATTCAGAAAATTCACCTATCATCCTTGGGCACACAACAAACTTCAGAAAAATATTCAGGAATTGTAACATCAATTTAGCTCCAAAAAACAACTACAGCATTCAGAAACTGCTGTGCATAAATTTAAAAGATCCTATCCCTGCAGACAAAAGACTGGGAATTTATGAAACTAATGCTCAGACTGTAATTTGGTGTATATCGGAAGGACAAAGAGAAGTCTGGAGAACAGATTAAAGGAACACATGAGAAACCTAAAATACAAACAAATAGAAAAATCAGCAGTTGCCTATAATTTTTGGACATCAGGACACGAAATCACACCAAATATAAAACTATTAAAACCAGCTTATAAACCCACAGAATTAGATGTCTGGGAGAAGATCTACATCATGAAGAAAAAGAGCCATATCATGAATTTTGATTTGCCACCTTACAGCAACCTCTGAAGTTCATAGATCCAACAACAGATGCCTCCACAATTAATACACCACCACCCCCATTGTTGTCGCCAACGAAGAAAGATTTAGTTGGAATTAAGGGTTGAAAATGGGAACAACTGTTACACGAAACTGGTCCCCAGTAAGTAAGAATAAGTGACGTTTGTGTTACAAAAACCGACTCATTCTTTTATTTTTTATTTAATCACATCACTGTCACAAGCTTCTATGCATATTTGCAAGTTTTGAATATTCAGTTATGTTTTGAATTGTGTAAATAATTGTATAAAGCTCCAATTTTATAATATGATAAATATGTACTCAATGAGACCAATTGCATGTTGTAAAACAACTTAATGGTCAATAAACTTCATTCTTATTCTTAAAAATAATCTAATCATTCTGGGCTGTATAGTTCATGGCTGAGGCATGCTATCACCTGTTGGGATACATAAATAACCAAAATTCCCATATTTGGGCACGTGAAAACCCTATATGATACACTAAGAGCCCCTGCATTCAGAAAAGATTGGTATGTGGTATACAATATCTCAGCAGTGAATAATTGGTCCCATCTCCTTCAATATAACCATTGCAACAAATGAATACCTTGAAATATTCAATACCTCTGTAAATCAACCATATGATGAGGAATTCTCCATGGAATGCTTCCTACAAGATGGTATGGCATGCCACACATCAATTGAAATTCAGTCCTTTTTTAACAATCATGTTATTTTGAAAGGGCATTGGATGCCCGCTCATCTAACCTAACTTTACCTAATTTTTTATGGGACATCTGAAAGAGAAAGTTTATTAGAAACCATGAACAATAGATGCTTTGAAAGAAAACATCACAAAAGATTGAAGCAATAAATGCGGAAATCCTAGCGAAGACATCTGATAGTATGATTCAGCAAATTCAATCTTGCCTGGATGCAAATGGCGGCCACTTCCAGTATCTGTTAAGTGACCACATTTCTCATAGAATGAGGTAAGTCATCTTCAAATTTCATTGCACTCCCTTCATTAATATTGGAATTGTTACCAATTGTCAAAACAAATTCCAGTTTTGGTAGCGAGTGGGACATACTTATAACTATTAAACTGAATTGAATATGGGGTGGAAGTAAAAGGTCTGCTGTGTAGGTGTAGATGTAGTATGGGTAGAAGTTCTCAGGGTTGCTGATTGCTGCGCTGTGGTATTTTAAACCTTTTTACGGGTTTGAATTTGTTGCTGTATAAGAAGTTGGTAACTAACTCTTGCTGTTGGCAAAACTGTAATTAGCTAGTTGCGCCAGACTTAATTGCTGAAGCAGTTAAGGTTACTGTTGGCACCGAATTACTCATTATAATAATAATAATAATAATAATAATTTATTTTCACCTATAGACAGTGTATACATGTTTTAGGCTTCGTCATAAAAAGTGTGTAGAACAAACATTCATTACAATGTCATATAACAAAGTACTATTTACAGTTTTGCATATCATTAAAAACCAGCATACAATTTCAACAAAGACACTTTAAAGTACTATTTACAATTTGTCATATCATTTATACAGTAACATATTCTGATATATATATTCAAATTTAAAATTCATCAATTCTGTATAGACTTTTACTTAATAGATATTTTTTTAACAATGTTTTAAATGAGCTACCCTGTTCAGTTTTTATGTATTGTGGAAGTTTATTGAAGAGTATGGCCCCTCTGATATATGGATCTTTGTTTGTTGCAGATTTTGTTGTACACACCCTATGGTAATTATTTATTCCCCTTGTATTATATGTATAATAGTCTTTGTTTTGATTATTTCTAATCTCATTTCTTCTAACTAACAAAATGATCTTATAGACATATAGAGATACAACTGTTAGAATTTTTGAAGTTTTAAACACCTCTTTTACAGAGTGACGCTGTCTCAGACCAAACATGCATCTTAGACATTTTTTTTGAATCACTAATACCCTATTTAGATTGGTTATGGATGTTGCACCCCAAATTTCAATCCCATATTCTATGAGTGAGTGGATCATTCCATAATAAACTGGTTTTAACATGTCAGTATCTAGTTGATTTACTATTTTCCGTAGTAAGTATAGCCGGGAGTTTAATTTCTTGCAAAGGTCATCTATGTGTTCATTGAAATTTAAGTTTTTGTCTACTGTAATTCCCTAAAATTTTATGTTGTTTACTTGTTCAATTTGTGTATTGTTGTATTCTATCTTACACACTTGTTCCTGATCCCTAAGTTGGAAAAGAATGCATTTAGTTTTATCTATATTGAGTTTGAGTTGAGCTGCATTCAGATAATCAGAGAGTTTTAAAAGGGATGATGTGGCCTTGGTTTCGAGTTGCTTTAATTCTTTGTCCGTGCATATAAAAGATGTGTCATCCGCATAGGAAATGAGATTATATTCTGGAGAAATAGGCATATCATTTACATAAATTAGGAATAGAAGAGGACCCAAGACCGATCCTTGTGGTACTCCTGTTCTCACCGTTTCATAATTTGATTTGCATTTATTTAAGCAATTTCCATTTTTCCAGTATATTTCTGTACATTGTGTTCGGTTTTGTAAATACGAAGAGAGGAAATCATGCATTTTCCCTCTAATTCCATAATGGGTAAGTTTAGTCAACAAGCGATCATGAGAGACACTATCGAATGCTTTAGATAGGTCTAGGAAAATACTGACAGTTTTTTTTACTCTGTTCAAGATTTGTAAGCACATTATGTATAAGTTCAGATACAGCAGTAATAGTTGATAACCCTTTACGAAAGCCATGTTGATAATTTTTCAACACACTCTTTGCCTCAAAAAAATCTATTAGCCTTTTGTATATTATCTTTTCAATCAGTTTGGCAAATACAGAAGTTAATGTTATTGGTCTATAATTTGATAATAATTCCTTTTTTCCTTTTTTAAATATTGGCCGAACAATACTGTTTTTTAGCAAATCAGGGAATGTTACATATTCAATCGAGTGGTTTATAAGGTACACTAGAATGTTCAATAATGATTTTTTGCAGGCTTTAAGAACTTTTGGCGTAATATCATCCCAACCAGATGCACCATTTTTTAATGGACTTATTATATTATCTACCTCTGCTTCATCAGTTTGAAAGAGGCCAATAGTTCCTATAACTTTGATATCATCTCTATTTTGGTCATTAATTATGGTGTTATTATCTCCCCCCATGTTAATAAAGTACTGGTTAAATAAATTTGAAATTTTGTTAGGATTTACTATTTCTTGTCCATTTACCCGTATGTTAATATTATTTGTTTCATCATTAGTTGGTTTTATATTTTGGTTTACTATAGACCACATTTCTTTAGTAATATTACATGAGTTTTCTATTCTCTTTCTGTTATTTTGTTTTTCTAAGTTCTTTAATGCCTGTCTGTATTGCTTTTTATACTTAATATAGAGGGTCTTGTAGATGTCTAGCTTAGTCACTTTTAGAAATTCATAATTATCCTTCATTTTTTCACGAATGGCAATTATTTCTGGAGGAAGTTTTGTGTTTTGCAGAGTTAAAATCTTTTCACGCTTTTTAATTTTAGGGCACACTTCATCAAAATAATTGTTAAATATTTTAAAGAATGATTGCCATTTTTCATTTGTGGATGTTTGCAAATATACCTCATGCCACCTTTCTTGTTCTAACCTATTTTTGAGCTTAATCAGTTTTGAGCTACTGGTATCCCTAACATACTTGTATTGCGGTTGTATAGTTTCAATATAACAATTATGTATGTCTATAATTTGAGCAGTATGGTCTGAAATGTGGAAATCATTATTTATTGTAGTGAATTTGGACTGCTCCAGATTTGTTATTACATGGTCTATAGCTCTGCATGTTTGTTTTGTGATTCGCGTAGGGCCTATCAGAATATCTTTAAGATTAAAACTATCTAATATGTCTATAAAATCTTTGTTTGTACTTTCTACATTGAGATCACCCATGATTATAATTTTGGAGTCTTGATTAAGAATTGTTGTTAGAAAATCATCCAAGTGAATGAAAAAGTCTACTAGACTTGAATTTGGTGACCTATATATTCCAATTACCATTATTTTTTTGTTATTTATGCAAATCATTGAGCCTATTACTTCAAATGTCATTTCTTTACTAAATTTATTTACAATTTTTATTTTAGTGAATGTTATTTCTTTTTTTGCAAACATAATTACTCCTCCACTTCTATGCTCTTCTCTACAAAACACATCAACCTGCTTATAATTTGTAAACTGAGTTAATCGTGACTGCTCATAATTTAATGCATTGTGCACAGCATAGCCATGTTTTCTATTTATTCAGCTAGCTTCAGTTGGTGAGTACAAAAATCTTAACCTCCATGCTTGGACAGTAGGATGTGATAATAAATAAAATGAATTTAAAAGATTTCATGATATACCTATATGACTTTTCATTTGTTAACTTTTCAAACAATGTGATGCATTAAGGCATGCTATTAGAACAGAATCCTCTTTTTATAAAACTGTGCCACATAATGTGTACTTACAATCAATCTCTTCTCGATAAATAATACAATGCTAGATTTACACTGAATCACTGCATAAGAGGTCTCAATTGGCAAGATTATCTCTTTGCGTCCTTATCCCTGGCATCTATCTCAATGACTCCATCCCAGAAACTTATCAAAATTTTCACCTATATACAATAGCTGAAGATCAATGTTTTATAAATTGTAATCTGTCCATCTCCATGAGAACAGCAAATTTTCCATTCTACATTTTGTGAAATACAAATTTATAATACATTTTATACATTTCTAATAATTTAAAATCAATACATTTGTGTAATTTACATTAAAATGTTCTTTTAAATAGCTAACATTTCTTAAATACATATTTGTTTAACTTTTGTTCCTATGCTTTGTTACCGGTATAAACAATTTAGAGCATCCGGTATCTCGTTCATCTTTGAGATTCTTCTACTTCTCTCATATTACTGTTTTTAATTATGTTTTATAATAAATATGCTTTTCTAACTACCATTTCTCATCTATACATTGTACAATATAATGTGCTGTATTTGTTTTATAGCTTTGGCTATGTTATTTTTGTAAAAGCACGCCATTTAAGGCTATATTCGTGCATATCGTGAGGTGATGACATCATGCTGTCATTTTTTATACATATTACTTTTGGCTTACATTGTGAAACAATGTTTTATTATTTTATACCATTCTTTTAGGGAGTATTGTTCCATTTTCTGTTGACTTGATTTACTTAGCATTAAATCCTGCATCAAATATAACAATTAAATTTGAGCTGCAAACTATTAATGATTATGAGATTTCATGGCAGAACCTTCTCACAAGGATATTTCTTAAAAATTCTATGAATATAGAAAAATAAAAATATAATTATTTTTTGGATAAACATATTTTCTTAAAAGCATAAGCTTGGATATTCCTTTTTATTTGTGACTTCCCACTCACTGATAGAGCAAGAATGGCGTCATAGTTGTCTAGTGAGCCTACATTGAAGCTATAGTACTTTCTAATGAAAAGGACATTGATCATTTGTGGAACAGAAAACTATCACACCAACATCTGCCAAGAAACAGTGACTAACTAGAGAGAAAGGTCACAGTTTTCAGCAGAAAAAGCAAACCATAGCACTCCAGATATGGTTATGTTGCTAATATATAGGGACAGGAAAATATCATTTTATTTTTTACAACATTTTGGTGTTATTTTTTATGGTTTTTGGTGTTATTTTTCAGTACGTTTTAGTATAATAAAGTTGATTTTAGAGACACTTTTGTGATGCATCATTTTAAAAGTTTGGTTATCAGTGAAACTTACTTAATATTTAAGTTATTTTAAATACAAGCACTTTAGGTACCACGCTCATGAAAGCGATCATGTTATTTTTACATAAGTATAAAAAGTATCAAGAATTATGATGCAGTTTTACTTGCAAATTAATTGTACTTCTATCAGTCACTATGAAATACATTCTTCACAACATGTTCACCAAGTGGATCACCAAGTCACACTTTAAATGATAGCATGGTCATGAGCTCCGAATTTTCTTTGCTTAGATTGTGTCTTCGGTCAGAATCTCACTGTACTGTAAGATACATTGGAACACGGAATTCATACTGCAAATTCAGGGTTATCTAATTTGATTGCCTGTAGGCACCTCACAATGTGAACCTTCTCAATTAAAAATTGTAACTTGGCCGCATCTTGCAGCTGTGTGTATGCTTTCAGAATTGCGATTGGATTCTAGAAGCAGCAGTTGACACAGTCTTCACAACACCTGCATCTACAGCATTTAACACAATGCTCTTATGATTAAAAGACTTGTTCAGCATTGTGAACACAAGCTTTAAGGGATCAGCACTCAAAAGTTCTGAGAGTTTAATTTGAAGATGTAAGAGTATGCTTAACTGGTTGCCAACACATTCTAAAGGTTGACTTATTTCACCTTCAAAAATACTCAGGCTGATCAATTTGAAACTATGCTCCAAGTTGTTTAACCTTGAGTGTAAATTATGGGCAGTTGGGAACTTAGATCCCTTAAGATTCTTTAACAGTGCTGTCAGGGCACGAGCACGTTTCTTAACAAAAACGGCTTCAACTTTAATAGTGTTAAAGTCAAACTGTTAAACTTAAGTTAATGCCCAGACTTAAGTCAAATCATTAAACTTAAAAGAAAAACATAAAAAATTTCAAACTCAGTAGAGGAATCGCAAATTCATATTTTATAAAACTTGTCACCAGGACTAGTTCAAAATACCTTAGCAGCACATCGCTACATAGCAATACTGAAAAGTGCAATGAGGAAATTGGCAACAACATTATCTAAGTTGCTAAATAGCCAGCCAATTGTTGAATGAGTATTATATTTATCCATTTACAAGACTTCAAATGCAAGATGACCCCCACTTTTCAGAATTGGGTATTGGAATTAAGCATATCATCTGCATAAAAAGAAAATATCTTAGCTTTTAAATGAAATTTAAAGGGTTGCCATATATTTTGAACAAACTAAGAAACATTTAAGCTCATTAAGTATTTTTTTACTTAAATATTCAACACTGCAGAAATTCACATGATGGGTACGAGAACGGAAATTATATGCTTGCACCTATGTATGTGATCAGAGATGATGGCAATGGCAGTGGCAGTGCAACTGTTAACAATGTAATGGATACCATTTTCTGCTTAAAAATATGCCTGATGTAATAAACTATTGTAAACATTTTACCTAAATTAATAATTTGAATTTGCGTGGAAATTCACGTTTTGGGAGCAAGAGAGGAGAGGGGAATACAGATATGTATGGTATGTGTGCAGTAGGAGAGTGATGTTACAATGGGGGATACAATTTTCTATTTAGTCAACATACCAAATGTAATGCATTGTAAAAGATACCAAATTCAAGTCTGCATAGAAACTCACATAGTGTGCGGGAAGGAGACAGAGAAGAATGGAAGTGTACCACTATATCTGCGCATGGCAGTTGTGTCGGAAACCCATCATCTACACCATATGAGAATTATGTTCAACTTCGATATCTCAAAGCGCTGGCTGCATGGAGCGCCGAGTGTTGTCAAGTTAGCAGCAACTAACCTCCCCTCTGCTATCCCCTCCTCAATATGCTGCGTGGAGAAGATCATTGAGGGAAAAGGAAATTCTGCGGGCAGTCTGAGGCTAGCTGCCCCTCAAGCAACACGACTCTGTGCCTGTCACTTCGTCATTGCAACGCCATTACTAAAAGTGATGCGTAAAAAGGACGCCATCTTGAGTTGTATATCTATTGGTTGAGGTCCTTTGCAATAATGTATGCTAGCGTGAATGTTTTATACTGTTGTATGCATGTGTAGTATTTGGAAGTGTAGAGGCATAGCCAAACCGGGCTTTTAAGGCCCAGTTGTGGGAAAAAAGGGTGACTAGTGAATTTTACTGTGAATGCTATGGGTAAAATTTTCAAAGGCTGTAAACTAGTGCTTCAGTCACAAATGAGGAACCGAAGTTGAATTTGGGCATTGTTGGGTGTTTTTGCCAATGATTAAGGGCCGGCTTGTCTTGCATTAAAGGGGAAATCTTTTCTACAATTTCTTGTAACACTGTTTGGGAATTAGTTATGCATGAATGAGCGGGGACCAGCACCCTTTGTTTAATAAGAGTTGTATATACATATATACATGTTTGTTATAATTTGTGCATATATGTTATTATATTGTAAATAAAATATTTCATTGGGCTTTTCTATTGACCTAATTCATACAAGTGGCTAATTTTCATTGTTGCAATATAATCACAGATTATGAGAGAATGTTGAGTTTGTGTTTTGTTGTTGGATTTATTGAATTGTTAAAAGTCTTTTTGTATTCACACAAAGTTTTAAGAAAAGTTTAGCCACTCCTTCAATAATTAAAAAACATTCAACACTGCAGCCCATTGGTGTAATGTTACCATCAGTAATTGAAATAAGACTTCTGACTCTTCTTTATGATGGTCTTCTCCTTTTCCAACTGTTCCCGATCCATGGTGTGAAAAGTCTTTTGCAGCACCCAAAGGTGCAAATAAGTAAGTAATTGGGGAGCAGGCTCCCTGTGTCCCGTGGCACAGTGATGGCAGCAGCTTAGCTGTAATGAGATGAATATGGTTTTCTATTTAGACAACATGACCTAATGTAACACACTGTTGTAATAAGTTTCACTATGGTTTTACCTAATTCAAATTTGCATGTAAAATCACATTGTGGATGGCAAAGAGAAACCGAGGGGTGAACGGAAATGTACCAGTGTACATATATGTTGTGGGAAGGGGAAAATGCACAGATAAACCTCTCCCTTTGTGCTTAACTTTAGTTCAGAGTCAACATGTGCATAACCACTCTAGTGAAAGAAACACCTCTATTATTGTTTTAGTCCTGGAGAAAAGTAATTTTTCTAACGAGAATGTTTATAGGCCCATTAACAGCGAACATCTTGATTAAAATGAAGGCACAAAATCTGCCGCATTGGTTATGACCTTGGTGGTAAGCAATACTATTCTATTCCCCCCAGAGTTTGCCACTGCCATACCTGCAAAGTTTGAGACTTACATTTTGCAGCACACTATTCTCAAAAAAACATACAGCGAATGCAAGATGACACCAATTCTGGACATTAATGTTTTGGAAAATAAACATTTCCTTGTATTTGGATAAATATGGTACTTATTCTGCCAGAAAGTATTTGTAGTACTATACCAACACTAATACTTGAATCCTTCACAGCGGTAAACCAACTTAAAGCAAAACTGTATAAGATACATTTTTTTTTACCTGGATAAGTTGCATATCCTTAGAAAGTTGTGCAAATCACAGTATTTTGCATAAAACCCCAATTTTCACATTATTTTGCAATTTAAAATTGGCAAATTCCGTGATTTTCAGATGTCCAAAACATACTCCTACTATGTTTTAATAATTTTTTATGTTCTTCGGTCTTATTGTTTAAACAAAATTATCTCATCCCTAATAATACAACTACCCTACATCACCACTCCAAGCATGATAATGAATAACATTCAAAGTTTACTTTGTTCTTTGTTAACAGGCTGAATATGAAAAACACACACCTTGAGTCTATAGCTGAATATTATTATCGTTCTGGTGTCAATGTGGAGGCAACATGCGAATACCACTTATATAGCTACATAAATACGATACATATACAATTTATCAAGTATGTACACCTGTTGCTAGAGGGAAGTATTCAAGGAGCCTTGACAGGATGGCATCACAAAGTGTGTACTTATGTCACTAGAGGGATGGTATTCAACATGCCTCATCAGATAGGCATCACATTAAGTATGAGGTTCTGTCACTAGATGGACAATATCCAACACATCTCATCAGATAGGCATCACATTAAGTATGAGGTTCTGTCACTAGATGGACAATATCCAACACATCTCATCAGGTAAGCATCACATTAAGTATGAGGTTCTGTCACTAGATGGACAATATCCAACACATCTCATCAGATAGGCATCACATTAAGTATGAGGTTCTGTCACTAGATGGACAATATCCAACACATCTCATCAGATAGGCATCACATTAAGTATGAGGTTCTGTCACTAGATGGACAATATCCAACACATCTCATCAGGTAAGCATCACATTAAGTATGAGGTTCTGTCACTAGATGGACAATATCCAACACATCTCATCAGGTAAGCATCATATTAAGTATGAGGTTCTGTCACTAGATGGACAATATCCAACACATCTCATCAGATAGGCATCACATTAAGTATGAGGTTCTGTCACTAGATGGACAATATCCAACACATCTCATCAGATAGGCATCACATTAAGTATGAGGTTCTGTCACTAGATGGACAATATCCAACACATCTCATCAGATAGGCATCACATTAAGTATGAGGTTCTGTCACTAGATGGACAATATCCAACACATCTCATCAGGTAGGCATCATATTAAGTATGAGGTTCTGTCACTAGATGGACAATATCCAACACATCTCATCAGATAGGCATCACATTAAGTATGAGGTTCTGTCACTAGATGGACAATATCCAACACATCTCATCAGGTAGGCATCATATTAAGTATGAGGTTCTGTCACTAGATGGACAATATCCAACACATCTCATCAGATAGGCATCACATTAAGTATGAGGTTCTGTCACTAGATGGACAATATCCAACACATCTCATCAGGTAGGCATCATATTAAGTATGAGGTTCTGTCACTAGATGGACAATATCCAACACATCTCATCAGGCAGGCATCACATTAAGTATGAGGTTCTGTCACTAGAGGGATGGTAATCAACATGCCTCAGCAGGTAGGCACCACATTAAGTTGAGGTTCTGTCACTAGATGGACAATATCCAACATGTCTCAACAGGTAGGCATATATATTTTAAATTAATCCTTTCTCTTCTCCCAATTTCCTGAACAGGTAAAGAGTTTGGATAAAAAAATATTGATGTACAAAACTTAGAATCGAATAATAACTTTTCAATTATATTACAGAAGCATAAACAATTATTTGTTATTTTAATAAAACAGTGTCCTAGACAAAGTATCTTACCGTTCTTTGTTCAGCTGTTCCAAACCTGAAATGTGCTTCATGTCTTCATTTCTAACTGACATACTGTCTGCTTGGCTGCTTGTATCCATTTCCAAATTCTAGAAAATTGAAAAATTTTAATGGGTCTCTCTCTCTCCCTCCCTCTCTCTCTCCCTCCCTACCTCTCTGTCCCTCTCTCTCTTCTCTATCTCTCTCCTCTCTCTCTCTCTCACCCTACCCATCTAAAAATTTCTCCCTCTCTCTCTCACCCTACCCATCTAAAATGTCTCCCTCTCTCTCTCTCTCCCTACCCATCTCAAACTTTCTCTCTCTCTCCCTACCCATCTCAAACTTTCTCTCTCTCTCTCTCTCTCTCTCTCTCTCTCTCTCTCTACCCATCTCAAACTTTCTCTCTCTCTCCCTACCCATCTCAAACTTTCTCCCTCTCTCTCTCTCTCTCTCTCTCATCTCTCCCTACCCATCTCAAACTTTCTCCCTCTCTCTCTACCCATCTCAAACTTTCTCCCTCTCTCTCTACCCATCTCAAACTTTCTTCCTCTCTCTCTCTACCCATCTGAACCTTTCTCCCTCACTCTCTACCCATCTCAAACTTTCTCCCTCTCTCTCTCTACCCATCTCAAACTTTCTCCCTCTCTCTCTCTACCCATCTCAACCTTTCTCCCTCTCTCTTTCTACCCATCTCAAACTTTCTCCATCTCTCTCTACCCATCTCAAACTTTCCCACCTCTCTCTCTCTACCCATCTCAAACTTTCTCCCTCTCTCTCTCTCTACCCATCTCAAACTTTCTCCCTCTCTCTACCCATCTCAAACTTTCTCCCTCTCCCTCTACCCATCTCAAACATTCTCCATCTCTCTCTACCCATCTCAAACTTTGTCCCTCTCCCTCTCTCTCTTTACCCATCTCAAACTTTCTCCCTCCCTTCTCTCTCTCTCTCTCTCTCTCTCTCTACCCATCTCAAAATTTCTCCCTCTCTCTCTCTACCCATCTCAAACTTTCTCCCTAAAATCACTATCTGCCTCTCCCTCCATTCCCCTTTCTGTATCTCTCTCCCTCTAACACAAACTCTTTCCTACCCTTACTATCTGCCTCTCTCTCCATTCCCCTTTCTGTATCTCTCTCCCTCTAACACAAACTCTTTCCTACCCTTACTATCTGCCTCTCTCTCCATTCCCCTTTCTCTATCTCTCTCCCTCTAACACAAACTCTTTCCTACCCTCACTATGTGCCCCTATCTCCACCCCTTTTCTCTATCTTTCACCCACTATTAATCACTGTTCTCTGCCACCACAATCTGCCCCTCTCTCCCTTTATCACTAACTCTTTCCTGCCTCCCTTATCTGCTGCTCTCACCATCCCCCCATGCACGGGCTCTCTCTCTCTCTCTCTCTCTCTCTCTCTCTCTCTCTCTCTCTCTCTCTCTCTCTCTCTCTCTCTCTCTCTCTCTCTCTCTCTCTCTCTCTCCACTCTCTCTGCTCTCTCTCAATCCTTCACTCTCTCAATCTCTCTATCTCTCAATCTCTCCCTGTCAATCTCTCAATCTCTCCCTGTCAATCTTACTCTCAATCCCTCTCTATCTCTCCCCCCTCTCATCCCCTACCCATCTCAATATCTTTCCCCCTTCCTCCCTCTCAATCACTCTCTTCCTCCCCTCCCTCTCCCTCTGAATCCCTCCCCCTCTCAATCCCTCTCCCTCTCGATCTCTCACATTCCCATCTCTCTCAGTCTCTCTCCCTCCCCCTCCTCAATATTTCTCTCCCTCCACTCCCTCTCAATCTCTTTCCCTCCTCCTCCCTCTCAATCTCTCTCAATGCCTCTCTCTCCCCCTCTCTTTCTCGCTGCCCCTCTCTCTCTACCACACTTCTTTATTTATCTCTCTCCCTCTTACTCTCTTTCCAACCCTCACTAACTGTCTCTCTCTAATCATCTTAACTTCCCCCTCCCCACTGTCTACTCACCCTTTCTCCTCCCCCCTCTATCTTACTCTACCCCTCTATTACTAAAATTTCCGATCCCCCACATTTTGCCTCACTCTCCATCCCTCTCTCTCTATCTCTCTCCCTGTATCACAAACTCTTCCCTACCCCCGCTATCTACCTTTCACTTTTTTGCCCACTCTCTACCTCTCTCCGTCTCTCTCTCTTCCACTATTTCCCCGTTTTTGTCTCTGTCTGCCTCCCTCCCACCCAATTTTCCCCTCCATATCTTCTCTGTCTCTGTGCCCCCCCTGCTCTCTCTCTCAGATATAAGTTTTTGGGGTTTCTGAATCTGAAAAACTATCTAAGAAGCAGTTATCAGACATCTAAGGTTTCTATTTAAACTGGTTCCTGTGGAAGGTGAATTGTTTTTACAAAAATCAACTCTCACATTTGAAAATCAAACACTTAGCCTCAGCTAGAACTTGAACTCCAACCCATAATTAAGAATATGAGTACTGTTGCATGTAATGTTATATTCTGAGATTGTGAATCAGCTTGGAGAATGAAACCTCTGTTAGTTGAAAAGACAATAAAGACAGATGTTAAAGTTATAATGTACATTTTTCAAAGAATGAAGAATGGGAGGATGAAAGAGTGGGAAACATTTAATAAAACTAATTCAAATATTATGCATCATTAAAAATGCACCCTTGTAATAAATACTGAATAAAGCAGTTGCCTATGTATATATTTGGAAATTAAATGTTGGTGTTATCATCTGCAAAACTGAATGTGTTTTAATTTTACCAAAAATGTTTGAAAAACTCCTGCATCAAAAGTAGGATGTTTTTTTTTGTATTCATTGTTACCTGTTAATTAGCACAATTTGTATTATATTCCAATGTATCTTTATAACCATCCTGTAATAATTATTGTTATCACAATGTATCAGTGTTTCAGTCGCGATAAGACCCTTACGAGGAGTCAAAGCGACTAAAAATAAATATTAATAAAAAAAAAAAAGTAGAAGTTTATAGAAAAAGTACATTAATATTCATTTGAGGCCTTCTTAAACGCTACAGTTATAAACCTCATATCAAAAAAGTTTACACCGATAATTTTAACTTTTAGAAAATAAGGATTATTTGAATAGGCACATACCTCATTGTCAGCCACAAATATGTCCTCTGTAGCATTTGCTTTTTCTTCAGAAGGATGTTTAAATGTACTGTGTTTACTTCTGCTTTCTAGTTCCTGCTTTAGTTCTTCAATTTCCTGTGCATGTTGCTCCTTAAGTAACATAATCTCCTTCTTGTACTGAGCTGTAAACTTCTCTTGAAGCTGTACAAGTTCTCTTGGATGAGAAACATCATCAATTTCCTCAGCAAGCAGAACCTAATTGCACAATAAAAGCAAAGAAGACCTGGAGAATGTTTACAATACCATTTCTCATTGATAAAATAACAATAAATAACATATTTGCACAAAGCAGACACTAATTACACAAGGTACCAGTCAAGCTTGAAGCAAATTAAGTGTAGTTTCACAGTGAGTCACTTTAAACTGAAAGCTAATAAGAGCAAAGTCTCAATGATGAGTCACTGAAAGTCACTATAATAGGAGAAGGTAAACAAACTTTCAGAATGCACTGAATAATGTGATGATATTCAATTTCTGTCCCAATTTCATTAAATATTAAACATGGATGAAACAAACAGATAACAAATTTTTAGACACAAAACAATTTGCTTACACATCTCACACGTGCAAACAGCTTGTTGTGTATGTCCTGCATTTTATCATTGCATTCTTTTGAAGAAATACTTGAACTTTATAATGAAAATTGTATTATGTTGGTTATGTTTTATTAATGCCCTATCACAGATATGTGTTTTATTGTTAGAACCAGCTGAAAAATTCATGCCACAGCCGGCATTTGAACACAGTTTTCCTGCTCTCTCTCTGCAATTGCTCTAAACACTAACCAGCATGACTTTCAATCTTCCAACCAATTTTCCCTGGTCAACCAAACAGTATGTCTCCTAACTTCATTAGACATTCTCTATTGTTGGCATAACTTTGTCAATGTTATTTAGATACTAAGTGCTTACAAGATATAAGTCACCATTAAGGTGGGCTCTGAAGTTAGGAGACATATTGTTTGGCTCACCAGGTAAAAAACATGAATCAGTTGGGCATGTTGTCACAATAGCTCAATGGTTAGAGCAACCACATAGAGCAGAATAACTGTGTTCAAATTTTAGCTGTGATATTGAATTGTTCAGCTGGTTCTAACATCATAATGAATGTTTCCTGCATTTCATTCCTCTGGGCAATAAAGCCTTTTTCCTCATACAAACAAAGAAAACACATAAAAAACATTATATACTCTTAAGGGTTTCCACTCAACTTTTCTACTTTATTTAGCATGATAGCAATATAATTTTTTTATTTACCAAGGATAAACCAAAATTCATATTCAGTTAGCACATATTTTGGCTGAAATAATTCTAGTAGAGATGTGAGAAACCTCTTCCTACTTTTATAGAGAATACTACACACTGATGAAGCATCATCAGGTTTATCTGGCAGCCACTGGGTCGGATTCAGCAGGTATCAGGTTCAATGACATTACTCTGCAGTAGCCTAGGTCACACACCTAAGGAGGGTACAATGGTGACACTGACTTTTTTTACAATTACATGCTTATAAAAACAAGCAAAATTTGTTTTCATTCCACAACTACTTTCTAATATTTTGTGGGTTGACTGTCATGTAGCTTGTTCAATTTGCAAAAATAGTTTGTTAATTTTAATCATTTAAGATTCTGTGTTATCCTAAAAATGAATTTGAATGTAAAACATTTCAGAGCTATGATTATTTATAATTCAAATTACCATTAATGCCTAAACAATGTGATGACTGGTTATGAAATGCATTTGGCAAAGAACAAGGCAACAATTTATAATTCATACAGAAAATTTAAGAGAGATTGACTTGTTTTCTTAGTGATGAATTTTGTGACTGATACTTAGGAACCACTGTTACTGATGAAAATGTTGCTGCCGTTTGAGCAATGTTTGAAGAAGGTTGATGGATGTGTTATACATTTATTCAGGTGACAATGATCATTGGTATGATTCAAATCTAAAACATTTCACAGCAACACTTAAGACCTAAGAAAATGTTATTGTTGATAGATTCCACATAAACTGACTCCCAATCAAATACAATAATGTACTGTTTGGTGCTGAAAAATTCCAAGGCAGCGCTTTAAAGTTAGTTTAGAATATCATTACTGGAGAGGAATATTAGATTTATTGTAATGATACTGAAAAGAAAATTCTGTCAGCTCAACAAGCCTTTGAACAGAACCTAAGCCCACAAAAGTCTTACGAATTTGCAAGCTAGTCCTTTTTTTCTAAAAAGGGTCATACTACTACTGTAGCGTTACTGCTGATTGGCACGCAAATGTGTGAAGTAATGCCACGACAACATTATCATGACAACTGATGCTCTGAAAATCAACACCATACAGCATCTTTTTTTGTTTTCTAAAGATAAAATGTATGCAATCACTTTTTCAACATCAGATGAAGCAATGGAACATTATTAATCAAATGCAAAAATGTATAGCCTTTAAAGGGAATATTTTGAAAAACCACAAAATCATTTAAATTCATTAAAGCTAGCCCCTGTTTGACTTTCTAAAACTTTTCAATATCACCTCATAATGGAATTTGTAGTTCAATTAATGTAGTTCAGCATGGTGTGTAGTTACATGCGAACTGTCAGCCTGAATTTAAAATGGCGTCACCATTCCTAACAAATTATAACTACGCCCTGCAGCTGTAGTTGCTGGTTTCAGAAGTCATAGCTGACCGATGGCATCGATTGCTACACCTGCATTATTGGACATGTGAGTCATCTGCAAGTTCTTTTAACATTGAAGCTGCAATTATTACACCTGTGTGAGTGGACATGTATGCTGTCAGAAAGTTCCTCATGTTGAAGCAGCACATTGTTACACCTGCAATAATTTGCGTCAGCGACTGCTTTAGGAAGTTTCATGCCATATGATTCACAGGTACGAGACCTGCAGCTCAGTTCAGTTTCAACTGGAAATGCAAAGTGTGCAGCAGCTGAGTGAGCTGTAGCAGTTGCTGCAGCAATCACTGTACAACAGAATTGTTGCAAAAGCATTGAGAAAGACATTTATTTGTGAGTAGATTTTTATTTGGAATCAGCGGGAGAAATAAACAGTTGTTTGTTGGAGAAGTAAACTGAGAGTATGTTAGACTGGTGTCAGGAGCAGGAATTAATGTCACAATGGAGATGATGCAAACACTATTAGCAAAATTAAGAAGTTAGACAAGAAAATGCAACTTGGAGTGGAAAAGATGTAATCTGGCATGGACAAAATGGAAGATAAAATGAAATCAGGAATGGAGAAGATGCAGGCAGAAATGAAGACTGAAATGAAGTGCAGAATGGAGATCCTGAAGGAGGAAATGTCAACCAAAATCAACAAACAATTGGCCAGCATGAAAAAGGACAAAGAAGAACTCAGCAGAAGGATGACAAACCTTGACCAACGTGTTAATGCCCTGGAGCACATCGAAGAATGTGTTGATGCACTAGAAGACCTCAGGGAATAACTTAATGCCAAGGAGGGAAAATTCGATGGAAGCAGCAAAGAACTGAGCACGATAATGGAAAAGATGCTAGACGGAAAGTTGAAAGACTTGAATGTCAAAACAACAGGACACACAAACTACAAGACCATCCATGAGGCATTAATGGCAACACTACGAAAGTAGGTGACCAAGACAACAGCTGCGCCAACCTTGAAGACAAGGAGTATTTGCTATGTTAGGGACAGACAAACAATCCAGAGATAACGCCAACCTTCAAGTGGTGTGTGCTGGGGGTGTATCCAACCAGCATGCCTACCGAGAGACTGTCCACAACAAAGCCAACCAGCAGGCATGCGACAAATGATGTGCACTTCAGGCTGCCATTGCCAACACCACTGATGCTATGCGCCTTGGCAGAAAAGTGGATGCTGTGGCAGATACTTGTAGATGCAAGTGCAGCCATGACTATAAAGAGACTTCACATGGCGAAGGGCATGCCAACCTAGTACACCTAATCAGCTCTACGACAGCATCTTACCTGTAGAGAAGCCCTGCTGGAGTTGACATTGAGAAGGGGCACTGTGAGAACTTAAAGGTATTTGTCGTAAGGGTGGCTGAGGAGATGACTGGAACTCGATACCCTCAGGAGTCACAAGGCAACAGTCAACATTGGCCAGATGATCTTGCGACTTGGCTGAGATGAGGTGTCCCTCTGGAGTCCAGGGATCTGCAGGGTGATCCTGAGAGACAACATAGTTGTGCCCACAAGAAGCAAGGTGGTGGTGAAGGTGCACCTGGATGGCCATTGGTCAAGGAACTTTATATTGCTGCGAAAAACACCATTGAATGGATATGTGTTGCTGTGTTGTCTGAGCATTGTTGCCTTACTGGAAGGAAGTGCCCAAAAGGCTGCACTAACCAGGACATCCAGGCTGGGACGGAGTTAGGGAAGTGTGAGCCAGCAGCGAGTGTATTGCCATCGACAAATCTGACTAGCCAGCACTATCGCATGACCTGGAAAGATTTGCTGAACAGGGTGGCCAACCATCTGACTGCCATAACTGGAGAGGTTCCAGAGTCTACTTAGCTGATACCAGTCTGTCTTCAGCAAAGGCAACGGTGATTATGGCTGCACTAACTGACCATAACATCAACATTGCATATGCCAGCCTATCCGGCAATCACCAAGATGTGTTCCTCTGGCAAAACAGATGGAGGTATGGGACATGATGCAGGACATGAGATCTAGGGGAATCATTGAAGAATCTGACAGCCCTGGTGCTCCCCTGTTGTCTTGGTGAAGAAGAAGAGTAATGAACTATGCTTCTGCAGAAAGCTGAGTGCCATCACCAGAAAGAACTGTTTCCCCTTACAATTGATGATACCCTGGTGCTCAGTGGTTCTTGACTTTGGATTTGAAATTGGGACATTAGCAAGTGGCTTTAGATACCAGAGATAAGGTGAAGGCCGCATTCTTGACTGGCCAAGTGCTTTGGCCAATTTACAGTTATGTCTTTTGGCCTCCACAATGTGCTAGCCACCTTCCTTCCAGCACCTTATAGACTTATGAAGCCTGCCTGCTATATATGGAAGATTTCTTCATTGTAGGTCACAACTTTGAAGACCATTTTGAGAACTTGGTCAAGATACTGCAAAGGCTGCAGGTAGCTAACTTGAAGTTGAACACAAAGAAGTGCAACTTTTCTGCAAGAAGATGAACTATTTGGGCCACATAGTCTCTACATCTGGGGTGTCCATGGACATGAGGAAGGCTCGAGCAGTGAGAAAATGGCCTCGCTAAGAAAAGACAAATGAAAGGTGCAAAGTTTCCTGGGCCTACGGAGCTACTGCCGCTGATACGTCAAAGGTTTCTCTAACATTGCAAAACTCCTCACTCGTCTGAAAGAAGAGCAGACCTTACTCATGGCCAGAAGAAGTAGAGAGTGCCTTCTAGGTGCTTAAGTCAGCACTTTGCAGTGCACCTATTTTAGGATTTCCATGCATAGTAGTAACTTTATTATGGACACTGATGCCAGCGACACCGGCATTGGAGGCATTCTATCTCAGGTCCAGAATGGCCAGGAGTGGGTAGTAGCTTACAACAGCAAGATACTCTACAGGGCAGAAAAGAATTACTGCTTTACCCAGTGAGAGTTCCTGACAGTAGTCAAGGTGCTGAAGCACTTGCACAAGTTCTATATGGTCAGCCATTCCACCTAAGGACTGATCATTTTGCCCTCACCTGGCTGTTGAGCTTCAAGAACCTGAAGGGCCATATAGTCTGTTGGGTCCAGAGGCTCAATAAGTACAATTTCAGGTCAGCGCATCAGAAAGAAAGGAGCCACAACAATGGAGATGCCATGTCAAGAGAACCCTGTCCAGAGGAGTACTCCCACTACACCAAGGTTGAGGATAAAGAGCATGCCGTAGCTGCCTGTGTTATTTCAGTGGTGGCTGCATTTGGGTGGGATGGTGCAGGTCTGCCAAGCTGGAAGGACACTGCACCCAAAGTCCTACTGAGCACAATGGGTCTCATTGAATACCAAGGAGGGAGTACTGTCAAGAGTACCATCTGACAAGAAGATCCATAGAAAGCAGATGATTGTCCTTTAGAGTAGGGTTATAAAAGTCCTGGAGGAAGTAAATGTTGGGACTCCAGGAGGACATTTATGACCCAACCGAACCATCGACAAGCTTTGACAATGGTGCTACTGGCTCAGACTACAGGCAGACATTGAGAGCTGGTGCCACTAATCTCACATGTGTGCAGCAGGCCACAACCCACAGACCAGGAGCCAGGGTCGCATGCAGCAGTATAATGTGGGAACACCTTTCGAACCCACAGCCATTGTTGTAGCTGGGCCATTCCCTGTGTCCAGCAGGGGCAACAAGAATATGTTGGTCACCATGGATTACTTCATCTTGTGGCCAGAGGTGTACACCATCTCTAACTAGGAGTTCAAGACTATCCTGAAGTGCCTCGCAGAAGAACTTTTTGTCGCTATGGGGTACTGTTGGAGCTGCACAGTGATCAGGGCACAACTTTGAGTGTACCATTGAAGCAACTTGGAGTGCAAGGCCAAGCACAGCACCTTTCACCCACAGTCACATGGCATCATTGAGCATAGCGTCAAGACTATAGAAGAACATTTGAGGAAAGTTGTGGCCAATTACCAAAGAGACTCTGATGTGAGAGTGCCACTTTTCTTGCTGTCCTACCGCACGAGGCTCACATTAGTCAGTTTGGTATTTGGCAGGGAGCTGTGTCTACCATGCAACATGATGTTTGCAAGTCCTCCAGTCAACTGCATGGAGGGTGATTTAGTATGGCTATATCATCCTATGCGGACCAAGGGATACTGCCCCAAGCTTCAACAACCATGACAAAGGCTGTATCTTGTGAACAGGATGAACGTTGTCTACTGCATCCAGAAGCTGCCCCAAAGAAAGAGATTAGTAATACATCTGGATTGTCTAGCCTGTTATGATGGTGCTGGTTAGGATGACCAGCCCTGAGAAAGAGCAGTGTGACTACACACTATGGCCGTAATTTCTGCACATGTATGAATGGCTGGCTTCGGAAGTCATAGCTGATTGTTAACATCCATGCATTAGTGGACATATGTGCTGTTGTGGAGTTCTTTTGATATCAAACCTGCAATTGTTACACCTGTAAGAGTGCACACTTGTGCTGTCGGCAAGTTCATTGACATCAAACCTCGGCATTGTGACATTTGCAGAGGTTTGTGCATGCGACTGCTTTGGGAAGTTTCCTGCCACATGACCAAAAGGGATAAAATGGAGAATGCTCCCTGCCCCAGTGTATCGCAAGCAGGAGTTGAGTCATTATGATGGGAAATTCGTAGCGAGCACTAGCAGCCACAGCTCCAGCAAATCAAAATGACACTGTATGGTACAATTGCTGCAGAAACATTAAAGAAAGAAATTTGTTTGTGAACAGATCAGAGGAACAATTAAAGGGTTATTGATTGGAATAAAAAGTGTTTTTGTTACAGTAGAGAAAGGGAGTCATAAACAAGAAGCAGAGTAATACATAGACTTTAGCATATGATAACATACGGTCAGAGAGGACCTGGTATTGAACCTGACATTATTCTACCAGTATCCCAAGAGGGGGCACCTCTGTGCAGGAGGACAGCACAGTAATGACAGGGTCCTCACAGTTGGACAGGCAGACTGGGGCCCAATGCTCTCCTGAAAGAAACCAATGGGACAAGACAGAAGTGGTAGAGGAAGTTATTATCATAAGTAATACTGCAAGTGTTTTTATCTTGTCAATAATTCACAATCGGAGCAAAGTGATGGGAGTGGATTGTCCTAAGAGATGAAACCACAAGTTGTATTTGATGAGACAATTCAGTGATATAGACTATTAATAATTTATAATATGTAGGAAGGGAGATTTCATCAGGTTATGATTGTAATACTTACATTAGTTCCCAAATGGTAGACGTTATATTCGAACATGTTTATTTACCAATTTTTTTTTTTCTTTCTTTCTTCACTGCCTCCTGAATTATGATATGGTCAACCGTGCCTACACCCAATATATAAATATAAATAGCAACAATAGAAATAGGGAACAATTATTTTATTTCAGATTTTAATAAGTAATACATGAAATGGAAACAACTGTTATTTTATTTGAGTTTATTGCACTCATCTCATACATAAGAAATATAAATGATTATTTTCACTCGTGTTTTGAACTAAATACATTATGAACTGGATAAAACTTTAAATAAACATTTACTGAATTAATTGAAAGTATAATTGTGGAATTGACAGTTATTAAAAGTGAAGGTTGGCTGACTGGATTGTCACATTGATACCAATAGCCATGACAGGAGATTAAACATACGAGCATCAAGTGTGACAAAATTTCAAAGAAATGAATATCAGCTGCGATAAGATGTTTTGACACAATCACTCCAGTCAGATCACTATGATTGTTTGAAACTGCCTAATCTCAGCCATTTCATTGGCACTTTGACAGTGGAGCTGAATCGTCCATAACAAAAGTATGATTCAAGCATCAAGTGTTGAAAGGTTAAACATTGCGATAGAAGATGATATAATAAGTCAAAATTGGTGAACTACAGCAAGGTAAGATTCATTATACCTAACCAACCACCAGGTTAATAACACATGGCTCCAAGCAAAACAATTACATATATTGTTAAATGCAATACATTACATAAAGTGATTCACATATCATGTAAAACAAATTTAGCATATTAAAACAAATAAACATTTATAAACAAAAAACAGTTCCACTTTCCATGCATATGACTGAATTTTAACAAACGAAATACCAAATCCAACAAACAGTATGATAAGTCAAGAAATAAATGTACTTGTACCTGTATCTGTTCTTCCAAAGCTTTAATAATTTCATGCTTTGATAACTCAACTTCTTCATGCAGTCTTCGCTCATAATTGGCTTTGACCTGCTCCAGTTCACTTTCATGCAACTCTTTCAACTCAGACATCACGCTACTCAGTTTAGTTTCCTACAGCAAGCACATATTCAGGAAATGAGGTATAGAGTCACACATATATATATATAAACACATACATGCGAACAGCTTTTGTTATCACATAAACTTCAGCATAGATGAACAGTAACAGTAAAATGGTTAGTAATACACTAACACTCGACAAGCAGGAATATTATTACTAAAGTTTCAAAATAATTGTTATCAGTATGAAATGCTTCTCATACATGAGCTCGCTGGTCAGTGCCCAACACCATTATGTGGCACAGCTTGTGTCCTTGGCTTACATTTGCTCATTTCTTAGTCTCACTGAAGCTGGCAATAAAGCTCAAAAATGATTTCAGCATTAACAAGTTGTTTTTTTTTATTATTATTTTTACAGTAATAGCATACAATAAGTATGGAAAGTTCCTTAGGACTCTTTATTGCAGGGGTTCCTAACCTAGTTGGTATGTCCTATAAAATTCATTTAATTATATAAAGTTAATGGATTTTTTTAATTTTGTTAGACTTTCATTGTCAATTTGTCTTTTATAAAAAAAGATATTTTGTATCTTCTCTGAGTGCTTGTTAATTCCTAATATCTGGCCATAATGATCTCCTATTCCTGATTTTATTAATATCATTTCCCATTTTGTTTTTGGCAAGTTAATAAAGCCATTACCAATGCAAGATTGTGAAGTCTTTGTTACTCTAGTGGGCTCTTCCATTCCCATAGCTAAAATTTGCCTATCCAAAATTTCCATCACTACTCGCTTCTCTTTACTATTTATTTTTGGATGTCAATATTGATGTCACCAATTATTATTAGCTTATTATTTTTCTTGCAATGAATTTATTAATTCTTCCAGGTTTTTAAAAGCATCTCTCTTTATCTCCAGTTGGGGATCTATATAAACCAATTAATATTATTTTGCTTTCCTTTTGGGAAATCTCAATTACAGCCAACTCAAAATGTTTATTAGCAACATAGTTACTACAATATATCTCCTTATATGTTGTATTGGAGGAATTGAGGTAAACCCCGGCCCTGCAGATATAATAACAATGCTGGAAATCCTGACTGAGAAAATGAACAAAATAGAAGGCATGGAACAATGAATAGGTAAACAATTGGAAAAGATGGCAACAGATATCAAAGAAGATGTTAGAGTTGAGGTGCAGGAAGCAAGAAGGGAAGTTGAAATGGTTAAGGAAAGAATGGAAAGATTGGAAGAAAGGGAGAGAAGATTTAATTTAGTGTTCATAGGTGTTAAGGAAAGAAGGTATAAATGGCCAGCAGAAGAAATATTAGAAATAACGAAGGAAAAGCTGAATTTGGAATTGTATAGATGGGAAATTATTGAAGCTTATCGAGTTGGAAGACAACTTGGCAAGAGAGCAATTATAGTGAAATTTGCAACAGCCCAATTAGTACGTGAAGTACTTAAAAGAACCAAGAAATTAAAAGGAACAGACATTTTTATTAATAAAGATTTATCACCTAAGAAGAGAGCTCTGCAAAGAAATTTGCTACAAAAAATGAAAGAAGCAAGAGCCCAGGGAAGAAGAGCTTATATTAGAAATTTCCAATTGTGGATTGACGGAGAAAAGACATCGCATCTGGACAAGAAGGAACTAAGAGAACCCAAATCAGGCAAGGAAATTACTCAGCAGATGTCAACGCCAACTTTAGGAAGTACAACAGGAAGATCAAAGTCCAAGCAAAAAGGAATGGATGTGGGTGAAGACGGGGAAAGTGTGTGTTTGAACCGAAATCCGCCTGTCAGCATGGATATGAGAACGGCATATGCAGATAGGACGTCATCCAACATCCTTACGAGAGAAGTAACAGCTGACGAATGACGTCAACAGAGGAAGCAACAGGAGGAGGAGCCACCAGAGTGACGTCACCCAAGAAAATAGTGTCACCGAGAAGAGGGGAAGTAATAGCAGCACGTTATTTGGCTTCGAAGGGAAAGAAGGCGTGGCAACAGAGTAGCGGGGAGAATACAGAAGGGGAAGAAGACAGCATTATATCATCTGAACATGGCAGCATTCTAGTTTTAGACAGAAATAAAGCTATTCCTTCCGGAGAAGGGATACAATTACGGAGTAAAAGAACACTACAAACATTTAGATTTAGATCAGGCTCACAATAGGGAAGGGAGAATATAAGGAGGCTTGGATTCTGGAATTGTGAGGTAGTTAAAAACAAAATATATGCGGGGAGTTTAAATCAATTATTGACGAAACTTGATTATCTCGCGGTAGCTGAAACATGGTTAAAAGAGGACCAGGTTTACGTAAAGGATTTTGATTTTGTAGGGATAAAAGGAGATAAGGTACCAAGAAAGGGGAGGGCATCTGGAGGCATAGGCTTTTTTGTATAGAAGACGTTAAGTAAAGGAGTTAAAGAAACTTGGTCAAGGAGAAAAGAAATACTATGGATTGTATTAGAGGAGAAACAAATAGTTGAAAATATTATATGTATAGGCATAGTATACAATCCTCCTCTTCCTTCGCGCTTTCATAATCCGGACCTCCTTAAACACCTAGAGATAGAAATAGAACATTTAAAGGAGAGATATGGTAATTCTGAGATTATATTAATGGGAGACTTTAACATTAGGATTGGCGAAAATGATGTTATTGGAGGGAATAGGTGGATGAGCAATGATACATTAGAGAAACCTGAGAAAATTAGATACAGCAAAGATAAGATAGTTGACAAAGGCTATATGAAATTTATAGAATTCTGTGAATTGAATGCCTTTGATATTTTGAATGGGAAATATGGAGAAGATGTGAATGGAGAATATACGTATGTTAGTAATAATGGTCAAAGTGTGATTGATTATGTATTATGGCCAATTAATATGGGGTATATTTTAAGTAATTTTAAGGTACTAAATTTAAGTTCCAACAGTGGGCATTTTCCATTGATAGTAGACATAAAAGCATGCACAGAGCAAATAGTCTATAATTTAAGGGAGGAAAAGTGTAACATGGAAGAATACAGTAGATACAAATGGAAGGAGTATTGCAATAAATTTAGGCAGACACTAAACTCTAATTATAGCCAGATATTCAGTGTGGAATAAGTTTTATGATAAAGGAAAAAGAAATTGAAAGTGCTATGGATATCTTAAATATCATTATGCTAAGGGCTGGGGAGGAAATGAAAATGAGAAAGAAGGTTTACAAAAGAGATGAGGGCTGGTTTGATGAAGAATGTAGAGAAACTAAAAGACAAGTCAAACAGCTGCTCATAAAGTGGAGGGAATTAGGATACATAGAATTAAAGAAAGAGTATATGCAAGGGAGGGATTTATATAATTCATTACTGGAACAAAAGAAAACAAGCTGGATGAAAAAATATGAAAGTAATTTGATACGAATCCTAAATGAAAATTATGCAAATGAGATATGGAAGGTTATGAAATCAATGTATAATAAATATGTAACAAAACCAAGTATAAAACCAGGAGAATGGATGGAATATTTTAAAAATTTGTATGGGGAGAAAAAGAGTAAAAATGAGATAGGAAATTGGGAAATAGGTAATAATTATGCAGATGTACTCGATGATATAATAAGAAGTGAAGAAATAATTCAACAGGTGAAAATAATGAAGAGAAATAAAGCAACTGCAATAGATGGAATCCCAGCAGAGTTCCTTAAGGAATGGTGCACTGAAATAAACAGAGTTAACAATAGAGATATAGAGATTTACAAGCATCCGAACAATTTTAATAAAAAAGAAGAGGCACTAAAACTCAATAGGAATTGGCATCCCGTCATTGAAAGCAGGAAACGTCATCAAACGAGAAGCAACGAAGCGGTCCAATCAGAAGCCACGTTCGCCGGAGAGCCCAAGCCCCGCCCCCCACTTGCCAGTATAAAAGTAGCGATCCCGACAGTCAACGCTTCAGACGCAGCGAAACCTTCTCCTAGAAAACTTCGACCGCGCCACTGAAGATGTCCACCGTAGTTGTGGACGAAACGTCTGGTACTCCTAACACCAGCAGACCACGGCAAAACAGCCCGGAAACATTTCTTAGTTACAATGACTCCGGCCGTGAAAGCCTATGTTCTCTCAAAACAGAGTTAAGGTTTTAGTAGACTTATTTAACACAATTAAGGTGAAGGGTTATATACCAGATAAGTGGAGGAAAGCAATCATACATCCAATATACAAAGGCAAGGGTGGTGTTGACAAACCAAACAACTATAGAGGCATTGCATTATTATCAAATGTAGGAAAAAATTTTACTGGTATTATGGCAAGCAGGATACAAACATGGGTTGAAGAATATAATATCCTCTCAGAACTTCAGATGGGCTTTAGAAAAGGGAGGAGGACAGTTGATAACTTATTATTATAAAAACACTGGTAGATAAATACTTGAAAGACAAAAGAGGAAAGTTATATATGGCTTTTGTGGATTTAGAGAAAGCATACGATAGGATAGAGCTTCAATTGCTGTGGCATAAGTTGTTGACTAAAGGAGTGAGTAAACAAATGGTGGACACCCTTAGAGCATTATGTAAGGAAAATACCTTTTGTATAAGAGTGGAGGAAGGGGTTGTAACAAGAGAAATCCAACAAGAGAAAGGCCTTAGACAGGGATGTAAGTTAAGTCCAGTCCTATTCAATTTATATATAGATGATATATTAACAGAAATTGGGAGAAATAATAACTCGATGCCAGTAATTAATAATATTCAGATTCCAGGATTACTGTTTGCAGATGATCTAGTTATAGGTGCAATTACAGTGAATGGCTTGAAACAATCCTTGCAAACATTAAATAATTACTGTAAAGAGTGGAGTTTAAAAGTGAACCAGGACAAGACGCAGATTGTAGTGTTCAAAAAAGGGGGAAAATTGAGCAAGTATGAAAAATGGAAGAATGGGAATGAAAAGGAGTACAGGGTAGTGAGAGAATGTATTTATCTAGGAGTTAAAATTGATAGTGGTGGCAATTGGGAAAAGCAAAAGAAATTTGCATTGGCAAAAGGAAAAGGAGCTTTATCAGCTATTAGAAGTTGCAAATACAAAGCACCTAATATAAACATTAGATGGTTAGAAAAAGTGTACAATATGGTGGTTGAGGCAAAAATGCTATATGGGATAGAAGTATGGGGATTAGAAGGAGGATGGGAAGGCATAGATGAGGTGCATAGGAAATTTTGCAAAGAAATACTGGGGTTACCAAATGCAACTGTTAGGCAGGTAGCACAAATAGAGCTGGGTAGAGTGGCAAGTAAGGGAAAGATTATGGAAAGGGCATTGAAATTTTGGCATAGATATTGAAATTGGAAGAAAGGAATTTGTTAAAACAGTGTTTAGTATATCAAGAGAAAAGTTTAAAGAACAAGGGATGGGTAGACTGTCTTCGAAATAACCTGGAAAGTAGTGGGTTAGGGGAAATGTGGAGAAGAAGAGAAAATAATGTGAATAACTTCTGGAAGTTGGCAAGGAAAAGATTTGAGGATATAGAAATACAAAAAATATTTAGTGAAATAACTGAAAAGAGATCTTTAGTTTTCTATATACCAATGAAAGTCTCATGGGGAAGGGAAAAGTACATTGATGTGACAAATAAAGAGGAGCGAGAAGGTATTGCATGGCTGAAAGCAGGAGTATGGAGATTAAAAGGTTTAAGGAAAGATATTCCACAAAATCAATGTCCTATATGTGGCGGAAATGAAGATATGGAACACATTTTATTTAAATGTAAAGGGACTGAAATTTGGAGAAAAGAGTATATTAATAAGAAATGGTTTAAAATAGATAGAAATGTAGTAGTAGTTGAAATGTTTCAAAAAGATAGTAAGAAGATTGGACAATTCTTATGCAAAGTGAAAAATAAATGGATATGGACAGTAAATAGACAAAATGGTGTAATAAACTAGAATTAATAAACTATTGTAAAATATGAGTATGACCGGTAAAGAGCCAGGGCTGAACACCAGTCATATTCACCTGTATAAAGCTTAGCATAAATAAATAAATAAATAAAGTAACTACTTAACTTCAATATTCTTGCCTGCAATAATAAGCCCTTTATACACAACCATGATATTGCTGTTACTCCTTCCATTTTTAATCCATGCTCTGTGAATCATGACATATGGTTCTAGCTCATTTATATTTACTTCAGTAAATAACCTTTTATTATTAATATACTGAACATTTGGATGTTTTAGAGATGTCAGAAATGTGTTGAAGCAGAGGGACATCATTTCCTAATTTGCATGTGTAAAAGTCAATCCTTCGGAGATGTCACAAATGTGTTGAAGTAGAGAGACATCATTTCCTAATTTGCATGTGTAAAAGTCAATTTCCTTTGGAGATGTCACAAGTGTGTGAAGTTCCAATTTCATTTCCTAATTTGTATGTGTAAATGTCAATTTACTTTGGAGATGTCACAAATGTATTAAGTAGAGGAACATCATTTCCTAATTTGCATGAGTAAATTGCCAATTTACTTTGGAGATGTCAGAAATGTGTTGCAGTAGAGGAACATCATCTTCTAATTTGTACATGTAAATGCCAATTTACTTTACAGATGTCACAAATGTGTTGCAGTAAAGGGACAACCTTCTGTACTCTTGAGTTATTAAGTAATTTGAAAACTTTATCTTTAATAGTTGATTATTAGGGCTGCATTCCCCAGAAAATCATAGTAATAATGCAGCAACCACATGCCACCTAGTGCCATAAAGAATCCCAAACAACATTCTGTACATATTATATACAAGGGTTCTTTTGCCTGACTCATATAATTACATCATTTTGCAGGAATTTGGGAGACTATTTTTTAACAAAATTTCTTTCTGTGCACCCTCAAGAAAGAAACTTGTAAGTAAAATTCAGGAAATTGGTTTGAGTCCCCGTAAATTCCAGACTAAAGCACTGTATACCTACTATGGAGAAATTTAAGAATGATTAGAACATTCTCCTCAAAAATCTCTGTGACACTTTGCATTGCAATTTCAAAAAGCTCAGTGTGGTTGGTTATTGCAACTGAAATCATAAAAGATGACTTCACAAGCTGCTATCACGTAAATGCCTGTACGTAGATTTGTGGCATACTAATAATGGGGTAAACAAATTAAAATGTAGTAATCTCCTTCAATGAAGCATAATTTCATGAAAGATGACTTCACAAGCTGCTATCATGTAAATGCCCGTACGTAGATTTGTGGCATACTAATAATGGGGTAAATAAATTAAAATGTAGTAATATCCTTCAATGAAGCATAATTTCATGAAAGATGACTTCACAAGCTACTATCATGTAAATGCCCATACGTAGATTTGTGGCATACTAATAATGGGGTAAATAAATTAAAATGTAGTAATATCCTTCAATGAAGCATAATTTCATGAAAGATGACTTCACAAGCTACTATCATGTAAATGCCCATACGTAGATTTGTGGCATACTAATAATGGGGTAAATAAATTAAAATGTAGTAATATCCTTCAATGAAGCATAATTTCAATTACATTGGCATATTTCAACCCAGAACAACTGGTGTTGGAGGGCAGAGAACTATTATTTATTGCAGGTGATAAAATTGTAGTGTGACATATATATGTTTAACATATTTGATATAACATAGGATACTATAGGAATAAGTATTTACTCTATTTTTTGAATAAATGACCAAAATTGAATGTTAACCTGAATATTTCCTGCAAGATTCTGCCAGCACCCAGCAAGTAAAGCTCACATCACATGAATTTTATTTATGAGGGAACTTGAAAAAGGAAGTTTATAGAACTCTCATGCATTACAACTGCAAACATGAAACAGATATTCCTATAAATTCACTAGAGTTGTGTGTATATCTCTTGTGGTATGGCACATGCTTATTATTCTTAAAATTAAAGATAAGAGTTTGTGTAGTTTGTTTTCAGGCTGCATATGCATAATCATTATACAGCTGTATGCCCAGTGCCTGTGTAGACTTCCAATGTAAACAAACCAACAAAGTGTACAGTGTGACAATGAGAAATGCAACATCCATTATTTCTATAACAAAGTATGTAATTTCAAATCCTTGTTTGCTACGGTTTCTCTCATTTTAAGTGAATGCTGGTCACTATATGTTTGTTCACTATTGCAGTGTATTTGATTATGAAGGCCTATGGTCACTCCTGTTGTTTGCCAGTTAGGCAAATTGATAGCATGTTGCATTTTGTTTGGGTGCACGATGCTGAGTTTACCTGTCTGTCCACCTATGCTTGCTGCTACATGTTTATTTCATGTCATCTTTACTTATAACTGTATCTGTAAACATTATAAAATTAGTGGTTTCCATGCAAATATGTATCACCCAATTGTTCAGAAGTATGACTTCTGGCTGCCACATTCAACCAGCCAGCTCAGATGAGAGAAGTACATTATTTATTTCACAAGCTATGCAGTATCATAATACCTTTGTTGTGTGAACAAAGAGGGATTACACAAATGAATGAATCATCAGTGGGTTAAAATCATTTCTTCTGAGAGTGAACTGCATCTTTTCCATTAAATAATTAACTAACTGAATTTGTGACTAGTAACTAGATGCATAATGCTCCTTAATCAGCCAAAGGAGTAGCTAGGGTTGAAACCGCTTTATAGCCACATTCAACAACCATTTTCTTAAAACTACTCTTCACTCTTTCAGTTATTACAAGGAAAGAATACAGTAATTGTACTTCTGAGCACTTTATTATGTATAAGTGTACAGGGGGGAGAGAAAAGAATATTACATTTTCTGATGGAAAAGTGCTGTGTTATGATGAAAACAAATTTTAGCTAATAAAATATAGTAGTTTAAAAAGAAATTCACTAAGAATTGCTAACAGAAACCTAGTGTGCATTATATGGCAAAAGTCTAATAAAAATTTCACATGCACAAACATCACAAACAATTAACAAATTATAACTATAGATGCAAAAGAAACATTCAACATGCATAAATTGACTTAGAATATTCATACAGATAATATATGCCAAATAAAACAAAACCCCAATAAATACCTAACATTTTGACAGGTAGAGAGATTAAAATTAAAACACTACAGGATTCAAAGGTTTTAGTTTCCAAGTTCACTTGAAAGTTTTACTTTTCAATTTTGGTATGTGATCTTAGAAACTTTGTGATTCAAAAGAGCAATTCAAATAAACACATACAAATTTACAGTGTTCCTTTATTCCAGTATGAAATTTCTGTACTGCACTTAAGATGCATCTAAAATAATGAGAAAAATTTAGAAATTGTTGGTCTGTTCATTCAGGATAAGTAAAAATAAATCAGTTAAAGTTTTCATACCAGATTCTTTAAACAAAATAGAAGGACTTTCAATTATTCGAGCCTTCCTCTTTCCAGATGATTTTCTCCAACTGCAACAGGCATCTCGAAGGATATGTATGAAATACTTCTTGCTATTTAGTACTTTTTATGCAATATATAGAAACAATGTTTGAAAATCTATCATCTGCAATGGCATTAATGATGTATTTCTTGCATACAGAATCATGGATAAAAGTGAGCATTATTGTTTTTATTAATGTTGTTGTAAATTCCAACCTGATGATCACCGAGTCCCTGAATATTTTGACTAAATTAACAAGGTGCCATTGTCACATTGATGTTACAGATCAAGCTGGGGTTATTGTTAGTGAAAGCAGATCAAAAATAAAAAGACCCATGTTTTGCCTAAGTCCCAAAGACCCAGGTTTGACAATAAAAAAAAATTATTTACAAATTTGAATGATTCACTAATAACATTTAATTCTTCACACATATCCGTGTTCAAAATATATTAAATGAAAGAACTTACAAAAATGAGCAATTTTTATCTGTTCATATTTTTTTTCTTGCAGATACCCATCACTGGAAATAAAAGCAAATAATCTGCAGCAATGTTTTGTGCACTAAATGAATTCTTGATTGTATGTGGTCTTCAGCTGATCATTGAGCAACAGACAGACCTATAGTCAGCCATTACAGCTTAAAACTTTTAAATTTGTTTTCTGATGAATACAGACTATGGGAGAGAAAAACAACAGCTTTTTTTCTTTCTTTTCTTTCTTTTGATGTATTTTCACAATATAAAATCTTGCAGCAGTAACAATGATCCCTTATAAGTACAATATTTTAAAATTATTATTTAAAATATCCAGAGGTTTAATGTGAACTTTTGAATCACAGCTATAGAAACCTTCTGATTCTGCAATTTTTTGCTTCTTCTACTGACACAGGCCTTAGGATGGGTCAACACATTTAGGAATCTTGCAGCTGTAGGGGTCCTCTCAGCTTCAATACCAATGTTTTCTTTACCATTATTCGTACTTATTCAGAATTTGAGCACATCATTCACCACTTCTTCTTTACATATTAATGTGATGATCCACTGCTTACCAACCCTTGCGTATCTTAGCTTATCACCAATCACAATTCTTCCTGTATTTTCATTGCAGTATAAAATAGCCAACATTGTGTGTAAACCCATCCCTTCAAAATGGTAATGAATGACTTTCGGTTCATTTCAGAGATACATGGTATTCTAAATTCCCAGTATGGCAATAATGTTTCATGCACTTAAATCCTCAAGAAACAAGATGCTGAGAGAAGTCTGTAAACATCTGAATTTATCATAAAGCAATTGGTTCTTTTTATCTTTTCCTCTGGTGGCACTCCATGCTTATACCTGCTCATAAATTTGGTTCTAGTCCAGAATTGTGTGCTGACATATGATACAATATGGATTTGAAATTTTCAATGAGAATGTCATTTCCTCTGCAAGTTTGACTTGACATCAAAATTGATTAACGTACTTTGTTTTCACTCAGGTATCAATTTGTGATTTATTTTCAACTAACTTATTTTGCCATGCACATGTCAAACTCGCATACTATATTCAGAAAATTATTGAACATTATTTTCTTTATACCACAATGCCGGTTAGAAGCAACTCTATTTTAAGCCTTTAGATAAGAGATGGGTAATTGGTGTTTAAAGCTGGTTTTTCCAGTATGTATGATAACAATGTGTTTCTGTAACATAACAAAATCTAAAATGTTGTCTGTATTAATCAACTGTTGTACATGTTAGGTATTCTGTACTAAACACAGGTTTGTCATATCCAAATCTATTTTCCTTCTGCATAACCTTGACCTCTTTTATCATAATTGCATTACCAAAATCATTCTTTACTAAACTATAACATGTATTCTGCCAAAGAGTTATCAAATGTACAGTTTCAAAACATTTGAGAAGGGAAAACCCCTGTAATATTTACAAATACAACCAATCTCTAGAGTCTGGATTTTTGTGTAATACTAATCTTCAAATGAGTATATTTTTATTTTATTTTTAAGTGAATTACATTTGTATATAACATGGTATTTAGCCAGGCTCTTTGCCACTCATAAAAAACAACTCACCCACCCTCACACACATACCATAACATTGCAATCTGTAGATCCTATTATGAGATTAGACTCAAAGCCCAAGCTCTAGGATGTAGATCATGTCAACAATTACATTTATTCATACTTATCAATACATTTATTTACAAATGATAACTCTGACAATGAATTTTCAGAGGTGTCAGTTTTGCATAATTTGTAATTACATGTCTGTTTCCAAAAGCCTACTTGTATACTTTCATTCTTAGAATATTCATATTTATTATATTTACGTTACATTATTATCAATGTTTTTTGATTGAATGAAATCCTCCTCTGTATACAAGGTGTGAGTAATGAAATTCTGATCTAAATTTGTTTTTGTTCATTTGTAATTCTTTTATAGAATAAAAAGGAAATGAATTAGACAAAACTATTCCTTTGTAGTAAACCCCTTTTTGGAATAACTGCAAATTATTTGTTGGTCTATGTAAGTCCTGCCTATGTCTGGTCTCTCTATTATAAATATCTGTATTTTTTGTAAACTTTTCTGGATTATTTATTACAAATGACAATATGGCTAGAATATATTCACAGGCTAATAGTAACATTCCAAACATTTTGAAAAGTGGTTTGCAGTGAGTTGATCATCCTTCCCCTGCCATTGTTCTTTTTACCTTTTTTTGCATAATGAATATTTTTTTAGCATTTACTGAATTTCCCCAAAATATTATTGCATAGGTCATCAGTGAATGAAAATATGCATAATAAGATGTTTTTAGTATGTTCTAATGTATAAGCTGAATTAAAGATAGGACTGCAAAGCATGCAGAGCTCAATTTGGGTAAGATGTAATCAATATGGTGTTTCCAAATCATGTTAAGATGAATCATAAGACCTAGGAATTTTGTATTACAGGCTTCTGCATTCTGATTATTTTCATATTCTATCCTTAGGTCTGTGATGTTTTTATGCTGTGTGAAAAATGTAATGTAGTTAATTTTTTCAAAGTTTAAGTGAATGTTGTTACTTTCAAACCAATTATTTGGTGTGTTGAAGATTTTATTAGATGAATCTGGGAGCTGACTGAAATTGTGCTCTTTTATTATAATACTTGTGTTATCTGCAACAAGAACTGGATAGGCGTTGTTGTTTATTACTGCAGTTAGATCATTTATACACACTAAAAATAATACGGGACCCAGAATAGAACCTTGTGGGATACCATGCTTTATTTCACACCATTCAGAATATGCCTTGCTATTATTTGAAGTATTTACGAGGGGCATACTGAAAGTCACAAGCAACCCATTGAAAAAATTTAAATTTCAACAATGTAACGAAACGAATTGCAGAATCATAATCTACAGACTTTAAGCCACATGTTGACATACTCTGACGTCATTAGCTTCTATCACGTGACCACAGACGGTGTTTGAAAAATGACTAACATTGATGTTTCGTTTCGACAGCGTGCTGTCATTGAATTCCTTGTGAAAGAAGGAAAATCTGCTCCTGAAATTCATCTCAGACTTCAACGTGCGTATGGAGGTGTCAGCATGGGTGCCAGCAGTGTTAGAAGATGGTGAAACATTTCAAAGATGGAAACACGAGTCTGCAAAATGCGCCTCGTAGCGGGCATCCTCGAACTGCCTCTACAGAACGCAACAAGGAAAGAGTTGATGAGCTCATTACAGGAGATAGGCGTTTCACTGTAAATGACATTACAGGAGATAGGCGTTTCACTGTGAATGAAATTGCTGCACAACTTGGAATAGGACATAGTGCAGTGCAAGAAATGATCCACAACTTGAGTTATCAAAAGGTCTGTGCCCGTTGGGTCCCCTGTTTATTGACTGAAGACCACAAACTTCAGAGAAGAACCATTGCACAAAACCTTCTTCAGAGATTTCATAATGAAGGTGATGAATTTTTGACGCGTATTGTGACTGGAGATGAGAACTGGTTCCATCACTATGAGCCAGAAACGAAACGTCAGAGTATGGAATGGCACCACTTGAACTCACCATCGAAGAAGAAAGCAAAGACAGTGCAGTCTGTAAGAAAAGTTTTGGAAAGTGTCTTTTGGGATGCACAAGGTTGCATTCTGGTTGACTTTCTTGAACCTGGACAAACCATAAATTCTACCCGCTACATCAAGACACTTCTGAAGCTCCGTCGGGTTTTGCGTGATAAACGCCCTGGAAAGAGGATCATCCTTCAACAGGATAATGCGCGACCGTGCCACTATGGAGAAGATCAGGGCATTAGGGTGGGAAACTCTTCCACATCCTCCCTACAGTCCCGACTTGGCACCCTCCGACTACCATCTTTTCGGTTCTGTGAAGGAGCAGATGCGTGGCCAACGCTACGAGATGCAGGAGGATATTCGGAAAGTAGTGCGTCAGGGTCTGCGGGCAGCTGGAACGGAGTTCTATCACAAGGGCATTTTCAAACTTGTAGAACGATGGAGACTATGTCGAAAAGTGAAAGAAAGTCTGTAGATTATGATGATGTATTTGGTTTGGCTTAAAAACAAATATTAAGATTGTAAAACAGTGTTGTTCATGACTTTCAGTATGCCCCTCGTATTATAACCTTTTGTTTTCTTTTCAATAAGTAGGATGCAATCCATTGATACCCTTTGCCCCTAATTCCATAGTGTAATAATTTTGCTAGAAGTATTTCATAACAAATCAAACTTCCTCCATTATAGACCATGTTGCATCTAATATTAAAAACATTTCATATACTGTATTTGAAACATACATTTCTGATCGTTATGCACAATTGGTTGACTTTGTTGTTGTTGTTGGGTATAAGAATAAAAATAGAGAAATTGGAATCATAAGGGACTTGAGCAATTAAAATATAAACAATTTAATAAATAGCTTAGCTGATGTGGATTGGGAAAGTGTTTTTTGTAATAGCAATAATGTAGATCATCAATGGAATGAATTTAAAATAAATTTTAATGCCTCATGTCCACAGAAAAGTATAGTTGTAAATAATGTTAGAAAAACAAAATTACACCAACAGAGACAATCAAACTAAAAAAGCAAGTTAGAGACATGTATGCTTTGTTTAAAAGTACTTCTCTGGAATATTATAAAAACAAATATAGGAATGTAAAAAGAGATTACTTAATTAGTTTACGTAATACAAATTTTAATGCATACTGTTCAGAGCATTACTTTCTCTGAATGAAACAAGGTTGGTAAGCCTGATAGTTTAGAAAAGGTGAAGACGAGTCAAGGCATTATAGCGGGCTGCTAGACACATTGAGTTTTGTTGTTCTAAATTTTAATGGTATTGTACTGTATTGTGTTACAGACTGCACTTGTAAGTATACAAGTTTAAATATACAGAACTTATATGTGTTAAGATCTAAGAAGCTAAACTGTGCAGGTAATAATGTGCAGTGTTATGAAATTGAGTGTAGATGCTTTTATCTGGCAACGTTTGTTATCAAAACTTATACAGTCCACTTTAGGTGTGCTTAAACAGAAATATATACATATCCTATACCAAGAAGCAAACACATACAGAGAGAAAATGGATAATTCTAAAAATGTTTGCAAAACTGCATGGAGCCTTTTTAATGAAGCCAGAAAACAATCTCCATCATATCAAAATATTACACTGAAAATAAATGGGGTAGTTACAGATGATCCTGTTGTCAGTAAAAAATTTAATGATTTCTTTCTAAGTATCCCCTCTCAAATACCAAACTTGACAAATTGTATGAATACCAGTTCCTCAGCAGTTTCTTCATTTTTTATTAAGCCGACAACAGAAAATGAAATAGGTCAAATAATTGATAATCTACCAAATAAAACAGGTAGTGGACGGGATGAAATTAGTCCTAGGTTGTTAATAAGCTGTAAAAATGCTATCCTAAAACCAATAAGGTATTTAATTAATTATTCAGTGGAACAGGGTTGATTTCCAGAAATTCTAAAGTTGGGAGTGGTTAAGTCCAATATTAAAAGGGGGGGGGGGGGATGAACAACATACAGATAACTATAGACCTGTTGCTCTAACATCTGAAATTGCTATATTATTTGAAAGATTTCTATTGTTAAGGTTAAATAGTTATCTAAACAAATAAAAATTGGTAAAAACTTTTCAGCATGGTCTTAGAGGACGATCCACTATTACTACCATTAATCAATATATACATGAAGTAATTGGTAAACTAGAAAACAATGAGAAGGTCAGCACTCTATTCTTAGATTTATCTAAAGCTTTTGATTGTGTTGACCACAACATCTTGATTAGTAAGCTTGAGAATTATGGCATTAGGGGACTATCACAAGAATTAATTTGCAGTTACTTGATTGGAAGACGACAGTATACTGAAATATCATGTAACAAGGGAAATCAAATTCAATGGGTAAAATCAAAATTGGAAATTGTGAAGTAAGGTGTACCACAGGGTTCAGTATTAGGTCCACTGTTATTTATTATGTACATCAATGATATAAAAATTTGCAAAACACTTCTGTTGTGACGTATGCAGACAACACTACTGCTGTGTGCTGGAATAAAACCATAGAGGATCTTAATGCAACCCTCAATAAAACGACTTCTGTGCTGTTAAATGGTTTTAAATCCATAAATCTACAGTGTAACATACGTAAAACTACCATAATGCATTATAGTATGTTGCATAACAGTAGCAATTTAACTCTAAAAGTTAATAACAATATTGTACAAGAAGTGAAAATACAAAAATTTTTAGGCATTATTGTAGATAACCGGTTAACGTGGGCACAACATATTGAGTACATATGCAACAAAATCAGCAAGTCAGTATACCTAATAAGATACTTTAGCAGTTATAAAAGTACTAACATTTTAAAACTCATTTATTATGGATGCATTTACTACCACATTTAATCTATGGGATTGAAATATGGGTGGCTGCTGCAAAAATACATATGGACAAATTACTTCTATATCAAAAGAAAAGTGTTAGAATCATGTTTAATTTAAAATCCAAGGAATCATGCAGGGAGACATTTATTGATAAAAGGATAGTAACTTTTTACTCTCTGTATGCTTATATAGCAATAATGTTTGTAATAGGCAAGTATGAACAAATAAAAAATAAACAATGTATGAATACAATACAAGAGGCAACATGAACTATTATAGATGTAATGTAAATAAAAATGTATGTGTGAAAAATGTACAATATCAAGGTATTAAACTTTTTAACAAATTACCTCCAGAAATTAAAGCAATCGAAGAGGTGTCAAAACGACAATTTAACTTAAAATTGAAGGTATATCTGATAAATATATGCTGATATAATTTGGATGAGCTGTAAATTGTGACTCTGTATAAATGTATATATGTATGTAATGACATGTCCAAAATCATTGTCTTGATAAACTGGACGAAATAAATGTTGTTGTTGTTATTATCATCATCCTCCTCATCATCACAATCATCATCACCATTATTATTATTATTATTATTTTTAGTATTATTCTTATTAATGCAGTCAAATGCCTTTGATAGATCACAGAATATTCCTAGCATTTTAAGTTTGCCATCCAATGACTTGAGAACTTCATTAGTTAACTTGAAAATGGCATCACTATTTGATATGCTCTTCCTGAATCCAAACTGCTCTTTTGCTTAAATATTATACTTATCTAGATGGTGATAAATTCCTTTAAACATAATTTTTTTCTAAAATTTTCGAAAAAGCTGTAAGCTAAGATACTGGTCTATTGTTTGACATTTCTGAGATTTGCTCTTTCTTGTATAATGGCTTAATGACTGAATATGTTAATCGGTCTGGGAATGTCCGTGTTAAGATGGATATGTTACATATATGACTTAAAGGTTTACAAATCATGTCAGCACATATCTTTAATGTTTTTGTGCTTATTTCATCGTATCCTGATGAATTCTTGCTTTTGAGGGATTGTATTACTTTTTTAATTTTGGTTGCACTTGTGGGTACTATCTCTAAGGATGTAAAATTTTCCATACAGATTCCTGAAGGTATGAAACTGGATCTCTCTTAGACTGTTTCCTTATCAGTAAATTTTCTGCCACCTAATGAAATATTCATTATATGCATTTGCTATCTGCTAGGGATCATTTATGGTCACTTGGTTTGCTTTAATTTCTTTTAAATCATTTTTCGATTCACATTTAATAGTCTTTTTTTTAATAATGTTCCATATAGTGCTAGGCTTATTGTGAGAGGACTGTATTTATGTTTAATAACAACGTTTTTTAGATGCATTTATAACCCTTTTTAGAATTATGCAGTAACATTTTATAATGTTTTTACGGCTACCACTCTTACTTTCTCTAGTTGCTAAATAAAGTTCTTTTTTATGTCTGCATGATATTTTTATACCTTGTTAGCCAGTCATTTTTAGAATTGTTATTAATTTTCTTTACATGGAAGAGAAAACTGGAGCTATAGATTCTTACGAAAGTGTTTAAGGAGGAGTTAAACTTTTCATTTACATTATTTAGTTTATACATTTCTTCCCACGAGTCCTCGGAGAGTTTAGCTTTAAAACACTCGATGTTTTCTTTATTTATAATGCTAAAGCTGGTTACAATATTTGGTTTTTTGGAATTGGGAGTATAATAATAAATTTTGATGAGTTGTCCATCATGGTCTGAAAGACAATTAACAAAGGATTGTATTTCACGTTACTCCTTTTTAGACATATGTATAAAAATATTGCCAATAGCCATTTTGGTATTATTTTGGATTCTAGTTAGCAAATTGACTGTATGCATAAGATTGTATGATCTTAATATTGAACAAATTTGCATCTTTTGATTGCTGTCTATCAAGAAATCTATGTTCAAGTCACCACACAAAATAAATTTTATCTTTGGCTTGAAGAGCAGTTTTACAATAATATCTAGGTTATGTAGAAAGTTGTCAAGATTTCCTGTGGGTGATCTATATACCGCTAATATAATTAGTTGATTTACTGTGTTAATATGAATTGCCCAATATTCAAACATTCCAGACAGTACTTCTCAAGATCAATTACGTTGTAGTTTATATTATTCTTTATAAAGATACTCACACCTCTTTAGAGAGTTTTTGTCTACATTGTCTACATTATATAAATATCTATTGAAAAATGTAATATTTCCTGTTTTTCTAAATGATGTTCTATAATGCATAAGATATCTGGACTTATCTTAAACTTTGAATGCTTTGGTGAAATACTGTGAGCAAGTTCTCTGGTTTTAATGACTTGGAAAAATGAGAATCTGGTTTCTGTTTTATTTCTGAAACACTTGCTGTTCTATTTATCTGATTTACTCTAAAAAAGGAGCGACATGACTAGTGACAAGAGCAGGAATATTACAGGGACTATCCATGGTTGTACGCGAGACTATCCTTGCCTCAAGGGTTCAGATGCAAGCCATGTTTAGTGTAACCATACCCTTCTATGGATGACATGTCAATGATTCTATTTTGTCTTGTTCCCTATCGACTAAGAAACTGATCAAGTCTGTGATTAACTGCCCTCAATTGAGTAATTGAGATTCCTATCTAAACTATTTCCAGGTCCCCATACTATTACTACATGATCTGCTTTATCAAGGTCCTTTGCAAAAGTTTCTACATTTCCCACCACATGGCTAAGACCAGCATTGGGGGTTGAAAATACTGGTGGCAGTATATTCCTCCCCCAATTTCACCTGGAGTCTTTCTCTGATGCCCCTGGCATGACTACTCCCTAAAACTCACACTCTACGTGTGGCATCAGAGGGCCCCTTTCCTGGCTTGGACCTGATAGCAGGCCTCATCTGTAGCGACAACAGATAGGACTTCTTCTGGCATGGCCAGGACTTTAAATTCTGGCAATTTACTTCTACGTTTATTACCCATTCTCAGGCTTTCAATTTCAGATCTAGCAAGTTCCAATTATTTACGTAGGCTTGGTATGGTGTTCTCATGGCTTATCACTAAGGTCTTAAATCTACATGGGTCACACAACCAAAACTTTCACAGTTAGTATTCGCACAGTCCCAATGAAACCATAATTCACACTCTGCACAAAAAATACCTTGTTTCACAGTCCTACGACCCGATCCACACTTACCCGACATATCACAAATTCGCGCACTCATTCTCACAGACATAATACACCACTTATTAAATGCACTAAACAACACTTTCTAATACACTAAACGCTGTTTACTAATAACACTAATCATAATTTTGTCACCAGGTTCACTTATTCACACTATACTTATTATTTACTATATTTGAAATATGAAAATAGAAAAGTTGTATGGACTGCTAATGTAAACACTAATATATGCAAACACTAAACCAATATGGTAGACCTAGTAAGCTGACTAGCGGCACAAGTAAAAAACTGTATTAGCCTTAAACTAAACCATAAATTAAACTTCTACGAATATTAACAGTTGACAGAGATCTTATATTTAGCTTCTTAACACTTTTAGCTCACAATTAAGCTGATAAATATAAAAAATTTGAAAATATACGGGAGCCCACCTACACACTTGCCAGCACCTAGATAATATGGGAGCTTTCACACTGTCACTTAACCTCACAAGCCACCTGGTGGCCAACCAGCTATATGTCCAGTGTCCTCACTATTAAGGTATTGTAGAAGGTATTGTTTCCACAGTATACCATATCTAAACCCTTTTAGTTCTCCATATAGCTGTTCTTGACTATGCTAAGCTCTCTCATTCATCTTTGTTAACCTTGTCTGCTGCAACAAAAACTTTGTTTTTTTTCTCCAACAAACAACTCTGTATTACTTCTACTGATTACAATTAAAATTCTGTTCACAAATAACTCTCTTTTTTGATGCTTCAGCAACAATTCTGACATATAGTTTTCTTTTTGAAACTCACTGCAACTGTGGCTGCTACGGTGCACTACAAATGTTCCATTGAATCTCACTCAATTGAATTAACATTTTATAATTAAAATAAAAACAAAAAGGTCATAAACTGTGATATACAACAAACACATGATCTTATCTCAAAATTCATCTACCCAGGAAACAGGCCACTACCATGGAGTCATTAGTAAATCTTCGTTGAAGATGGAAGCACCAGCTGTTGAAACATGTTAGAAGAAAATTACTTGTTTTAACTACTGAACTTTGAGTGTGGTGTGTTTTTACACTTATTGATCAGTTACTTCACTGTGCATTCCCATTAATGTTTTAAACACTACAGATGTCAGCTGCAGTTGTAAACAAAATATCTTGGAAGAAGGGGAGGGATCCCTAAGAACTTACAGACAAGAAAACTTCCTTCATTTAATTGCTTCTTGTTCAAGAACACTGTAAATGTATGATGGTAGCCAGAAAGTAATGCACCACATTTTTGTTTCGCAGCCAACCACAATGGTGTGAATGCAAAACTTATGTATGCATTATCTGAAGTTGCCACAGTGTGCACACAAATTGTGTGCACTTCCTTGGACAGCGTAGCTGCAGCAGTATTTCAAAATGGCATTTGTAAGTGGCGTGCATTACAAGCAGAATGTCATCATTGAATTTATCATTGCAGAGAAACAAACTGATGGAAACATTCATGGAGCATCTGCAGTCAACAGAAGTACAGTTAGCTGCTGGGCACAAATGGTGAGGCCATTAGAAAGTGGTTCAAGAAGGTTCCAAAATTTGCAGTGTTCATGGAGCCCACCTGCGGTTGTCATACCTGACAAGATGCAACTAGTTGATGTGCTCATTCACGAGGACAGATACATAATGACTCAGAAACTGGTGCTGGGGCTGTCAATCAGCACAGGAAGTGTGGATGCAAGCATCTGTGCACTTGATTACTCAAAAGTGTGTGCACGATGGGTTCATCGCTGCCTTACGATGGAACACAAATCGCTCAGAAAAAACATGTCTTCTGAGTTACTGCAATTATTTGAAGCTGAGAGGAGAGCCTTCTTGCCTCTCAAATGACAGGTGATGAAACCTGGGTTCACCATTTTGAGCCCCAAACAAAACAACAATTGATGCAATGGTGTCATCCTCACTCTCCAAAGAAGAAAAATTTCAAAGCAATTGCATCTGATGCTAAGGTGATGATCACTTACTTTTAGGACTGTGAGGGCATCACGCTCATTGATATGATGCCAAGAGACAGCAACATCAATTATGAAGCATATGTGAGCTCACACAAGTTTGAGGACTTCAGAACACATCACTAAACAGGGTTAGACAGTTTCACCTCATCCACCCTACAGCCTGCCCTAAACTTTCACTTACTTGGGCCATTAAAGAATGCCATTCGCAGAAGATATTTTGAGGATGACGAAGAGGTGAATCACAGAGTGAAGAAATAGCTTCATCAACAGGATAAGGAGTGGTACTGACAGGGCATAAATGCCTTTAATGTCTTGCTGGAGGAAGACCATAGAAAGGGAAGGAGATTATGTGGAAAAATTAGGGAGTGTACGAGAAACATCTTTCTTTTTTGTGTATAAGTTTCATTGTGTTGAATAAATAATTGTAGAAGAAAAAAATGATGGTGCATTACTTTCTGGGCAACCCTTGTTCTATGCAAGGCTAATTAATGTATGCATATGCATGCCTGTGCAACCATTTTCATGAGCCATGTTAACTAATTATTTATTTACCTGTTCTGCTTCAATACTTTTTATAAGAACTTTAGTTATTTCATCATATTCCTCCTTAAGCAATTTTCTTTCAGCTTCTATCCTTGTTTTGATTTCTCTTTCAAATGCATCTTCCATTTCTTTTTGCAAGTGTAATCTTTTCTCCCTACTTTCCTCCTCACATCTCTTTTCAACTTCATCATGGAATTTCCATTCATTTTCCAACTACAACAGATAAAATGTAGTATATTTAATTAACACTTCAACAAGCTTCAGCTTCTAAAGGGTATGTTTAGTGATAGAAAACAGAAAAGAAAACACTTATGCTGAAGAAAGAACAACTTATAAGGAAAATGGATGAAGTGAGCTTAATTTAGACAAAGCTAAGAAATGTAATGAAGATTTATCATGCAGTAAAACTTGTACCCAATTATTGAAGTGCTGGCATTTCAAAGGAGTCACAGTTAAAGCAGCTAAACATCAAGGTGACAATACCACGTACTTTAAACTTATATAATTGATTCAGCATAATCGTGCAAGATGTATTATGCAAACTTAACAAAAGTAAAAGAGGCACCAAAATCATGATGGTCATTAATATTAAAGGAATCTATTTTGTTGGCAACCACATCCTTAGCTTTATTTGCAGCAATATCAGTGTGTTCTAAGATATAACTCAATAAAATGGCTTCTCTCTTTCAAAGAAAACTTTTAATCCTCTTCCTACCCATTTTAATCAACTGTATTAAACATCTTTCTTTCTATTATAAATAGAGTGCATACTAATATTGTATATACAAATACCCCAAAAAAGCTAATAAAACTACAGTATTACCCTCTTTTATACTTTTCAAGGGACCAGAGGAATGGTAGTGTAAACAGGGGAAGAGTGTAATTCATAGGAATCCATTTACACAAGTTCCAAGGTGTAACAATTTTCCATGCTTACTGTAGTTCTAGTTTGTTTTGTTCTTATTGCTAGCACTTACCTGCTGACACTACTCTGCTTATCCACTGGCTAGAGTATTGTGTACTATATTGATAGTGTTGAACACCACCCTTGTATGTCACAAACATACAAATAAGATTTTGCTTCAATCAAGTCAACTTTAACATACCTCATATTTTATTACAAATAATTTTAAACAACTTGTTGATTTGATAGATTCTGAAAGGTTTTCATCCTGGTTTCCTGCAGCATTGATATTTTGAGTTGTGAGGTTGCTGTTCAACACTTAATAGTCTTTAAATTTGGTTGTGTTTTATAGGATGGTTACGGAATTACTGAATATGCAATAAAGTTTCTTACTCTGCATGATAGATTTAAATTTTAATAGCTGTGTAGAAAAGACATTTAATGGAACAGATTTAATACAATCAAGCTACTCCATGCCAAAACAGTCCAAAATCAATTTCTGTTTGCACCTCTTATTTCTTACATCTTCCATTTGTCTTTCAAGTCCATACAAATTATCAAAACCATTTTCACTCTTCTCAACAGAAGATAGGTATCGGCACAACACTTCAACTGCCTTAGCACTGTTCAGCATTGCTTCACTGTTTTCTTTATCACTGATGGACTTGGCTGCCATTGTTAGGCAAAAAATTCCTACACACCTCTTTCCTCTAGAATTGTTACAGCCTCATCCACCAGAAGAAATTCTTGGAAGTCGTCGTCGTCGTCGCCACCGCCGCCGCTGCTGCTGCCCTCCTCCTCCACTGCTGGAAGAATTGATGCTGTTCTTGAAAAACCCTGCTTTGAAGAAGCAGTTAGATATCATAGACTTCCATGATCTGGCTATAAAATGGAGTGCATCCAAGGTTTTAACCTTGAAGGATGCTTGATCCTTCCCAGTTTCCATTACGCACAAAATTTGCTGAACCAGCTCTTTCTGTAGGATGACTTAAAGGAGTGAATAATTCCAAGTTCATCAGCTGTAGTTGCCTGGAAAAAATTCTTAACTGCACATTTCTAAGGTACACATCTACTGGGTGTGCAAGGCAACAGTCAACAAAAAGAAGGACATGTTTTATTAATTTGTTGAGTTGGTTTTTTAACACTACGTCACTTACATTGTTATTATGAGGGACTAGTTTCGAAAACATAGGCATAGGCATAATAAAACATATAATTTGACCGTCACTGTTACTAAATTCCTCCAAACATCAATGAAAAAGAAGGACCTTCCTACTCTGTGATCCAGAGCAGCCAAAAGCTGCCAGAAAAGATCGGATATCATCCAAGCTTTATGGTTGGAATCGTATGAAGCTGGCAGTGGTCGCACATTTTTTAAACACGAGAGGCTTTCTAGCCTTTCCTACTACAAAAGGGTGGAGCTTCTGAGAGCCATCATCATTGACTCCCAGCAAAACTGTAAGTCTCATTTTGCTATGCTCACCAACAAGGCATTTTTGGGCTTTAAATGCCAATGTTCTGTTGGGCAAGACACTACAGAACAGTTCAGTTTCATCCAGACTGAAGATGTCCTTGGGTTTGCATTTCCTGGTCAGCCTCTGCAGCTTTCCACCAATCCACTCTTCTACAGCTTCTTCATTCAGCATATTTGACTCTCCACATACCGTTTTATATGATGCACTGTATCTTTTCTTGAAGTGGTTGATCCAACTATTGGACACACAAATGCTCAATGACAAGAATGTTTGCCACCTTTAGTCTGCTGCTCTTGCTGATGAATACCAGCTTTTCAACATTTCTTCAAATTCTTCATGTTTAGAATATCATTGTATATTTTTGCTTCTTGAACTGTGGTCCACATTCTGAAGCACTGGATACAATAGTTGTTCTGTTTTCTACTATCGTATTTAGCATGAAAACAGGAAGTTCAATTCATGTGCAAGAGCAACATGTATTCCCCAGTACAGGTCTACCTTCTTCAAAATCCAAAGCTTCTGTTCAATAGTGAAAGTCTTTCTTTCCTTCTTTTTATTCATAATCAACACAAAACGTAAACTCCAATTATAAATAATAACAAAAAACGATTAACAAAAAGCGGAAAAAAAAAAAAAAAAAAATAACAAAAAGATTGTGACAAATAAATGGCAGCTCATCTCAGATAACAAGAAATAAAATCAACAAGGAAAATGTATAAAATAAACTTAACAAATCACCAACAACTACTTTAACAACTGCAGTAAAGAATGTGTACGCTTCACTCTGCAGATTGACAAAGTGGAGTGATTATGTCATCACATGGCTGGGCATGAGGAGATGCAGAAGTTTCATGTTGGTCATACCATGGTCACTTACATGTTTCCAATTGGTTGTAACACTATTTTACTTCCCATTTTTTCCCGCTTGAAGTGCCCAGCATGACATAAATGGCGGGAAATATAACATTTCAAAGATGTACACTTGAGGATTTTAGTACATTGTGAACATCATAGGAAATTTGAGGGGAACAACAAAAAGTGTCGTAAAAATGGAAAATGCAAATACCAAGAAAATAAATGTGAGGGAATACTGTTCTCAAGTTTTTAAAACCATAGGCAAGCTACCAATTTAAAATTATCCTATCAAAAAGCATTTAGAGTTTTTTTTTTTTTTCAAAAAAACTTATTAACAAAACATTATTGTTTTCAAATGCTTACCTTCTGTAACACCAGCTCAGCACTTGCTTTTCCCATTTTATCCACAATAAGATCTCCAAATTGCTCGTCCATTTTTGTGATTGCTTTTCTTTGCTTTTCATACAAATCATACTTTATGGCTGAGATATTTTTCTCCCCTTTTTCCTTTATTTGTCGAGAAATGGCTTTTATTTGTCTGTTAATGTTTCCTTCATACAAACCCTTTAGTTCATCTAATTCATGTCTGTATATCCCAATTAAAAGTTTTTTTGCATTCTCAAGCCTTTTCTTAATGGAGGTAGATACATTTTTAAAACTCCCTTCCTCAAAGGAATGGGAATCTGATGAACTGTCCTTAGCACCTGCTATTTCTCCTCCCAGAACATCTGTCATGCATGCTGTGAACAGACCTTGGAATATCTCTTCTAATTTGGAGGCATAACTTTCTTTCATTTTTAGCAGCCAAGTGCAACAGTCATAATCCATCTCAAATGCAGGTACATCGACTTGAGGGGGACAATCAATTTGTTTTCCAATATTTGGCTCATGGTTGCTATTTGATTCTCTAAAAATAAACACACGGAAAATGGTATGTGAGGCTTTTTGGTGAAAAACAGGAGTGCTAATTTACAGTAACTTTTAAGTACAAATCAAAGGTACTAGAATACTATGAGGAATGTTTGGAAATGATTTGCAATTTCATTTTTAAAAGTACTTCTCAATGATGATGATGGTAATTGTGTTTAAGGATGCTCAACTGCTAAGGTCATTAGTCCCCTTATAAGACAAATTTGCAGCAAATGCCAGTGGTAAAAAATAATACAAAAATAAATAAAAGATAAAATAACAATCAAGTCAGTTATAAAACCAGTGTAATAACACATACTGGCAAAAGCCACAAATGAATAAAAAATGTAAGCAAAGCTGTATCATAAAGGATACCAAAAAGAGCTAATATAAAGTCCTCAGACCCAAATTACTTGGAATAAAACATTTAAACCAGTAACTACCACTCCAAAAGCATTGGTCAGGAGAAAAACAACTAAAACTAAATGCTTAATGGAAATGTCAGTTTTGATAAAAAAAGTAAACGCCCTATCTACTACTCTGTTGTCATTGGCAAGGACCTTGTAAACACACCTGTTGAGGGAAATAGGATGGTAGCTGGATGGAAGATGACAGGGATTATGGTGGTTTCCTGTCACTTTCCTGGAAAAGTAGCATCAACCCAGACATGATTATAGGCCTCGAGCAGGAAACCCTTACCTTCAAGAAAGAGATGCTGCAACACTTGGACAGGGATTATGGTGGCTTCCTGTCACTTTCCTGGAAAAGTGGCATCAACCCAGACATGATTATAGGCCTCGAGCAGGAAACCCTTACCTTCAGGAAAGAGATGTTGCAGCACTTGGACATGGATTCGAACTGGACCTGGTGCAGATGAAAGTGCTTGATCTAACTCCACCATGGTGAAAAGGCAATTGTAATCCTCAAGGTTTCCAGAACAAAAGCAGAACCCTTGAGATTCCAACTGAGCCTTAACTAGAAGAAACTCAAGCGAATAACTGTCTGAGCTAGACCCCTGAGTGAAAGTACTGCCTACAGTATTAGCTACATCAAACAAATCAACAACAGCACCGGTGATTGACATTCCAGTCACAAAACTCAACTCTAATACACTATGAGAATCTTTTCTGTAATTGTGACCCTGTTTATATTGCAGATCCAAGTTGTCATTTCCCAACGCAGTACCAGTTTAGCTGCAACTGAGCTACAGGTACCAGACATTGGGACAGAGGGTTGGCAGACATACAGGAGCTTCCAGACTTCTGAGGACACTTCTTTCACCCGTATCCCCTCAACCACTCTCTCTTCTGCAAAACAGGGGCATTCTCGAGAACTAGAACTAGAACTGGATCCTTCCTGCTACAGTTAACACAACATAGAATTGATGCACAATCCCCACCATGCATGACGTCTCCACAGTTGGTACATCTAGATTGGCCACTACAAAATTTGCTTGTATGACCAAAGCATTTACATTTGTAGCATCTGAGTGGGTTCAAAACATAGGGCCTAACCTCAATGGTTTCATACCCTGCCTTAAAACTTTGAGGGAGACCTACCCAATCAATGGTGAGAAACAGGCTACAGATAGCACGAATTTGCCATTGATTTTTCTCTGAACCCTATACACTGAGGCAATGCTTTGTTCTGTCAGATTCTCTTAAATCTCCTCATTGGACAAACCGCCCAATGCCATTTGAGGAGTTCAAGATCTTGTGCTTCTCAACCTTGACCGAATAATTGCCTAACATATAGGCTCTTAGTATTTTTGCTGATTTGGATGCTGAAAGTGGCTGAATCAGGTGTGTTCCACTGCATGCTCTAATGTAAGATTGAACCAGACCAGCAATTTTATCTAAACCCTTATGGATGCAGAAAAGGCTGACTGACATGAATTTTCCTGCTTCCTCTGTTCTAGTTACAACTAAGTAATGAGGGTCTTTGAGCTTAACTACTACTTTTCCCAATACAAATCTGCACATTAAAATGGATAGTGCTCCCCACCCACCAGAGAGCCCAATACAGGAATATAGCAAGCTCACCCAGGAGCTTGGTATAAAACCTAGTCATGGCCAATTAGCTAGAGGAAGGTTAGTCCCTAGCTGCCAGTTTAGGTGAAGGAGAAACCAAAGCTGTGCACCCTCCGGTGAGAGTGAGGGAGAGGGTGAGGGAGCGAGAGCGAGAGCGTGTGCGTGTGCGTGTGTGTGTGTGTAGCTCAAAAACAGTCTATCAAATACTAAACTTATCATTTAAGTTACGCAGCTTCCAAGGATGCAATATGAAGATCTCCAGGGTAATTCGCCCACCCCAACTATATTTTACATGGAACATTTTTCGTAAAGTTTTATTTTCTCAAAAATGGCTCTAACAATTTTGATTAAAATACCATATATTTAGGATGATATTGTGATAAATGAAATTCATTTATTGTATTTTCTGGGAATATCCTCAAAAGAACTCTGCATTCTGGAAGGCTTTTTGTACAACTGGTAAACCTGAAGAGATGGATAAAACTTTACAATACAAAAAATATAGGTCTTGTTAATACACACAATTTATGACATACACATTTTATTTTCTAAGGTTAACCATTTCCATAATATTATTTGTTACTGGCTTCAATTTTAAAATGCTTATACTTTTCAGAAAACAAGAAGTCATCCATGTTTCTTTTGTCCTACTCCTGGCCATGCTAAGAAGCAAATTTCCAAGAGAATGACATAGCTTTTAAAACATTTGACTATCACTTTAGCCTAGTGTATTCCCTTAAATCCCTTCTACTTATATGGAACTAAGAAATAAGGCCATTCTGCTAATGCTTATCTTGATTAGCATGAAGTAGAAAGAAGAATAAGCTTTTGTATGAAGTCTGTTTGCAGAGCAGGTAAAGAAAGCCATATGAATGAAACACATCAGAGTTTGTGTTGTTAAATACAGAAAGGTATGGACAAAATGGAAGATATGGTTTTTGTGGAAGGATATCAGATATTTAACTGTGGTGTGTGGTCAAAAAGCTCCTGTACAAAAGGACTGTTTGCAATTGCAGTGCTGCAAGTGAATCTGCTTGCAAGAATATGAGTCTGGTTATCTGTCAGCATCACACTTTCCAGGCAATATTGAGGGTGTGTCTGGATTGATAGGTGCCCAATCTTTAATGAAATGGAATGGCAGACAAACACTGCACATCATCATTCATGATTTGGATTTGTTACACTCACATGACTTTCTCTAACTGTTCTACAAACTTCTTACATAAGATTATTCTTCTTTCTACACCATGCCAATCGAGATACTCATTAGCAGAATGTTCTTATTACTCACTTCCTTTAGGAGGAAACTACAGGAATATGCTGGGCTAAACCGATAGTTAAATATCTTAAAAGCTGTCATTATACGATTGTCATTGCAAATCACTTCTTTGCTTGGCCAGGAGTAGAAATGAAGAAAAATGAACACTTCCTGTCTGAGAAAAGTATAAGTTCTTTAAAACTGAAACCAATAACAAAGAATTATCTCAGAAACGGTCAGCTTTACATAAAAAATGCAAACAACATAAATTATGTATTTTAGTGAGCTCTACATTTTTTATGTAGTAAGTTTTTGTCTATCTTGTACAGTTTAGACTATATGCAAAATTCTGCAACATTAATTCAGAATAAAGAGGTCTTCAGAGGCTGTTCCCAAAAATTCAAAATATACATTTTAATTGAGATGTAAATATCTTTAATATAATCTTAATCGAAATTCTTAGAGCCATTTTTGAGAAAATTGAAATTTTGGAAAAAATTTTCCATGCTGTGGTGGGGGCATTTTCTTGAAAAACTTTTGTGTTGCATTCTAAACCTAAATACCAAGTGTCTTTTCATTTTGTGACACCCACACCCCCATCCCCCCACACCCCCACCCACCACCCCTACACCCACACACACACCTTTTTCTAAAAAAAAATTTTTCAGACTCAGGGGACCCCAAAACATATATTTCCGGTGAAATCTTGACTTCGGATTTTTGGGTGGAATACAATACCATCTCTATTCACTATGTGCATTGAACATACAGCGCTAGAGAAAGTAAAAAGGTATGCGCAATTTGGGTTCCACGGGACTTGATAAGGCCCAAGTTTTAAGTCTGTATTCAACTATTGGAGAAACTGGTAACTGGATACATGCACCTAAGGAGAAGTCCAGTCTATGCCTAGAAGTCCTCAGCAACTGCTGTCACACGAGTTAGAAATGGCAAGCGGAAAAAGGAATGTCTGGCCACACACCAACAACATGGGGGTACCTTACCCACCATATCGCCCCATTTTGGCTGCAAGATAAAATATTTGGCAACAATGAGGAGTTTCAGACAGCTGGGCACAAGTGGATGGCTACATGATGGAATAATGAAGTACATGGGAAAGTGGCAATAATCCATTGTCATTGGTGGGGAGTATATTGAGAGATCCCAAGTATGCTGAACTATATTAATAAAGAAGCTACAAAAAAACTACTATTATACATCATTTCCAATCACCCCATATTTATATTATTTTTAAGTTTAAGTGTAAACTATAAAAGGAATGTATAGAAACTGTATGTAACTGCAAATCCTTAAGACTACTATTGGTTAAAAATATTTGTAAAACTAACAATATAAAGGTGAATAACTTACTTCTTATTTGATTCAGGATAAGAATCACAAATGTGAGTGAGAGGTGTTAGATGCTGAGGACTGTACATTTCAGTTAGGAACTCCTCCTCAGAGGTGCTCCCAGATGATTTACTTTTGCGTTTCATAAATACCTCCTCTGAATAGCTGCAAGAACAATAAACATTTATTTCTTTATACATTACCTTTGCATTATATAAAAATATTTATTATGATAGAAGCAAAATGACTACCTAAAACTTAATATACTTGTTACAGCAGCAATTGTTTAATAAATAATACCCAATTCAATGAATGAATAAGAAGTATGCCAATATTTGTATTGCTTGCAATCACACACATCTTATTAGGGCATTAGAAATATTTAAAGTTATCAAAACCCACTCCAGCAAATTAAGTCACATGCAGAAATTCATATGCAGTAAAGAAGTATAAATGACCTAGGTTAAGAATTCCTAATGAAAAGATTAATATAGACCCACCCAGTGCTAATTCACTATTCAAATCAGCAAGCATTCTTAGTCATTTATGTCAAATGAATAATGCTTTTTCCTCACAAAGCAGTCCTTGCTTCCCCTGTTTTTATAAGAAATAAACATGTTCATATGACTCAGAAGAGAGAGAGAGAGAGAGAGAGAGAGAGAGAGAGAGAGAGAGAAGGAGAGAGGGAGGGAGGATTTGTGTAGCAGTGCATTAGGTCACTGTGGCATTCAAAAATAGTCTTTCAGGAGAAGAAACACTTTTTACTTTCTCTAGCATGTGTACAAAGTACACATGCAATAGGTAGAGAAGTTATTGTATTCCACCAAAAATTATATACAGATTTTTCACTAAATATTTATGTTTTGATGACCCCTGAAACCAACAAAAGCATTTATAGAAAAAGGTGCGTACGTGCGTGTGAGAGCAAGTGGACAATATGATTTAAAAAAAGTCTGTTAAATACAGAACTTGGTGTTGAAGTTTAGTATCTCTTATTTTTTGCAGATCTAGAGAAGGCCTTTGATACCATTCAAAGGGATGCACTACGGGATAAGTTGAGAATAACGGGAGTGAGTGAGAAATTTGTACGGGTATTAGAGAGGTTGTATTCAGATAATAAATCCTGCATTAGGCTTGCCAACAACAAAGTTATGGATTGGGTGCCAAATACAATTGGTTTAAGCAGGGTTATAAATTAAGTCCCATTTTATATAATGTGTTTATTGATGATATACTTCAAGAAATAGCATAAGAAAATTCACAATGCCCAGCAATCAAAAATAAAGATATTCTGGGTTTGCTCTTAACAGATGATCTAGTAGCAGCTGCAATCACAAGTGGAGGTTTAAAGAAGGGAATCGAAGCAACAGAAAAATACTGCAAAATATGGGGTTCAAAAATAAATGTAAATAAAAAATTATGGTTTGCAAGAATGGGAATAAACTCAGCAGAGAGGAGAGATGGCGTTTAGAGGGGAGTAAATTCAAAGTTGTACACAAATTTCATTACTTAGCAGCAAGGCTAAATAACAATGGAAAATGGAGAGAGCAAAGAAAAATGCATTAGGTAAGGAAATTAGATATTAATAGCATAAGAAACTGCTTAAAAAAAATACCAAATATAAGAGTAAACTGGCTAGAGAGAATATATGCAGCAAGAGTGGAATCAACAGTGATGCATTGAATAGAGATTTGGGGGCTGAAAAAGAATGGGAATAGACCAAATTCATAGATAATTTTATAAAATGATATTGGGATTACCAAGAATAGCTCCTAATGGAGTAGCATTAGTTGAATTGGGAAGAGCTGGGAGGAAGGGATGAGTGATCAAACAGATAATGAAATATTGGCACAGGATCCAAGTATTAGAGGAATGAAATATTATTTTAGGGTACAAGAATCAGCAAAACGGGAAAGAAGTTGGATATGTCAATTAAAGAAAATTGTATGAAAAGTTGGATTGGGCAAGCTAGCCAATCAATAGATCATAGGACAAAAACTATGGAATAAGTGAAAGCAGGAGAGATGATATAGAGAAACAAGAAATAAGGGTAGCTTAAAGGAAGAGTACTTTAACATTATATAAGTGTGTTAAGAAAGAATGCAGAAGAGAAAAATACATGGTGTTTGTGAAAAACTGGAAACAGAGGGTCTGGCATGGGCAAGAACAGGAACAATGTTATTAAATGGTCTAAAAGTTGATATAAATTTATGCCCACTATGTGGCAATGTCATAAATGAGTGTGAGGAAACCAAAATGTCGAAAGAGATTATATGGAACAAAAACTGGGAAAAATTACCAGCAGAGATATTGTACTTAAATTTTTTAGAAACAATAGGAAAGAATTTCTGAAACTAGCTAATTATACAGGGAAAGTAAGAGAGATATGGGGGAGGAAAATCACCAAAGAGAGGATCTTAATAACACAACTGATGAGGTTGTAACTAATAGAAGCGGTAAATAGATTAAGTTTATAGGATATACATAAAAATGTAAAAATATAGGGAAGGGTACATATACAGTAAGAATGCTACAAAACTTGGCCATCAGGTCAGATAGTGTACATTTGGCCAGCCAGTCACACATGCATCAACTTTATCACAAGAGATGCTGGAAATGCCATCCATCTGCAACAATGCATCTACAGCATCTTCTGAGGAAATGTTTATTCTCATGTATTAGCTCACCTTCCAAAAAAGTATTAATTTCTATCCTGATATTTGGTTTTAATTCTTCTAATGTGTGGATATTAGTTTGTTATGCTTTATTTTTCAAGCTACCCCATAAATAAAGGTCAGGGGACCAAGAAGGCCATAAACCCTTACAAATGATTCTATCCTTCAAAATTTATGCAATAAACTGTGATGATTCATCAGCTGTATGTGCAGTGGCAGAATCCTGCTGGGAATATCCAGACTGACATTTAATGTCTGTCAACTGTTTGAAACATGGTGCCACTGTATTATTTCTGTATCTTTCTGCATTTATGGTACACCAATAAAAGATAGGCACTATTATTCTGTACCATACTCCAACTTTTTGATCATGCAAGGGAGTTTCACGAACGAAATTGGGGTTCTGTGTTATGACTTATGAGCATGTAAATGATACCATGTTTCATCACAGAACAGTATTAATCATGGATCAAGTATTCGATCATTAGCATTCCTCAAATATCAGTTACAGAAATTTACAAGACTCTGGTAATCATGTGGTAGCAATTTCTGGACAACAGTAACCTTGTATGGTTTGAGTTTTAAAAGCTCTGTTGCTTTCCATGCTGAAGCTTTCAAAATGTCAGTTTCTTGTGCAAGGGGCCTAAGGTATTTTCGAGGAGGCCATTCTAACCTTTCTCCAATTTCGTCTAATTTCTGCTCCATAAGCACACACCTGTTTACCTATCTTTTCCTATGACAAATTGATCCCATCTCCCTTAATTTATTTACAAGCAAATGAACGGCCTCTCTACTTTGAACACGCATGCCAGGAAATTTAGTTTCAAATTACCTTACAACTTCCCTACAAGATAATGTAAGCACATACATATCATACACAAACACACTGTATACTGCATTTGAAAGCACTTCAAGTAAAACTAAACACTTCTAAACATTCTTAATGTTATAGTTGAAAATGAGTCTGATTCACATATGAACTGGATTAGAACAGTAGTAAGACTAATGCATGTGACAACAGAATGGATGTAGGGCATGTGTGGAGGGAAATGCAGTAAATATCACACAGGCCATGCACCTGGCAGCCAAGTTTTGTAATAAACATATTGTATATAAATAATCAGGGTTTTGACTGAATACGATACCAAATTCAGCAACTCAAAGAATGCAATCATGATAATATTTGTAACCTGAAAAGATGAAATAAATTATCTATCTAGTTTAGTATCCTCCAAGGATGCAAAAGAAAGATTTTCAGGAAAATATTCCCACTCCCAACTATTTTTACACAAAATTGTGTATTTTCTAAAAATTGGTTCAAGCAATTTTGATTACAATGCTGTATATTACAGATGTTTTCATGGTGAAAACAATTTATATTCTGAATTTCCTGGGAACAGTCTCTGAAGTCCTCTTCATTCTGAATGACTTTTGCATAACTAGTAAGCTGTAAGAGATAGACAAAAGCTTACTATACAAAAAATATAGCTCTCGTTAAAACATAAATTTGTCATATAGTTATTTTGTAAAGCTAACCATTTCAAAGATTATCTTTCTACTATTTGTTTCAATTTTAAAAGACTTAAAACTTTTCTTAAATGTGAAGACATCATCCATTTCATGTTTTTTATTTTACTCCTGGGCTTGGAAATATAAGCACATATCAATGACAATCACATAACAACAGCTTTTGAACCATTTGACTGTCACTTTAGTCTAGTATGTTCCTTTATTTCCCTTCTGTTTACAAGGCAGCAAGTAATATGACCATTTCTGGAAATTCTAACTTGATTAGCATTATGTAAATAAAATAATAATATTTTGTAAGAATAGTTTGTTTGCAGAAAAGATAGGGAAGGCTATGTGAATGGAACACATCAGATTTTTTTAAAGTGGGTAGGTCTAAGCTCAATGTACTTCATCATTTCATTCAGCTTCTTTGCAGTCTATAAAGGGAGAAGAGGAATAAGTGAAGGATTCTCCCTTTATGCAACAGGGGATGTAGGAAAAGAATTAAATATAAAACTCAAGGAAATATATTTTTTGCTTAAGTTTAATAATGAAAATAATAAAAGTTACTGTGTTAATTTCTCCTAAGCTAACTAAATAAAACCCTCTTTCCCTATTACCTAACTCTAACTATTAACTAAATCTAAAAACAAAATATCAATGAATAATAAGCATCTTATAAATGAATAATAAATGAAATAATTGTGCACCCTATCTTGAAAGAAAAGCGATTTTAGGCAGTTCTGATGATAAGCTTTTACCGGATGATCAGAGTGACGTCTAGCACAGATCAAAGACAAGATGCTTTGTTGGCTTGAGGCGAGTCCTTATACACTCCACCTCATCTACATAATCCGTGGTCACATTATGGCTTTCTCACATCCTCTTCGACATTAATCTTTCTATCCTTAACTTAAGGATGTGGCCTCAGGGGCTTCAAATGGGCGTTGCATTTGTTCACATTAATTATTACAATTGTGAAAGTAAGACCTATTAGGTACTTGAGAATATCAAAATGTCAGGGCTACACGGTGGTTCCTTTCTGTATTTTTGCGAGTGATTAATGAAGCTGAACTACTGCTGCAGGGCATTATACTCTCCCCAGTCTAAGAGAAGCTTTGGGGTGCAACCCAATGCAAATTACAATAATCAAGAAGGTAAGTATTTTTAAAGTAGGTAGATAAACATTTTGCTTAAAAGTTTAATGGTAATGTATAAAATTATCTTCTGTTGCAGGACCAGCAGGAAGTATGCCCCATCTTGGTAGGTGTTCTCTTTCACAATCTCACTGATTACATTTATATGAACTATTATATATTAAAGTATTTGTCGTAGCATAGTACACAGTTGGCTGTGTATCTGGCAATACCACGTTGCCAGACGTCTTGTCGACTGGGTGAAAAGTTCCCACAGTAAGAAGTTCAGTAGCTATTTCTTCCTTACCCTTCTCTTTTGGAATTTAATTTGGAGTGTCGGTCTCGACGAAAGATCAATTTTGTAGGTGAGGAACAACAATGCAAGGATAGGATAGCTATGCCTACTCCTATACCACTCCAAGTAGTAGCAGTTGTAGCTCCATCGTCTCTGAGGAGTGCAGTTAGAGCCTTGTGCATGCCATCCATGACATGTAACGACAGTTGTGGTGGTTTGTCACCAGCTCATAGCTCTTTTTGGATGGCTGCTAGATTTTGCAGATTTTCTGGTTCTACATCATTTATGGTAGTGAAATTTATAATTTCCTTAGATGACAAGATACTAGTGATATTGGGAACTACAATGGTGTCTTCTGCCAAACTCCAGTAACAGCAGGCAGCAATGTCATTGATGCCGAATGGAAGTAACAATCCAGGTCATCGGTTAAGACATCTGAACCATGCAGAACTAGAACACTTGCAGATTCTTGTTTCTGCGCTGAGCAGGATTTCGCAATCTTGAGAGGATTCGAAACTGAGTAGATCCAATAACTCCTCCCTCTAGATTTGACATGATACCAGACTGGCAAAAATTCAGGATCTATGAGGATTCTTTTGCATAGGCAATGGACATTGGATTCTTGGCCAAAATAAAAAGAGGAAATACATGTAGGAGTATTTGCGGAATATCGTACAAATTTAGCAGGACAAATAGAAATGTATCCAGATTTGCATTTGGTTATCAAGGAATTTATGAGTAGGGCATACCTTTGTCTATCACCAGAAACTGCCAAGTATTTAGCTGTGGTATCTATTGTAACATGATGTTTAATTTCCAGGATCTCTACTGGTAATGGTAAAACTTGAAACAAATCGATTGTCCTGTCCATGCCTTTTAGTGGTATTTTAACTAAATCCTAACCTTCTTAGTCATAGAATATGCAACATCACAAGGATCATAAAGTATGCATATCTTTAATTTCAATTCCTGATAATAGAGAAGTTCCCATAGGTAATTGGGTTACAATGGTACTAAGGATGGTGGATAGATTTCTTGGTGAAACAATAGTTGCACTTAATCTTCAGGTAGTTAACACATCGAGTCATTCATGCAATTGCATAATTTGTTGTAAATTTAGTATGAAGCTGAAGCTGTATGGAATTCAGTCGTCACCCATCTATTTAATTCATAAAAATTTTGTTGGTTCAGTTTTCCTATCATAATCGTTCTGTTAATTTGTTCTAACTACATTAAGTTTTGCACAAAGCATAAAAACATCACACACCTAAGGATAGAATATGAAAATAATCAGATTGCAGAAGCCTGTAATACATAATTCCTAGGTCTTATGATTGATCGTAACACGAATTGGAAACACAATATTGATTATATCTTACCCAAACTGAGCTCTGCAATTCGATCTTTAATTAAGCTTGAAATAAAAGCATACTAAAAACAGCTTACTATGCATATTTTCATTCATTGATGACCTATGGAATAATATTTTGGGGAAATTCAGTAAATGCTAAAAAAGTATTCGTTATGCAAAAAAAGGTAATAAGAACAATGCAGCATAATTAATATAAAGTTTTATAGATGAATGAACAGAAGATTACATTACAGCCTGAATTGAAAAAAGCTTTCTTGTTTTTGTACCTTAGTAAAACTCAAGAAATAACATTCAGCTTATAAGCATAATTATGCTGGAATAACAAAGCTTAATACTACACTCATGCTGTAAATACTTCAACATGCATTGTTTGTTAAAACCATAAAAGTATTATGAAACTAAACACAAATACTATTAAACAAATTAAAAGCAATGTAAAAAGTAAATTTATCATATTAATCACATTCAGTGAGTCTCGTGTTAAAACATCCGACTGCCAGTTAGCAACGTCTCTAAGTAATGCAAACTGGCCACCACAGATGGTAGAGCTGGGAGATAGTAACTGTTCATCAGCAAGGCAGAGGATGGAGATGCAACATTTCCAAGAATGCTCCAGTTTTGCACCAAATAAGTGGTTTTTAATATTTTAATAACAATCTCATTGAATATGATTAAACAAATCCTATACTGGTATTATTAATTAAAGGGAAACAAAACCATGCATATCTCTTAAAACATAGTCCACCAAAAATAAGTATCAAGCCAGTCTAGATGTTCAACAAAAATTTGCCTTACCTCATTATTAGTTTAATCACCCTTCCTTCACTCAGCCTATATCCTTCTTCATCCCTAACTTTATATACCATATTTATCTGTATACAACATGACCCCATTTTTTCAGAACTTAAGTTTGGGATTTCTTTGAAAAGAGGACATGATAGCTTACTTTTGAATACATATTTTGAGCATATATTTTGATAAAATTAGAAATTTAAATAATGTGTGGGAAGAGAGGGAGGGGTAGAATGGAAATGTATCGGTATGTAGGTGATGGCAGCAGAGATTCAAGGATGATGATGATGAAAACATTTTCTAATTAAAAAATATATAGGATCATTAAATTATAAGGTAACCCCTGTCGCAACCTCTCTCCACTGCAATGTAGATCCGAAAGGCACCAGTAAAGTGGTGACGGCAAAGGTGTACTAAAATACATATATTTAGATAAATTATGGAAATGCTGACCTTCTGCTCACATACAGGCAGCACAATTTGGGAAAATATTCTTGCTCACTTGTATAAGCTAAACAGCAGGAATGCTTGTGATATCATCACTAAGTTTCTGTAGGTTACACACGGATTTCTGCTGTTGAGCTTAGGTGAATGAGCAACATCTTTAACTTGTTATACTGCCTGTTTGGGAGCATATGGTGAATATTTTCAGCATTTATTTAAGGTAAGAACTCCAGCACCTCTTTCCCAGTGACTCTCGGATCTCTCGCACAGTGGAGAGAGGTTACCTTTTAATTTAATGACCCTATACCTAACATAACTGATTGTTGAAAACAGTTTTACCTAATTCAAATTTGCACAGGCATTCTAATAGGCAAGAGAGGGGAGAATGGAAATGTACTACATTGTATGCAGTAGGATGTGACTGACAAATAAATGCACTGCAACATGACGACTGATAAGATTTTCTATTTAGACAATGTACTACTTATAACACATTGTGCTGGAAAGTTTAAGTTATTTGAATGTGCACAAAAACCCATTAAATGGATGGAAGAGAGAGGGGAGCATGGAAATGGACCTGCTATGTCTCCTGCGAAATGTGCAATTAAACCTCTCTCTTTCACCCTAGATCCTAACACATTAGGCACAACCACCAATGTGAACAAAATCATTTTTTCAAAAGGTGAGGTGATATTGGGAATATCAAGAAAAGCAAACCAACAAAGTTGTTGTGACATAAAATTTGTCAACAGGAGGTCCAAAGTTTTGTATCCCACCTGTCCTCCTTAATAAAGTTTTTCTGTAGGTTTTCCTCAGTCTTCATCTTGCAGATAACACGAAAGGTAGGTGAAGATTATTGTTACTACTATAAAAAGTTGTTTGGTTGCTATCTAATGTTGAGCAGTTAACAGTGAAGCCAGTTGCTCTCTTGCATCCAGTATTTTGATGTTATATTATCATGTTGACTAAAGGTTGGGCAGCAGAGTAGATGGTTTCCATCCATATCTTCTTTAAGTGCACAGAAAGGACACAGAGGAGATCTCACTATACCAATCCTGAATAAATGTTTATCGAGACAGTCATGGCATGTTAGGAGTCTAAAAGTTGCTACAGAGGATTTTATTTGTAGTGTAGTGATTCTGGTCGTGTTGTTACATAAATTTTCCCATGGTTTTCCTTTTGTTTGTATACATCTTCTTTAATTTTGTTATTATATGTTGATATAATGATTCTTTTGATAGAGTGATAACTTATTGGATCAGATGAATTTGATGTAATTTTACTACCTTTCTTGGCTAGAAAGTCAGCTGTTTCATTACCTTGTATTCCGCAATGTGATGGTATCCATTGAAGTATTAATGTTTTATTTAAACTCATTAGTTGTTTTATGATTTTGTGGCATTCTGCAATATTTAGGTTATTAGATGTTACATCAGATATTATGGATATAATAGCTGCTTTAGAGTCAGATAATAATACATCTTTTTCAAATTTATTTATTTGGTATAGTAGGTTTTGTAAGCTCTGAAGTATTGCCAAAATCTCTCCATCAAAATTTGTAGTATTTAAACTTAATATTTTGTAGAAAGAGAAGAGAAGGCATATTGCACCTGCACCAGTACCACCGCTATTTGGTAAGCTGGAACTGTCAGTATAAACATGTAGCCATTCGTTGGTAGGTATCTTAAATTTATTATTTCTAGTGTCATTTGTTTCAGAACACACGAAGAAGTTTCAGATTTTGTAAATTCTTCAGTTAAGTGTGGACAGTGTTCAATATCAAATAGTTTTAACAGGTTAATATTTGTTTGCATATTTTCTTTTAAGTAAGGAAGTTTTAATCTATGTTTGATTTCTTTGACTTTGTTGAGTTTTTAGGTTTACTTGTGGCTTCCTTTTCCCATTCATTATAAGGTACTCGGATTAATTTTTCATATTGTAAAATGGCTGCTTGTTCAATGTCAAGTTCAAGTCTTGGATTATCTGTTAAAATTTGTAGAGCAAGTACTGGGGTAGTTTTAACTGCTCCAGTTACTAGGCAAATAATTTGATTTTGTAGATATTAAGTTTTTCTATATTTGCAGCTATTAATACCTCTTCACAATATTTAAATGTTGATTTAATATACATCTTGTAAACAGTGTTTTAAGTTTGTGTAGTGCTTCCCCATTTCTTACCTACCAGTCTTTTTAATAGGAGTAATTTTTTTCCATTTACAGTAGAGACCCACTTAAATGAACTAAAGAGGACAAAAAAGCTTCAGATATATTAATAAATGGTAATGAATCAATGATTTTAAGCAGTGAAATGAAGAAAACAATGATCTGAATATTGAATCAGATAGTAACATTCCCTTGGTGCATTGTTTTGGGTAAGTCAGAGAAATATATTCATTTACTTACTTGCATTCAACTTTGTTCATTGTTTTGCATTTTGGCTTCAATAGCAAATACTTACTCCTGCAATGCTGGTAATTTTGGTTTCAATTTTTATCTAATCTGATAGTGTACATTCACTGGCACCATAATCTGCTGCAACATTTCATAATACTCTTTCATTTTCCATCTAAAAGCTTCAAGTTTCACTTTAATGCTTACTAGAACACACATTTTTTTGTTTGTTTTTGTAGTAGAGGCTGGAGACCTTCATACCTCCTCTGAGCAGCAGATGAAGCTATGCCCTGGGTGTTGCCTCCAAGGGATTCCTGTGGCACTTGGTGCCTCCCTTTCTGAGTCCCAACCAATACCAATAGTAAACATAACATTGGGCTTCCACATTCAATGCATGTGGTACAATAATCCTTGGAATATGATTATACTCCATGGAGCAACAATGCAAAATTGGGTCAAAATTGAATATGGTTTAGGGGATGATGGTTATACTCCAAAGTGCAACAACCCAAAATTGAGTTAAGGCTTACATATTAAATGTGGTTTAAAGGATAATGATTATACTCCATAGAACAACCACCCTAAATTAAGCTAAGCCCTCCATATTGAATGTGGCTTAGGGGATGACAATTATACTCCATAGCGCAACAACCCTAAATTGAGCTAAGGCCTCCATATTGAATGTGGCTTAGGGGATGACAATTATACTCCATAGTGCAACAACTCTAAATTGAGCTAAGGCCTCCATATTGAATGTGGCTTAGGGGATGACAATTATACTCCATAGTGCAACAACCCTAAATTGAGCTAAGGCCTCCATATTGAATGTGGCTTAGGGGATGACAATTATACTCCATAGTGCAACAACCCTAAATTGAGCTAAGGCCTCCATATTGAATGTGGCTTAGGGGATGACAATTATACTCCATAGCGCAACAACCCTAAATTGAGCTAAGCCCTCCATATTGAATGTGGCTTAGGGGATGACAATTATACTCCATAGCGCAACAACCCTAAATTGAGCTAAGGCCTCCATATGGAATGTGGCTTAGGGGATGACAATTATACTCCATAGTGCAACAACCCTAAATTGAGCTAAGGCCTCCATATGGAATGTGGCTTAGGGGATGACAATTATACTCCATAGTGCAACAACCCTAAATTGAGCTAAGGCCTCCATATTGAATGTGGCTTAGGGGATGACAATTATACTCCATAGTGCAACAACCCTAAATTGAGCTAAGGCCTCCATATTAAATGTGGCTTAGGGGATGACAATTATACTCCATAGTGCAACAACCCTAAATTGAGCTAAGGCCTCCATATTGAATGTGGCTTAGGGGATGACAATTATACTCCATAGTGCAACAACCCTAAATTGAGCTAAGGCCTCCATATTAAATGTGGCTTAGGGGATGACAATTATACTCCATAGCGCAACAACCCTAAATTGAGCTAAGGCCTCCATATGGAATGTGGCTTAGGGGATGACAATTATACTCCATAGCGCAACAACCCTAAATTGAGCTAAGGCCTCCATATTAAATGTGGCTTAGGGGATGACAATTATACTCCATAGCGCAACAACCCTAAATTGAGCTAAGGCCTCCATATTGAATGTGGCTTAGGGGATGATGGTTATACTCCATAGCGCAACAACCCTAAATTGAGCTAAGGCCTCCATATTAAATGTGGCTTAGGGGATGATTATACTCCATAGTGCAACAACCCTGAATTGAACTAAGGCCTCCATATTGAATGTGGCTTAGGGGATGATTATATTTCATGCCCCAACAATGTCAGTCAGGCTGAGGCCACCACAGTGAATGTATATGCAAGCAAACAATAGTTACTACAAATAAAGTACAATGTTCCTTGGAGTGTGGCTTAAGAAGTAATTGATTATACTCCATAGCGCAACAGCACAAAGTTGGATCAAACCCTACCACCCAATCACTGCACCCATTACAGGCATCATGCATGGGGTGCAGTACTGGAGGATGGGATGTGGCTTAGAAAGTAATGACTATACTCCAACAGCCTAAAGTTGGATCAAACCCTACTGCCCAGTAACTGCACCCATTACAGGCATCGTGAGTGGGGTGCAGTACTGGAGGGTGGGATGTGTTCAGTGCTCCCAAGTACCTCCCAGCCAGTTAATGTGTTCTTCACAACCTGGAGCCACTATTTTTCTTTCAAGTAGATTCTCAATTTTCCCCCATGAGACCTTATGAGGCTGAGTGTACCCTGGAGCAGGTCTCCCAACAGGAGAAAATCCCCACACTAGTACGGGGAATTGAACCCATGCCTCAAACTTGGTAAGCAGATGTACTACCCCCACATTAAGAAGATGGGAGCGGGTATGAGTGACGATTAATAAAAATTACATAAAAATACCAAGCACCTGTATTTGAATTTTGGATTAGGGCAAAAGCACAGAACTAATAGTTGCAAGAATGTTGGTAGTGTAAATTTGAGCATATAATATTTTTTCATTCATTTTTTTTAATTTTTCCTCCTCTGTTTTGGTTAGGCTCATTTTGTTTAAGTACAGTTTGTAAGTAGGTTTTTACTATATATAATACAATATGCAAGATCCAAATCTTGAAGCAATGAAGTACTCAAGAATTGAAAGTTCACTGCAACATATACTAGTAGCAATACAGATACCAGCTGCTCTAAGTGCTTGACAACATTATGGTATTAAAACTGCCTGTATATCTAAACTGAGAGATAAGCTATTTTAGTATGTTATTTTCTAAGAAGATTTATTAACACAGTTATAGAAATTGGATACAGTATAAGCAATTACAGTGAAATCTCAAAATAATATACCTCACTATAATGTATATATTCACTTTTAGATAAATATTTTAAATCTCCTATTTCAATACCATACAAATAACACAAAGAACTTTTGTTTTTATGAATTTGTTAAATATGAGCATTTCAAAATTAAGTATACAAAGTTTAAAATATAAACTTTCCTTGATTGTGTTATTTCATGTATTCTTCAGCAAAACCATTATATTATTATATTGTAATTGATATATTTTCCCTTGAATTTTAAACTGTTCTTCATATATCTGTCACATTGATTCATTGTTTTCTGAGCACATGTTTATATTCATCAAGAAAAGCAATCAAACAAATATATAGCTACTTTTTGTAATTGACAATCTGATATTTGAGCACAATGATGTGGTTTAGTTATATGGAGTTATACATAAATTAAGTTTCCAGCTTACTTGTATTCTAGATTTTGTTTGAATCAAAAGTTTTCATTATCCTGAGGTTTTCTTTGTTAATAGTTTCATTTTTTGTTGGTCAGCATCAAAAGAGTTGTTTGTTAAAGTATGCATCTTGCATTTTTGCTGGTTGGCATGAAAGAACTGTTTGTTGAAGTTTGAAACTTGCATTTTTGTTGGTTCGTGACAGTCCAACACAACAAATGGAGGCAAAGAATATGAAACAGTCTTTCAAAAAATAGAAAGTTGAACTCGTAAGGAAGATAGAAAATGGAATGAAGCAATCAAAGTGACATATGAGCATAACATCTTTCAGCAATTCTGCACAATAAAGACAAATTTCGGTCGTCTCCTTAGCGCGGTGGTAGCGCAGCTGCTTACCAAGCGGGAGACCTGGGTTCGATCCCCAATACCGGCATGGGAATTTTTCCCCGCTGGGAGACCTGGCCCGGGGTGCACTCAGCCTCGTGAGGTCCCTGGGGGGCCAATTGAGAAGCTACTTGATGGAGAAGTAGCGGCTCCAGGTCATGAGGACAGCATTAACCGGCCGGGGGGGGGGGGGGACTCAGGCGCTGACCACGTCTCACCCTCCAATACTGCACCCCATCCATGACGTCTGTAGTGGACCGAGATGGGGGACGAAGCGGCCGGGCGCTAGGCCAAGGTTCCCCGTGAGCTGTCGTGCCATGGAGTTATAAAGACAAATTTCTTTAGGCATACAAAGGAACAACGATGTGCCACAGCACAAAGAAGATTGGGGTTGGTATTTTCAAAAAGTGGACACATGATTCAAAGATGTTTCACTCAAGTGAGTAACTATTTTGGGTCCAATGTTCCAAGCAAAGGAGTTTGCGACATTAACAGCTTCCAAGCAAGTGCTGGTGGACTTTTTTGTAGAGATGGGCTGAAATGAAGTCCGGAGTCGAAACTGTCAACTCCATCGACTCCGAACACTCGTGTCGACTCTCTCACGAAGTCTTGCTTTTGCTCTGACGTCATAGAACACACAGCCCCGCTCTAAACAAATGCAATACCTGAGTCAACACAAACTTGGTCATGTCACGCAAATGGTATAGGACCAAGGACCATTTTCATGTACCGGACCTAGCTGTACGTCTGTTAACTGAGCAGCTCATATCTCATGGTAAATGAATGAAATATTTGAAATTTGAATAATGCTCAAAATAGACCTGTAGGCTTTGGAGCTCAAGAGTTAGGTATCTGACTTTCGCTGTCTCAGGGTAAGGCAACATCCTGAGAAAGTATATATCCAGTTAAATCACCCTAACTGAGAATCGAACCTGGGACCTCTTGAATTTGAGGTCTATGTATTTCTCATTAATAGAGTTAAACATTCAATACATATTGACACACAGACATACACGCATTTCGCTGCAGGTATGAGAAGACAGGCTAAAGTGACAGATGTTAAAAGAGAACGCGGCTATGAACTCCCTGCTGTTTAAATGATTACGAGGGGGAAACAGATGAAAGGTGATTTCCAGTTAAATTCCATGCATATTGAAATTTGTGCGCCAATAATTGGGAATATAACGGAAACGGTTAACCTTACAAACAAAAAGGTATATACCATAAATTACTTGTTTTAACGAGTACTTCATTTTTTATGTAGTAAGAATTTGCCCATATTTACAGTTTACCAGTTATGCAAACATCTAGAGTGAAGAGGCCTTCAAAGACTACTCTCGTGAATTTTAAAATATACATTTTATTTTCCATAAATATATCTTAAACATGTTACTTTCATACAGTAGATAGCCAATCTTGAGAAAGTCAAAATTTTTGAAATGCGCTCCATGTAAAGGATAGCTGGGTGTGGGGGAGTTTTTTAAAACTCTTATTGTCCCAGGAGGCTACTAATCTTAAACACCAAGTTTGGCACTAAACGACTTAGCGTTTATGAGTTTTGCTGTTCACATGTACACACAGACCTTTTTTCTAAAGATACGTGTTACTTTCTGCAGCACATGTGGTCATACAATGTATATAGTACCTAGAGAAGGTATTGTATTGTACTCTAAAATTTGGATCTCGAGATTTCCCGGAAATAAGCTTTGAGGTCCCCCCCCCCCAAGTCCATAAAGCATTTTTAGAAAAAATTCCAGGTGTGTGTATGTGCGAGTGTGTACAGCATAGTTCAAAAACGAAAAAACCATTAAATACCAAACTTGGTATTTATGTTTAGTATCTTCCAAGGATGCGTCACAAAGATTTTTGGGAAACTCCACCCCAAACTATCTTTACATGCAACACTTTAAAAATGTTTTTTCCTCAAATAATGGCACTATGATTTTGATTAAAATATCTATACTAAATATATTAGGATCTCATAAGAAATGCATATCTTCAATTTCTGAGAACAACCTCTGAAGATTCTTTATTGTGGATGAATTTTGTATAATTGGTAAACCATAAGAGAAAGACAAAAGTTTACAACATTAAAACACATAATTTGTCACAAAGTTTTTAGTTCACCGTTTTAGTGATATTCTTCTTATTGGTTTCAAATATTAAACTATGTAACTTTATTCAAACGGAAAGTCATCTTTCGTTTCAACTCTTGTTTTCCTGCTGACCATGTAAAACGAACCGAACTTCAATTGTTTAACATAGTAACCAGCTTTTAAAAGATTTATCACTTTACTCCCTTATTTCTCTTTTACTTACATGGAAGTTAGTAATAAGGCAATTTCTATTATCATGGAGTAGATGCAAGAATAATCTCTTGTAAGAATATTTTATAAGTGAAGCAGCAAGAGCAAGTCATGTGAATGGAGCACATCAGATTTTTTGTTCTATTGAGGGATCTCAAAACACATATTTCCGGTGGTATCCCGGAGTCAAATTATGTGTGGAATGCAATATCCTCCCCATTTCTGTGCGTAGTAGAACTTCAGCATGAGTTCACATCATGTTAGGTATATACACAGCATATTCTTTCACACAGTACTTCATTTGCAGATACGCGTTTTATATCTGTTTTAACAACAGATGGCGTGCGGAAGAGGGAATCGACTCCAGAACCGAGAGTACCGGTTCCCGGGCGTTAAAGTGTTCGATTCTTCGCAACACCATTCGCAGCCCATCTATACTTTTTTGTTTTTCATGGAAGGTTGTCAGTGCAGAAGTGCAAGACATCGACATCGACATCGACAGAAGCTGTTTGGGAATGGAAAGAAATGCATTTTAAGGATATTGTTGCAAATTACACTCAGAAGATTTTTTTCACTGCCGATAAAACAGCATTTTTTATCAAAAATGCCAAATTTCATTTTTTTTTTCATTTCATTTCATCCTTTAGATTTAAATGCAAAGATGGTCCATATCATAACAATTAATACATAAACATTACTATTTACAACTGCTTAGAAATCTATTACATTATACATCATTTACATTTTTGAACTCATTAATACTATAAAAGCCTTGCTCTGTTAAGTATTTCTTATGATCTTAATGTTACTGTGTTTTATTTTTTTAGGCAATCTATTGTACAAGTCTTTCCCAATACTTTCTTTTGCTCTGTTTTAATGTTCCTCTAAGTGTGGTCCTAAAATATTCTGCTTTATTTCTTACATATTGCAATTTTTGTATATATGTCTCCTTCTATTACAAATTTTACACTTTCACATATATACATGTATGGAAAAGTTAGAATAATGAGTTTCTTAAATGTATATCTAAAGCTGGTTGTCCCAGCAACATTTGCAATGATTCTAATATGTGTTCTTTTGCTCTTGTTTTTATATTTAAGAGCAAAAGAACATCACAGAAATATTAAACTCAAACAAGGAGACAAATCCGCAGTAGCTTGGCATTTTTGGAAAGAGAAACATACCATAAATAGAAGCCCAAAAATACTCAAAAACATCACAAGGAAAGCAGAATTAAAAATTTGGGAAAACATATATTTGGAAAAACAAGAACCGCATTTTCAATTTCGAAATCCCGCCAGGCGACCTACTGATACAGAGGTTCATCAAACTACCACCGGGGACAGAGACAACCACCACAGCAAGCAATGCTGGCAGTCAACCAAAGGAGTTGACAATGGAAGCACATGGCTTCTGAAACAGTTTTCCGAAATAAAAAGTAAGTGATGTAGTGTTACAAAATCGACTCAACTAATTTTCAATTGTTAGAACACATCACTGTCACAAATTCCACCATATATCAGTAATAAACCAGATTCCAAAGTTTTATTTTTGTCATATGCATTCATTTTTATCTTCTTTACTCGGATCTCTCCAGCTAACCTTTCCTTTATTATTTTGTATATCATTCTTTTCATTAACGCTTTTGCTTTCTTGTATTTTATTCCAGTTTACTTGCTTGAGACGATTTTTTAATTTTTTTCGACTTTCATTGTCAACTTGTCTTTTATAAGCAAAGACATTTTGTATCTTCTCTGTTTTTTGATAATACTTAATATCTGGCCAAAATGATCTCCTATTCCTGATTTTAATAATGTCTTTTCCCATTTTGTTTTTGGCAAGTTAATAAAGATATTACCAATGCAAGACTATGAAGTCTTTCTTACTCTGGTGGGTTCTTCCACTCCCATAGCTAACTTCTGCCTATCCAAAATGTCCATCCTTGTTCTCTTCTCTTTACTATTTTTTTGCATGTCTATATTTATGTCACCCATTATTATATGCTTTTTTTTTTTTTTTTTTTTTTGCAATGAATTTATTAATTCTTCCAAGTTTTTAAAAAACATCCCTTTATCTCTAGTTCGGGGATCTATATACATCAATTACTATTATTTTGCTTTCCTTTTGCGGAATCTCAAATGAAACAATGGCTTACAAAGGTAAACAATCCCGGTAGAGACTAACAGAATTATTACATTGCTGTTACCATGAAGTTGAAGCTTTATAATGCAGACCTTTGCTAAACCAAGGTGTTCTAAGGTGTTTTGTCTCTTTCTGTAAGATATATGGCCAACAGCAAAGCATGGATGGCCATATATTTACCAACTGGCTCATTGAGGTGGACAGAAATAAGAAGAAAATTTTGCTCATCATAGACAACCATGGATGACTGTAGGTTTAGTAAACATTAGGTTTCAGTTTCTATCTGCAAATTGCATATTGATGCTACAGCCACTGGGTAGGGGAATCATCCAGAATCTCAACATGCAGTTCTGTAACATGTGCTAATCAACTAGAAACTTGATGTAAAATGGAAATGGAGTTTTACTTATGGACGCTCTGTAACTGCTGTGGTTCTCAGCATTCCATTGTGTTCAAAACTTGCAAATATGCATAGAAGCTTGTGACAGTGATGTGATTAAATGAAAAATAAAAGAATTTGAGTCGGTTTTTGTAACACAAACATCACTTATTTTTACTTACTGGGGACCGGTTTCGGGTAACAGTTGTTCCCATTTTCAACCCTTAATTCCAACTAAATCTTTCTTCGTTAGCGACAACGATGGGGGTGGTGGTGTATTAATTGTGGAGGCATCTGTTGCTGGATCTATGAACTTCCAGAGGTTGCTGTAAGGTGGCAAATCAAAATTCATGATACGGCTCTTTTTCTTCATGATGTAGATCTTCTCCCAGACGTCTAATTCTGTGGGTTTATAAGCTGGTTTTAATAGTTTTATATTTGGTGTGATTTTGTGTCCTGATGTCCAAAAATGATAGGCAGCTGCTGATTTTTCTATTTGTTTGTATTTTAGGTTTCTCATGTGTTCCTTTAATCTGGTCTCCAAACTTCTCTTTGTCCATCTGATATACACCAGATTACAGTCTGAGCATTTAATTTCATAAATTCCCGGTTTTTTGCCTGAAGGGATAGGATCTTTTAAATTTCTGCACAGCAGTTTCTGAATGCTGTAGTTGTTTTTTGGAGCTAAGGTGATGTTACAATTCCTGAATATTTTCTGAAGTTTGTGTGCCCAAGGATGATAGGTGAATTTTCTGAATTGAGGTTGGTCACTGGGGTTCTGTAGGGTGGTTGTATGTGTTATGCAATTCAGTTTTTTGTATTTATGTATTCTCTTGTCTACTGAACTTTTTTGGAAACTGTTGTTGGTAGCTGTTTGGAGTATCTGTTGATATTCTTTTTGGTATTCATTCTTCTCCATGGGAATGTGTACTAGTCTATATGTTAAACTGTTCAGGACTGCATATTTGAATACCAAAAAGAATATCAACAGATACTCCAAACAGCTACCAACAACGGTTTCCAAAAAAGTGCAGTAGACAAGAGAATACATAAATACAAAAAACTGAATCGCATAACACACACAACCACCCTACAGAACCCCAGTGACCAACCTCAATTCAGAAAATTCACCTGTCATCCTTGGGCACACAACAAACTTCAGAAAATATTCAAGAATTATAGCATCACCTTTGCTCCAAAAAACAACTACAGCATTCAGAAACTGCTGCGCAGAAATTTAAAAGATCCTATCCCTGCAGGCGAAAAACCGGGAATTTATGAAATTAAATGCTCAGACTGTAATCTGGTGTATATCGGATGGACAAAGAGAAGTTTGGAGACCAGATTAAAGGAACACATGAGAAACCTAAAATACAAACAAATAGAAAAATCAGCAATTGCCTATCATTTTTGGACATCAGGACACGAAATCACACCAAGTATAAAACTATTAAAACCAGCTTATAAACCCACAGAATTAGACGTCTGGGAGAAGATCTACATCATGAAGAAAAAGAGCCATATCATGAATTTTGATTTGCCACCTTACAGCAACCTCTGGAAGTTCATAGATCCAGCAACAGATGCCTCCACAATTAATACACCACCACCCCCATCGTTGTCGCCAACGAAGAAAGATTTAGTCAGAATTAAGGGTTGAAAATGGGAACAACTGTTACACGAAACTGGTCCCCAGTAAGTAAAAATAAGTGACGTTTGTGTTACAAAAACCGACTCAAATTGTTTTATTTTTCATTACATTCTATATTGAACATGAAAGATGGCTTATTTTTGCTCATAGACCTCTTCATCAGGCTTGAGGTTCTTTTACATGCCATAAATCTACAACACAGGACCAACAGCTTTAATTCCCCTCCAAAGGAAACCGTGCTAATGATTTTTATGCCCAAAAAAGCCATTGTCCTCTGTCAGGTTTGAACCCATGACCTTGGGTATATGAAGTTAGCATGGTAACCATTACACCAAAATTTAATGTGCCCACCAACATCAACATTCTGCAAGTTATCCAGGTGATAGCAGGAGCCTGGTGAAATGTTAAACAAACTAGAGTAGTGAATGGTTGGGCAATGAATTTTCAACCAAACAGATCACCTGATGACATATTTGAAGTCCCTTGTGAGTTTTGGGGAGAACTTGCAAACTGCCATCTTACCTTATCAGAGAGGATTATATCTCTGTGGGTGCCAACGCAGAGACAACACATTCATTTTACAGAGAAACAAATACTGGAATGTACAACTATAATACCCCCTCAAGATGACAGTGATCACAATGAAGTTGAAGTTGCAGCTGAACGTGTGTCTTCTGTTGATGCAATGAAGCATCTACAGAAATTGAGGCAATAGGTTGACAAGACTGAAAGAATATTCTCAGGTCCTTTTAATGAGCTGACCTGCAAGTAGAATGGAATCATGACAGAGAGGGGGGTGGGGGTGGGTGGGGTGTGGGCATGTGTGCATGTGCGTGTGTGTATATAACTATATATCGGTGCTTGAAAAATTTGTTGAACACATTTATTAAAATGACAAAGAGAGGGAAAAAAAACAACAAGATTATTTAACTTTGTGATATAGTGACAGATTTTGTATATATGTAAGCAGATTGACATCTGTATGAATGTGTGTACGTACAAGAAGAACTTAAATAGTGCCACAGGTAATCAATTAAAGGTATGTAATGTGCATTATAATGTAATTTATCTTATATCCGGTAAATCTCTCCATTACGAGTTGCTTGATTCTTTCAACTCTTTGTATTTACTAAATTTCTGTGTTTTCTGTAAAACATACTTTTAAGAATAAAGTCTAATTCTTGTAATTTTCAGAAGTACATTATAGTGAGATTCCACTGTACTTTAATTACACCAGCACTAGAAGCACCTTTTAATCCTAATGTTAGTGCATTATTTTGAGACCTAAAAAATAAAGCAATTAACACATTTCGTTCACTCACTTCTGTTCTAATTCTGCACATTTTTTCTCAAAATACTTGCGCAGTTCTTCCATTTCCTTATTGTGTTTTGCTTGGAGGTCCTGTCGTAATGCTAAAACAGCAGTGCCATCACTGACTTGTGCATGCAACTTTGCCATTTCACGTGAGTGCTCAGACATCTGGTACTCCATGGCGAATCTACATGTTGCAGTGTATAAAATACCACATAAATAACATTCAAATTAAACTAATACAATACATGCCAGAAAAAAATAAAAACTGCAGTACAAAAACAGTGAAATAAAATTGGCTCAAACAATAATCAATACAGTGCTTAAAGCATTATCATTGAACATATGACACATTACACTACTGTAAAATGCTTTTACAATGTCATTTCATTTTTTTGGAGGGAGGGCATTTAAATGCTACTACAATTTATATAACACACATATTCAGCCTACTTAAAAGCAGCTAAAACATCAAGCAAACAAGGGTATTTATGACCTCCATTTACATAAAAAAGCACTTTGAAGAAGCATTTACTTTATAACAAAACAAACCATTCAATTAACTTACTTGTGGCCTTTTACAAGTTCTTCATTTTCTTTTAATACCCTCTCAAGCTTTGTTTGCAAAATTGCTTTTTCCATGGCTTCATTGGAAAATCCCAACTCTGTTTTTACTTTGAAGTTAGCTGATTCAATCTGAGATCCAATGCTTTCTAGATATTTCTGAAGAGATTTTGTTAACTCATTTTGCAAACCTAGAAAAATAATATTCTCCTGAACAAATGAAACACAGGATTGAACTGTATGAGATTAAACTGAGGTTTGCAGTATGCTACCTTTATACTAAATTACCCAAGGAGATAAAAAATAATCAAGAGACAAATTAATTCAAAAAACAACTTAAATTTTGTATTGAGGGAAGTTTTTATACACTAGATGAATTCTTAAATAAATAATATTTTATTTTGAGTCACTGAAATAAAATTGCAAATATTTTAAATTATAGTTTTAAGATAATTGGATAGTTTTATGAGGGTCAATCAATAAATAATGCCTCCTATTTTTTTTTTCCTTAACTAAGTTAGCAATATGAACAATTTGAATTTGGCGCAATTCCTCAAATCTGCTTCTCTAATCCACTGCAGTAGCAACTTCCCAAGACAAAAGGTGGCAGCACTGCTACCTTTTGCAAAATGGCTGACATCAATGTGCGTATTAGACAGCATTCCGTAATTGAATTCTTGCATGCTAACTGTGAAATGACCATTTGTGTTTATGAAAGGATGAAAAATATGTATGGTGATGCAACAATGGATGTCAGCACTGTTAGAAGATGGGTTCGTCGCTGTAATGAAGCAGAAGGGCAAAGAACATTGGCTGATGAAAATTGGAGCAGTAGACCGGTGACTGCAGTGACTCCACGCAACATTAAGTGAGTGGATGAGATCATTTTTACTGACCACCAGGTAACAACGGATGAATTGTGTTGCATTATGTCCCTCAGAAAAGGTAGTGTGATGACGATTATTCAACAACTGTGATACTCAAAAGTTTGTTCATGGTGGGTACCAAGAATGTTAACCGACGAGAATAAGGAGACAAGAAAAACAATAGTCGCCAAACTCTTATAGCGCTTCAATTTGAAGGGAGAGGAGTTTCTGGAAAGATTGTGACTGGAGACAAAACATGGCTTCATTTTTTTGAACCTGAATCAAAAACACAGTCAATGGAATAGCATCGCACAACCTCACCGAACAAGAAAAAATTCAAAACTTTATCATCAGCAGGGAAAGTGATGGTGACAGTGTTCATGGAATGCACGGGTGAGTTTCTGGTTGAATTTTTGGAACAGGGATACACAATAAATTCTGTCCAATACGTCAGCACCCTCAAAAAACTTATCGGCCAGTTTGCCCAACAAAAAACATGGTGTTCTTTTTTTGCATGACAATGCAAAACCACACACCAATCATCACACCACTGAAGCGAAAATTGGATGGGAAGTCTTGCCTCATCCCCCATGCAGCCCTGATCTAGCACCATCAGACTACCATCTGATTGGGCTGCTAAAGGAAGCTCATCGTAGGATTCACTTTGAAGATACAGAGGCTGTTAAAACATCTGTGTGTCAATGGCTTTGGAAGCAAGACCGTAGTACTTTACTACACTGGAATACATGCCCTTGTTATAAGGGGCATCAAAACTGTGAAAAAGGATGGGGATTACATTGAAAAGTGACAATTTAATCCTGAATGTTGTGGCTTTCATGCTGTGTAATCAAAGTTTAATTTTCTTACAAATTAAAAGAGAAAAAAAAATAGGAGTCATTAGTTATTGACTGACCCTCGTATATACTACAAAATGTACTATAATAAATGAGTTGGCAAATGGTAACACTACATCACTGAAAAATCACTTACCTGGATGCTTTTCGGGAACAATACCCCATTCCAAAACACGTTCAGGTAAGTGATTTTTTAATGATTAAGGTTACCATTTGCCAACTCATTTATTACATGACTACCCATCACAGTTACTAGCTAGCCTCTATTCCCTCAAATTAGTGTGCCAAATATAGCTTCTGTAAATGTTAAATATGATTTATCATACCAGGATTACGCTTAAAGTCAATGATAGCTGTAAGCACTATTGCAAATAGTAGTTATAAGCATTACTGTAATTTTAGTTACAAATTGTATCTGTGTTTTCTTGGACGTAGCCCACATCATGTACTAATCTAAGTGTTGAAAATAAATAAATAGAATAATTTAGAAATGCTTAATTCCAGACATTAAAAATTGGAAAAGATACTCCAATGTAATCTCGTTTCTACATATGGAAGCATGATAGACATATACTGATTTTAATGGATGAATACGCATTTAAACTTGGTGCGGTTTATGGTAGCAGTGCACACGCAGAAAAGAACACATATCCAGTCTAAAACTAAACCAACCCGAAAAATCCGCACTAGCTGAACACGTAATAACAACCGGCCACCACATCAACTTTGACAACACACAGCTTATAGCCATCTGCAGCAATTTTCATCACAGAATGACCCATGAAAGCATAGAGATTTTCAAAGAAACGAACAACATCAACAGGGACGACGGAAAACATCTCCATTACATCTGGAAAACTCTGCTCACAAGGAGAGCCATAGGCTTGCCACCAGCCACAGAGAGGCAAGGGGTGGAGACATGCGGCACTCTAGAAACTGACAGCAAACTACAGCAGCATTTACTAAAAGAAGATCCAAACCACAATCTAGTACAAGAAATAAGACAAAAAGGAAACAAAAACCAGGAAAAAGAAAGCATAAAGCAACTCCAACACCACCAGGAAAGAGCGGCGCCAACACCCACGCCAATTGGCAGGCAACTAGCCAACCAGAAGCAAGAGGACGGGGCAACCTCCACCGCACTGCCACTATATAAGTGAGAGCAAATAAGCAACCACTGCACAAGAGCCCAGAAGAAGCTCACGGCAAGATGAGCGAAACATTGGCATTCCCATGCAAGATAATGTGGCCTTCTCCGGAAGCTAAGAAGACACATCAAGACACAGATCATAGAAGCCTACGCATCCATTTATTTTAAAAATTGTTTAAATTACAATTATTGTGAAATTTCCTTATTTCTTCTGGCAGAGCATTATAAAATGTTATTCCAGTAAAACTAGGCAACTTTTCATACAGGTGTAATCTGTGACTATGGATTGCATAATCATTTTTGTCTGGTGTACTAACTGTGGACATCAAAAGTAGTTTGAAACGTGGATTTATACCTAGTTGTCTATGAGTATCTGGCACAGCTTCCCTTGTATCTAGCTGTCTGCAATGACGCTGTCATCCTTTCTTCTACCCTAGGCACAAAACGTCACTCGAGGGGGTGGTGCACCTCGTCATACCAGTTCTTGCTTGTTTTCTGCCTTCTCGTCATGTTGGTGTGGACAGTCCTTCACTAGGTGACCTGTTTCACCACACCCCCAGCACACACTGCCTGAAGATGATGATCATCATCATCCCTGGGTTGCTTCTCTCTCCCTGTCATAGGGAATACTCCTGGTCCTCGAAATGGGCACAGCTGCCTCCATTTTGAGTGCAGCCATTAATGCCTCGTCGATTGTCTTATAGTCGCCGAGCATCAGGCTCGGTCTTATCTCAGGACCATACACCCTGTTGATGGATTAGGCAGTTTCCTGAGACACGTAGCTAAGTAGCAGATTCACCAGGGCTTTGTTCGCAAGTTGTTCAATGGCTAGCGTAAACTCCTGCACATCACCTGGCTGTTGCAGCCTCGCCTTAAGATGACTGCAGTAAGCTGCAGCCAAGAGATGGTTCCCGAAGCAGTTCTTAAGGGCCTCCCAGATCATGCCGATATTTGGATTGCATTCAGTATTTCTACTGCCAGTCCCTGGTGTCTTGCTACCAGCTGTGTGGCTTCCTCTTCTGATGATCATAGATTGTAGGTGTCGGCGGAAGATTTTGAAAGTTGGTGCCCTGTCACACTTGCATGGCATAACGTGCATGGTTGTCGGATCACATCCAGTTGTCAACCTTCAAGGCTTTCAACTTTCTGTTGATCACTTTTTCCACCATGGTGTTCAGTTCCTTGTCAACTCTTCCTTCAGGGCATAAAAATGCTCCCTGAAGTATTCCAGGGTGGCAACATGTTCATCAAATTTCATTCTTCCAAGCTCTTCCATGTGTTTCTACATGTAGGCCAGATGTTTGTCAATTTTGGTCCCTAACTCAGACTTCTTGTTCTCCAACGCACAAATTCACAGTCATTATTTCATTTCTCATCTTCTCCATGCTGGACCATCATCTACTCCTTTCCAAATTTCATTTCTTCCATTCTAGATTTCATTTTCTCATACATCTTCTCCACGCCAGGTTACATTTCTTCAACTTTCTGCACTGCAGTTTCCATTCTGGTTTTCATTTCTTCTTTTACCCCTTCAGTTCAGTCTTCATGTCCATTTCGGCCAACAAGCCTTTCACCATTTCCTCCATCTTGGCTTCCCTATCCCACTTCTGACAGCAGTGTATCAAATGTCTTTCTTGACTCAACAATTAGTTAAAATAAAGTTTTAAAATACTTGCTGTAAATACTTCACTCAACGTTAGACAGTTGACAGTTTAAAGGTGCATGCCATCCATGGCTCGTGCCCCACAGCACAATAATACTTCAGTAACTCTAACTCACTGCAATTCACAACAATTATCAATGCACTTCTTCCTATTCTATAGCAAGAAAATGAGGTTACTGCGCTTCTTGGAAGCTTCTAGAAGCTATTGGAATCCTGAAGCTTGGAAAACAGTCGAGGGTTCCCAAAGGTTCCTGTTGTTTATGCATCCCAGCTGTGATGAGTCATATTCCAAATCCTGCTGCAAACCTGAGGGTGGTCTCATACACAGACGGCATTGTCACAATATTTACCTACAGTACCACCTCTAGTTTTCAAATGTGGGAGAGGGGATGAGTGTGATAAAAATTACTTTCATGTGAAAACCTTTCTAATCTCAAAGGGAGAAATTACATAAGGGGGAAAATTATACAAATAAATATACTATGACCACTTTTAAAGTACTCAGTAATGTTGGTAACAGTAAATTCAATCTCCTTACTCTTCATTCATAATTTCATAGTTCAGGGGTTTAGATTGAGAAAGAATTCAAGAAAAAAAAAAAAATAATAATAATAATAATAATAATAATAACAATAATAATAACAATAATAATAATAATAATAATAATAATAATAAATTCTAATGGAAGTAAATAAATTATTTCTTGATTTTAAATGTAAATAACTTCCCTGATACATACCTGTGGCAAGAGACAAAATCTGCTCTTTGCTCTCCACAAGTCCAGTGATTATAATTATCTCTTCACTCAGTCCTTGAGAGAGGTGCTTCTCAGTGACTTTGTTTAATTTGTCCAGTTTATGTTTAAAATCTGCTATCCAAACTTCAACTAATTTCTGTAACAGATAACCAAAGTATAATAACTGGAAAAAACTCAGAGATTGATTACATCAAATCTGCAGCTAAGGCTAGCAGCAGGTAGCAGCAAATAATTATGGCTCCCTTATACTAGGCTTATATTATCATAAGCCTATATATGCTGTGCTAGAAGCCAGCTTACAACATTCATCAGGCCACCATTCTTATCTCCTTATTGACTTAAAGGAAAACTTGTACCTTACCCACTTTTCCATCACTATCTCTCCTGCTCTGGAACACTGCCCTAAACCAAAAGGAATAGAGTACTTGAAAAGTATTAAGGGTGATGACATCAAGGATGTTTTGAAGATCAATGGATTTGGTAAAATTATTGCAGTCTGTAACAACAAACACAATTAAGGCAACAGTCTCTCATCTTTATTTTTAAGATAGAATTACATTGACTGAAATGACCTGCTTGTGTGAACCGCTAGGTGATCAGCATAGAATGGAGCAGGTTTTATAGCCCTTTGTCAGCCACCAGTGAAGCACAATGCTTCAGTGCGAGTAGTGTACTGGGTGATCAGCATAGAGCAGAGCAGGTTTAATGGCCCTTAGTCAACCATCAGTGTAGCACAAGGCTTCAGTGTGAGTAATGTACTAGGTAATCAACACAGAGCTGAGCAGGTTTAATGTCCCTTAGTCAGCCAACAGTGAAGCACAAGGCTTCAGTGCGAGTAGTGCACTGGCTGATCAGCATAGAGCAGAGCAGGTTTAATGGCCCTTATTCAACCACCAGTGTAGCACAAGGCTTCAGTGTGAGTAGTGTACTGGATGATCAGCATAGAGCAGAGCAGGTTTAATGTCCCTTAGCCACCCCACCAGTGCAGCACAAGGCTTCAGTGTGAGTAGTGTACTGGGTGACCAGCATAGAGCAGGGCAGGTTTAATTTCCCTTAGTCAGCAACCAGTGTAGCACAAGGCTTCAGTGTGAGTAGTGCACTGGCTGATCAGCATAGAGCAGAGCAGGTTTAATGGCCCTTATTCAACCACCAGTGTAGCACAAGGCTTCAGAGTGAGTAGTGCACTGGCTGATCAGCACAGAGCCAAGCAGGTTTAATGGCCCTTAGTCAGCCACCAGTGAAGCATAAGACTTCAGTGTGAGTAGAGCACTGGCTGATCAGCATAGAGCAGAGCAGGTTTAATGGCCCTAGTGAAGCACAAGGGTACAGTGTGAGTACAGTGAAGCATAGTGCTTCAGTGTGAGTAGGGTACTGGGTGATCAGCGTAGAGCAGAGCAGGTTTAATGGCCATTAGTCAGCCACCAGTGAAGCACAAGGCTTCAGTGTAGGTAGTGAACTGAGTGATCAGCATAGAGCAGAGCAGGTTTAATGTCCCTTAGTCAGCCACCAGTGAAGCACAAGGCTTTAGTGTGAGTAGCGCACTGGGTGATCAGCATAGAGCAGGGCAGGTTTAATGTCCCTTAGTCAGCCATCAGTGAAGCACAAGGCTTTAGTGTGAGTAGTGTACTGGGTGAACAGCATAGAGCAGAGCAGGTTTAATGGTTCTAAGTCACACATCAGTGAAGCATAGTGCTTCAGTGTGAGTAGGGTACTGGGTGATCAGCATAGAGCAGAGCAGGTTTAATGGTTCTAAGTCACACATCAGTGAAGCATAGTGCTTCAATGTGAGTAGGGTACTGGGTGATCAGCGTTGAGCAGAGAAGGTTTAATGGCCATTAGTCAGCCATCAGTGAAGCACAAGGCTTCAGTGTAGGTAGTGAACTGAGTGATCAGCATAGAGCAGAGCAGGTTTAATGGCCCTAGTGAAGCACAAGGGTACAGTGTGAGTAGTGTACTGGTGATTAGCATAGAGCAGAGCAGGTTTAATGGTCCTAGTGAAGCACAAGGGTACAGTGTGAGTAGTGTACTGGTGATCAGCATAGAGCAGAGCAGGTTTAATGGCCCTAGTGAAGCACAAGGGTACAGTGTGAGTATTGTACTGGTGATCAGCATAGAGCAGAGCAGGTTTAGTGGCCCTTAGTGAAGCACAAGACTTCAGTGTGAGTAGTGTACTGGGTGATCAGCACAGAGTGGAGCAGGTTTAATGCCTCTTAATCAGCCACCAATGAAGCATAAGGCTTCAGTGTGCGTAGTTTACTGGGTGATCAGCATAGATAGATATTTATTCACCATAAGTATTACATGTGCATACTATGTTTTGTCAATTTCCTAATCCTAATAAAGTATATATAAACAAGAAATAAACAAAATACTATATCACATGATCAATATGTAAAGAAACAAAAGCAAAAATTAAAAGGACATGTTTATGTGCTCATCAACTGCATAAAATATGTGTTTATAAGGTAGATTTTTAACCTTTTTCCTGAAAAAATTAGGAATTTAAAGCTTTAATTCCATTAGGAAGGTTGTTAATAAGATTATAGAGTTGGATGTTCTGGAATTGTAAAAATTGTAATCTTTATTAATCCTAAACATGAGGTTGTTTTGCATGTATAAATGATACTGCCTCTAAAATATAAACACAAGGTAGTAGTAAAATCTTTAGTCCTGAAAATATTGGTTTACTTGGAGTATATGAGTGAGTTTGCCTAATTATTTTCAGAATTATTTTCTGTAGCTTAAATGTCTTTACACAACCTCTAGAACATCCCCATAGGGTACACCATAAGCCATACACATAACCAAGGTAAACAGTTCTAAGAACATCCATGGTACAAGCTTTAGCCAGCACTCGTACCGTATATCATATATGGCTTAATTTGTCAGCCAGAAAGTTGATTTGCTCCATCCAGCATAGCTGAGAATCAATTATTACTCCTAAAAACTTAGTTGAGCGACTTTCTTTAATTAATATATTACTGATTACAATCTGGTTTGGACTACAAGCAGCCATTTGTTGGGTAAAATTGACATATACTGTTTTATTAATGTTAAGATTAAGTTTATTTTCATTCATCCAGATCTGTAGTTCCGACGTAGAACAATTGGTACTATCCTGCATAATTGTTCTATTACTGCTTTTAAAAATAATATTTGTATTGTCTGCGAAAAGAACACTCTTTACTGTTGAAATACATGGAGGCAGATCATTAACGTAAATTAAGAAAAGGGCTGGTAGGTTCAGAAAAAACACCTATTTCAACAATGTTGTTAGCAAGATAAGAAACAAACCATTTATTGGCCAATCCTCTCATACCATAAACAACTAATTTTTAACCAGGATATTATGATCCACAGTATCAAAGGTTTAGGATAAATCTAGAAATAGTCCCGTTACATGCTCTCTATTATTTCTTGCCTCTAATATATTTTCCGTAAAGGAAAAAATTGCACTGTTAATTGACTTACCTTTCCTAAAACCAAATTGGGAGACTGTAATAATGTTATGTTTCTCTATGAAAGGCACTAGTCTATTGAACATAATTTTCTCTAAAACTTTTGAAAAAACATTACAAAGAAATGGGTCTATAATTTAGTACTTTTGTTTTTTACACTTTTTAAATAATGGCTTGACTTTAGCAACTTTAAATGACGTTTGGAAAGCATTCTGTTGTAAGACACACATTGCATATGTCAGTCAAAGGGTTTATAAGGTGATCTATGCATTGCTTGACACAGGAGTCAGGATTTCATTAAGACCACTTCAGTGTTTGTTTTTAATTATGCCCATTACCTCTTCTTCACTAACTGGAAACATAAACATAGAATTTTCATTTGGGATAATGTTATTGTTGACTGTGGCTATACTAATTGGTATTGATGAAATATTACCTGTGTTAATAAAATGTTTGTTGAAGATATTGGAGATTTTATAAGTATCTATGATTTGCTCCCCACCATAAGTGTGTAATTTTGCTAGAAAGTCTGAATGTATGTGTTTCCTTTTTCACAACATCCCAAAGGGGTTTACCTCTATTATCACTAAGTAATTGCAATTGGAATTTATTAGCAGCCTATAGACCCTTTTCGAGTATCGAGCATTGTCAGTTTACATTACACAAAATTAGCATTAAATAAACTTAGTCTACATAAATTATAAAAATACATCAAATATAGTATTTTTGTTACTAATATTTTTGGCCTCTATGATCACCTTATTAAGAATATGACAGTATTTTTTAAAGTATATTTTCAAATTTGGATCATTAGTAGTTTCAGTAAGTTCTTGGAGAAATCTTTTCCTCTTACATGACACTATTATGCCTTGGTTTTCCATTTCTTAGACATTGAATTTTTTAGGGATTTACTTTGTTTTTTTTTAGGACAAGCAATATCATAATAAAGTGCAAAACAAGCAAGGAAGATTTTAGCCTTTACATTGGGATCCTGTTCATTCAGAATATCCTCACAGGATTCTTTATTTAATAAGAATTTAAAATAATCTACATCCTCTAATGTGAGATACAGTTTCATTAGGGATTCTTCATGGCAGTGTCGATCTTCTGTTTTACTTTATGGTAGTTTCAAATGAAGCAATGGGATCAGCAATTCCAATTCCAGTGTTATTAGTTGAGAAAGATAAAATGAATAGTGTAGTGTGGATATTTCTTGATTGATTTTTTTAGCATCCTAATATTGTGGTGTCTCTTATGACATGCTATTGCCTCAAGCTTCTGCCACAGAGAATAATCAAATGAATTGAGGTCCAGACTTTCATTAGCTCAGTCAGTAGCAGCGATGAACCATGCGACATTGGTTGCCAACCACTGCTGCATGGTTTTTGCTCTCACCATATGTTGTTAACAAAGCCTGGGATCGAATACGGCATATCCCCTTTAATTTTTCAGTTAGCAAATGCCTTGTGTATTTTTTATCTTTTATAAATACATAACATTGTTCGTAAAGAGATGTTCATTTCATGAGACAAATTTGTTTTTTTACACGAAGGATTGCGTTGAACATCATTCTTGCACAAACAGCGTTTACTACTTCTTTTGTGCATACACACCTAGGAAGGCCAAATCTGATGCGACCAACCATTGTCCGAAACATAAAACTTTCATTGATGCCAGGAGGTTTCAGCACAGAAAATATGTCCTTAGTTTGCTTTCCACAACAAAGTAATGCCAATACAGTGATACGATTTTCCTATACTCCCCACTCCACCCTTCTGTGTTGCTAGGGTGACCTTGTGGACGACAATATACAATGATGCCACATATTTTCATTCACAATTTCCATACTAGAGCGTGTTTAAATTTTACTGACAGAACTTATGGCAGCACTGTGTAGATTCTCTTTAACTACCATGGTTCTCAGCATTCCATTCTACATTAGGTGTGAACTATCATTTTATTTTGCTTGGAGGCCACTTTATCAGGCTTATCGATTACATCCATAAACTTATGACATGCCACTAACAGCTTTACATCCTTTCTGAAGGAAGCCATGCTAAGGGCTTTTACGCCCAATAAAATCCATTTCTCTCTGGCAGGTTTGAACCCACGACTTTGGAAACCAAAGGCTACAATGTTAACCCTAGACCACACAGGACAACAGTGCGATGTGATTGGTTGTCCAGAAGTGATGTGATAATGCAGAAGTATCAGTCCTTTAATATTTGTTGTGTCATGAGTGTTACTTTCATATGGTTTCAAGTTTCTTTTCGTTTTTCTTATACAGCTTCCACCATATTCTGAGCAATTGATTTGATAAACTCATGCTCTTTTGTTCTGAGGTGTTTATTACTAATACTATTACTATTATTATATTTTTTATTATTTTCTTTTTTTTCATTTTTTGAATTTTTTTATACAGCTTAACGTTCTTTAATCTGGTTGGTCATATCAGACAGTAAATGAAATTGGTGAAATGATGCTCAAATGATCTCAGGATCCTTGGAGCTTAAAGTTACTCAACATTCATCTTCTCAGGATAAGGGAGGATAAGGGAAAACCCTGAAAAAAAAAACCTTATCTGGATAACTCACCCTATGCGACATTCAAACTCACGACCTGTTAAATTTGAGGCAGACATACTACCACCACACTACCCAAGCAGGCGGTATTGTGTTCTTCAAATTGTTGAAGAGTGATGTACATGTTTCTATTCTGATGCAAACTTTCTCTCAAATTTGAATTTCATATGACTATTATAAGCTTATCCAAATATTACACACATTCATAATAAAATTTGACATAAATTTCAGATGTGTAATGATCTAATTTTACTTATAATGTACTGCTCACCTTTAGGCCCGTTGTATATTCCAAGCATGCATGCTTTCTTATTTGAGAGAGCAAGGTGCTACCCTCATGAGGATTATACAACTGTTTTATTTTTAGTATTTGAACTTCAAAATGTTTTGTTACTTTGTTGATTTCATCTTTATGTTTTTTATGAAGATCCTGTATAAAACAAAACAAACACAAGTTTTTCTCTCATATTTAAGCATCATTAACCATATAACATTACAACTGATTTCAAGTGCTTACCTGTTGAACTTTTAGAACCTTTTCATAACCATCAATTTGCAGTTTTGTTTGCATAACAGACATTTCTGTTTCATATTGACTTTTCAAAGCAGATAGTTCCTGCTCATGAAGGGCATTAATACTTTCCTGTAAAATAAATGTAAAAAATTCTTGGAGAATATTGGGAATATCGCTTTCAATATTTTTTCTGGAAGAAGTCAAGAAGTTACACATTCATTACTTTTAATGCTAATAAAAAAGCATTACACTGAAAATTACAAATAAAATAACAGAACACCTTCTTAACAAGAACACAAAAATCAAATTATTTCAACAATTCATTACTTTGTAACAAGTAGGCTTCTTAAACTTGTAAATCATTGTTAATACTTTCAGTATGAGACTTTTGTAACACATAAAAAACCAGAAATACATAATTCAGTTATATCTGTTAACTTTTGTTTCACAATGAACATCTCAAGGAAGATGTAATTTTAAGATAGAGCTAAAAAAAATGCAATAAATTAGCTAGGACTTGAACCATGTTCTTCAGGTATAGTCTGGCCATAAGAAGGCAAGCAAGAAGAATATGCTGCATAAATGTTCTGCCTTGGAGATACATTTCTTATATACTTGCATTAACAAATGTGCATCTCATCTGATAGCTCGCTCCCTAGGAATGAGCACCAGCAAATGTGTAATTATACCTTTAGCAGCATTTACCATATTTATCTGAATGCAAGACAATGCTTTTTTCCAACAGAACTGGGGGTTGTCTTGCATTCACGATATATGTTTTCCAAATACCATGCAGGGAAAAAGTAAGATTCAAACTTCGCAGGTATGGCAATGGCAAAGCCTGGGCGAAAGGGTAGAGATTACTGCCAAGGTCACAATGTATGTGTGTGGCATATTTTGTGAGTTTCATCTCGAGCAAAAAATTAGCTGATAATGGGCCTATGAGCATTCTCATTGGAAAAAAGATTACCTTCCTAGACTAAAATAAAATTAGAGGGCTTCCTTTCACATCGGTTGCTGTAAGTCAACGGTCAAGCAGAAAGAGTGAGGTTAGCTGTGCATTTCCCCTCCTGCCACACATTTTCAATTACCCCTCTGCCTCTCTTGTACCACCTGCAATGATACGAATTTATGCGCAAATTTGAATTAGGTAAAACGTTTTATGATATATTACATTAAGTACGTTGTCTTAAAAGAAAATAGCATCCATAGCGTTACTGCTACAAGTACACTCCCATCACCGCTGCTATCACATACTACCTTCCATATCTCAGTTATGCTACCATCGCACACATTGTGCACACTTCAAAAGTGCCTTCACCATCTCTCCTGTTCAAAACATGAATTTATGCGTAAATTCAAATTAGGTAAAATGTTTTATGATATATTATATTGAGTATGTCGTCTTAATTGAAAATCGTATCCAAAATCGTTCTTACTGCTATGCTGCTGCTACCATGGTCTATACACATCCTACTGTTGGGCCAAGAGAGGAACACAAGAACAGCAGTTTCTGAATGCTGTAGTTGTTTTTTGGAGCTATGCAACTGCTATGTAAAAAAATTAAAAGATCCTATCCTGGCAAATAAAAAGCCAGGAATTTCTGAAATTAAATGCTCAGACTGTAATCTAGTATATATAGGAAGGATGAAAAGAAGTTTGGAAACCAGATTAAAAGAACACATGAGAAACCTAAAATACTAACAAATAGAAAAATCAGCAGTTGACTATCATTTTTGGACATCAGGACACAAAACCACACCAAATATACAACTGTTAACAACAGCATATAAACCCACAGAATTAGATGTCTGGGAGATCTACATCATGAAGAAAAAGAGCCATATCAGGAATTTTGATTTATCACCATACATTAACCTTTGGAAGTTCATAGATCCAGCAACAGATGCCTCCACAAGTGATACACCACCACCCTCATCGTTGATGCCAACGAAGCAAGATTTGGTCAGAATTAAGGGTTGAAAATGGGAACAAGTGTTCCCAATACCAGTCCCAGTAAGTAATTACTAAGTGATGTTGTGTTACTAAAATCGACTCAAATTCTTTTGATTTAATTTTAATCACATCACTGTTACAAGCTTCTTTGTATATTTGCAAGATTAAAAAAAAAAAAAAAAAAAAAAAAAAAAAAAATTTTGAAGTTCAACCACATCACGAAAATTGTAACTCGTAGTAAATCACACCATGTCATCTTCTACATGTTACCAATTCAAAAATATTTGGAATACAACTGATCCTGAGCATGACATAATTCTTCATGCAGACCTAAGGTGGCTTAGTAGAGCGAAAACTCGGGAATGATTCTGCAGTCTTCTGGATGAGATACAAGATTTTCTGAAATCATTGCTCAGGCAGCATTGTCAAGAACTGAATGAAATATCATGACTCCTAGAATTAGGCTTCTTGGCAGATATCACTTCAAAATTAAATGAGCTACACCTCGAATTGCAAGGAAAAATCACAACATTTCAGCTATGATAAGTACTGTAAATTTTTTTGGAGGAAAATAAACTTATGTATTGCATATTTAAAAAAAAATTCCCTATCACACTTACCAACTTACAAATCAGTTTTGGAAACCATAAATATCAGTGAATATGACGTTCTGTCTTTTGCCCAGCAGCTTGTAAATCTAGTCGCAGAATTTAGTAATAGGTTTAGCCAGATTTCAGCTCTTGAGTCACTAATTATGTTTATCAATAACCCATTAGCTTGAGTTGACATTATTGAACTAGGAGGTAGGATATGAGAGATCTTTGGAAACTATAATGTTGAAGACTTAAAATAGATGTTTTAAATCTTCAAGCATATATATATATATATATCTTTGAAATCATGTTTATCAAGTTCGAGCAATTTCTGGACCCTGAATGTAGAGTCTATGTTTGTGGTGAGGGTGCTGGTGTCTTTGATGCATTTCTTTGTTTTGGCTTTATTTAATTTAACAATTAAAATTTAGTTGAGTCGATTTTGTAACACTACATCACTTACTTTTTTTATTTCGGAAAACATGTTTCAGAAGCCATGTGCTTCCATTGTCAATTCCTTTTGTCGACTTCCTGCATTGCTTGCTGTGGTGGTTGTCTCTGTCCCTGGTGGTGGTTTGATGAACTTCTGGATGAGTAGATCGCCTGGCGGGATTTCAAAATTGAAAACCCGGTTCTTGTTTTTCCAAATATATATGTTTTCCCAAACTATTAATTCTGTCTTCCTTGTGATGTTTTTGAGGATTTTTGGGCTTCTATTTATAGTGTGTTTCTCTTTCCAAAAATGCCAAGCTACTGCAGATTTATCTTCTTGTTTGAGTTTAATATTTCTGTGGTGTTCTTTTGCCCTGGTTTTTATATTTCTTTTTGTTTGGCCGATGTAGATTTTTTCACAGTCATTACAGCTGAACTGATATATTCCTGGTTTTTTTTCTGGTGGGATATCATCTTTTAATTTAGAATTTAAAATGTTTTTTATAGAGTAATTGTTTTTAGGGGCTAGAATGATGTTATGTCGTTTGAAGATCCTCTGGAATTTGTAGAAAGTTGTAGGGTGGTATGTAAACTTCTTGTAGATCTTGTTTTCTTTCTGGTTTTGAGTGAATGTCAACAGCCTTACACACAGATTGGTAAATGTACCAATGGGAAAAACAGAATACCAATGTGAACTTACTAAAATATTGGACATAGCTACAGAGAATGGATTTCGGGCAGAACTGGTGTACAAAAAAGTTAATAAAGCCAAAAATAGAAAGAAAATTAAAGAAGTCAGCACACTCACTCAAAACCAGAAAGAAAACAAGATCTACAAGAAGTTTACATACCACCCTACAACTTTCTACAAATTCCAGAGGATCTTCAAACGACATAACAACATTCTAGCCCCTAAAAACAATTACTCTATAAAAAACATTTTAAATTCTAAATTAAAAGATGATATCCCACAAGAAAACAAACCAGGAATATATCAGTTCAGCTGTAATGACTGTGAAAAAATCTACATCGGCCAAACAAATAAAAACCAGGGCAAAAGAACACCACAGAAATATTAAACTCAAACAAGAAGATAAATCTGCAGTAGCTTGGCATTTTTGGAAAGAGAAACACACTATAAATAGAAGCCCAAAAATCCTCAAAAACATCACAAGGAAGACAGAATTAATAGTTTGGGAAAACATATATATTTGGAAAAACAAGAACCGGGTTTTCAATTTTGAAATCCCGCCAGGCGATCTACTCATCCAGAAGTTCATCAAACCACCACCAGGGACAGAGACAACCACCACAGCAAGCAATGCCGGCAGTCGACAAAAGGAATTGACAATGGAAGCACATGGCTTCTGAAACATGTTTTCCGAAATAAAAAAAGTAAGCGATGTAGTGTTACAAAATAGACTCAACTAAATTTTAATTGTTAAAACACATCACTGTCTCAAAAGTGCACCATATATCAGGGTTTATTTAATTTGTTGTGAAGTTTACAATTTCAAGAAATTTACATACCACCTAGTGTTTTTCAAAAGTTCAAAACACTCTTCAAAGAATAGAATATTATCCTAACACCTACAAATAATTGTTCTATTAAAAATCTCCTGCATTTAAATGTCAAAAAGGTCACTCCAACAGATAACAGAACCAGAATATAGCAGATACACTTCTTGGACTGTGGTAAATTGTACAAAGGGAGAACAAAGAAAAATTTGGGAACAAGGAACGCTTCAATAACATAAAATTAAAAAAGGAAGATAAATCGGCAGTGGCATGGCATTTTTTGAGAGAACACCACAACATAGGAAAAACAATGAATTTAGTAAAACACGTAAGAAACAGTTGAGAATTGGAAACCTGGGAGAATATCCAAATCTGGAAAAATAGGAATAATTTAATGAACTTAAATCAACCACCAGAGGCGAACCCATCCAGCACAACACCTGCAAACCACAACACTGGCAGTCGAGGGAAAGTTGATAATGGAAGCAACAGAGCTTCCAAAACATGTCCATAATTATAAAATGTAAGTGATGTAAAAGTGTTACAGTGACTCAAATAATACTTTATATGTCACAAAATCCTCAATATCAGTAATAAGAGTTGAAATGTTTGGCAATCTGAGTTGGATCAATAATCTATCATTAAGTTGCATGTTATCTTGCATAGGACACATTTTGTTAGTCATATGGCTTTAGTAGTATTATTATAGTTTTTAATATGATTATTATTACTATTTATTTTAGCTTATCTTATTGCTTTATTTGGTATGCACTTACAATTCATAAAATAATTATCAAATTCTGATGCTTTAAAATCCTACTTCATATAATTATTTTTATGTTCACACAACTTTCTCATATCCTGAGTTATCCAATTTCTATTTGTTTTCTCAATGCATGTTCTTAAAGTTTTGTGAGGGAAAGCTATGTTAAAGCAGAGCATAAAATTATTTACAAATAATCTAAATTTGTCATTAGTATCTACTGTTATCATATACATCAAGCCAGTCTTCTTTATTTAAGAGATAATTCATATATAAAATATTGTCAGCACTAAACATTTGTTTTTTAATTTGCGTTGATCTTAACATTGTGGCTTTGTTAGTTTCAACTTTAATTATTTGTGCTTCAGGATCACTAAATCCTGTTTTTATTACCTGCAGTTTATATTTACTATTTTCATTAACTATAATTTGATTTACCACTGTTTTTGAATGGTTGGTTATTTTTATTGGTGATTTTATGACATGGATTAAATTATTGATTTTGAGAAAGGTGCAGTCTTTAAGAAAGTCAATATTTAAATCACAAGCATGTTCAACATTTTCTCTAGATTATTTAGAAAACTCCTAATATTACTATCTGGAAAGTGGCATAAAGTGATCACAGTAATACCTAGTACTATCAGATCCACTGCTACCACTTCAAAATCACCTTCTCTACATAATGTTTGGCATGTACTTATATTTATGAAGTGAATACCTGTCTTAATAAATATGCAAACCTCCCCTTCAATTTTATTAGTTCTACAATAAGCACCAGCTAACGGATGATTTGGTATATGAATGTAATCAATTTCATAGTTTTTAATAAGTGTTCCAAAATACACATTATACTGACCTCTCTCAGATCGTTATCTAGTAAAGTTTAATTTATTTTGAATAGGCTGCACATTTTGATGAAAAATTGTTGGACAAGGTCCTTCTTTAGACTTGCTTGCAAGAACACTTACCACTTGTTTTACTCCATCCAGACCATTAATGTGTGAGGTCACTGGAGCCATTTCTTCAGCACTCACACTTATAACACTGTCGTCTGCTCTGCATGTCTTGTTGTACATAACTCATGTATCGTACACCACTAGTTTTATTAGGTTCCCCTTAGCATAGAACATAGTGTGGTTGAAGAGAACACAATCTCTTCTGAACTCACTATCTACCAGCCAAATGTTTCCATAAATTGATGATCCTCAAAAGGTCACAGATATCTTCAACGATTTCTTTTTGAATGTAACAGACAAATTAAAAATAAACTATGGATGCAAAGAATCAGCAATACATTTTTTGAAAACTTCTTTTGTAAACAAAGTCCCTGAATTTAAAGTAAAAATGACTACACCATTTGAAATAAAAAATATAATAAATTTGCTCAAGACCAAAAATTCCTCTGGATATGATGAAATATCAAGTAAAATCCTAACAGCATGTTCTGACCTAATATGCATTCCCCTTAGCTATTTATGTAACGAATCACTAAAGAGTGGAATATTTCCTGACAGAATGAAGTACTCCATTGTCAAGCAACTTTTTAAAAAAGGAAAACAAGATAATATATCAAATTATAGACCTACATCTCTCTTGTCTGTTTTCTCAAAAGTATTTGAGAAAGTAATGTTCAATAGGCTCTATAATTACTTGGAAAAGAACAACTTATTTGCCAAAGAACAGTTTGGCTTTAGAAAAGGAGTAGCGACAGATAATGCAACCTACAAGCTCACACATAAAGTGTTAACAGCGTTAAATGAAACAGAACATGTCGGTGGAATTTTTGTGACCTAGCGAAGGCTTTTGACTGTGTGAATCATGAGATTCTGATAGCTAAACTAAATTTCTATGGAATAAAGAATAACATACTAGATTGGTTCATTTCATACCTAGAGAAGAGAAAACAAAGGGTCGAAATTAATAACTCCAATGGGTATCAAAATAATGCCTCAGAATGGAAATCAGTAAGATCAATCTTAGGGCCTCTTTTGTTCTTGGTTTACATAAATGACCTCCCATTATACATTAACAGTTTTGCAAGTATTTATTTATTTGCAGATGACACTAGTGTTCTAGTAACAAGTAAAGATTTCAATGAATGTGTAGTTAAATTAAACTATGTTCTAAATTGTATGTTAAATTGGTTCAAAGCAAACAAACTCTCAGTAAACCTTGAAAAAACAAAAACAATTAAATTTATAACTACTCGCTCACCACAAATGCACATAGAAATAGGAATTAATGATACATTGTTAGAACAGCTAAATGAAGTCAAATTTCTTGGCCTTCAGGTAGATAAGCATTTGGACTGGAAGTCACATATTAGCTACATCACACCTAAACTTAGCTCAGCATGTTATGCCCTCCGTGCACTGGTTAAATTTCACTCAATTGATACACTTAAGATGGTGTATTTTGCCTACTTTACTCCATCATCGAGTATGGAATAATATTCTGGGGTAATTCATTAGATAGTAAATGCATATTCCGAATGCAGAAGAAAGCTATACGAATAATCTGTAATGTTTATAACAGACAGTCATGCAAAGAACTATTTCAAAAATTGAGCATCCTCACCTTACCTTGTGTTTATATACTATCCATTTTAAAATTCTATGCAGTTAATCGACACTGTTTTATAAAAAAAATGGAAATTCATAACATCAATACTAGACAAAAGGGATTGATTCATCGTCCCAATACCAATATTTGTTGCTTTCAGAAAGCTGTATATTATGAAACAATCAAGATATTTAATGCTCTCCCAGTAATCTCAAAGAAAATGTTGGGAATTTCAGGGCTTTTAAGGCCTCTCTTAAGGAGTACCTTTGCAATAAATCATTTTACTCTGTAGATGAATATTTAAGTGACAAATCTGTCTGACAATACCGTTAATAATCATTGTATTTATAAATATTACAATGTATTGCATTTTGTGTATATTAGTGTGTGTGTTTTATATTAAAATTAAACTGATTTATACTTTGACTTGCACGAATGTGTCAAATGAATTTTTTTTTGAGTATTTAGCAATGACACAAGGTCTGTAAAGCCTGATGTTTTGATATTTTACACTCTAGTACATAATTGTAAATCTTTGCATTGGAAATTCTATGACATATTTGTAAATATGTATTGTAATTTGTTGACATTTATGAAGAGTACATAATACAATAATCATGTTTTAGTTTATATAATTACTGCTAGTAACTATTATATCGATAATTTGAAAACTATCATCTGACATAACATTAGTTTTACATATAATGAAATTATATTTATTTATTTATACATTTTAACATTATATTTTGATACTCTTTGTTTTTATGTGCAAAAAAAAAAAAAAAAGTATTGTGTTGTTTTTGTAACCTATGATTTTATCATTAAAGCTTTATACATTTTTTTTTTTTTTTTTTTTTTCATAGTATACAGAATATAAACATGTATATGCTTTGACAAGTTCTATGTTCAGTGGCTTTCTGGCCTAAATAAACCTACAGAATGCTTTCTAATCTAATCCATGTACACTTTTTAATGGAACACAGCCAGTTTAGTTCTTTATTTACCCTCATTACCTTCTTTTTCATCAAAACATGCTGTCTGAGAATGTCACTGATAACTAACTTGCCATTAGATAACTCGGATTGTATATACCTTACAATATTCATGGTGTCCCAAATAACTTCTTCAGCACATATGCTTGGTCTTATACTGTTAGATCCTGCATACATAACTATAACATCAGGCTTATGTTCCTTTAGATTAAGTCCTCAAATTTGGTGCTTAGTTTGCTTAGTTTAATCCCTGGGAAGCATCTCACATTGTGTCCACAGCTTTCACACAGCTGACCTGCAAACTTTATCATGGAACAAAAGAATACAGGTCGGTTTTTGTAACACAAACATCCTTAGTAATTACTTACTGGGACCAGTTTCGGGAACGCTTGTACCCATTTTCAACCCTTAATTCCGACAAATTAAAATTCTGCCAAGATATATTTCCTTTTCTCTTCAAGTTTTAAAAAAGTGTTTACACCTACCTTAGCTCCAGCAAGATTTTCGTTGAACTTTAGAGTATATGGTATAACCTCTATCTTATTCTGGTGTTAGCTATGCACCATGTGGCACAACGTGTTGAGTTTCACGGGAAAGTTTGCTTTTACACGATTTGTCCATCAGCTTAAATTGAAATCTTGAAGATATGCAAAGAAGCTTGTGACAGTGATATGATTAAATTAAAAACAAAAGAATTTGAGTCTGTTTTTGAAACACAAACCAATTAAAACTCTTTTGTTTTAATTTAATCACATCACTTTGCATATTTACAAGATTTCAGTTTATCATGGAATCTCCTACTAGCCAGACATCCAGTGACTTGTTAATCTCTGGGATTGCACTGTTAGTTGAACTTTCTTTCTTGTTGTCTACCAGCACATCAAATCTGTTTTACACCTCTATGCCACTGCTGCCATATTTTATATGTTGCACTCAATTATTATGAATTTAATTTGAGTATCCTCTTTTGTCTTTGTGTAGCACTTTGGTACACCCATCATTTGTACTTGTAATCTTTGCTTTTTGGAGTGCATTTTCCTCTTATTAGTGCTTCAATTTCTTTCTTCAAGGTACCAGTTTCTACTTTATTCTTGCTTAACACATCGTCTATTTTCAGAGCCTTGTTATTTACCTTCTGTATGTCTCTCAAGTCTTTATTCAAGACATTGATGATTGTGTGAAGTTAAGATGCCATTTCCTTTCTGATAACCAGTTCATCTATGCACAAATTACTTGTTTGTTTCTCTGAAATGGCCTGATCCCTCTCATGCTTTCTACATTTTTCACACATTATTGCTCAATTTAATACTGCCTTGACGTATTGCATTACTATACTTACCCTATTATCACAATATTTGAGCTGCACCACTCGCAACCATGTACATGCCATGTGGTGTCTAAAACATATAGCATTACTACCAACCTAGCTATACCAGAATACTGAAACCTATGGACAAAATACGTGAAACACCACCTCTTTTAAATAGTCATGGTATAGAAAGGTAACTATCAAAGAAGTCATAAGAAAAAAATCTTATTTTTCCATTCACATGACTTTCTCTACCTATTCTGCAACAAATCATTCTTAAAAAAATCTTCTATTTACTTCATACTAATTGAGATAAAATTAGCAGAAAAGTTCTTATTACTATTTTCTTCTAAGTAGAAGGGAAATAAGGCAATATACCAGGTTGATACAATTATCAAGTCTTTTAAAAGCTGGTCACTATGTGCTAACATTGAAATTTGGTTCTCTTTACTTTGCCAGCAGTAAAACAGAAAAATGAATGATGACTTTCTGTTTGAGAAAAGTTTATATATTGGAAAATTTACACCAATAACCAGTAATATTCAATGATTAACACCCCAGCACCACAGAATAAAGAAAATAAAAAAAAAAAAAAAATTAAAAAAAGTATCTCTTATAAATTGTGTGCTTTGATGAGATCTACATTGTGTACTAAGATTTTACTATTTTCTTACAATTTACCAGTTATGCAAAAGTCATCCAGAATGAAGGAGGCTATTCCCAGAAAACTCAAGTTATGCATTTCATTTATCATAAAAGATATCCTATATATATGCTATTTTAATCAAAATCATTTGAGCAATTTTTGAGAAAATCAACATTTTTTAAAAATAATCCATGTAAATGATAGTTTGGATTGGGGTGGCTTTTTGAAAATGCTAATGCACGTGTGCACATGGCACATGCAGCAGGGAACCATAAAATATACATTTCCAGTGAAATTACAACACTAAATTTTTTGGTGGAATGTAAAACCTTTTCTACCTACTATTTACATGGCAGAGAAGTAAAAATCTGCCTCCATATTTGTACTATTCTCATTTCATTGTGAATGAAAAGCCCTCATGCTGTTCTCATTCCAGTTCTTACTGATTTATTGCAGATTAATGTTATAAACTGACATTGTCCCAATTACCGAATTTGAGTGAAGATTGTTATTTTCTTTTGCTATTCTTGATTGTTTATGCATTGCGTATTCATCTTTCCATTCCTGGACAATCGAGTAATTTACATCTAAAAATTTTCTCACACCTTGGATGTGGACTATATTTAGAAAGCTGAATGGACTCCGAAATTTCTATGGCATGGCACACAGATCTTGCCATAAGCATGCACAAGTACAATTGTGACAATTCAATGGTAGAGCATCATATCATCCACAATTTTAGCCCCAGCCATCGCAGTGAAACATTCAAACGATTTCACTTCCCAAGCATTTAAAACTACGTGCTTACCCTTGCTGTTTTCAAAGCAGTTGCAATCTGATGCAGATAGTAGCTCTCAAATTTTTCTTTCAGGAGATCACAGATGCTGCTTTGCTTCTCATCAAGGTTACTAAGAATCTCTTCAAGATCTGCATGCAGCTTATCCTAACAAAAAATAAAGAACCTTAGAACAGAGGAAACAGCTTGTTTGATCAGGGAAGTGGGTTTCAATCACAAAGAACATATTCAGGAAGATTCTCTTGATACAAGGGATATAAATGTCCAGGCCTTAAGTGGCTATAAGCCATATTCACCCTTAGATTGATCTGTGGCCAGGTACTATGAGACAACAAGAGCAGCCATGCATGCAGGAAAGTAATTTCATGTTAATAATCTAAATTTCAGAATAAATTTGTTTTTAGGTGGTATAATATTGTATACAAATACTCAAGAGTTTAACTAATGCCATTAAATAGTTACAACATACAATTCATATTAGTCACCTGATATCCAGAATAAACCTGCTGTTTAATAATAAACCTCTAAACCTGCTATTTAAAAACATGTAGAATGGTAGCCATGAATTTGCTCTTGCATCTTTATTGAGTTACATAGATCATAAAGGTTGTAAACCATTGACTATGGTGAAAAAACATTAGTGTTCAATATTTATTATAAGTTTTGTGAGAAATATTCAACACTTCCTGTAAAAAAAAGTGATGAAATCAACCTCATGAGTGTTTTAGCCTACAAGTATAAACAGTGCTTGTAAAAAAAAAAAAGCAGAAAAAAAGTTTGATTTAATGGGAGGATAGGCATTTGTTTCACAAGGGTCATCTCCTTAGCACGGCTGCTTGCCAAGCGGCAGACCTGGTCCGGGGTGCACTCGGCCTCGTGAGGTGCCTGGAGGGGCCAAATGAAGAGCTACTTGATTGAGAAGTAGCGGCTCCGGATCGAGAACACTGAATTAACCGGCCAGGAGGGACTCAAGGTACAGATCACGCCTCACCCTGCAGCACTGCGCCCCATTCATGACACCTTCGGGCCGAGGTCCCATAGAGTTATGTTTACCCCATTCACAAACTTTCCATCATCTCTTCACAAGAAAAGTGGTTACAACTGGAAAAAAAGTAGAGCACGTGAAATATGCTATGCAAGTAACAGACTATTTTGTGGAGAATGCAATTCACATAACCATGCATATTTATTTTATAAAAATGAGCCACCAACAGCTGATAAAAGTGTTACAGCAAGTAAATGCTCACAAAGATACGCCTAATTGCAGAAGAACCACAATTTATATAACTTTATGTGAAACTGCATTTGAGTTTTTTGTCAAAAGAGGCTGAAAAAGTACCTAATGTCTCTGGTAGTTATGGAAATATGACAGTGCTTCTGGCGCAAATGGTGGAAGACTACATTATAACGGTGCACTGTTTACCTGGGATTTGTTTTGGCACAGAACAATTTAGGGCAAACAATAGGTGATGTGTAATACACAAAGTAAAATACTGCATTAGATAATTTTCTTTTTTACAGATTACGTAACAAACCCTTTATGTAGATATGCTTTGAAATTTCTGAGAGGAAAACATATGGGATGAAAAAGCAATATTAAAAAAACTAATTTATTACATTTAGACCTTTCTGTACCTTTTGCGACAAACTATTTTTAAGAAATATTCCTCTGACTACTTCACGCTATTCAAGATAAACATTACTAGTAAAATCTTTTAAGAGATGGTCACTATGTGATGGCCTTCAGATAATTTTCATTCTCCTTGCATGACCAGGATAAAAATAAAGAATGATAATTTCTTATTTGAGAAAAGCATAACTCTGGGAATACTGAAAACAATAATGTGGAATATCTTGTTAATGGTTAACTACAAAAAAACATGCACCTGACATAAATTGTGTTTTGTGTTTTTTGAATAGATGTACATTTCTTTGTTTAGTAAGTTTCCGTCTATCTCTTATGGTTTACCAGTTATGCAAAAGTCATCCAGAAAGAGCAGGGCTTCAGAATCTATTTCCAAAAAAATTGAAGATATACATATCATTTTTTATAAAAATATTTTAAACATATGATATTTTGAGAAAATCAAGATGTTGAAAAACATTTTCCATGTAACAGGAGTTTAGAGTGGGGGAATTTACTTTAAAATTTTGTGTGGCATCGTTGGAAGAGGCAGAACTTAAATATTAAGTATATATATATATAACCAACTTTTAGTTTTTCAGTGTGTGCAAATGAACACCTTTTTCTGAAAGTGTTTTGTTTTATTCAGGGGACCTCAAGACATATTTTTGGTGAAATCTTTATAATGAATTTTTGGTTTGAATGCTATACTGTCCCAATACTGTAGTAGAAACATTTGTAGCCAAATTCCTGCAACAGCACAGATGGACATCTCTGATAGGATTATGGCATCAATCACTCCCTCAATCACTTATCACAGTGATATGTTTCACTAACTTTGCATATATATATAACTTTATTAGAGAACAAATGGCTGATGTGGTGCGGCATTTGCAGATGACACTACTGTGGTGTACTGAAATAAAATCATAGAGGGCCTAAATGCAACCCTGTATAAAGATTTTAAATCCATAAATCTACAGTGTAACATGCGTAAAACTACCATAATGCACTATAGTATGTTGCATAACAGTAGCAATTTAACTCTAAAAGTTAATAATAACTTTGTACAAGAAGTGAAAATACAAACATTTTTAGGTATTATTGTAGATAAGCGGTTAACGTTGGCACAGCATATTGAGTACATATGCAACAAAATCAGCAAGTCAGTATACTTAATAAGATATATTAGCAATTATAAAAGTACTAACATTTTAAAACTCATTTATTATGGATGTATTTACCCACATTGAATCTATGGGATTGAAATATGGGGGGCTGCTGCAAAAACACATATGGACAGATTGCTTCTATATCAGAAGAAAAGTCTGAGAATCATGTTTAATTTAAAATCCAGGGAATCATGCAGGGAGACATTTATTGATAAAAGGATGACCATTTACTCTCTGTATGCTTATAGAGCAATAATGTTTGTAATAGACAAGCATGAACAAATAAAAAATAAACAAATGTATGAATACAATACAAGAGGCAACATGAACTATTATAGATGTAATGTAAACAAAAATGTTATCTGTGAAAAATGTACAATATCAAAGAATTAAACTATTTAACAAATTACCTCCAGAAATTAAAGCAATCGCAGAGGTGTCAAAACAACAATTTAACTTAAAATTGAAGGTATATCTGTTAAATAGATGGTTATATAATTTGAATGAGTTGTAAATTGTGATGCTGTATAAATGTATATATGTATGTAATGACATGTCCAAAATCATTGTATTGATAAGCTGGATGAAATAAATTGCTCCTCTTCCTCCCCCCTCCTCTTGTTGTTGTTGCAATAATAAACAGCCTCACACATAGATTAGTAAATGTACCTATGAGCACAACCGAATTCAACAAAGAGTTAAAAACCACAATTCAAACAGCAAAACAAAATGGATACAGCAAGAACCTTGTGTACAAGAAACTAAACAAAGCAAAGCAGAAAAAAACCATAAAAGAAATAACTAACCTAACAGCAGGAAAAAACAATATCAACACACTCAAAACACTCACTTACCAGCCCCGAGCATTTAGAAAATTCAAAAAATCTTCAAAGAACAAGACATCACCCTGGCTCCAATAAACAGATTTTCTGTCATAAAGTTACTAAATTCAAAAATAAAAGATGAAATTCCACCAGAAAATAGGTCAGGAATATATCAAATTAAATGCACAACTTGTGAAAAGTTCTACATAGGACAAACCAAAAGAAGTTTAAAAATCAGATCCAAAAAGCACTTCAGAAACCTAAAATTGAATCAAGAAGATAAATCAGCATTTCACTTTTGGAAAGAAAACCACAATCTAGATCCAAATCCAAAATTGCTTTAAACCATGTCAGGCCACAATGAACTCACAACCTGGGAAAACATCCTCATATAGAAAAACAAACATCGCCTAATAAACTTTGAAATCCTGCCAGTAGACAGCTTAGTTAAGAAGTTCATCATTTCGCCACCAGAGAAGAGAGTACAAGCAAATGCAGCCAGCATTGGCAGTTGGACCCGTGAGGTTGAAAATGAAAGCAGAGGCTTTCGAAACTAGTCCCTCATAATAACAATGTAAGTGACGTAGTGTTAAAAAACCAACTCAACAAATTAATATAACATATAATTTGACTGTCACTGTTACTAAATTCCTCCAAACATCAATCAACTTCTAAACATTCCTAATGTTGAAAATTTGCAAACATGCAAAGAAGCTTGTGACAGTGATGTGATTAAATTAAAAACAAAATAATTTGGGTCTGTTTTTGTAACACAAACATCACTTATTTTTACCTACTGGGACCGGTTTCTGGAACTCTTGTTCCCACTTTCAACCCTTAATTCCGCTAAATCTTGCTTTGTTGGCATCAATGAGGGGGTGGTGGTGTATCACTTGTGGAGGCATCTGTTGCTGGATCTATGGACTTCCAAAGGTTACTGTATGGTGGTAAATCAAAATTCCTGATATGGCTCTTTTTCTTCATGATAGATCTTCTGCCTGACATCTAATTATGTTGGTTTATACGCTGGTTTTAACAGCTTTATATTCGGTGTGATTTTGTGTCCTGATGTCCAAAAATGATAGGCAACTGCTGAGTTTTCTGTTTACTTGTATTTTAGGCTTCTCATGTGTTCCTTTAATCTGGTCTCCAAACTTCTCTTTGTCCTTCCTATATACACCAGATTACAGTCTGAGCATTTAATTTTATTAACTCCCGGTTTTTTGTTTGCAGGGACAGGATCTTTTAAATTTTTGCCCAGCAGTATCTGAATGCTGTAGTTCTTTTTCGGAGCTAAGGTGATGTTATAATTCCTGAAGATCTTCTGAAGTTTGTTGTGTGCCCAAGGATAATAGGTGAAATTTCTGTACTGAGATTGGTCAAAGAGGTTTTGTAGGGTGGTTATGTATGTTATGCGGCTCAGTTTTTTTTTTATTTGTGTATTCTCTTGTCTATTGCACTTTTTTGGAAGCCATTGTTGGTAGATTTGGAGTATCTGTTGGTATTCTTTTTGGTATTCACTATTCTCCATGGGAATGTGTATTAATCTATATGTTAAATTGTTCAGGACTGCATATTTGTGTGTTGTGGGGTTTTAGCTATCAAACCTAATTTAGTTATCTGTATTTGTGAATTTTCTATGTATTCCAAATGTCAGGTTATGTTTTTCTGTTCTTATTATTTTGATGTCTAGGAATGGTAGGACTCCTTCCTGTTTGGTTTGTATAGTGAACTGAATAGATTTGTTCTGTAAGTTGAGGAGTTTGGATGCATCGTTTACAAGTTTTTCCGGAACTATGGCGATGATGTCATCTACATACCTATACCATTTTTTGTATATATATGTGGGAATGCCTCAGCGATGTGTGTCTCAAAATTATTCATGTATAAGTCGACTAGGAATGGTGTTAGAGGATTCCCCATTGCTAGTCCTGTAGTTAACATTTATTCTTGAATGTAAAGTAGTTCTGTTATAAATTTGTTAGCTCAACAAGATCTTCTATTGCTTCCATCAGTATGTTTATGCTTTGTAGCCAGGTTTTCAGAGGTTTTTTGAGTTCGTCTATGGGTATGCTGGGGAATAGGGAGGTGACAAAGGATGCTGTCTTATCTTTAGGTGAAACACTGAAATCTTTCAAGTGGTTAATCAGCTCCAATGAATTCGATACACTTTTACAATTGAATTTTGGGAAGGAGTTGAATTTCTGTGTGACCCATTTTGAGAGTTTATATGTGGGTGCATTGATATTATCTACTACAGGTCTCATTTTGTTGCCAGGTTTGTGTATTTTAGATAGGGCATATAATCTAGGTAAGGTTGGTAAATCTGACTTTAATTTGGATTTCTCTTTTTCTGTTATAGTTTTACAATTTGATACTGTTTCTTGTAATGTCTTTACACTTATACTTAGTGGATTGGCTATTTCTTGATATTCCAGATTGCTTTGCAAGGATTCTATTCTTTGGTTGTAGTCTTCTTGTAGCCTTCCTTTTTGTGTGTTTATTTCATTCTTTGTATTTTGCTTACCGCCTCACTAAAGGGCATACCCTACCTAGAGCACTAAGCTCTTTGGGACATTCTATGTAAATAATTGAATAATTTCAGACTAAAGAAAAATCTGTAGCTCACCTTGTTTTATCCTGAATTTTTTATATATTTAATTTTTTATTACCTTTTGTGTGGGTGTGTGATAAGCTTAATGCAATATTTCAACAAGCACCATAAGGACTTTCTGTTGTCAAGTTTTTAAGAATTACAGTATTGCTCAAGTAGGTATTTGAACAGTTTGTTTTTAAAATGGGATAAGTTGAGTGATTCTTTAATCTTAAGTGGGAGACTTGTATGCTTTGGTAGCTCTATGTAATACATTTTTTATCCCATATTTGGTAGAGTTAATTGATTCTATGGAGATCTGATTGGCTGATCTTGATTTGTAGGAGTGAATCTTTTTTGTTTTTGATTACCACATTGGTACACGAGTTATTTTCAGTTTTGTACATGAATAGAGATTCACAGTATTTACACAGATAAGAAAATTGCACTATGTTTGTTTCCTTTAATACTTTGACGAATGGCAATAAAATATTGAATCCATAAAGCATTTTAAGCTCTCTCTAGTAATATTTCTAAACAGTTTAGTTGCTCTTTATTATTATTGGACCATACTGCATTATAATATTGGTTCTGTTACCAACCTACAATTTCCAACAACAAGAATTTTTCTTGCTATGTACTTTAATATAGTGTGTTTGTCAGTATTGTAACTGTTAACCCATCTTCATTGAAATTCTAAAAATTGTTTCACAATTTCTAGCTTAGGGTATGAAGACAAAAATGTTAAATAAAAGTTTTATTTTTGTAGCATGAAACAAATGCACATTTTTCTATGCAAAATGAAAAATAATACACACTTCTCATTAATCACTAAGAAAATATTATTCTGAAAAAATGAAGAATTCTCAAAAATTTGAGAAAAAAAAAAATAAGTCTATATACGATATCAAAATTATATATAATGTATACAGAGCATTCTGTTTTTTAATTCAACAACTTTCTCATTTATCATTATCAAAAACAAAAACTCCTAACTATGGACATGTATCATTATAACAGTTTAAAATAAACTGGTGAGAGAGGGGGTGGGGGTGGGGGGTGTGCGTGCACACGCGCGCGCGTGTGTGTGTGTGCGTAAGTGTGAGTGTGCGTGAGTGGGTGCGTGCGTTTGTGGTTTTTTTTTTCTTTCTCTAGCAGTATGTATAATGTACATAGATATAGACGGTATTGTACTTTAGCAAAAAGTGATAGCGTGAATTATTCACTGTAAATGCATGTTTTCAAGTCCCCTCAATCCATAAAATTTACTTTTTGGAAATGTGGGTGACTATGTGTCAGTGAGCAGCATGACCCAAATATGAAAAGTCTGCTAAATATCTCCCAGGGATGCGACACAAAGATTTTCAAGAAAATTCCCACACCCCTAACTACCCTTTACATTGAAAAATGTTCAAACATTTTCATTTTTTCAAAAATAGCTCTAACAACTTGGATTAAAACATCGTATATTAAAAATATTTACTAGGAATAGCCCGTGAAGTCTTCTTCATTCTGGGTGACTTTTGCATAATTGGTAAATTGTAAGAGATAGACAAAAACTTACTACACAAAAAAATGCAGATGCTGTTAAAACACTGTGTATGTCATATACATTTTTTGTTATGGAGCATACCAATTCCAATATATTCCTTGTTATTGGTTTCAATTTTAATTTACTTATACTTTTGTTAAACAGGTAGTTGTCTGTGTCTCTCTTGTTTTACTCCTGGCCATGCAAAGAGAACTGAATTTCAATGTCAATCGCATTGTGATAGCTTTTAAAAGATCACTTTATCACTTTAACCTAGTCTAGTTATTATATTTCTATTGTGTTTAACTGATTTGAAGTATTTTCGTTTGTTATATTACTGTTGTATATAGAACCAAATGGCCCATGTCTAATAGATTTATATAATCACTGTGGACAATAAATTGAAATTGAATTCCCTAACTACCTTCTTATAAGGAAGTAAGTAATAAGACCATTCTGCTAATGCTTATCTTGATTAGCATGAAATATGAAAAAAATACTTTGCAAAAAGTTTATTTACAGAAGAGGTAGATAAAGTCATGTGAATGAAACACATCAGATTTTTATAAAATTAATGGCTTTCGTTCAATTTGTTATCAGGCTTTCCACACAAATTAATTTTACGGTATAGCATATCTGGTAATTCACCACAGCACAGTTTGGACATGAGGTGTGATAGATGGCAGCAGTGCTGTAAGATATGAGGTGATGCAGCATTACATAAACAAGTCAACCCCTCATAAATTGGGTCCTATACAAGATTTGTTTTAATTGAACCATCAGCTGGAACAACACTGTAACCAGCATAATATTGAAGCAGCCTTTTTCCATGAAAAAATTAATATTATTTCTTCTTTCACTGCCCCCATAATCTTACAGTGATATGACCTTTTATTCTTAAAAAAGTGAAATCAAAAGTTGGCTATCGTGGTTCAGCAGTGTATGAATCAAATAAAAACAAGTATTTTAGACAGTGGAGCATCATAATTTAAATGAATTGAGTCACCTTTTTTACACTTTTTGCTCCACTTTGCCTTCGTTTAGGAAGACTGGTTTCAGGGTGCCTTAACCCTATCTTCAGTTCCAAGGTTGACTGCCGCTACATACAACAGGTGGTTGTGTGCAGCCTGGTGTTGTGCTACCATCTACTCTTGCCAATGGGATGATGTCATTTACAGCAGTGACCTCAAAATTCATAAGGGAATCTTCTTCTTTGGTGATAAAGATGTTTTCCCAAATTTGCAGTTCCAAAGGTTCCTTTACATATTTAATCAATTCTATTTCTTCCTTTATGTTATGATTTTCAGACCAAAAATGATGTGCTACTGCAGACTTGTCTACGTGCTTGTATCTAATGCTTCTCAAGTGTTCTTTCATTCTAGTTTCCAAATTTTGTTTTGTTTTTCCAATATAAATCATATTGCAGTCTTGGCAGCTCATTTTATAAATTCCTGAATTTTTAGTGTTCGGTGTGGTACCTTTCAAAGGGTGATACAATAAGTTCCAGATATTATATCTATTTTGAGGAGCCATCTTTAAAAATCCTCTCAAATTTCCAGAACACTTTTGAGTGAAAAGTAAATTTGCAAAATTTCACTGATGTTTTTTTCCAATTCTTCCAAGGTGGTGATTTCATGTAATTTTTTGTTTCTGTACGAAAATTCCCTTAAGAATTTTGAGGTCCCCATCGTGGATGATGTCATCCTATTGACAAGAGTAGAGGGCAGCACAACACCAGACTACACACAACCACCTGTTGTATGTAGTGGCAGTAAATCTAGGAACTGAAGATTGGGTTAAGGTACTTTGAAACCGATCTTCCCAAACAAAGGCAAAATGGAGCAAACAGTGTAAAAAAGGCACTCAATTCAATAAAAAACAGTGAATGTGTTTGCAACAGACAGAGGGGAAGTAACAGTACTCACATTTAGTCTTGAAGATTTAACAATGGTAAAAAGTGGAAATGTCATGTGGAAATGTAATGTGAAAAAGGAGTGTAGAGATGCTGGTATGGGATGCGCAACTGCTAGAAATGCCCTTAAAGAACTATTGCAGGATCCTTATTGGTGGATGGAACAACATTGTAACTTATGTTTAGCTTTGTATTATACTTAAATTTAAGTAGCCTCATTGCAGTATTCTGACAAACTGTTTTACTTAAATTCATGAAATGTGATGTACACTACTGTTTCAAGATAAACTCTTCTCTGAAATGTATTTGTGTTTCATTTTCTCTTAATAGTGTATGTTTTATTAAAACTTATACTCCAAAATAAAACTGAATACGAGTGTCTCTTGAAACATTTTGAGAATAGATGCTATAAAACATTAAAAACTTATATCTGATAATTGCATCTTTTCAAAATATTCTCCAATACATTCTATACACTATCTCACCCTTTAAAACCATTTTTCAAATGCTGAATGCCATTCTTCTTTAGAGTGAGAGCTTACATTCTTCTTAAGTAGTTACTGCAGTATCAGGCGACTCAAATCATTCACCTCAAAAAGTGGGATGGGGCCACACCTGCACTGAAAGGAGGATGAGGCAAATATTCTGGCACAATTTTCCACTCATTTGTGACGTGGTGGGTGCCCAGTGACTACAAAGCAGTTTTCACTGCTGCTGATCCAATATTTAGGGCTTCTTGAATCTAACCATATGAGCAATGATCTTCCCACAACATGCGCTCTGCTTTCATCACATTCTCACAGTCTTGCTCGGTCTTCATTTTGAGAGAATCCCTTGCTCTTCTAAACTCTGCATATCATTGATAAATGGTGGATTGCTCCTCAAATGTATGATGCAGTCTCTCAAGTACTTACTCCCTCTCCCTAAGCTGACAAATCATAAAATGGAAATGCTCTTGCTTGAGATACATCTTAACATATGGCTTGGTAACATCTGCTTTACATACACATGTGGTGCTGAAGGTGCACATGTTGGAGCATGCCCAGACTTACACATGTTGCTATCTGAAGCTGCTTTGGCATACCACAAATCATTGTTGTCCATTCTCATAACTTTTGGAGTAACCCTCATATATGGTGAAGGTCTTGTTTTCATGAAGATCCTAACTCTTCAATATTAAAGATAAAGTTTAACGACTTAAATATTTAATATGGTTTCCACATCTGATTTATTCATTGAGAAATTATATAAAGTTTCCCTATATTTGAATTTATGTTAATATGTCTTGATAATTTTTATATGGGCATATAATGAAAATGTTTAAAGCATAAATAATACCTGTTAAAGGTAAAATTAGAGAATGAAATTCCTGGCCTTAATTCTTATATATATAGAACAAACACTTACTGTTGATATAAGAGACACTGTTCATGAAAGTTGTAATTAGAATAGAAATGACATTGCTGGCAAACTAATGAGAGAAATGCAAAATCATAGAGGAAACCAGAATACAGCACCATGTGCCATGCACAACACATATCAGGTTTCATAAGACCGAATGAGAACTAAGACAAAGAGGAGAGTTCAACTAAACCTAAAAGGTCTCCAAATTGTCATCAGTTTCATTCAAGGAAGAAATGACATGATAAAAGGCTAAGTAGTTCTACTGATATCTAGTTCAGCACATTGATAGCATAATACAACACAGAAGCTGTCTTTCCCTTTCTCCTTCCATGGTCTTACCTTTACTTTAACTAGATCCTTTGTTTCTGCATTTTCAAACATGCCCCATGAACCAAGCTGCTGATTTAACTCTTTCAGAGTTAAAAATTCCACTTTTTTTCTGCTTGCATCCAGCTGTTTTTGAAGCTGAGAGAGCTGTAATTAATAAAAAATAAGTGAGGAGCTTTACTTTTTTTTTTTTTTTTTTAACGGCCTTTAACCTAGTTGGTCACATCAGATGATGAATGAAATTGGTGAAATGATGCTCAAATGATCTCAGTGTCCAAGCAGCTTAAAGTTACTCGACATTCATCTTCTCAGGATAAGGGAAACCCCCCCCCCCCCCCCGCAAAAAAAAAAAAAAAACTTATCCGGGTAACTCACCCTTAGCGAGATTCGAACTCACGACCTTTTGAATGTGAGGCAGACATGCTACCACCACACTATCCAGGCAGGCACACTTTTCTTAAACATATGCCAAATAAGCAAAACAGCCTTTGATTTTTTTTTTTTTTTTTTTGCCCATTTCGTTGTGTTTTCAACCCCTATTATGAATGCACTGCTGAATTTTATACACAACTTCCTCACTCTCCTATAGATGAAGCACTGTTTTCATACATCAAAAGAGTCCTAACAGCATATTAGAATTATTAATCTTGTGTTTAGATATGCATTATCATACACAGAAGTTCTCAAACCATTAAAACATTAAATTTATCTCAAATATCAGAAAGAGTAGAGCCATCCTCAATGGTCTAAGGGTGCCATGTTAGCCTCTAGTTCCTGAGGTGATGGATTCAAAGGTGATAAATTTTTTCATCAGGCATAAAAAGCCTTAGTGCACTTCCTTTGAAAGGGAAGTAAAGTTGGTGCTGTCATAGATTTATGGCACATAAAAAATCCTCAAATCTCTGGTAAAATGTCCTGTCTTTCACAACCAATATAGTATGCAACACCAAAAACCATAAGTTAAAGAGCATCCACAAATAAAAATCACCTATTTATTTATCAAAAAGTATATAGAGTTGATTAGTCATACCTCTTCTAGGTGTTCCTGCTTTAAATTTAATAATTCAGCATTAAACTTCTCTTGTATCTCCATCTCCCGAACTGAAAACTGTTCTTGCCAGTGAGCTTCCATCATTGTTAAGGTCTGCTGATGCACTTCATCTAACTGACTCTGAATTCTTTCTATTTGCTCCTCCCATTCTTTATAGAAAATGCTCTCTCCAGCAGCAGTGTTATCTTGGTCATCATCAATTCTCAATGCTTTTTCAACATATGACTCACACTGAAATATGTGCCAGAGAAAAATAAATTATCACACAACACACACAACTTCACTGGCATGGAAATAATCACTCTCCTATATGCATAAAGCAAAAAATAATTAAACAATTCTTAAAAAACTTATTGAAAGAAATGCATGCAAAAATAAATAGGCCACTTATTATTTAGTTATTTATTTTACTAAGCTCAATGAAACATTACAATCAGAGAGATATTTTAATACCATGCAATTCAAAGTATACATCAATTTAACTTGAGTATAAAACACACACTAATATACACAAAATGCAATACATTATAATACTTATATATACAATGATTGTTGACAGTATTGTCAGACAGATTTGTCACTTAAATATTCACCTACAGAATAAAATGATTTATTGCATAGGTACTCCTTAAGAGAGGCCTGAAATCCCAATATTTTCTTTGAGATTACTGGGAGAGCATTAAATATAATGATTGTTTCATAATATACACCTTTCTGAAAGCAACGAAGATTGGCATTGGGACGATGAATATATCCCTTTTGTCTAGTATTAATGTTATGAATTTCCATGTTTGTTATAGAACTATGTTGATTAACTGCATAGAATTTTAAAATAGATACTATATAAACACAAGGTAAAGTGAGTATGCCCAATTTTTTAAATAGTTCTTTGCATGACTGTCTGCTATAGGCATTACAGATTATTCATATAGCTTATTTCGGTATCTGGAATATGCATTTACTACCCACTGAATTACCCCAAAATATTATTCCATACTCAATGATGGAATTAAAGTAGGCAAAATACACCAATTTAAGTATATCCATTTAGTGAAATTTAACCAGTGCACGGAGAGCATAACATGCTGAGCTAAGTTTAGGTGTGATGTAGCTAATATGTGACTTCCAGTCCAAATGCTTATCTACCTGAAAGTCATGAAATTTGACTTCATTTTGTTGTTCTAACAATGTATCATTAATTCCTATTTCTATGTGTGTTTGTGGTGAGCGAGTAGTTATAAATTTAATTATTTTTGTTTTTTCAAGGTTTACTGAGAGTTTGTTTGCTTTGAACCAATTTGCCATACAATTTAGAACATAGTTTAATTTTACTACACAGTCATTGAAATCTTTACTTGTTACTAGAACACTACTGTCATCTGCGAATAAATAAATATTTGCAATACTGTTAATGTATAATGGGAGGTCATTTATGTAAACCAAGAACAAAGAGGCCCTAAGATTGAACCCTGGGGAACACCATGTTTTACTGATTTCCATTCTGAGGCACTATTTTGATACCCATTGGAGTTATTAATTTCAACCCTTTATTTTGTCTTCTCTAGGTATGAAATGAACCAATCTAGTATGTTATTCTTTATTCCATAGAAATTTAGTTTTGCTATCAGAATCTCATGATTCTCACAGTCAAAAGCCTTTGCTAGGTCGCAAAAGATTCCACTGACATGTTCCTTTTCATTTAGCACTGTTAACACTTTATGCGTGAGCTTGTAGGTTGCATTATCTGTCGCTATTCCTTTTCTAAAGGCAAATTGTTCTTTGGCAAGTAAGTTGTCCTTTTCCAAGTAATAATAAAGCCTATTGAACATTACTTTCACAAACACTTTTGAGAAAACAGACAAGAGAGATATAGGTCTATAATTTGAGATATTATCTTGTTTACCTTTTTTAAAAAGTTGCATGACAATAGAGTACTTCATTGTCAGGAAATATTCCACTCTTTATTGATTCGTTACATAAATAGCTAAGGGGAATGCCTATTAGGTCAGAGCATGCTTTTAGGATTTTACTTGATATTTCATCATATCCAGAGGAATTTTTGGTCTTGAACAAATTTATTATATTTTTTATTTCAAACGGTGTAGTCATTTTTTACTTAAAATTCAGGGACTCTGTTTACAAAAGAAGTTTTCAAAAAGCTTAATGCTGCTTCTTTACATCCATAATTTATATTTAATTTGTCTGTTATGTTCAAAAAGAAATTGCTGTAAATATCTGCGACCTTTAGAGGATCATCAATTTTTTAATTACCGGAAATCAGTGCAATTGAGGAGCTTTCTTGAGAGCCTTTACCTGTTTCTCTTTTTATTATATTCCAGATAGTTTTTATTTTATTATCAGAATTGGATATCTCTTTATTATAATGCAATATTTTAGCAGCTTTTATTGTTTCTTTTAGAATTTTACAGTACTTTTTGTAATGACAATCTAAGTTTGGGGTCTTATTATGTTTCAATTCTTGGTATAATTTTCGCTTACGTTTGCAAGAAGTTTTAATGCCTGTTGTAATCCAGGTGTTATTTTCCTTCTGATTATGTATTTTACGATATTTGACTGGAAAGGATGCTACAAAGTCAGAGTTGAAATGTTGTAGGAAATGATTGAACTTGTCATTTACTCCATTTATTTCACAGATTTCAGTCCAAGATTCTTGTAGAAGGGCATAGTTAAACAATGTGAGGGTGCTTTCATCTACTTTTTGTGTTCTACAATATTTATAGTTTGGTTTTAACTTTAGATTAATCTCTTTAATGAGACGTATTTGTGCCTCATGATCTGAAAGGTCTTTTGCAAATGCTAAGGTTATTGAAGTTTTAATTTTATGTATATTTATGTATTTTTTCAAGAAAGATGGCGGCGCGTGGTGTTGTAACGAGAAGTCAGCTTCATAAAAGTAGTGAAAATCGTGGAAATAAATACAATGCTGTGCTTTCTAACTGCAGTAAAGTAGTTAGAAATAGGAGAGAAGATGACGGAAATGAAGATAGGGTATTGAGAGAATCAGAAGTTCGAAAAGAATTAGAACAAGTGTTCGTGGCTACAGCGGCAACGAAAAAAAGGCGGGAAATGCATGACTGTGAGGTGGTAGCGTCGCTACATGTTATAGTTGATATTTTAAATAAAGATCTAAAGCGTGTGCAGGAAGAAGTGATTGCTCTGAGAAAAGAAAACGAAGCATTGAAAATACAGCTATCAACAAAATCTGATTCGGAACCGACTCCAACATCATTACAGAAATGCCGCGATGTTTTTACGGTGGTAGGCAGAAAAGGTAAAAAGCTGCGAAGGCATTCTGAACCAAACATAACTAGACTCCATCAGTGTGATGTACCGCTATCTAATAGATATGAAGCGCTACAAGATCAAGAAGATATTCTGGAAATATCTACTAGTCCTAAGCATGAAAACCCTGTACGGTTTAAAAAGCAAGAAGTGAAAAAATCAGATAAAACACGGAATGTTATGATAATTGGCGATTCTCTATTGAAATTCTCGGGTGAAGTATGCAGGAATAAAGGCTATGATGTTCGATGCTTCCCAGGGATTAAAGCTACAGAACTCAAACACAAAGTGGAGCAGTTAAATCTAAAAGAACTCAATCCGGAAGTTGTGGTTCTGCACGTGGGTACAAATAATATTAACCAGGGAACTCTTGCCGAGGAGATCATGGGGGACACCATGGATCTAGTTCAATATATCCAGGAACAAGTGCCAGAAACACAAGTGGCCGTCAGCAGCATTCTACGAAGATGCGATGTTAGTGATCGGCGTATATCATTGATAAATAGTGAACTCGACTGGATGTGCAAGGTGAAAAATTGTGTGATGGTTGATGGCAATTGTTGGCTGAGCCTAAAAGACTATGGCCGAGATGGGGTGCATTTGAACAGAAGAGGGTCGTTTATATTGGGTAATCTGTTATGTAATGTGGTATCCTCTATACTGTGCAAGGGAAACTGATACCGGTCAGTGTGGATGCTAATTTTAATGTGGTAGGCTTGGATATCACCCCTAAGGTAATGCCAACAGTTACAAATAGTGATACTTGTAACAAGCTCAGGGTGATACATTTGAACATTCAGTATATAAAAACTAAGCTATTGGCATTAACTCAAATATTAAATGATGTAAATGCAGATATTTGTGTCATAACTGAACATGGGACAAGGGATGATGAAATATGTAAAATTGATAATTACCTAGTTGGTTCCAAGTATTCTAGATCAACCTATCGGGGAGGGGGGGTTATTATATATATCAGGGATGGAATTAAAGTCAAGAAAATTGATGTAAATAGCTATTGCACAGAAAAGGTCCTAGAGGCAGCTGCAATTAAAGTGGCAACAAACATGGGCAACATACTCATACTTGGGATTTATCGATCACCCTCTACAGCTGTTAATGAATTCCTTCTACAACTGGAAACTATTTTAGATCATCATCTAAGTACTGATTCAAAAGTGATTATTGCTGGGGATTTTAATGTTAATGCTGATCTCTGTGACAGATCGTACAAAAATCTAAAGGAAATATTTAGTTCCTATAATATTGAAGATATAATTCAGGAACCAACTAGAGTGACAAATCAAACTTCCTCCATTATAGATCATGTTGCATCTAATATTAAAAACATTTCATATACTGTATTTGAAACATACATTTCTGATCATTATGCACAATTGGTTGACTTTGTTGTTGTTGGGTGTAAGAATGAAAATAGAGAAACTAGAATCATAAGGGACTTGAGCAATGAAAATATAAACAATTTAATAAATAACTTAGCTGATGTAGATTGGGAAACTGTTTTCTGTAATAGCAACAATGTAGATGATAAATGGAATGAATTTTATAAGATATTCAAAACAAATTTTAATGCCTCATGTCCACAGAAAAGTATAGTTGTAAATAATAATAAAAAAACAAAATTACCAACAGAGACAATCAAACTAAAAGAGCAAATGAGAGACATGTATGCTTTGTATAAAAGTACTTCTCTGGAATATTATAAAAACAAATATAAGAACGTAAAAAGAAATTACTTAAATAGCTTACGTAATACAAAAATTAATGAATTCAGAGAGAAAATGGGTAATACTGAAAATGTTTGCAAAACTGCATGGAGCCTGATTAATGAAACCAGAAAGCAATCTCCATCATATCAAAATATTACACTAAAAATAAATGGGGTAATTACAGATGATCCTATTATTGTCAGTCAAAAATTCAATGATTTCTTTCTAAGTGTCCCCTCTCAAATACCAAACTTGACAAATTATATGAATACCAGTTCCTCAGCAGTTTCTTCGTTTTTTATCAAGCCGACAACAGAAAATGAAATAGGTCAAATAATTGATAATCTACCCAATAAAACAGGCAGTGGATGGGATGAAATTAGTCCTAAGTTGTTAAAAAGGTGTAAAAGTGCTATCCTAAAGCCAATAACATATTTAATTAATAATTCAGTGGAACAGGGTCGATTTCCAGAAATTCTAAAATTGGGTGTGGTAAGACCAATATTAAAAGGGGGAGATGAACAACATACTGATAACTATAGACCTATTACTCTAACATCTGAAATTGCCAAACTATTTGAAAGAGTTTTATTGTCAAGGCTAAATAGTTATCTAAATAAATACAATATGCTAAAAAATTTTCAACACGGTTTTAGAGAAGGACGATCCACTATTACTGCCATTAATCAATATATACATGAAGTAATTGGTAAACTAGAAAACAATGAGAAGGTCAGCACTCTATTCTTAGATTTATCTAAAGCTTTTGATTGTGTTGACCACAATATCCTAATTAGTAAGCTTGAAAATTATGGCATTAGGGGACTACCACAAGAATTAATTTGTAGTTACTTGATTGGAAGACGACAGTATACAGAAATATCATGTAAAAAGGGGAATAAAATTCAATGGGTAAAATCAAAATTGGAAATTGTGAAGTATGGTGTACCACAAGGTTCAGTATTAGGTCCACTGTTATTTATTATGTACATCAATGATATAAAATGTTTGCAAAACACTTCTGTTATGACATATGCAGATGACACTACTGCGGTGTGCTGGAATAAAACCATAGAGGGCCTAAATGCAACCCTCAATAAAACGACTTCTGTGCTGTTAAATGATTTTAAATCCATAAATCTACAGTGTAACATGCGTAAAACTACTGTAATGCATTATAGTATGTTGAATAAAAGTAGCAATCTAACTCTAAAAGTTAATAACAACATTGTACAAGAAGTGAAAATACAAAAATTTTTAGGTATTATTGTAGATAACCGGTTAACGTGGGCACAACATATTGAGTCTATATGTAATAAAATCAGCAAGTCAGTATACTTAATAAGATATTTTAGCAGTTATAAAAATTCTAACATTTTAAAACTCATTTATTATGGATGTATTTACCCACATTTAATCTATGGGATTGAAATATGGGGCGCTGCTGCAAAAACACATATGGACAAATTACTTCTATATCAAAAGAAAAGTGTTAGAATCATGTTTAATTTAAAATTCAGGGAATCATGCAGGGAGACATTTATTAATAAAAGGATACTAACCATCTACTCTCTATATGCTTATAGAGCAATAATGTTTGTAATTGACAAGTGTGAACAAATAAAAAATAAACAAATGTATGAATACAATACAAGAGGCAACATGAACTATTATAGATGTAATGTAAATAAAAATGTATGTGTGAAAAATGTACAATATCAAGGTATTAAGCTTTTTAACAAGTTACCCCCAAAAATTAAAGCAATCGCAGAGGTGTCAAAACGACAATTTAACTTAAAATTGAAGGCATATCTGTTAAATAGATGTTTATATGATTTGGATGAGCTATAAATTATGATTTTGTACAAATGTATATATGAAATGACGTGTCTAAAATCAATGTATTGATAAACTGGACGAAATAAATATTATTATTATTATTAATATGTTATCTATTGCTGAAGAGGAGCTACCCTGAATTCTTGTAGGGAAATGTACTGTGTGTGACATGTTATATATAAAAAATATAGAATTGAGTTGGTCCATTTGGAGACTAGGTATAAGATAATTAATATTAATGTCACCACAAATTATCAGTTCTCTTTTAGGTTTCAATATAAACTTGACAGAATCATCTAACTGTTTTTTGAATACCTCTTAGTTACCTAGCGGGGACCGATATAGAGCTATTACTGCAAAATTTATTTGATTTATGTTTAGCTGAACTGCACACATCTCTATGTCTAGCTCAAAGCAAAACTTGTTTAGATTAATGATTTTATAGTATACATCAAGTCTTACAAATATGCAAACTCCTCCTTTTTTAAATTTTTCCTTGAATATGCTGCTCCTGAAGATTGCCCATGCAGTGAAATTGGCATGAATTTCTTTTCTGTTAAGTGATGTTCAGATAAGCATAAAACATGTGGCTGTAATTTTTCAGAAGCAAGACTAAGAGAAAGTTCATCAACTTTGTTTCTTAAACTCCTAATATTTTGGTGAAATATACACAAGCTACTGCTATCATTTATCTTAATAGAATTACCGATAATTTCTATATTCCTAAAATTCTTTGTTGGTGAACTTCTATTCATTTCAATTGACTTTAAGAGTTCTTTCAGGGCTATTTTGGGGGATTTCCTTTAACTTAAAAAAGTCCTATCAGATATCACAACAGGAATTCTACCCATAATTCTGTCTGCAATTAGCTGCGAAAGCTGCCTTTTGCCTCTAGAATTGAGATGTAGACCATGGGATGTGTAACCATCTCGGCCTATACCACTAACATATATTATATCATATCAATGTGAGAGGCACGCTACAGTTGCAGATTCATCTCCGTCAGCCTGCTATGAAGCCGCTGCTTGTCGTGCCTATTGAAAAGCCCCACAAACTTCACACTGGTATGGCTACTGGATTCCCTTCTGTCACACAGATTTTTCTCAATTGAATAATTACTATCTCTATCCAGGTTATTTCCTGGCCCACCCACTATAACTACACGATTCCTCTTAGTAAAACCAGAAGTCAGTTTCACCAGATCTTCAGTGACATGAGAGAGCCCAGCACTAGGTTTAACTATGCCTACTACATCATAGCTGCTTCCCAAATCCTCCTTTAGCAGGGATACTATGCCTGTGCCATGGCTACTCCCAAGCAACAAAACCTCACTTTTAATGCAGTTATCATCTAAAACATGCACAGGAAGATTTGGGGACTGATCCACAGTTTCAAGAACACTGAACCTGTTGCCCAGTTTCACATCATGCTGGTCATCGGCAGAGATACGCTGTTTCCTCCTCAGATTTCGTCTGGAGGGCACCTTAAAATAAGGTGATTTACAATCCAAATTTTCTAAAGGAGCAATTTCGCGTCCTGTAAAATCCTTTTTGACAAATTCCAGTTCTTTTCTGAGGTTAGAAATGGTTTCCTTGTGCTCTTTGACCAATTCTTTAAGCCTACAACAGTCACAGAGACATTCACTACAAATTCTCACATCATCACTAACAGTGTTACTGCATATCCAATGAAACCAAATCTTACAACCTTCACAAAAGACACCTTGACTAACCTTACGACAGCATGCACCACAAATTTCACTGAGATCACACGCTTTTCCACTCATTGCACAGAACTTTGCACAAACGCTACACTTAAATTCACAATAGGTACGGCTAAACCGGTTAGAACAGGTTTGTCACAAGAGTGAAATGAAAGAAATACGATATAACAAAGCACTAGCTTGTCGAAGATTTATATTCACAGTATACAATTAGTTTATTCATAAAACACTAATGAAAAATAAAACACAAAACAAACTGTATGACCAAAAACAGGAGATACAGCTGCTATAAACAAAACACTTGAATTCCAATATGGTGGATTTCACAGATGACTTGCGGACAACAGAAATAACACATAATCTACACTTTAACAAACACTGTAGACTATTAACATTAAATAACTCAGAAGTTTGAGACAAGTGAAGTTTTAATAAATGTGATAGTTAAAAATGAGTCGGAATAGTAACACTCACCTCACTTATATGTAATTATGTTCAAAACATATGTTTCAAGGGCAATTGCCCTCTTCTTCAGTTCAAGTCCGACTGATGGCTGGAATTTGTGCACTGTGGTCTATTACGGTGGAGCCATCTGGTGTTCTCAGTAGAAGTTCATAATCATGTGGCGGTATTTCAAAATTCATCAGTTGGTCTTTGTGTTGTGTAATGAGAGTATTCTCCCAAACTGTAAGTGCTGCCGGGTTGTTTACAGGTTTTAGCAATTTTATGTCATTTTGTATTTCATGATGTGATGTCCAAAAATGGTATGCTACTGCCGATTTATCTGTTTGTTTCTGTTTGATATGTCTGAAATGTTCCTTTAGCCTTGTTTCCAGTCTTCTTTTTGTTTGGCCAATGTAACATGATTTGCAGTCCTTGCAGTCAATTCTATAGATGCCTGATCTCTGGTTTGTAGGTATGGGGTCTTTAATGTCTGTTTTCAATGCATTTTTTATGTTGAAATGGTTACTTGAAGCTAAACTTATATTGTATTTCTTGAATTTTTTTTTGAATTTTCTATCTGCTGTTGGGTGATAGGTGAATTTTTTATACATAACTTTCAGTTTTTGTATGGACAAAGTGGTGATTTGTTTTAAGGTTAATTTCTCCTTATGTTTTTTAATTTTTTGGTCAATGATGTCTGGATTTAAAACCATTGGCTGAGGCTATGTGTCTTAGTTGGAGGTATTCTGTGTTGTACTCTTATGGGTCAAGTGGGAACTTTGCATCAACCAGAATTATTTCCAATTCAATGGTAGATTTTACAGACAATCATCAGGCTTAGCGATGGGTAACCCACTTTCGTCCTTTTTAGCAAATCTGTACATGGGACGACTTGAAGTACATATAACCTCCAGTTTTCCGCATATATTAAAAAAATGGTTTAGATATGTTGATGATGTTTTTGCGGTGGTCCCCAAAAAATTAGCAGAAGACTCTCTAAAATTACTAAACCTACAGGACAGGCACATACAATTCACAATGGAAACAGAAAAAGACCAAATTCTACCATACCTGGACCTAAAACTAACACGGAAGGAACAAAAGATCACTTATGGCATCTACAGGAAGACCACACATACAGACAATTACATAAAACAGAATAGTTTCAACCCAGAACCTCATAAACAGGCAGTCTTCAACTGCTCGGTACACAGACTCCTCAGCATCCCACTTGACCCAGAAGAGTACAACACAGAATACCTCCAACTAAGACACATAGCCTCAGCCATTGGTTTTAATCCAGACTTCATTGACCAAAAAATTAAAAAACATAAGGAGAAATTAACCTTAAAACAAATCACCACTTTGTCCATACAAAAACTGAAAGTTATATATAAAAAATTCACCTATCACCCAACAGCAGATAGAAAATTCAAAAAAAATTTCAAGAAATACAATATAAGTTTAGCTTCAAGTAACCATTTCAACATAAAATATGCATTGAAAACTGACATTAAAGACCCCATACCTACAAACCAGAGATCAGGAGGCATCTATAGAATTGACTGCAAGGACTGCAAATCATGTTACATTGGTCAAACAAAAAGAAAACTGGAAACAAGGCTAAAGGAACATTTCAGACATATCAAACAGAAACAAACAGATAAATCGGCAGTAGCATACCATTTTTGGACATCACATCATGAAATACAAAATGACATAAAATTGCTAAAACCTGTAAACAACCCGGCAGCACTTACAGTTTGGGAGAATACTCTCATTACACAACACAAAGACCAACTGATGAATTTTGAAATACCGCCACATGATTATGAACTTCTACTGAGAACACCAGATGGCTCCACCGTAATAGACCACAGAGCACAAATTCCAGCCATCAGTCGGACTTCAACTGAAGAAGAGGGCAATTGCCCTTGAAACATATGTTTTGAACATAATTACATATAAGTGAGGTGAGTGTTACTATTCCAACTCGTTTTCAACTATCACTGTAGACTGTTATTACACACACTATTTCACATAATGATTAACGTCCCACTTATCTAGCTTTTGCCTTCTTTACAATCAAAATGTTACAGAAAATAAACAAAAATATGGGAGCTTTCACACTATCACTTCACCTCACAAGCCACCTGGTAGAGCTCTTTTCAAGAAATACAAATGAGGTGCCTTATTTTTCTACATAATTTCCTTCAACACAAATATATTTTCTCCATTGAATAGGAAGCTTTCTGATCCCTTCATGGAAAAAAGAAGAGGGCTGCCCCAGTAGCCAATTGCACAAGTACTATTCAACCATAGTCTTTTCCCTTCTAATGCATTCTTCAATGGTCGAAACATAAGGTAGTCATGCAATGAAAAGTGGGTGTTCACGAGGTGGCCAGTGCAATTTAGCAACTTTGTCACTTGTTACAGCTGCTGTATGTGGCTGAAGGAGGACATCGTCGATAGATTACCAGTGTCATTTATAATGATTAGATGCTTTGGCTTTATCCAGTTGTAGACAATGTAGGAGTCCAAACCACAGTAAGCAAAACTTTCCTGGCTGGCAACTGAGTCTTGGTCTCTCAACTTTCCTCCGCTCTTTGTTTTGTTGCAGGTCATGATACAATCCTTCTTCTTCAAAGCGATCCAATAGTCACTGGAAGATGTCTTCCTGCACATTCCAGTAAGGGGGGGGGTCACAATTACATTACATTGCAAACTGTAGATCCTATTATGAGATTAGACTCAAAGCCCAAACTTTAGGGTGTAGATCATGTGAACAATTACATTTATTCATACTTATTATTACATTTATTTACAAATAATAACTCTAATAATGAATTTTCAGAGTTGTCAGTTTTGCATAATTTACAATTGCATGTCTTTTTCCAAAAGCCAACTAGTACACATGCATTCTTAAAATATTCATGTTTATTATATTTACAATGTCACATTATTACCAGTGTTTTTTGATTGAATGAAATCCTCCTCTGTAAAGAAGGTGCGACTAATAAGGTATTTTTTTTTAATTCTGATCTAAACTTGTTGTTCATTTGCAATTCTTTATAGAAGGGTGAAGTGAATTAAACAAAACTATTCCTTTGTAGTAAACCCCTTTTTGGAATGACTGCAAATTATTTGTTGGTCTATTTAAGTCCTGTCTATGTCTAATCTCTTTGTTATGAATATCTGTATTTTTTGTTAACCACTCTGGTTTATTTTTTACAAATGACAATATGGCTAGTATAGATTCACAGGCTAATAGTTAAACTCCAAACATTTTGAAAAGTGGTTTGCAGTGAGTTGATCATCTTTCCCCTGGCATTATTCTTATTACTTTTTTTGCACAATAAACGTTTTTGGCATCTACTGAATTTTCCAAAAATGTTATTTCATAGGTCATCAATAAATGAAAATATGCATCACAAGCTGTTTTTGGTATGCTCTTATTTATTAGCTGAATTAAATATTCGATTGCAAAACAAGCAGAGCTCAGTTTGGGTAAGTTATAATCAATATGGTGTTTCCAATTCATGTTATGATCAATCATAAGATCTAGGAATTTTGTATTACAGGCTTCTGCAATCTGATTACTTTCATATATTATCCTTAGGTCTGCAATGTTTTTATGCTTTGTGCAAAAATTAATGCAGTTAGCTTTATTCTTGGTAATCACAATATCATTTTGCAAAAGGATCTATTAATTTGATCTATTCCCATCCTTTTTCAGTCCCCATAATCTTTATTCCATGCATCATTCTTAATTCCACTCTTTATGCATATATTCTCTCTATTCAGTTTATTCTCATATTTGGTATTTTATTTAAGCAGTTTCTTATGCTGTTAATCGCTAATTTCCCTTTTCCTTTGCTCTGTCCATTTTCCATTGTTATTTAGCTTTACACCTAAGTAATAAAACTTGTTTACAACTTTGAATTCACTCATCATACTCATTAATTTTATTCACTCTGACTTAGAGTGTTTACTATTTCAAGTTTACTGTCATACACCAAGCCAACAGCACTACTATATTGTGGATTTAAAGTTCTTAATCTGTAGGTCATATGGGACAGTGAATGAATGAAAAGGTGAAAAAATGATGCTCAAATGAGCACAGGGTTAATGTACATTTGCCTGCTCAGGATAAGGAAAACAATGGGGGGGGGGGGACTTTTCTGTGTAATTCACCTTAAGGATACACATCTGTGAAAATTGATCAAAAAGTGCAAAAAATGAAGAAGAAAAAAAATATTTGCCTAGTTAAATAATGAAATGCTTGGAGTTGAATTTTCTGTTGTTTTTATTACCATGCAGCGCTTTACACCATATCACGTGATGATTTAAATGGATGACTTTAAGTGGGTGTGGTGCTTTAACCTTTGGTGAAAAATTTCTAAAAATCCAAAATCTAATAACATTTGGCCTTAAATATATCTTATTTCAAGTTGAAAATACAATACAACAATATGCACTAATAACTAAAAAAAGTGAGTTTAGTATTGTGTATCAAAATTTACAAAACTTCTACCTGCCCCGTCATCATATTGTAGTTTTAAAGCTTTTAATCTGTAGGCAATATGGGACAGTGAATGAATGAAATAGGTTAAATGATGCTCAAATGAGCACAGGGTTAATGTACTTTGGGGGGACTTTTCTGTGTAATTCACAATAACCGAGAATCTAACTCGAGAGCTCTTGAATATGAAGCACAGCAGTTGTAGAAGTGGCCATATTTATCATCCCCCTGACTGCTCCTTTATTGTACAAATCCAGAAGAAACCAGAGCAACACCAAACAGAATTAAATACAACCTTCTTTTGTTACTATTCATATTATTTATAATATTAATCAAAAGCTTTGCATAATGTGTAATGATCATACTTGTTGAAAATCTAGATAATTGTGCATATTTCACATACTACAATATTTATCAGAATACAAGAGAATGTTTTTTTTCCAAATATTAATGTTGGGATCTGAGGGTCACGCACACACACGCACAACATTGCAATCTGTAGATCCCGTTATGTATGAGCTTAGACTCAAAACACCAAACTCTAGGATGTAGATCATGTCAACAATTACATTTGTTCATACTTATTAATACATTTATTTACAAATAATAGCTCTGACAATGAATTTTCAGAGGTGTCAGTTTTGCATAATTTACAATTGCATGTCTTTTTCCAAAAGCCAACTAGTACACATGCATTCTTAGAATATTCATGTTTATTGCATTTACAGTGTTACATTATTACCAGTATTTTTTGATTGAATGAAATCCTCCTCTGTATAGAAGGTGTGAGTAATAAGGTATCTTTTTTATTCTGATCTAAACTATATTTGCAATATATGTTTTAGAACAGCATGATGAAAAAGCAAGTTGGTGTGGCAGTGATGAAGCTTGGGGGAAGTGGCAAAGACTAAACATTTCCCCCAAGCAGTTTTTGTGTATTTTATTTCGCGCCATAAAGTTAGCTGCTGTTAGACCAAGGATTGTAAAGCATTCTCATTGGAAAAATACTTTTTCTGAGACCAATAAAGGATTTTGTTTCACATTGGTTGTTCTGCCTAATGTATAGGAGCCATAGTCAAACAAGCTGCACGTTTCATAGCAGTTACATTTCCACTCTCCCTCTCCCTTCCAGCTATTATGTTAATTTTCTTGCAAATTCATGATGTGTGTTATATTAAGTGTGTTGTCTTATCTTGCAGTGTGCTGCTGTTGCTACAGTCACCTCCTATCGAACACAATGAGGCATATTTCCTGTCTACCCATTACAAGAATTCCTGCACAAATTCAAAATAATTAAACTGTTTACATGTTATGTTAGGTATATTGTCTAAATAAAAAATCTTATATCAAATTAAATGCACAAATTGTGAAAAGTTCTACATAGGACAAACCAAAAGAGTTTAAAAATCAGATCCAAAGAACACTTCAGAAACCTAAAACTAAAACAAGAGTAAAACTAAGAACATATGCAGTAGCATTTCACTCCTGGAAAGAAAAACCATAATCTAGATCAAAATCCAAAATTGCTAAAAACCATGTCAGGCCACAATGAACTCTCAACCTGAGAAAACATCCTCATATGGAAAAACAAAGATCATCTAATAAACTTTGAAATCCCACCAGTAGACAGCTTAGTTAAAAAGTTCATCATTTCCCCACCAGAGAAGAGAATGCAAGCAAACAGCAATCAGTAACAACAGTTGGACCCGTGAGGTTGAAAATGGAAGCATAGGTTTTCGAACTAGTCCCTCTTAATCAAAATGTAAGTGACGTAGTGTTAAAAATACCAACTCAACAAATTAATACCACATATGATTTGACCGCCACTGTTACTAAATTCCTCCAAACATCAATCAAATATGTCCAAAACTTGATTTCAAAACATAAGTTATGCTAAATTCCAAAATTAAGTTCTGAAAAAAGCAGTTTGCCCTGCATTTGATGTAATCTTGTATTTGAATAAGTACAGTATAAGTTTTGGTGTACTTTGCTTTCCCGCAAATTGCAAGGTAGTTAATGATGTCATTTGTTTATATATTTTAAGTCTGCAATTACAATACTTAATGCACTGAAGTACATGACATAAAATAATATCTGATGAAGTATATATTAATAATGAGAGCAAAGCATGATAATTGAACAGTAATCACCTGTTTAGCCTGAACTTCCAATTTCCAGTGCTTTGCATTTAATTTGTGAATTTGAATTTCTCTCTCCAGTTTTGATTTCAACTCAATTGCTTCAGTCTCTCTGTCTCCCATACAGCTCTGCAACTTCTCTAACTCCAACTTCAATGCTTCATTTTGCTGCTGTAAATTCTGTAATAAAAAACATTTTAGCATAGCACATTATAAAAATTTCAAAGAAAAAGAACTGCTAATCTAGCACAATTATGAAAATATAATTCTGTTAGCAACATTTTAGAGTTGGTGAAAAGGTTCTCTGGCTCTTTAACCTCTAAGTACATGTGCTGGTGTATAAGATTATCCACCTTACTACATGATCCTATAATTATGGGAATGATGCTGTTTAATGCTCTACCAAAAAAAAATTAAGGATTGCTCAGGGAAAAAGTACCTTTGCAAAAGAATTAAGAAAACATCTAATTGAGAAGTTTCCATACAAACTGGAAGACCTATTACATTAAAATAGTAAACGTTATAAAAATTGACAAAGTAGATTCAAGAAAATCTATGCTAGTTTATGGTGAGATTGATTAAAAACAGAGATAAGTATTCAATTAAAATGTAATATAATTTTATGTAAAAATGTGTCAATAACAAATAGACTTTGATTTTAACTTTCACTCACAAATTGTTTTTTAATTATTTATTATCAGTCAATGTTTTGTAAAGGTATAGAATTGAAAACCTTTGTTAAACTGTATGTACATTTTGTGAAACAAATTGTTTATTATTAGATGTCAATTTTAGATTTGTAACTATGATTGTGTACAATTGAATAATTTGGAGTGTGTGTGTGTTAAAATTTTGACAATGCTCCATGCTTGTAAAAGTTTCATGAGCGGTAAGTAAATTGAATTGAAAATTTAATTGAAATTGAATGTTACTTCTATTATTTAAATTCTTCCTGTGGCGCTGTAGAGCCACCTAACCTATTGTTGGAGTGTGTAGAATGGCTGCTAGCAGAGACATTGTCATCGGCACTGTTATAATTGAAATGCACTTTGGCATGTGTACAGATTATAATTTTTGATTACTGGAAGTGGTACACTGTGAAGCTAGCAACTAGTTTTAATTTTAATTGGAGTTGAGTATACACACATGAGCTTCACAAAAACTTACTTATGCAGAACAAGTTTTGCATGCAACATCTGAATAAGTAAGTTTTTGTGAAGTACATGTGTGTATATTCAACTCCAATTAAAATTAAAACTAATGTGTACAGATGTCTACCTGGTGAATAAAATACACCACACGTGTAGTTATACAGGTATATCTAATTGCTTTGTATTTTCTTAATTATTTACTATTTCATTAGAACTTATGACTGTCACAGTCTCTGAATTACTTTTGTAGGGCTTGAGCACAAGTTAGAAATCCCAGTCATCTGAATAAAGAAGAAATTAATATTTTTGTTCAAGCTATAACTGCAGAGGAACCTGAAGAAGATGATGTGTATTTTTTAAAGAAGATATGTTAGAGAACAAAATCCCTGAAGATGATTACAATACAGAATCAGAGTTAGAAGAAAGCGTAGGTGTCTCAGAACAAGAACTGGATAATTCCAGTCAATATGAGGGAAGTAATGAATATTTTGTGGCTAGAAATAAAACACTAAGGAACAAAACTTTAATTGGAAGTAAATTTAGTAAAACAAGTAGCAAAAAATATTGCCTGGTCTTAAACTCTGTGCAAGAAACATTACTGATAAAAGAAGCGCCTTTGAAAACTTGTTCACTGACAACATTATTGAAAATGTTGTCCAGCGTACAAACCTAGGGATTGGAAGAGAAGGATAAATGTTGACCAAACAAGAGATGCAAGAGAAAGCACAAGGACTGAAATAATTAGGACTGCTGTTTTGATTGGTGCTAAGAAATAGAATCACACAGATTTTTGTGAACTGCAGACAACTGATAGAACATGTATGGGTTGTAATAGATTCCTGTTCTTACTTGCAGCCACTAGATTTGATAAGTGTGCCAGACCTGACAGTAAACAAATTCTGTATAATGCAACACATATTGATAAAGACCGTAAATACAGAAGAAATTATCGAAAACCTTATCAATATCTTTGATGAAGTCACACCTTAGAAAGAGCTGAACTGAAGAACCTCCTTCAGGTATTCAATTTTTCCTATGCAAACTAGAAGGCAAAAAGAAATGCTACCAACCAAAGTAAGACACGGTGCTTTTCTTGTGAGAGAAAGAAGAACAGAGTTACAACTATGTCATGTGATGAATGTGTAAAGGCATTCTGAAACAGTAATCACTTGCTTAGAGTGCAACACAACAGATAATGTTGAACATGTGTCAGAGTAATTTAAATTAACAGTTGTGCCTGTTTATAATTAATTAATGTATACAAATTTAAATTTTACCGATACATTCTAGGATTCAATAACGATGTAATGATTGTGTTCAAATTTTTCTGTTATAGGTAAAAAGTAAGTATTTAATTATTTAAATCAAATTTCATTATTATTACTAAAAAAACAGCTTGTGTTTATCACATGTATCTGTGGTAAATCTAAAATGTTTATTTAATAAAATTCCCTATATTTGAATGCCTGCAGGCAAAAACATTGTAACCCTCAAAATGCAAATTTTTCAAGAGAGAATAAAAACAAATAAATTTCAGCATCCAAGTGAAGCGCAGCAAAATTAAAACAAAAGATAAAAGGTGCATAATGTTCATGTTTGCCAGTATAACTTCACACATGCCTCACTCTTACCACATACAACATTTATATACGAAAATCCAGCATTCTATAAAAGTACAGGTTACAATGTTTTTGCCGGAAGGTATTCCTTTTCATTTTTGAAAACTTCTGTTGGATGGTGAATGGAAGACACCACATGTATACTTAAGTTACACAAGTAGGCATGTGTATTTAAAGGTGGCTTGGCACAGTTTCCATGGAAGCCACCTATCAGGATTAAAAGGTCACCTGCATCTGTAAGTTTTGCAGTGAACCATGCCACAAATACCACCTAATTAAATGGAAAAGCAGAACTCTCTCCCTAATTACATTCTCCAAAGACTGGTGAAACCCTAACTTTAACTCCTGTATTATTCCACTGCTGTACACAATGTGTTTTATTAAACACAAGAAGGGATGTACCCACCTGGGTATTGTGGTGGTAGCGTGACTACCTAACATTCAACAGGTCGTGAGTTCAAATCTCGCTTAGGATATTACCCATATAAAACTTTTTTTCCAGGTTTCCTGTTATCCTGAGAAGACAAATGTTGAGTAGCTGTAAGCTCCATGGACCCCGAGATCATTTGAACATCATTTCACCAATTTCATTCATTGTCCAATATGACCAATCAGGTTAAAGGACATTAAATTACAAAAAAAGAAGGGTATGTACTTCAGTCTACTCACATAAGTTTTACAGTAGTGGGATGCATCTACAAACACTTTATTTACTACAAAAGGGAAATATCCATTGCCCTAATGCAAAACTCTCTTGCTTCCAGAATGGTGTACCCTATGAAACAATTAAAATATATAATGCTCTCCCAAGTAATCTCAAGGAAAAAGTTAACCACTACAATATTTTTAAAGTTTCTCTTAACAGTACCTTTGTGATGTATCATTTTATTCTGTAGAAGAATACTCAAATCAATAATCAGCCTAATTCTTTCTTGTACCGCCAGCATTAAGTGAAGTGACACAGGCTGTTAAAAGCCAAGTGAAGTGATTTTATGTTTAATGTGCATATTTAATATTTTTAGAATGTATACTTTAATATCAAATTTTGACACTCTTTACAAACAAATAAGGATATAAACATTAAGTGCCTTTAATATGCCACTGTATCCACATTTTAATCTAAAAATTGTATATTTTAATACCAAATTTTGACATTCCATGCACAAAACTAAGAATGTTAAATCAAGTAAAATGACACAGACTAAAATTCAAGTGAAGTTTTTATCTTTAGTAACTGTTTCACTAAATGGACCAGAAAGTTAATATATGTGCTTTAGTACAGTAATTTCAAATATATACTTTGTATAAGTAGCTGTGAGAGCCATAACTAACAATTGACAAATTTCTATAGTATATATATTTAATATTTTCAGAATGTAAATCTTAACATCACATTTGTTCCCTTTTATGTATAAGGATGTACGCACTACATAGTGACATTGGATGTAAAAAGATCTCTATTATTAGTTGCAATGCAAGAATCTTAAATGTTGTATAATTGGTATATTTAATTTTGTATGCTTTGAGATGTTCTATGTTCAAGGCTTGCTTGGCCATCATGAACCAACATAATGAAATCTAATCTTTCCAAGTAATTTTTTCCTACGGGTAAAACCAACTAACATGCTCTCTCTCCTTCTCTTTCCCCTCCCTCGCCCCTCTAGCTAACCTCTCTCTCTGTGTATGTGAGTATAACTCAAAAATGAAATGTTTGATAAATACCAAACTTTGTATTTAAGTTGAGTAACTTCCAAAAATACGGAACACCGTGGTTGAGTGGTTAGACTGCTTGCCTCCCATCTATGTGGTCTGGGTTCAATCCCAGCATGTAGGATTTGTGGTGGACGAAGCAGCATCTGGGCAGCTTTCCCCCAGCACTCATTTCCATCATCACCTTTCCTATCACCCAATTCCTCACGTTCATGCCTGGCTACAGCCCATTCTATTCCAGGTTTCATGCTATTGGCTCCTTGACAGGAGGGTAAGCCGACTATGGGGGGGAAAAAAAACTTCCAAAGATGTCACACGAAGATCTTTAAGAAAATCCTTCTAACTTGAACTACTCTTTACAAGGAACATTTTTTGAAATTTTTTTTATTTTACAAAAATGTCTAGTGGTTTTTATTAAAATACCATACATTAAAGATATATACATTGCAAATAAAATATGTCTTAATTTTCTTGGAATATCCTTTGAACTCCCCCTCATTTAGATGGAATTTTGTATAATAGGTATGTATTAAACAAGTCATAAACATACTACATGAAAAATTTGAGCTCCTTAAAAAACAATTTATTTCAGATAACATTTTTTGTGGCTAATGTCATTTCTGAGATACCCATTAGTAACTCTTCAAATACTTCAATATGTTTGTTATTCATTGTGCTGCCAACTTTCAGTTGCTTTTTTGTGATTGCATGGAATGAGTATGGAATTTTAAAGCCAGCATATAACATCCAGTTCTGAAACATTTGACCGTCGCTGTTCTGTTTTTGAAACTATTCTGTGGTGAAACTATTTCTGCAAAATATTTATCTAGATTAAAATGAAGTAGATAGAAAAATAAGAATAGTTTGTATAGCCAATAATAAACAATAGAAAATCATATCTGTGTAACACATCAGTTCTGGGGGTAAAATAATTAAAACTGCATTGTTATACATTTTGGTACACATGCAGTTGCTCACATCATATGTTTGTAATCCTATGTAATTGCATGGAGTGTGGAAAATCCATGATATTTCCCAAGAGATGACTTTTTCTCAATCACTTGAGAATAATGCTGGCATCTCACTCCTTTCAAAACAATGAAAATATTTGTTGTACCTTCAAACTTTGAGAATTTTAAAATAATGCTAAGAGCATTAACTAATACATTGCTTTTATATGCCCTGTTACATGTCTGAGACCTGTTACATGTCTGAGACCTGTTACATGTCTGAGAACTGCTAGGCTGAATGAACGAACTGGAAGAAAGATGTCCCACCAGCAGTTAAAAAGAAAACTTAATCTGGCTCTTACTACAAGAAATTTTTTATATTAAATTGATCAATTTTTGTAATTCATCTATGATCTATAATTGTATATTTATTCAAATAATGTATTTTGTATTCCATTATTATTAACTATTGTATATATAATTTTTGACGTGTCCTATACTTAATGTAAGTCTTACTGGATGAAATAAACTTATACTTATACTTATACCAAAAAAATTTGTCCAACCAGCAAAAGAAGCACTGTGACCTGTTTTAATGGAAAATTAAGGGAAATTAAGAAAATTTATACAGAAATATAGGAAATAGAATTCTCTAAGTATCATTATGATTTGAATATCTGAGTGCCTGTTTAAGCTGAAAAAAAAACTAAAATTTACAGAGTAATGAAAATGAATTCTGACTGAACCTTCTACATTTTACTCACAAGGGGTCATTGTCATATTGATGTTGAAGATTAAGCTGTAACTTTTTACACTGAAAGTACATCAAAAACAAAAATACATGTGTCTCAGCCTCTTGCATAGGGTCTCTATTTATAAAGCTTTAAGTTATAATGACTGACTTTAGGCCTGTCTTCTACACAGTGATCAGATGATTGGTGCTATATCAGGCACTTACGGTGAACTTTGCCCGCTGCATGTAAGACTGCACTAAGGACAACTTGCATCCAAGATTTCATTTGCTGATGAAAAATTAGCTGCAGCTATGTTTTATTTTTTTCCAGTGTTGGGTGTCTTAAAAGAATGCAATGATGAAAATCTGATGTGTGTCATTCACATGCCTTTCTCTAGCTGCTACAATTACAACTTCCCTTACAAAAGTTTATTATTTTATCTACAACATGCTAATCAAGGTAAACATCAGCAGAAATTGCCTTATTACTTAATTCTTTGTAAGTAGAAGGGACATAAGGGAATATGCTAGGCTACATCGATAGTAAAATCTTTTAAAGGCTGGTCCTATGTGAAATAATTGAAGTTCAGTTTACTTTGCATGATATGCAGCACAACAAGAGAGATGAAACGAAACATCATTTCCCATTTGAGAGTAGTTTAAAATTGAAACCAATAACAACGAATATCTCAGAAACAGTCAGCTCTACATAATAAATGTATATGATGTAAATTATGTTCTAATGATATCTACATTTTCTGTGTAGTACGTTTTTGTCTATCTCTTACAGTTTAGTTGTTAAGCAAAATTCTGCAAAACTCATCCAGAACAAAGAGATCTGCAGAGGCCATTCCCAGAAAATTTAAGATATATTTTTTATTTGTAATCTAAAGAGTTTTAATATACAGTATTTTAATCAAAATCGTTAGTCATTTTTGAGAAAAACAAAATTTTAAAAAATTTTTCCATGTAAAGGGTATTTTATGGTGGGGGATTTCTTGAAAATCTTCATGTTGCATCCTTGGAAGATACTAAATATAAACACCAACAGTCTTTTTGTTTTTGAGCTACGCTGTCCGCACCCACACACCTGTTTCTAAAAATGCTTTTTCAGATTCAGGGGATTCAAAACATATATTTCTGGTGAAATCTCGACATTGAATTTTTGGGTGGAATACAATACCTTCTCTAGCAACTATGTACATTGTACATATGGGCTAGAGAAAACAAAAATGTGTATTTTTGTAAATTCTAGCATTTAAGGAGTCAAACATATGCCAATTTGTCATTTCTGCAAAAATAAATCAGTTTTTGTTCTTTTGCAAAATTCAAATCTACCAAGCTTGTTTTATGTATTTCTGAAGTTAAATGGTTCTACAATGTTTGTCAATTTAATAAACTATGCCATTCTTATAAATATCCACCCTTTAAATTTCCTGCCTATGTAAACTTTAAACAATTTTCTTGCATTTCATTTTTTTACACTTTTCTGCAATCAACAGCCATGTCCTTTTATAATTTTTATGTAAAAAGGCTGAAAAAGGCAGAAAATTGCACTGGATGTTCAAGATACTTTGACTAATAAAACCAAGTATGAATTCTTTATATATTTCACGGTTCATGAAATAAAAAATAAAACATGTGACTTAAGAGTAAAAGCCACAAAATTTTTGCCATGAGTACACTTAAATTTGTTTTATTCTACACAGGAAGCAATTATCAAAACTCATACTCAGTTTATCAATCGTAGTTTCTAAAACATTCAATAATATTTTCCGCCTCCATGCATTAAAATTGTAGTAAGAGACCCATTTTTGAAAACACTGGGTTTTTATAAAACAAACATTAATAATTTAAAAACTATTGAAGCTAAAAGATTGATACTTCAACATGTTTATACGAGGGGCATACTGAAAGTCATGAGCAACACTGTTTTACAATCTTAATATTTATTTTTAAGCCAAACCAAATACATCATCATAATCTACAGACTTTCTTTCACTTTTCGACATAGTCTCCATTGTTTTGCACACATTTTTCCCATCGTTCTACAAGTTTGAAAATGCCCTTGTGATAGAACTCTGTTCCAGCTGCCCGCAGACCCTGACGCACTGCTTTCCGAATATCCTCCAGCGTCTCGTAGCGTTGGCCACGCATCTGCTCCTTCACAGAACCGAAAAGATGGTAGTCGGAGGGTGCCAAGTCGGGACTTTAGGGAGGATGTGGAAGAGTTTCCCACCCTAATGCCCTGATCTTCTCCATAGTGGCACGGGCAGTATGCGGACGTGTATTATCCTGTTGAAGGATGATCCTCTTTCCAGGGCATTTATCACGCAAAGCCCGACGGAGCTTCAGAAGTGTCTTGATCTAGCAGGCAGAATTTATGGTTTGTCCAGGTTCAAGAAAGTCAACCAGAATGCAACCTTGTGCATCCCAAAAGACACTTCCCATAAATTTTCCTACAGACTGCACTGTCTTCGCTTTCTTCTTCGATGGTGAGTTCAAGTGGTGCCATTCCATACTCTGACGTTTCGTTTCTGGCTCATAGTGATGGAACCAGTTCTCATCTCCAGTCACAATACGCGTCAAAAATTCATCACCTTCATTATGAAATCTCTGAAGAAGGTTTTGTGCAATGGTTCTTCTCTGAAGTTTGTGGTCTTCAGTCAATAAACGGGGGACTCAACGGGCACAGACCTTTCGATAACTCAAGCTGTGGATCATTTCTTGCACTGCACTATGTCCTATTCCAAGTTGCGCAGCAATTTCATTCACAGTGAAACGCCTATCTCCTGTAATGAGCTCATCAACTCTTTCCTTGTTGCGTTCTGTAGAGGCAGTTCGAGGACACCGCTACGAGGTGCATTTTGCAGACTCGTGTTTCCATCTTTGAAATATTTCACCCATCTTCTAACACTGCTGGCACCCATGCAGACACCTCCATACGCACGTTGAAGTCTGAGATGAATTTCAGGAGCAGATTTTCCTTCTTTCACAAGGAATTCAATGACAGCACGAACGAAACATCAATGTCAGCCATTTTTAAAACACAGTCTGTGGTCACGTGATAGAAGCTAATGACGTCACAATATGTCAACATGTGGCTTAAAGTCTGTAGATTACGATCCTGCAATTCGTTTCGTTACATTGTTGAAATTTAAATTTTTACAATGGGTTGCTCGTGACTTTCAGTATGCCCCTCGTACATAAGTCACATATCATGTGTGTTCAAAAATTCAAGTTCTTAACTTTTAAAATTCTAGAACTTAGATTTGAAAACCATTTGACATCTTGAAACCTTGTGTATTATTAATGAATCCTTCTAGTTTGTAGGTATTTTTGTTTTCTTGTAAAACTTGGGCCTATATAAGAGAAAGGCAAATGATTTATTTTCACTAAAATAAATTCCCAACTTGATATGTAACAAAATTAAATTAAATTGAAAGATGTTTATAGATGATCTTTAACTGCTGCAGATCTCAGCTTTCCATTCTATATTAGGCATGCAAGACCGATTAATTTTGCTCAAGCCTGAGGTTTCTTTACATGCCGTAAATCTATGACATGGCACCATCAGATTTACTTCCCTTCTGAAGGAAGCCATGCTAAGGATCCACCCTCCACTGGGTTTGAACCCACAACCTTGGGAACCAGAGGCTTAGCATCAATGTGGCAATGACCTCTTGTTTAAACTAGTTGATATCACTCAAAATAAATCATCTATGTAATGTTATTTTAAAACTGCCTGTGGTCATTTAAAATGTTATGTAAAGAGCAAAAGCATACAAAATGCAAATTAAATTGGGGAGAACTTGGTTAGTGATCTCAATAATAAAACCTTGAAGCAATTTGTAATACTTATTCAATCACTTCACATTCATTCAAAACACACCTCGTAGTGATGGATGGACGAAATCCTGCCCAGGGACATGCTAGTTTTCCTATCATCAGTCCACTGTGAGCAATACCAGCAGTCAACAAGAAGCTGATGATAAAGCAATGGCATTCAAAACATGTGAATGAGTGTGAATTTACTCATGGGTAAATATGGCTGCACCATGGCTGAGTGGTTAGTCCATTCGCCTCTCACCAAGGTGGTCCAGGTTCGATCCCAGGTGGCCACATGTGGGATTTGTGGTAGATGAAGCGGTGCAAGGGCAGGTTTTCTCTGGGTTCTCCAGTTTCCCCCACCATTGCATTCCACTGGTGCTCCATTATCATTGCATGTATCATCAGTGTCATCGCCTGCGGTACTATCGTAGTAAAAGTGGGCATTAAAATCCTATCCAAAAAAAAAAAAAAAATGATGTATAAGCATTACAAACTGAATCAAAGTTTTGTCTATTTATAACCATAACTTTTTTAAACCCCCATTATTTGCCAATCTTAAGGTTCTTAAGGTGACTGGATGGTATTTCGGTTATTTATTTTTTTTAATTATTATTGTTCAATTCACATGACTTCCTCTACCTTGTCTACAAGCAAACTTCTTACTAAAAATTGGCCATCTCTCTACTTCATGTTATTTGAGATAGACACTAACAGAATGGTCTATAATTTCATTTTATTTCATCCTCTTGATTTACATAAAAAGGATATGTCATATCATAACAATTAATACATAAAGATTACTAATTGCTTAGAAATCTATTACATTAATTTACATTTTTGTACTCCTCAATACTATAAGAACCTGCTCTGTTAACTATCTTTTTATGACCCTAATGTTATCATGTTTATTTGTTTTAGGCAATCTATTGTACAAGTCCTTCCCTATACTTTCTATTGTTGTCATTTTTGTTCCTCTAAAGTATGATCCTATAATAATCTGCTTTATTTCTTATATTATATGAATGTATATTACAATTGTTGTTATATATGACCCCTTCTATTACAAATTTTATATTATAAAAAATATATATATATATACACACACACATATACATATATTCAATGATTCTAATAGCCCTCTTCTGTAATCTGAAAATGTTCATATGTTTTTTGCATTTATATTTCCCCATAAAAAATTCCATATTTTATATGTGAGTAGACCTGAGCATAATATATCATGATTCTCTTAGGTTGTCCCATTACATATATACCTTTGTTTATTTTTTAAGTTATGTGTTCTATGTGCTACTTCCTGCTAAGGTGTTATCAATTACAACCCCAAGAAAGTTTGTCTGACAAGTCTCAGGAATACTCTCACCATCAATACTAATTGTCATGTTCCTTCAACTCTTTTTAAGCTCAAAATTCATCTAAAACGTTTTTTATCATTTATCATCAAATTTAATGCTGTGAACTATTGTTCTCTATTTTAAGAATTTCATTTGCTTTCCCTTTGACTTCCTTGTCCAAAGATTCTTTAATTATAATGGTAGCTTGAGTTCCTCAGAAACAGAATGGAACTAAGGGAATACACTAGACTAAAGCGAGACACATGTTTTAAAAGCTCTCACTATGTGATTGTCAGTGAAATTTACTTCTCTTTACATGGCCAGGAGAAAAACAAAACAAGCATAGACAACTTTCAATTTAAAATTTAAATCAAAGCAACAAATATCTTGGAATATATATAGCTCTACAACAAAAATGTATAGGACAGAAATTGGGCATTTTGACAAGAACTACATTTTTTGTGTAGCAAACTTTTGCCTATCTCTTTAAGGTTTACCAGTTATGCAAAAGTCATTCTAAATGAAGAGGTCTTTAGGGGCTATTCCCAAGAAATTCAGAATATATATTTTATTTGTCATGCAAATATCTTCAATATATGGCATTTTATGAAAATTATTATAGCCATAAAAAATTTTGAAAAATTTTCCATGTAAAGCGTAGGTTGGGATGGGGGTATTTTCCTGAAAATCTTGATGTTGCATTCTGGGAAAATACTGAACTTAAGTAGTTTGTATTTAACCGACTTCATTTTCAGCTATGTTGCATACAGACATACACATATACAGACCTTCTAAAAATGCCTTTCTTTGGATTCAGGGAACCTCATTTTTGGTGAAATCCCGTTATCAAATTTTTGGGTGGAATACAATATCTTCTATATCTACTATGTACACTAGAGAAAGTAAAAAATATACAAATATTTCACTTTAAAACTTAATATATACAGGTGTTTTGAATGGACACCGAACAAAGATATAAATGCTCTTGCTCAGGTCCCATGTAATATGAAAACATAGTTTTGAATGCAAGTTGAGGTAAATGAAAAACATGCCTCATAATCAGCATAGATTAGGCGGTTCTGCAGGAACAAAGCCACGGCCTGGCCTCATTATCAGAAGTAACACATGTAAGTTGCGCATCTCTTCTATTGCAGTATATACTGACAGGTTGCAGAATGGTTAAACTGCTAGTCTTACAAAATCCCTTGAACTACTGGGAAAATAAGCTACAATACTTATGTCACTAATACTATGCTTTACAGACAATTTAATGGACATGCACATGGAAATGACTTTTCCAAGCTCCACATTTTTATATGGATTCTTTTGGAACTTATGATTGCACTGCTGTTTAGTTAATATGTATACAAAATTGCATTTATACTGGATAAATATTTCTGGGGCCTTAAATAATTTTAGTAAGTTTATTATGTAAAAATGTTGCATAATCTAAATCTCTCATAATCTAAATAAAATAAGTTGCACTTTTTGTGATTGGAGCAAGCAAAAATAGTATGAAAAGATATTTTAAATAAATATGATGAGTGAATTGTGAAACTGTGTATCTTTATATATATATATAATTCTTCTGTGCGTGTGTATGTGACTGAACTCCTCCTAAACGACTGGACCTATTTTAATGAAATTTTTTGTGTGTGTTCCAGTGGATTCGAGAATGGTTTAGATTCTCAGTTCGGTTCAATGGAAATTGTTTATTTAATTAATTTTTTATTTATAAGTTGTTGTTGTTGATTTTGGAATGTTTTAGATTGGATCCTGCAGACTGCGCTACAATCGCAGTATCGAATATTCAATAATATTTTATTCCAATTCCAGTTTTTCCAGATAGGTGGTGCTACAATCAAATTCAGGAAAATATTTTATAACTTTGTGTTATTATTGTGTTACAAAAAAAACGTGTTGCTAATTGAATTAATGTTTCAAGAGTTTTAAAGTGTGCATAAAATACTATACATTCTGCAAATTCAGTGTGGAATTGATGTGAGTACTTTGTATAATTTTCTATCAAATTTACACATGCGTTAATTAACAGCCACCCTAACCTACAAATGTTTCTGTCTGGCATATTAATTTCATAACAAATTTTTTCAATTGTTTTCTTATTGGAAATATCAAATAAGAAAAAGTTAAAAAATAAAATTACACATAATTTATCTAAAATTTGGAACAATAAATATTTTCAGTCCTGTTACTTAATAAAAATGTTATTTTCAATAAGTTACTCATAATTCTTCTGTGCGTGTGTATGTGACTGAACTCCTCCTAAACGACTGGACCGATTTTAATGAAATTTTTTGTCAAGGTTTCTGCGTTTATTATTGATCAGCGTTCCTGGACCGACATCCTCTCAATATTTGCAAACAGTCAATGGTATTTTATACGACACTTTCTTCAATGCGTGTCGTGAGTTACGTTTATTGCAGGATGATAACCATTGGGATCTCACGCTTGCAGATGCAGCACTGACCTCATCTCCACAGCAAATTCGTCAATTATTTTCAATAATATTAACGTGTTTTCCGCCTGAAGCATCTGCTCTGTGTAACAAATATAAAGACCCAATGAGTGAGGATATTTTACTTCGGATTAGAATTACTAATCAAAAGCTCAATATTGAATTCTCCGCAGAAATATATAACGAGGCATAAATAATGATTGAGGACATTTGTATTCTTATTTCGAACATGCCACTCATTCATTTCAGCATGCCAGTGCCGAAGCGCCCAAGATTGATTCACCTATAATTTTTCTTCGAAATTTAAATGTCCCAAAATTGTGTAATGGCATGCGACTGGTCATAAAAGAAATCATGGGCAACATTCTTGAAGCCACTATTTTGAGTGGAAAATTTCAAGGTGATCTTGTACTTCTACCATGGATCCCAATGATTCCTTTAGATTCACCTATACCATTCAAACCTTTACAATTTCCAATCCGCTTGGCATTTGCTATGACTATTAATAAGTCACAAGATCAACTAATGACAATTTGTGGCTTAGATTTAGAAAATCCGTGCTTTTCACACGGCCAATTATATGTTGCATGTTCCAGGGTTGGAAAACCATCAAATTTATCTGTTTATACTCCTCAAGGATTAACAAAAAATATTGTACATTCAATAGCATTATGATAAATTAACTTTTTGTCATTTAAAAAAATATACCTGTCATAAAATAGTGTAAGTTTCAACTTTTTCACATTTAATTAAGATAAGTCTTGAAAGTTTGTGGTCTGAATCTAGAAAATCCATGTTTTTCCCATGGTCAATTATATGTGGCATGTTCACGGGTCGGAAGACCATATGCGTTATTTGTTCTTGCGCCTGACAATAAAACAAGAAATGTCGTCTATCACAAGATGCTTCACTGAAGAGTGCAACCCATGCACCAAAATACACGGCCAATAAATAATCATTAAAATAGTTGATTTTTTGTATTTATATTCATTATCCCAATAAAAAATTGAACTTAATAAAATCCAAAATCTGCTCATTTATTGCTTCTAAGGCAGAAGAAAATTCGCCGGGTCAGCTAGTAAAGCTATAATAATATTTAATCCATAAAATAACCCACATTTTCAAAGAAAAATTATTGTTTTCGAACCAATTTTGTCATGCAAAATGTTACTATGGACATTTATGCACTTTTTGGGAAATTGTAATGGGATTTAAACAAAAACTGTGGTGCTATGAATGCTAGGAAACAGGTATATTGTATGATTCTTAAATGGCTATAGAGCCCAAAGTAAGAACATGTAAATATTGACTCTCTATGTATGGCCAAAGGTTTCAACATTCATTTACTACAAAAAATATTTTTGATTTTGATTAACTCCATGTCCCTTAACATTGGTGATCTTGAGGATGGGGGCAAGAATACTATTAGAACACTACCAAAGGATTATAGATAAAGCTAAACAAAAATGAATCTCATTTACAGTGAGACAAAAAGTTTGAGGTACTGTCTTTAATTTAAAATATTAAATAAAACATTTGTAAATTTAACAGCAAGTTCTTGTTGATACCTTAAGTTGTTGAGAGTTTACTATTAGGATAATTACAAAATGATTAAGATAATAATAACAAGATACTAGTGGATGGGGCAAAATATGTATGCTTACATTTTACAAGATAGCAACTGCCTAATTCATAACTTTTGAGTAGGCAACTGCCTTTTGCCCTTAAGCCTAAGACTAGGACAGGTTTGCTGATAACGCACAAGGAGAAGCTATGCTTGGCAAACACTCTCTGAGATGTATGTGGGTATCATAACAAGTGATTTATGTCCTGCCTACATTCAAAATGGTGTTAACTTTTAAATGCCACATAAAAGCATAGGTATCTAAAATAATTTCAAAGTTGCAACATTAAATTTTGGAATAGTACACATATCAGCTATAACACTGTCATATTCAAAACAACCTGAATAAGGCTATCTCTAAATTTAACAGTTGACCCATTTACATATGATGCTTTGCTGGGTCATGCTCACTTGCCTTTTCCTTAAATATAATCTTCCATAACCTGGAATTTTTCACACTTGGATGCACTTTTCTTCAAAATAACTGAACCTATTTTAATGATAATTTTACTGTAGTTACTGGAGCATTTATTGCACAAAAGTAACCCATTATTATTTAAAAAACCAAAAAAATAAAAATTTAAAAAACATATATGCGTAAAAGAATTTTTTTAAAAAAATTACCACAGTTTAGAGTTGTTTCTCTTTAATAGGCAGAAATAGTTCATTAAATTTGGTTATGAATTAATTATAGACATTGCTTATTGCTCTAAAAATATTCAAGGAATATGTTTGAATATTGTTGAAGTAAAGTACACCACAAGTATTATACACAATACATGTTTTCTACAAATATTTATCAATTATGATGTTTTTGTGGTCATTTTAAGTAATTATGTAGTAGTTGTTTACATGACTGCAATCAGCATGAATTACTGAACATTCATGCCATATTTTATTTAAATATAAACTGTAAAAGCCCAGAAATTTTCAACTAAGGTTATGTATTGAAATAATGAGGTCATGAAAGAATCAGAACCCAGTCTCCTTAAAACCAAATCTGTGAACATACATTAATCAGAATGTGATATTGGTAAAACAAGCAATATTTCTGAGTATATAAACAAATTTACCTTGAATGTTTCCAAACTCTGAAATTCATCCATGGGATTGGTATCCACCAAAGTTAGTTCTATATTACGTTGAAGAATGTCACTAATTTTCTTATCCAAAATCTTCATATCATCATTAGTGTTTATGTTTGGCACTTCAAATATGCTAACACCATTTCTAAATTCAAGAGAGAGTTTTTTATACTCGGAACGGGTAACATTCAGAGCACTTGTTAGAGCTTCTACCTGACCAGTAATCTCTTCCATTGCTTCATACAAATCCTTGTGTACACACTCTGCAATGATAAAAATATATATGTAGATAAAATATGTATTCTCAAAGAAAAATGTTAGTTTATATTTTTTTCTTGCTCATTTTATTAAAATACAAACATTATTTTTTGTTAAAACACAGATTGTAAAGGTAGTTCACAACCAAAAACAGTAGCCTGAATGACAACAACAAAGTTGAGATATATGTATTTTAATGGGAACATTGACAAGAAGTTTTCCCGGGCCTTGGGGACAGGGCAACTTGACCTAGTTTTAACTTTCTAGTTCCATTCCCATGCATGACATATAAGATCCATAGTATAAAAAGCAGACACTTTGATGTATACATTATTCTTGGCGGTGGCGGGTGGCAGTGGTGGTGGTGGTGGTGGTGACGATGACGCTCTTCTTCTTCTTCTTCTTCTTCTTCTTCTTCTTCTTCTTCTTCTTCTTCTTCTTCTTCTTCTTCTTCTTCTTCTTCTTCTTCTTCTTCTTATTATTATTATTATTATTATTATTGTTATTATTATTGTTAATATTATTGTTATTATTATTATTATTATTATTGTTATTATTATTATTGTTATTATTATTATTATTATTATTATTATTATTTTATTAACTCAGCATATTACAATTGATGTTTTACACATCAAAGACTTTAACATGTCATTATTTACATTTATATATTTTATACAAGTTTATAATTCATCTAAACTATATGTGTTTGCTTAACACAGGCATGCCGTCTAGTGTCACCGAGTGACATTCCCCTCCATTCCTCATTCCATTGCCCACAACGTTGCTCCAAGTGATAAGGATTCAAGTCTTCATTCGAGCAGTTACGTGTACAAGTAAACAAACCCTTCAGGTCAATCAGAGAAGCACTGGTAGCATGTTACGGTACACGCTTCATCCTCTGTGGGAGTAACAGTACATTTTTGTGCTTCATAGTGATAAAGCTTGTTGTTTAATTTGTCGTAAGCAGCTAACATTGCTTCCATAGTATAGTATTACAAGGCATTTTAACAATTACCTTTTTCAGCAGTATAATGACCACATACTCTGTAATGCTGCGTGTAAACGCATGTGCAATAAACTAAAAGTGGATTTCTTAAACCACCAATCAAAGCACAACGATCCAGGTTCCAATGAGGTCTTGAATGAAGAACAAAACTAGAACAATTGCACCATCAAATTGCTACATGCAAGTTACAAGGTGGCTACATTAATAGCTGAAGCAAATAAGCCCCTTACAGAAGGAGGGTTTATTAAAATGTGCCTCGTTAACGTTGCAGAGAAAATTTGTCTTGATATGGCAGAGACATTTAAAAACATGCCTTTAGGAAGAATCACAGTGACATCAAGAATATCAGCCATGAGTGCTGACGTAGATTATCAGTTGAAAATTAAGATAAATGGTCCTATTCATTGGCTAGAGTCAATATAGCTCCTAAATGTTGGAGGACCTTCATTCGATTTTTGAAACAAGATTTGGAGAAGTGTTAGCAATGGAAAATAAACTTCATATTTTAAGTTATCTATTATCTGTCAGCCCAGAAGATGTTCCTGTTCACTTACAATCAGATATTATAGAACTGCAGAAGAACAATGTTCTACGAAATTGTGGAAAGGTGTGGATTGATGTTTATAAAATGTTAAATAAAGAGTCATTCTCGAATTTACACAACCTCTGTGAATGCATCCTGACAATGTTTGAGGCCACATACGTGTGCAAGCAGAGTTGTTCACTTATGAATCATGTTAAAAACAAAAGCAGTCTAGAGTTAGCAACTGTAAATTATGTGCTACACCAAGATTGAATATAACTACAATTGAAATAGACATCAACAAAATAAAGCTGGTTAATCATGACTGTTAAATTCGCATGAACAAACTGTAGCCATATATTTCAAATAAAACAAATTTATATGAATAAAACTTCTTTTTTTTTTCCATACATACGAGGGGCATACTGAAAGTCACAAGCAACCCCTTGTAAACATTTAAATTTCAACAATGTAACGAAACGAATTGCAGGATCGTAATCTACAGCCTTTAAGCCACATGTTGACATATTGTGACGTCATTAGCTTCTATCACGTGACCACAGACGGTGTTTGAAAAATGGCTGACATTGATGTTTCGTTTCGACAGCGTGCTGTCATTGAATTCCTTGTGAAAGAAGGAAAATCTGCTCCTGAAATTCATCTCAGACTTCAACATGCGTATGGAGGTGTCTGCATGGGTGCCAGCAGTGTTAGAAGATGGGTGAAACATTTCAAAGATGGAAACACGAGTCTGCAAAATGCGCCTCGTAGCAGGCGCCCTCGAACTGCCTCTACAGAACGCAACAAGGAAAGAGTTGATGAGCTCATTACAGGAGATAGGTGTTTCACTGTGAATGAAATTGCTGCGCAACTTGGAATAGGACATAGTGCAATGCAAGAAATGATCCACAGCTTGGGTTATCGAAAGGTCTGTGCCCGTTGGGTCCCCCGTTTATTGACTAAAGACCACAAACTTCAGAGAAGAACCATTGCACAAAACCTTCTTCACAGATTTCATAATGAAGGTGATGAATTTTTGACGTGTATTGTGACTGGAGATGAGAGCTGGTTCCATCAATATGAGCCAGAAATGAAATGTCAGAGTATGGAATGGCACCACTTGAACTCACCATCGAAGAAGAAAGCGAAGACAGTGCAGTCTGTAGGAAAAGTTATGGGAAGTGTCTTTTGGGATGCACAAGGTTGCATTCTGGTTGACTTTCTTGAACCTGGACAAACCATAATTTCTGCCCGCTACATCAAGACACTTCTGAAGCTCCGTCGGGCTTTGCATGATAAATGCCCTGGAAAGAGGATCATCCTTCAACTGGATAATGCGCGTCCGCATACTGCCCGTGCCACTATGGAGAAGATCAGGGCATTAGGGTGGGAAACTCTTCCACATCCTCCCTACAGTCCCGACTTGGCACCCTCCGACTACCATCTTTTCGGTTCTGTGAAGGAGCAGATGCCTGGCCAACGCTACGAGACGCTGGAGGATATTCAGAAAGCAGTGCGTCAGGGTCTGCGGGCAGCTGGAACGGAGTTCTATCACAAGGGCATTTTCAAACTTGTAGAACGATGGGGAAAATGTGTGCCAAACAATGGAGACTATGTCGAAAAGTGAAAGAAAGTCTGTAGATTATGATGATGTATTTGGTTTGGCTTAAAAATAAATATTAAGATTGTAAAACAGTGTTGCTCATTACTTTCAGTATGCCCCTCGTAAAACTGTCGAAAATATACTGATTTTATGAAGTCAGATTTGATCGATATTTAATTTTATTCATACATAATTGCTTAGGAGGCAGCCAGTTCCCTATTGCTACCGTGATGTATGTAAAACACCCCCGACTATCCTTTGATTCGTTGCAGCTATGAGACAAAGTAATACTGCAGGTATATTGGTGGGGAGAGCATCCTCTCCTCCACTGGCATGCCTGGCTTAACAGAAAGTGTTTAATTCATTTTTGAAATTTTAGTCAAGGTTTTAATTGAGCTTGTCAGCCGTTTGTAAAGTCAATCCCTCTTTCATTTATATACTTATCACATATGCATTTTACTAGTGTTGATCTGTGATAACCTTTCTTGTTTCTTGTATTATAATTATGAATTTGGTTATTTCTAATCAAAAGTAATTTATCTATTATGAAAGACGTGCACGCGCACACATATACATGCACATGCACACATAATGAATAAACAGCAAATATTTTTGGTTAATGAATCCCTATAGGATTCATCTGCTTTTATACTAAACATTATCCTTATGCTGAACCACTAAGCAGTCCATGTGGATTTTGGCAGCTGCACCCCTGACTTCCATCCCATAATTTAGATGTGAGTATATACATCTGTAATAAATTTGTCTTTAATAGTCTGATACTCTTATAACTTTTAAAACATCTAAGGAGGAATATTTATTTACTAATTATATTAGACACATTATCAATATGCTGAGAGCATGATAATTTGTTATTTACTATATTCCCCAATTTTTTTTTTTATTTAACTTCCTTGATACTGTTCTTATAAATGTTCAACCCTATGTTTGAATTATTGTTAGACATATTGAGCTACATTATTTTAGTTTTTTGTATATTACATTTTAGATTTATGGACTCTAAAAGTACCTTGTTAATGAGTTGAATGCATTGTTTAAATTGTTCTGTAATAGCTCTGCTAGAGCACTCTAGCCTCAATTCTTTCAAATTTTGATGTTGGCTAACCCCCATTATGTTGGGTGAATTTAAAGCATATGAAAAAGTATCATTGGTTAGTTAAAACCAAACGAAATCCCAATGCACAAAACTGACTTTCCACTTTAATAACAATATGCATTACTGTTCTCAGTACCAGGCTGTTATGAATCAAAATCTTGTTACCTCCATTACCTCCCATTTTTGTTTCCATTTTGGTTACCATTCTGGTTGTTGTGAACCATCCTTAAACAATAATAATAATTGTACTGTTTTTATTTGTTGCTGTAGAGGATGCATCACCAGTCCTTTGAGTAAAGCAAACTTGTTCACTGCTCTCAATGAATCAACTAGTGTGCATGGCATGACCTTCAGCTGCATAGAAATTTGTTCAGTGCAGTCATGGTTTGCAAATATTTTGTGTATGAAATAGTAATCCCATTCATAGGTTAATATACCTATTGCAGTATCATGGCTGGTAGAATAATTGCTCTTATGTTTTTTACATTAATATTGCTATTTCTGTTGCGAATATACACATATTTTCATAGGTTTGGTAGTTGTAACATAAACATTTGCAAATTAAGAATGGTAATTATTATAGTATTAACATAGTCACACAACAAACCTCTAAACTTGGTCAATTTATTATAAAACTAACAGTATGAGAATGAATTTGTGATGAAAAATGTTTGCAATTACAGCACAAGTATGAACAGGCTTATTGGTAACTGACTGGTATTTAACACAATTTGAAAAATGCATTTCACATTTAAAGCAGTGAATATTAACAGATATCTCGCTAATTATTATTTTAACAGGATCTGTAAAAAGCTTCACATTTATGGCAATGATTAAGAACATGCCTCATTTAGATCTGTGAATATGAACAAATTTCATGAAATTTAATTGGTATCTAACAAACTTCAAAAACAAAAGAACATATTTGTAATGGTGAATATACACAGGAATCTTGGTACATAAATGGTATCTTGTAAAATTAAACCAAACTACAACATACTCAATAGCTGAAGCATTACAAATAGCAAAAACACGATCAATGTACGCCACTTTCTATAAATAAGAAAGATTTCTCCCAGACCTGTTATGTTGGATTGCTTTGAGTCCCCGATATTACAAACTGACACACGATTCATGTGCAAGGAATGAAAGATATGCAACTGATGTCCTGTGTTTACCCATTGCAGTGAACAAAGCAAGCCTGCTTGCTCTAGCACAAAATCAAGTGAGTCCTAGCAAGAACCCTCAGGTGACCAATCTGTAGAAAGTTCTCAATCCTATCATGAAGTTTTATTGGCAGATAATGTTGTTAACTGTACTTTTTTTCATGTTCAGCAAATCTGTGATTTGTTGACATGTTTTTCCTTTTCTGTGATGAAATATAACTATGTAATTGTCTTTGCACAAATGTACTGTTCTTTCCTCTTCATCCCATTTCACTTATGAATGCTTGCGTTTGCTTTGTGCATGAGAAAGACACTAACTGGAACCTCCCCACACAGCACATAACAGCAGCAAAGCAAGCCTTGAGTGGATAAACACCTCCTGTCTGAAAAATATTTATGAGCAAATGTTTGTACCTCAAGCAACTAACAGGTATTTCTTCTTTGTAACATGATCTACAAATCACAATTGCATTATTACAGTACCTATGAAGTGCAAAGAAATTAAGAGTTTAGCAATTTTGAAATAGTTACCCACTTTTTTCTTTAACAATACGGATTTTACACATACAGACCATCCTGTCTGAAAAATTCTGATTGGCACTATATATGGTAAAATTCAAAACCAGACCTATGAACTTTGGCCTCGGCTAGAAGAAAATTTACTATTGAAGTTTGTCAAACCCCCCCCCCCCCTTTCACCAAAGGAGAAGCAGCCAACCACTACAAATAACTCACCAGCTGATGATGTAGGACAGAGTATAAGTAATGATTTTGATGACGCCTTGTGTAATAGAACTCATAGCACATTAGTATTAACTGAGCTTCACAGTTTATTACTATTATTGATCAAATGTTGTCATGAGTCCTAGCACTTAGTTCACTTACGTTTTTAGAATGATTGGCACATGTTCTAACTTTTAAAAAACCTCTTAGGAAAAAATTGCACATTGAAAGAATGGAGACCAGGAGAGCCATTTCATGTATGCTCTCCAAAGAGCTGTTGTAATGCAGCAATGTTACTGTTGCTGTGTGAGCTGCAGCTCCATCCTGCTGAAACCACGTGGACAGGATAACTTTTAGTTTCATTGGTGAGAAATGTTTCAATCACTCCTCAATGGGGGCAGGGGGGACCTAGACAGATTTCTCCTTCTTGGATCTAAAACTTATGGGAAATGAACACACATTAGAATTTGGTATTTACTGCAAAGACATTCACACATACAACTATATTAAAGCAGATGGTTAAAATCCAAGGCAACAAACACAGGTATTATTTAATAGCTTAACATATAAATTGGTTAACATACTGCAGCCGAGTACAAAAAGGAATATGAGCAGATTTTGAAAACACCACACCACAATGATTTCGGGAAGCATTTGATGGATAAAAAGATTAAATACTTTAAGATCAAAAAACTTCAGTAGCAAATCACAATTTCATCAATAGAAAAGCAACCAATTTTTAAGAAGTTTATATATCATCCCAGTGTCATAAGGAAAGTTCAAATGGTTTTTAAGGATCATAATATTAGTTTGACTCCACAAAACAAATTTAGCCTTAAAGATATGCTCAGCTTCTCCAAAAAAAAAAAAAAAGCTTGTCAGCTATCCACCGCATTAACTGTAAACAATGCAACAAGATTTACATAGGAATGACAAAGAGGAAAATAGGCACCAGGTTAAAAGAGTATTTCAGAAATTTGCATAGTGAGGAAATAGTCTACTGTTGCCTTCATTTTTGGAAAAATTACTATGATATTGAAGGAGTATATTTGTTAAGAAGCATGTGGCACAATATTCAGTTGAAAACCTGAGAAAAACTCTATATGAAGAGGTGTGAAAAGCGATTAATGAACTTAAAAGTATGGAAGAAAATTCTAATTATAAGTTCGTCAAGCAACCAACAAAGGAGTTTGTGACTTTAACCCCTCAGTTTACTCTAGCTGAAGATGTGGAAAACATCCTGTGAAACATGTTCTATTAAATATTAATTGACAAAGCTTAAGAGTGTAAAGTTTGACTCATTTTTTGGTTTAACAAAAGCTTTGTTTTTTCACATAGTCACTTAAGTAGAAATGAGCCTTGTCAGGCATCCACAAGCTGTTTAGGAACATTTCATCATCTTCACATTTTGCTAAAACAGCATGTTGTAGTGCAGAATGCTGTGGACATTTTTGAATGGCTACATTGACTCTGAATGGTCTCTGGCACTCAAACAGTTCTGAATGCTTCTTGTTCAAGGCAAAACCTGATGATTAAAATTTGTTAACCCATGTCTTCAAAGCATGGACTCACGGAACGGGATCATTATGCCCAAATTAATTCTCAATGTGCAGCTTTAGAAGCATTATTGCTTTTATAATAAGCCTTTACTGTGGTAGTACAATGCTCTCCTGACCATTGCATCAAGGCAGCTAAAATGACACTGTATGAGGAACAGAACAGGGGTATAACAGCCTTACCAGCTTCAAATATGATTTAATGCTAATCAATTTAAAATCGCCTATTTCTGCATTGCCATGTGGCTGCACTCAACTTAAAACAATGATTTGGAACTAGTTCTAAAACTCTAGGTATGCTTTTAACAGAAATTGTATGGCCAGATATGTCAGTGTGGAATAAGTTTTATAACAAAGGAACAAGAAATTGAAAGTGCCATGAATGTTCTAAATATCACTATGGTAAGAGCTGGGGAGGAAATGAAAAAGAGCATCTACAAAAGAGATGAGGGCTGGTTTGATAAAGACTGTAGAGTAACAAAAAGACAACTCAAATTGTTGCTCGTAAAGTGGAGGGAATTAGGATACATAGAATTAAAGGAAGGGTTTATGCAAGGGAGGGATTTATATAATTCATTACTAGAACAAAAGTAAATAAGCTGGAGGAAAAACCATGAAGTAATTTGATAGAGGTCCTAAATAAAACTAATGTAAATGAGGTACGGGAGGTTACAAAATCAATGTATAACAAATATGTAACAAAACCCTGCATAACAGGAGAATGGATGGAATATTTTAAAGAACTGTATAGGGTGGAAAAACAGTAGAAATGAGACAGGAAATTGGGAAATGGGTAACAACTACGTAGACATACTGGATGAAGTAATAAGTGAAGAAACAATTCAGCAGGTTAAATTAATGAAGAGAAATAAAACAACTGGAATAGAAGGTATCCCAACAGATTTCCTTAAGGAATGGTGCACTGAAATAAATAGAGTTAAGGTTCTAATAGACTTATTTAATACTAATAAAGTGAAGGGTTACATACCGGAAAAATGGGAGAAAAGCAATCATACATCCAATATACAAAGACAAGAATAGTGTTGACAAACCAAACAACTATAGAGGCATTGCATTACTGTCAATTGTAGGCCAAAGGTTTACTGGTATTATGGCAAGTAGGATACAAACATGGGTTGAAGAATATAATATTCTCTCGGAATTTCAGATGGGCTTTAGAAAAGGGAGGAGAACAGCTGATAATTTAATAATTATAAAAACATTGGTAGATAAATACTTAAAAGACAAAAGAGGAAAGTTATATATGGCTTTGTGGATTTAGAGAAAGTATACTATTGGATAGAGCTACAATTGTTGTGGCATGAATTGTTGAGCAAAGGAGTGAGTAAACAAATGGTGCACATCCTTAGAGCATTATATGAGAAGAATACCTTTAGTATAAGAGTAGAGGAAGGGGTTGTAACAAGAGAAATCCAGCAACAGAAAGACCATAGGCAAGATGTAATTCAAGTGGGGTCCTATTTAATTTATATATAAATGACATATTAATGGAAATTGGGAAGAATAACTTTATGCCAATAATTAATAATATCCAGATTCCAGGATTACTGTTTGCAGATGATCTAGTTGTAGGTGCAATTACAGTGAATGGTTTAAAACAATCCTTGCAAGCATTACAATAAGTGATCAAGGGAGGGGGGGGGGGGGGAATTGAGCAAGTATGAAAAATGGAAGAATGAAAATAAAAATGAGTCTAGGGTAGCAAGAGAATGTACTTATCTAAGAGTTAAAATAGACAGTGGTTGCAATTGGGAAAACAAAAGAAATTTGCTTTGACAAAAGAAAATGGAGCTTCGTCAACTATCATAAGTTGCAAATACAAAGTACCTAATTTGAGGCAAAAATTGGGTAGGCGGGGACAGACGGACGGATGGATGGTTTATTTTCTGTTGCCATACACTGTACACATAGACTCATAATAAATGTACATTAATTAAATAATTCACTTATACTGTAAAAAGTTTTGTCATGTAAAAATGAATGTAGTGATCTTTTAAATTTACACATGTCATCTATCTTAATAATGTCATATGGGAGAGCAATGACAATTATACTTATGATTAATTCCACCAGAAAATAGGTCAGGAACATATCAAATTGAATGCACAAATTGTGAAAAGTTCTACATAGGACAAACCAAAAGAAGTTAAAAATCAAATCTAAAGAGCACTTTAGAAACATAAAAATTGAAACAAGAAGATAAATCGGCAGTAGCATTTCACTTTTGGAAAGAAAACCACAATCTAGATCCAAATCCAAAATTGCTAAAAACCATGTCAGGCCACAATTAACTCACAACCTGGGAAAACATCCTCATATGGAAAAACAAAGAGCACCTAATAAACTTTGAAATCCCGCCAGTAGACAGCTTAGTTAAGAAGTTCATCATTTCGCTAACAGAGAGGAGAGCACAAGCAAACGCAGCCAGCAATGGCAGTTGGACCCGTGAGGTTGAAAATGAAAGCATAGGCTTTCAAAACTAGTCCCTCATAATAAAAATGTAAGTGACGTAGTGTTAAAAAACCAACTCAACAAATTAATACCACATTCATCGATGCTATTGGCACACACTGCAACTGAAGTATTATCTGCATACATAGTTATATCACTGATGTTCTAAATCATTTACATACAAAATAAACAACAAAGGTCCCAAGACCGAACCCTGTGGTACTCCATAACTAGGCAACTACTTCCTGGAATAATAGTTCCTCACTTTAACTATAGATTCTCTAGACCTAACAAATGACATAATTCATTTACCATGCCTCTTATACCCAAATGATAAAGCTTAGTTTTTAAAAATAGATGATCTATTGAGTCAATTACACTACTCAAATCAAAGAACATACCAACTCCATGCATATTTAAATCCATACAATCATGAATAAAATTAAAAGTTTAACACAGGCAGTATTAGTTGATTTCCCATGTATGAAGCCATACTGATTTACAGTTAATACATTGTAGCTCATTAAAACCTTAAGAAGTCTATTACACAATATCTGTTCAAATATTTTATAAAAAGAACTTAACAATGATATAGATCTGTAATTTCTTAATATTAAATGGGTCACCATTTTTAAATACTGGTACTATCAAATCTATTTTTATGCAGCCTGGAAACTCACCTGTCACTATAGCAAAATTAAATATGTTAAAGGAATAATGATGTTCTTTAATGTAGCTTTTATAACATTTATAGATATTTGGTCGTACCCAGCTGCTTTTGTATTTTGAACTGTTTAATGATTTTTTTTTCTATTTCCAATTCAGTAACAGGTAAGAGAACCATAGATAGAAGTATGGGGATTAGAAGGAAGATGGGAAGTCATAGATGAGGTGCATAGGGAATTTTGTAAAGAAATGCTTGGGTTACCAAATGCAACCATTAGACAGGTAGCACAAATAGAGCTGGGTAGAGTGGCAAGTAAGGGAAAGATTGTGGAAAGGGCATTGACATTTTGGTATAGAGTATTGAACTTGGAAGGAAAGAATTTGTTAAAACTGTGTTTAGTATATCAAGAGAAAAGTTTCAAGAACAAGTGATGGATAGACTGTCTCAGAAATAACTTGGAAAGTAGTGGCTTAGGGGAAATGTGGAGAGGAAGAGTAAATAATGTGAATCATTTCTGGAAATCAGCAAGGAAAAGATTTGATGATATAAAAAAAAAAAAAAAAATATACTTAGTGAAATAGCTGAAAAGGTATCTTTAGTTTTTTATATACCAATGAAAGATTCATGGGGAAGGGAAAAGTACATAGAAGTGACATATAAAGAGGAGCGAGAAGGTGCTGCATGGCTGAAACAAGAGTATGGAGGTTAAAAGGTTTAAGGAAAGGTATTCCACAAAATCAATGTCCTATATGTGGCAGAAATGAAGACATCGAACATATATTCTTTAAATGTAAAGGGACTGAAGTTTGGAGAAAAGAGTATATTAATATGGCCAATTCTAATGTGAATTGAAAAATAAATGGGTATGGACAATAAATGGAGTCAAAAATGGTGTAACAAGCTAGAATTAACAAACTATTGTAAAATATGAGTATGACCGGGAAAGAGCCAGGGCTGAAAACCAGTCATATTCACCTGTATACATCCTAGCATAAATAAATTTCAATGTCAATTTCAATTCCAACAGAAAGTGGTGGTTATAACAAAATTTTAGTTATGATTTTAACGTAGAGAGATTAAGCACACACTTTTACAATGAGTGATGTAACATTATTTGTGCATTTAGTTGTTATAAACTTACCCCTTTTGTGAATCCAACGCCTGGTATTAGAGTAAGTTCCTTCCTCTTTATCCCAGCTTCGTAAGTTATAGACACTGCCTTTTAAAATGGAAATTTCCTTCTCTGAATTACCTAATTTACATTGCAGTTCAAAGTTTTTTCTCCAAACTGCTTTAAGTTCATCACACAGTTTTCGATCTTGATCCTTAAGAAAATTTATTGTAGCTTTCTGGGCAGTATCATTTCTTTTTGTGGCCACTAGTTTTCTTCTAAATTCTTCAGCAGCCGTTTGCATCAGTCTGATATGCTCCTTTAGATTTATAACCTCCTTTCCTTTGGAATCCAAGTCTTTCAAAAGATTTTTCACAGTATCTGTCTTTTCATTTCGCAACTGCAAATCATAGTGGTTTAATACATGCTTATAAACTTTTTCATCCCTCCTCTTTCTTTCAAGCTCTAGTTCTCCTAAAAGGAAAGATTTTGCCTCCTGACAAATTTGATTTTGGTACATAAGCACTCCTATTTTATTTTTCAATTGGGTGTTTTCATGGAGAAGGTGATTCATTTTAGCTTTCAAATGTACAAGCTCTGAGAGCTGTCTGTATTGTAGCATGACATTCTTCTGATCTTCAAGGTGTAAGTAGTCCTCCAATACCTTTGCTTCCACCTGCAGGTTATGTTTCTTTACTCTGTTTGCTAGCTCTATTTTTTCTTTTTCTAAAGTCCGACTATGCCTCAGTAATTTAATAGCAAATCTCGAAAATGACTTATTTTGATTTTCTGAGTATTGGCCTTCTGAGTCAGCATGCTCTCCTTGTGCACCACTAAATGTTTCGGGGTTTTCATCACACCAAACAATGTCATTGTTGATCAAATGAGCATTCTGTTCTGGATCTTGCTGTGTGAATGCCTCAAGTAAACACAGAGCACCATCATTATTATTTTGCTTTATTTTGTGAGAAATGGCATCTATAGTTTCACATTTACATATGCTTTTAACATTTTCTAGCTCTTTGCATTTGAGTATTACTGTATTTCTTGTCTGATCTAATTCCCACAAGGCATCTTTTGCAATAAATTTTTCAGCTTTGTCTCTGTGTATATTTAATAATTTGTACAGAGAACTTTCTAGGTGCTCTATGCTTACTAAAAGACTTTCTTCAATTTCATCCTTTGCTGTAACTAATCCATAAAGTTTGACGTAATGTGCAACAGCTTCCAATAACTCTGTGTTTGCTTCCTTAATTAGATTTACTTTTTTATATGCATCTTCTAATTCATTAATACGCTTCTCCAAAGCAGACTGTATTTCTTCTTTGGCTGCAATAACACCTTGAGCTTTCAGATATTGCACTGCAAGTTCTTCTAATGCCATTATACTGGAACTTCCAAAATTGTACTCATCAGAAATCACAGAATGCATGTCTGTAGGATCGCTAGCTACTTTTTGTTTTATTGTCCTCATAAACTGAAGCTCTTTCTGAAGATCTGTTTCTGGCTTGTGATTAAATTTTAAATCATAAATTTCATCTTGTATCATTTTGTTGAATGCACTTGCATTATCATCGTCAAGCTGCTGCTGCTCCTCCTCCTGCTCCCTTGGTTTTAATGAAGCCTGCAACACATTTTGCTTAGTCTCTCTGCTTTTCTGAAGAATATCTACCATTTGACAAAGTTGGTCTTTATATATTTTCATTTCAGCCTCATAAGAGTGTAACAGCACCTCCTTTTCAACCTTAAATAGGCTTATTAACTGGGTAGCTAATAACAAATCACTTCTCAATTTTTCTATTTGTCTTTCTAACAGGGCTTCTCTTTCTTCAGGTTTTTGCCCCTCCTCTAATATAAAAAATTCACTGCCTTTACAGGTCAATTCTTCATTTTCATTATCTATCTGCTGCCTGTAAATATCTAGAAATGTATGGTATTTCATTAAAAATTCTGCATAGGTACTGACCTCATTCCTATGTCCATCTAAGTCCATGAATTTTGATTCCTTTTCTTTCTCATCTTTGTTCATTATTGAAGCTTCCATTTCTGTTTGCCCTATGCTGAATTTATTTTGATAAGCACACACCTTCTCCCTTGTCTCATTTAAGTTAGCACTCAAATCTTCAACCATGTTCATAAACTCTCTACTTCTGAGCTTACTCTTCAGCATTTTACTTATTGGTTCATCAGCTGTAAACAAACTTTTGTATTTTTGCAGGCTTTGTTGATATTCATTCAATTGTCTTCTATAGCAATTGATTTTATTGTCTTTCTTGTAGAGCTGTTTCTTAATTGTACTGACCTGATGATTGCAATGACTGGTAAGTTTTTTATAATAACCCAAAGAGCCCACAGATATTTTAAACAGGTCCCAGTAGCTTTCAGGTAGCAACTCATTTGATGTTTGTGATTCCAATGCACACATATATTTTTGTAGTCTTTCTATCATTTCTTTATAATCAAAAAACACAGATTTGAATGCAGCTGCCTCCATTTGATTTTTTTCCCAGTTATCCTTTGCTTCTTGCAATTTTTCAAAGATTCCTTCTTCATGATCTGAAAATTCTAAAACTTGCACTTCTAAAGTGTCTATGAGCTCTTTACACATTGCTAATTTTTTCAAATTCTCATCTGTTATAGATACTGAAACCTGGAAAATGTCTTTCTGGTACTTTTCCTTTACAGACGATATGTCATTTAAAATGCCTGCTGTTGTTCTAATGGAATCGTTCAACTTTGTTTCTATTGTATTTATACATTCTTTGTAATGAATGCATTCACTATGAGACATTTCATATGGTTCAAAAGGTGATTTTTCATCTTTTTCCCCAAAAGCTTCTAGCTGATTTTTCTCTGAATGATTTGAATCAATTCTAGAGAATTCATCACTAGTTAGGGGTTGCACTTTCATTCTAAGATCCACAGCTTTAATAAAGTCCTTAATGTTTTCAATGAATAAATTCATGTGTTCATCAAAAGTGGGACTAAAATTCACTCTCTCTTTACCAAGAATTTCCTTGTAACTCAAATTCTTCTCTACTTCACAGTCCAAATCCCTAATATCTTCTTTGGCCTTCACCAACTTCATTATCAAAGAGGATAAACAAGCAAAATGAAAATCAAGGAAGTGATCTTCTTTATTTACACAATGCTTCAAATGTCTGTCAACAGGCATTTGATCTTTATCAGAGGGAAATTCTCCATTTTCTGTATCACAGCCATTACTGCTTTCTGGAAGTATATCGTACATAGCTTGCATATTTGGTGATTCACTTAAATTAAATTTGTAGCCTAAGACTTCTTTTCTCTGTAAGTCTAATATTCTTTCATAGCTATCTTTACACTTTTTAAGCTCACACTGCGTTAAATCTAAGTCTGCTACAAGTATTTTGAACTGTCGTTTCAGAAGTGTCACAGTACTTAAGAGGTCATGAGTGTCTACTGTGCCAAACTGTTGTGAAGACATTTCCTTTATCTCAACCATCTCTCTTACTTCATTCAGCATGATACCAATGTCATCTTTATCACAGTCATTTGATTCTACATGTAAGGACAATTTCAATAACAGGTTTTTCAGCACCATAATTTCCTTCAAATGGTTTTCTGGTTGAGAATGGTATCTGCAAGAGAAAGTAATACCGAGTTAATTTACACACATTTATGCATTGGTTCATACAAATTCATCATAACCAGAGATAAGAGATTTTGTTTTCAATGATGAATGAGAAGTTGTTGAATTAAAACACAGAATGTTTCATCTGCATTTGACATAATTTTAAAATGATGTATAGGTATTTTTTTTAGTGATAAATGAGAATGTAATATTTTTAAATTTGCATAGAATAATAAACATTTATTTCAAGTTACAAAAACAAAACTTTAATTTAACAATTACATCACACCATGAAACTAGGATTTCAATGAAAAGAAGTTAGCAGTTCCAGTACCTACCTACAAGGTACAAAAGTAAGGTGCCAGGCATGAAAAATACCTGCTCTAACCTAAACAAAGCCAATACCACATGTATGCCTGCAAGAATAACTCAGAAGAGCTAACAGTAAACTGACACCATACACATGGCAGGTCCTAGAGCAGTGTGTCACAAGCTAACCAGAAATGCTATTGTTGAAATACCAGGTACAGCATAGAAAATATTAGAGGAGTATTAGCAGTTGTATTAAGTAAATCACTCAGTCATAAATTGTGGGGAGTTTTGTATATTTATGTCCTGTTGAAATAAAGTAGTGGAGTGGTGTGAAAAGTTGTAGATAAATAGTTAAATGCGAATGTTCTGTTTAAGTTACTGTAGTGTAAACAGGATTCTGTAATAATGAGCATGAGAGCTTGTGATCTTAATGGTAATTGTGGTGCATATTGCCATAAGGAAGTCAAGGTGTGTTCTGTGAAAGTTGTAAGTTTTGGTTTCACTGGGTGTTTAGTAGCACTGTAATGATGCAAAGGATTGTACTGAGTGGTATTGTGAACTGTGTAGATATAAACCATTGGGCAAACATCAGGAGAAAAACATTTCTAAGAGCTAAAGCTTGCCAAAAAGGAATCTAGAAGCATGGTTTTGGCTTCAGACCATTTGGAGGTCAAATCATTGGATTTTAATGTGCCATCTGAGAAGGAAAAGGCATTTCTCTGCTGATGATCAACATCAGATCAACTGTGCAACAGGTTCAATGTCCTTGAAGCTGTTGAACAGTCCCACTGAGCAGGTTTTGGATGAGAGTTGCAGGAAAAAAAAATGTTTTTGACAAATAAGTTGTTCTTTTCCAAGTAATTATAAAGCCTATTGAACATTACTTTCTCAAATACTTTTGAGAAAACAGAAGAGAAAGATACAGGCCTGTAATTTGAGACATCTTGTTCACCTTTTTTAAAAAGTGGTTTGACAATAGAGTACTTCATACTGTTAGGAAATATTCCACCCTTTAGCGTTTCATTACATAAATAGCTAAGGGGAATGCTTAATAAGTCAGAACATGCTTTTAGGATTTTGTTTGACATTTCATCATATTCAGAGGAACTTTTGGTCTTGAGCAAATTTATTATATTTTTTATTTCAGATGGTGTAGTCATTTTTTTTTAAATTTGGGCACTCCATTTACAAAATAAGTTTTCAAAAAACTTAATGCTGATTGTTTACATCCATAATTTATGTTTAATTTGTTTGTTACATTTAAAAAAAAATTGTTGAAAATATGCACAGCCTTTTGAGAATCATTAATTTTTTGATTACCGGAATTCAGAGTGATTGAGGAGCTTTCTTGAGAGCTCTTACATGTTTCTCTTTTTATTATATTCCAGATATTTTTAATTTTATTATCAGAATTGCATATCTCTTTATTATAATGCAATATTTTAGCAGCTTCTATTGTTTCTTTTAGAATTTTACAGTACTTCTTGTAGTGACATTCTAAGTTTGGGGTCTTACTAAGTTTCAATTCCTGATATAATTTTTGCTTATACTTGCAAGAAGATTTAATACCTAATGTAATTCAGGTGTTATTTTCCTTCTGTTTATGTATTTTACTATATTTGACTTGAAAGGATGCTACGAAGTGAGAGTTGAAACATTGTACAAAATGATTGAACTTGTCATTTACTCCATCTATTTCATAGACTTCAGCTATTTAAATATTTTGAGGGTGCCTTCAACTACTTTTTATGATTTACAATATTTATAGTTTGGTTATAACTTTAGGTTAATCTCTTTAATAAGAAAGCAATACGAATTAATAAAATTTTGTCAGACATAAAATTGAATGAATTACCTTTTGTTTTAAACTATTGTGATTCTATCTTGATCCAAAACTTGGATGGAAAAAACAGGTGGCAAATGTATGTACTATATTATCCCAAGTAATCTTTCTATTTAGAAAACTGAAGACACTCGTGTCATTTGATACTCTCAGACAGGTATTCTTTGCTTTATTTGAGACTCACTATGGCATACATTTATGGGGTCACTCAACTGAGGTTCACAAGATCCTCCTCCTACAGAAAAAGACATTGCGGATTCTTTTAAATAAAAATAGCAAAGAACCCTGTAAACCACTGTTTACTAAGTTTAAGGTTATGACCATGTACAATTTCTTTATATTCAAATCACTAATTTACTCAAAATAAACATTAACCAATATTCCTTCGAACTGATCTCCATAACTTTAACACAAGAAATAAGCATAAATTGGAATATCCGAAATGCAGACTAAGCCTTAGTGCAAACACTTGCTTTTTTAATGGTACTAATATATTTAACAAACTACCAGAAGCAGCAAGAGTAGTCCCAATTAATAGATTAAAAGTGTGTATTCACAACTGGTTTATAAATAACCCATTTTTCTCAATTGATGAATTTATGTATAATACTGTTGACATTTTTCTGTAACCTGAATCAATGTAAATAAACTGTAATCATATATGTAAATAAGTTTTAAACTGTAATCATATACGTAAATATATTTTTGACGATGTCATTTCTTGATGTATTCTGGCTTCTGACAAATCACCATTATTATTATTATTATTATTATTATTATTATTATTATTATTATTATTATTATTATTATTATTATTATTACCTAACATACTCAATATTTCAGAACGTATATCTTAATATCAAAGTTTGACACTCTTTACAAACAAGTAAGGATGTAAACATTAAGTACCTTTAATACCCATATTTTAATCTAAAAACTGTATATTTTAATACGTAATTTTGAAACTCCATACATATAAGTAAGAATGTGAAAACTAAGTGACATGACACAGACTAAAAGTCACGTGAAGTTTTTTATGTTTAGTAACTGTTTCACTAAATGGATTAGAAAATTAATATTTATTGCATGTATGTATTTTAGTACAGTAACAATTTAGAACAACATTGACAAAATTTCTATGTACATGTATATTATTTTCAGAATGTAGATTGTAGCATTAAATTTTGTACACAATGATGTAAGCACCACATAGTGATATAGGTTGTAAGAGCCAAGTGATATTCAAAGTTAAAATATTCATTATTATTGTAATGTGAGAACTTTAAATGTTGTATACTTGGTGCATTTAATTTTGTATGCTTTGAGATGTTCTTTGTTCAAGGCAGTTCATGAACCTACAGAACACAATCTAATCTAATCAAATGACTCCTATTATGCTCACTTAAAGTTATTGAGAACATAGCTTCTTGGAAGCAATTGTCAGATATTGTATTAGTGTGAAAATATTCTTCTTGGCAGACCACCTGCATGTCCTTAGAGGCTACAGATTACAAATGGAAAGGCATAGTGAAATTAGTGCAACCTACTGCATTAATCAATATCTATTACAAGGATTTCATCTAATAAATAAATGCTAATGATATGATGTGCAGATTCTGTGACACAAGAATCAAATGGAAGAGGCATGGCGAATATGAAAGACACACAAAAAAAAAAAAAAAAAGTTTCTTTGTTACAAGAACTTTGTGCCATTGTTAGTAGAACAGCTAAGCCATGATTGTAACAGTAACAAATTAAACATAGTAATAGCATAGGTAGCATCAGACTGAAAAATTCAATGCCATAGCAGGCATTTGAACCACAGATCTCCTGGTCACTAGCCGGTTGCTCTACCACTGAGCAACCATGGCAACATGCCAACATAGCATTGAATTTCTCAACTGACTCACATGTTTTCCAGTAAACCACAAGGTGATCTCAAATTATTTTGAGATGACAACCCTAATGGTGATTTACAATGTTGCAAGTACTTTAAGTCTCAGGATTCATAGTACGGTCAACTATTATGGTCTGTTAAACCAATAATAATAGCATTCTTGACATTGAAAACAAAAGGTGAGTCTTGCTACGTTTTCTGTGAAAATTCCCTTCAATGTCTGTCTATCGATATCAAATGCTGACAGTAGAGATTTCTCTCTACATACAACTTAGTTTTAACAGCAAGAAGGACAACTATGAAAAACAAAAATGTCACAACTTCTAAATTGCAGTTTGTTGATATCTGATGTGTGGTATTTGACTCTATTCTAGATAGTGATTGAAATAAAAGATTTGAATTTGGAAATGAGGCATTTTAATAAATGTTATTCTAGTTACCTGTTAATTTTAATTTTGGTAATGTCGTTACTCAGTAATTCTACCGAAAAATTAGCACAAAATTAATGCAAACTTATGGTAAACATACAACATAAAACACCACAAATTATAGTTATTAATGTGAATTTTTAAAACAATTATCAACACAAAATCTTGCCTCTGATCATAATCAAGATAAATGGATCCTTCTAGGCAACTTCCTTTGGAACTAAATGTTACAAAAGTGAACATTGATGTCAATAAGAGCACAACTTCACAAATCTGACCCTATTTGTATTACATAAACACGTAACAAAAGATATACAATACCCATAATGATTCACATGTAGATGACAACTTTATTTTTGCACTTTCTTGCTTTGAGAAACTGGCACAGAGGGAGTTCATTAAGTCATTAGGGAGGTCATTACAGAAATAATTTTCTTCATAAGGTGAGGGAATAGGCAAACATTTTTCATACATTTTATGTTCTGAAAGAATGTATAATGTTTTCAAACATTTTTTATGTTCTTTTATTACAGTTCCAAATTCAATTGTTTGTGTTGTTTTCCACAATACAACTATTTTTTATAAAACTGCAACATAGCAGAACCCAGAAGAGTTTAGAGCAAAATTGTCCCCTCAAAGTTTGTAAAGATGCCACGAATGAGAGGAGCAGCCCATACAATACACTATATTGTTAAGAGGGATGATGGGTGAGAGCTAGCTTTTCCACAATTTTCATGCTAGAGGCTTCAGTTTTGTAGAAAGATATTCTGTTGAATTTCATTTATTAAAAATGTGGGTGTTTTTTTTTTTGTTTGTTTTTTTAAATTCAAACTCTTATCTTATCATACAATTTTTTTAATAATATCAATTTTTTTGGCTGTACCATAGAAGTATGTATAAGAGCTTCAAATATGAGATTTTTTTATAACTTTATTACAAACACAGAAAAAAAAAGTATCCATTGTGATAGTAAAATTTTTACTGCTTCTGTACACATTTTTTTTTTATTTATTTATTTCAAGAAGTACTACTGTAATAAAAAAAATTCCCATACTCAGTTTTGGGAAGATGCAATAAAATTTTCAGCTTGTTAGCATTAGTTTGTGGTTCACATTAAGATTTGAATGTGCAGGAATTTTGCAAAAATTAAAGTCTAGAAAAATGGCTTTTAAAGTTTGCATGCAATCTGACAGGAAATTTGACTTGCAGGCTTCTTTACAAGGGAATATTTTCCTTGTTCTATTACAGGAAAATACAAGCAGATATTATTGCTCCTTATATTATCATTTACTGATGATTTTCTATTATTAGAGTACACAGACCATGAATTAGCGCAAAAATCTTAAGAAAATCTGCAAAATTGCAACAATTTTATACAACATATCACAATGGCAGCACCTGTCATGCTCACTATGGGACATTTAATAATGCAGACCTTCAAATATGATGTAATTAATATAATTTGCAGATGTCTTAGAGCTTTGAAGCTTTGCATACATGTACTTTAATGTGTCTAACATTTTTTCCATGCAAAAAACAAAAAAATCATAATTTTACCAAAATGACTGAAATTTCACACATCACCCCCCCCCCCCAGCCCTAAAATGCAATGCAATGCAGAAACAATAGAATCAAACAAAACTTTTCATTCTTATAAGAATTCCCTAATTATTTGTCTGCTTTTGCAGCATCAGTACAAACATGATAAAAAGAAGCAACTTTTTACTATTAATATTATTCCATTACCTCTGCACACTTATCATTTGCATTAGATCATGATGGAATTTTTCTTCATATTCACTGCAGCATTGGGCCATGCTATCTTTGTACTCCTTTATGAAAACCTTGTAGCTATTATGAAGCTGCTCCATCTGAAGTTCAAGGTTCTTAATCTGAAATGTTAAAATAAATAAAACTGAGAACACAACCATACCTTTATTGTCAAACGAGAGTGTGAAGTTAGTGGCTTTTTCTCAAATAATCAACTTAGTTTGCTATTTAGCTTATACTCTATATGAGGGTCACTCTGAAAGTTCTGAGAATCAGAATTTATTCACCATCAAATCTCACAGATATTGGCTTCGTCAGTCATTATTACAATATTTGTCTTATTTCTAGAATCTATTTACAATATTTGTTGTATAGTATATTTACAATGTTTTATATAATAAACCTACAGTTTAACAAAATTAACAAAATTATATATCTATTAATTACCTAATTCCTACTATCACAAATAAAATAAATCGTCTGTACATCAGTCAAAATATTCATCTATATTACAAAAAGCTTTTAACTTTAGTCATTTGGTAATTATGCATTTAAACTGTTTGGTACTAATTGTTGCTATCTTGTAGGAGCCTATTATAAAGTTAAATACCCATACATGTATAATGATGCTGGGTTATTGATAATCTTGTAGTAGTAATGTCTATACATTTTTTCCCCTCTTATTGCAGATGTATTTATATTTTATTTAATGAATAAAAGAGCATATAAAATGAATAAACTGGGGATTCGGCAACAACAAATTGTGCTAAAAGTCTAGATAGTAACACATACAACCTCAAAAATGTGCAACATCAGCACTGCTGTGTACATGTATACAGGTGTTGCTATGCCACATACCAGGATGCATCTCCAGCAAGAGAATTTCAACACTATGATTCTCTGTGACTTTAAACTCAGTTTAGAGGAGAGAAAATACCTTGCATTTGGGGGTCTTTGTCCTTTATAATCCACCATTTATCAATGTTTTGCAATGTTTGAAGATGAAGATTGCTCAAGATGGCCAGCTTCAACAACAAATGAAAATGTGGTGAATGTAGAGCGCAAGTTGCGGGAAGACGGTTCAAGAAGCCCTGAAAATTGGATCAGTAGCAATGAGGAAAATCCATAAAGAAAATCTTCACATCAGGAAGGTCTGCAGTTGTTGGATACCCACCATCTCACAAATGAGTGCAATGGTGCCGGGAAGTTACAAATAAATTTGATGGGGGAAGATCCAAAAACACTTTTAATATTGCAACAGGGGACAAAAGCTGGATATCTGGACAAGTGTGGGTCTTTCCAAGAGAGGATACCCAACAAAACTAAGCAAGAAGGATTGGAAAGAAAATTATTTATTCTTTCTTCTCAGCTAGCAGCCATGTTGCAACATCTCCACTTGAGGGACAAAAGACTGTCACTGGCACCACAAAATGTCTCCAATGAACTGAGAACAAGCACTCTAAGACTTGTCTGCGTGCAGTTTTGTTGTATCAGAGCAATGCCTCTGCCCAGAATGCAAGAGTCAGATTATTTCCCATCCCTCCTACAGTCCAGAACTAGCCCCACATGACGTTTTTCTATTCCCCAAAATAACAAAAAGAATCCTTGGTCAATAATTTGAATCACCTGAAACTGCAGTATTTGGTTACACAGAATGTATTTTCACTCTTTCCAAAGAAGAGTGGCGTTAGGCATTTGAAAAAGATTCGAAAGGATGAGACATTGTATACCAGGCAATGGACAATACTTTGAAAAGATACAATGATCAGATCTATAATTTTTAGATGTTATCACATTCATTTTCAAAACTTTCAGAGTGACTCTCATGTACTTTACAACATAACTTGTTCTGAAATCAAGGGTAAAAGAAGCATTTTGAAATATAGTAGTTTCACTTTAAATTTAAAGGTGTTGTAAACAAAACCACACGACAAGACCCCCTCACTGGCTGGTGGAGAAACTACAACTTTTCCCAAATAGATAGATAGATACTTTATTTCACTGCTTAGGACATGGCCCGGTGGCAGCGCTGTCAATATAAGGAATCATAGTCACATTGATGTTGCAGATTGAGCTCCAATTTTTTATGTTGAAAATAAATCAAAAACAATAGTATCCATTCCTTAAAATTATGAAGTTTTGAGTTGTAACTGCTAGATTTAGGTCTCTCTTCTGCTCAACAACAATGATCTTTACCCACAGCAAGGCAAGGAGTGTCTATGTGTAAGACTGCACTAAAGATAACTTGCAACCAAGATATGGCTACAAACGTGTTTCATTTTTTACCACAGAAAAAAGAAGAAAAAAAAAACTGGTGTGATAAAAATTGCATATTTTTGTATGTTCTGTCATTTAGTACTTTTTAAATAGCGACATATGCAAGGAATTAAATACTATAGTGAATCATTCTAATTTGTAGATAATTTTTTTCTTGTCAAACGTGGGCCTGTAGGAGAGAAAGCCGTGACATGCATATTTTTATTTTTGATCTACTTTCACTAAAATAAATTCCAGCTCGATCTGTTAGCATATTGTCATTTTCTCTACTAAAACAGTTAGAATTTATGGTTATTCTTATGTAGGGAAATTAAAAACAAAAGTCTGATATGTTCCACTCACATGACTTTCTCTACAGACTATTGCTATAAAAGATTACTCCTTTATCTGCATCATGGTAATCAAGATAAACATTAGCAGAAATGGTTGTATTAGGTCTTTCTAATTAGAAGAGAAAAAGGTAATATACTATGCTAAACTGATAGTTAAATCTTTTAAACAGCCGGTAACTATGTGAAACAATTGAAATTCCATTCGCTATGCATGGCCAGGAGTAAAACAAAAGAGAGATGAAACGAAATATGACCTCAGCTTTGAGAAAAATTTAAGTAGCTTAAAATTTAAACCAACAACTAGGAATATCTTGGGAATGGTTAACTTTACAAAGAAAACGTAGATGCAAAAAATATGCCAGTTGAGGGTGTACCGCCATGTGATGGATCTGACCAGCCTGCATTGTTACAGGACCTGGGGCCCCAGTTGAAAGACTTGTTGAACACTCCACAACATCGAAACCTGAGATTCCACCATGATGTGTTAGCAAGCAGAAGTACAGGACATGAAGTCTAGGTGAGTCACTCAAGAGTCCAACATTCCTTGGTGGTACCCTGTACTTTTGGCGAAGAAGAAGAACAGTGAGCCACAATTCTGAAGCTCAATGCTGTCACCAAAAAGGACTCTTTGATGACACACTGGACACACTTGCTGGTTCTCAACTTCGGACATAAATCAGGATACTGGTAAGTGGCCCTAGATCCCAGAGACAGGGAACAGACCACATTCTCAATGGGCTAAGGGTTTTGGCAATTTACAGTTATCCCTTTGGCCTCTGCAATGTGCCAGCCACTTACAGCTTCTCATACATTCAGTGATGAGAGAGTTCACCTAAGATGCCTGCCTGCTTTCTTTGGTTGACATCATCATTGCAGGCAGAAGACCATCTGGAGAACTTGACCAAAATACTGTAAAGGCTGCAGACAGCTAACTTGAAGCTTAATGCGAAGTGCCAACTCTTCTACAAGGAAGTGAACTACTTGGGGCACATAGTCTACCCATCTGGTGCGGCCACGGACCCAGAGAAGGCTCAGGCCGTGAGAGATCGGCCTTGTCTGAAAGACAAACAAGATCTGCGAAGTTTCCTGGGCCCATGCAGTAACTAACCACTTGTTCAACAGAGGTTTCTCCAACATCAGAAAACCTCACGTCACATGCAGCCCTACATGTGGTCAGAAGAGGCAGAAAGCGTCTTCCAGGTGCTAAAGTCAGCACTCTGCAATGCTCCTATTTTGGTATTTCCACAACTGGTGGGGCTTTATTGCAGACACCGATGCCAGTGACATTGATATTGCCAGCATTTTATCACAGATTCAGTATGTCCAGGAGCAGGTAATTTGCTTACTACAGTAAGATGTTCTCCAAAGCAGAAAAGAACTACTGTTACCCAGCGAGAGCTCCTGGCAGTAGTAAATGCACTGGAGCACTTCCACAAGTACCTGTATGGTCAGTCATGATGCTGATTAAACTGCAGCTCATGTCCTGTGTGATTGTCCTAGTCTAGCATAACTATGAAATTGCTGCTCATTGAAGATCACAGATGGGGTGTTGTTCAGAGTGTGGGAGTCACATGATGGGAAGACCCAAAGAGAGCAGCTGATTCTCCCTTAGAGTAAGGTCACAGAAGTCCTGGAGGAAGTACATGCGGGGAGTTAGGGAAGACATTTGGGACCCAACCATCCCATCAATAAGCTCCAACAATGGTACTACTGGTTGAGACTATGGCAGATACTGATAGATGGTGCTGCCAAGTGTGGCAAGTTGCAACCCACAGACCAGGAGCTGAGGTCGCATGCAGCAGTATAATGTGGGAGGGAGGACCCTTCGAATGCAAAGCCATTGACATAGCTGGGCCATTCTCTCTGTCAGGCAGGGGCAACAGGTATCTGTTGGTCCCAATGGATTACTTGACTAAGTGGCTGGAGGTGTGCAACAAAGAGGCCAAGGCCATCACAAACTGCTTCGTGGAAGAACTGTTTTGTTGTTATGGGGTGCCAATGGAACTACACAGTGATCAGGGAATCAACTTTTGAGTCCAACCTCATGAGGGAAACACTCGAGTGACTTGGAGTGCACAAGAGGCGCATATCTCTTCACTCACAGTCAAACAGTATGGTTGAGTCATACACCAAGACTCTAGAAGAACATTTGAAGAAGATTGTGGCTAATCACCAGAGACTGGGATGTCAGGGTACCGCTTTTCTTGCTGGCATACAGTTCTTCAACCCATGACACCACCGGGTTGACACCGCCAGATTGGTCTTTGAAAAAGAGCTGAATCTACCATGCGATTTGATGATCGGTTGTTGTCCTGGGACAGAACAGTTAATAGTCAACAAAGTGAAGGATCCCATAGACCTACTTCATGACATGCATGAGATGGCCCATCAAAACATACAGCTGGCAAGTGATCCACTGCGACCAGCAGCCTCGGTTTCCAGCAAAGTGATCTCATGTGGCTATATTGCCCTATCCAGACTAAGGGATGCTGCAACAACCTTCAACAACCATGGCAAAGACCATACCTTGTGGTAAAGAGAATAAATATGTTGTCTACCACAGCCAGCATCAGAAGCAAACTCTGTAGGAAGAAACTGGCAGTACATTTGGATCGTCTAGCCTGCTACAATGATACTGGTTGTAACAACCAGATCTAAGGAGGGACCATTGTGGCAGTGCCATCTTCTGCATTGGTTCTCATGTTTGCCTTGGTATGCGAGTCCTTCGAATGCGTAACACATGAAATACGATATGATGGTAACTAGAATCTTTTGAATGTGGCACATCTGGTACACTAGATTATTCCAGAACTTCAGTTTCCACAAGCTTCTGGAAAGTCCTGTAATGGCATTCTCACGCTAGAAAAGGAGGAAGAATTGCAAGTCATGTGTGTTGTGAATTACGAGCAGTGGTGTGCAAACCATGGTTGGCATGCAACCATAAACTGTCTATGCATTGAAACGTTGAGAGATTTTTTTGCAACAGTGAATTTAAGAATTTACTTTTAAACAATTTTGAGTCAATAACATTTGTTACAATATTTCATATAATGAACATCACCTTATTATCCCACTTTTATTTTCAGTTTTGAACGAATGATATTTAGATTCAAAGGCACCAAATTTTTGTATTTCATTGTATCAGTTTTCCTATTTTCAAGTATGCAAAAAATTGTAATCTTAGGAATGATAAATTGAGTGTAATAATTTTGGGCCATACAATCAGATTAATAAACATGTCAAAACAACTATTCCATATACAGTAAATGAAAATTTATAAAACAATATTGGTCATTCCCAGTGAGGAAACAAAACTTAGCGTGACCATTATTGCTGAGGCTAACAGTGAAAGTGCTAAAATTACCAGTCAATGACAGATGGGGTCATTATTCATTGACCTTACAACATATTCAAATACAATTACAAATGCAATTGAAGGTCAAAATTTGGCCTGTACATGGGCCATTGAATAAGTATACAAGTTTCAAAATAGATATTGCTAAGGCAAGTTGATGTTACCATAGTGTACCATCAATTGTTACATGTCAACAAAACAAATTTGGTACTGCTTGATAATTTCAATTCAGTTCAATTCAATTCAATTTATTAGTCCTGTAAATCATATACGTGATATAGGATAAGTCAGTGTTTACAGTTAAATAGAAACATATTTACAAAACCAATGAATATTTCATACAATGATTAACTTTTTTGCTTTGAAAAAACACATTATATAAACATTAGACCACACAATAATTCTCAACTATTAAAATGTATTTTGAAACAATATTACAAGAAACTTTTATGTACAATTGCTGAAGGAAACATCACAATTAAGCATACAAAAATTTACAAATATCTATGTTTATACAATAGTATTACAATAATAAACACAATATACACAATTACCAATACTACATTTTTACTTACAAAGTACTCAAAATACAGACTCTTAGGTCTTATCACTGTAATTCATATATTCTTCCACCGAATAGAATTGATTGAGATTTAGGAATTTGTGAATTTCCTTTTTAAACTTGGTAACAGAATTAATACCTATTAAGGGATCAGGAAGTTGGTTGAATAATTTGATGCCACTATATTTGAGTGCTTTCTGAAACATTTTAGTTCTATGGGTCTTTAAATGCAGTTTGTTTTTGTTCCTAGTATTGCGTGCATGTATATCTGACTTTGCTGTTATTAACATTTCTTTTACGTACAGACTTGGAAAGGTGAGTATATTTAATTTCTTAAAATGCTCTCTACAGCTTTCTCTTGGGGGAATTCCCAACATGATTCTCAACGCTCTCTTTTGCAAATTAAATATTGTGTTACTGTAACTAGAATTTCCCCATAGCTTTATTCCATATAACAATAGTGAGTGAAAGCATGCATAATAACAAGTTTTCAATACCTCACTAGAAACACGAGACTTTAATTGGTAGAGGATAAAGCACACTCGACTTAACTTATTTATCAATGTCTCCACATGCTTGTCCCACCTGAGATATTGGTCAACCCACAGACCCAAAAATTTTGCTTTAGTGTTTAATTGAATTATTTTTGATCCAGAATTAATGCTTGGCAGGCCCTGATTCTTTAAGGTTCTATTATGAAATTGGACAGATATAGTTTTATCCTCATTGATTATTAGTTTATTTACTTTGAACCTGCTCAAAACTTTGTTTGTGGTGCTTGATATATTAGAATCAAGCTTCATACTGTCCTTCCCACTTATGAATATACTTGTATCATCGGCAAATAAAGTAATGTTTACGTCCGATTCATTCATTCATTTATTATCTGCTAAAAAGAATACAAGCATATTCAAAGCATCGTCATGTTAAATATTTACAATAACATATACAATTTAATATATACAAAAACAGCTTTTAAAGTAACATTTTACAATTCATAATTAATTACTGTATTATATAAATACTGTTTATTTTGTCAGTATTAGTTAAGATATTCGTCAGTTGAATAATAACATCCTTCAATACAAATTTCTTTAAATCTTTCTTGAATATCTTAAAGTCATTAACATTTTGCAGATAAGCAGGGAGTTTATTATACAGTTCATGAGCTGCAGCAGTAGGTTTGGTTTTATACTTTTCTAATCTATGTGATTGTATATAAAAATTTGTATTTCCTCTAGTGTAATGTTTATGCATTTGTTTGTTTGTTTTGCCTATATCTTGTCTGTTGAACAATTGTATTATTACTTCATATATGTATAGTGAATATACTGTTAAAATGTTTAGGTCTCTGAAGGTTTGCCTACATGAATCTGTTTGTTTCATCCTCAAAATTAGTCTTATTGCTCTTTTCTGGAAAAGGAATGCTCGGTTAGTGTATTTTTAGCACAACGTCCCTACACAGTTTCCCATATGAAAGATGCGGGTAGATTAATCCATAATATAAAATTATTTGTATGTTAACATCCACTATATTTGTCATTTTCTTCATTATGAATAATCCTGAACTCAATTTGTTACATATATAGTCAATGTGTTTATCCCATGTCAGATTTTTATCCAAGATAACTCCTAGAAAATTTGCACTGTTGACTACATTTACTTCCCTGTTTTCAATAACTATCTTTGTATTTGATGTTGACCTATTCTGTGGAGTTTGAAACTGCATGTAATTTGTCTTATTTAAGTTTATGTGTGAGTTATTAAGCCTAAAATATTGTATAAGTAGTGTTGTATTACTTATTTGCATGTTTTCCAGAACCTGTGGGCTAATACCTGTATTTACTATTGAGGTATCATCAGCATACATAAATACTTTCCTTTCCGAGATATTTGGGAGGTCATTGACATAGATTATAAAAAGTAGGGGGCTGAGAACAGAACTTTGTGGTACTCCATATGTCACTAGTTTACTATCTGAGTAGTATTCTGCAATATGTTGATTCTTAGCATGTGTAATTTTTACTTGTTGGGATCGTTTGCTCAGACATGTCCTAATTATTGTATTCGGTATTCCACATATCGCATAATGATTTAGTTTATCTAGTAGGAGTTCGTGTTTAACGCAATCAAACACTTTGGAAAGATCTAGAAATATATAGCTGATGTTTTCCTTGCTATCCAGCTTGTCAATTATGTGATCAATTATTTCTGATATGGAATTTTTTGTTGATTTATTTTTTCTGAATCCATATTGAAAATCAATCAGAATTTCATGTTTATCTAGATATGAAATCATTTGATCAACTATTATTCTTTCCACTAACTTGGAAAGTGTCGAGATAGGCAATATTGGCCTGTAATTACTTATTTCAACTTTGTCTCCTTTTTTATGTATAGGTATGGCAGTTGATTTCTTCAAACAGTTGGGTAATATACCAGATCTAATAACAGAATTCACCACATTTAATAAAGGCTCTATCATGAACGGGGTGCACTGCTTGAAAATAGTATTAGAGATACCATCTAACCCAGAAGAATTTTTATTCTTCAGCTTTTTTATGGATTTAAGTAATTCTTCTTCTGTTATTTCCCTAAGGTACATAGAGTTGCTAAGTAGCTTCGCTTTGCATTGATATGTTTTATTCCTACCTTTATTTAATATTAAAGGTTAACACTTTCTGAAAAACAGTGATTAAATGCATTGCTTATTTCTATTGGATCCTCAACTTTTAGCTGGCCTTTATTCAGATGAATGTTGTTATATTCATCTTTGTTTTTTCCACATTCATTGGTAATAATGTTCCAAGAGTTTTTTACTATATTATTACTACTGCTTAGCATACCTTTAATATGGTTTGATTTTGTTTTCTTTAATAAAGTTTTGTATTCCTTCTTATATCTAAGAAATGCTACCTTACTTTTTTCATCTTTTGTGGTTTTGTATAAATCATAATATCGATTTAGAAATTTTTTGGCTCACATAACATCTTGATTTATCCAGGGTTTATTAGTGGGATATCTCACTTCCTTGGTAGTTAATAGGGCTTGCAATATCGAAATAGTATTTAAAGATAGCAAAAAATGTTTCCCATTTAACATGAATGTCAGCCTCATTTAATACTTTTTCCCATGTTTCATTAAACAATAGGCAGCATAGACCATTTACACTTGCTTCATTCATATTTCTAGCTTTTACATAGCATTTCTGACGTTTTGGTGTGTAGCAATCAATTTCTATACTCTGAGCATAATGATTCAGACAAGTGGCCCTTTATTATATTTGTCTGATACATAGTGTCAGGAAGGTTTGTAATAACATGGTCTACTATAGTAGCTGTAGTATCTTGTTACACTAGTTGGTTCTTTAATTGAGTCTTAACTTAAACATATTTGTTACGTCTAGCAGCTTTATATAATTGCTGCTAATTTCGTCTTTATTTGTATTAATGTCACCAAGTAATATTATGTTATGTCCATCCAGTTTATCTAAAGTTTTTATTATTATATCAAAGAATTCATTAGTGCTAGCATTTGGTGATCAATAGCATAATTACCACTTTTTCTTTATTTAGGGTTATTTCTAAACCTGATATTTCACAGACTTTTACTATTTTATATCCATTGTTTAGGTTTTGTGCTTATTATTTTATTTCCAACAAAAAGTGCAATGCCACCACCTTTATAGTTATGCCTACATTTCTGTAACCTTCTAATTCACAGAGTTTTAGTTCATTTTCTCTTAATCCATGTTCAGAGATGGCTAGAATATCCAGTTTATTTTCATGCAGAAATACTGTAATTTCCTCATTCTTGTTTCCAAGATATTGTACATTTTGGAGTATAATGCTAATTTTTCCGTTTCCGCTGGTATTATTGAGGGGGTGCACAGTAGACTGAGCTTTTACAGACTCAGTCTCTTTACCAAGTTTCCCTGAAAAGTTTGCATATAAAAAGATCTGTACTCTAGTGGGATAACGGGCAGGATATTTGTGCTAGTACTCTTAATTACATTTGCTAATTTACTTACCAGTAATTCCTTTCCAGTTTAGGTGCAGCCCATGGGCTGTGTAATACTCCCTATTAAAGTTATATACACTAATCAAGCTTACATTTTTAAATTTACTACAAATTTTCATTATTTTATCATTACATTTTCCACTAGCGATATTTACACAAGAGTTCACATCCAGATCATGTCTTTTAGGAATGTTCACTACCACCAGGTTTGTATGATGCAGTTTTGTTAGGCACTTGGCGAGAGTTTTACATATGTTGCTTCCGTTGTTTTTCGCAATATCATTTGTTCCACCGAGTATGACCACCTGATCTTTAGAGGTTGTTGCCACACGAGTTTTCGTAATTTCTGACCACTTCTTCTATAGGTGCACCAGGCTTCACTACACTTTCTACTGCTGAATTTTGTAGTTTTTCTGATAGCAGCCCACTCAGGCCTCTGCCATGGCTATCTGCAAAGATCTTTATCTTGTTAGTCTTTTCCGTTCTTGGCTCTCGTGCTTTGTACGTTGTCTCCTTGCCCAGTAGATGACGCTTTTGTGTCTCTGCATCCTTTATACTGTTAAGGCACGCAAATCTGTGTTTTATCTTTGTTGTACTTGTGCTACTTACTGATATTCTTTGTTGTTTGTTTGGTCACGTCGGTCACGGTCGACAAGGCCATTCCCAGGGATTTTCTTCTTTTGCGACTTCTGCTTGTTTTAACTTCATGTTCTCGTCTCATAAGTATTTGATTTCAGATTTTGCTTCCTTTAAAACATTGGTTAGCATTTCTATAATTAAATGCAGCGAGGCGATTCTTTCTCTCCCGCCATTTTGACATGTTGGTTCACTGTCCGGCATTTTTTGCATGTTCAGGCATCGGCATATTTCAGCGTAGCTTTCATCCACTTTTGTCATATTTACATACCTATCCTCATTTGTATGCACAAATGAGGTGTTGTTGTCCCTTTTATAGGTACTCTCGCACATATTAGACTCACCTTTACTAGTATTAACAGCATGATTACAAAGCTTAGCTTTATACATACCTCCATTCGCCGCCATCTTAACAAGCAATTTCACTTTTTGTATAATGAGGCAGATCGTTAATGTAGATCAAGAATAAAAGGGGACCCAGAACTGCTCCTTGGGGTACTCCAGTTGAAACCTTTCTTTTATTTGAGGATTCTTTTTTGAATGCTGTATTTGTTGAATCAAGATAATCAATTTGCGTTATTTGTTCTCTTTTTTCTAGATATATATAAAACCAATTATAAGCAATACCTCTTATTCCACAGTTATTGAGTTTATTTAGCAAAATGATGTGATCTATCATATGAAATGCTTTAGTCAAGTCGAGAAATAAACCCACCCCTGACTCACCTTTATCCATTGTATCATAAATACTATCAAAAAACTTCATAATTGCAGAACTAGTTATTTTAAATTTCTGGAAACCAAACTGACAAGAATTGATTATATTGAATTTAGTAAAACATTTAATCATCCTTCTATACATGACTTTTTCAATGATTTTTTAAAAAAACTGATAATAACATTATTGGTCTATAATTATTGGTTTATAATTATTGGTATCAGATTCATCTCCTTTTTTAAAAAGAGGTTTCACTATAGCTTTCTTCAAAGCTTTTGGGAATTGACCATTATCCAGGGATTTATTAAGCAAAAAGCAAAGGCGTTTTATTACATAAACACTACATTTTTTAATGATTTCATTTGAGCTCCCATCCCATGTCTCTGTTTTTTATTTTTCAATTCACTAACGATAGCCAATACTTCATTTTCAGTGGCTGGTTCCAAAAAAATTGAATTGCCATTTGTAGGTACATGAATGTTCTCAGTTTCTTTAGCACAGTTTGTATTCTGCATTTTTTTTGTAATTTCCACACAAAATAATTATTAAAAACATTAGCTATTTCCTTGGGATTACTAATTGTATGGTAATTACACTTTAATTGAATATTTCCTGTAAATAGTTTTTTCTGGTTGATTTCTTGTTTTATTACATCCCACATTGCCTTATGTTTATTCTTCGAGATGCTAATCTTTTAATAGTTACTCATTAATTTAGCAGATTTTATAACAGATCTGTACATGTTTTTATATCTCCTGTAATATATTTTGAAACTTAGTGATACGTTACCTTTCTGGACAAGTTCACTCAGCAATCTCAGTTTGTCTTTAGAAGTAGTTATACCTTTAGTTATCCATTTTGATGGCCCAATCTTTATTTTTTGCTTAATTATGGGAAATGCCAGTTCATAATAGTAATTAAAACATATTTATGAAGTTATTACATATATCATCTACTGATTCCCGATGTCTCTTTGCTCAATAGATAATGAAAATAGTCATTATTTTCCCTATGCATTTGACAAACTTTTTTAAATAAAGTGCTTGAATTGACAAACTTTTGATTCTGGTTCCATTTCAATGATATGGTATGTGCAAAGTGGTCTGATAAACAAGTACTAATTACATTAACCTCATAATCTTTTACATCATTGTTTATTATTATTTGATCAATTGCACTGCTGGAAGTTTCAGTAACTCTTGTGGGTACCTCAACTGTTGGCTTCAATCCATATGTATTTAAGAGCGTTGTAAATTTTGACTTATCATTACTATTGGTTAGAATATCAATGTTCATATCACATAAAATCATAACATGTTTACTAGTCTTAAACAGTTCAAATAGGACAGAGACCAGTTTATCTAAAAAAGTAGTTGTGTCACTTGTTGGATTATGATATATATAGATAACTAATTTGCTAAGGATTTCTATGATACTAGCCTCAAAATGCTCTTCAAAGCTTTCAAGCTTTGTTATTGGTTTTACAGACAATGTATTTCTAGCTATAGTCAGAGAACCACCATTTTTTTTTTTTTAGTATTTCTACAATAACCATGTACAATGTTAAAGTTTGGTATTCTAAGTTCATTTAGCTCACAACTATTTAACCAATGTTCTGTTATACAAATTATATCAATATGCTTCCAGTCACTTTTAGTAGCACTTCTAGATTGAGTAATTTACTTTTTATGCTTTGAATATTTTGATATAGTACATGTAAAGATGTATTGTCAGGACTTCTCTTTTTCCAATTATGTCTACCCTGACTATTGGTTCTCATTTATTTGGGTATATCTGTTTTTTTACACATTGACTATCTATACTCGAACTTATATTAGAAGCTGGGCTTTCACAATTTATCCTACCGCTATCACACTTGACTAGTTTTTTTGGAATGAGAAGGTCTATTACCCTGTTTAAGAGATTAGCAAACGTTGCTACACCTTTCCTGTTCAAGTGAAGCCTATCTCTACCTAAATCCATATCACCTAACCATGCATTACTCTCAACAAATGTACAATCATAAAGTTTACAGACCCAGTCGAATGTAGAGTTGATTCCATCGATGTAACGGAGATCCTTGTCCCGATGACGTATAATCCTGGTGATGCAGAATTTGGCCCATGGAAACAACTCTTTTCCGACCAACACAACCTCAGCGAGTTCATGCATGATGTCTTCTGGGGTGTTTGCCGTATTAATGTTGTTGGTTCCCGCATGGATAACCACGAAGTCAGGATCGTCAGTATTTTTCACCAGCTGATTTCTAATATGTTGCAGTTGAGCCCCAGGACAGCAGTACACCTTTTTGTCTTCATCGAGATGATTACTTGCGTGCCTTACCATTGAATCTCCTTTAACTATGGCCTTATTTCTTTCGTATTTGAATTCATATCTCTCGTCGAAAATATTTTTGTCACTACAGGTCGGTAATTCAGTTAATAGTTCATTGTTTTCATTTAGACCCTGTAGTGCCTGGAAGCAATTTTGCAGGCGTATTGCCTTGCTATGTCTATTTGATTGCTTACCTGATACCGATTTTTTTCTCTTCGTTATCATTTTGTAGCTTCAAGGAACTGATCTCCTCACGTAGCTGTATATTTATATTCCTAGAATCTTGGAGATCTTTGCTTATTAATTGCATTACTTTATGAAGCGACGCTATCTGTTCGCGGAGTTTCCGGCAGCACATTCCTTCACCACATGTATCTGTTAGATTTTTTTGCGTGATTAGTCTATCTTCATTTGTGCTGCTAATACTATTATTATAAAGCTGTTTAGTATTTAAAAAATCACCATTTGAGCGATTATTACTCGATACTGCATCAGAAATAGTGGAACCACATGAAGCTACTATAACCACTGCTGCCATTAATCAATTAGTTTGGATTTAGCAGGCATTTCAGTTAGTCATTTAACATCTTTTTGCTAAAAGAAAAATGCAGTATCGCTTGCTTTTTAATTTTGGATGGGAAGGCTTTTGAGATGACCCCATAACTACAAACCAGAGATCAGGCAACTACAAAATTGATTGTAAGGACTGCAAATTATGTTACATTGGCCAAACAAAAAGAAGAAAGAACAAGGAAAGAGGTTGAAAGAACATTTCACACACATCAAACAGAAACAGTCAGATAAATCGGCAGTAGCACTCCTTTTTGAACATCACACCATGAAGTAGAAAATGACAAAGTAAACAACCTGAGAATAGTTTCATTACACAACACAAAGACCAGCTGATGAACTTTGAAATACCGCCACATGAGTACAATTTCTGCTGAGAACACCAGATGTCTCCACCATAATGGACCACAGAGCACAACTCCCAGTCATCAGTCAGAAGAAGAGAGTAAATGCCCTTGAAACATATATTTTTTGTAAATTTCATTTTAAGTGACATGAGTCCCAACTCATGCTATTATACCCTATAATGATTCTCACTGATCATCAAACAAAAGTTCAGGAAGTGTTACAGGCAAAAACTGTGTTAATGGGAATGGCAAATCATATTTTGCTTGGTAAGTGGGGGGTGAAAAGGTTGTCAGCCTGAGGGCTGCAATTGCTCACACAACACAACATTTGGGTACAGCTTTCAGCTTTGAAGCTGTGTTTAGAATATTTTAGCAAAATCCGAAGCACCTTTTGCATTAAGTTGTCACCATCACTGAGACCTGGATTCATCATTATACTATAGAAACCAAGCAACAATCAAAACAAAGTTTTTCTCCTGGTGAATCTGCTCCCAACATCTGGAAAAATAATGAAGATGATTATTTGGGCTACAAAGGGTGTCTACTCACTGACTTGTTATTATTGGAGAATACTAGTCCAGAGACATGGTTCCATTTAGCGAAGAAGAAAGTGCTGTTTCAACACAATGCACCAGCACATACATCTGAAGTTGCCACTGCCAAATAGCATCAATTTCATTATGAATGGCTGCTCAGCCCCAATATTCACCTAACCTGACATCCTGCAATTTCTTCTTGTTCCCAGACATAACAACAAAATATAGATCAAATGAAAAGATTTTCATCAAGACCTGGAGATTTTGTAGAACTTCACAATTCCTAATGTTTGGGGGGGGGGGGGGGTAAAAAGGGTACTACATTGACAAATGAATAATCTGTATTTCAAAAAAATGTAGTCTTCATTCCTTACAGGGGTACCTTCATATAGGGAGGGGGGAAAAAACTAAGCTATGTTGGGACATACCTCACAGAATACCTATGTTTCTACTTTTTCTAGCAATAAATGCACAATGTACATCATACCTAGTAGGAATAGAAAGAAGGTGTTGTGTACCACCCAAAAATCTGATACAGAGATTTCACCAAAAATGCATGTTTTAGGGTTCCCTGGATTCAAAACGAAGCATTTTCAGAAAACAATCTGTATGCGTGTGTATGTGCATGTGCATATTCTGTGTGGGTCTGTAGACAGCATAACACAAAAATGAAAAGACAGCTATATACAAAACTTGATATTTAAGTTCATCACTTTCCAAGAATGCATTTTAAGGCAAATCCTCCCATCCCAAACTATACTTTACATGGAACCTTTTTTGAATTTTTTTTTCAAAAATGGCTGAAATGTCTTTCATTAAAATATCATCTGTTTAAGAGATTTTCATGGCAAATGAAATGTATATCTTAAATTTTCTGGGAATAGAGTCTGCAGGCCTCTTCATTCTGGATGACTTTTGTATAACTTGCAAACTATAAGAGATAGACAAAAACTTAACAAAAACACACAATTTATGTCATATACATTTTATTTTTTGTAGAATTAACTGTTTCTGATAAATTCCTTGTTATTGGTTGCAATGTTAAAACCACTTAAACTTTTCTAAAATGAGAAGCCTTCTTTTATTTTATACTTCTCTTGTTTTACTTCTGGACATGTAAAGAGAACCAAATTTTAGTTGTTTCACACAGCTACTAGCTTTTAAAAGATTTGACTGATGCTTTAGCCTAGTGTGTTCCCTATTTCCCCATGAATAAAAACATTTCTTCTAATGTTTATTTTGATTAGCATAATATAGATAATAGAATAATCTTTCGTAAGATTTGTTTGTTTGCAGAACAGGTAGAGGAAGTCATGTGAATGAAACACATCAGATTTTTAACAATAAAGTTTAGGCATGTTCAACATAACAATTAAAATTTAGTTGAGTCGATTTTGTAACACAAATCGACTCAACTAAATTTTAATTGTTAAAACACACCACTGTCTCAAAGTCCACCATATATCAGGATGTTCAACATACTTACCACAAGGTCAGAGCTTAGTCGTTCTTTACTCAACTGGGCTGTTAATGTTTTCAACTCTTGTTGCTCCACCTGTATAGTCTTTTGTAAACTGTCAATTTCAGCTTCATAACTTTGTAGCTTAACTTCCAGAGCCAATTTCTGTAAAATACAAAATGTCATATTCACATATTGTGTGGCACACAGATTTCTAGGTGCCTAACAATATGGAAAAACATATATGCATATTAGAATTTTACAACTTTCTGACCCAAGCAGAGTAATATCTGACTATTCATCATTTGACCACGGATCACTTTACAATTCCTGTCACTGGAACAGAATCCTTATCTAATGATAAAGTAAGCTAAGCTTACCGAAAAAAAAAATTATTCACCCTAAGGTAAATCATTATAAGCACCATTTAACCCTTTTAGTGCCAATCATGAATTAATTGTGATCTGAAAATTCTGCGAAAAGTGCCAATCATGATCTAATCATGATGCTGTTTTCATACCTTTTAGCTCTTTCCAGCAGGAAAGTCTGTCATACCCATACAGAAAGGTTTACAGGACCTCATCTTCACTCCAAAGTGCTAAATTAGCTCCAATTTAATTTCTCTAGCCAGTATTTGTATATGCTGGTTGAAATATTGCATCGTCTAGCCGAAAGTTATGAACCAAAGAGAAAATAAGAACTGCAGTTCACGATGTATTAGAAGAAAACAAGTGATTTTGAATTTTCAGACCTTGATGAAAGCATTTCTAGCATCTACATAAGAGAGAAAGATATATATTCTAGCTTCAGCGATGAAAATGCATCCAATACCAATGGACCTCGTATGCATGCAAATAATCAATGTACTTATCAAAATGGATTTACAGAGGTGTAACCAGACGACGAAAGCAGTATGAATCAACCATTCAGCTACACAATAATACAAGTGCTAAATTGTACAGTACATTTGCATCCTATTGTTTTATGCCATTTTCATTAATAGTGGTATCATATTTATGTGTGTGAGTTTTGGTAATTCTTTTTTCAGTTTCAGGTTATGCAAATTAATTTTTTGTATTTTAAAAAATAAACCACCAGACCAAAATAGGATGTTGTTTTAGTATAGAAATATTTATACTTTCATTTAAATAGCCTGAGCTTTCTGTGTAGTAAGCTTTTGTATGCCTAATTATTGATTATTTTGGGATTTTTAATTTTAGTTTCAACTGTTTCTTTTGTTTTTAATTTTTTAAACATAATTATAAGTATTTTCATCCATATAATGCTTATTATACAGTACATAAAAGGGTTTGCTAAAAATGAAAAAAAAATTAGCTGTATCATTTGGTACTCATTTTGCTACTAATAATTTAAAACCCTGCATTCTTCTCTAAAATTGCTTGGCACTTTTCAGACAGTATTTTGCTATTGGGGCTGGCACTAAAAGGACTAATGTCATGTAACTCCACCTCTGGACTTGATGGATTGTTAGAAAGCAAGTCTACAAGATTGTGCAGGATTCACATCAAGGTTAAGCCACTCACTGAGGATTCGATAGCAAGTTTCACAAGATTGCAGAAATACTGGTGTCTGTGTTTAAATCATTGTTCCAACATTTCCCATAGATTTTCTATGGGGTTTAATGGCCATGTATACCATTCTCAATCAAGGTTTGATTGTGGTCATTTTGATATTTGACCATGACAAATGCAATTTTTTGGTGCACCAACAATGATCAAAGTTGAACGAGATAGTTGATTATGGTTAATTTGACCATGGGTAATGGATCGGTCAATTCCACTGATTGCAGTCAAGTTGTCAAAATGGTTGCCCATTTTGATTTTCTTAAAGGTGTTACTGATGAGATGGATTACTACATTTATCTGAATATAAGACGATCTCGAATGCAAGATAACCCCCATTTTTCAGAACTTATTTTTGAATTTGGCATATCATTTATATAAGACGTTTAAAGACATAGGTATATAAAAAGAAGAATTTCTAAATTAAATATAAAGTTTTGCCATATATTTTGAATAATCTAATAAACGCTTAAGCTGAGTAAGTCAATTATTTATTTGTTTCTTTGTTTAATTTACTTAATTTGAAGTCGCCCTCTGCGGTGTGATGGTTACATGCTAGTTTCATAAATCTAAGGACGCAAGTACAAACCCGGCAGAGGATGATGGATTTTCCTGGACGTAAAAATCTTTAGCATAGCTTCCTTCAGAAGGGAAGTAAAGCTGTTGATATCCTGTTGTAGATTTATAGCACGGAAAAGAACCTCAAGCCTGATAAAGAGGTCTCTGAGGAAAATTAATCAGTCCTTCACGTCCAATATAGATTGAGACGCTGAGAACCACAGCAGTTAAAGAGCGTCCATAAATAAAACTCCATATCCATTTTCTGCGTGGAAATTCATGTTTTGGGCAGTTGCCAGAAAGGGGTGTATGGAAATGAAAGGTGTGGGTGTATGGTACAACATGATGGCAGTGTAGCAGTAGTGTAACTGTATAGACTATGATGGATATGATTTTGTTTTTAAACAGCACACTTATTATAGCACAACGTAAATGTTTTTCCCTAATTGCAATTTGCGTAGATATTCACAAAGTGAGTGGGAAAGCCAGAGAAGGGAGAACAAAATGTAGAGTATATGCAATGATAAAACATAACAGTGGCAGTGGTGGCAGCGTAACTTTTTTTTTTTTTTTTTTTTTTGGCAGTGTTTAATGCCTGCTTTTAGTACTTGTGGCACCACAGACAAACAGCATAGCTGTGATGGCAAGTATTTATGGACGCTATTTTCTGTTAAGACAACATATTTACTGTAATATATCGTAAAAAGTTTTACTTAGCTCAAATTTGCATGTAAATCACATTGTGGTATATGTGCAGCCCGAGGAGGGGAAATACACAGCTAACCTCTCTCTTTCTGCTTGACCGTTGACTTCCAATACAACATTACATGCAACCACCGATGTGAAAGGAAGTCCTGTAATTATATTTTAGTCTCGGAGAGTAATCTTTTTTCCAATGAGAATGTTCATAGGCTCCTTAGCAGCTAATTTTCAGTGTGAAATGAAATGCTCAAAATCTACCACATATGTTGAGACCTTGGTAGCAATCTATATACCATTTCCTCCAGGCTTCGCCACTGCCGTAGCCATGCAATTTGAAACTTACTTTTTCCCTGTATGGTATTCAGAAAACACATATCACGAATGCAAGACAAACCCCAGTTCTGAACATTAATATTTTGGAAAAAACATTGCCTTATATTTGGATAAATACAGTACCTAAAACAGAACCAATGTCAAAACATTGTAGAACAGTATGGGAACATATAATCTGAAAATGATTCTGGGTATCAAAAGATTCTGCATAGGACTAGTAAATGAAATAACTAAGAGGTTAAGAGTTTCTTTTCAACTGCATTCAAAGATAAAAGTTAACTCATATGCCAAAGGAGCTCTTAATATTTTAATTTTGTTGTTTCTGGCATTCACCGAACAATGGCATTGCGCGTTATCAGTGATGTGTAAGAATAATTGCTTCTCTATATCCATGATTTGAATGGTTTTCATCAAATTAAGATCTGTGATGAATCAATTTCATCAGCTCAATGGATTTCTGGGGTCATGGGAATTATAGGCATTTACTTATTATAGCATTAGCAATTATTACATCGACCATTTTAATGACATCGTTGAAGGCATCTTTTTGTTTAGTTTAACACCACTTAACTGGGTAGGTCATATAGGATGTTGAATGTAATTGGCGAAATAATGCTCAATATGTCAGAGATCCATAGAGCTTAAGTTACCCAACATTCATTTTATAAGGGAAAGCCCAGGAAGAAATACTTATCTGCTAAATGACCTATCCAAGATTTGAACTCGGGAATCTCTTGAATATTCACTACTGCCACAACACAGAGTTGGACTCAAGGAAATTGAAACTATAATAAAAAGGTCACACATTATGGTTCTTAGCCTAAATTTACATGACAAAACACTTATTAAGATAAAACAAATTCTTCTGTAATATCAAAAAAAAATATATATATATCTGTGATGTAACTTAGAACTTTTATTTCATAACTCATGCTAATTTAACAAGTACCGAGGCTGTGCCATGGCTGAGTGGTAAGACCACTCGCCTTTCACCAAGGTGGTCCGAGTTTGTTCCCAGGTGACTGACCACATACGCTGGACAAAGTGGTGCAGGGAAGGGTTTTCTCCACTTTCCCCCAACATCATATTCCACCGGTGCTCTATCATCGTTCTATGTAGCATCAGTGTCATCGTCTGCAGTGTCTATGTAGTAAAAGTGGATGTCAAATACTATAAAAAAAAAAAGTAGTGATTTATTATATATTTGCTTATCGGAACTTGCTGGTGCCATGGTTAAATACACCCATTCTTCCTGCTTGTACTTTAAAGAACATGAATCATTTTGTCTTCCAGTTTAATGAAATATGAGACAGCCAGTTCAAACAGAATATTTATTTCATCTGAGGAAAATATTTTGGAACCTTTCATTTTTTTATTTTCTTCCAATGCCAAAAGAACGTCCAACTATGTATGTTTCAAAACAGAAAAAAAATGAAGCAATATAGACAAGAAGCTTCAACTTCTTTGGCTATCAAGTTGGTTGCTTTCCTCTGAGTAATTTTCATGGAGTCACGAGCATGGAGCATGATCAGCTGAAGGCAGTTAGTTGAACAAGAATTAAAAACTACATTTTAACCAAGATCAATGTTTGATCACATTTCAGTGATCCTCGGTTAACAAGAATGGTGCACATGGCCATGAGCCAGGCCAATCAAGATCTAATAGATGGGGAAGTGTTCATAAAACCAGTCACATATTGTTCTAGCCCAATGAACTGTGCTGGTGTCATCCTGAAAAATAGGGGTATCAATAGCACACTCATCATACAGATGTTGACTGGAAGACAACAGCTGATCATTCACAATGTTTAAATAAACATGCTGCTTCATATTAGTTGTTACCTTGGTCATACTGGTTACAGTATCCACAAAGCGAGGTATTTTACTATATCCAATTCAAAATTATGAAATAAAATATAAATGGCTGTAAAATTACTGTGTCTCCTCTAAATAATTTCTAATATATTGCATTTTATTTTTCAACCAAAAGTAACCTATTAATGACAGCTTTACCTGATTTAGAAGGTCTATATACATGGTTTCTTTAACTGTATTTGGCCACTGTTGCCCTTGAACAATATCTGTGGTCATCTGCAGCTGGTTCTGCAGTGAAGCTACCACCTGTGCCAGGTGTTCTCCTTCTGTTTCTAAAGCTGCACGCGTCTGCACAGACTCTTGAACAGTGCTGGTCAGCTTGTCAATCAAAGCGTCTCGTTGAGCAATTCCCTTCTGAAAGTTTGACACCTGAAAATGTGATGGAGGCTTTCAGTAAACAATGCTCTATCAATTTTCCAGACAGACAGTATCACAAAATATAATATCATAGAAATGCTGTAATATAATTGATAAAGCTGTTGATAAAGGTAAAAGACAAGCAGACTTTGGAATACTAGTCGATTCCAATAACAGTACAAATAAAAGCAAAATAAACAAATAAACTGAAATAGAGAAACTAGACCAAATTCAGAAACTGGGTAAACATGGAGCACATGTGGAAAAGGAAGTGACTGAAGCACTACACAAAATAATCTAAATACTAAACAAGGATCTGTACAAATCATCACAGGGAAACAAAGAGCTGCAGTTGGAAAATAAGAGCATCTGCTAGAAATTAATCATATTGGAGGAAGAGAAAAGTGAAATGGAAAAGAAGATGCATTTTTATTGTAAAGATCAAGCAAAAAAATTTTTATTAGTCATTATTTGTATGTAATTTGTATGTATACAACTTCTTTTTATTATACAATTTAAATATAAGCTGACAATGCCAGATACTATTTGTAACAGTCTATTGGATATAATAAAATTGAATTGAAATTGAATTATGCCAAGTGAACAGAATTTAAGGAAGCTTCAGTATGTAAGCATACTGTTGCTGCATCAGAAATTAATTATTTGCAACAACACAAGGGGCAGTATTTGAACCAGAACACAAATTTGGCAAGTAACTACTAAATGAAATGAAATGAAGATGCAAGAAGAGGAACCATAGATCCCAGGTATGACATGCTATCTTCATTGGAAAATGACTCTGACTGAATTTGCTTCCTTGTGAATTAGGGGTTGAAACTGGTCCCAGTAAGTAATTACTAAGTGACATTTTGGGCTACAGAAAACAATTGAAATTCTTTTCATTTACCATATTTATCTGAATACAAGATGATGCTGTTTTCCAAAGTATTAATGCCTAGAACTGGGGGTTTTCTTGCATTCGTGATATATGTTTTCCGAATACCATATGGGGAAAATGTAAGTTACAAACTTCATGGGTATGGCTGTGGCAAAGCCTGGGGGAAATGGTATAGACTATCACCATGGTTACAACATATGCAGCAGATTTTGAGCATTTCATTTCACGCCTAAAATTAGCCGTTAAGGAGCCTATGAGCATTCTTATTAGAAAAAAGGTTTCTCTTCGAGGCTAAAACAAAATTACAGGGCTTCCTTTCACATCGGTGGTTGACCATAATGTTGTGCTGGAAGTCAACGGTCATGAGAAAGAGAAAGGTTAGTTGTACATTTCCCTTCCTCGGGCCACACATATTCGCAATGTGCATTTACGCAGAAATTTGAACTAGGTAAAACGTTTTATGGTATATTAAGTATGTTATCTTAACAGAAAATAGCATCCATAAATAATTGTCATAACAGCTATGCTGTCACCACTGTCACATTTTATCATCATATACTGTACATTTCGTTCTCCCTTCCTGTCTCTCCCGCTCTATACGCAAATTTCTGTGTAAAATCAAATTAGGTAAAAGCATTTACGATGTGCTATAGTGTATGTTGTCTAAATACAAAATCATATCCATCATTGTCCTTACAGTTACACTACTGCCACCGCCATTTTCTATCACTGCATATATACTGTACATTTCATTCTCCCTTCTCCATCTCTCCCGCTCACAATGTGAATTTATGTGCAAATTCAAATGAAACAAAAACATTTACTATGTGTTAGTTTAAAGTATGTTGTTTAAATACAAAATCATATCCATCATTGTTGTTACAGTTATGCTACTGCCACCATCACCATCATGTTGTACCACAGCACCTATACCGTACATTTCCAAAGTCCCTCTCTGGTAACCGCTCAAAAAAATCCATGAAAATTCAAATTAAGTACAATAAATAAATAAGGGACTTAATCAGCTTAAGTGTCCATTAGTTTGTTCAAAATATATGGTAAACTTTTAAATTTCATTTTAAAATTCTTCTATTTATATATCTTGTCTTTAAAACATGTCTTAGGTAGAGGATATGCTGTATTCCAAAAGTCAGTTCTGAAAAATGTGGGTTGTATCGCATTTCAGGTCGTCTTGTATTCAGATAAATACTGTAATAGAACCATGATTGCTCACATATTCTGGATAATTTTATAAATATTCCATGTTATTTTCTGTGTAAATAATACAAAAGCTAATTAATTATTATTAAATTCCTATTCTAAGTACAGAACAATGTTATGGAAATGTATCACACTTACCAGTTTATGGTGAGCATCCTTCTCTATAGCATTTTCAGCCTTGAGTACATTAATTTCTTCTAGTGCTGCCTCTAGTGCACTTGTTTTTCCTGTTAAATATTTCAAAGCTTAATTACTTTACTGCAATAATTTAAAATATAGAAAAAATAATACTTATAGCCAGTTTCACCAAACTTCTTTATATAATAGGGCCATTCAAAAAGTTCTCAGCCTAACTCAGAGATGTCATTAAGACGGTCAAGCTACTAAGATAATTGTTAAGCATCATTATTTTCAATTTCTCCACCAAGTGCAATGTACATTGTAGCTACAGAAGGTACTGCATTCCAATCAAAAATTTGATATTCAGATTTTATAAAAAATACATATTTTGAGAATGCCTGAATTTAAAAAAAAATTAGAAAAAGGTGTGTGTATGCATCTATATGTGAACAGCATAACTCAGTGTTATGACTATGTGCCAAACGCATCAGCTTATATCTTACTGTTCTGAATCGCTGCATGTGCATGACTATTATGATGTGATACATAGCTGTCATATCTGCTTGTGCAATAATGACCTCTGCTTCTGGAAACTTCTTGTCACATCATTGACAGATGTATAAGCAGAACTGGCAGGCTCGCACAGTCACTTTGGGGCATAAAGTTGAATTAGAGAGAGCAGCTGTAAACTGTTTACAACCGTCAAAGCAACAATAGTTAAAATCGTAGTACAGAATTGAAGAAAAGACAATTATTGTAAGCAGAACTTGAAGTAATAAAAAGATTTTTGTCACACTGGAGTAAGGAGTGGGTTTTAACATCAAGATGGAGATGATGAAAACTTTATTAGGGATGAAATTCAGGCAATGATATCTGGAATGAAGATGAGCACGTAAATGGAATCCACAATGGATAAGATGGACACAAAAATGGAATCTGCAGTGAAGAAAATGAAGACAGAAATGAATTCTGGGATGCGAGAAATTAAATTCAAAATGGAGATAATGGAGGAGAACATGGAATCCAGCATGGAAAGATGGAAGAGAAACTGAAATCCAGAATAGAGAAGATGCAAGCAGAAAAGAAGATGAAAATGTCCTTAATGAATACAAAACTTTCTACCAAAATTGACGAGACACTGGCCGACATGAAGAAACACACGGAAGAGCTTGGCAGAAGCCAGGGGAACCTTGACTAATGCGTTAACATCCTGAAACATGTAGAACATGCTAATGCCCTGGAAGATGCCAGCAAATGGGGAATGCATTAGTGCCCAGGAGGGAAAAGCCAACAGCAGCAGAAAGGAACAGAATGGCTGATGCAAAAGATACTTGACGGAAGGCTGAAAAACTTAATTTTGAGACAACAGGACATAAAACAAAATCAGCAGAAGGCTGAGGGACTTGAAAGTCGAGACAGCAGGACACAAAACAAAATCTGCATGTATCAAGCCACCTAACTACTATTAGATATCAACCTTAAAAATCTTCCACCAAAAGTTTGCTGCCATCGCCACCCACCAAGTGGTCAACAGAGGAAGAAGCCACACAGCTGATAACCAGCTTTCAGGGATGGATGACAAAGGTATTGAATGTGATTCTGACATTGGCAGTGTCCAGAGAGATTTGAGAGGGCCGCGAGAACCAGTTTGGTAACTATCACATAGCCACAGCCTACCGCAGTCAACTAACTTGCAGGCTACAATAGCCATGGGAGACAATGCACTTCACCCTGGCAATAAAACAGCTAGTGAACCTCTCGCCAAGTTACATGTCTCAGGAAATTGCCTATTCCTTCATCAACGGGGTACACAATGCCGAGATGTGACAACATCTGATGCTCAATGACTATAAGACAATCCAAGAGGCGTTAACAGCCACAATGAGTTTGGAAGCAGCTACGATAACAGAAGTGCCTGCCTCCAAGACCAGGATTAATTGCTATAATACAGAAAAACATACTACCCAGAGATGACGTCCCTCAAGTGGAGTGTGCTGGGGGTGTGGTGAGCCAGATCATCTATTGAATGATATTCACAATGAAGCCGACCAGCAGGTGGGAAACAGCTGAGGGGCACATCGAGGCCGTCATTGCCAAACCCTTGAGTGACGCTACATGCCTGAGGTAGAAGAGTGGATGACAGCCTCACTGCAGACAACTGGATACTAGGAAAGTGCTTTATACTGGTAGATATAGGTGCTGTTGTGATTGCAATCAGACCTGATGTGGTAGAGAGAATGCCGACACGAAAACTCAAGACCATTTCAGTTGACCCTACCAACCAGTCACGGCATTGGGCAACATCTTGCTTGTGAAGAAAGAGGCCTTGCTGGAGCAGACACTGGGATGGAGCACAGGATGTTATATACTGAGACTGGATGCACTCAGGTGCCACAAATCAATGGATGACATCAACCAGAGGATCTAGCAACCCAGCCGAGATGAGGTGTTGTGCCAGTGCCCCCACGAACATCCAGAGATCTATAGCATGTTCCTGATGGATGATGTAGTTCTGCCAACTAGAAGTGAGGTGATGAAAGTGCATCTGGAGGACCAATGGTTGAGGAACTTGATTTTGGACCAGAAATCACCATTGAGCAGATTATGCATTGCCAGGGCATTGTTGCCTTGTTGGACAGAAGTGCCCATGAGATTGCTGAATCCAACAGACACCAATCAGAACATCCAGGCTGGGAGGGAGTTAGGGAAATGCAAGACAGCAGCCAGCATATTGCCATGCGACACAACTGAAGAGCCAGCACCATGACAGGGTCTGGCGTCCTGGTTGAAAGACTTGCTAAAGATGGCAGGCAGTCGAGAGATCCAAAGTCTGATTATAGATGGTACCAGTCTATCTTCAGCCAAGAGGAGAGTGATTATGGCTGTACTGATTGAATACTCCATCAAATTGACACCAGAGACATACGACCTATCTGGCAACCACCATGAGATCCAGCTCAATCTTTGAAAGTCCATCAGCACTTGGTGCTCACTTGTAGTCGGTGAAAAAGAACAGCAAGATATGCCTCTGCATGAAGTATCAGAAGTTGAATGCCATTACCAGAAAGGGCAATTTCCCTTTACCCTGATTGACAACACCCTGGATACACTTGCTGGTGCCCAGTAGTTCTTGACTTTGGATTTAAAATTGAGGTACTACCAAGTGGCCCTAAATCCCAGAGACAAGGAGAAGACCTATTTCTCTACAGGCCAAGGGCTTTGGTAATTAACTGTTATGCCCTTTGAGCTCTGCAACATGCCAACCACTTTCCATCATCTCATGGAATCTTTGATAAGAGGTTTGACGTGCAAAACCTGCCTGATATATCTAAAGAGCATTGTCATTTGCAACAACTTCGAAGACCACTCAAGAACCTGACCATAATACTATAGAATGTGAAGAAGCGCCAACTCTTCTGCAAGGTCAACTACCTGGGCCACATAGTCTCACCATCTGGGATGGCCACAGACCCAGGGATGGCTTGGTGATAGATTGATCTTGCCTGAAAGATTAACAGAAATTACAGAGTTTCCTGGGCCCAAGCAGCTACTACCGCCAATTCATCAGAGGTTTCTCCAATACCCCTCACTCGTCTGATGCAAAAGCACTGACTTTACATTTGGTCTAAAGATGCTAGGAGCACATTCCAGCAGTATGCTTGTCTTGGATTTCTATCACTTGGCAGCAACTTTATTGAGGACACGACACCAGTGACAGATATTGGAAGCATTCTATTCCAGGAAGGTCACAGGCAGGTAATAGTCTATTACAGCAAGATGCTCTCCAAAGCAGAGAACTACTGTATTACCCAGCGAGAGTTCATGGCAATAGTAAAGGCCTGGAGCAGTTCCACAAGTACCTGTATTGTCAGCCATTCCACCTGAAGACTGACCACTCCGTCCTCTTGAGTTTCAAGAACCTGGAGGGCCAGACAACCCATTGGGTCCATAAGCTCCAAGAGTGCAACTTCACATCAGAACATTGGAAAGGAAGGAGTCACTCCAATGTGGATGTCATGTCAAGACGGCCTTGTCCAAAGGGGTGCAGCCTCTGATTTAAGGTAGAGAAGAAGCGTGTCACTGCTGTCCATGTGATTTCAGCAGTACCTGCAGCTGGATGGAATACGGCAGGCTGCCCCTCCTCAGAGAAGTGGAGGCAGGAACTAAACTAAGCTGAGAAGACACCACAACCAGGAGTAGTGTGTAGAGAGAACAGCTGATCCACCCTCAGAGTAAGGTTACAGAAGTCCTGGCAGAAGCATACACAGGGACTCCAGGAGAACATCTTGACTAAACCAACAATTGACAAGCTCTGATAACAGTACTATTGGCTGAGGCTGCAGGCTGAACCTGAGAGGTGGTACTGCCAATGTTATGCATGTACAGCAAGCTGCGGACCAGATCAGGAGCCAGGTTCATGTGTAGCAGTATAACGTGGGAGCACCTGTCAAATACATTGCCATTGACTTAGCAGGACCATTCATTGTATCAGACAGGGGTAACAGGTATCTATTGGTAGTCAAGGACTACTTCACCAAGCGGTTATAGGTGTATGACATTTCTACCAAAAGGTCAGGACCATTGTAAACTGTCTCAAAGAACTATTCTGCCACTTTGGGGTATTGTTGGAGCTATACAGGGATCGGCACACCAATTTTTGAGTTTAACCTAATAAGGACACACTGCAGTGATTTGACTGTACAAGGCATGCAGAATATTTTATAGTGTTTAATGCCTGCTTTTACTACTATGGCATCGCAAGCAATGACATTGATGATACACGGAATGAAGATGGAGTACTGGTGGAATGTGATGGCAAGGGAAACTGAAGAAAATCTGCACTTGTGCCACTTTGTCCACCACAAATCCTATATGCGGTCACCTGGAAATGAACCTCGGCTGCCCTGATGAGAGGCAAGTGGTTTAACTCCTTTGCCATGGCAGTCAGCATGCAGAATACTTCTCCACCCACAGTCATACAGCATGGTTGAGTAGTATATCAAGACTCTAGAAGAGCATTTGAGGAACGTTGCAGCCAAACACCTGAAAGACTGGGATGTAAGGGTACCACTTTTATTGCTCTCATTCACTTTTCAAGCCACAACACCACCAGGTTGAACCAGCCAGTTTGGTCTTTGGCAGGAAGCTGCATCTACCATGTGACCTCCTATTTAGGAATCCCCCAGCAATCAACTACATGGAGAATCTGGTACAGCAACTTCATGACTTGCATGAGATGCCTGTCAACACATAGAAATAGTGAGCGGCCGGATGAAGACATGTTACGACCACCAAGTTAATAGCCTGCCAATATCAAGGTGATCTGGTAGCACTATATCGCCCTTCCCAGACCAAGAGACACAGTCCCAAACTTCAACAACTGTGGCAAGGATCATACCTCATGGCAAAGAAAACTGTCTATCACATCCAGAGGCTGCCCCGAGGGAAGAGGCTGGTGGCATACTTAGATTGTCTGGATTGCTATGGAGGGACCAGAAATGACTACATGCCAAGTAAAGATACCTATACTTTGCTGGCCTGAAATGCTGCACGTGTGAGAATGGCATGGTTTCCATCATTCATATATTCCCTTCCAAATAAGAACTACACTTGGTGTAGACAAAGGGAAGGGAAATTACTGAGGTACATGACCACAGCAACAGCACTAATTGGTTCCTAACCAAATTGCTCATCATGAGGATGGAAAAATAATTCTGTCTTTTTTTGATGCTATTTGTATCTAGAATGTTTTAATGGAATGGACTGCAGTTCTTACAGTGAATACAGCATAACTAATTGTTGCCATGCACCAGAGGCTTCCTTTTCATAGCAGACTTCTGGGAACTTCTTGCCACGTCATCAACTGCTATATAAGCAGAGTCAACATGCTAGCACAGACAGTTTCAACATTGAGTTTGGAGCATACAATTGAATTAGAGAGAGCAGTTATCAACATCCACAAGCATCAAAAGAAAAGTGTTAAAATTGTACTATGGAATTAAAGTAAAGGCAATTATTGCAAACAGAATTTGAAGCAATACAGGTAATTTTTGCTATAGTATATTTTAAGGATGCGATATAAAATCAAACTACCCTTTACATCAGACTTTTCCAGCTTGCATGTGCGGCAAAATAACATCAAGTAGCTCATGACTCATGGGGTCTACTGCAATGTGGTACAGCATTGAGGATAAACTAACATTGAGACAGAATCAAGTGTTGGAAATGAAGTTGCTGGATGCAAGGATTGTGGTGTGGCTTTCTCCCAGGAATGTATTAGCTACCACTCTCCCTCTTCAGCTCTGCTCCGAGTTTTGTGGCTGAGTATTTGTGTGTACTCTTGTTCAGATGAGTCGATTTGGAAAATCTATGCATTAAACAAGAGATCTTTCATAATTTTTAATTTTCTCAAAAATGGCTCAAACAATTTCAATTCAAATACTATATATTTATTTATTGAATATACAAGTATATATCACCTGAAGGTATATTAGGTTAGAGTTATTAGACAAATGAATTTACAATAATAAGTAAATTAGTCATAGCTATACGCAGGTCATAATAGTGAAAGAAAACCAGATAAATAATGTATATTATAACAAGAATACTATAATGTTTTATAAATGGAACATAAATGGAATTCCCTGAGAGAGCACTTTTTCTAAATATTTTATAAATTGGTTCGTCAAATCTTATATAACAATAATGTAAATGTGTATCGAAATTCTTCTTTTATGCTCTAGGATTCGGCAGCGAAATAAGAGATGTTCAGCAGTTTGCAGTTTGGTACATATACATTAATATCTGTTCTGTCTCTGTTTCTTAAACCTTTCAAAATATAAACCAAATTTACCATATCCTGACAAAATTGAAGTTAATATGAAGTATATATTAAAGATGTTTATATCATAAATAACACCTTGAATTGTTTAGGAATAGTCAATGAAGTGCTCTTCATTTTGGATGCCTTTTGCATAACTGGTAAACCATAAGAAATACACAAAATGTTCCTACACAAAAAATAGGGATCTTTTTAAAGCAGAAAATTTATGTCAGAAACAACTTTTTTGTGGGGTTAACCATTTTCAAGATATTCCTGGTTATTTGTGTAAATCTTGTAGTACTTAAACTTTTATCAAAAGATAAGTCATTTGTGTCTCTTTTGTTTTACTCCTGACCATACAAAGAGAACTCAAGTTCAATTTCACCCTCATTACATAGCAACCAGCACTTATGCTATATTACATCTGTGCTTGAGTCTCATTGTAAATCTATCTTTAGAAGTGCAAAAAACATAGGCTTTTACTGTAGCAAATAGCCACAAATTATGAAAAGAGAAAGTTACTAGACAAAGAACATACACTTTGTGTTGAAAATAGCACAGTCCCTTCAAATGATAATTTTAAGTTAAACCCTTTGTCAAAGTTCATCGAAGTACAACACAAGCCAGGAGCGCTGGGAAGTACACAAAAATTTAGAAGCTGAAATTTTCTATTGTATACAGAGTATTTCAGAAGTGATGGTCAATAACTCACACATGGAAAGTACAGGCCAAAAGTACTGCTCCAATAAACATAGGTCCACAAATCAACTGTTGTAGAGGCATTGCATTAATTTGGAGTTGGGAGCCAACTGTAAATGCCTCTGGATACCTAGGTAATTACATTGGTATCTCAAAGTTTTTTAAGCGACTATCAGTTTGTTTGCTTACCATTCTCCCTCTGTGCACTGTGCAATAACGGCCTCACAATCGATTACAAAAGCGAAGGCACCATGGTCAATGAAGAGTATGCTGACATGCACTTCATGTATGGCAGTGCCCTTGAGGCTGCACGATTGTATCAAGAAGCTTTTCCTCTCTGCAGGCAGCATGACATGCGTAACTTAGGTGGTTACATCAGCGCCTTAGAGAAACTGAGAGTTTTGCACACCATGTATGAGAAGGTAGACACCAGATGTTGAGGAAAGGGTGTTACACGTTGTGCACAAATGTCTGATTACTTCAACCAGGAGAATTGCTATCCAAGAGTGTGTCATAGCAGTGTGTGGTGGATTTTACATCAGCCATATCATCTCCAGCGAGTGCAAGCTCTAAACAATGCAGACTTCCCTCCTAGAGAGAATTTCTGCCAATGGATGCAACAACAGTGTACCCTGAATCTCCATTTGTAAGCAGTATTCTGTTTACAGATGAAGCTGGATTTACCCGTGACAGTATTTTTAACTACCATAACTGTTACATTTGGGCAGATGTCAATCTTAATGCAACACACGCATCACGACATCAGTAGCATTTTTTGTTGAAAATCTGGGCAGGACTGCTCGGAGATTGCATAATTGGACCATACTTCCTACCACACAGACTAACCGGACTGCAGTACATGTGGTTTCGGCAGGCTGTACTTCCAGATCTACTTCATCATCATGATGTCCCACTGAACCAATGTCTGAACCTGTGGTTCAAGCATGATGGTGCTCTAGCATATTTTCATTTACGAGTACACCGGCTTCTAACTCAAAGGTATGCTCAACATTGGAGATAGGTAGAAGAGGGCCTGTGCCATGGCTCCCAAGGCCCCCAATTTAAATCCCATTGATTTTTGTGCGTGGGGCCATGTCAAAAGCCTGGACTACACTACTGAGGTCAACTCTTTTGAGGAATTATGCTTGCAGATTGAAGCAGCCTTCCAGCTGTTTCAGAATTCTCCACATCTGCCTGAAAGGATTCATATCTCATTCCAAAGACAAGTTCAGTGTTGCATTTAGACACATGAACAACATGTTGAGCACCTACTCTAATGTTTATAGATGCCATGTGTTCTCAGACATTGATCAACCACAACAGAAAATGTGTTGTATCTTGACAGCGGTTGATATGTGGGCCCATGTTTTTTGGAGCTTTTTAGCTACTTTTGGCCTGTACTTTCCAGGTGAATTATTGACCATCACATTGGAACACTCTGTATAAGCATGTGATACGATGCAGTCAACCTAGAGCAGTGTTTCCCAACCTTTTGAAGTTCACGGCACCATTGGGAATAACATTAAACACTAGGGGCACCCTTCCTTGAATTAAAAGAAAATTAAGCTCAATATGTTAATTTATTGAAATATTATATAATAATAGTAATGTACACCATAACATAATACAGTAAACTTTACTACAATCACTGAGTAAAAATACATCAATAAATTTTGTTCGATTAATGATTAATGTGAAACTTGTGATTGATGCTTAGAGCACAGATATGTGATGTCGGGTCTTACAGTTGACAGTGAAACACGCAAATCATCCTCAAGGTTATTCAGTCTATTTCTTGCTTTGCATTTTATTGTCACCATAGCAGAGAAGGCTTGCTCGCATTGAAAAGGGCAAAAGTGTGTTAATTGCTTTCTTCATTAGGTTAGGGTACTCCTCTCTCCGTTGAAGCCAAAAACTAACCACCGACGCCTCACTCTTGGTGAACTTACCTTTGAGTGTGGAATCAGCGCAAAGATCAATAAATTCATCTCGTTCCCAAGCAGTGAAATCTATTTCCTCTGCACTATCTACGAAATCAAATGGTGAGACAACCCAGTCGAGATTTGTAGTGGAAATAGTTGGAAAGTACACATCTATTGCATCTTGCAACCTTGATAAGTGATCACAAATGCGGTCTTTCAGCTTACCCAGATTTTTACCTCCTGCCACATTAAGAAGAGATGGAAAGTTTGACAAATCTCCTTTTTGAACTGCAGACTTCCAAGAACTAAGTTTTCTTTTAAAACCTTTCATTTTATTGGTTGAAGAGATTATTGTTTCATGTTGACCCTGCATCGAAAAACATTCAGTTCATTCAGCTTATGAAAAATATCTGCCAGATACGACAGTTGAAAACACCAAGAATCACTTAGTAAGAGCTCATGAAATGTGTCTTGATTTTCATCCCTAAAAAAGTTTTTAGCTGTTCTTTAAGTTTGAGAAACCTGTTCAATACACGACCCCACGACAACCACCTTACTTCTGTGTGAAGTAACAAAGAAGTATGAGCTGCATCCGTTGCGCGACATAACTGTTCAAAAATTCTGCACTTTAAAGGTCGAGACTTCATATAGTTCACCATTTTCACAACTTGGTTAAACACTTCAGCAAAATCTTCATTATACGCTTTCACGACTAATGCCTATCTATGCAGAAAACAGTGAGTTATAATAATGGATGGATTTTCATTGAGAGCTGTGGCAGTAAAACCTTTAATTTTCTTAGACATAGATGATGCAACATCTGTACATATACCACAACAGTCTTTCCATGAAAGATCATGGCCATTGAGATAGGAATTAATAGAAACGAAAATATCATGGCCTGTGGTTGTAGTCTCCAGCGGTCTACAGAACAGAAACTGTTCACTAATATCTTTTTCATCACTATATCTGATAAAACCAAGGAGTTGCAGTTTGTCACCAATATCGAGACTCTCATCTACTTGCAAAGCAAATGTTCTATAAGTTTTTATTTTCTCCGTGACTTGTTCGTTGATATTGCATGACATTTCAGATATCCTGCGGCTGATTGTGTTGTTGGACAGAGGAACTTTCAAAATTTGTTTAGCTGCTCCTTCGCCAAGTATTGTTGAAACTATAATTTGACATGCAGGTCCAATGATTTCCTCTCCAAGAGCATGAGGTTTCTTTTTTTTAGCTATCAGTTCTGCTACTTTAAATGAGGCTTCAAGAGCAGTATCACCTATGGTCATTCTCTTTACCATTTGCACATCTGTTTTTTTCTCTCCTTCTAATATATGTGAAAAATACATTACACTTTTCTGTGACACACTAGGATGCTTTGTTGTAAGATGCCGCTTCAGTTTGCTAGGTACCATGGCCTCGTTGCTAAGTGTTTCGCCACAAACTAAACACACAGGGATAGGGTTTTCCTTGTTGTTATTCCACTTAAATCCATATGCTAAGTAACTGTCCTGGTATGTTCTTTTCTTTCGTTTGTCTTCTTTATGTGGTGAATTCAACGGTCCGGGAGAAACTGTAAGATTTGGCTTCTTAAAGCAAGCAGTAGGAGCCGACTGTTCACTTACACTGTCCTGGCGTTTACGTTTAACAATGAACTTATCCATGCTAAACACTGTGAATCAATGCGAGGAAGACAACTGAAAGTGCCAAGCGGCGTACACTTTTATATATTCATCTGTCGAAGTCTCGGGAATGTTCGTGAGGAAGCAAGTAGTCTCGGGAATGTTCGGCAGGGTATAGCTGTAATGCCATCTGTGGGATACTAGTATAACTGAATTATTGAAATGAATCGACCACTATCGCCATCTGCCATGCATGAGAGTAATTGATTTGACTTATTTTATTTCAAGACCTTACAAGACTTAAGGCTTCAGTAGAAGGTATTTTTTTTTGTTTATCTCAATATCTCGCGGCACCCCTTAGCCAATCACACGGCACCCTAAGGTGCCGGGGCACACCGGTTGGGAACCGTTGACCTAGAGTAAGGAAAAATTACTGCAAGACTTTGCAGTGGTTACAGAACCAATAAGGAGTAGTTCAAGCATTTTAGTAAACATCATCATAACCCGTATAAATAAGCTACTTCAGTTCAAGAAACTCAATTCACTACAATCCACAATGCTGAATCAACATCATATAGGAGTAAGATTTTGTGCCAAAACTTATCTTGTAAAATGGAGTTGTGTTAACTTTTTGAGCATTAACTTTGTGTCTACAGATATTTAAAGAAACAGTTCACATCAATTATGTGACAAGTATTTTATAATATTTGCATCTAATGCTCAAACTTCAACACACTAATAGAAATAGACATGTTGCATTTTAAAGTCAGTGCTAAACTCATCTACTGCTATAAGCCTTACCATCTCAGATCCCAAAATCTCCTTTAAAATCATGCTCTACAGTTTTTTTCCAGAAAATGATAGCCTTCAAAGGGGACTACTCGCCCCTGCCATTGGGCAATAACCATTAGCAAACAAAAGACGAGCCTGTACTTGGGGTGAGAGGCAATGTAGTAAAGTCTCTTGTTTTCTGGAGACTGAAGACTCTGCTTGCAAGTCAAGAATCACGCCTCAGTTAAGAGAACAGCAAGTAGAAGACTTGGCAACTGCGAGGGTTGGTTTCTAGCCACACCCCTCCTAATGCCAAACTTGTAGAGGGTTATCATATTCTGAAAAATACTGTACCTAAAAGTTAATTATACAATTTCAGCTTTATGATGAGATGCAGCAGCCAAGGTGCCCAGTGACATCAACAATGATGACCGCAGCACAAGTTAAATGAAGACAAGTGTGCCCAAAAGTGCTTCCCAACTCAGAGGTTGATTATAATTACTGCAACAAACCTATCACCACAATATTTAAAGCAGTAGATGAAACAGAGTTCCATCACTACATGCTATCAGTGGTGCCTCATGGCCGAAATTTTTATTTGGGGGGGGGGGGCGATTTTGCTTACTAACAATTGACAATAATCAATTATTATAACTATCAATTTTATTAGCCATTTTTACATTTTATGTCGATAACTCATGGAAATAATGGTTCTCAGCATTATAATATAGACCTCAAAAATTAGTAAAAGAGCCTAAAACAATTAACCTCTTGATACAAAAGTGCTAGATTAATATGCATGCAACATATAAAGGATAATAGTAGAGTATCATTCAAACTCTCCAAAATCCAAAAATAAATTTAGCCTAATAAGTTGCCACCTCATTCATGTAATGGCTTTTTGTTTTTTCTCACACAATCAAACGTGCAACACTGTACACACATAAATATTTTGCAAATGCTCAGTTTTTCATAAGTCACACTTTTTACCTATTTATATACAAAACAAATTCTTCTGCTCTTTAATTAAACAACTTTTCCATCAGTATTTTATCAAAAATCCTGAATTCTACTAATAATGTCCTTATTTACTGACAACATTGCCAAATCATTGAGTCTGTTGTTTGTCATTGTATTTCTTAAAAGCATTTACCCTCTTTGGAATGAAAAAGCAATGTTAAGGTTCTGCAGTTTTCATGGGCATTATTCCAATTTTCAAAAGTTTTGTGGCATCACTGAACAATGATCAAACCTTTTTTGAAAAAAAAAGTTTCAATATTAAAGTAATTTGGATTGTATTTATCCTCATCCACAGAAACAAGATACGTGTTACAGCACACAACAATTCAAGATACAAAATTATATTAAGATGCATACAAGATTAAAATACAGAAATACAAGATTTAACAAATTTTAAATATAAAAGGAACAAATATACAGAATTGAGGCATGAAGAAAATTTTTACATATTGTACAATTTACATCGGTTCCTGATGTATAAATTCATCTACACTATAAAAGCTATTATCCATTAAGAATTTACACAAAACTTTTTTGAATTTTAGCTGGGATTCAGTGTTCTTTATATATTGGCATAGTTTGTTGTATAAATGTAGACCAGCAAATATGAAGCTATTTTCTATGTGAATTTACAAACAAATTTTTCTTTGCTCTGGTGTTGTGTATGAACTTCAGCATTTGTTTTGAAGGATTTTAAGTTTTCTTTTATATAGGTTAGTGTTTCATAAATAATCATGCATGGTAAAGGTAAAATTTTAATTTTTTTAAAATATGGTTTACAGCTAGTTTTATTTGAGACATTATCACTTTCTTTTGTATGCTAAAGACCTTAAAACTGTTTTTAGAATTTCCCCAAGAGATAATACTGTATACTAGTACACTATGAAAGTATGCAAAATAAACTACTCTAATATGCAGACTGGACATAAATTTGACCGACCTTACTAAGAAGCATATCTTACTAAGTCTTTTAGTCAGGCTGTCTATATGCATTTCCCAGCTTAAAATGTCATCTAATAACAGACCCAAGAATTTATTACATTCTACATACTTTATTTCCTCTTGGCCCAGTTTTATTTTTGGACATATAACATTTTTATTAAGTCTATTATGGAAGCTTAGAACTGTACTTAGTAGTAATAAGTTTGAATTAAACCATTTTTGAATATGCTCTAGAGCATTACATATTTGATGATTAGTATTACCTTCATTCGCCCCCGTTATAAAAATGCTTGTATCATCCATATTACAAAAAGTGTTACATCCATATTTATCAGATCTTTGAGGTACGCCATATTTTATATTTTTAAAACCAGAGAAGTCTTTTTAATTTCATTGGTTTTACTGTCAAAATATTCAATTTCTAGAGATTGTTCCCTATTTTCGAGACATGATTTAAACCAGTTTAAAGATAATCCTCTCACACCATATACAGATAATTTCTCACATAAAAGCAAATGATCTACTATGTTGAATGCTTTTGTTAGAACTAGGAATAGACCTAATCTTAATTGTTTATTATGTAATGCATTATAAACCTGATCAACAAAATATATTAGTGTGGAATTAATTGATTTATTTTTCCTAAAGCTGTTTTGATTTCTGTTTATTATTTTCAATCCATTCAGGAATTTTAGTAATCTGGTATCCATTATTCGTTCAAATAATTTTGCAAAAGTAGATATTACCGATACCAGTCTGAAATTTTCAGCTTTATTCTTATTACCTTTCTTGTAGATAGGTTTCACCGCTGCTTCTTTGATTTTCTCAGGGAATAGTCCACTTGTTAAATTTAACCAGTGGTCCAATTAGAAACAAGGCACATTTTTTACAATATAATTTGAGAGTCCATCAATCCCTACCGATTTTTTGTTTTTTTATGTGTTTATTACTGTTTTTATTTCCTTAGTTGTTGCTGGCATTAAAAAGAGTGTATTTTATTAACTTATTTGTCTCACCAATGAATTCTTTTTAGCACATTTTCAGCAAAACTTGTGTAAAAATTGTTGAATAATTCAGAAACATTTTTAGGATTCCATATGTTTTGACCATTACTTTTAATACAATAGTTATTTATATTTGTCTCAGTTTTATTTTCACCCTTGATTATTTCCCACAATGATTTAGATTTATTAACTGCACCATTGATTGTGCCATCATAATGTAACCTTTTGCTTCCTTGATTACCTTATTATATATTCTTTTATACTTCAAATAGTAAGTTATTGATTCTTGTGATACTTTATTTTCCCTAATATATTTACTTAAGAACCTTAACATTTCTGCTGATTTCCCTATCCCATTTGTGACCCATGTATTTTTTTGTTTATTTATCTGGATTTTGACTACTGGCACTGCTACTTCAAAGTAAAAATCAAATATGTCTAAGAAATTATTTACCATTTCATTTAGCGATTAGATCATGTATACATTTACACAGGTTTCTTTACCTAATAAAATGTTTAGATAATTCAAATTTGCATCATTTGTAAGCTTCATAATTTTAAAAATGTTGTGTTCCCTTTGTTGAAGTGAGCAATTTCTTATTTGAATAGCTAACTGCAGTACCTGAGCATAATGGTCAGATAGTACTGAGTCAAATACCTGAATTTCATACACCCAATTATTTGGGTTTAATATAACCTGGTTAATTGCAGTAGTGCTAAAGCAGAGACTCTAGTTGGTACTCTTACTAAATTTTGCATACCATAAGGGTTTAAAATGTTTTGGAGTTGACTTTTACATGGATTTTCTGTTAAATAGTTTATATTCATGTTTCCCTCAATTACTATTACTTTTTTTTTGACTGCCTATAGAATTCTAAAATAATATCCAAATTTAGTAAGCAAACTAAGTCAATTAGCTCACATATACTGGCCTCAAAGTCTTCTTCCTGATTTAGGTACTTCAATTTATCAATTTCTATAAAGTTAACAGTGGATCGCACGCACACACCCACACACACAGATATATGACCCTCCATTTGTCTTAATTTTCCTACAGTAAAAACCGGCTAATACATTATTTGATAAACTAAAACGATTTAGAACAAATTTTAATGAAAGGGTGTTTTGGAACAGTGATACGTATGAATAGAATATTTTTGAGTTGGGTTTGTAACACTTAAGTATCAATTATATATAATTTTTCCAGACTGGTTTCGATGCCATGTGGGCATCATTGTCTATAGTTTCCAACTGAACCTCAACATAGAACACCCTGTGGAAATTCAGTTGGAAACCATCCACAATGATGCTCACATGGCGTCGAAACTGATCTGGAAAAATTATACGTAAATGATACTTAAGTGTTACAAACCCAACTCAAAAATATTCTAAACTGATTTATTTCCAGTTCCTCCAGCCAGTGTTCAGTTAGGCATAATGCATTTACATCATTTAAATTTGAATTTAATAATACCTCTATATTACATTTTTTTGATTCTCAAACTCTGAATCTTTTGGTGAAAGCTTTTACCGTATAAACTTTTTCTTTTGCAGTTTGAATGAATTTGAGCATCAGCATTAATTGTTTTGGCTGGAGGAATACTGACACTGAATGTTTGTTTTGCAAATTCAGTACATTGAATAGCTTCGAGTTTCTAATGGAAATGCATTCACCTCTGTTTATACTAGTTTCCCATCAAGAGTGAAGATATTGCATCGTTTAATAACCTTCCAAACTTAAACGGGCCCGTTCAGTTTAAGCGAATACCATCCCTGCCAAAATTCCAATCATTTATACAAAAATTTGTATCCACCATAAAACAGTTTGTTGCACCACACATCCAATCAAGTTTCTGATGTACCTCGTGGTCCCATTTCTTATGTGCAGTATGCCACTCACTATGATTTTGGTGCCTCCAGACTGTCTTTTAACCGCCCTTATCAAATCCATTATATGTTGGGGCCTAATGTTGTTTGTTCCAGCTCAAATCAATACCACGTCAGCTTTGATTGTCGCAAGTTCATTTTCTCAATTTGATGTTGAAGCTCCATCACTTTAATATCAGGAAAACAACATACCTTGTATCTCTTTTCCTTGCACTTTTCTGCCACAAATTTTAGCAATGAATCTCCAGTCACTAGCACATTTTTCTTCTTTACTTCACAAGTTGTAGAATCCCTTTGGACTGGATTTTCATACACTTGAGCACTTCCATCACTTAACTTGTCCAGCATTTCAAACATGTTTCTTGTTATGAAGCTTGTAACACCTTGCTCGGCCGGGTTTGAGGTTCCATAGATCGTTTTCCTGTTACCAATAAAAAACTGATTTTTAGCTCCAATTCCATATGTAGTTATCCCTAGTAGGGTAGTACTTCACTACTTATGTGTAAAATTTTCAGGGAAACTTCCACAGAAATCCTTAACCCTTTTACTGCCAGCCCAAATACCTAAATGCTGTCTGAAAAGTGTTATGAAATTTTAGAGCAGAATTCAGAGTTTTAAAGTATTAGTAATAAAATGAGTACCAAATGACATAAGAGCTAAATCCTTGTTTATTTTTAGCAAACCCTTTGGTTTACTGTATAATACATATGAGATGGCTGAGAAGTCTCTTCAATACAGTCTATAATTACTTTCTCTAATATGTATGTACAATGTTCACAATAGATAGAGAAGGTATTCTATTCCAACCAAAAATTTGATACCTAAATTTCACCAGAAATACATATTTTAGAGTCTCCCTAAAACTAAAAATAGCATTTTTAGAGAAATGTAAGTGTATGTGCACACGCAGGCTTCGCAGCATAGCTCAAAAACTGAAAGTCTATTAAATACTAAAGTTGGTATTTAAGTTCAGTCACTTCCAAGAATGCAACACGAAGATTTTCAAGAAAATCCCCCCACCCCAACTCTTTTTACATGTAACAGTTCTCGAAAATTTTGATTTTCTCAAAAATGGCTTTGACGATTTTGATTAAAATTCCACATCTTTAAAATATTTTCATGATAAACAAAATGTTAATCTAGAATTTTCTGGAGATAGCCTCTGAACACCTCTTCATTCTGGATGACTTGTGCATTACTGGTAAACTGTAGGAGATATACAAAAACTTACTACACAAAAAATATAAATCTGGTTACAACACACAGTTTATATCATGTACATTTATTTGTAGAGTTAACCATTTGCACGGTATTCCTTTTTATTGGTTTCAATTTTAAACTACTTAAACTTTTCTCAAATGGGAAGTCATATTTTGTTTCATACCACTTCTGTTTTACTCCTTGCCAAACTAAGACAACCATATTTCAATTGTTTCACACAGTAATAATTTTTAAAAGACTTGATTATCATGTTAGCTTGGTATATTCCTTTATTTCCCTTCTACTTACAAGGTAGCAAATAATAAAGATAATTTCTGCTAATGTTTATCTCGATTAGCATTATGTAGATAAATAAATAATCTTTTGTACGAATCTGCTGGGCATTTCTTTATGAGGTCTTGAGAAAGACCTGCATATGTTCTAATTGAGATTTAATTCTATGGACCAGTAGCTACCATACTCGTTTCTGCATAGACTTGAATTTAATACAGGTCCCCTCTCATCATATAGATACACATTAGCAGCCACTTCTCATATTTTTCCCTGTAATTTGCTAACAACTGGTGGCATTGGTGCATCAGACCATGACACTGTGCATCAAACCACAAGCAGCACTAACAAGGGAGGAGTGTCACTGCCTTGCTGAGCAAGAATTGCTGCATGTGTGTTAGTTACACATGTTCCTTTGTCTTCAAGTACCCATACACACTGTCACAGGTATTTGAGAAATTAACAGATGAAGAGCGGCAGCACTACTTCAAAGCCTTGAAGTGCGACATCTGGGCATGATGGACTTTCATGAGCATGTTTATCTTTTCTGGAAATTTCTGTTGACATCAACAACAGCCATAAAAAGGAGGGCTGCAAGCCAGGTGTTTCAGTTTTCGACTAGAATTCACAGCATGTAGCAGTTGTGTCAAAGCAAACAGACAAGATTTAGAATCGAAGCAGTGAGAGAAAATTGTACTGTAGAACAGTTGCAAAAGCCTTGAAATAAAGAAGATTTGTAAACAAGTTTTGAAGCAATAAAGATATTATATTATATATGCTTTATATTATGTAAAAGTGGCCCAAGTGTTCTACATTCAGCATAATGGAAAGGGTATCAATCAATGTTGGAAAAAGAATCCTTCAAATTTTTAGGGACTCTGGAGGAGAAGAAACAAGAAAACTTTAAAAAAAAAAAAAAAAAAAAAAAACTAGGAGAGCCTGAGTGGATACATGTGCCAATAACTATATCGCTGTTTTCCAATCAATATCCTTGTTAATATGCTAGCCACTGAGATATAAATACTATGGGTTTTTATTTCTGGAGGCAAGTGAAGGAATTAGTTTATGCAATTTAAATTAGCAACAAAAAATTCTTAAGCCACCAAAACCAGGATTCAATACTAGCTGTGAGAACTGATGTGGATGTGTGGGAAACAATGCAAACTTCACTGACATTCTTGCATGGAAGCTTGCTGTAGAGCTTTTTAAACATTTGTTGTAAATACAGAGAATCAAACTGAGATCACAGAAGTACAGTAATACTGCTACAATATTCACTTGCCTGAAATTATCTCCTCCAGGTCTGTCACCCTCATCTGAAGAATCTGCAACATATCCTCCTGCCTGGCTTCTTTCCCGCTAGCATCATCTTGAGCCACAATTTCCTATAAAGAAATATTAATACACAACACTTAAGTTCCTAGCTCCTTTAAACATAGTTTTTTTCCTCTACAAAGGAGCACTATTAAAACACTGGCTCTGGCAAAAATGCAGAGAGACAGCAACAGTTCAAACATGTCACTTCTAAGCATAACATCCACTTAACTGTTTTAATAAACGTGTGACAAGAATCAAGTAACAAAATGCTGCAAAGCAGAAAATAAAGCGAAGATGTAGGTCAAACAACAACAAACAAAGTGGTACACAGTGAAGAACAAATTATAATCATAAATAAATAATAGAAAGAAAGTAAAAAAATAAGTCACAAACACCTACACAGCAGAAAAAAATTGAGAACATTTCTAAGAAACTTACATACCACCCTCCGCCCTTCCTGAAATTTCAAAAGGTCTTCAGAGAACATAACATACTCTTAGCCCCACGAAACGAACGCTTCAGAACCTCATTAAAAGCAACTAGTTAGAAAAGACCACCATTCAAGAAATCAAGAACTTAAGAATCAACTGTGAAGACTGAAGAAAGACCAAAAGAAACATAGGAACCAGATTAAAGGAACACGTAAAAAATAACCAAATAGAGAAATCAGCAGTAGCCTCACACCTCTAAAATGAAAACCACAAGATAGAAAATAGTGTACACCTGATAATTGGTACAACCACTGCTAGAATTGGACATAAATAGGAGATTTTTATCCTAAAACAAAAATCAAAACAAATGAATACTGAAATTGCCACCAAAGACAATCCACTTAACAAGTTTATCAATCAGCCATCAGTGAAACTCAAGAATCCATGGAGAAGATATCAGCAATAAGCTAGGCAGTCAAAATGTGCTCATGATATATGCAACACATACCTGTGAAACATGTTCAAGTAATATGCTACTCAGTTAAGTAACTCAAGAGGAAATTTGACACAGTTTGCCATTTATGATTATAAATTTAAAGTTTACAAGTATTAATATTCTTATTACTATTCTATGATAAAGATTAATGTGACAAGTTGTAAAACAAAATCACTTTTATGCACTTTACTTGGAGGACAAACCTCCTCCTTCCTGGTTATGAAATAGCTACTCAATTGTAATGAAAAAAAAAAAAAAAAGCTAAACATACCATTAAGGGAACATGTATAAAATAAAAAGATACCATATATCTGCAGGCATCACATAAGTTTCAGTTTTCCTAATTAAGAATCCACTCCAAATATTACATACTCATGTCATTCGTAAACACAAGAATAAAATTTGTGTAAGAAACTGATCTATGTCACTGAAGATCTGGTAAAACTGACTTCTTTTTACTATTCTATGATAAAGATGAATGTGACAAGTTGTAAAACAAAATCACTTTTATGCACTTTACTTGGAAGACAAACCTCCTCCTTCCTGGTTATGAAATAGCTACTCAATTGTAATGAAAAAAAAAAAAAAAAAAAAAAAAAAAAAAAAAAAAAAAAAAACTAAACATAACTTTAAGGGAACATGTATAAAATAAAAAGATACCATATATCTGCAGGCATCACATAAGTTTCAGTTTTCCTAATTAAGAATCCACTCCAAATATTACATACTCATGTCATTCGTAAACACAAGAATAAAATTTGAGTAAGAAACTGATCTATGTCACTGACTTCTGGTTTTACTAAGAGGTATCATGAGTTATAGTGGGTGGGCCAAGGAATAAGCCTGGATAAAGACTGTAACTATTCAATTGAGAAAGATCTGTGTGATATAAGGGAATCCAGTGTGAAGTTTGTGGGGCTTTTCAATAGGCACGACAAGCAGTGGCTTCATAGGAGGGTGACGGAGATGAATCTGCAACTTGAGCGTGCCTTGTTGAGCCCTGCTGCCTCTCACATTGATATGATACATGTTAGTGGTATAGGCTGAGATGGTTATACATCTCTAGGTCTACACCTCAATTCTAGAGGCAAAAGGCAGCTTTCGCAGCTAATTGCTGACAGAATTATGGGTAGAATTCCTGTTGTGTAATCTGATAGGACCTTTTTTAGGTTAAAGGAAATACCCCAAAATAGCCATGAAAGAACTCTAAAGTCAACTGAAATAAATAGAAGTTCTCCAACAAAGAACTTTAGGAACACAGAAAATATCAGTAATTTTATTAAGATAAATGATAGCAGTAGCTCATGTATATTTCACCAAAATATCAGGGGTTTAAGAAACAAAGTTGATGAACTTTCTCTTAGGCTTGCTTCTGAAAAATTACAGCCACATGTTTTATGCTCATCCGAACAACATTTAACGAATGGCAATTCACTGCATGGGTACTCTTCAGGAGTAGCATATTCAAGGCAAAACTTACAAAAAGGAGGGGTTTCCACATTTGTAGGACATGGTGTGCCTTTGCTTTGAGCTAGACATAGAGATGTGCGCAGTTCAGCTAAACGTATATCAGGTAAATTTTGTAATAGCTCCATATCGGTCCCCACTAGGTAACTAAAAGGTATTCAAAAAAACAGTTAGATAATTCCTTAATGTTTATATGGAAACTGAAACAAGAACTGATAATTTGTGGTGACATTAATATTGATTATCTTATACCTAGTCTCCGAAAGGACCAACTCAATTCTATATTTTTTACATAAAACATGTCACACACAGTAAATTTTCCTACAAGAATTCAGGGTAGCTCCTCTTCAGCAATTGATAACACATTCATAAATATAGATAGAATTAAAACTTCAATAACCTTACCATTTGCAAATGGCCTTTCAGATCATGAGGCACAAATACTTCTCATTAAAGAGATTTATCTATAGTTAAAACCAAACTATAAATATTGCAGAACACAAAACATGGTTAACCATGCCCTTCAACAAGAATCATGGACTGAAATCTGTGAAATAAATGGAGTAAATGACAAGTTCAATCATTTCCTACAACATTTCAACTCTGACTTTGTAGCATCCTTTCCAGCCAAATATCGTAAAATACATAATCAGAAGGAAAATAACACCTGGATTACAACAGGCATTAAAACTTCTTGCAAACGTAAGCGAAAATTATACCAAGAATTGAAACATAATAAGACCCCAAACTTAGAATGTCATTACAAAAAGTACTGTAAAATTCTAAAAGAAACAATAAAAGCTGCTACAATATTGCATTATAATAAAGAGATATCCAATTCTGATAATAAAATAAAAACTATCTGGAATATAATAAAAAGAGAAACAGGCAAGAGCTCTCAAGAAAGCTCCTCAATTGCACTGAATTCTGGTATTCAAAACACTGATGATCCTCAAAAGGTTGCGGATATTTTCAATAATTTCTTTTTGAATGTAATAGATAAATTAAACATAAATTATGGATGTAAAGAATCAGCATTAAGTTTTTGAAAACTTCTTTTGTAAACAGAGTACCTGAATTTAAAGTAAAAATGACTACACCATCTGAAATAAAAAATATAATACATTCCTCTGGATATGATGAAATATCAAGCAAAATCCTAAAAGTATGTTCTGACCTAATAAGCATTCCCCTTAGCTATTTATGCATCAAATCACTAAAGAGTGGAATATTTCCTAACAGTATGAAGTATTATATTGTCAAACCACTTTTTAAAAAAGGTAAACATAGTCTCAAATTATAGACCTATATCTCTATTGTCTGTTTTCCCAAAAGTATTTGGGAAAGTAATGTTCAATAACATAACTCCATGGCACGACAGCTCACAGGGAACCTTGGCCTACCGCCCGGCCGCTGCGTCCCCCATCTCGGTCCACTACAGACGTCATAATGTTCAATAGGCTTTATAATTACTTGGAAAAGAACAACTTACTTGCCAAAGAACAGTTTGGCTTTAGAAAAGGAGTAGCGACAGATAATGCAACCTACACGCTCATGCGTAAAGTGTTAACAGCGTTAAATGAAAAGGAACATGTCGGTGGAATTTTTGTGATCTAGCGAAGGCTTTTGACTGTGTGAATCAAGAGATGCTGATAGCAAAACTACATTTCTATGGAATAAATAATAACATATTAGATTGGCTCTTTTCGTACCTAGAGAAGAGAAGAAAAGGGTCAAAATTAATAACTCCAATGGGTATCAAAATAGTGCCTCAGAATGGAAATCAGTTAAACATGATGGTCCCCAGGGCCTCTTTTGTTCTTGGTTTACATAAATGACCTCCCATTGTACATTAACAGTATTGCAAGTGTTTTTTTATTTGCAGATGACACTAGTGTTCTAAATCGTATGTCAAATTGGTTCAAAGCAAACAAACTCTTAAAAAAAACAAAATCAATTAAATCTGTAACTACTTGCTCACCACAAACACATATAGAAATAGGAATTAATGATACATTGTTAGAACAGCTAAATGAAGCCAAATTTCTTGGCCTTTAGGTAGATAGGCATTTGGATGAAAATCACATATTAGCTACATCACACCTAAACTTAGGTCAGCATGTTATGCTCTCCGAGCACTGGTTAAATTTCACTCAATTGATACACTTAAATTGGTGGTATTTTGCCTATTCTAACTCCATCATCGAGTATGGAATAATATTCTGGGGTAATTCAGTGGATAGTAAATGCATATTCCGGATAGAGAAGAAAGCTATATAAATAATCTGTAATGCTAATAGCAGACAGTCATGCAAAGAACTACTTCAAAAATTGGGCATACTCACCTTACCTTATGTTTATATATCATCCATTTAAAATCCATGCAGTTAATCGACATAGTTTTATAACAAAACATGGAAATTCATAACATTAATACTAGACAAAAAGGATATATTCATCGTCCCAATGCCAATCTTCGTTGCTTTCAGAAAGGTGTATATTTTGAAACAATCAAAATATTTAATGCTCTCCCCAGTAATCTCAAAGAAAGAGTTGGGAATTTCAGGGCTTTTAAAGCTTCTCTTAAGGAGTACCTTTGCAATAAATCATTTTACTCTGTAGATGAATATTTAAGTGACAGATCTATCTGACAATACCATAATAATCATTGTATTTATAAGTATTATAATGTATTGCATTTTGTGCATATTAGTGTGTATGTTTTATATTCAAATTAAACTACTGTATACTTTGACTTGCACAAATGTGTCAAATGAATTTTTTTATTTTTTAGCAATGATGCAAGGTCTGTCAGGCCTGATGCTTTGATATCATACACTCTAGTACATAATTGTAAATTTGTGCATTTTTGCATTGCAAATTCTGTAACATATTTGTAAGTATGTATTGGAATTTGTTGACATTTATGGAGAGTAAGTAATACAATAATCATATTTTAGTTTTATATAATTACTAGTAGTAAATATTATGTCGGTAATTAGAAAACTATCATCTGACATTACATCAATGTTACATAATGCAATTATATTTATTTACACATTTGAACACTAATTTTTTATACTCTCTGTTTATATGTGCTTGCAAAAAAGGAAATTCATATGCCTTTATGGAGCACATGAAGTATAGTGCAATGGCGTACAGGCCTCAAAAGCAAATGATGTGATTATATGTCTATTCTGCTGTTTTTGTAACCTGTGCTTTTAGCACTAGAGCTTTATACATTTTTTTTTTTTCGTAGTATATAAACATATGTATGCATGTATATCCCTTGACAAGTTCTATGTTCAGTGGCTTCCTGGCCTAAATGAACCTACAGAATACTTTCTAATCTAATCTTATCACATATGTTTAGAAGAGATAATTATAAAAACAAAATCAAAACATTCCGTCAGGTAACAACTGCATCAAAAATAATGCCAAAGAAAACTTGGATTACAATTTTAATCCTGTCTACCACTCTTAGATAACATATCTAAGCAACAAGCTGCCAGTTCTCACCTAACAAATTATTGTTGTGAACGTGTAAGAGGCATCTGTGAGAAATCATGCAATCTTTACTGTTAAAAGGTAAATTACTGGGTTAAAACAAATTTACTATAGAAACTAGTGATCAGAAACCCACAGTATGAATATTTTCTAATGGAAATTATTTTAATATTTTCAGACTCACAATGCTGTTGTACTAGGGAAGTAATGAAAGTGACCTCAATTATTTACAGTACAAGAAGAAACATCACTCTGGATAATTGGTTTCAGAATATCAGGATTGCAATGCCAACATTGGAATTGTAAGGAAAAAAACAAGACAAATTCCCCCTGAATTTGTCGCAACAAAATCTTGAGAGGTAGACTCATCTTTATTTATATGTACAGTTATATACAAGTGTTGCACAAATTGGGAGGATTGTAGAGGGATCCTGGATAAACACTTTGAGTTAGGGAATCTTTTTTCCCTTTTGCCAAATGTTAAAGCTTTCTGGATCACACATCAGTGGCCATTATTCAAAAGAACATGGATTGTGTGTTCCATTGTCACTCATTATGCCTCATTTATATGTCAGTAGTTGAAGGAATGCAGTATTGGTGCACAGTCAATACAATATTTAAAACTATTGAACCTGTAATTTTGGCAAACTTGCCTGTTCTCTAAGATGTGTCTGCCACTGATAACCATTCAGTTGATATCAGATCATATGCAGTTAGCTATGACATACTGGTGAGCAAGTTGGTATAGCGTCGGTCAATGAATCCCTCAATAGTAATATCATTGTTTCCATTGTTTAGTTTTTTAATTTTGTCATTTTTCTCAAAGGGGTACACAGTTTGAGCAGCACTAATAAGCTTAGTTTCCATTTTTGAAGTCAACACCATAAACCCTCCAGGATAAATTTCTTTCAAATTAAACAAAGAATGAAATCTACGTTGTATTCAATATTACATGCAGTAATTGCTTCTCAAGGAACCTGCATACATAAATGCAATAAAACAAAGAGATTTGTTGAAAACATTTATATAATGTGTGCTTTGAAATGTAGAAACTAAACTATGATTTTAGCAGTGGAATACAATAATCTGTGCTACTGCTAGGATTTGAACAGCAGTACTGTGGTTGCAAATAGACGAGAGTACTCAAGTTGTACAGTACAAGGAGAGAGGGAAAGAGGCAGTGACTTGAAGCAATGTCCATGTAGTACACACAGGAGAACCATGATGACATATCCATATTGTTTATTAGTAGGCATTCTTTTGTGTGCACAAAATATCCAACATATGCGTGCATTTATGCTTCAAAATATGTATAATATACTCTATAATTATTTTTTCTAGTACATATGTTGATAGATATAGAAAGTTGTATTCCATCAAAAAATTTGACACTGAGATTTCACCGGAAATGCAGGTTCCCTGAATCCAAAAATCCAAGAAAAAGCATTTTTGGAAAACTGTGTGCATGTGCATGCACAACATAGCTCAAAAACAATAAGTCCATTAAATAGTAAAGTTCATATTTAAGTTTAGTTATCTTCCAAGGATACAACAAGAAGATTTTCAGAAAATCCCTTCACCTTAACTACCCTTTAAATGTAACATTTTTCTAAAATTTTGGTTTTTCTCAAAAATTGGCTCCTAAAACTTGATTAAAATACTCTATGTTTAAGATATTTTCATGACAAAATGTATAGGTTGAATTTTCTAGGAATCACCCTTGAAGTCCTCTTCATTCTGAATATCACTTTAGCCTAGTGTATTGCCTTACTTCCCTTCTACTTACAAGGAAGCAAGTAATAAGAAAAGTTCAGTTAATATTCATCTCAATTAGACAAATGAATAATATTTTGTAAGAATATGCTGGGTCTTTCTTTACGAGGTGTTGAGAAAGACTCACATTCACGTAAATGAATATGTTCTAATTCAGATTTAATTCCACAAACCAAACTTATCATCACAACAGTGACTGCCACTACATTTCTGTGCAGACTTGAATTTAATAAGGGTTCCCTTATAGCCTCTCTCATCATAAATTGATACACATTAGCAATCACTTTTAGTGTTTGCTTCTGCAAGACTTTTTCTTGTAATTTACTGGTGGCATTGTTTAGTCTATTTTTATCTCTGGTATGTGTCCCAAGGAGCGATACTCACGTTATCGTGGTGCTGGACAGATGAATGCTTGCTACATATTTGCAACCTGCCAGCTGGCACCAGCAGAAGTTCATGTCACTGGGCATCACATTTACAGGGCTCATGTCTATTTACAAGCATAGTACTTTTGTTTTATCTATGTAGGTATTATGTTATTTTAACCACTCAGCTACTGTGGTCCTATGCCATTATGCTTCGTAAGTGTAATTTCTGCAGGGATGTTGCAAGTCATCACATTGAACTATTCCTCTGGTAACCTGTTGCATTTTGTATTTCAGATATTGTATTATTTCTCAATCTCTTTGTATTCGCCTTTTATGGAAAGATGTAAAGGTAGAATGCAGGTACTTAATTTACTAGGAAGATTGATATTCATTGTGTATTTAACTTGAAGTTCATTTGACACAATGCCATTGTTTCGTAAACTGTGCCTACAATTGTAATGTGCATGTTCCAAGCATGTTACTGTGTGATCTAGTATATTTTAGAAACTCCTTTGAGAGGTGCAGAGAAGTATACCCCTTCAGGTGTTTAATGCAATTGTTATTGAAACATTCTCCATTGCTATTCATGCATTAATTTAGCTTATTTGTCAGTAGGTATAATCATATTGAGTAATGCCACAAATTATGAGCGACTCGTTATAAAATGCAAACAAAGGAGACAATATAACCTTCCAACTACTTCTATATCTTAACCTGATGCCCATATGCTAACCATAGCACTAAATAATGCCACTATATCTGCACCATGACAGTTTGATCAAATATGTGCTAAACCTCAATACATAACATAGCAAACAATTTAGAACCCCTAGCCCATAGGTTTCCCATCTCAACACACACGCATCCACCCACACACCCCGACCCACACTCACATCGCCTGCAGTAGCATACGTAATGAAAGTGGGCATTAAACATTATTAAAAAAAATAACACATAAATGGAATCAAGTTGTATTGGTTCTCTACAATGCTCCATGATGCTGTTATTGACACTGCAACTGGAGATTTAAAGCCAGAAATAGTAACTTTCTATAACACAACAAAATCAAGTGTAATCTGTAGACCAATTTTGTAGCACATGTGTGTCCAGGAAAACAAACATGTGGCCAATGATAATATTTTACAGCATGCTGAAAGTAGCAGGCATAAACTGTCAAATTATTTTCCAGAGCAACAATGTGACATGAAGAAATGCAGCCACATAAAAACTTTGGTTGGTGATCTTGCAAATGATTAGCTCCAAATTTGCACATAGTGTTCTTCCCTACCAAAAACCCTCAAATGGGATATTTCTAATCTGTATACTAACACAGATTACAAAAGAAGTTGATAAATGTGCAAAGAGAAAAACATACTAAAAATGCAGTCATTTGATAAACAGACATACCAAACATACATGCAGGTCTTGCAGGTACTATACACACCCAGCAGATATGCTCAGATTAAACCATACAAATAGAAAACAGCAGTGTAAACATGAGGGCCCCTGGAGTGGCTTAGCAGCCCACTAGCTCTTAACGTTGGACCTAGAGTGGATAACAGAAACGTCAGCAGGTAGTGGATAGCTGAGACAGGCTACCATACCAATAACCAATAGGAATGAACCAACTCACCAACCCTAAGGTGTTAGGCAAACCATCCAAAGAGATGCATGGCACACGGGAGATGGGTCATTAACTGAGATCTCCCAGAGTATTTAGTCTTACCCAGATATGCAGGGCTCTGTCTGGGTGGACCAGAAATATCTCTTGCTAGTCATGGGAATAACATTGGGATATGTAGTTCCAAAGAACCGGAGGTCCCTTCGAGGGACTCCAAGAGACTTTTAGAAGCTGGGGCCCTCAAAAGAGGGAACTCTATCCCTGTAGTTAAGCATGGAGGTGGTGTCCGCAATTCCTGGAGAAGTGGAACAGTGTACTATGCCTGTTTGTGCTAAAGACAATATGTACTGTTTGGAGGAACTGACTAAGGTAGTCAGTATCCTAAAACTAAAGAAAAAAAAAGGCTTCTGAAGGAGCCAAGTAAAAGAGGAGGAAGAGGAGAAGCGTTAAACTATTGGCCTAGCAGATGGTGGAAGTTGAGGTCTCTCTCATCAAACACCCTCCAGAAACCACTGTGGAGCCAGTGCCTGGCCTTTCTACCTCCTTCAAAAGAGGCAGGGGGCAGAGACTCCCTCTCAACAAACAGGGGAGCAGAACACAGAGTTTTGCACCCTAAAGTTGGAAAGGAATATATTTTCCAAGATGTCTCCCTATGTAGCATTGGATTTCCATTTCCAAACAGTCCTTGCAAGGGAAAGTGTTTTTTGTGTGGGATGATAGGTCAAAATTATTTCTTCATTCAGGTTAACCTCCAAAACAGTATTACTGCTACTGTTATGTAATAGCATAACAAGGCAGGATCTGGAGATCACCATAATATAGGAACCTTGGCTTCAGCAAGCTCATATTATTGGACTACACTTACAGGGTTTTATTATCTTCAGCACTTCAGCCGATAGGAAATCCAGAGCATGTGTCTTGACAAGATATCAGAACAGATGGAATCTGCCAAGCTTTCTGATGAGGAACCTGGTGGCAGTCATGGTGAGATATGAGGTGGGAAGATTATCACGTCAAGTGGTAGTCTACTCAGCATATTTCCCTCATGATTCTAAGGAACTTCCACTTCCTCAGGAGTTCCATAATCTCACGGATTACTGCTAGAATAAAAACCTCCATCTATTGATTGGCTGTGACTCCAATGCCCACCAGTATTTGGGTTTGGTAAGGACATCAATGGGAGAGGGGAGGTATTACTAAATTTCCTGAGCTTTATGGACCTGGAGATCGTAAATCAGGGGGGCACTCTGACCTTTGTTAATTTTCCTAGGGAGGAGGTTCTAGACTTGACACTAGCCGAGATCTTAGTGAAGGATTGGAGGGTTAGTCTGGAACCCTCTTTATATGAATGCAAGCATGTCCACTTTGATCTTGAGGGAAAAGGAATGGACCATCTTTACAGTAACCCTAGGAGGACCAATTGAGACTCCTTTCAGGGGGACCTGGGGAGTGGGCTTGCAAACGGATCCCAGATCAGGCTGAGGACCTGGAGTGATATGTGAGCTTTTGCACTAATATTTTGGTCTCCGCCCTCTCCTGCAGGAGATATGGGCAAAAGACAGGTTGAGATGGAATCCTCTTTTAAGGGCCATCAAGTTAAAGACAGATAGGGCCTCCAAGGAATCTAAAAAGCACTTTTGTGGGAATATAGAGAAGTAATTAAGTGCTGCTTCATTGAAGAAATTATTTGTCTCCAGAAGTGGAGTCAAGCTGGCCTCTTTGGAGGACCTCTGCAGTGCTAAAGACACAACCAGAGGAGACCCTGGAGTTGCTGTTTGAAACCCACTTTCCAGGGATCAGCATTACAGATCAAGAAATAACTTTGGTTGAGTCATGCAAGGCAGCAAGGGCTGTCTTCACTTTTCAACCCTATGAAAGTGCGGGCGAGGATGCATGAGGCCTGGGAGATTGTTGCTTCTCACCTAGTGAGTATTTTCAGAGCCTGCTTGCCATGACGTATGTTTCTAGCTTCTGGAGGTGGGCCAAGGTGGTGTTTATACTTAAGCTCGGCAGACAGTCGTACTGCAGGTCTAAGGATTTTCATCTCATTAGTCTGAAATCCTTCATGTTTAACGTTTTGGAAAAACTTGTGGATAGATATTTGAGAAATGGAGTACTGGTTAACAGACCCATATATCCTCAGCAGTATGTTTACCACTTAGGAAAATCCACAGATTCAGCGCTCCACCACCTCATGATTAGACTAGAAGCGGGAGCTGGGCTGTGGAGAACTGGCTATGGCAGATTTTCTAGACATTGCAGGTGCTTTTAGTCATATGACTCTGGGTATCATTAGCAGATGTCTAGAAGATAAGGTATCAGTCTGATCATTTCAGTGGATCATGACCTTGGAAGGTTGTCAGGTGGAGGCATTTCTGGGGAATATTTCCCTCAGAGCATCAGTAACCTGGGGCTGTCCCCAAGAAGAAGTCTTGTCACCCACTTTATGGTACCAGGCGGTGAATGAACTGCTGAACCAACTCAACAGAGGAATAAAATTAATGTTCAAGGCTACGCATATGACACATGACTTGTAGCAAATGGAAAATTCCCTAGCATGGTCTCAGAGCTTACTCAGGGCTCCTTGCTTGCTCTAGAGGAATGGTGTATGGAAATGGACTTGTCTGCTAATCCAGACAGAGATCATGGTCTTCACAAAGAGGAGGGCCCTGTCAGGAGTGACAGAGCCGCTCTTGTTTGGAAAGAGATTGCATTTTTCTGATTCGGTTGAATATCTAGGAGTTATCTTGGATGCTGGACTGAATTGAAAAAAGCATGTAGATTGCAAAGCTAAGAAGACCCCATACCTTGTGGGTATGTAGGCTAGGCTAAACTCACTGCAGAGACTGGCATGTATGACAACTGGGGTGATGCAGACCACCATACAGTCTGCCTTAGAGATTTTGGTGGACCCTTCTCCTCTGCATTTGTTTGTGAAAGAGGTTGTAATGGTGAGTGTGCACTGCCTCAGCACAATTGGGCAATGAAGTTTTAAACTACCTCATAAAGGACACTCATTGATTCTGAGTAGACTTCAGGAGAGGCATCATATCTCCCTGATGGTAGGAGATTTGATGGGAGCCAGATGTAATCGTATATAGTGGTGTTTCTGACCAGGAAGGAAGGAACCCAGAGATCAGATTTTCCCCTGAAGGCTGGGAATCAGACAAGATACATGATAGTTCATGTTTTGGGGGTAGGACAGGGGCCAAGACCTAGGGCTCTGGGACCAAAATTGCCATTCCCCTTGAAAGGTTTGCTACTTTGTTCTAGGCTGAGGTAAATCCTATCTTAGCCTGAGTCATGTGCATTTTAAACATGCCAGGCAGACAAGCTGATATTCATACCTGCTCAGAGAGCCAGGCAGCTTTGAAGGCCCTTTGACAGTTAAAACGACATCCAGATGATCTGCGAATACCAAAAGATGTTACACAGCCTTGTGCCTGCAGTTTGGTTACCCTTGTCTGGGTTCCAAGTCATACGGGAAACAGAGGTAACGAGAAGGTGAACAGGCCAGCTAAAGGGGAGCAGGTCTTGCATTTGTAGGACCTAAGCTCTTTTGCAGTGTGTCCCCCTGAAGCATCAAGTATGACATAACCCAGTTTACAGGTAGGGCTCATCTTAAGATTTGGAAAAAGCAAAATACTGCCAGACAGGCACATGATTTTATTTCTGGCCATGTAGGCAAACTAACTTAGGCTCTATTACACCCAACTAGAACAGGCTCAAAGAGTCTGTTATCTCATTGGACAAACCACTATTAAGACACACTTAGAAATTATGGGGATAATTGAGGACACCATTTGTAGGAAATGCGGGAAAGATTTTAAAACATGGCAGCTTTAATGTGAATGTGAGGCGTTCGCGTTTCTCAGGTATGGAAACTTTAGGTTTTTCTTTTTGGGAACAGGGGATACTAGAGAGGCAGATATCATAGACACGGTCTGATTTATGGGGAGAATCAGATTACCTCGAATCAAAGTTTATAAGGCACAAATGGCCACAGCAACTTATATTCCAAGCCTTGGAGGTTTTCATAATCGACTTCAAATATGATGCGCAGTGGCCTGATCTGATTCCTGCAGTCTGCAGGAGGTACTAGGAATCAAAATGTCTTCACCATGATAAAACAAAATGGCGTGGTGTGCTGGCAGGTAGAAAGCACCAGTGTGTCATAATTTATGACAACACAAGCTGGTACAGTCTGCTGGGTCTTAGCAAGCATCAGTGTGTCCAGCACAAGGACAACACAAGCTGGTATAATATGCGGGCAGATAGCAAGCATCAGTGTGTCCAGCACAATGACAACACAAGCTGGTAAAATATGCGGGCAGATAGCAGGCATCAGTGTGTCCAGCACAATGACAACACAAGCTGGTAAAATATGCAGGCAGATAGCAAGCAAGAGTGAGTCCAGCACAATAACAACACAAGCTGCTACAGTCAGTTGCCGGATAGAAAGCAAGAGTGAGTCCAGCACCATGACAACAGAAGCTGTTGCAGTCAGCTGGAATATAGCAAACATCACTGTGTCCAGCACAATGACAACACAAGCTGCTACAGTCAGTTGCCGGATAGCAAGCAAGAGTCCAGCACCATGAGAACACAAGCTGCTACAGTCAGTTGCCGGATAGCAAGCAAGAGTGAGTCCAGCACCATGACAACACAAGCTGCTACAGTCAGCTGCCGCATAGCAAGCAAGAGTGAGTCCAGCACCATGACAACACAAGCTGCTACAGTCATCTGCCGGATAGCAAGCAAAAGTGACTCCAGCACTATGACAACACAAGCTGGAGCAGTCAGCTGGAAGATAACAAGCATCAGTGTGTCCAGCATCATGATAGCATGAGCTGGTACAATCAGCTGAGAGATAACAAGCAACGGTGTGTTCAGCACCATGATAACACAACCTGGTACAATCAGCTGTCAGATAGCAAGCAACAGTGTCCAACAACATGACAACGCAAGCTGGTTCAGTCAGCTGGCAGGTAGCAAGCATCAGTGTGTCCAGAACCATGACAACAAAAGCTAGTAGAATCAGACTTCAGAGAGAAGCATCAGTGTGTACAATAACATGACAACACAAGGTGATAAATTCAGCTTGTAGATAGCAAGCATCAGTATGTCCAGTACCATGACAACACAAGCTGGTACAGTCAGCTGGGAGATAGAGAGTGTCAGTGTATCCAGCACCATGAACACACAGTTTGGTACAGTCAGCTGGCAGGTAGCAAGCATAAGTCTGTCCAGCACCATGACAACACAAGCTGGTAAAGTCAGCTGAAAGTAGTAAGCATCAGTGTTCAGCACCATGACAACACATGCTGGTACAGTCATCTGGTAGATAGCAAGCATCACTGTGTCCAGCACCATGACAACACTAGCTGGTAGTCTGCTGGCAGATGGCAAGCTTCAGGATGTCCAGCATCATAACAAGGCAAACTGGCACAATCTGCTGGCAGATAGCAGGCATCAGTTTGTCCAGCACCATGAAAACACAAGCTGATACAGTCAGCTGGGAGACAGCAAGCATCACTCTATCCAGCACTATGACAACACAAGCCTGTACAGCCTGCTGGCACAAAGCAAGCATCTCTCTGTCCAGGAACATGAAAACACAAGCTGGTACAGTCAGCTGGCAGATAGCAGGCATCCCTCTGTCCAATATCATGACAACACATGCTGGTAGGCACAGCTAGCAGGTAGCAAGCATCAGTGTGTCCAGCACCATGACAACACAAGCTGGTACAGTCAGCTGGCACATAGCAAGCATCAGACGGTCCAGCATCATGACAACACAACCTGGTACAGTCAGCTGGCAGATAGCAAGCTTCAGTGTGTCCAGCACCATGACAACACAAGCTGGTACAGTGAGCTGGCAGATAGAAAGCATCAGTGTGTCCAACACCATATCACCACAATCTGCTACTGACAGCATTTCGATAACAAGGATCAGTGAGTCCAGCACCATGACAATGTAAACTGGTACAGTCGGTTGGCAAACAGCAAGCATCAGTCCGTCCAGCACCATAATAACACAATCTACACAGTCAGGTGAGAGAAAGCAAGCATCAGTTTGACCAGTAACATGAGAACAGAAGCCGGTAATGTCAGATGTCAGATAGAAAGCATCAGTGTGTCCAGTACCATGACAACACAAGCTCGTACAATCAGCTGGCAGATAGCAAGCATCAGTCTGTCCAGTACCATGACAATACAAGCTAGTACAGTAAACTGGCAGATAGCAAGGGTCAGTGTCCAGCACCTTGACAACACAAGCTGCTACAGTCAGCTGCCAGATAGCAAGTGTCAGTGAGTCCAGCACCATGACAATACAAGCTGGTACAGTAAACTGCCAGATAGCAAGCATCAGTGTGTCGAGCACCATCACAACTCAAGCTGCTAGAGTCAGCCGCCAGATAGGTAGCATCAGTGAGTCCAGCACCATTACAAAACAAGCTAGCACCATGAAAACACAAGCTGCTACAGTCAGCTACCAGATAGCAAGCATCAGTCTGTCCATTCCTTGACAATACAAGCTGGTACAGTAATCTGGCAAATAGCAAGCGTCGGTGTGTCCAGCACCATGACAACACAAGCTGCTACAGTCAGCTGCCAGATAGCAAGCAAGAGTGAGTGCAGCACCATGACAAAACAAGCTGCTACAGTCAGCTGCCGGATAGCAAGCAAGAGTGAGTCCAGCACCATGACAACAGCAGCTGTTGCAGCCATCTGGAATATAGCAAGCATCAGTGTGTCCAGCACAATGACAACACAAGATGGTAAAATATGCGGGCAGATAGCAAGCATCAGTGTGTCCAGCACAATGACAAACCAAGCTGGTAAAATATGCGGGCAGATAGCAAGCATCAGTGTGTCCAGCACAACGACAACACAAGCTGGTAAAATATGCGGGCAGATAGCAAGCAAGTGTGAGTCAAGCACAATGACAACACAAGCTGCTACAGTCAGTTGCCGGATAGAAAGCAAGAGTAGGTCCAGCACCATGACAACACAAGCTGCTAAAGTCAGTTGCCGGATAGCACGCAAGAGTGAGTCCAGCACCATGACAACACAAGCTGCTACAGTCAGCTGCCGGATAGCAAGCAAGAGTGAGTCCAGCACCATGACAACACAAGCTGCTACAGTCAGCTGCCGGATAGCAAGCAAGAGTGAGTCCAGCACAATGACAACAGAAGCTGGAGCAGTCAGCTGGAAGATAACAAGCATCAGTGTGTCCAGCACAATGACAACACAAGCGGCTAAAGTCAGTTGCCGGATAGCAAGCAAGAGTGACTGCAGCACCATGACAACACAAGCAGCTACAGTCAGCTGCCGGATAGCAAGCAAGAGTGAGTCAAGCTCCATGACAACACAAGCTGGAGCAGTCAGCTGGAAGATAGCAAGCATCAGTGTGTCCAGCACCATATTAGTATGTGCTGGTACAATCAGCTAAGAGATAACAAGCAACGGTGTGTTCAGCACCATGATAACACAAGCTGGTACAATCAGCTGTCAGAATGCAATCAACAGTGTGTCCAAACACATGACAAAGCAAGCTGGTTCAGTCAGCTGGCAGGTAGCAAGCATCAGTGTGTCCAGAACCATGACAACAAAAGCTGGTAGAATCAGCCTTCAGAGAGAAGCATCAGTGTGTCCAGTAACATGACAACACAAGCTGGTACAGTCAGCTGCGAGATAGAGAGTGTCAGTGTATCCAGCACCATGAACACACAATTTGGTACAATCAGCTGGCAGGTAGCAAGCATCAGTCTCTCCAGCACCATGACAACACAAGCTGGTAAAGTCAGCTGAAAGCACTAAGCATCAGTGTTAAGCACCATGACAACACATGCTGGTACAGTCATCTGGTAGATAGCAAACACCACTGTGTCCAGCACCATGACAACACTAGCTGGTAGTCTGCTGGAAGATGGCAAGCTTCAGTATGTCCAGCAAAATAACAAGGCAAACTGGCACAACATGCTGGCAGTTAGCAGATATCAGTCTGTCCAGCACCATGAAAACACAAGCTGATACAGTCAGCTGGGAGACAGCAAGCATCGCTCAATCCAGCACTATGACAACACAAGCTGGTACAACCTGTTGGCACAAAGCATGCATCTCTCTGTCCAGGAACATTAAAACACAAGCTGGTACAGTCAGCTGGCAGATAGCGGGCATCACTCTGTCCAATACCATGAAAACACATGCTGGTAGGGACAGCTAGCAGGTAGCAAGCATCAGTGTGTCCAGCACCATGACAACACAAGCTGGTACAGTCGGCTGAAGATAGGAAGCATCAGTGTGTCCAGCACCATGACAACACAAACAAGTATAGTGAGTTGTCAGATAGCAAGCATCAGGTGTCCAGCACAAGCACAACACAAGCTGGTACAGTCAGCTGGCACATAGCAAGCATCAAGGGTCCAGCATCATGACAACACAAGCTGGTACAGTCAGCTGGCAGATAGCATCAGTGTGTCCAGCACCATGACAACACAAGCTGCTACAGCCAGCTGCCGGATAGCAAGCAAGAGTGAGTCCAGCACCATGACAACAGAAGCTGTTGCAGTCAGCTGGAATATAGCAAGCATCAGTGTGTCCAGCACAATGACAACACAAGCTGGTAAAATATGCGGGCAAATAGCAAGCACCAGTGTGTCCAGCACAATGACAACACAAGCTGGTAAAATATGCGGGCAAATAGCAAGCATGAGTGTGTCCAGCACAATGACAACACAAGCTGCTAAAATATGCGGGCAGATAGCAAGCAAGAGTGAGTCCAGCACAATGAAAACACAAGCTGCTACAGTCAGTTGCTGGATAGCAAGCAAGAGTGAGTGCAGCACCATGGCAAAACATCTACACAGTCAGCTGAGAGATAGCAAGCATCAGGGTGTCCAGTAACATGACAACAGAAACCGGTAAAGTCAGATGGCAGATCGAAAGCATCAGTGTCCAGTACCATTTCAACACAAGCTGGTACAATCAGCTGGCAGATAGCAAGCATCAGTCTGTCCAGTCCCATGACAATACATCCTAGTACAGTAAACTGGCAGATAGCAAGCGTCAGTGTGACCAGACCCTTGACAACACAAGCTGCTACAGTCAGCTGCCAGATAGCAAGTGTCAGTGAGTCCAGCACCATGAGCATACAAGCTGGTACAGTAAACTGGCAGATAGCAAGCATCAGTGTGTCCAGCACCATCACAACACAAGCTGCTGCAGTCAGCTGCCAGATAGCAAGCATCAGTGAGTCCAGCACCATAACAAAACAAGCTAGCACCATGAAAACACAAGCTGCTACAGTCAGCTGCCAGATATCAAGCATCAGTCTGTCCAGTCCCTTGACAATACAAGCTAGTACAGTAAACTGGCAAATAGCAAGTGTCAGTGTGTCCAGCACCATGACAACACAAGCTGCTACAGTCAGCTGCCAGATAGCAAGCAAGAGTGAGTCCAGCACCATGACAACACAAGCTGCTACAGTCAGCTGCCGGATAGCAAGCAAGAGTGAGTCCAGCACCATGAAAACAGAAGCTGTTGCAGTCAGCTGGAATATAGCAAGCATCAGTGTGTCCAGCACAATGACAACACAAGCTGGTAAAATATGCGGGCAGATAGCAAGCATCAGTGTGTCCAGCACAATGACAACACAAGCTGGTAAAATATGCAGGCAGATAGCAAGCATCAGTGTGTCCAGCACAATGACAACACAAGCTGGTAAAATATGCGGGCAGATAGCAAGCAAGAGTGAGTCCAGCACAATGACAACACAAACTGCTACAGTCAGTTGCCGGATAGAAAGCAAGAGTGAGTCCAGCACCACGACAACAGAAGCTGTTGCAGTCAGCTGGAATATAGCAAACATCACTGTGTCCAGCACAATGACATCAGAAGCTGCTATAGTCAGTTGCCGGATAGCAAGCAAGAGTGAGTCCAGCACCATGACAACACAAGCTGCTACAGTCAGTTGCCGCATAGCATGCAGGAGTGAGTCCAGCACCATGAAAACACAAGCTGCTACAGTCAGCTGCCGGATAGCAAGCAAGAGTGAGTCCAGCACCATGACAACACAAGCTGCTACAGTCAGCTGCCGGATAGAGGGCAAGAGTGAGTCCAGCACCATGACAACACAAGCTGCTACAGTCAGTTGCCGGATAGCAAGCAAGAGTGAGTCCAGCACCATGACAACACAAGCTAGAGCAGTCAGCTGGAAGATAGCAAGCATCAGAGCGTCCAGCACAATGACAACTCAAGCTGCTACAGTCAGTTGCCGGATAGCAAGCAAGAGTGAGTGCAGCACCATGACAACACAAGCTGCTACAGTCAATTGCCGGAGAGCAAGCAAGAGTGAGTCCAGCAGCATGACAACACCAGCTGCTACAGTCAGCTGCCGGATAACAAACAAGAGTGAGCTCAGCACCATGACAACACAAGCTGCTACAGTCAGCTGCCGGATTGCAAGCAAAAGTGACTCCAGTACCATGACAACACAAGCTGGAGCAGTCAGGTGGAAGATAGCAAGCATCAGTGTGTCCAGCACCATGATAGCATGAGCTGGTACAATCAGCTGAGAGTTAACAAGCAACGGTGTGTTCAGCACCATGATAACACAAGCTGGTACAATCAGCTGTCAGAAAGCAAGCAACAGTGTGTCCAACATGACAACGTAAGCTGGTTCAGTCAGCTGGCAGCTAGCAAGCATCAATGTGTCCAGACCCATGACAACAAAAGCTGGTAGAATCAGCCTTCAGAGAGAAGCATCAGTGTGTCCAGTAGCATGACAACACAAGCTGGTACTGTCAGCTGGGAGATAGAGAGTGCCAGTTTATCCAGCACCATGAACACACAATTTGGTACAGTCAGCTGGCAGGTAGCAGGCATCAGTCTGTCCAGCACCATGACAACACAAGCTGGTAAAGTCAGCTGAAAGTAGTAAGCATCAGTGTTCAGCACCATGACAACACATGCTGGTACAGTCATCTGGTAGATAGCAAGCATCATTGTGTCCAGCACCATGACAACACTAGCTGGTAGTCTGCTGGCAGATGCCAAGCATCAGTATGTCCAGCATCATAACAAGGCAAACTGGCACAATCTGCTGGCAGATAGCAGGCATCAGTTTGTCCAGCACCATGAAAACACAAGCTGATACAGTCAGCTGGGAGACAGCAAGCATCGCTCTATCCAGCACTATGACAACACAAGCTGGTACAGCCTGCTGGCACAAAGCAAGCATCTCTCTGTTCAGGAACATGAAAACACAAGCTGGTACAGTCAGCTGGCAGATAGCAGGCATCCCTCTGTCTAATACCATGACAAAGCATTGCTGGTAGGGACAGCTAGCAGGTAGGAAGCATCAGTGTGTCCAGCACCATGACAACACAAGCTGATACATTCAGCTGAAGATAGGAAGCATCAGTGTGTCCAGAACCAAGACAACACAAACTAGTATAGTGAGTTGTCAGATAGCAAGCATCAGGTGTCCAGCACCATGACAACACAAGCTGGTACAGTCAGCTGGCACATAGCAAGCATCAGACGGTCCAGCATCATGACAACACAAGCTGGTACAGTCAGCTGGCAGATAGCAAGCTTCAGTGTGTCCAGCACCATGACAACACAAGCTGGTACAGTGAGCTGGCAGATAGAAAGCATCAGTGTGTCCAGCACCATATCACCACAATCTGGTACTGACAGCATTTAGATAGCAAGGATCAGTGTGTCCGGCACCATGACAATGGAAACTGGTACAGTCCGTTGGCATACAGCAAGCATCAGTCTGTCCAGCACCATGATAACAGTATCTACACAGTCAGCTGAGAGATAGCAAGCATCAGTGTGTCCAGTAACATGACAACAGAAGCCGGTAAAGTCAGATGGCAGATACAAAGCATCAGTGTGTCCAGTAACATGACAACACAAGCTGGTACAATCAGCTGGCAGATAGCAAGCATCAGTCTGTCCAGTCCCATGACAATAAAAGCTAGTACAGTAAACTGGCAGATAGCAAGCGTCAGTGTGTCCAGCACCATGACAACACAAGCTGCTATAGTCACCTGCCAGATAGCAAGTGTCAGTAAGTCCAGCACCATGACAATACAAGCTGGTACAGTAAACTGGCAGATAGCAAGCATCAGTGTGTCCAGCACCATCACAACACAAGCTGCTAGAGTCAGCTACCAGATAGCAAGCATCAGTGAGTCCAGCACCATAACAAAACAAGCTAGCACCATGAAAACACAAGCTGCTACGGTCAGCTGCCAGATAGCAAGCATCAGTCTGTCCAGTCCCTTGACAATACAAGCTGGTACAGTAAACTGGCAAATGAGCGTCAGTGTGTCCAGCACCATGACAAAACAAGCTGCTACAGTCAGCTACCGGATAGCAAGCAAGAGTGAGTTCAGCACCATGACAACAGAAGCTGTTGCAGTCAGCTGGAATATAGCAAGCATGAGTATGTCCAGCACAATGACAACACAAGCTAGTAAAATATGCGGGCAGATAGCAAGCATCAGTGTGTCCAGCACAATGACAACTCAAGCTGCTACAGTCAGCTGCCGGATACCAAGCAAGAGTGAGTCTAGCACCATGACAACACAAGCTGGAGCAGTCAGATGGAAGATAGCAAGGATCAGTGTCCAGCACCATGATAGCATGAGCTGGTACAATCAGCTGAGAGAAAACAAGCAACGGTGTGTTCAGCACCATGATAACACAAGCTGGTACAATCCGCTGTCAGAAAGCAAGCAACAGTGTGTCCAACAACATGACAACGCAAGCTGGTTCAGTCAGCTGGCAGGTAGCAAGCATAAGTGTGTCCAGAACCATGACAACAAAAGCTGGTAGAATCAGCCTTCAGAGAGAAGCATCAGTGTGGCCAGTAACATGACAACACAAGGTGATAAATTCAGCTTGGAGATAGCAAGCATCAATGTGTCCAGTACCTGTTAACACAAGCTGGTACAGTCAGCTGGGAGATACAGGGTGGCAGTGTATCCAGCACCATGTACACACAATTTGGTACACTCACCTGGCAGGTAGCAAGCATCAGTCTGTCCAGCACCATGACAACACAAGCTGGTAAAGTCAGCTGAAAGTAGTAAGCATCAGTGTTCAGCACCATGACAACACATGCTGGTACAGTCATCTGGTAGAGAGCAAGCATCACTGTGTCCAGCACCATGACAACACTAGCTGGTAGTCTGCTGGCAGATGGCAAGCTTCAGTAAGTCCAGCATCAAAACAAGACAAACTATCACAATCTGCTGGCAGATAGCAGGCATCAGTCTGTCCAGCACCATGAAAACACAAGCTGATACAGTCAGTTGGGAGACAGCAAGCATCACTCTATCCAGCACTATGACAACACAAGCTGGTACAAACTGCTGGCACAAGCAAGCATCTCTCTGTCCAGGAACATGAAAACACAAGCTGGTACAGTCAGCTGGCAGATAGCAGGCATCACTCTGTCCAATACCATGACAACACATGCTGGTAGGGACAGCTAGCAGGTAGCAAGCATCAGTGTGTCCAGCACCATGACAACACAAGCTGGTACAGTCAACCGAAGATAGGAAGCATCAGTGTGTCCAGCACCATGACAACACAAACTAGTATAGTGAGTTGTCAGATAACAAGCATCAGGTGTCCAGCACCATGACAACACTAGCTGGTACAATCAGCTGGCACATAGCAAGTATCAGAGGGTCCAGCATAATGATAACACAAACTGGTACAGTCAGCTGGCTGATAGCAAGCTTCAGTGTCCAGCACCATGACAAAACAATCTGGTACAGTGAGCTGGCAGATAGAGAGCATCAGTGTGTCCAGCACCATATCACCACAATCTGGTACTGACAGCATTTAGATAGCAAGAATCAGTGTGTCCAGCATCATGACAACACAAGTTGGTACAGACAGCTGGCAGAGAGCAAGCTTCAGTGTGTCCAGCACCATGACAACACAAGCTGGTACAGTAAACTGGCAAATAGCAAGCGTCAGTGTGTCCAGCACCATGACAACACAAGCTGCTACAGTCAGCTGCCAGATAGCAAGTAAGAGTGAGTCCAGCACCATGACCACACAAGCTGCTACAGTCAGCTGCCGGATAGCAAGCAAGAGAGAGTCCAGCACCATGACAACAGAAGCTGTTGCAGTCAGCTGGAATATAGCAAACATCAGTGTCTCCGGTACCATGACAACACAAGCTGGTAGAATCAGCAGAAAGATAGCCAGCATCACTGTGTCCAGCACCATTACAACACCAGCTGGTACAGTCAGCTGACATATAGCAAGCATCAGTGTCACCAGTACCATGACAACACAAGCTGGTACAGTGAGCTGGCAGATCGCAACAATTAGTGAGTCCAGCACCATGAAAACGCAAGTTGATACAGACAGCTGATAGAGAGCAAGCATCAGTCCTTCCAGCACCATGACAACACAAGCTGGTACAGTCTGCTGAAAGAAGCATCAATGTATACAGCACCATGACAACACAAGCTGGTACAGTCTGCTGGAAGAAGCCAGTATCAATGTATACAGCACCATGACAACACAAGCTGGTACCATTATCCGGCAGGTAGCATGCATCAGTGTGTCCAATACCATGACAACACAAGCTGGTAGTCTGCTGCCTGGTAGCAAGCATCGGTGTGTCCAATACCATAACAAGACATGATGGTACAGTCAGCTGGCAGGTGCCAACCATCAGTGTGTCCAGCACCATGACAAACACCAGCTGGTACAGTAAGCTGGCAGATAGCAAGCATCAGTGAGTCCAGCACCATGATAGCATGAGCTGGTATAATCAGCTGGGAGATAACAAGCAATAGTGTAACCAGCACCATTACAACACAAGCTGGTATAATAAGCTGTCAGATAGCAAGCAACAGTGTGTCCAGCACCATGACAGCACAAGCTCCTACAGTCATCTGGCAGATAGCAAGCATCAGTGTGTCCAGTACCATGACAACACAAGCTGGCAGAATCAGGTGGCAGACAGCAAGCATCAGTGAGTCCAGCATCATGACACCACAAGCTGCTACAGTCATCTGGCAGGTAGCAAGCATCAGTGTGTCCAGTACCATAACAACACAAGCTGGCAGATAGCTAGCATCAGTCTGTCCAGTACCATGACAACACAAGCTGGTACAGTCATCTGGCAGAGAGCAAGCATCAGTCTGTATAGCACCATGACAACACAAGCTGGTACAGTCAGCTGGCAGAGAGCAAGCATCAGTCTGTCCAGTACCATGACAACACAAGCTGGTATATTCAGCTAGCAGATAGCAAGCATCACTCTTGTCAGCACTATGACAACACAAGCTGGTACAGACAGCTGGCAGGTAGCAAGCTTCAGTGTCCAGCACCATGGCAACACAAGCTGGTACAGTCAGCTGGCAGATAGCAAGCATCAGTGTGTCCAGCACCATGACAAAACAAACTGGTACACTGAGCTATCAGATAGGAAGCATCAGTCTGTCCAGCACCATGAAAACACAAGCTGATACAGTCAGTTGGGAGACAGCAAGCATCACTCTATCCAGCACTATGACAACACAAGCTGGTAAAAACTGCTGGCACTAGCAAGCATCTCTCTGTCCAGGAACATGAAAACACAAGCTGGTACAGTCAGCTGGCAGATAGCAGGCATCACTCTGTCCAATACCATGACAACACATGCTGGTAGGGACAGCTAGCAGGTAGCAAGCATCAGTGTGTCCAGCACCATGACAACACAAGCTGGTACAGTCAACCGAAGATAGGAAGCATCAGTGTGTCCAGCACCATGACAACACAAACTAGTATAGTGAGTTGTCAGATAACAAGCATCAGGTGTCCAGCACCATGACAACACTAGCTGGTACAATCAGCTGGCACATAGCAAGTATCAGAGGGTCCAGCATAATGACAACACAAACTGGTACAGTCAGCTGGCAGATAGCAAGCTTCAGTGTCCAGCACCATGACAAAACAATCTGGTACAGTGAGCTGGCAGATAGAGAGCATCAGTGTGTCCAGCACCATATCACCACAATCTGGTACTGACAGCATTTAGATAGCAAGAATCAGTGTGTCCAGCATCATGACAACACAAGTTGGTACAGTCAGCTGGCAGAGAGCAAGCTTCAGTGTGTCCAGCACCATGACAACACAAGCTGGTACAGTAAACTGGCAAATAGCAAGCTTCAGTGTGTCCAGCACCATGACAACACAAGCTGCTACAGTCAGCTGCCAGATAGCAAGTAAGAGTGAGTCCAGCACCATGACCACACAAGCTGCTACAGTCAGCTGCCGGATAGCAAGCAAGAGAGAGTCCAGCACCATGACAACAGAAGCTGTTGCAGTCAGCTGGAATATAGCAAACATCAGTGTCTCCGGTACCATGACAACACAAGCTGGTAGAATCAGCAGAAAGATAGCCAGCATCACTGTGTCCAGCACCATTACAACACCAGCTGGTACAGTCAGCTGACATATAGCAAGCATCAGTGTCACCAGTACCATGACAACACAAGCTGGTACAGTGAGCTGGCAGATCGCAACAATTAGTGAGTCCAGCACCATGAAAACGCAAGTTGATACAGACAGCTGATAGAGAGCAAGCATCAGTCCTTCCAGCACCATGACAACACAAGCTGGTACAGTCTGCTGAAAGAAGCATCAATGTATACAGCACCATGACAACACAAGCTGGTACAGTCTGCTGGAAGAAGCCAGTATCAATGTATACAGCACCATGACAACACAAGCTGGTACCATTATCCGGCAGGTAGCATGCATCAGTGTGTCCAATACCATGACAACACAAGCTGGTAGTCTGCTGCCTGGTAGCAAGCATCGGTGTGTCCAATACCATAACAAGACATGATGGTACAGTCAGCTGGCAGGTAGCAACCATCAGTGTGTCCAGCACCATGACAAACACCAGCTGGTACAGTAAGCTGGCAGATAGCAAGCATCAGTGAGTCCAGCACCATGATAGCATGAGCTGGTATAATCAGCTGGGAGATAACAAGCAATAGTGTAACCAGCACCATTACAACACAAGCTGGTATAATAAGCTGTCAGATAGCAAGCAACAGTGTGTCCAGCACCATGACAGCACAAGCTCCTACAGTCATCTGGCAGATAGCAAGCATCAGTGTGTCCAGTACCATGACAACACAAGCTGGCAGAATCAGGTGGCAGATAGCAAGCATCAGTGAGTCCAGCATCATGACACCACAAGCTGCTACAGTCATCTGGCAGGTAGCAAGCATCAGTGTGTCCAGTACCATGACAACACAAGCTGGCAGATAGCTAGCATCAGTCTGTCCAGTACCATGACAACACAAGCTGGTACAGTCATCTGGCAGAGAGCAAGCATCAGTCTGTATAGCACCATGACAACACAAGCTGGTACAGTCAGCTGGCAGAGAGCAAGCATCAGTCTGTCCAGTACCATGACAACACAAGCTGGTATATTCAGCTAGCAGATAGCAAGCATCACTCTTGTCAGCACTATGACAACACAAGCTGGTACAGACAGCTGGCAGGTAGCAAGCTTCAGTGTCCAGCACCATGGCAACACAAGCTGGTACAGTCAGCTGGCAGATAGCAAGCATCAGTGTGTCCAGCACCATGACAAAACAAACTGGTACACTGAGCTATCAGATAGGAAGCATCAGTCTGTCCAGCACCATGACAACACAAGCTGGTACAGTCAGCTGGCAGAGAGCAAGCATCAGTCTGTATAGCACCATAACAACACAAGCTGGTATTGTCTGCAGGAAGTAGCAATCATCAGTGTACCCAGCACCAAGATCACACAAGCTGGTATTGTCTGCTGGAAGTAGCAAGCTTCAGTGTATCCAGCACCATGATCACACAAGCTGGTATTTTCTGCTGGAAGTAGCAAGCTTCAGTGTATCCAGCACCATGATCACACAAGCTGGTACTGTCTGCGGGAATTAGCAAGCTTCTGTGTATCCAGCACCATGATCACACAAGCTGGTATTTTCTGCTGGAAGTAGCAAGCCTCAGTGTATCCAGCACCATGATCACACAAGCTGTTAATGTCTGCTGGAAGTAGCAAGCTTCAGTGTATCCAGCACCATGATCACACAAGCTGGTATTGTCTGCTGGAAGTAGCAAGCTTCAGTGTATATTTTCTGCCGGAAGTAGCAGGCATTAGTGTATCTAGCACCATGACAACACAAGCTGGTGCAGTCAGCTGGCAGGTAGCAAGCATCAGTGTCCAGTACCATGACAACACAAGCTGGTAAAATCAGCAGCAAATAGCATGCTTCTGTGTGTTCAGACCATGATAACACCAGTCGGTACAGTCAGCTGGCTGATAGCAAGCATCAGTGTCCAATACCATGACAACACAAGCTCTTACAATCAGCAGGCAAATAGCATGCTTCTGTGTGTCCAGACCATGATAACACCAGTCGGTACAGTCAGCTGGCTGATAGCAAGCATCAGTGTCTCCAGTACCATGACAATACAAGCTGGTACAGTCAGCTGGCAGGTAGCAAGCATCAGTGTCCAGTACCATGACAGCACAAGCTGTACAATCAGCAGGCAAATAGCATGCTTCTGTGTGTCCAGACCATGACAACACCAGTCGGTACAGTCAGCTGGCTGATAGCAAGCATCAGTGTCTCCAGTACCATGACAATACAAGGTGGTACAGTCAGCTGTTAGATTGCATGCATCAGTGTGTACAACACCATGGCAACCAGAGCTGGTGCAGTCTGTTGGCAGATAGCAAGCATCAGTGCATCCAACACCATGATAACACGAGGTAGAACAATCAGCTGTCAGATAGCAAGCAACAGAATGTGTTCAGCACCATGACAACACAAGCTGGTACAGACAGCTGGCAAGTAGCAAACATCAGTGTGTCCAGTATCATGACAATACAAGCTGGAACAGACAGTTGGCGGATAGCAACAATAAGTGTGTCCAGCACCATGTCAACATAGGCTGGTAGAGACAACTGGCAGGTAGCAAACATCAGTGTGTTCAGTATCATGACAATACAAGCTGGAAGAGACAGTTGGCGGCTAGCAGCAATAAGTGTGTCTAGCACCATGTCAACACAAGCTGGTACAGACAGCTGGCAGGTAGCAAACATCAGTGTGTCCAGTATCATGACAATACAAGCTGGAACAGACAGTTGGCGGATAGCAACAGTAAGTGTGTCTAGCACCATGTCAACACAAGCTGGTACAGACAACTGGCAGGTAGCAAACATCAGTGTGTTCAGTATCATGACAATACAAGCTGGAAGAGACAGTTGGCGGCTAGCAGCAATAAGTGTGTCTAGCACCATGTCAACACAAGCTGGTACAGACAGCTGGCAGGTAGCAAACATCAGTGTGTCCAGTATCATGACAATACAAACTGGAACAGACAGTTGGCGGCTAGCAACAATCAGTGTGTCTACACCATGACAACACAATGTGGTACAGTCAGCAGCTTGCAGATAGCAAGCATCAGTGTGTAAACACAAGCTGGTACAATCAGCTGGCAGATAGCAAGCATCACTGTGTCAAGTACCATGACAACATAAGCATTATTCCCTGTGACACATAGCAGTAATAGAAATAGACTATATAATGGCATCAGTTCGTTGCAAATTACAGTAAAGTGTCTCTGCATAGCCATACACAAGAATTAATTGGTAATCTATATCAATTCAGGTAATCTATATCAATTCATGATGTGGGTAGCTACAGAGGGTAATCCCATTAAATTAAATATGTAACAAAAATGAATAGAAGAAGCTACCAGTGTATGTTTTTATTCCGTGCCTAGTATCAATGCTGAATTAATATGTATTTAGTTAAAATAATATTTGTTTTTCTCAATAACTCTTACAGAAAGTCCCAAAAGATTGAGAATTAGTGATTTCCAACACTTTAATGAGTGCATTTTCTGCATTCAATGAATGGCTTTTATATACAAGCAACAGAAAGGCCAAAACTTAAAAAGTTGTGGACAAAATTGGAAACTTTTAGTGGTTTCAATGGTAGGATTTACACATTCTGGAAGATTCTACATGTTATAGTTAACAACTTTCTGCATGGTTAGTGCATATGTTAGAAATTATAGAGCATACTTTTTTAGATTTAGAAAGCATAAATGCAAACATATTATGGAATTACTGCCCACATACTGATGACTACTAATAACTTATGCATCGGTGTTGAGTCATGACATCCCATCTCTCTTCGCCACTTTCATATATTTACAGGCAGCATGGCTATGCTTGAAAAATCCATCTCTTCTCCCAATCCTTGTACTGCACAACTACACTGTACTCATATATTTGCATGGACAGTGCATAGTGTGACTATAGAAGTATGAAAAATAAAGTGCACAGTGTTCATACAGGCTTGAGGTTGAGCTTATTACTGAAATGTTAGAAGAGACTGTTAATTATGAGGGTTGTCTCAAAAGAGAGTTACACTGTTTAAAACAAAAAAATAACAGAACATCTAAGTATTTTGAAAGCTAGATTCAATAATCATTTTTCTGCATAATCTCTTTGAATCTCGATACATTTCCGATACTATGATAAAGAGTTTTTTTTTTACTCCAGTGTTCAACCACTCTCCCACCAAACTGGCTAGCCATCTTTCCACTCCTTGTTTTAACTAATCCTTATTAACAAAATACCTTTACCAGAGATACTGCTTGAGCTGCAGAAAAAGACCGGTGTAAGATCAGGAGAATAAGACAGATGACCGGAAACATCCCATCTAAACTGCTTAAACAGGGCTTAAGTTTCATCAGCAGCATGCAGGGCAGCATTATAATGGAGCAAAAAAATGGTTTTACTCAACTTATCTCATTTTGTTTTGAACTGCGATTCTGAAATTTCTCAACTCCTAGCAACAGCAAGCAGTTGTTATCGTGGTCCCATGAGGCAGATAATCGATCAACAGTATTCCCTTTGAATCCCGGCAGATGGTGTCATGATCTTGCCAGCCAATTCAGCAACTTTCAACTTTTTTTGTCATTCTCTCATCCAATCCTTACCACACCATACTCTGTCCTTTTGATTCAGGCAAACAGTGATGGATTCAAATCTTGTCCCCAGTCACTATTCAGTCAAATAAGCCATCTCCCTCATTCTCAAAAGACTGCAAAAATTTGCACTGCAGCGTGAACTTCATGGTCTTCAAGTTGTTCTGAAAGTATGTGAGGAACTCATCTTGCACACAGTTTGATAGATGCAGATCCTCAGAAATTATCCTGTGAAGTGTTGCATGGCTTATTTCAACATTATGAGAAAGATGAAACAGAATTTCATCAAGAGTAAGGTGTAATAGGTATCCATGATGCTTAAAACCTTGTCAAAATATCCACAGCATGGGAAGTTGAAGGTCGGCTGCTTCGTTGCTCATATGATGTTCTTCCTTCAACGAATGATTGATGTCATCTTTTCCATATACACTACACAACTTGTGATGAATTTCAGTCACACTTGTATTTTTTGCCGTCAAAAAACAGATAGTCCCGCAAACTTCACAATCAGCAGCAGGAGCAAGTGGAGCCTCCGTTATTAGTGGTGTTTCAATGTTCAAGCGGTGAAGGTAGGCTTCTAGGAATTTTATAATGCTGCTGCTGCCACCACACCTAGACAGAAGTACCCTGCAACTCCCAGACTTTTCCTGTCTACCACGCAGATTTAAAAAAAAATTGTGTATCTTGCTTTTAAGACATCCCTCGTAGAAGTAAAAGTTGTACGCAATCTTAAGACAATAATATTTGTGAATTGCTAACCAATTGTTACATACCTAACAACTTTAACTGTTAATTAGGTTTAAGACATAATGATTTTTTTGCTGATTTGTATCAATATGATTACAGTTAAATTCTCAGTTTTAATACATTGATTTAATACATTTTATTAATTGAACAATGTATGTGTAATTTTAAATAAATTATGACTAACCTAAATAGAAAAGGACTCTCAAAACAACAGAAATAAGGGAAAAATTGCACAGCACTTCTCAGACGTTGTACAAGCTTCTAGCACAGAATAGAGAGTATACAGAAAGGAAACTCCGCTGTAATCCATGTGCCAAAATTCAGTGTGCATGCACAAATTCCGCTATTCTTGGACCGAGTAAACAGATATGTTGTTGAAGTTACACACTTCGTAATATACATTTTATTAATGTTATTAATTGTGTAATTTAGCTACTGGGATTATATTCTACTCATTGGTTATATTATACACTGTACAAGTTAGAATATTTGTTGACTCTTAAAGCTTTACTGCTCTTATAATGAGCAGTAGCAAGAGAAAGGGCTGCCTATAGTGCTCAGACTCTAATGCAAAAATAATTAAAATACAATTAATATGGTAAAGAAACATGAAATGTCTCCTGTAAGGTTAGTAATGTGGTTTATCATGTGTTTGCATCAAGCTTCATTCATTCTGCCTAATCATATTTACTGTCCATTCTGATTCAATGTATTAAGATTTTTTATTATTTAATTAAATAAAGCTTGGCAGCCAATTGAATCATTTGGTTATTTATTCTTATCTATATATTTTCCTAACCATAATTTCATATTGCTTCAGTTTGTTTTGTAGATATGCACAGCAAACAAAACAGTCTCAAAAGTCTGACGTGTTCCCCTTGTGACTTTTTCTAGCTGTTCCATTGACAACATTTTCTTACAAAAGATGATTCTTTAATCTACATCATGCTAATCAAGATAAAAATTACCAGAATTTGTTGTAATACTTGCTGTGCAAGTAGAAGAGAAACAAAAAATTGCACAGGCTAAAGTGTTAGTCAAATCTTATAAAAGCCGGTGAATATGGTATAGCTTAGTATCTTCCAAGGATGTGACATGAAGATTTTCAAGAAAATCCCCACACCCCCAACTACCCTTTACACAGAACATTTTTTGAAAATTTTTATTTTCTCAAAAATGACTAACGATTTTGATTAAAATACCGTATATTTTATTTTATACAAATAAAATGTATATTTTGAATTCACTAGGAATAGCCTCTGAAGAGCTCTTTATTCTGGTTCGGGTTTTTAGAATTTTGCATCACGATTAAACTGTATAAGACAGACAAAAGTAAGATATAGCCTGCGGTGCCTTGGTAGTAAAAGCGGGCATTAAACACTAAAAAAAAATAGAAAAAAACTTACTACATAGAATGTAGTTCTCGTTAAAACACAGATTTTATGTCACATACGTTTTTTTATGTAGAGCTGACGGATTCTAAGATATTCCTTGTTATTGGTTTCAATTTTAAACTAATTAGCTTTTCTCCATCGGGATCATAAAAGCGAACAGAACATGAATTGTTTCACATAACGACCAGCTTTTAAAAGATTTGACCATTCAATTTGGCCTAATGTATTCCCGTATTTCTCTTCTATTTACAAGGAAGCAATTAATAGATCATTTCTGCTAATGTTTATCTTGATTCGCATGGCATAGATAAAAGAATAATCTGTTATAAGAAACATTTGTTTGTGGAACAGCTAGAAAAATTTATGTCGATGGCACACATCAGATGCTTATGCGCTACATTTTTGTCTGTCTCTTATGGTTTACCAGTTGTACAAAAGTTTTATAAAAGTAATCTGGAATAAAGAGTCTCTTCCCAGATAATTAATGTTATACATTTCGTTTGTCACGAAAATATCGCAATCAAAACCGTAATACATAAATAAAATCTTACTACACAGAGAATGTAGATCCTGCTTTAGCCCACAACTTGTCATGTACATTTTTTATGGTGTTAAACCATTTTCGAAATTTCCCCTCTTATTGATTAAAAATTTTCAAATACTACACATTTTCTTTCCTGGAAATTACACTTAGGTTTCTTTCTTTTCTTTTTTCAAGTTTTTGCAAATAGAATGGGATTTCAAAGCATCACATAGCTGCTGGCATCAAAAAGATTTGCCTTGTTTATACCTATAACGAAATGCAATTAAAATGTATCTCTATTAATATGATACAGAAGAATAAAAAGCCATAGAAATAGTTTGTAGGAGAGTTAGCAGAGAAAGTCATGTGCATGCGACACATGAGATAGTTATTACATATGTTCATGCTGTTTTAGATTACACGTTTTAATCTGCTTAAAATGGTATGTAATAAATAGCGTTTACTAGGTCCCAATATGGCATCTAGCGCAGAGTTTGGCTTCAAGCATATCAAAGGAGCCACCCTCGAGTTTCCTTCCTGTATACTCTCTATTCTGTGCTTATAGTCCTAAAATGGCACGCAAGCATTACAGGATAACAGTCTGAACATAGGTTGCATTATACTGTGATGAATAAGCAAAATAGTTCAGTAGTTTTGCTGAAATAGTACCCTGCAGTAATGACATTAATGAAATTTCACTTCATGCAACACCACTCCCAATGTCTAATGCTTTCTTTTGGATTCAGGGTATTCTAAAACATGTATTTCTGGTGAAATCTTCATAAAACGTTTTTGGTAAAATAAATACCTTCTGTGCCTATCATGTGCATACCTAGCACATGTAGGAAAAGTAAAATACACCTTTGTTAGACTACAGAACTATTACAGTAAGTATGCTACAAAACTTGGTCATCCAGGGCACGGTCCATCTCTCAGTCACATACTGTACACTTGGCTGGCAGTGGCATGACCCGTCACCCAGTCACACAAGCGGGATGTCAAATAAAATCTCAAATCACATTAACAATTATCAGAATAAACACAAACATTCCTTATCACAGGAGATGTTGGAAATGCTGTCCATCTGCATCAATACATCTGTGGCATCTTCTGAGGAAATGTTCATTCACACAAATTAGCTCACCTTCCAAAATAGCATTAATTTCTGGCCTAATATATATACTTTTTTTTTTTAATTCTTCTAATGTTTGGGGATTAGTTTTGTATACTCTATTTTTCAAATTGTCCCATAAGTAAAAATCACATGTCATAAGATTGGAGGACCGAAGAGACCATAAACCCTTACTAATGATTCTATCCTCCAACATTTCCACAATAAACTGTAATGGTTCATCAGATGTATGTGCAGTGGCAGAATCCTGCTGGGAATATCCAGACCAACATTTAATGTATGTCAGCTGTTCAAAACATGGTGCCAGTATATTATTTCTGTATCTTTCTGCATTTATGGTACACTGATAAAAAATAGGCCCTATTATTCTGTATCCATTTATTGTGCACCATACCCCATTTTTTGAACATGCAAGGAAGATCATGAATGAAATTGGATTTGTCTGTAGCATAATATCAGTTGTGTTATGTGACACATGACCATATAAATGAAACCAGCTTTGTCACTGAACAGTATTAATCATGGAAAATTGTTCCATCATTAACAATCCTCAAAATCCAGTTACAGAAATTGACCTGACTCTGGTGATCATATGGTAGGAATTCCTGGATAACAGTAACCTTGTTTGGTGTGTGTTTTAAAAGTTTTGTTGCTTTCCATGCTGAAGCTTTGGAAATGTCAATTTCTTGTGCAAGGTGCCTAAGAGATTTTCGAGGTGGCCATTCTATCCTTTCTCCGATTTCATCTAATTTCCTCTCCATAAGCACACACCTGTTTACCTTTCTTTTCTTATTACAAATTGGACCTGTCTCCCTGGATTTATTTACAAGTAAGCGAACAGCCTTTCTATTTGGAACATGCACCCAAGAAATTTAGATTCAAATTACCTTACAAGATGATGTAAGCATATATGTATCCTACATAGACCCTCTTTGTGGTATTGTATACTGCAATTTGAAAGCACTTCAAGGAAAACTAAATACTTTTAAACATTTCTGATGTCATTCACATGTGAACTGCAATAGAACAGAAGTGTGATGATGCAGATGTAGGACGCGCACAAAGGGAAATACAGTGAAGGTCACACAGGCATGCTCCTCGCAGCCAAGTTTTGTAGCAAACATACTGTAGTTCTAGAACATTTAAAAACCTTGCTAGGTTATATTTGCATTTATTACCTAGCAGGTTTAATCAAATGCAGGAAGTCTGGCGGTACTAAATTAAAGTTATTTTAAAATAAAAAAAAATAGTATTAAGAAGTCCTTTCCAGCAAATGGATACGAAGTCTGTGTGCACTCTTATTTATCACACAGCAGTTTTATGTTATTATTTTGCACAGCTTTAAAAACCATCCTGTTTCATAAAAAATAACTGTGTGGGTTCAAAAATATTAAGCACCATATCAATCAGCACTTCAAGCTGGAAGTAAAAAGCAGGCTCTAAACACAAAGTGCACATTCTGCTTTCTACTCCAAGGACTAGCAATTCTTAAAAATTGTATTCTTTTAGCTGCTGGAAATAGAAAACATCCTCTTTAAAGTAATGATTGCAAGTTTTGTAGCTATTTTTTCTGGAAATAAAGTGTATCGCCTTAATAGAATAGCAGATACTAATGTAAGGGTAAACAAATAAAATTTAATGTACTCCCAAGCAGCAAAATTAATATTTCTACAGAGGTGTTTTTCTGTTTACCTCGTTTTCTTTGCCACACTTTATTACACTTGTGAACAAACCTTTGAAGGATTAAATTCTCGATTGCTAATGTTAATTTTCTGGGATACCACAGAGCCTGTATATTCTTTTTTTCTGGGTACACCACAGACATTGCAAAATACAAGTCATTTTGGTATTCTTTCCATTTTGTTTCCAAGCATTAGAGAAAGTAAAATTAATAGAAAATTTTTCTGCACTTCTATGAACAAAGCTATGGGAAATAAAATGATTCTGTAGTCCACAACAAAACAGCCAAGCCAATTAATATTATTGCATTCATAGTAACAGATCCTCTTATATGGAGTAGCACACTGAATAATAGATCATAATAATTGAAATGAACATATTTTAATATGAAATAAGAGTTGAAGCTTTCCTGGAGACGAATATGCTCTAGATGTTCTCGGGCTTCAAGCCAGGTGAGGTGATGTGAAGACATCAACGTTACGGGAGCGTACATCTCTCCCTTCTACAGGATGCTGAATGATTGGATCGGTATGGGGCTGTTTATATATACATCGGGCATGGACCACGTAGAAAATGCAAGGAGGCCTCTGTTGTAGTCAAGTGGCGGACCTCGAGGAGAACGCATTTCCCTGGTGGGCAACTAATGTGTCGTTTTGTGTTTTTGGAGGAGGTTTATGTATGGTCTTGATGTTGTGCTTGGCCAGGAAAATACACTTTCTGACAAAACGGCTATTCCAAATATGACGTCACTGCGGCACTCACCAAAGCCAAAAAAGCGAAGCCCACTACACAGCCAGCTCCAGAGAAACCCACCGCCATAGCCTGCATTCCATACACCAGCCACCTCTCTGGAAAAATCACCAGAATCCTGGCCCAGCACATCAAGACCATACACAAACCTCCTCCAAAGATAAAAAAAACCTAATTAGGCCAGTGAAAGACCAGCTAGGCCTCCAAGTACCGGGAGTTTATCCCATTCCTTGTGATTGTGGTGCCCCATACATAGGTGAAACAGGCAGGACCATAACTACCAGGGTCAAGCAGCATGAGAGGTCTATCCTCCTAATGCAACCCGAAAAATTCGGGTTCTCGGAACACTGCTTCGAGATGGACCATTGAGCCAACTTCAGCGAGAACACCATCGTTGCCAGATGTGGTGGCTACTGGGAGTGCAGGGTCAAGGAGGTGCTGGCCATCGCTTCAGAAAAGAGCATGCTCAATCGGGATGCCGGTCTTCAGTTCAGTCACTCCTGGAAACCGGCCACTAATATCGTAATTGACAGGCTCAAAAAACACAGGAAACACAAAACGACACATTAGTTGCCCTCCAGGGAAACGTGTTCTCTTCGAGGTCCGCCACTTGACTACAAAAGAGGCCTCCTCGTGTTTTCTACGCGGTCCATGCCCCATGTGTATATAAACAGCCCCATACCGATCCAATCATTCAGCATCCTGAAGAAGGGAGAGATGTACGCTTCCAAAACGTTGATGTCTTCACATCACCTCACCTGGCTTGAAGCCCGAGAACATCTAGAGCATATTTTAATATGGTTTTTGCCACACTGATTCTAAATTTGATGACATTTTTAGGTAATATGCAGCAATCTTTTATATTTTAAAACTATTGCCATGTATATTTTTAAAGAAATCCCCCTGTTATAACCAAAGTATTTACTGCCTGAATAAATAAAATGCTTTTTTGGTGTTTTCTAAATCTATTTGCTATGTTATATTCATTGGAACGGCAAGAAAGGTTGGTTCACAATAGCTGGGAATGGAAAACAGAATGTGAATGCAAATGTTAAAATACATGCATTGCAATGAGTGCTCACAATTAACAGGAATGAACACTCATTCAACCTTTAATTTAGTTAAACACCAACACATGGAAGACCCTCACAAACTCAAACTCACAGGATCCATCTCTTCAGTTCACAGAACAAAAGCAACTTACATGGAGCTCAAATTAATGAAGACCTCTGATAAGATAAGAGTTTTGTATTGTGACTATGTGTAATGCACATACCTATACCTTGTCACCCTAAATTACTGCACGTTCACCAATGGCTGGATTTCCTCATTGACACAGGTGCCTGCAAACTTAACATGTGTGCTAGTAGGCATTTTATATCAAAGCTCTGCATTGTCACAACTGTGTGTCATGCACATATGCAATAATCACTGCTGCTTCTGGAAATTTCTTGCAACATAAACAGAAGCTGTAAACAGATGGCAACCAAGCCAGCAGGAATTCAATTTCAACAGAGAAGAGTGCAGATGGATTCGAGAGAGGAAGCAATCGTCAACAGTGCCTGAGCATTGAAGCAAAGAGAGATAAAACTCTTCTGCAGCATTGGAATAAAGACAGCATTTGAAATGAACAAATCTTGTTACAGAGTATACACGGTACACACACAAAAAGACAATTACACCAAAGTACACAGCTACAACCCTAAGGTACTATACAAACAGATTCAACAGTATGACAGAGACTAATAAACATGTGTGCACGTGCACGCACACATAAAGACAATTATACCAAAGTACACAGCTATAACCCTAAGGTGCTATACAAACAGATTCAACAGTATGACAGAGACTAATAAACATTTCCCTCAACAAAATTGAACACAACAGTGAATAGAAATACATCATGAAATCTGCAGAACAGAATGATTCAGCCAAAAAGTGGTACATAAGAAAATATTGGAATTCAGAAGACAGAAGTCATCAAACAGCATAAAAGAGCCACTTCAAAAAATGTATGTACCACCTGGGCATTTTTCACAAATGTCAGAAAGTTTTCAAAACCCGCAACATCACCCCAGCACCTTACCACAAATACAGCATTAATAATCTCATATAATAAAGAAAACCTGATCCCATGCCTCACGAGAAAAAGTCAGGAATCTGATGCAAAAATTGCAATGGGATCTACTTCAAGAAACAATGACATTGCATCAAATTCAAGAAATCAACAGTTGCCTCACACTTTTGCACCCAAAACCATCGAATGGGAACCAACATCTAGTTAATGAAACCAGCCCAGAAATCCAGAGAATTCAAGGCAAAGAAATTTGAAATTATGAACTCGTTTGTCAGAAGCAGACAAACCCCTTTTCAGGTCCAATAACAGGCCACCTGAGACCACTTCAGGCCATCAACTAGAATATTTGATGACTCCACTTCCTTAGAAGTGCTTTTTAACTTTCTTGTTTCCAATTCCCAAAATGATATATTAGATCTATTGCATATTAGACTACGTAGAGAACAAATTATTCAAGGAGGTCATTACATGAAACGGCACTAGGACCCTCTGCAGTTGCAAGCTGGGGAGATAAAAGCAGAAGAAATTCTCATAAATGTGCATTCTAATTCCGTCAGATTCATTAAGTATTGTTCTCTGGTGAAAGCTCACTCTGAGTTTGCCTATACATAACACATAACTTTACTCCTGAGTGGAACATATGTTTACTTATGGTGGTTATGGTGGACAAAGGTTACCAAAGTAGCAAGATATAAGATCCTTTGAAACATCTCGAACTCTCTTTAACACACCTAAATTTTCGTTTCAGATGGTTGTCTTGAAAAGATTTTTTGATAACTTTTTTTGGCAAATGGAGTCGAATTTCATCCTTCACGATTAAATTACAGCCTGTCACGCATATTTTTAAAATTTCTTATTATTTGCAAATGTACAATTTGTTACCAGGAGAAACATAATTAATTCCATTCATGTTTGTATCATGCGTTTCTTTAAATATTTTATCATTCATAAAAATACACATTCAATAGGAGATGAAGACAAAACGTAAATTCCAATGTTATTTGGGTTAAACAATTTTGAAATGCATGTCAGAGCAGAAAACAAAAGAAGTATGTTTTTCCATCAGACAAAAATATCTGTGTAGGGAGTTCTCTTTGGCAATGCCTGCAAAATTGCAATGCAGCATTTATAAGAGAAATGTCAAATCTGATTTTACAAACGATAGCTGGTTACCACTCGCAACATAGTAACACTGGCCTAACTTTTAATGACACACACAAGTTTAAAAGTCCATCCACAGGCAGTGGTAAGCAGGTTAATTTCATTTCATTTAGCAATGTAAAATTGTTTATGATAAACACCTAGTGTGCTCCCTATACATTATAGAAGTTTAAAAAGGAATATAATGGTAGCTCTGTAAACAGGAAGTGTGAAAAGCTAAATGTACAGATAAATAGTAATTGTCCCCATAATAGAGAAACGTAAAGTTAGCATAATCATCCCAGAAGAAAATAAAATTTAGCCAAATTATGTGGCACATACAAGCAGAAAAATAAGATGGTAACTTGATGACCAGCTACATTGTACACTTCCAAAACACCATAAACTTTGTGAAGTACATGTATATTGAAATGAATGATTTATAGAATAGGCCATAATGATGGTACTCAGCGATGACTCTCCATTTTATTTTGGAAGAAATGTGAGAAAGATCTAAGGGTAATGATGACAAGTTTTTGAAGAGTTTATTTTTTCCCCTTGATACAGAAGTCACAAAATGATGAGATGTATACTGTGGTTTAAGCAGTAACTAGCCCCCAATATTCTTGAGAAGTCTGCAAATTGACTCTGAACAAAAGTCACTCCAATACGTAAATTATGCGGCAGTCACAGCAGACAATACGCCCTATGCATCCTGAGCAGTGAAAAATAGAATTTAACATAGAGTAGAAGCATTTGCATGACAACAATGAAGTTGAAAGTGTAAGAATTTATAGAAAAATAATGAGTTTAAGTGAAGATATAATTTATGTAAAAATACTGAAATAATGAAAATTTATAAAATAATTCAAAGTCATGGCATGTCTTAAGACGGTTAAAAGGGATGATTAAAAAAAAGGGAGAGAGAGAGAGAGAAAAACAATAGTTTCATTATATACTAGGAGTTAGCAAAGAGGTAATCTTCATTTACAATTTTTTTTTTTTGGGAGGGGGTTTATATATGAATTACAGAGAGATATGAGTTTTAAAGAAATTAAAGAAAATATAGGAAAATCATAGGAAGCCACACACAGAGTTGAAATGCAGTAAATAAATGGAAATATTTTAGAGAGTAAAAATAACCACACAAATGTTAGAGGTCAAATTATAATAGGTTCACATAGTAAAGGAACGTTTGCAAGTAAAAAAAAAAAAAAAAGCTTATTATGTTAAGTCAGCAGGAGAGTTGGAGCACCACTAGATAAAAGTTAGAAAATTCCCCTAGGTGTTAGATAACTAACAATGAGAGAGATTAGAATAATGTTGCTCATTCAACATAATCAAAATAATAATAATAATAATAATAATAACAACAACAATAAATAACAATGTTTTGAAGAACCAGTTCCCTAATGATAACTTAAATAAACAAAGTGAATGGAAGGAGAGAAGCTAAAATAAAACTTAAATGCAGTATCACAGGTCTTAGGCTATGTCAAGAGATTAAGCAAACAGTGCATAGCCTTAGTATTTGAAGTAAAAAGATAACAATTTTACACCTCAGTCAATATAAGTAAGAGTAAAAAATTAAGGGAAAATAAAATGAGAATTTTTAAATTATCAAAAATTCAAACTAAGGTTATAATGTTAAGAAGGAGTAACAGTCGAAAAATAGAAATACAAAAGGAGAAACTGGATAAGCGATGCTTAAGTTTAAGAGGATAATCTGTGATAGGTACTTAGAATTTAGAATAAACTTAAAGCAAAGAGACCAGGCAGAGATATAAGAGTGGAAATAGTAATTAGCAAAATTGTCTTTAGTCACCAAATCCAGAGCAATAAGGTGTATAGTTAGGTTCCAAAAGAATGCACATCATACACTAATAAATAATAAGTTTTGGCAGTATCTACAAAAACTTTTATAATACATAAAAAGAAGTTCAACAGGTTTCAGATGACCCACACCTGTGAACTTAGGCCAATGATGTGTGCTGAGAAAGAAGGAAGGAAGTACTGGGCACAACAACAAACTGCACGTGCAGTCAGCATTCATATGGCTAAGATACCTTGCTAGAACATTCAGTGTAGCCAAAGATTAAAGTAAGCTATAAAAATAATTTATTTCAGAAATTGTTTAACAACAACCCTTGACCAACCCCTAGACTAACAAATAAGGAAATTCAAAATAGCATCTTTGGCCCCTTGTCTTAAATAAGGAAAGTGAACCTACGAGAAAACTTCTTCCCCAATACCTGTTATCACTATTTCAGGAGAACAAAATAGGTTCTCTCTATTTGCAGGGCAAAAGCAGGCCATGGAAAAATTGAGCAAAGTCATAGTTGACAAGATGGTCCAGGAATACCATCTATACCACTTCTCTCATTCAAGGAAAAGATTTTTTTCAAATATAAAATGAAAAAAAGAATATTGTAATATGTATGGTAAGGTACCCAAATACTGTATACCCAAATTCCACAACTCAGGCCAATGCTTAGCCAGCTAAAATTATAGTTTAATTAGTCAATTCTTTAACAGAATTTGCAGAATGACATAGCATTGCAATTTGAGGGATTGTCCTTTCTCCGAATACATTTAGCACCCCTCAGACATCCCTATAACCCATTTCATCCCCTCCATGGCCCCAAACGATGGTCAGACAGCAGGAGACACTATAAGAAGTAGTACTACATCTGTCATGAAACAAAAGTCAATAACAAGAAAGCAGAATGAAAAAATATCACAAAGAAATTACAGAACAAGAGCCACTTAACAAAGAAAAATAAACCTAAAGAAGACACGAGTAAAGAAGAAAGAAAGTAAGAAAAGGCATTTAGTAAACAAAGAAACAACAGTGGAAAAGGAAAAATGTCAAACTGTAATCATCAGGGTTTCACGTAATAAGACCCATCAGCTTAAAATCTACGTCTAGAATTAGTTACAATTTTCCTGTATCCCAAATTAGAATTTGCTCTTTCCTGCATGATTAAGTTGCACATCCACACCTTCACCTTGCTAAATTTATTTTTTCCTGTTCCACTCACCTACGACAAGTGCTATACCACCGTTCTTCCAAAATTATACTGAATGTGTAATTTTTCTGTTGTTTTTTTTAATGCATCCAAAACCTACATTTTTGGACAGGGCATCCTGTTTCGACCAACAGGGGTATTGTAGGGTACCTCATATGGTCATTTTGAATAAATCATATTTCATTTAGCAAGAGGTAATACTACATCAGTTTCAGAAATCAATATTAGTGGCAAGATGTTGAAATGCTGACATAGCTCTGTCCTAAAGCATTGCTCACATAATCATAGGTTTTATTACAAAAGCTTCAACAACTAGGTCACTGACCAATGGATTAGTTTTATTTAAAAAGGTAAACTGCAAAATCTACGATGTAGCTCTTGGGTTCTCTCACCCCTAACTACACCTTATTTCTTAACAGTAAAAGCTCACATCCTTGCTTATTCATTTATGGCTCCTGATCTTTCTACCCAAACGTACACCCTCCTGCACCTTAAACCTTGAGACCAACCGTCTCCTTCTCGCAGGCACCAACAGCTCTACCTCTGAAACTACTACCCCTAGCATGCGCAGTGTAGAGGAGACTCCTACCCTACACTGGGTATGCTAAAATATTATAAGTAAAAGCGTTCAAGTCCACAGCCCTGTGTCACTCCTGATGAATTTCATGCGTCTAGTTATCTATTGTTCCATCTAACTGCTATCAAATTTGTTTTCTAAGTTTTTTATTATTATTATTATTATTATTATTATTATTATTATTATATATGCTGTGGTATGTTATTGCCAGCAAGAGAGTTAGATAACAACATAATAATGGAGCAGTAATGACAAGTACTTTGAGCTTTAAATGAGACACAGATGACAAGCGCGTCACCAGCAGGAAGTGTTACGAGAACATTTCCCACTTACAGCTTACAGAACACACACACAGAAAAGCCTGTCAGCCAAGTCGGACTACAATTATTCAGTAGTAAGCAACAACTCAACTGAACCCTATCTAGATTCTGATTAGTAAATATTGATTAATAAAATATGTTCAACCAAGTTTTAGGAGTAGTAAGCAACTCTCACACTGGTGTCACAGTCAAGCTGGGAATTCCTTAGTGAAATTGCATCAAAAATAAAATTATGCATGTCTCAGCTTCTTCTCCCATAGGCTCAAGTTTGACAAGAAAGAAATTATTTACAAATTAGAATGATTCACTAATAAAATTTAATTCCTTGCATATGTCAGTAATTAAAAACATTATATGATAAATTTTCTTTTTCTTGGAAGCACCCATCACTGGAAAAAAATTAAACTATTTCCAATATTCTCTTCACTAAATAAGCTCTTGGTTGTAAGTTATCTTTAGTGTTACAAAATTGACTAATTAATTTCAATTGATTAGAAAACATCATTGTCACAAAGTCCACCATATATTAGTAATAACGTATTAGTAGTGCCTGGCATAGTACCGGATAAGTATCGTTCAGCAGGACAGTTCAGGCAGCCATTACAGCTTAAACTTTTTTAATTTTTTCCCGACCCCAAAAACCTTATGGGAGAGAAAGCCAAGACACAGGAATTTTTGTTGTCGATGCATTTTCATTCTAAAAATATTGCAGCTCAACCTGCAACATCAATGTCCTGCTGCCATCTGGTGTTAGGGACACAAAGTTTGAACACTTCATTCCATGACATATGGGGAAAAATACATATCATATAGCTATAAAGTATTAAATTTCAAAATCCTGCCACCCCTAGCACCAGATGCAACCAGGGTCAGCTACAGCAGGAAGAAGGAAGAGGATGCAAGAAGGAAGGAGCTTCAATCAGCCAGCCGCTGAAGATGAGGACGAATGTCCTTGAAAACATTTTGATGTTTTCCAACATTTAAAATGTGAAGGTGTATGTAAATAAGTGGAACTCATCAAAATTCAATCATGAAGAATGCTTCACTGCTAATAGTGCTTCTGTTTCTAATCTCAACATTAATTCCTTTTATGTCACACTGCATTACCAACTTTAATTAAGTATTTATGTTTATTAATTTATATTTTATTCAATTATATTTTTTTTAACACAGTTTGTACATAACATTTTAACTAGGAATATGCTGAAGCCTATACTTATGCAACACTTCTGGTGAATAAAATATCTAACTATTTGGTGCAACAGAATTCTGGTATGGTTGGAAACATGTATGCAATAGCAAACAAAGTGCCAACATCAGAAACTGAATGACCCTGGAGCATTCTTCGCATCCGTCTACTGTAAACTATGCTTAGTTATTCAATTAAATATTATGTCAATTTTAGAAATTAAAACTGAAACCACACCTCTGACTGCCCACATTTCTACAACAGTTGCGTATGTTACCTACCATACATAATCACAATCAGAAGGTGTGGTCATTTTACATGGAAAGATACAACAGGAAGAAATGAAAGCAAAAATAAAAGAGTCGCTCTCGCTCTCTCTCTGTCTCTCTCTCGCAGGTTGACAGTTGAAGGATGACAGATTTTTTGAGGAAAACTATTTTGAATCAGTTTCTCTTTTGAATGATTTTACAGATTTGTTTTTATATTTAAAACCCTGTTGTTTTTTCTTTGGAATAATTCTTCCACATACAAGTCTTTCTGTGTCCCTGCATAGGCCATTATACCTCCATGAGTGTTTATATACTGCCAATGGTGATATGTTAGTTTAGCATAAACTTGCTAAACACCAGCTATTTCCCATTTGTGCCTTATCTGTACAATGAACATATTTATACTCGTAAATAAGGTACTTATGATAAATTACAAATAATACAAGATTTAGCATCCAAATGAAAGATTGTGGTTTCAGTGGGCTGCATGTCATCAATGAACAGCGTTTCTTACTTCTCCTTACATTACTACCATTTTTGTTCATTAATCCAGTGTGAAAAATACATACAGTGAATAGGTGTCCCCAGAACATTGGTGAGCAAATATGGTTAAATCTGCTTTTTATTTTCATTTAAAATATAGATTATTATCTGTCCCACCTCATGTTACTGGTGGCTCATACAATCAATGTGCATTAAACAAGTACAGTGATGTGTAAAACAAACATGTTCGCTCATTGTATATGATGCCCCATTACAGCAGTATGCAAGTTATAATAAATCCGATAACTATTGCCTATTGCCTAGTGCTAATGAGATAAATGGAAAGTCAACATAAATGCCCACTGTTTATAGCACTACAACTCCCTATTACAACAGCAAGACCACCATTAGTGGTAGCCTGAATTGGAATGGGCTCTAGGTTCTATTTTGTTGATCTAAAGTAAATAAACAACTACAATGGGCACACCTTTTCTTGGGCACTCAACTCCATAGTCTTCAATCGGTAGGTGTTGCACAACTTCAGAAGCAGAGACACCCTTTTATCTAAGGTTTCATTCTTCTGTATACCCCACAGTTCATGCTGTCTTTCATTTAATAATTCAGCTACTTCATGGTAAATTGCATAACCTATTCACTATAATAGCTGCAGGCCTCAAAGAAACTCTGTTTGGTTGACAACACTGTGGAAAGAGAGGCAGGCAATATCTCTTCTTTTCACAGCCCTCGCTTCCCTGTAAAACTAGCACCCAAGAAAATGTGCACACAAAGTAGCATGTGTTCACATGACAGGGAAACAAATCATGTTGGCAACACTGGATCAAAAAAAGAAAAGAGCAAAGAAATTAAGAAAGAAAGAAAAACCCTCAGTTCTTATACCCACACAGAAATTGTAACAAAATGTGCAAAAATGGCTGAAAACTTTGATTTAAAACCCTAATTTCAGGCAATTTTCAATGCATGAAAAATAATGGAAACATTGCATTAGGTGCTTATTATTGCTGAAGAATTAAAAAATATCCAGTAAACAAATACACCATTTACACATACACATATTCATATATGTTCATTGAAAGATAGACAATACACCTAAACTTCAGGGAAAATTAAATAAACATGTTTATTTTGTTAATCCTGCCAATCATTAGAGAGACTGGCACCAGAACATACCAACGATCTATTAGGTGAACTGCCAGTAGATAATACTTGGTCCTGCTCCATCCTTCTCCTTTCATTTTTCTGCGATGTTCTCTTCTTTAACCGATAAGCTGCCAACTGCAACACAAAGACCCATATGCTAAACAGTGCTACAATTCTTTAAAATGCATTCTTAAGCTTCATTTGAATAACTTTGATTTTGTAGATGAAATTACTGTGGACTGTTGTAAAGGAAATTTTCACTAATTCTAAAACAACACTTCCACCTATAGCAGAAATTGAGTATGAAGGAAAAAAATAGATGAAAAATGATGAGATCTGTGATGAACTTAATAAATATTTTATACATGTAGTGGGCAATATGGTGAAGGATCTCCCTCCCCCATATGTAATAGTCCAGTACAATCATTATTCTTTTAACCAACTGATACAAAGGAAGTGAGTAAAATAATACAAAAACTTAAAAACAAAAACAACAAAATCACAAATAATCCAATTAATAATATAATTTTGAAGAATTGTCACTATCACCTTGCACCTATACTTTCAGATTTTTTTTTTTTTTTGAGGTGTGTTAGACGTGTCCCTGTTCTCAGAGAGAACTTAACCACGTTCTGACGGGATTGTGGGTTTTGTAGGATGGCGGGTGTGTATTGGGGTTGTGGAGTGACAGGAGGAGGCGAATTGCTCCTCGACGGTTGCCTTGAAACTACTTTCAGATCTAATTAATCTTTCTTTAAATAGTGGTACAGTGCCTGACATGTGTAAGCTTGCTACAATAGTACCAATGCACAAAAAAGATGATAAATCTTCTCCGAACAACTATAGACCCATAAGCATTGTATCCACTATTTCAAAAGTTCTAGAATCCATAGTAAAAGACACTTATAAACTTCTAGAACAGATAAATTTGTTCTTTAAATTCCAATATGGATTCTTACCCAGACACAGCACAGAAGCTGCAGCACTTGATGTAGTAAACCTATTGCAAAATGCTTTAGATAACAAACAAATTGCAGGTGGATTTTTCATTGACCTAATCAATGCGTTTGATAATGTCAATCATGAACTCCTAAACAAAGTTAGCACAGTCAGGAATAAGAGGAATTGCCTTGAACTGGTCTAGAAGCTAGCTCCTTAGAGCACAATATGTCAGCCTAAACAATTATTCCAGCCCAATAGTAACAGTAAAACATGGAGTTCCACAAGGTACAGTGTTAGGTCAAATTTTATTTCTTATCTTCATTAACTTTATAGGAAATTTAGAACTAATAGGTAAAACATTTTTATTTGCAGATGATATTTTTCTGTTATGAAAATAAATCTGAATTGCAGGTAATGAAAGATGTGCAAACTGATCTTACAACACTACAGACATGGTTCATAAATAACAACTTATTCCTTAATGCCAAACTAAATAAATGTTTTTTTCCTAAATCCTCTACACCAATTACAAGAAACATGTCAATTAAGATCAAAGATAATGTTATAGAATGAGTAAACAGATTTACATACCTCGGGCTAACACTAGACTCATCTTTGACATGGACATATCATAGTGAACACATTATCAGCAAAACAAACTCTATTATTCGCATATTGTACAGACTAAAAGATCTAGACTTAGATAACAGCTGTAAAAGAAGTCTTTATTTTGCATTCTTGCACCCCAATTTTCTGTATTTAAATGCAGTATGGTCCAATAACTATAAAGAACAGCTAAACTGTTTAGAAATCCTACAAAAGAGAGCTATTAGAATACTTTATTGCTTTAATATTTTAAAGCCCTCCATAGAAGTAATTAAGGAAACAAATATACTGCCATTTTCCTATCTCTGTAAATATAGTGAATCTTTATTCGTGTACAAAGCTGAAAATAACCTCCTATGTACCAACTCGGTAATCAAGCACAAGAGATATTCACTCCTACAAAACAAGACCAGCCAATCACATGTATATAGAATCAGTTAACTCTAACAAATATGGAATAAAAAGCATATTATATAGTGCCACCAAAACATACAACAGTCTCCCATTTAACATCGAAGAATCACTCAACTTATCCCAAATTAAAAACAAACTCTTTAAATACCTACTTCAGCAATACTGTAATTCCTAAAAATTTGACAACAGAAAGTCCCTATGATGTTTTTTTGAAATATTGCATTAACTTTAATCACACACCCACACAAATTAGATTAAAAAAATTATATAATTTATACTTATATACTCCTTTTCATATGTGTTAATGTGTTTATTTTATTCTTTGTATTTTGCTTACCATCTCACTAAAGGGCAGTCCCTATATAAAGCAATATGCTTATTGGGACATTCTATGTAAATAAATAAATAAATTATACTGTGCAATTATATTCCAGAGGTGCTACAGCTGTGCCATTTTCACTCTTAAACTACCAGTGACAAGTACTAGTATTTCAAGAGATGTGTTGCTAAGGCAAGTTGGCATTACCATCATATACTGTCGACAGTTACATGTCACCAAAATAAAATAGGTACTGGTTCATAGGTTAGTTTGGATTCAGCAGGCATTTCGGTTAGCTGTTCATTGTGTTTTCACTAAAATGAAAAAATTCAATATCACTCAATGACACACTTTGTACTTTTGGATGGGAAAAACTGGTGATAAAAGCAAAATTGGATAGTTAAGGAGGTCTTTTGCCATCTATGACAACAGTTAGATAATTATTCCATTACTTTAAATCAGAAATTCATTTCCGATAAGCACACAGGATGCCTAGCAGATGTGGTTACCAAGGAAATAACTGAAAAAGTTCAGGATATGAAAATGGCAGAGGCCAATGGGAATGGCAATTCATTTTTTGCATGAGTATTGAGAGATGAAGTTGTCACCCCCAATGAGTGCCACAATTGCTCACAAAACTCAACACGGTGTTTGGAGCTATTTAAGGAAAATCCAAAGGACCTTTTGAGTTTGTCTTTTTCTATGAGACCTACATTCAGCATTATGCTCCGGAAACCAAGTAACAATCAAAACAATGATTTGCTTCCAATGATTGCAAAGACAAGTATCCCATCAGCGAAAAGTGAAAGGAATTGTGTTTAGGGATGTGCGTGACTTCTCAGAAAGAGGAAAAACTAGGACTAGACAATGCTACAGTAAGTTATTGGTCTCATTCAAAAAGAAGCTATAGAGGAGATGACCCAATTTGGCAAAGTAGAAAGTGCTGCTGTTTTGCAACACACCAGCACATTCATCCGGAGTTGTCGCTGCCAAACTGCTGCCAGTTGTCAGTGTGTTATGAATTGCTGACACACACACCCCCCCATCCCAACATTTGCATGGCCTGGTTCCCTGCAAGTTCTACATGTACTCAAATGGCTTGCAGGAACAACATTTAGATCAATTGAGGTCATCATCAAGATAAACACACATTTTATAACCTTAATAGAGGACTATGCTGAGAATTAAATCATTTGTGTTTCAAAAAATTTTATCTTCATTCCTAACAGTGGTAGTTATTACACCAATCTGGGGCAGAATCCTCGGTGTGTTTGGGAGCCATTACTGTCAATAGATGAGGTTGCCAACACAAGCATTAGCATATTTGATTTTATCCTCCGATTTTTTTCAGCACGATAACCATGTTGTCTAAACTGGTAATGGAGACAGATTCAATGTCATCATGAAAGTGGTAGTGGCAAGCCATTGTTGCTGTATAAAGATGCCTGGTTTCTTGTTATTATTTGAGAAATTTTGCCAGCTGGATATCATAGAGCATAGAACACTATCTCTGCTGATGTTGGAAGATAGGATATGAAGGTAATGTACTAATGGTTATTTAATTACTTTATGGAATAAGCTTTTTCTTTGAAAGTAGCGGAACTATGCTTTAATGATACTGTTATATAATGCATAAGTATTGGTAATGTTGCTGAATGAGGGTCTGTTTTCTGCGTAACATCAGGCAGGCAAACTTTGCATCAGCAAAGTAATGAAACGCATATATGGAAAGCAGCTCACCCATAGGGTAGTAGGAAAATGCTGAAATATGTATAATGAATATAATGTTAAAATTCATATAATATTTGGATAAACTAGTAACAGTGATGTGAAATTTAATTTTAAGAGAAGGTTTGAATCGAAATAGAAACACTTCTATATTTTGTTGTCTGACAGGTTTCAAGAAATATTTACTCCCGTCTTCAGAGGAGAGGGGTTTCCAAAGATGAGAGCAAATAGTTGTTAAAATTGGTCAGACAGCAAAAATTATAGGTAATGCAAGTGATTCTATTTCAACTCATATTTTCTCTTCAATTTAATGTTAGAATGTTTAGTTCCATAAAATATTCTCTACATGATTCCTGTTTATTTAATCCTCTAAGTAAGCTAATGGCTCTTTTTTACAACATAAAGAAGTCTACCATGTTGCACTTTGACCCTGTACTATATGAAAGCTGCAAGTATACTAATCCAGAATAAGATTTTCATAAGACATTTAAATTAACAAATTTTGGCATTTTGTTTTAATAAAACAAGCTGGAGGAGATATTTTTACAAATCTTGTCGATGTGCATTTCCCTGTTTAATTTTTAATTTCTCTAACCAGTATGTACAATGTATACCCATGGACATAAAAATGAGTCATGTCTAGAATACTAAATTTGTCCAAATCATACACTGCACAGCACCTGGTGTACACCATCAACAATACAGTTGTGTTGCGGCAGCAACAGGTTGTTTCAAGTAACAAATCTTAATACTACTAACCCAAATGATCAATAACCATAATTAAATACATAACTCAGACTTCAACAACAAACTACCAATATTAAGTAAAAATATTGACACAAGATATGATACGTTTATATTGTACGACATTACTAAACCTGCCACCTTCAATGTGTATCCATTGTAGCACTGTGGCAAAAAGGTTATTCTATTGTGAAGGTCGCAGGTTCACTTCTCGCATGTACCCAACTTTTTTTTTCCCTTTTCTTAATGATGTTGAACCAACACATAGTGGCTGTTTATTTTATGCAGACTTATTTCACAATCAACATTTGGTATAGTTAATAATATGATATTATAATGCTTCTTTAAGGGTTTGTTCTACCAAACAATGCTGCACATGAAACCATGTGTTGCGCAGAATGGTGCACAAACACATCAGAAACAAACAGTTCTCTCTCAATGGGGGGGGGGGGGGGGGAAGGAATCTGTAGAGTATGAAAAAATGCTAAAAATGTTGTTCAGAAAACCAATGTTTTGAAACATTTTTAGGGATCCAGTTTTGGTCAACACATCCTTCACAAACTGAATAACAAGATATTCTCAGAAAAGGTGACATTTTCTTCTGCACGTAAGGGAAAGGTGTTCTGTCTGTTCCCAATACAATGCAAAATATGTGGGCTTCACAACTCCATCATTACTGTGCATCTGTATTGCGTGGGGCTGGATATTAAAGGACAGTCTAAGTGTGCTGAATGGTGTGCAATATTTTGATTCCTTCTGTGAGAATGAGATATCCTGACGGAACTGTTGAATTTGTAAAAGGTAATCATCCTGTCCACTCATCTCGAAAGGTATGAAAATAGTTTTCAGAGAGGCAGGATATCAGTGGTAGACTGGCCTCCCTGTTCACCATATGGGGGGCCGAGGTAAAAAAGGAGCTGCGCTCCAATTTACCTGTAGATGGGCGAAGGACAAAACATGGCGTCTAGGCACAAATTCAAGAAGCCTGGGATCTTGTAGCTTCTCGTCCACATTACTGCAGGAAATGCTCCAAAGATTGAGGGCAGTTATATGAGTTCAGGGTTCATACATCCAATATTAATTATGTTTATTTTTTGTGTCTTAGAAGATAATAGTTAGTTTACACATATTATTTTTAGTTATTTAACACAATGTTAGTAGAATTTAGTTTTTGTATGCAAACATAGGTCCCTACACCCCTGCCACTGAATCCTTGCACTTGACAGTTCGAGTGGTTTCGCGTAAGGTTGCCTATGCTGCCTTAGCGGCGCCAGAGTAACTAGTAAACAACAACAGCTGATTACAGATGTCTCTATCGTGTGTACAGACGAATATAAACAGTGTACATATTAAACGAATCCTGATGAATAATAAAATTAATTCATTGTTAATGTTGATGTTAATTGAAAATAACAGTGATACTATAATGCATGTAACATACATACGTATTTATGACAATATTGAACAAAAATGCAAAATAGCTCGTTACAATGAGAGAAAAGTATAACAAAATAATTTTTGTTGGTTTAGAATTTTAATGGCTCAATTCCATTCAAGTCTCCATCGTCGTCATTATCAGTAGTGTCATTGTCATCATCAACATCGTTGTTGTCGTCACCAAGACACGTCATTAGTGGTACACATTCACTGATGATTCTGTCTAATTCCTGTGCTTTTCGTATTATTTTGTGCACATGATTCACTTTCTTCTTCCATGAAGCCGCCAGGCCTTCTGCAAAAGTCTATCCACCTCTATAATTGTGAAAGTCTTATGTTCCCTTATCAACTTTGATAACAAATATAAATGACAATGAATAATACTAGCTTGTACAGAACAACTCAATGTTAGGAGTTCACAAACTGAGCACGTGGTTGGAAATAGCCAGATATTGCAACAGTGTGGCATCTAGATCCGTTTCCGTTGTCTTACCGACCGACTGGAATGCTGCTTTGTGATTGGTTCAGAAAGTCAAACGGGTAACACTTTTCTTCTGTTTTCTGTAGGTGTACCAACTTAACTCCTAACTCTCAAGTGCATGGATTCAGCAGTGGGGGTATAACTTCAAATGCCAAAGTTATATTAATGCAATACTATGTTCTACATATCCAGTCATAAAATTAACAAACATAAATAAATGACAAGCAGGGTGAGATTTGAACCTAGAACTTATGAGAGGAAGCAAGGCCTTCTTAACTTCTCAGCCACTGTAACATTATGTGATCACTTTTTAGTACTCATAAGCATTGCGCTGTCAGTCCATTATACAGTTCTTTTGTGTGCATTGTGAACACAGCTTTTACAAAGATACACAAAACTCTTCAATCAACACATGGAATCTGGAGACACCTCATTTTTTGTGTCCACGACTGTATATAGTACACAGAGAAGGTATTATATTCCACCCAAAAATTTGATACCAAAATTTCACTAGAAATAAATGTTTCGAGTATCGCTGAATCCAAAATAAAACCTTTTAGAAAAAGAGTGTGCATGTGTGTGGACAGCATAACTCTAAAACAAATAATGGTTTAACACCAAACTTGGTATTTAAGTTCAGTACCTTCAAGGATACAACACGAGGATTTTCAAGAAAATCTCCCCAAACAAAACTACCCTTTGCATGGAACATTTTTCAAAATGTTCAATTTTGTAAAAAATGGCTATAATAATTTTTATTATAATGCCACATATTAAATATATTTACATGGCAAATAAAATGTATATTCTGAATTTCCTGTGAATAACCACTGAAGTCCTTTTCATTCTGAATCACTTCTGCATAGCTGATAAACCATAACAGATAGACAAAACCTTACTATACAAAAAATGTAGATCTCATTAAAACACACTATTTATGTTATATATAGCTTTTTTTGTAGAAGTAACATTTCCAAGATATTACCTGTTATTGGTTTTAATTTTAAATACTCAAGATTTTTTTTAAATGGGAAAGCCTTGTACATTTCATCTCTCTGTTGTTTTCACTCCTGGCCATGGAAAGAGACAGAGTTCTGTGACACTTGCATGGTGACAGCTTTTAAAAGATTTGACAGTTTCCTTAGCCTAGTGTTTTCCCTATTTTCCTTCTACTTATAAGGAACCAGGCAGGTAATAAGAGCATTTCTGCTAATGTTCATCTTGATTCGCATAATGTAAATAAAATAATCTTTTGTAAGAATGGTTTGTTTGCAGAACAGATAGAGAAAGTCATGTGAACAGAATAAATCAGATTTTTATCCAATATGATTTCTACAAAATTAGTATAGCCTCCCGTTTTGAGTTCCTCATTTTCTATCTTCCTGTCAAGCACGACATTGTTTTTATTTTGTGCTATCTGGATGCTCACATATGCTATTTTGTGTATAAAAATATACACATTATTTTATTTAAATTACTGAACTGCTTGTTTATGGTTTCCTTTAGTATAGCAATCAGCATTTTGTAAAGTTTTGGCAATATCTATTATTGACATGTCATTACCATATGAGATTTTTTTTGTTAATTAGAGTTTGAGAGAGAGGGCTGGATGTGATGACTTTTCTGTGTGTAAAGTTAAAGAGTAGTGTGTATGGATCAATTCTTAAACCCCAAGCAGCAAAACTTTTAAAACTCAAACCATACAAGGTTTCTGTTGATAGGAATTGCTACCATGTAATCATCATAACCGGAAAAATTTCTGTAACTGGATTTTGAGGAATGTTAATGATGGAACAATTGATCCACAATTAATACTGTTCAGTGACGAAGCACGGTTTCACTTACATGGTCATGTATCATCACAACACAGCCAAAATTATGCTACAAACAAACCCAATTTCATTCATGATCTCCCTTGCATGATCAAAAAATCGGGGCATGGTGCACAATAAATGGATACAGAATAATAGGGTCTATTTTTTATCAGTGTACCATAAATGCAGAAAGATACAGAAGTAATATACAGGCATCATGTTTCGAATAGCTGACAGACATTAAATGTTGGTCTGCATATTTCCAGCAGGATTCTGCCACTGCACATACAGCTGATCGAACCATTACAGTTTATTGCGGAAATTTTGGAGGATAGAATCATTAGTAAGGGTTTATGGTCTCTTCGGTCCCTTGATCTTACAGCATGCAATTTTTATTCATGGGAACAACTTGAAAAATAAAGTACACAAAACTAATCCCCAAACATTAGAAGAATTAAATAAAAAAGTATATATATATATATATATATATATATATATATATATATATTAGGCCAGAAATTAATGCTATTTTGGAAGGTGAGCTAATGCGTGTGAATGAACATTTCCTCAGAAGATGCCACAGATGTATTGATGCAGATGGACAGCATTTCCAACATCTCCTGTGATAAGGAATGTTTGTGTTTATTCTGATAATTGTTAATGTGATTTGAGATTTTATTTGACGTCCATGCATGTGTGACTGGGTGACGGGCCGTGCGACTGCCAGCCAAGTATACAGTATGTGACCGGCAGATGGGCCGTGCACCTGACATCCAAGTTTTGTGGCATACTTGCTGTATTTTTTCTTGAGCTATCTTACAGATAATTATAGTAACTTCACAAACCTTGGGGTGCATGGCCACAATACAAGGCATGCAGGTGATTTGCATGGACCAGCAAATAGCTTGAAACTGTTCGAAAAAGGATGTTGCTATGCTGCAATACAAATTTAGGTAATTATTTACAAGTTGGGCCGCTAACTCTCTCCGCTGCGACTTATGCCAGTTTTGCACTCTAACGGGACCGGTGTGGTTAGAGAGGGATTATGGGTGGGGAGATGGTTCAAAAAACTAATGTTGTATCCATTGCGCTGTTAGGAGTTGTTGGAAATATCGATAATGAGGTACCACCACGATATAAAATCAGAAACATAAATTTATATACACACACTAACCTAAATGGATTGGAACCTAACCTCGAGCTAAATTTGAAATCCACAGGCTTTGAAATTGTCATCATAAATACAAAATCAATCAATCGCACTTAGTTTCATTCGATTTTATAGCGGCCGAAGTTCTGCATAATAAAATTCACTGAACAACTCCATCTGCGTGAAACATACTTGTCATACATCAGCACAGCATCTAGCGACATATGCCGGTGTTGCATTCCACAACACTGTTCGCCTGCCACTGACAATGAAACTCGGGTTTTAGGCATTTTAGTGTGTAGTGTTATTATATATTTACATTGCAAAAGTACTGCAAGACTTCTTTATTTATATTCTACTCCTTCTAGGCAGCATACTTCATAAATATTCACAAAAAAGGATCGCTAAGCGCACGTAATAAATTAGCGTTTAACTTAATTACGGAGCTTTTCCGATAAAAAAATTGGTGAAAACGTAACAAGTATAAACCAAACTTACAGTCAAACCACAATTTGTTTAATTTCCAAGAGGGGCCAAATTCTCTATAATTACCCAAATTTATAATAAACTTGCATGTTACCTAAAACCATTAGCCAATCCTAATCAACATATAATTTTCATGAAATATTTTTAAAAATTCCTATATATTCACTTCCCAAATATTGCAGGGGAATTATTTAATATCATGCAATATGTAAATACTCAATATATATGGCAGACTGCACGTGTTGATGATCCACACTTACTTATTTTTTTTTCTTGCATTAATGCATGTTGGGAAGTTCACTCTTAAAATGGTGTCTGTTTAGATATTTTCATCTTCTGTTACATATCGCATGATGTCAAAAAAATGGTATTGGGTACGTTATTTTTGTTTCATTTGGTCCCACTATCGAGCAAAGCTCGGGGACGTTGAACACGTCATATTAGTTATGCTGCATATCTCATAATTGCATGACATGTTCAATGTGCCTAACGTTGCTCAAGATGGGACCAAAATATCGAACGAACGAACAAATCAACCAGCTCTCCTTTTACAGGACAAGGAAGAACTGTAATGTAAGCCTTTGCCATACTGTTTATTTCAATCAGAATTTGAACCTGGGTCAATTTACCGGTGATTCTGCATGACAACTCTATTAATTCTATGCAAAATTACCCATTTACCAGTAGGTATATTGTCACACTGCAATCAATCCAAATCACTATGAGGAGCATTACAATGAATTAATATGAAATAGAAAAGCTGTAACTTCATATACAATTGACCTCCATCAAGCACATAAATGCGCAGAGAATCACACATTTGGAACTCTGGAAAAACCGATCGTGTTATGCAAGACTAACCTATGTTTTCAATTCACATATAAACAAACAAAACCTAACAAAACAGATTTTTCTTGTGTATTTAATGTCACTTCTAAATATATCCATAGCTATTTACTTCACTGCCAGAACCACGACATTTACATAATTATAATTCATTTGTAATATTTCCTTTTGAATTGTATTAAGAAATAATTTGACCATAAAAACAGGTACACGAAAATAATAATTTTCACCTTTTCTTTTCCAGCCTCTACCTTCCTTAACCTCTCCTCCTCATCCATTTATAAGATGCATTTAGTATGTTATACAATTAAGTCATTCGTGTGTTCTTGGTCTTCCGCACTGAAAATTGACGTAAATTAAAACTCATTACACCTACTCTACGTATTCTACAGAACAGCATACCATGACGTTCGCATCTAGTCACAGATGTAGACAGAATAGATAGGAAATGCCTTAAACTTGTTTGGTGAGGAGTGTTTTTGTCAAGCGTCCATCTTGCGTTACTAAACTTTAAAGATGCGTAAGCCTATTGTGTGTTAAATGAGCACATAAAACTAACATGTTGTGGTGCTAAATGTTAATTAAACAGTACATTTGGACTGTAGGTTTTAAAGCAATGGTGAATATGTGTCAGCTGTTTAGTTGTAGTTCCTTGTATAGCACTAGAAAAAAAATGTTTCAATACATAGGTTAGGGCTCTTATTTAAGTGATTTTGTGGTGTTGAATGTTGAATAAGGCAGTAAAGTTAGAGCGAAATTTAAACCCGTATAGTGATCAATAAATATCATATAAACCATACTTTCAACAAAATAATATTCTTACACTACCGAGTCTCTATATTTTTTAAACTGCCTGCTTTATAAGGAGCAATACATACTTATTTAGTACAAACAACACTGTTCATAAGTATAGTACCAGAAACAGTAATAAAATACACATACAACTGCCAGAATAACCAAAAAGGTAAATTCTATAGTGCACAAGAGCATTCATATGTACAATCAAATCACAAATAAAATTAATAACAGTAACTATACAAACTTTAGGAAAGAAGTAAAAGAATGTTTAATTGAGCAGAGTTTCTCTAACGTGCAGGAGTTTTTTAATTATTTTAGAAACTAAACTAATTATTTGTAATCTTTATATGTAGATTGTAAGCATTTCTCATGCTCCCAATAACGTTTAAAACTGATTATATGTTTTTTTTTTGTTTTTTGTTTTTTGTTTTTTTGTTCTATTGTACAAAGACCTGTGTATTCATTGACTTATATATAGGTGCCATGTGTTATTTCTTGTGTTAATTTACTTGATGGTTCTCATAATGTATATAGCAGCTATTTAGTTTGTTTTCTGTATATAATATTAAATTCCTGACGAATCCATGAAAGTGTAAAATTTCCAATGGTTAATACATACATACATACATACATACATACATACATACATACATACATACATACATACATACATACATACATACATACATACATACATACATACATACATACATACATACATACATAAATGTGTGCTGTTTGGTTGTAGTATCTCGAATAGCAGAAGCAAAAAACAAAGAAAGGGAAATTCGAAGACAAGATTGGTACCTACTCCGGTTTATAAGAAACCTCTTGCTAATCCGCCCATTTGGCAGCTATCACATAGTTTCAAATTATGTATTTATGATATCAGAACCGTGACTCGGAATTATATACATGCAGTCCAAAGTAAAAATCATTATAGTCTTTGGAATAAACCCTGATTCTTATCATTCTTTTTTGGTGTGCACTTAAAATTGAGTCCTAGCTTTTCCTAGTTAAAGTACATGCATCTTATATATGTCAGCGTCATTCATATATTCAATTTTAGACCAAGAAAATAGAACAAAATTAAGTCATGAAATTGCCGCGATGTTTACTTCAATAATACAACTTTATCAATAACAACCTCTGATAGGTCGAAATATGTGATTATATTAAATATTCCTTCAAATAGAGATCTCTCCCCTTCTATTGCCCTTTGATCTGTACTTCAAAAACTTGGAAAAACAATTAATTTTATAGATGTTGCTTATGCTGTATATGATAATGTGTAGAACGCCAGATGGCAGCTGGTCACAAAAGTGCTTCAAGCAAAATGCTAGGCATTTCCACCCTGTGCATCTAATGATGGAACAATTACTTACTCTATATCATAAACAGACGCATTGGAATAAGAATTGAAAAAAAAGAAGGTTCCTGCAAAATGTTGTCAATAGAGGCGTACATGTATACTTAAAGAACAACTATAATAATAACCAACTCAAGAAGACTTAATTCGAATAGTGTTTATATACTTAATGTTAACTTTATTAGATTGACCTTTATTGACTATGTAAAAATTATACAACACTAAATATTGACGCTTCCGTTCCTAAAATGCTTGCTATACAGATTCGAAATTACATTGGCAATAATTGAATACAAGAATCTAACATTGCACACAACTGGAAATCTATTCACACATTTCATCGATCACCGGGTTATTGTTGCAATCAGAACTAGGAATAAAACTTTTGAATAAATTGCCCTCAAAACTGCACTGAAATTATTTCAGAGACAGATTACATCTACTGTAACGTATGGACTAGTTATTATCTGTCTAGGTCTAAAACTGAAATATCTAGAGCAGATGGAAAAATTAAAAGCGAACTTCTTAAAGAAACTTCTGTGTCTAAAACTCCAGGTATCATGGAAGAGTTTCCATAAAGGTTATGATGTTTCCACATCTGGATATTGTGACTACGTCTTGCTTTTCCGTAATCACTGCAAGTGTACTGATGGTTTGCTTCGGAAAGCCTACTGTGATGTCAACTTCTTTTATGTATCTCCATTCATTGTCGCAGGGACTGTAAACTTACCACATGAAGAGCCGCAGCAGTAGATTAAAGTTTTGGAACGCTACATCTGGGAGCAATGGCGCATGTTAGCGTGGAAGTTTCTGAGCACTCCAACGACAGATATGAAAGGGAAATAACCTAAACCCGCAATGGAGTTCGACGGGATGATCGTAGCGAACAGTCACAATACAGCCAAAGAGAGCGCCGAAAGAAAAACTGTAATACAGAACTGTTATAAAGCCAACGCAATAAAGACTAACTGAACACAGATTTATGGAATAAAGAGAACGCTGTTACAACAAAATCAGGAGTGTAAGTTAACGCCAAAGAATCAAAACTGCACAACGAGTTCTACAGTCATCGTCCAGCGAACAGACTCTTTACTGTTAGAGCATATGCGGACGAAGTCACGATTTTGTTGCGAACAGCAGATCACATGCAGATGCTGAGAGACGCACTGCATTTGTATGAACAAGCCTCAACAGGAAAAGTAAATTTTCAAAAATCAAAGTTGATGCCTCTTGGCTCGTGGAAAGGACATGTGCTGTATGGTATACATAAGAAACGCCTTCCAAATTGAACTCAAATTGTTATTCGGATACTTTACTTAAATTTCAGATAATTTCACCTTTTTTGTGAGTAAATATTTATACAATATCCTCGTCCGTATTCCCGCTACCACATCTCTCAGGGAAGCAGGAAATTCTCTCAGCAATCCCCACAGGGGCAGAAAACTTACTGGAACAGCTTCAAGCCTCTGCGGTGACCGTTGCAAATCAGCCCAATACGCAATATCTTGTTCATCTCCAATCCCAGCCAGAGCTTTCAGTATTCCTTTCACAAGAAGTGCCTTACTTTTCAAATGGACAGCAATTAAACCCAACCCTCCTTTCCCGAATAGGTTGTCGAATTTGATCTCTGGCCACCTTATAAAGGTAACCACGCCAAATAGCCTATAGCTCGTTCAATTAACTGTGCATATTTCTCAGGCATTGGTAGAACTTGTGCCAGATACCACATTTTCGACAAAGCATAAGTGTTAACGTACCGAACCTTCTGGATTAAAATCAGTCTCCTACTAAGTTGCCGTACAAGTACGTATTCAACGCGAGTCACCAAACCATTCCAGTTTACTTCAATCATCCTAGGGAGTGTCTGACAGACCTGCAGGCCTAACACTTTCATTTGATCTTTCTTCTGTATACCATACAGCTTCCATATTTAGACTCCCAAGCATCCTGTAGTTTTAAGTCTTGTACCAATCGGTCAAGGGCAAGCGATGGACGAAACTCCCCCCGCTGATCTCTGGCATTAAGAACACAGTTAAAATCCCCTCCAATAATTAGGCGGTGGTATCGATGTCGTAAATACAAAATTATTTACTTAAGAAGAAATTCTTCCCTCTCCTTGCGCTTATTTATTCCAGACGGCTGGTAAAGATTTAAGTATAAAGTGTTATCTGCAGTAAACAAAGCTGTGATTCTACCACTTCCGTATTTTTCTATTAACTGAATTGGCAACCCTGCCTTATAAATTATAGCAGTAGGTACCTCTTTCATTCTCTCCAATGTTAGTGGTATAATTATAGTGAGGCCCTATAAAACTTAAATTATCAATATTTACTTCTTGCAAAAACACAATGTCCGGATCATAATCAGAAATAAAGTCACTTAGTAGCATCTGCTTTACTGGATTCCTCAAACAATTCACATTTAAAGATATAATGTGTTGACCTAACACCATGACAATAAAAATAAAAATCATGGAGGCATGGTGGCTATCTCAACCGTACCCCCATCACTTGGCACTGGTACCATTTTCTCTTTTTTCTTACTAACCGATGCGTACACTCCACCCCCCCCCTCTTTTCGCTTTTTCTGCAGCCTTGGATCTCGACTACTAGCAGCGATCATAGACGCCGGCTGTGTTTCCATTTCCACCACTTCCGTGTTTTCGTTCTTGTTCTCCTGTCCTGGCGGCAACCGCCTTTGCTGCACCTGCTCTGAACCTTCCTCCTCGGTGGTAGGCAGATCCAGTTACACAGCCATAATCTTGTCAGGTTGTAGCACCTCCGTTTGTTGTCCGCCTCTCTCTTCCACTAATACCGCCGGCACCCGCCTAATGGGGAAGGAACCTTGTGCTAACTGTGCCCACGTTGGTGGATCCTCACCGCGGGGTGTCTGAGTTATTACTCTACGTCGTGGACCTTAATTACGTAAGTGACCCGTACTATTACAAAATGCACATGTACTAAGTTGCCCCTCATAGCTTACAAAGCTCTTAATATTACCAATGTCAGTATAAGAAGGAATATGTTTTTTCAACTCCATTTTAACCGTTCGCACTCCATTGCGAATTTGATAACGCAGATTCGAGCCCCAAGAATCAATCGTTAGTGACAGCACTGTCCCGTACTGTGCAAGTGTCTCTTTAATAATACCGGGGTCCAGTTCCAGAGGTACATGATATAACTTGACAATTCTAAAATCCATTCCAGCTGTTGTTATAGTTTCCCTGCTTCTCTGCCCATTACTATGAGGAAAAATGGACTCACCATTGGTTTCCGTGATGGCCTTCTCTACTCTTTCCTCTGACTTGCACTTAATAAACACCTGCTGTGTGAAACTGTTTATCTGTATCATGTCTAACTCATCTTCTTCAAAACGAAACACCTCGTAAATCTATGGCGATGGCTTCGGCGCATCTCGATCCATAAAAGCAATAACTATCGTATTTTTCTTTTCCACAATCATCGTTTATTAAACCTGTTTACTTGTCCGTAAGTGTATTCTGCTTAAATTTCAATCAAAATGCAGGAAACCACATTTCCTTTACACACGTAGCGCAGTGTAAACAGCTCGCACACCCAAGAGCAGCCTTGCCTCAGTACCTGCTCGTCCTCTCGCCGCAACGAGACTGTACCCATAAGCAACTACCAAGTTTAATTTATAAAAGGGCCAGGTTACAGAAAGCAGAAAATGTTGATTACTTTAATTATTTGCTAGAACGGGAAAGCTGGAAGACATTTATGAGAAAACACCAGTAGATGTTACTTACTCTAGATTCCTAAAAACCTTTAATTATTACTATGACATAGCTTTCGCATTGGTTAAAATAAAAATCAAAGAAAATAAACCTACCTGGATAACCAAAGGTCTGAGAATTTCTGGAAACAAATTAAAACTCCTAAAAAACTTAATCAGAAATGGAAGTGCATCAGAGGAAATAAAAACTTACTACAAAAGTTACAAAACTGTTTACAGAAGGGTAATTCAAGCAGCCAAAGTACTGAAGTATAGCAGAAAGATCAGTAAATCAGAAAACAAACAGAAAAATGTGTGCAACATTATAAAAATGGAAACTAACTCAAAAACTTCAATGAAGGAAATATCCAATTGAACTATAAAGATAGCATTGTAACTAACCCTAAGGAAATAGCAAATATATTTAACCAACACTTTGTAGAAATCACGAAAACCTTACAAAACAAAAATTATCCCGTAAGTATTGATAATGAACTCATTAGTTTTTTCAATGACAAATCCTTATTCCTTGCTCCTGCATGCGTAAATAAATTGTTAAGTATAATAGGAGAACTAAAAAACAAAAAATCTAAAGCAATGGATGGAAGTTCGAGTTATCTTTTTTTTTTGGTAGTGTTTAACGCCCGCTTTAACTACTAATGGCACCGCAGGCGGTGACACTGATGATACATGAATGATGATGGAGCACCGGTGGAATGCGATGGCGGGGGAAACCGGAGTACCCGGAGAAAACCCGCCCCAGCGCCGCTTTGTCCACCACAAATCTCACATGCGGTCGCTTGGGATCGAACCCCGGCCGTCTAGGTGAGAGTCGAGTGGTCTTCGAGTTATCTAATTAAAAAATGCAGCATCATAAAACATTATGCTACATTGTAAATGAGTCATTTCAAAGTGGCACATTTCCGAGTGAGCTAAAGATAGCAAAAATAAAACCATTATTCCAGAAAGGGGAAGCTCAGGATCCAAACAATTACAGGCCAATAGCGTTACTTTCAGCCTTCTTCAAAATATTAGAAAAAATTATGTATAAGGGATTAATGAAATTCCTTACTAAACATAATATAATTTCCAGTTGTGAGTATGGATTCTAAAGTAATAAATCAATTAGCTTAGCACTGATAAATTTTGTGGATAGCATTTAAGATGTACTAGTCAAAAGTGAGGTTGGTATAGGAATATTTTTGGATTTATCTAAAGCTTTTGCCATGGTGGATCAAGATATTCTACTGAACAAGTTATATAAATACGGTGTAAGAGGAATTGCTTTCCACTGGTTTAAATCATACTTATAAACGAGAAAGCAGGTAGTCGAAATTGATGCTGTAGATACAAAACTCAAGGAAATTAGAAAGGGACTCTCAGAAAAAGAAGAAGAAAAAAAAAAAGAGCTGTAATATCAGGAGTTCCGAAGGGTTCTGTTCTTGGTCCTCTACTGTGCCTATTGTACATTAATGATTTACCTTTATATCTTGAGAATATAACAAAAGCCAGGGTATCACTATTTGCGGATCTTACAAGCATTTTCATCGCAGGAATGGATGAAGAAAGTCTCAAACAAAACTCAACTGTAGTTATGAATAAAATCTTTAATTGGTTTAAAGACAACAAACCGCTTGTAAATGAAGAGAAACCAATAGCACTTCATTTTCAGCATAAAGCTTGTCGAAAAGCAGGGAATCCCAGCATCAGAATAGGTCCTAAATTAGTAACTTTTGAACAAGAAACAAAATTTCTAGGATTATGGGTGGAAAAAATCTAAGTTGGGACAAACACTTAGAAAAACTATCAGGGAAGCTCAGTAGAGCTTGTTTCGTTCGTCATCAACTAAAACCTCGAGTATCATTTACGGTTCTCAAAGCTTGTTATTTTGCTTACTTTCATTCTTTACCGCTGTATGGTTTACCTTTATGGGGAAGTGCTTTGAATAGCAATAACATATTTAAACTTAAAAAAAGAGCATTAAGAATCCTAGATGATATTCCATATGTATAGTTGTAGGGAATATTTCCTGAATCTCATTATTCTGACTTTACCTTGTTTGTGTATAAAAGAGTTATTAGTCTACATAAAGACAAATGCTGCAAATTACAGCACTAATGGGGAAATTCATTCTCACAATATACATGCAAAAAGGATAAGCCACACTACACCTCACACAAAACTAAACTATTTGATACTTCCTTAAAATATAATGGCTTAAAAGTATATAAAGTAATAATTACCAGGGAACTTCATAAACATATTCTCTATAAATAAGTACAGTACAGAGATACACAAGTTTTTAATAAAAAAAAAAACGGTTTTGCTGTTTATATGTATATACTGAATACGTTAAGGGGAACATTTAAACTAGGTATTATGGGAAATGCTACAAATATACTGTTAAACAACTGAGAATATTTAGATTTAGAAGCCTAAACAACTGCGATAATTTAGATTTAGAAGCCTGCTAACACTATTGCACTGCACCATAGTGACTTCTTTAAAGATACTGCCTTGAATTCTTGTTTGTTTCATGGTTCCTGTCCACCTGTGGGAGGCACCTCCACTAAAGAATGGGGAAGTTTGATGACAGCGCTGAAGACCAGGATTGCACTTTTAAAATTTAATATTAAGTTCAATGTTCTCATTAAATATGAGTTTTTAGTCAATGTTTAGAATTTACTTTATATCTTTTGACGAATATCTTTGTAATTTCGAAGGTGAATAAAATTATTTATTTATAATGATTTTTGTTGTCATTGAGCTGTACAGACCTCACAAAATTATATCAGGAGAGAAGGGAAAATATCGAAGGCAGATATCCTAAGCTCTAAGACAAACCACTTATAATAATCAACAAATTCAAATATTTAGGCTTCATTTTATTGATTACTCAACCTTTAAATGTAGAGTAAGAGTGTGTTGGCATGGTGTTGGCCAATCTGAGTGGTTGAGGTTGGCATTTAGCTGTAGCAGAAGCAGACTATCGAAATCTATGATCGAAACTGTCTTGCTGTTCGGATGCTGAAGGTATAAAAGTGAAACAGAACTAATTGGATAGTTTCACCTATTTGGCGGATCTGGTTCGTATTATTCCTGTATAAGATTGTAACAGAATAACATATAAAGTAAGATGTGATGTTGAGCAATGAATACTAATATAATTTTTGCGAAATCCTTATTTAGAAATTTAAGAAAGGTTAGGTTTGACCTTCTCAAAGGCAGTAAGCGATTAACAGATTTTTACGGAAATCGGTTGCAATTTATCACGGTGTTCAAATGCGCAGTAAAGCACATGTATTATTTGACATTTAGGGTACAAAACTGATAAATTGTATAATACGTATTCATGTAATAATAATAAAAAAGTAAGTAAGGCAGTAAGCGATTAGCAGATTTTTACGGAAATCGGTTGCAATTTATCACGGTGTTCAAATGCGCAGTAAAGCGCATGTATTATTTGACATTTGAGGTACAAAACTGATACAATGTATAATACGTATTCATGTAGTCCCTTTGATTTCCTTTAATGTTCCTAAATAAGCTTTTAGGAGGTTTATTATACCTGACAGGAACTGTAGATATAGTATGTGAAGTGAAAAATAAGCCATTATGTACGCGCGTAACTTCTTTCATAAATAAAATCCCCCAAGTCAAATGAATGTTTATGCCCGTTGTTTGTTCATAGGGTCTAACAATGAGTTATCTTTGGGCATATCAAACAATATCTCTCTCCCTCCCACCCTTTCTTGTTGTGCATAATGTAAGTAAAAGAAAATAGGAAGGGGTTGCATAGTTTGGCTTTTATTAGTATACAATGGCTACATCACTTGGCAGTACTTCAATACATGGGTAATTTTGTTATTCTGTCACTTACTGGTGTGTTATAAACGTTTAGGTCCCTAAGCCGCAAAGCTGAGCCAAGGGATATTTTTAATAAGTAGAGTAGTGGTTGCGGCCGAAGGCCGCTATTGCAGAACGATAATAGGGCGTGAAACTAAAACCCCAATGATCCTAAGAAAATTATTTTGCATAGACCTGAATTAATTTTACTCTGGATGAAGTCTACCACTCTCTCATTGCCCTCACATTCCAGCATGCTATTCGCATCCTTCATTCCAGCCTAAAAGTTTTCAATTTTAAGACCATCTAGCTATCTTTTATGAATGTTTCTTTAATAACAGATTTAAGGGTGTGCAAGTTAATGGCATACAATACCCAATCTTGGTGATGGGGCTGCCATCTATGCTTTCCAAGCAAGCTTTCTAGTTTTGGTCTGCCCCGGGTATTTTATTTCCCCGGTATCCTCCATATCTAGTGGGCATTCCCATATCCTTCAGCTGGAGAGGCACCCGATGTGAGACTAGTAACTTCACACTGATCTGTTACTAGACCTACAAATTTTATTTTCTGAACTGTTACTTGTGGGGTGGGGGCTCTCTTAAATTAAATAGTATATTTTCTGTTTTATTCTCATTAAGTAAAACAACCATTGGCTGTGAGCCATTTTTTAGCTTGCCTTAATGTATTTTCTGTTGTTGAATTATTAAACGTCTGCAAATCTGCACTAATGTCAAGTAAATTTGTATCATCAGCATGTAGAACTAAGTGTGAGAGTACACAAGATGGGAGATCCTTTTATCATTAATAAAAATAGCAATGGTCCAAGAATTGGGCCCTGTGGAACTCTGCATTTGACTTTTACCATCGTTGACGTCTTGTTTCCTAGATACAGCCACTTATTTATGATTTTCCAGGTGGGATTTGAGAAGTTCTATTGCAGGACATTTTACTCCTTGGTAATTTAATTTACTAGTTAGGTAATTGTGGACTATGCAATCAAATGCTTACTAAGGTCCCAAAAGGTAGCTTGTGCACTATTTCTTGATAGTGTATTGCAAGTACTTTTCTCGCCAAAGAAACTATAGCGTCAGCAGTTAACTTTCCTTTCCTAAATCCTAATTGTGATTCTGTGGTTATTTTGGCTTTGTCTAGATGCTTGTATAATTGAGTGTACATAAGCAATTCCAGTACTTTTGAAAATAGGGAACTAGTGATAGTGGTTAATAACTAGCTGCAGAGCTTTTGTCACCCTTTTTATGGATTGGAATAACTTTCGATACCACTAGCAGATTTAGTAAAAATTCCTCTCAGAGACATCTGTTTTTACAGAAAGTAAGTGGGAATGCAAGATATTCTATAATTTCTTTAATTGTATTGTTGGATAAACCATAAATGGCAATGCTGTCAAATGACTTGAAACTGCTAACAGTGTTTAATATGAAATCTGGAGCTACCTCTGAAAAAACAAAACCTCCTGCATTAAGGGTTACATTATGATCTTTGATTAAGTCTGAAACTCATTCTTTGGGGTTTGTAATGTTATTTGTAATTTATTCTACCCAGTTTATGAAAAAAATTGTTAAAATCATTTGGAGCAATATTTACAAATCCTTATTTAAGACTTTTAGCAATAGAACTGATGAGACCCCATGCTATCTTACATTTATTATTTGTGAATTTGATAATTTTAATGTTAAGGGACTTTTTGCATCATTGACAGCATTTTTGTATTTACACAATAACTCCTGGCCCACTCGTTGCTATCTTTCCTAAATATATCTGGGTATATTAACATTTTACCTTTCATTTCAGCTAATTTCAAAATATAGCAACTATTTGTTTTCATTTTTGTAATGTTCCTATGATTACAGTTAATGTTTACCACACATTTGCTTACTGATATACACATTTCAAAAGTATTTATAAAAGCCCTAAACATCTTACAGTAACTTCCTCTGCTGATAGTAAATTAGAGAGGTGATACTTACATGGCAAATTCACCCACTGAGTATTAGGTGGTGTCCTTTTAAAATTTGATATCTTGTCGTCTGTTATAGATCTTGAGATCACAGTTCTTTTTGTATATATGGGAAAATGGTTTCTGAGATTTGTCTTGAGCCAAACCAAGTTGTGATCTGAGAATGGAAAAGTGGCTCTGTCTCAAGTCACACCAGATTTGTTAATGTTTGTAAATATATTATTTAAGCAGGCTTGAAGCTCTTGTGGGTTTGTTGTTTTTGCATTTGAAATTAAACTGCTTCAATAGATTTTTAAATTCCTTGAAACTGTTTTTTTTTTTTTCCCCCCCTATAGTTATGTCAAAATCTGAGTTTAAATCTTTCCCACTCCCTCTCCCATGAACATGGTGTTGTCTAGTGAAGGTACCTAGTAGCTTGTAGTCATCTAGTTTGCTGAATGATATTTTGTTAATTTGACACCAATGCTCAGAGAGACAAAGAAAGTCAAAGCTGTTTTGTAATTGTAAAATTATTAATTTGGAGCACTTGTTGTGGATGTCTGGAACATTGATATAACCTATTTTAGTATCCAAATAGGTACTTGATTTGGTGAAAGTTAACCTAACCAGGAATTTCTGTAAGTTTATTTAACCTAAAAAGCTGTGGCAAATAGATTATTAGAGGCAGTTAAAACACACTTATCAGAGCTAGGAATGATACTTAATACAAATAAAATGAAATAGATGCAAATTGGAATAAATAGTAAAACACAGACCAACATAACACTAACCATCCAAAATGAAAAAATTCGACAAGTGACGCAGACAAACTTTTTAGGATTAGTGACAGATTACAATCTAAAATGGAACGAACATTTAGAAAAGATCAGCAATAAAATTAACAAGGGTATATATGTGCTAAAACAAATAATACAAATCATGGATGATGATAGTGCTCTAAAAGTATACTATGCTTTCATACATCCACATCTGAATTATGGGATCATCTTATGGGGAGTAGCAGGAAAGAATCAGAGGTTAAAAATATTTAGGTTACGAAAAGAGCAATAAGAATAATTGAAAAGAAGCGAAGAAGAGATTCATGCAAAAGTAGTTTTAAAAAAAAAAAATCCTCACAGTACCATGCTTATATATTTATGAATGCCTTAAGCATTTAATAGGAACTCACAAAGAGGAAAAAAATATTAATATTCATAAACATAATACAAGAACAAAACTGAACTATTTTAGGGACAGACTAAGAGGCTCATTAAGTACAAAATGTATTATAAACAATGCAAAAGATTTATACAATCATCTACCTCACCAGATCAAAGAAATAAACGGCAACGCAAGGAAAATGAAGGCTGTTAAGACGTATCTGATAAACAATGCTTGGTAATGTTGCCGTTTAAGGGTCAGTTGGCTGCGTAACGTCAGGCAGCCAACCTTTTGCATCTAAAAGGTGCAATATTCAACATAATGGAGCATATATAGTTGGTATTTTGAAAAGGAGGGAAGGCAGCACAGTCATACCGTAGTGTGGAAAGCATGAAATTTGCCATTAACAGTATATGCCTTAGGAACCATAACCATAGCAAGGCGGGGAAACCCAGACATATATACAATGAGGCAGTGCATTCATAGAAATGTGTCGGAAATGCTGAAATATGCAATTATATGCATCAAGCGGCGCCTATGCTGTTCTTCTGAATATCTCCTATTGTTCTTCACCTCTTTCATATCTTCTTCAATGACAAGACAGCCCTTTTTAAGGCTACCAATGACATAACTAAAGAGCAAGTAGATCTGGTTGGGCTGACAGTTATTCTTACAAATAATAATAATAATAATAATATAAATAACAATAATATTAGTAACAATAATATATAATAATTTTTATTACTACTTATGCTGCTGTTTTCATTAAAAAGAATCAAAGCAATCGATAACTTCTTATTTAACAGTAGCTTTGTGTATTAAATTTCTTATGTTTTGATGAAATCACTTTTAGCTAGCTCATGTACTACATAACCTCAAATAATCAACATCTGCAATAAGTAGGATTAATGGTGTATGATAAATGCTGTTGTCTTCTAGAATTGCCAGGCCCTTCGGCTACATCATATACCCGCCATTTAGTAACATATAACCGTGCTACTACTGCCACCTTGCGGCCACTCACTGATTGCATTCCTTTGGCACTATGTGCTCAGTTCCAAAGTGGGTTTTCAATTTCTAAAGTTGGTATGGTTTTGCGGCATTGCGCGGCCAACTGACCCTTAAACGGCAAAATTACCCAATGCTTTTTACTCTCTTCAGGAATAAAAAAATGTAAATAGTAGTTTAGATTTATAAAAACTGTATATAATTCACTCTAAAATGTGTGCTATAAAATTCATTCTAAAATGTGTACAAGCATAGTTTTTAGTTTATATCTTTTTTTGACAAAGCCTTGTAAATGTATTATTACAAATGGTGAATAAAATCTGAATCTGAATCATTTTTATAGCCTCCTACAGGTGTATTACTAGGTTCCATTGAAAACTGACTACTCACCGACTCTTCCAGTTGACCAAAACCCTAGTAGAATAACCTGTATTGGACTCTTATTGTTTATTACTTTATTATTGTGTACACCAAAAATTCCTTATCTCTCCTGTTTAGTTATAATCCATGATTAGTGTGAGAGCCCCATTTAAAGTATGTCTGCCATAATCATATTTTTGAATGCCCTTACAGTCTTCTATATACTTTGATTACAATTTTTCGCTTCCATACTTACACACAAGTTTTTGTCTAGATCATATCTGTTAGGTATATTTACCACAATTACATTAGTATGGTTGAGATTTGCCAAGCACTTCGCCAAATTTAATTTAACTTTGATACTGCATGTGTTGCGCTAAAGTTTCTCATTTATGTTTCCTAGTTAGTTAACAGCCACAAAATCTATTGTAGCTTCCCACCTGTTTGGATACTAAAATCAAGAAGCACATGGAATTTAGAAGTTAGCTATGCCATATGCACCATTCTTAATGAGATGTAAGTGCAAGAGTTTGCAAATGCTAAACTTTATCCTTGTTTTGCATACATAGAGAAAGAATTCAGCATTTCTTCCTCAATGCATTTCCTACTGTTCAAGAGCAGATGATCACAATGATAGATTTTACAGCATCTGCTTTATGTATATGCTCTTCTATTTGGCAATGCTGCACCATCTCTCACTTCCCTCAAGAATTTATGGTAGTTTCCTTTCAAATCCTTTAACTTAGTGGATGTACCTACCATCTGTGTCTAGATTTCCCAACTCTCACAACTCGTAAGGTGCAAAGAGAAAATACACATTGGATTAAATGTTCTGCATTATCACTTTCTGCAGACTCCATGGTTGTACCATTTTCAATAATTTGGTCCAACAATTACTGTGACATCACTGCCATGAGCATCAGTTGTGTATATGTAATTCTTATAACCTTATCAACTTTTTGCATTATGCTTACAAATGAATTGTGAAGTATCTTTCCTCATGCTTGCGCTTATGCTGCATTACATCTGCATTGTGTTTCATTATGAATGTAGCTTTACATTCAATTCACCCCAAAATATAATTTACCCAAATTTAGGAGCAGGCACTGCAGATACAGAATAGGAACTAATTAACTAAATCAAGACCTCCCCATATTATGAGAGAATAAACTTTGACTCATTTGTTTCAACCTCAAATCAAATGGATGCAAAATAATAAATGTAAATATAACCTAACCTCAAATGGCTACTGAGCCATAATTCTGCAACAGATAGATAACCTTAAAAAGAAAGATATATTTCTTTATATATATTTATTTAAAAAATACAAAGTACCATTTCAGAGTTCTTTGGGCTAGTCTGATTGAGAATTAACAGTATGGTTTCACAATGCAATATTAATTAATTAATTAATTTTTGCTCTAATTATTATAGAATAATTACATGTAGTTTTAAACTTTAATATTTCAATGTGCTATAAAGCCATATTTATATATTACTTTGGGGCTAGAATGTCTATTGTAAGGAACTTTGAAATCCAAAGGAAAAGTAGACAGTAAGTTATAAGCTGCCATCTTCATACATTAGCATTTAGCATAAATAAATGGTTTTTAAAATTGTATGAATAAAGCTACTTTGTGTCATTACTTCATGCTTTAGCATTTGGCACAAATAAATGGCTTTTAAAACTGAATGAAAAAAAACAACTTTTCATTTGGTAGTTAATGCCCACTATCATATTATATTCAGTAGTGCCCATCACTATCCCCACTATCCCACAGTTTCTCTTATAACAAAAGCATTGCTGACATCAAGGGAGTCAGTGACCAAAATACACATTTGAAATCCCAAACCACAGAGTCTAAAACTTTGCCAGCAGACAGTTGGGTTTGGCCTTGTGGATACCCCTCTTCATCTTTCCTCCACTCTTTATACATCCTGTGCTCTCTGGGGTGTAATGATGGACCCATGTGTTGTCACAGGTCACAATGCAATCCAAAAAAGCCTCTCCCTTTAAAGTGATCCAAAAGTTGCTGACAGATGTCTTTCCACACATTTTTTGTGCCTCAGTAAGAAAGCATGGAACCCACCTTACCAATATTTTCTGAATCCCTGTATCCAATACAATGGTATGGATACTTCCAATACTTATACCCACCACTGATGCAGTCTTAGCAACAGTAATTTGATGATCGCCTTCCACAAGCTCACACACATCCTAAATATTGCTTACATTGTTGTTGGATGCCATTATGACATTGATTTTCTACCTTATCATGAAAATTTCAAAATTCTGTGCCCAATTGCACCCTTAGTTTTCCTCAGAGTTGCATCACCAAACTGTACTTGGAGTCTCTTCAAAATTTCACTACATTTCACACCTGTCTCCACAAGTGTCACGGAACTGGCAATGGCAGCAAAGGTGCACTTGGCGGTGTAGGCTTTGGCACCACAGTAGTGGCACCTCATTTGCAATGAACAGGTATCCTAACTGTGCCCATAGGTTCAGCAGCATCGACAAGGGTGATGATGTTCCTGTTGGCTGACCTTGATGACCAGGAGTCACTCTAGCCACAGCATTTCTATACCAAGGCAGCTTTCAGGTCCACACAGTTCCCCAACTCCAGTCTCATGAGCAGCATTGGGCCACAGTTGCAGTAGATGTGGGTGGTCCTCACAAAAGGTCACAGTATGCCAGAGGAGAAGCAAAGTTTTACTGTAACAAAGTAATACTTTGGTGATACAATTTATTTTAGTTTGAGGTGCTTATTTATATTTTTATTGTGGTGGTGTATTTGGGATCCATACTGTTATAATGTGCAAGATGCTTGTAAGCTGTCATAGGGGTGGGGTGGCAGATCTTTTTGCACAGACAGCTGCAATGGTGATGAGGTAGCAGCCATGAACAAGCCCCTGACAACTATCTTTTCTTAGTGGCATTCTTCTTGCCTCTATTGTTATTTTTCTTCCAACAATGGTCTGGTATACTTAGTCCAATTGCCTCGCAGGATGTGAAAGGGATCAGAGGATAGGAAGGTTTAGGAGTGTCTGATATGGTTTTGGTCTCATCTGTGGTTCAAGTGCTGTCCTTTACCATTGAGGATGTGTTAGCATGTAGCATCTCTCAAATTATTTGTGGATGTGGGAGATTCTGTAGTTGTTTATATAGCACACTATTTTGTCCAATTTCTTGGTGTTGAAGGTCTGTTGTGTTGGCTGCAATTTGTGTGTAGGTTTTATGAAGTGCTGTATGAAATGCAGAGTTGGCTGACTTCTGTGAGGCTCTTGCTGTTATGGGTGGAGGATGTGATTAATCATTGTTAGGCTATACTCTCAGATACCCCAGGCACATGTCTGTCGCGTAAAGTGCCCCATGCAGTCTTACATTACACAGTAAACAGCAGCATGCAAATGGCTCTGAGGCTAGCTGCGCTACAGTAGTGACACCAGGTGGGGGCTCTGCAGATCTTGGCAGAGTGGCTGTGGATGTCCCAGCTGGCTTCATCCTTGAGTACCTGCCTAAGAGCAGCCAAGGCATCATCCCCGAAGTCCAACTCCAGCAAGATTACTGGGGCTGCTTTATTTATACCTAGCTGGCAGAGACTGAGACCTGCCCACCCATCTCCGGCTAATGGGATGGCATGCGCCACACAGAGAGCCAAATATTGGGAGACCACTGAAAATGTTTGGAATGAATGAAGGAAGAAACTGTAGTTAGCAACCAATTTGTTTAGCATGAGGGAAATAATGTGGAAGAACTGGTGTCCATGCTGTACCAATTTGAAGTATATCATCCTTATTAAAGTTGTTTTTGTTCATTTTGATGTATAGTGCTTCTTTAATCAATCTATCATAGTAATTTGTGGATCTTTTCTAGAATTTTTGTGGAGGCAAGGTAGATTTTGTGATCTGTATTGTATGTGTGCTGTGTCACTGCTGACCTTTATGGATAACCTAGTGCAATACAGCATTGATGTTCCTTAATACATTATTCTATTGTTCTTCCTGTTTGTCTTGTGTATACCTTGTCACGTTCAGATGGTATTTTATAGATGCCAGGTATACATATATCCAAATTGTCTTAAACAGAACCTAAGAATTGTTTTATTTGGTTGGGCACTTGAAGACAGTTTTGATGTTGTATCTGGTGAGTAACTTCCCTATTTTTACCATCACAGGACCACATATGGGATGACTGCTAAACCCAAATGGTCTTTCTTTGAGCTGGTTTTTTTATTCGATTTGGACCATAGTTACTGAAAGTGTCATTAATTAATTTCCTTATGAGTGTATTTGTTCTGACAAGACTATGTGGAGGTGTTGTATTTCTTGCTGAAGAAGTGTACAAGTGTAGAAAAGACAGTCGCTTCTGTGCTGCAGGTTGGTAGGCGACTGCTTGTACTGTCAAGATACAGATCAGTGTGAGTTGGTTTTCTGTTGACCATGTGGCCTGAGTGACTCATTTTTCTGTATATAAGTAAGTCCAGAAATGGTATATCATTGTTTGGCTTGATCTCCATAGTGAATTTTGTTTTGGGATGGATGCTATTAAGAAACTCAAACTTTGTTATTAAATACACAGCTGCAGAAATGACCTACCCACTAAGTGTTCTCACCAGTACTATACTAGAACAAGGTATATTTCCAGACTGCTTAAAACTAGCCATAATAATTCCTGTCTTTAAAAAAGATGACAAAACTAACCCAGATAACTAAAGGCTCATATCATTATTGCCAGTTTTTTTTTCTAAAATAATAGAATACTGTATTCACAAGCAACTCTCCAGATATTTTGAAAATTCCTCTGTACTAAGCACCTCTCAATTTGGCTTTAGACCTAAGCTCTCAACAATAAAAGCTATTGAAAACATAGTAGATCATATCTATAAATTCTTGGAGAAAAAAATCCCATTCAGCATAACCCTACTAGATTTAAAAAAAAAAAGTGTTCGACACAGTATCACATCTAATTTTAATTAAAAAAATTAAACCAGCATAAATTATCTGAAATTGTGATTAATCTAATAAAGTCATGCTTAGAAAACAGACTTCAGGTAGTACAAATAAAAAATGAAATGTCTGATTCAATGCCAATAACTAAAGAAGTACCTCAAGATTCGGTATTAGGTCCCTGCTTATTCATTATATATGCAAATGATTTGCCCATTAATCTTCTATGTAAAGCAGTTGTGTATGCTGTAGTAACAACAAGCCCAAATCTAGAAGAAGTTTGTAATTTAAATAAACATGTGGTGGATTTAACAACTGACTGGTTTAATGCAAACATGGTACTGATAAATGCTACTAAAAATGAAGAACTGTTATTTCAATTAAATGCAAAGAATCAGGATATTAAATCTGTCAAACTTCTAGGAATTTACATAGACAAAAGACTTAATTGGGAGCATCACATAAATTAGATAAGTGGAAAATTAGCTTGTGTCTTATTTCTGTTGTACAGACTTTGTCATAGCGTTAGTGAAAACTTAATTATACATGCATATTATGCCTTCTTTCATTCCTGTCTAACATGCGGTACACTTCTCTGGGGTAATTCTGCAAGAACACAAACTATATTCAAGTGGCAAAAAAAAGGCAGATGTCTTGCTAATCTAGATTATAACCATCCTTGCAGATAATTTTTCAAAAAACTTAAAATCATGACCGTGCCAGCATTGTACATTTACCATTCATTGATGTTCATAAGAGAAAACGTATAATAATATGCATTCCAACAGACAGTATATGGCTACATAACACAAAATAATTATACTATAAACTTACCTTGCTCAAGATTACCAAAAATTCATGGCAACCGTAAATATCTAGAATTAGGTATGTACAACAAACTTCCAACACATATTACCTCATTACCCAATCATAAATTCAAAACATTTCTGGACAATTGGCTGGAAAATAAAGCTTTTTACTCAGTAGAAGAATTCTTTGAATGTAATAACTTTCACATAGATGAAAAATATCTAAGCTAGCTTTGTAAATAGTTCATTATGCAAGTAGTAGAAAATATATTTAACAGTTTTAAATGGCATAAATAATTGTATAAAGCTCCAATTTTGTAATGTGATAAATTATGTACTTGACGGGACCAATTGCATTGTTGTAAAACAGCTTAATGGTCATTGAACTTTATTCTTACTCTTAACTCAAGAGATATTGTAAGGGCATCTAAACAACAAATGTGTCATCTACATAATGGAAGAAATGAGATGGAACTGAAGGAGGGGATCTGAGTGCCACATATTCATATTGTTGCATGTAAACATTTGACATAGTGGGAGATGGTGGAGAACCCATTGCAACACCACTCACTTCTTCATAATAAAAGCCATTGAAAAGAAACTAGGTGGAAGTTAGAGCATGTTGAAATAATTGATGTTTTACTCAATAAGGTATTAGTAGTTCCAGAGTAATTTGAAGTGAACTCTAGAAGACATATAGTGAAACAGGAAAGGGCTTACAAATAATGACAAAGGCTTTAAACAAAATAAAGAAAAATGAGGACATCCTGGAGCACTGGAAAACAAGCATGACATCACGTATATGTAAGGGGAAGGGGGGCCCAAACCAATCAGAATAAGTTTGCTATCAATTTTAGGCAAAATTTAGGAAAGACGATATAAAGAAACAAGGAATAATAGGTAGCCTAAGGGATAAGAATATTTTAATATTACGTAGGAATGTTAAGAAAGAATGGGAAAGAGAAAAATACATTGATGCCTGTGGAAAAATGGAAAGAGGGGGGCGTCTGGCCTGGACAAGAACAGAAACAATGTTATTAAAAGGTCTAAAAGTTGATAAAGACCTATCCCCACTATGTGGCAATGTCGATAACAATTTACACTGTAGAATTGAGTGTGAGGAAATTAAAATGTGGAATAAAAACTGGGAAAAGTTGCTGCCAAAGATAGCGTACTTAAAACTTTTCGAAAACAATAAGAAAGGATTTATGAAACAGATAGGTAATTATACAGGGAAAGTAAGAAAGGAATGGGGGAGGAAAATCACCAAAGAAAGAGAGGAGCTTAATAACAGAACTGATGAGGTTGTAACTTATAAAAGGGATAAACAGATTAAGTTGGTAGGGTATAAACATGTTCACATAGAGGGAAAAGTACGTAATATACATAAATAACCAGGGTGTTAACTGTATATGATACCAAACTCAGCAACTCCAGGAAAGTAACTATATAAATATGAATATAAGTATGAAGTTTGTAACTTGAAAAGATTAAATAGATTCTCTATTAGGAGACTTATATGCAAAAGTTGGCAAAGAAGAAACCTATAAAAAATAATAGGTGAACACATCACACAAAGTTTTTAACAAAAATGGGGACATGTGAATTTGTAATGGCCAACAACTCATTTGTTGTGAGTACACAGTTCTAGTATAAGGATATCCGTAATGGCACATGGATTTCCCCTAACTCAATAAAATGAAACTAATAATTGATGTCAGAATCATGAGAGGACCTACTATGATTCTGATCATTTTCTAGTTAAAACCATAACACAGCTAGTAGAACCTAAAGTTTAAAAGAAGAAAAATATCCTAACTAATAAATGGCACAAAGTAAATTTACAGAAACTGCAAAAAATTAAAGAAAATAGAGAAGTAATGTGTAAACAATTATCTGCCATAGCTGAAGATGATGTTCATCTAGATTGGATGAGTATCCAAAAGATAATAACTAATCCAGCAACTGAAACTACAGCCAAGCAGGTGAGAGCCCCTAGAAATGAATGATGGGATGGGGAAGGTAAGAATATAATCCAGCAAAAGAAGCACTTCACTTAAAAACAAGAGCACAACAGGTGTATAAGCAAAAAAGAAGAGAAACAAATCAGATATGCAGGCAGAAAAAGAAATAGTGGTTAAACAGAAAATCAATCAAATAGAAAATAATTTTAAGAAAGTGAAACCAGAAAATTCTTCAATGAATTGGAATATTTTATTAACATGACAATGCCTCTTAATCATTGTAGGGATGAAGAGGTCAACATACACATACAACAAAATACAATTTTGAATAGGTGGAAGAAACATTTGTGTAACATATTTAAGAAAATGTAAATGACAGAATCTGATAACTTAAATTCCTATAAATGACAAATGAAGTGTTGCAACCTCCAGATCTAAATAAGATAACAAATAAAGCAGCTGGTTCTGAGAGCATATCACCCAAACTAATAAAATATGGGTGCAGAAACTTAAAATGACACTAGATAAATCACTGTTTAAAATTTGAAATAATGAACAATTTTCAAGTAAATGGAATGAAGGAATTATCTAACCAGTGTATAAAAATGGAGACAGAATCCACTAATTACAGATCCATCAGCTTTTGAATATAGGATATATTGAATAAACAGAGATTTTTGGAAATAAACGAAATGATTGCCAAGGTTTTTGACCCAGTCATTCAACAATTGATAATATTTTTACAGCGAGAATATTTGAAAAAAATGTTATAACTCGCACTGTTTAATATATTTGTCGACTGTTCACAAGCATTCAGCAAGGTTAGTAGAAGTAAAATTGTGGACTGTTTGAATCTCTAAGATGTTCCTACAAAGATAATAAAGATTAACTTAAATCAACAATTTGGTGAATAATTTAAAAATGAAACAGGGAAACCCTTCCTCTGCCACAAAATCTAGCATTATAATAGATTCAGTGTTAAGTAAACTAGATTTGAGGGACAACATAACATTTACAAAAAAACAATATTATTATAAAACAATACATTGCTTATGCAGATGACATCCGTATTATAGCCAGCACAAAAAAATGCAGCATTAGAAACATTTCAAAATTTAAAATATGAGTCCACACAATTTGGACTACTGATAAATATGGAAGAGGCAAAATATTTCAAATGTACTAAGGAATCATCCAAATTGGAATATTTAGTGATAAACAATAACACTGTCAAAGCTATAAACTCCTTTAAATACCCTGTGTTATGTTAAACAATAATAACAAAAGAAGTAAAAGAGAATAACTCAGGGAAATAAAGTGGATTTTATGTTTAATAATTTATTTAAGAATAAGCTGATATCTTGAATGCATAAGTACATGTAGGTAGTCTGTGAAACCAGGGAAAATGTTTTCAAATTTATAGTGTTTTACAGTTGCTTCCAAGAAGCTATCTTCTGAGTACTTTTAAGAGAGCATAACAGGAGTCATTGGATATGGTGTTACTAGTATTTCAACAATAATGCTTTCTGTTAGCTTATGACAAACAGTTCTAGGATATCACAGACCAGCTGCATGCACTGGTGGAAGTTTATTTCTAGCTCCGCCTAATATTTCCATGCATTGACCTTATTTACTGTTAGAACAGGTATTTTCTTGCTTGGTACCTTATTTTAATATGAGGGTGGTTTGATAAGTTTTTGGAACAAAATAGAAAAAAAGTACTTACGGCACTGAAAGGTTTTTTATTTTTCAATATAGTCTCCTTGCAGATTAATGCACTTAGTCCAGTGATGCTCCAATGCTTTGATCCCATCTCAAAAATATGATTCCTCCAGGCCTGCAAAATAGTTATTAACGCCAGCTATCAATTTTTCATTTGAAGCGAATCTTAGTCCACCAAGGAAAATTTTCAGCTTCGGGAAGAGATGGGAGTCCAACGGAGCCATATCAGGCAAATAAGACGGTGTGGCAACAATTCATACCTTAGTTCATATAATTTTGCCATTGCGATGGCGCATGTGTGCAGGCGTGCATTGTTTTGATTGAAGATGACTTTCTTCCTTGTTAAACCTGGCGTTTTTCACATATTTTGTTGTAATTGGTCCAGGAGGTTAGAATAGTACTCTCCAGTAATTGTTTGCCCAATGGGGAGATAATCTTCAACCAGAATCCCCTTCGCATCCCAGAACACTGAAACCTTTCCGGCTGAAAGAATTGCCTTTGCTTTCTTTGGTGGCAGAGAATCAGCATGCTTCCAACTTTTTAACTTTGGAGTATAGTAGTGGACCACGTTCCATCTGTGGTCACAAACCGATAAAAAAAAGTCTTGTTCATTGATCCTAAAATGGGCCAATCATTGCTCTGATACTTCCTTCTCATGCGTTTTTGATCCAGTGTCAAGAGTCACGGCACCATCTTGCAGATAATTTTTCCATATCTAATTCTTCAGTCAAAATGCTATATACCCTTTCACATGACATTTGGCGAGCTAGGGAAATTTCACACACTTTCAATTGGCAAACCTCCATTTTGTGCACTTTTGCAATGATTTCTGGGGTAGTGACGCATCTTGGCCGGCCACACTTTCAATTGGCAAACCTCCATTTTGTGCACTTTTGCAATGATTTCTGGGGTAGTGACGCATCTTGGCCGGCCACTGAGCAGATCATCATATAAGTTCTCCGACCAAATTTAAATTCATTTGTCCACTTGGCAACAGTTGAATATGAAGGAGCAGAGTTCCTCAGTGTTTTCAGAAAATCGGTATGAATGTCCTTTGCTTTCATACCTTTCTTTACAAAATACTTAATCCCTGCTCGAATCTTGATTTTTTCCATTTTCACAAATCACTATGCAGGAACAATAGAGCCGCTTCACCACTACAGTTGTCTTCCAAGAACACTGACGTGACACATGTTTACAGGCAACAGTCCAATGAATATCACGTGAACAACTTGTGTTGCTAGGGCTGACCTCTCATGATTTCAAAAACTTATCAAACCACCCTCGTATCTTGTAAGATTGTAACTGACCATGGCATATTCTTATGAGACAGAAGAGGAAAGAATTAGGCAGGTGATTGAGGAAGCAATGGCTTAAATAATTCTTATGACAGCTTTCTTTTGCACCTCTGCAAGATTATCTTTAACAAAGGGCACTGTCAAAATATAACTAGAGAATTGGAAAGCTTTGTGGTGTGAAAAGTTCTGAAATGGAATCAACTGTGAGCTCACATCTGGACTGCAAAAGCAAAAACAGAAAAACCAGATATGTTTGTAAAAACTGCAAGAAATACATTTGTCTTGAACATTCTGTTACTCGATAACAAAAATTGACAAAATATCCCATTGAATGTATGCATTATTTAATTTCAGCTCAATTATATGCATCTTCGTTTTGCGTAACTACTTTCAATCAAAATATCAAAGTGTTCTTTTGAACAAATATATTTAAGTGTTTGGTAATGAAACTACTTCATTTCCCTCCATGATATATCTCAATGACTATTTAAAAGGCAATGGAAACTGTAAGGGTCTGTGAGACCAGCTGCATGTAATCACGTTAGGATTCCTGGCACATGCACTGATGGGTTAACACAATTACAAGACCTATAGTAATAATACATGTCTCACTGAAAGGGATGTTGGAACAAGAGGGGCAATTTTATTCAATAGGTTACCAGTAGCACTAAAAAATTTATCAATGCCCAAAAAAACACGATTCAAACATAAGTTAAAAGAATATCTAATTAATAAGTGTCTGTATAATTTAGATGAATTGTAAATAGCACATTGTAAACAACTATGTATATATGTATAATATTTATGTAACAAATGTTCTGTCCAATGTCAACTGTACAATGTACAAAGGATTTACTGGATCAATAAATTATTATTGTGATTATTATTATTATTATTATCATCATCATTATCATTATTATTATTATTATTATTATTATTATTATTATTATTATATGGTTGTGCAACCTGCGTGTTTAAAGAGTCACTAAGGCAAAAGCACTTAATATTTGAAGAAGGGTATACTGACTAATTAAAGATAGAGGACAATGGAGGACTCTGAGAAATGAAGAGTTACATAATAAAATTAAAAAAACAAACTCTCAGAAATCTTACAACAGCATTGAGACTAAGATGGTTCAGATGCTTGTATAAAATGAGAGAACTGTCAAGAAAATATGTAAATGGAATCCTCAAATCTAGATTAAGAGGTAGACCTAAAAACATGTTGGATGATATAAACAGAGAGATTTGGAAAACATGCAGTTAAGAAATTGGACTGACTGATTAGGAATTATACAGAATGGAAGGAAATTGTAGAGTAGGCCAAAACATTCAGTTATTAGATTTGTAGTGCACATTATGAAGAAGCTTTTTAAAATATTTGTATGTTTTTCTTTGTATTACTAGATGAGGTTTTTTGTAAGCCTATCAAGAGTTACAGGAGACCGTAGGCCGATAAAAACATAAAACCACTTCATTACCTCAAATTATGTACAATAAATGTCTTTTTCCAATGACCAACCTTTTCTCTCATGGTAGTTCTCTTTAGAGCTGCCAATTGTGTAGGGAGTAGGGACCATTATTGGGTGTGTACATTGGGTATTGTAATTCGCTTGCAGCATACTTTTACGTCTAGGCATTGACTTCATTTTCCCTCATTTTTTGCTTTAGATGCAGCTTTAAAAATGCATATTCTTTTTTTTTTTTTTTTATATATAGGTGGTAACAGCCAGCCATGCTGCGTATATCCCTACAGAGGGTGTTCAGCCCCTGTAATACTAAAGTAGTGGCACTTTGTATAAGAGGAACTGCTACCAAAGCTCCAGAAAAGATTGAAGTCTTCATTGATGATAAGAGAGTGCTTGTCGAGCCAGGAACTACTGTACTTCAGGTAAATGTTGTAGATTTACACAATACTGATAAAGTAAAACAAATACTGTATTACTTCATATATAATGATATTTTATTTTTTCACTTATTGCTACAGACTACCATTATCCTAAAGCAGGCTTTTCCAAATCTGCTTGTCTGAGCTCAAGTACTCATGCACACTCAACTACAAATTTCGGAGCAGGGCTAAAGAGGAAGGTGATAGCCAATACATCACAATGTTTGCTCTTGCTTTCCAAGCCCTCAATACTGAGGTGTATTGCATGCCCCCATGAGTAAGTGAGCAACTCTGCTCTTGGGTGCACAGCCAATTTGAAACATCCTGCCCTTAGGAAATGAGCTGTGGAATTCCAGTGAATGTAAGTCAGTGGTTTAAACAACACCCTTGTCTATTAGTGTCATTGGCGCTATTATCAATGGACCTATGCAGAGTTTAATGATAGGTTTATTCCAGCCTTGAGCACAAGTGGCATTTCACATTTTTGTACTTCCAGTCACTACAAAGAGAACCACAAAAAAACATGCTCCAAGGTTGCCCACTAAGAGAATTGTCATTGAGCAAAAAAGGAATGAGCACTAGTTTTATAAGACTTTTACAAGACTATATTCAGACATTGAGTTTTGTGTAAAAAGGGCAAATAAAGTAACCAAGAGCATTCAAAACAGTATAGGACTGAGGCAAGGTTGTAAGTTTAGTCCTTAGTGGAGGCAAAAATGCTCTATGGGATAGAGATATGGGGTTTGGAGGACAAGTTTGGATATGATCCATAGAAGCTCCAAATACTGGGCTTGCCAATAGCTTCAGCAAATGGAGTGGCAGAAACACAGTTAGGAAGATTGGCAGTTACAGGGAAAATTGTGAAATGAGTGCTAAAATATTGGGCGGGAGTCAGAAAATTAGAACAACAAAATATTGTTTATTAGTGTTTGGTAGTACTGGAAAGGCTAAATCAAAAAGATTTTTGGCTAAATAAGATAAAGGAAATTATGTTGAAAATTGGTTTTGGGGATATGTGGAAAGCTAGGTAAAGAAACTAGGTTAGGAATGAAAGATAATGAAACACAAGAAATGATTGTGAATTTCAATTTGAAAAGCTCATTGGCAATATATAGAGAGATGAAAGTGGTCTGCAACAGGAAAAACTACATTCATATATGTGATAAAGCAGCAAGAGAAGACTTTGTATGGGCTAGAACATGGGAGGGTTTGAGAAGAGAGAGTTTTTTTTTGGAGAAATGCCCCTTGTGTCGCCTGAAAGATACAGAATGGCATATAATTATAGAATGTGAAGCAACTAGGATGCTTAGGGAGAGGATAGGTAAAATGGATTGGGCAACATTACCAAAATAAAATTCAAGCAGCCCCCCCCACACATACACACACACACACACACACACACACACACACACACACACACACACACACACACACACACACACACACACACACACAGATCCTATTATGAGATTAGACTCAAAGCCCAAACTCCAGGATGTAGATCATGTCAAGAACTACATTTATTCATACTTATTAATACATTTATTTATGAATAATAACCCTGACAATGAATTTTCAGAGGTGTCAGTATTGCATAAATTTCAATTAAATGTCTGTATCCAAAAGCCTACTCGTACGCTTACACTCTTAGAATATTCTTGTTTATTATATTTACAATGTTACACTATTACTAATGTTTTTTTGATTGAAGGAAATCATCCTCTGTATAGAAGGTGTAAGTAATAAGGCACCTTTTTAATTCTGATCTAAACTTATTTGCAATTCCTTAATAGAAGAGGGAAGCGAATTAAAGAAAACTATTCCTTTATAGTAAACCACTTTTTTTGGAATAGGTGAAAATTACTTGTTGTCTATGCAAGTCCTGCCTATGTCTTTCACTATGTAGTTTAGTTTTTTTTTTTTTAAAGACTATCACAACTGCATTTGCATTCAGTTCATTTGTACAGGGTATTTATCGTAGCCAGTTTTACTGAGATGGAACCTCACTGAAGGATGGTTCATATAAAAACATTCCAAAAAACCCCCTATATCTATAATAGGGAGAACCACAACAGCTCTAATAAAAAAAATCTTCTATACCTAAAGATAAACAATACATACTCATACTACATGATTCCAAAAGTGCACAAAGAGAACACTCCTTTGAGGCTGATAGTGAGCGTAATAGGGTCGCCTAAACACGCCTTAGCAAGTTCCCTGGCCAAAAACTTAGCAACTAACGGGCTGCACACCAAGCTGTGTCGGAGACTCTGGACACTTGGAAGAATTTAAATTAGAATCACATCACTTAATGATGAGCTTTGATGTGAAGTCACTATTCACAAACATAGTGGTCAATGAGTCCCTTGACATAATAAAAGAAAAAATTGAAGTTAATGGCCTTCCAGATGATTGGCCAAAACTGGTAGCCCTCTGTCTAACTACCATTTACTTTGTAGCTAAAGACAATTATTTGAGCAAGTGGAAGGCACAGCTATGGGTTCCCCACCCCCTCACTCCAGTAGTAGCCAACATTTTCATGGAAGCATTTGAGTCCATGGCAATGGACACATATCATCTGAAACTTTCCTTGTGGCTACAGTTTGTAGATGACATTTTTGTCCTTGCAATACCTTAGTAGTTTGCATAAAAACATCCAATTCACACTAGAATTTGAAAATTTCAATAAATTGCCCTTCATGGACTTAACCGCCAACACATACCGAGAGGTACATGTCAGCAGATTCACACTATCCTCCATCAGTAAAACTGGCTATGATAAATACCCTGTACAAAAGAGCTGAACGCATATGCAGTTGTGATCATCTGGCCAAAAAAGAAAAAAGATACCTAAAGTATGTAGTGAAAGCAAATGGATGTTCATATCGAGATATACAAAGAGCCTATAAAACAAGAAAAAAGAATAATACGGAGGATATCAGCAAAAATGGGCATTTGCACCATTAATACACGTTACATCCAACAGAATTTAAAAATTACTGCAACGACACAAGACAGCAACCAGATATACTTCCAGCAAGATACTATGAACCATCTTACGTCCGATGAAAGACAAAACACTGCTGCTATTGTACCCTGGAGTTTATAAGATTAAGTGTGAGTGCGGAGAGTCCTATGTTCAACAGACAGCAAGATCCATATGCACAAGCAAAAGTGAACGCATAAGATACATATGAAACATTCACAAACAGAAAAGTCAGCTCTTGTAGAACACTCAACGAATACAGGGCATCATATTGATTTTGATGATGTCAAAGCCTTAGCTGTTTGTGCCCAGTTTTCCAACAGAATCATTAGAGAAAGTATAGAGATCTTCAAAGAAAGAAGCACATTAAATTGAGACTATGGTAAACCACTGAATGCCATTTGGAAGACCCTCATTGCAGAGCAGTCCAGGAGAGATGGGAGTACAAATAACAGGAGGCTGTCGCAACTCATCCATAAAGCCGGCCACACAGCAAGAGAAATCAGCAGTGCCCAGAAAAGCAGCTCAACATAAGTTGTTCGAAACGTCGGCGAAAGCATGAGCTACAAGACAACACAGCCAATACCGGCAGCAGCCACCAGCATATTAGACAATGGCCATGGAAGCCTGTGAATTTACAATACAGAACTAATCTTACAACCTTGTCTTAGACCTATACTGTTTTGGATGCCTTTAGTTACTTTATCATTTTTATACCAAGCTGTGTCTGAATATATTCTTTGTAAAACTGTTATAAAACTAGTGCTCATTTCTTTTTTGCTCAATTTGTACCATAGTGTTTTGTGATTTATTGTATCGAAGGCCTTATCAAAATCAAATTCAATATAAACTCTCCCCCTCTTAACTGCTAAATATTTAGTTACCATCATGTTTATCACTAAGATGTTATCCACTTACCCTGATATATGGTGGACTTTGAGACAGTGATGTGTTTTAACAATTAAAATTTAGTTGAGTCGATTTTGTAACACTAGTAAGTGATGTAGTGTTAAAAAATCGACTCAACTAAATTTTAAATGTTATCCACTGTTCTCTTGTCTTGTCTAAAGCATGCTTGGAAATCTGTCATCTGCTCACTTTTGCACTCTTTCTACCAAAACCCAACTATATCTTTCTTACGTAGTACAGATAATAAGCTAATTTCTGTATAATTTGCTGGGTTATATACCCCCCCTTTATTCCTAAACATCAAGGACTACTATTGCTTTTCTCCAACTACTTGGAACATTACCTACTTCAAATATTTTGTTTAAAATTCTCACTAGTAACTCTAATCTACTTTCTTTTCTAAACCATGCCTTATAAAGCTCCCCTGGAATTACATCTTTACCACATGCTTTGTTCCTTTTTAATGTTCTTAAATAACAAAAAATTACTTCACGTGATTGGCTTTGTTGCTACTATTCATATATGGTGTAGGTAGGCCATTATCAGCTTCACGCTCATTTAAAGTACATGGGATGTCTTCTGTAGTTGGAATTAAGTTCTATTTATGGACGCTCTTTAACTGCTATTGTTCTCAGAGTCCCATTCTATATTAGGTGTGAAAAAGCACTTAATTTTTCTCAGAGGCATTGTTATCAGGCTTGAGGTTCTTTTACATGCCATAAATGTATGACATAGGACCTATGACTTAATTTCCCTTTGAGAAGGAGGACATGCTAAAGATTTTTACACTGGAAAAAATCCATCACCCTCTGCTGGGTTTCAGCCTGCAACTTTGGGAAACAGAGGCTACCATATTATCTCTAGTCCTTGGGGACCACACTTAGTTGGATTTGGAACTCGGGAACTAGATTTACTGAAATAATCTACTATACTGCATAACATTATACTTTTCAACTATTAACATAATTTATGTAATTATCACTTTAAAAAAATGCAATATGCCAGGCTCTAAAACAGCAAATTAATACATAGAATTATAGAAGTCAACAGAACTGTCTGCAAAAATGTCCTACTTTATGCAGAAGAATGTTAAGCCTTTATATCTGTACATGACTAATGATTATAGCTATTAACAATCGGACTAGAAATGCTTAGACAAAAGGCACAACAATGCCTGTATAACCAATGTTTGCTACATTATATGTGTTATCATTTCAGAAAATCAGAAAGTGACATTCAGTATTGTTGCATCGTTGAAGAATGTAATATCAGCATAAGGAAATGGGAATATTTTTATTTTCATCTTATCTTGCAGCTTAGGTTTGACAGGAGTCAATTGGTTGCATCATTAGTAATGCAACATCAGTGTGAGGAAGAAGAGAATTGTCATTTCACTGTTGTGACAAATATGATAGTAATATTATTGCATGTTTAGTAGATATCCAGTACCAAAATATAAAAAAAAAAGATCTGGATGAAAAAAGACAAGCTGGTGCCCTAATCTGTGATGTATCAAAAGCAGTCGACTGTGTAAATCATGAAATATTAATTTGTAAACTGCACCAATTATTGCATAAAAAATGCAAACTTGGAATTGTTCAAATCATGTTTAGCAGACCATAAACAGAAACTAATACTTGAGGGTAGGGAGGGTCCTTTTCATACAAGATGGAAAGACATTAAAAATGGGCTTCTGCAGGATTCCATACTTGGTCCATTACTTGGTCATATACACAAATGATCTCCCACTCAAATTTAACAAACATCCAATATTTTATGCTGATGACACTTCAATCATTGTAACTGGTTTAAATATTGAAAATTTAAAAGAAAACCTTAACTAAACCATTAAACAATTGGAAATGTGGCTCATGCACAATGGTTTGAAATTAAACAACACTAAAACAGAAATAATAACATTTAAAACCTCAGTAGAAAATTACCCTCACATAACATCTTCAGATGCAAAATTGGCAAAACTTCTGGGAGTACTTATAGATGGGTGTTTAAAATGGACTAAATATGTAGAAAAAATATTTTAACACTCCTTCAACATGGCCTCTTTATCACAAGTTGCAAATCTGCAAACAAGAAAAGTTATTTATTATAGTTACTTTCACACAGTACTTTCATATGAAATAACTCCTTGGGGAAATGCAGCAGGATATAAAAGAATTTTTCGAATCCAAAAGAAAATAATATGTATAATGACCCACTCAGGCTTCAGAGTTTCTTGCAGACGACTCTTTAAAAATGCTGACCCAACCATGTCAGTATATGTACAAGCACAGTAGATATGATAGTCTGCTAAACAATCAGCACAAACATAATTACAACAAGAGGTGAAGTGGACATAAAATACCCTGCAATGCTTGGAAAAAGCCCACATTATATGGGGATTAAAATATATAATAAATTACCATAATATCTTAGGGAAATACATAACAAAAATCACTTTAAAAACCTATTAAAAAATTTGTTTGTTAACAAGGCATATTACTCAATTAAGGAGTATATGGAAGATGAACTGTGATCTGATAAGTGCTGGATAGCATTATATTGTACCTAACAATTTTTATTCACAATTTGTTTATTATACAATTGTCATTTCATATCTGACAAATCACCAATTTACGAGCATTATCTCAAAATGTGTCATGTGATGATTAAAGTATTATTATTTTTTTATTATTATTATTATTATTATTATTATTATTTATCATTACCTGTACACCTTACAAATGCTTATATTAATGTATGTTACCAGTTGAGCAGCTACCTTGAGTGCTTGCTTTATGCTGAGGGCATTTCTTTGATTTGTAGCATTGGTAATAGAACATGTTACATGATGTGAGAGAATCTAAAGCGACAATTTATGTTAGCTTGGATACACCCAGCTCCATGCACTCATGTTCATTGTTCTTTTCTGTTGCATTGTTTGTCTGGGCTATTTCCAATGTTGAGCTGGCTTCAGAACTAGTATGTTCTTGATTTATAACCCACCATTGAGAGTATTTGAATTAAGCAATACTATCAAAGTTAATTAGTATAAAAAAGGTCTATAAAAAGTAGTAAGGAAACGGTGTTCCCCTAAAGAAAATTGGGGGGGAACAGTGTCCACCCATGTTCCCCCTCCAATATAGCTTTTATATATATATTGCCCACAACACTACCAATAATAAATGAAAATAACAACCAATAATATGAAGGTTGCAAAGAACAACTCAATGCACAGGATACCAATCACAAACTGAAGCACATGGTTGGAAATAGTCAGATACAGTAACAGAGCCACTTTGTGGCCATTCATCCAAAAGGCTGCCTTCTGATTGGTTCAGGAAGTTAATGAGTAAAGCTTTTCTTCTCTTCTTTTACGAGTGTACAAACTTTACTGCTAGCTGTCAAGTACAAAGTTTCAGGGGCAGGATATAGAGTTTGTAAAGATTATACATATAATTTGGCAAGCCAATGCATTTAGCACTTTTGTTATACAATATTGTCACGTGTTCCCCTTTTATGATCTCAAAATATTAATTTCACTATGGAGCACTATTCGACTTGTGAGAGGTTACAGTTTACATGAATGAATTCACTGGAGAACTGGAACACAAGATTACGTTAATGTTTAAAAACAGGAAATCATTGACTTTAGTTAACAATAGAATGTATGTATTAATGCAAGTTAAATGTTTGTCCTATGTTGGTTCCCTGCCCAGGGAGAAGACAGGATCATTCTGGATGCTTCTCACCTACATATGTCTTACTATTCAAGCCATGCTGAAGGCTCTCCCTCCAGTCAAACAGCAAGCATCCCCTCTTTCCCCTTCTCTAAGGTGCATGCTAAGTTTGCTTTTTTCCTTCTAGAGGTAATCAAATGTCATAAACTAATGATGCAACTGTTGTAAATCAAAGTTGAAGCTCAAACCCCTTCCTGTTCACAGCTCTAATACAAAAGGTGGGTACAAAATTCAATTAAACATTACCCATGCATAAATAAAATATCCAGAATGCCACATCATTGTCTTTGTCACTGATGCTGAATAAAACAGATCTCTTAGCAAAAGTGGCCCAGCTCTGGTAATTTTAAAGGACTGTCTGCTACGCTAAGAAGGTTAAACAGCTTATTGCTTGTGTCTTCCATTTTCATCATTCTTTCACCTTTCAAATTCCCCAAGCATCCCATTCATTATATTGATTTTATTTTTGTACATCTTTTAAACTGTTTTGTCATTTTGGATGATGAATGAAATTGGCTAAATGATGCTTAAATGATCTCTGGGTCTATAGAGCTTAAAGTTACTTGACATTCGTCTTCTCAGGATATGTGAAAACTCTGAAAAATGCTTATCTGGGTAACTTACCCTAAGCGAGATTTGAACTTGTAACCTCTTAAATGTATGATAGACATGCTAACCCCACTCTACCATGGCAGGCTATTGACTTCATTAAATTTTAGTTTTGTGATCTGCTCAGTTATACCATTCTCTAATATGTTATACTCCAATTCCCCAGAATATTAATTATTTCATTTATGATTCATAAATATTGAAAGGATTAGTGAGGCATTCTACATTAAGAAGGTATTCCAATCTTCTTCCGTTTCAGTAAAGAGGAAAGCTTGTATAATAAAATAGTTAAATAATGAACAGCAAAGGTAGCACTCTACTATGATTTTTGCCTGGATTAGCAAATTCCTTCTCCATAATTTATATTGATTGTTTCAGGCTGCTGCAATGGTTGGAGTGGAAATCCCGCGGTTTTGTTACCATGAAAGACTTTCTGTAGCAGGAAACTGCAGAATGTGTTTGGTAGAGGTTGAAAAGTCGCCGAAGGTAAGGGATCATATTGTGATTTAGAATTGTAAATTAGATATACTATATCCACACCTTTTTTTTGAGCCTTGCACCTGGCGCAGCTCCAGAGGTAGTGTCTCCATGCAATGGCACTACCTTAATAAAATTAAATGCATATAACAATTGTTTAGTTATTAATTACAATTATCTTTGTGGATGATTATATCAGAAATGTAGTCATGCTTATTATTTAATGCAGAATGAAATAGCTTGGCTGACAATAGAAAACCATAGAAGCTGAAGGAAGTGATAGCAAGTTGCAAGTGTGCACCATTATATTACTGTAACAAATGTCTTTGACTTAAAATTTGAAAACAAACAAAAGTCTTAAAATCCCTGTTGCAAATAAATCACTTGATGTTTCGATACATAGACAGTTTACTGCTGCATGCCATTGATGGCGTGCTGCGCAACACTGTGTACTAACACTTCAGTCCCTCACGACTCGGTACAATCAACTTAACGATTGTTCTTCCTTTTATAGCCAGAAAATGACGATGCAGAACTCTCTGGAAATTTGTTGAAGATACTGGATGCTTCTAGACGAATCTCAAACTGGAAGTGTCATGTTCTGAAGTCTCCTGTTTCCATCACGCTACATTTCCTTGTTAACACATTCCAGCTCTCCAAGTGCAATGACTCATATACCAAGGCAAACATGAGAACCACTATAGGCACTGTCACACTACTCCCTCCTCAGGGTTGGTCATCCCAACCAGCACCATTATAGTGGGCTAATGATCCAAATGTACTACCAATTTCTTCCCGTAGTGTAGCCTTTGGATGCGGTACATATCATTTGTCCACAATGTAAGGCCCTTGCCATGGTTGTTGATACTTAAGGCAGCACTCCTTGGTCCAAATAGGGCAATGAAACCACACTAGATCAGCTTGCTGGAAACCTCAGCTGTTTCCCTTCTGATCATTGTGGGTCTCCATTCGATCACTCACTACCTGGATGTTTTGATGAGCATCTCATGTTTGTCATGAAGTCAGTATACAAGATGCTCCATGTAGCCGACTGCTGCCGGTTCTGCCCAAGGAGGGCTTCCAAACATCAGGTTGCATGGTAAACACAGCTCCTTGCCAAATACCAAACTGGCTGGTGTCATGGGTTGAAGAGCAGTCGACCAGTAAACAAAGTGGCACTCTCAAATCCCAATCTCTCTGGTGATTGGCCACAACCTTCCTCAAATGATTTTCTAGAGTCTTGAGGTGCTGCTCAACCATACATCATCTGACTGTGAGTGAAGAGGTGTTGCACAGGCCTTGTGGACCCCAAGTCACTCCAGTGTTTCCCTCATGAGGTTTCTCAAAGTTGGTGTTCTGATCACTGTGTAGCTCTTTTAGTACCCCTTAGTGACAGAACAGTTTGCTATGGTCTTAGCCTCTTGATTAGGGACGGCACACACTTCTGGCATCTTGGTGAAGCAATCCATGGTAACCAACAGATACCTACTGCCATTGTTGGACACAGGTAATGGCCCAGCAATGTCGATGAATATGTGTTCAAAGGATGCTCCTGTGCTAATATTTCTACATATAATACCGGCTTCTGAACTGTGGACCATGACTTGCCGTACATGCATGATATTGGTGGCACCACCCTTTGGCATCTGTCCATAATCTCAACCAGTAGTAGCATTGTCGAGCTTGTGAATGGTTCAGGTTGGACCCAAATGTCTTCCCAAAGTGCCTGCAAATGCCTCCTACAGGACTTCCGCGACCTTACAAGGAGGAAGGATCAGCTGCTCTCTCTGGGATTTCCCATCAGGTGACTCTCATACTCTAAACAGCCCCCATTATTCATCCTCAATGAGTCCCATTGGGCCCAGTAGGATTTGTATGAAGTACTCCTTGGTGCGATGTCCTCCTAGCTTTGTCTAGCCCCTGCTTTCACTTCTCCCAGGAGTGGCCCCAAGCCGGCGTTCACCAGCTGCTCCCTCCTCAGCCCTGTGCTATCCCATGCAGCTGCAAGCACAGCTGAAATAATTTGTACAGCTGTGGCACGCTCCTTCTCTTCAACCTCAGTGTAGGGTCTAGCCTTCCAGGTTCTTGAAACTCAAGAGCCAGTTAAGGGCAGAATGGTCAAACCTCAGGTGGAATATCTGACCATACAGTTACTTGTGGAAGTACTACAGCAAGGAGCTCTTGCTGGGTAATACGGTAGTTGTTTTCTGCTTTAGAGAGCATCTTGCTTTAGTAAGTAATTACTCGCTCCTGGCCATCCTGGATCTTGGTGTTCTGGTATTGGTGTCCACAATAAAGTCGTCACCAGGTCGTAGAAATCCCAAAGTAACACTGTAGAGTGCTGAATTCAGCACCTGGAGTGCGCCCTTGCCTATTCTGACCACATGTAGAGCCAGTGCTCTGCCCTCAGATGGGCAAAGAGTTCCTGGTGAGAGCTGCATAGGCCCAGGAAAACTCGCAGCTCTCATTTGTCTTTTGGGCAAGGCCAAACTCTCACTGTCCAAGCCTTCTCCAGATCCGTGGCCACACCATGGCATATGTATACTACTGCTATCTGCCAATAGCATGTAAAATGCTGTGTTTGAAAGGATGTGGTATGGTTAGCTCTAACGGTTGCAAGCAGTAGTGCACTTTGTCTCTAATTTCCATGTTTCAACATAAACCAGTCATCTGGAATGTTAGAAGATCCAGGCTCAGGACACAGAACTATAAGTGCCACTATTCAACTTAAAAAGAAAAATTTAACTCCTATAAACCATAAACCTAGATGGAACTTTAAAAAAGCAAACTGGAAAGATTTTACAAATGAATTAGAAACCATATTTGAAAAAACAGTAAACGAATCAACAAAATCAGATACTAAACAAAGATGTATGTGATACAATTTTGAAAACAGCAAAAAAATACATACCAAGAGGATTTACTAAAAACTAGAAACCTTTTTGGAACTCACAACTAGAAAAAATGAAAACAAAAAGACCAGACTAGAATCACAGCAGAAAAATCTAAAGATCCGAAAGAAGTACAAAATTGGAGAAAATTAAGTTCTCAATTCAAAAAAGAAATTACCAACACCAAAAGAGAACATTTTAATAATTTTCTACAAAACATGGACTATAGAAAAGATGCACAAAAAGCATACAGATTCATACATACCATTCAAAACAAGAAAGACAATATTGACTGCCTTCGTGGTCGAGTGGTCAGCGAGCTGACTTCTCACCTGGAGATCTCGGGTTCAATTCCCGTCTGGGGCGGGGCGGAGAATTTTTCTTTAGCCAGAATTATTCCCTATCCCCCACAGAGTCTGGAAGTAAGTATGTGAGGGTGAATGTGTGTGTGCTTTAAGAAAACAAAATGAAATAAACCTACTGACGAGTTGTTTCAAGTGCAAAGCCCCCCGATATGACCTTAGATGTTAAAGGGGGCTATGTAAATGAAACAATAAAAAAAATACCTTTAATTTATAATAATGAAATAATTACAGATGACAATGAAATAGCAAATAAATTTGATAAATACTACGCTAATACCTATAAATTATCTGCAAATACCAAAAAAGAACAAAAAATCATAAAGAAAAACATTAAAGAATACATAAAATCAACAACTAACTTAAAGATAATATATTTAATCAGGAATCCAATATTAAAGAATTGAACATTGTAATTAATAGCTTAAAATTGAACAAATCTCCAGGACCTGATAATATACATACAGAATTCATCAAACATCTGGGGGGAAAAAAAGTAAAATTAAGACTCCTAAATCTCTATAATTTGTCATGGAATACAAAAGTACCAGATGAATGGAAGAAATCTATAATAATACCTATTTTGAAATCAAACAAACCAGCTGAAAATGTTTCAAGTTATCATCCAATAGTACTTACCAGCGTATTAGCAAAAATCATTGAAAAAATGATTTCCAATCATTTAAATTGGTTTCTAGAAAAAAATAACTTAATTTCAACTAAACAAGCAGGATTTAGAAAACACCATTCAACAAATGAACAGAAAAATGAAATGGCCTGTTATTTATGGACGCTCTTTAACTGCATTGGTTCTCAGTGTCCCATTCTATATTGGGCGTGAAAGATCGCTTAATTTTGCTCAGAGACCTCTCTTATCAGGCTTGAGGTTCTTTTACGTGCCGTAAATCTACGACACGGGACCCACAGCTTTACTTCCCTTCCGAAGGAAGCCATGCTAAGGATTTTTATGCCCGAAAAAATCCATCGTCCTCCGTCGGGTTTGAACCCGCGACCTTGGGTATATGAAGTTAGCATGGTAACCATTACACCACGGAGGGCGACTACAAATGAACAGATTTTAAATCTTAGTCAAGACATTAAAAATGCATTAAATAAAAAAGAAGACACTCTAGCAATATTTATCGACTTTCAAGGAGCATATGATTGTATTTGGAGATACAAACTACTTGATAAACTTAAAATTCTGGGAATCCAAGGCAAAATGTTACATTGGATCAGCAAATTCTTTATTCAACGCTTTATTGCAACCAATTATAATGATAAATTATCAAAATATCAAGTGACACACCGTGGCGTACTTCAAGGCAGTATCCTTAGTACAACACTCTTTAATATTTATGTCAATGACTTTCCATATCAATTACAAAAAAGAGAATCAAAAGTTTTAATGCTTGCAGATGATGTAGTCATATGGAATTCTAAACCGAAAAATCAAAATCAACAATTAATAAATATAGCACATCAATCCTTGATGACATTACAGAATTGGACATCTAATAATTTAATGAAAATTAATACACAGAAAACAAATTATCAACTATTTACTCTAAGGAAGAAACCAATAAATATTTTCCTTTAACTAAATGGAGAAACTCTCACTGAAACAATTGAAGCCAAATATTTAGGTATTATTTTTGATACAAAATTAACATGGAAAAAACACATTGATAATATAATAAAAAAAAAAAACAAGGAAAAAATTACCACTATTAAAAAGACTGGCAGGCAAGAAATGGGGAAGCACTACACAAACTTTAAACACTTTTTACAAGATGTATAATAAACCAACATTTAAATATTGTGAACAGATACTAATAACTGCAAATATAGAAAAACTTAATATTCTACAAAATCAAATTCTTTGCCTAGTAACTGGAACTGTTAAAACTACCCTAGTACTTGCTGTACAAATTTTAACAAATAATCCAAGACTGGAACTTGACATTGACAAGCAGCCATCTTACAATATGAAAAATTAATCAGACTACCTTGTATTGACTGGGAAAAAAGAAAACCATAAGCAAACCTAAAAACTCAACAAAGTTTCCTTAATAAAATCAAAGAAGTCAAACATAGATTAAAACTTCCTTACTTAAAAGTAAACATACAAGCAAATATTAACCCGTTAGAACTATTTGACATTGAACACTATCTACACTTAGCGGAAGAATTTACAAAATCTGAAATCTCTTCATGTGTTGTGAAACAAATGACACTAGAAATAATAAATTTAAGACACCCTACCAATGAATGGCTACATGTTTATACTGACAATTCTAGCTGACCAAATAACAGTGGTACTGGTGCAGGTGCAATATGCCCTCTTCTTCTCTTTCTACAAAAGATTTAAGTTTAAATACTACAAATTTTGATGGCAAGATTTCGGCAATACTTCAGAGCTTATAAAACCTACTATATCATAAATAAATTTGAAAAAGTTGTACTATTATCTGACTCTAAAGCAGCTATTATATCCATAACATCTGATGTAACACCTAATAACTTATATATTGCAGAAAGCCGCAAAATCATAAAACAACTAATGAATTTAAATAAAAGATTAATACTTCAATGGATACCAGCACATTGCGGAATACAGGGTAATGAAACAGCTGACTTTCTAGCCAAGAAAGGTAGTAAAATTACATCAAATTCATCAGATCCAATAAGTTGTCACTCTTATCAAAAGAATCATTATGTCAACATATAGTAACAAACTTAAAGAAGACAATGTATTACAAACAAAAGGAAAAGCATGGGAAAATTGTAATCACACGACCAGAATCACTACATTACCAAGAAAATGCTCTATAGCAACTTTTAGACTCCTAACTGTCTCAATAAACATTTATTCAGGATTGGTATAGTGAGATCTCCACTGTGTCCTTTCTGTACACTTAAAGCAGATATGGATGGAAACCATCTACCGCGCTGCCCAACCTTGAGTTGACATAATATGACATCAAAATACTGGAATGCAAGAAAGCGAATGGCTTCACTGCCAACTGCTCAACATTAGATACCAACCAACCAACCAACATAAACCAGTCAGACTACAGGTTTGCTTTTGCTGCATGAAACATCATTCAAAATGAGAGGTTAGATAATCTGACTTAAGACATAGAAAAAACAGGAGCACATTTACTTGTACTAAAATTGTGCACTTAAAAGAAACAACCCATGGTAGGAATATTAAACTTTGTTGAAAACTACATATCTGCATAGACCATAAGCATCAGGTGCTGGTAAAGTAGGATACTGAACTGTTAATACTATATTAAAGCATATTTTTCCAAATTAACTATTCAAAATGGTTATTGAAGAAAGGAAGAATGAAATGGAACACAAGAGGCAGAAGCTTCATATTCAATTTGTGTGCAGTGTTGAATTCTACTGAAGTACTAGCCCTGATACTTGCCTCTGACAGTGGAGTATATATCTGCATGTATTAAATAACCTTGAGAAATTGGTTTGGTCTCTGTACACTGTTCACAGTCATGCCACCTTTCAGCTCCTTTCTGGGAGTAATCGTTTTCACAACACACAATATAAAATAATCACATCAATTCCATTTGTTTCTCTCCTCTCACTTGCACTTTATGTAAGGTAGTAGTGATAATTAAGGTTAAACAGTGTATTAGCTACTGGTTATGAAGTGTCTAAAGATGGGCATGATTTAACGTTGTTTCTATCACTAAACATCATCTGAACATCAATTTTGCAAACAGCTCTGTCAAATTATAGGGACAAACCTAGGGAAATAATTTAATTCCTGAATGTTTGTGATCAGAAATAACTCTTAGAGTAAATTGTATTTTGTATTTGTTGTAACTTAAAGACTTTTCTTTATTGTTTTAACCCAAATTTGTAATTAAATCAAATGTTATATTGATAGGTGATATATTCAGCCATGAATAAAAACACAAACCACCACATTTTACCATTTAATTCTTTAAGTGAAGTAAGTAGTTATATTTATTTTTCTAGTAATTGTTAGTAAGAATGCACTAAATGGGATTTAAATTGCAGCCAGTTGCTGCATGTGCTATGCCGGTGATGAAGGGATGGCGGGTAAAGACAAACTCAGAAATGACACGTAAAGCAAGAGAAGGTGTAATGGAATTTCTTTTAGTGAATCATCCTTTGGACTGCCCAATTTGTGACCAAGGAGGTGAATGTGATCTTCAGGATCAAAGCATGGCATTTGGAAGTGATAGGAGCAGATTTGAAGATATCAAGTTTTCTGGAAAAAGGTATGTGTTATGTTGAAACAAAGGAATAAGTATCATATGCCTTTTTGGATGAGGACGGGTAATTGGTATATATCTTGGTATCTTTGAACAAATAGGATGGTCTCAATAGACTGGTTATAATAAAGTAGAAATGGTAAGTAACCACAATGAGATATGAAGAATTTTGAATTAATTAGTGACCATTATACACCACTCAAATTATAACAGAACATGTTTCAGAGATGAATTGCCTCTGTTATCATTTTGTTTGACTTCTAATTCACTGTTGATATTAATGCTTGTGGGCTGTGGCCCAATTGTATTTCTGAGTACTTCAAATGCAGAATTTACCTTATGTGATCAGTTTCTGTTGCTTTTGGTATAGTAGTAACACTGTTGTATCTCAGGCTCTGAAATGTGCAATCAAGACAGGCAGTGTTGCCAGCTCTTGCCACTAATGTGTATCTTTGTAGAATGCTGTGGTGTTAATTACAACACAAGAATAACTATAAAAAGGACGTAGTAGTAAATCGTACAGAAAACGACTACTTCACCTGCAATAAAACTAACAACCATTGATGACACATGCTCCAACAGCCAATACTGCAGTGCATGCACATTGGAAGAAAGCATGTGATTGATTCTAGCACAGAACTTCAATCTTTTACTCTACACATCAACCCAGCACTGCAAATATTTCAGATTTTTGTTTCTTTTCTTTGATGCTGTGTTTTACGTGTATCAGAGCTTTAGGCAACAACAGTAAACTATATTTATTAAAAAACATTACAAAAAATTAAATTAGAGTGCTGATTTATCAGTTAAAACAAATTAGAATAACTTCCTTTTCTGTGAAAATTCACAGCACTAGTATGGCTAAAGTTCATTCTGATATATATATCTATCTTTCTTAACTGTCATTATATGCAAGGGCTGGATACAGAATGATGGTATTGCTACAGGTGGTCATTCTGATATATAACTAACTCTCTCTTTCTGTACCCCAATGAAATATCAGTGCCAGAGATACAGCGGCAGTACAATAGTATTACTCAAGATGGCCAATTTGATATACACCTCTTCTTTCTTTACCTTCATAAAATATCAGCGCCAGAGATACAGCAGTAGTACAATATTGTTGCTAAAGATGGCCATTCTGATATAACATATCTCCTTATCCTCATGAAACGTCAGGGCCAGAGATAGAACAGTGGTACAATAGAGATGATAAGATGGACGTTCTGATATAACATATCTCTTTCTTTATCCTCATGAAACCTAAGGGCTGGAGATAAAACAGTGGTACAATACTGATGATAAGATGGACATTCTGATATAACATATCTCCTTATCCTCATGAAACGTCAGGGCCAGAGATAGAACAGTGGTACAATACTGATGATAAGATGGACATTCTGATATAACATATCTCCTTATCCTCATGAAACGTCAGGGCCAGAGATAGAACAGTGGTACAATAGTGATGATAAGATGGACACTCTGATATAACATATCTTTCTTTATCCTCATGAAACCTAAGGGCTGGAGATAAAACAGTGGTACAATACTGATGATAAGATGGACATTCTGATATAACATATCTCTTTCTTTATCCTCATGAAACCTAAGGACTGGAGATAAAACAGTGGTACAATACTGATGATAAGATGGACGTTCTGATATAACATATCTCTTTCTTTATCCTCATGAAACCTAAGGGCTGGAGATAAAACAGTGGTACAATACTGATGATAAGGTGGACATTCTGATATAACATATCTCCTTATCCTCATGAAACGTCAGGGCCAGAGATAGAACAGTGGTACAATAGTGATGATAAGATGGACACTCTGATATAACATATCTCTTTCTTTATCCTCATGAAACCTAAGGGCTGGAGATAAAACAGTGGTACAATACTGATGATAAGATGGACATTCTGATATAACATATCTCTTTCTTTATCCTCATGAAACCTAAGGACTGGAGATAAAACAGTGGTACAATACTGATGATAAGATGGACGTTCTGATATAACATATCTCTTTCTTTATCCTCATGAAACCTAAGGGCTGGAGATAAAACAGTGGTACAATACTGATGATAAGATGGACATTCTGATATAACATATCTCTTTCTTTATCCTCATGAAACCTAAGGACTGGAGATAAAACAGTGGTACAATACTGATGATAAGATGGACATTCTGATATAACATATCTCTTTCTTTATCCTCATGAAACCTAAGGGCTGGAGATAAAACAGTGGTACAATACTGATGATAAGATGGACATTCTGATATAACATATCTCTTTCTTTATCCTCATGAAACCTAAGGACTGGAGATAAAACAGTGGTACAATACTGATGATAAGATGGACGTTCTGATATAACATATCTCTTTCTTTATCCTCATGAAACCTAAGGGCTGGAGATAAAACAGTGGTACAATACTGATGATAAGATGGACGTTCTGATATAACATATCTCTTTCTTTATCCTCATGAAACCTAAGGGCTGGAGATAAAACAGTGGTACAATACTGATGATAAGATGGACATTCTGATATAACATATCTCCTTATCCTCATGAAACCTAAGGGCTGGAGATAAAACAGTGGTACAATACTGATGATAAGATGGACATTCTGATATAACATATCTCCTTATCCTCATGAAACGTCAGGGCCAGAGATAGAACAGTGGTACAATACTGATGATAAGATGGACATTCTGATATAACATATCTCCTTATCCTCATGAAACGTCAGGGCCAGAGACAGAACAGTGGTACAATAGTGATGATAAGATGGACATTCTGATATAACATATCTCTTTCTTTATCCTCATGAAACCTAAGGACTGGAGATAAAACAGTGGTACAATACTGATGATAAGATGGACATTCTGATATAACATATCTCTTTCTTTATCCTCATGAAACCTAAGGGCTGGAGATAAAACAGTGGTACAATACTGATGATAAGATGGACATTCTGATATAACATATCTCTTTCTTTATCCTCATGAAACCTAAGGACTGGAGATAAAACAGTGGTACAATACTGATGATAAGATGGACGTTCTGATATAACATATCTCTTTCTTTATCCTCATGAAACCTAAGGGCTGGAGATAAAACAGTGGTACAATACTGATGATAAGATGGACGTTCTGATATAACATATCTCTTTCTTTATCCTCATGAAACCTAAGGGCTGGAGATAAAACAGTGGTACAATACTGATGATAAGATGGACATTCTGATATAACATATCTCCTTATCCTCATGAAACCTAAGGGCTGGAGATAAAACAGTGGTACAATACTGATGATAAGATGGACATTCTGATATAACATATCTCCTTATCCTCATGAAACGTCAGGGCCAGAGATAGAACAGTGGTACAATACTGATGATAAGATGGACATTCTGATATAACATATCTCCTTATCCTCATGAAACGTCAGGGCCAGAGACAGAACAGTGGTACAATAGTGATGATAAGATGGACATTCTGATATAACATATCTCCTTATCCTCATGAAACGTCAGGGCCAGAGATAGAACAGTGGTACAATAGTGATGATAAGATGGACATTCTGATATAACATATCTCTTTCTTTATCCTCATGAAACCTAAGGGCTGGAGATAGAACAGTGGTACAATAGAGATGATAAGATGGACGTTCTGATATAACATATCTCTTTCTTTATCCTCATGAAACCTAAGGACTGGAGATAGAGTGGTGGTAGGGTGGTAATGCTAAGGATGAGATTGATATTTTTGCCTTGATGAAATATCAGGGTTGGAGGTATAATGGTCACATAGTAGTAATGCTAAAAGTGGCCATTCTGATATCTTTCTCTTTCTCTACCTCATGAAATGTCAGGCCAGAGATGGGCAGCATTGCAATAATATTTCTTAAGATGGCCGTTCTGAAGTATACCTTTCTCTTTTTCCTTTCCCTCATGAAATGCCAAGGCCGGAGATATAGCAGCAGTACAACAAATATATAGATCAGCCAAATAGGGAGGGATGGTGTCTCGCTGACCCTACATTCTCTTGTCTAGTGACCCGGAGTAATGTGCTTATTTTAATTTCTTTGCTGGCATTAAAATATTTTGTTTATGCTACGTACATGTTTTTTATAAGGATTATTACAGTCACCTGCTGTGTTTGGGCAAATTATATAATCTTCAAGCTTATAACTATTCCTTTATCTGTTGCATTTAAAATTCTGCAGTGCATTTCTTACCCCTGAAAATGAGCAGTTTCTATTAGCAATAGCCTGGGATATTCAATGATTGTGTGTAATGTTTTCTCTCAGGAGATTTCATAATTGCATTGAGTTCATTAAACTTATGCTGTCTTTCTAACCTAAGAGAAAGAAATTTATAAATATATATTCTAATTAAATATATACTAAATTGTGTGATTTAATTCTAATATGCATAGAACTTTTCAGATAAACATTTCAATTCTGAATATTTAATAATGTAGTAACTGAATCTGTAAGATAGCTGACTTATATCTTGCTTTTTATGGTATCAAAATATTAAGAAAATGCCCATTTAATTGTAAATAAACAACTGGTAGTGCACTTTATGCTTCCTATTATAGTGACATCTGATTTTGAAGCGTTATACGGATATGCAATTAACAGTAAGCTTGTTTGTTTTCGTAAATCTGTGTCACTCTTATCGAACTGACATATCTGCGTGGAGTGAGACAAGATCTATTTCTGCCCATGTCTAATAGGCAATAACTAAAGCTGCTTAATGGAAATGAGTTTAAAAAATATAAAAATCAATAAAAATGTTTTTAAAATGAAAGCTAGGTTTTATAAGGTGAGTGAGTTTGTGAAATAGCCTTTTTAGTTTTTGTTTGCTTGCGCTTTATAATTCAAAATTATAATTATCTCTAATTCCCAAAGCATAAACTCTGAAAGGCATATAAAAGTTACATTAAAATTTTTCACTAATTGTCATTTATATTTTTTATATTTACTGATTTATGCTAAGGTGTATATGTGTGAATATGACTGGTGTTCAGCCCTGGCTCTTTACTGGTTATACTCATGTTTTACAATAGCTTCTTAATTCTAGTTTGTTCCTACACTTTTTACTCTGTTTATGTCCATGCCCGTTTATTTTTCACTTTATAAAAGAATTGTCAAATCTTCTTACTGTCTTTTTAAAACATTTCAACAACTATGTTTTTATCTTGCTGAAACCATTTCTTATTAATATACTCTTTTCTCCAAATCTCAGTCCCTTTACATTTAAACATTATATGTTCCATGTCTTCATTTCCACCACATAGAGAACATTGATTTTTTTGAAATACCCTTACTTAAACCTTTTAACCTCCATACTCCTATTTACACCCATGCAGTACCTTCTTGCTCCTCTTAATTTGACACATCTATGTATGTTTACCTTTCCCGTGAGTCTTTTATTGGTATCTAGAAAACTAAAAGTCATTTTTATACATTATTTATTAAAAATAATTAATAATGTGCAGATAATTTGGAAAAAGTTACTTATAGACTCAAGTCCCATAAGTACATGATAATGCCACATATAGACATTTATAGCCATGTAAAGTTGATACCAAAGCTTATAATTGCAGATTTTGGGTTAAGTTGCCTACATTTTAATACAGAGGAATAAAGCATTCAAATAGGGCAAAGTGCTAACTCTGATGGTCACATGATGCTCAAAATTAAATTTGATATATCTTTTACCATAAAACAAAATGAAACTACTATTTAGAAGCTTTCCATTACTTGTAGGAATGCAAGTTTTAAGTAGGTAATTTTTGTTTCACAGGGCAGTAGAAGATAAGGATATTGGACCACTTATAAAAACCATAATGACAAGATGTATCCACTGCACCCGTTGCATTCGTTTTGCTTCAGAGGTAGCTGGAATAGATGACCTTGGTACAACAGGCCGTGGCAATGACATGCAGGTCAGTAATTGACGTTGGAATTAACTATGCATTAATAAATAAACAAATAGCCAAAACAATGTGTCATTATGACTACAAGACATTTATGTCGACTTCGGCTTCAGTATGGGGTAATCCCAGCCAAAGCGCTAGAGGTATTGCGATCTCCATGGAGAAGCTTCAAGGAATTCATATCCTTGGAATTGGGCAGAGCCAGCATTCAAGTTGTGCATCCCCAAACACAGCTGGCGGACAGAATGCAAGATGTACTTGATGAGCGTGCATTTATTTCAGTCTTCCAGGAGGGAGGAATGGGTCAATTCCTGGATAGTACTATAGGGCCTGTGTGTCACATAAGTCTGGTGCGAGCTTATTTCGGCTTATCAAAATTCTTTTTTCACTTTCCTTATGAATCATGCATTTAACTAGGCAAAATTTTTAACCTCACTTGCAACCAGAGAAATGTTAATCTTGTTAATCAGCTAGAAGCAACTAATGGCATTATAGATTCATTTTGTAATTCTGTACAAGCAGTTTATTCAAAATTTGTGCTGTTTTGGATTTTCAATTCTGGGGGAATTTATATCTTGTACTTAAATTGTGAATATTGTGTTCCTTTACAAAGTAAATGTGTTGAATTGGATTTCGTCTCGTATATTTCGTGCCTTTATCCCTGTGTAGATCCATCCTCTGGGCATTAATCTTATTTATACCTTCCACAACTTAAATTATTTCAGTGGTTTTCTTACCATGCTTAGGAAATTAGTGTAACAACCCATTAAGGGTGAAGGCCTCTTGCTGATACAGGGAGTTGCTGCTGGGAATTCATTAGGGTAGCAAATTCTAAGAGCATCATTATATCAGAGAAAATGTTAAGTTCTGAAATTGCATAATTGAGCCAAAATAAAACTATGAAATGCATACATGCATATATGTAAAGTTGAGAAGACAGGTATTCAATTCCAGTTCCGTGAAGCCATGACATATATTTGGGATACCGGTTAACATGTTCTCTTGATCAGAGAATGTCTAGTCCACAAGTTCATCGCTATGTACACAACTCATCACCCATAGATGGCACTATTGGATGAAATCACAACTTTTAAATATGAACATGGTGAACCTTTTCTTTCAAGATTATTTATTTATTAGTCTGACTCATAAATGAGTTTGCTAAGTGACACAGAACAATATACATTTAGAGGTTTTTAACAAAAAATGTTATAAGTGAGTATTACAAAAAAATATTTTATCATACGTTATAATAGTTATATAAAATTAAGGTATGAGAACAAATTGTAGCAGATTATAAAAGATGTGCAACAATAAAAGCTATAACAATAAAAGAGAAAAAAAAAACTACAAAAATAAAGTGATTTATAAACCATAATACATTTTACGTTCTATTCAAACCATATAAATGATTTCGAAAAATGGCTACGGAATGTTTTATGATGTTTTCCGTGATTGCTTGTTCCACACTTCTGTTAATTTTATATTTTGCCCTCCATTTCACAAACATATTTGTAATTGTTCCTCGAGATCCAAAAAATAGGCCTACTATTGTTATTTTTCTGAGATTGTATTTTTCTTTAAAATATGGTATGGTGGGCTCATATATTTTCTGTTTTTCCAGATGAACTTGTTGAGGTTGGTCTTTATTCAGTTCAAAGCGGATGGTCGGGTCTATTATCTCTGCTTCTGATTTTCTTCTGTTTATCGCAATGATGTGTATGCGATGATTACTACCGCCATCTGCTAGGCAGTGAACTTCCTTGTAAACTTCTAGACCAGTTTCACGTAATGCGTTTGCCAAGATAGATCTTATGGTGTTGTGCCTCTTAATTCTCAGCAGTTCTCCCTGAGGACAGTTTCCAAGCACATGGGGAAGAGTTTCATACTCACTGCAGTGGTTTGTGCTTGAAGATCGTCCAGGAATACTGCGAACTGGAGCTACCATTGCATTCATTTTCAGTATGTCCCTCCATTCAGAACTGCTCAAGCCTTTTTTATTAATTAGCCAGGTGTTTGCGGCTGTAACTTCTGAAAATAGTTCCACTCCTTTTCCTTTATGAGGATAGGAACACCAAGCCTGGTATTCTTTGTCACGTAAGGTGATTCTCAACTGTCTGACTGTTTTATCAGATCATTCCATTTGTAAAGCAGAAAAGCAGTGGTTTGTGATGGCTTCATAATTTCATACTACGTTGACATGTGGATCGCTCAGTAACTGCAGCTTGATGTTAATATTCAGTTGCTGAAGATACACTTCCCAACAAGTTTTCAGTATTGAAAGCCCTTTATATTTGTGAGATGTATATATCATAGAATTTTAGAGTGTCACTAGGTAGCTGAAGAATTTCTTTCACAGAACTTTGAATCATTTTGTCTGCTTTCAATAGAAATGTATTAGGAATTTTGTTTATAGTGGCGGTTTGAAATGGATAAATTAAGGATGGTCCAATAAACTGATTTATAACCGATAACTTTTGCTGAGGGTGTAATAGATGAGTAGAAGATAGCTAACTTTTGCTGAGGGTGTAATAGATGAGTAGAAGATAGCGTGTCTAGATTATTTTCAAGTTTAGTCAAAACGTCATCAGAATTAAAAATTAAAGATTGATTAAAAGAAACACCAAGATATTTGACTTCTTCTGTAGCAGAAATGCCATTAATGTCACCATATATGGTTTTAACTATCCCGACATCAAGTTTTCCCTTGTTTTTGAGAATGGCTTTAGATTTCTCAGCATTAATGCTTAAGCCTATTTCTTGAAGAAGGCTAATAACCAATGTGACCAAAATATTAACTGATTCACAATCTTTTCCTATTAATATTGTGTCATCTGCAAAACCTAGTATTGTAATTGGTTCTGTTTCAGGAGATAAGCAGAAACCATATGAGTCTGAGACACTTTTCTCTGATAATTCATTTAATATGTGGTTAATGCAAAGGTTAAATAATATTGAAGAAAGAGGGTCACCCTGCATGACTCCTCTTTTAAGTTGGATTTTCTGTGTCCTTTCTTTTCTTACTTGAATTTGAGTGGTATTGTCTACCAATAAATTTATCAGCAAACGCTTCAGTGATATAGGCAGTACTGAAGAATTGATTGTTGAGCACAGATGATTAGGGCCAATAGTATCAAATGCCTTACTCACATCTAAGAAAACCAGACCAGCAGAACGCTTTTGTAAAGTAGCGGTCTGTAAGATTCCCTCAACTATATTAATGTTAATAAATGTTCCAGGTGTCATAAGGAAGCCCCTTTGGTAGCGGTTGAGATCGATTAAATTTCTGACAGTGACATCAAGAGTTTTTGAAAATACACGTCGTACCACAGAAGATATAGTAATTGGTCTCCATTTACTTATGTCATTTTCATTACCACCTTTATGTATTAATATGGTTTGAGCTTCTTTTAGTTTATCAGGCACAAATGCTGTTTTGAGCATTCTGTTTAAAATTCCAGCTAGTAATTAATTCAAAATCTTCTCGGGTTTCTAGCCAGGTAAAAACTTGGCTTGACACCAACATTTCGAAGAAGTGCATCTTCCTCGTCTTCAGGGTGAACTGATGGTTTGAGCTTGCGGAGACTGGTATTTATAAGAGCTGGGATGAAGCTAACATCTGATTGGTTTGCGTGATATCATGGCCTGGTATTTAAGATGACTGAGACATGGGCACGGACTTCGTAGAAAACTATTTATAGCAGGCTAATGTTTTGTGTTTGAGCACGCACCTGCTAGAAAATAAGTCTTGGAAGACTGAAGGCTCTTTAACATTGGTGTCCATGCTGAACTTGATTGTAGGCCAGAATCGCGATTTAGATTATTTGTTTCAGATGAGATGGCTAAAGCTTCTTTTACTCTCCTTTCCCAGTAGTTCGAACACTTTGCCACTATCTTGGTGTTGGTAAAGTTAGCTCTGTGGCTTTGTTCTATAACAGTGTTCAGCCAGTCCAGATTTTTCGGGTTGCATAAGCCTTATTGATCCTTGGTGTTCAGAAACGCGTGTGGCAATAGAACTACTGGGAAAGGAGAGTAAAAGAAGCTTTAGCCATCTCATCTGAAACAAATAATCTAAATCGCGATTCTGGCCTACAATTAGGTTCAGCATGGACGCCAATGTTAAAGAGCCTTCAGTCTTCCAAGACTTATTTTCTAGCAGGTGCATACTTAAACACAAAACATTAGCCTGCTATAAATAGTTTTCTACGAAGTCCGTGCCCATGTCTCAGTCATCTTAAATACCAGGCCATAATATCACGTGAACCAATCAGATGTTAGCTTTATCCCAGCTCTTATAAATACCAGTCTCCGCAAGCTCAAACCATCAGTTCACCCTGAAGACGAGGAAGATGCACTTCTTCGAAACGTTGGTGTCAAGCCAAGTTTTTACCTGGCTAGAAGCCCGAGAAGATTTTGAATTAATACGTCACCAGGAAAGCTTCAGTTCTTATTCCAGCTAGTAATTTAGCAGATGTTGGATTTTTTTATTGCTTTCAAAATAACTTTATCTGGACCAGGGCTAGTATCAATTGCCATTTTATTTATTGAGTTTAGTATCATTTCTGGAGTTATTTTTGGCAAGTGCTGGGGTGAGAGCTCATCATCAATAGAATTTTCATATGATTCTCTGGCATAATTATTAATTGTTTCAAATATGTTTTTAAAGTATGATTCTACTTCAAAAGTTGTCAATGGCAAGCCTTTGTTATCATTTTTATATAAAATTTCTCTGACAGCTTTTCTGCTCTGATAGAAAAATTCATACTGAATCATTTCATAATCAAATTTTGCTTTACGTCTTGGACGTTTGTTTTTGGAAGACCTTTGAGGATTGCTGGTGTTGTTGAATTGGCGGTTATTATTTTTTAAATAACCGTTTTTTCATGCTTCAATATATTTCTGCGCAGGGTTTTTAGGGCCTGACATTAGATGGGTTGCCGTAGAAAGAAATTCAATAAATTGAGATACATTATCATTGAAGGTGTTATCGTCAAGACAAAAATCGAATTTATTTAGCCATTCCTTCAGATGCTGGTCATATGTGTATTTATTATTAGACTTGCTACTATAACCGTGGGAGTTGTTTATGGTGTCATTGACATCGGGAAGAGTATCTGAGCAATTAGTTGTTTCTTTGATCTGTTGGAATGAATCTATTAGAGGATTTCGATATTCCTGTGGATGTGATTTACTTATGTGAATTTTTAAGCCTTTATATAATTTACCGCAATGCGGACAAGGAATTTTTATTTGTTTTTCTGTCGGTATGCTATTTTGACTTAAAATGTTTAAATTTGAAGCATTGGAATTATCCATTTTAAATAGTTAATGTAATTTAAGGTTATTCAGAGAATGTTTACACTATATGATGATGGTTACTAAGCGAATAAACAAATGTGATGTCTCATTCTGATTCCATTTTAACTTCATATAATATAATTACTCACAGTAAACATTTATCTTCATTTGTGCGATGACAAAATTCTTCAAACTATTGAGCACTAACAGGTATAAGAAATATAATCTATAAAATTCGATGTATAAAGCTTGATTTAATAGAACTTTGTAAACCTCATCACAGAGTAATCAAAAACATTTACTTGTAGTTCTTTTACTTGCAGATTACATGGCATAAATGCTTTACTCCCCTTCAGACGAAAGCCATGTTTAGGATTTTATGTCCATAAAAGCCCATCACCCTCCACCGAGTTTGAACCTGTAAACTTTGAGGATAGGTATACTTAGGATTTAAGTATAACTTAAAAGGGTACATTGTTACATTGATGTCAGATAAATTTGCAATTTTTATAGTGAAAATACATGAAAAACAAAAATGCCAGTGTCTCAGCTTTCTCCCATTTATAAGTTATAAAGGATGACTTTATATTGGTTTGGCTGTATAGTAGTATGCCAGACAATGATGATGAAGTTTGCCTGCACCAGGGCTAGGAGACCAACAGAGAATATCAGTGTCATGTTTTAATTTTTTTCCCAATGACGAATGCCTCCAAGAAAAAAACTGAAAAAATAAAAAAAATTGTTATTCTGTAAGTTCTTTCATTTAATCCTTACCCTAAAGATAACTGGGTCCATGTATACACTGATGAATCAAAAATTGCAAACTACAAAAATGTAGCAGCTGGAATACACTGTAACCTTTTCTCAGTCATAAAGTAGGAAATTTTATTTTCCTTCACTAGTTACGTTGCCTGCTTGGTTAGAATGAAACTTTTGAGTTTCATGGTGAAGAAATAAGAGAATTGTTTTTTGCAGCTCTTTACCAATCTTTTTCATGCAAAGTATTACATACTGAGTTTGAATATTACTGTAATCTGTTATGAGTTGTCTCACCAAAAATTCTGATTATATAGACATTTGTTTAAATATAATACGGATAACTTCTCTGCAAATAATGAATTTGAAGTAATAAGAAACGTTTCTTTTTTTTATAAAATATGTAGTCTTGTACCTTAAACAATTCTTGTTATTTGTAAGTAATGGATTGAGTTATATTATTGTTTATTTACCCTTATAGATGCCAAGGAGTAAGGAAAGCAAAACAAAAGCTCCACTTACATTGGGACTGCTTAGAGATGCTGAAGAAGCAGTTCAAACTGGTTTCAAGATCTGTATAGCCACAAAAGATTTTGGTGTTGCCAGAGCTACATTGCAGGAGTATTTAAAAGCTCCTGGTGGTTGTAGTCATGCATAACCCTTATCATACATACCATGCAGTATTCCATCGCAAAACTGGAATGTGGCCAATAAATGAAAGTGTATTTCAAAAAGATGAATTCCTTGCTTCACATGTAACAGAAGATCCAAATTTCACCATGAAGGTGTCATTATATGTCCAAGATGAAACAAATTCTGAGCTTGCAGTAACCCGTATTCTGAAAATGATAACTAATTTATTTTCAGTTTTTGCCCCTCATCAAATATTATAAATTTATCAAATTTTATTTATTATCAAAAAGGTGTATGATTTTTATTTTTATGCTTGCCTTTATGAATCATAGACCATAGACCACAAGCTTCAGCAGCTTCAACTGTAACAACACATAACATGCTATCAATATCCAGTAGCACTACAATTTCTGGTGAATCATTGAAACCATTGCCAAAAGCTCCCAACAATATTAACTGACACACCAGAAAAAGCTGGTAGTTGAGGAATTTGCTCTCGGGATAAAGAAATGATTGAAGTGATACAGTATATGCTTTGCAACCTGACCAGTGGGTTCTTGCAAGTTTCGATACAAAGTACACAAGCAAGCATTTTGTGGGAAAGATTTTGTCAATTAATGAAGGTGACCAATTGTGAAGTTTTTGAGAAAAGGAAAAATAAATGGTACTTTTGTATGGCCTATGACCTATTGCAGATGATGTATGTATAGTTTCAAAATATGATGTTCTGTGAAGAATGCCTGAGCCAGTAGTAGGAAGACACGGGGAAATGAGATTTCCTGTATGGATATAACATAAACTGATTATGTAAGGAAAAGCTGGTTGGAGTGAATGAGGAAACCAGAGAATCTGGTTGTAACTACCCTAGACACACTTTGTCCACCACAACTCTCACATGCATCCTCCAGGCAGTCTAACCACTCTGCTACAGTGCTGCCCCAGTCAGTTATTCTGTCTTTAAAAGCATGTTGTAATGTGAGGCAGTAATTTTCCGGACAGCTTTACACAACAGCCCGATCTCATTAGCGTTTTACTCAGAACTCTTCCATTTTGTGTAATATAAGCAGTCTTTTTGAACTGTTCTAACAACTTACCAAATATGAAGGGAATTAGGCACTTGACATTCTTTATACACGGCTACTAGATTGTCAGCTTTTGTGGAGCTGAAGTGAATCAGTTTTCTGCTTAATCTTCAGCTATTTTAAAAGAATAGCTGTATTTAATGAGAAAAATGGAATTACTTTTGTTTGTTTTCTTCAGGTTGGAACCTATGTAGAAAAGTTCTTTTTATCAGAACTATCAGGAAATGTAATTGACTTGTGTCCTGTGGGAGCCCTTACTTCCAAGCCTTATTCATTCACTGCTAGACCCTGGGAAACGAGAAAGACTGAAAGCATTGATGTATTGGATGCAGTTGGTAGCAACATTGTTGTGACAACCCGCACTGGAGAAGTTCTAAGGATACTCCCTCGAGTTAATGAGGTACGTGAGCAACACTTATATCCATTGCATGTAGTTATCATAAACTATAGAACATTGTACATAAATTTATTACATAACTAATGTGAGTCAAATGTGGACACTATAGTTTCACTTACTTAGTTTTTTCATGGATGCATTTCAAAGATGTTCATCTTCATCGTCGGTGGGTGTTTGACTGGCTTCAGAAGGGGAGATTACATTCGTAATTACCTCTGAGCTGCCATCTGGTTTTCTTGGAGGTAATATTAAGGTGTTGTCTGCTGGTGGTATTTCGAAATTCATAACTCTGTGCACGATTTGTGGTGGGTTTTCTCCGGGTACTCTGGTTTCCCCCGCCATCTCATTCCACCAGTGCTCCATCATTCATGTATCATCAGTGTCACCGCCTGCGGTGCCATAAGTAGTTAAAGCAGGTGTTAAACACTACCAAAAAAAAAAAAAAAATGGATGGTTAAAAAGGTTCCTGAGGTACTAGTTCTATATTATGATCTTGGAACAACTTTTTGAATTTATTGTGCAGCTGTGTGTGGAACGTGAATTTACTGTATTTTTGGTTTATGTTGGCACCTGTACTTAGTGTGGTGATATCTTTAATTTTCTTTTGTTTCTTATACTTTTGTATTAGTTTGTCCACTATGTTTTGAAACCATTTTCTTTAGCAACTTTCTTTATGTGCTGGTGTTCCTGTTCATATTCTCCTTTTTCCAGTGGAATGTTTACTAACCTATGTGTCAGCCTGTGAAAAATTGCATGTTGGCATGTTTTTGGGTTGAAGTTGTTTTTCTTGATGTAAGTGTGTGTGTGTGCATGGGCGTGGGCATGGGCGTGTGCACGCTTTTTTTTTTCTGTAAATGCCAAATTTTATTTTGTTATTCCGTCTTATGATTTTTAGATCCAAATATGGTAACCAACCTTCTTTTTCTATTTCTACAGTGAATTTTATTGCAATGTTCTGTAGGTTTAGTAGCTTTAAAGCGTCATCTGCAAATTTTGTAGGGATGATGGCAAATGTGTCATCCACATATCCCACCCAAGTTTCAAATATATGTGGGAAGGCTCTTGTTACTCTTATTTCTAGGTCACTCATGAATAGATTAGGCAATAGTGGTGATAACATGTTTCCTGTAGCTTGTAAAAGTGCATTGACAGCTAATAAAGAATTGAATCGAAGTCCTGTACATTGCTTGTAGAATTTGTTGTTGAAGCAGAAGTAGGTTTGTTTTATACATATGTACATCAATTGGGTTAGTTCTTGTGTTTGTGTTTCCTGCGTTTCTGCTGATTTTAGTCACTGTTTTAGTAATTTTTATATTTCTTCTGTGAGAGCGAGTGGCTTCACTGCCAACTGTTCAACATTAGATACCAACCAACCAACCAACCAACCACCCATATTTCTTCTGTTGGGATGCTGGTGAATAAGGGTGATACATCAAATGAGACCAGTACTTCATCTTGTTTTATCTTGTAATCTTTGATGTTATCAATTATTGGGCTGAATTCTAGATGTTAAGGCTGTCATACTTTTTGATGGAGGTTAGTTTGTTTACTAACCATCTGGCTAATGGATATGTTTGTGCATCAGTGTTATTTATTATTGGTCTCATGCTGTCATCTTGTTTATGTATTTTTGGAAGGCCATATATTCTGGGTAGCTTGGGATTGCTTGGTGTCAGGTTTTGTTTGTGGGTTTCTGGAATTATTGTTGACTTTGTGATGTCTTTTTTTACTTTATGCATGAGTTTAGTGGATTGTGTGAAACTAGTTCATACTCTCCTTGTTGGATTAGTTTGTTTACCCTGTTTGTATAATTGTCCTTCTGCAGTACTACAATGTTGTTACCTTTGTCCGATTTTAAATATACAAAAGGTTTTTTGTTGAGATTTTTATTAATCCGTGTGGGGTATGTACTTTCTTTTTCAATGTTTTTGTCTTTTCCCATATCTGCCAATAATTTAACAACTAAAATTTAGTTGAGTCGATTTTGTAACACTACATCACTTACTTTTTTATTTTGGAAAACATGTTTCAGAAGCCATGTGCTTCCATTGTCAATTCCTTTGGTCAACTGCCGGCATTGCTTGCTGTGGTGGTTGTCTCTGTCCCTGGTGGTGGTTTGATGAACCTCTGAATGAGTAGATCGCCTGGCGGGATTTCCAAATTGAAAACCCGGTTCTTGTTTTTCCAAATATATATGTTTTCCCAAACTTTTAATTCTGTCTTCCTTGTGATGTTTTTGAGGATTTTTGGGCTTCTATTTATAGTGTGTTTCTCTTTCCAAAAATGCCAAGCTACTGCAGATTTGTCTTCTTGTTTGAGTTTAATATTTCTGTGGTGTTCTTTTGCCCTGGTTTTTATATTTCTTTTTGTTTGGCCGATGTAGATTTTTTCACAGTCATTACAGCTGAACTGATATATTCCTGGTTTGTTTTCTTGTGGGATATCATCTTTTAATTTAGAATTTAAAATGTTTTTTATAGAGTAATTGTTTTTAGGGGCTAGAATGATGTTATGTCGTTTGAAGATCCTCTGGAATTTGTGGAAAGTTGTAGGGTGGTATGTAAACTACTTGTAGATCTTGTTTTCTTTCTGGTTTTGAGTGAGTATGCTGACTTCTTTAATTCTCTTTCTATTTTTGGCCTTATTAACTTTTTTGTACACCAGTTCTGCCCAAAATCCATTCTCTGTAGCTATGTCCAATATTTTAGTAAGTTCACATTGGTATTCTGTTTTGCCCATTGGTACATTTACCAATCTGTGTGTAAGGCTGTTGAGTAAAGCATGCTGATGGGGAATGGGATTGTAACTCTTTTGTTTTATATAGCTGTTGGTGTGGGTAGGTTTTCTGTAGATGCCAAATGTAAGGTGATTATTAGTTTTGATGATTTTTAGGTCGAGGAATGGTAGTTGTCCATCACATTCCTTCTCCATTGTGAACTTTATAGACGTTTCTTGCATATTTAGGAGTTTTAATGCATCTTCTAGGTGTTTTTTTGGGACTATTGCAAAGATGTCGTCTACATAGCGGTACAATATTTTGAACATCCAGGGGAATGCCTTTTTAATCCTAGTTTCCATAGTGCTCATGAAGAGATTTGCTAATATTGGTGACAGCGGACTGCCCATAGCTAAACCAGATGTTTGTTAGTAATATTACCCGTTAAATGTGAAAAAATTTTGATTTATGCACAGTTTCGTTAATATGATGTATTCTCGGACTTCTTCTGTTGTTTTCCCTATTGCAAGTAACCAGTTTTTGATGTGGGATTGTATGCTTTTTGTAGGTATGCTTGGAAACAGAGCAGTAACATCAAAGGAAACTAACATATCGGTTTTTTCCAATTTTATGTCTTTAATTTTATCGATCAGATCTAGAGAGTTTTTTATACTTGCTGTTTCAAATTTAGGGAAGGAAGAGAATCTGTTTGTTAACCATTTTGTTAGACTATATGTAGGTGCACTTATATTGTTTATAATTAATCTCATTGCATTTCCCGGCTTGTGTATTTTTGGAAGGCCATAAATTCTGGGCAGAACTGGATTATCAACTTTAATTTTGCATTTTTCTTTTTTGTCTATTAGTTTACATTCTTGAATACTGGCATTTAATTTAACTATACATTGGTTTAGAGGGTTCTTTTGTACTGTAGAGTATTCTTCTTTTTCTAAAAGTGTTTCCATTCTTTCTGCATATTCAGTTTTGTCCATAATTACTATTGTGTTTCCTTTGTCAGCTTTGCTATAAATTACTGGTTTGCTTTTTAATGCTCTTATTACATTTTTTGGGGGGTTAGTTTTCTTTTTGTTTTCTATTGTGTCGATAATTTGGCAACATTCACTTTTTATTATGCTTTTATCAATACCATTTATGTGCTGGGTGGCTATTTGTACGTCCGCAATGTAATCATCAATTTTATCTGAAAGCATACAATCCCACATCAAAAACTGATTACTTGCAATAGGGAAAACAACAGAAGAAGTCCAAGAATACATCATATTAACGAATCTGTGCATAAATCAAACTTTTTTCACATTTAACGGGAAATATTACAAAGAAACATCTGGTTTAGCTATGGGCAGCCCGCTGTCACCAATATTAGCAGATCTCTTCAGGAGCACTATGGAAACTAGGATTAAAAAGGCATTCCCCTGGATGTTCAAAATATTGTACCGCTATGTAGACGACATCTTTGCAATAGTCCCAGAAAAACACCTAGAAGATGCATTAAAACTCCTAAATATGCAAGAAACGTCTATAAAGTTCACAATGGAGAAGGAATGTGATGGACAACTACCATTCCTCGACCTAAAAATCATCAAAACTAATAATCACCTTACATTTGGCATCTACAGAAAACCTACCCACACCAACAGCTATATAAAACAAAAGAGTTACAATCCCATTCCCCATCAGCATGCTTTACTCAACAGCCTTACACACAGATTGGTAAATGTACCAATGGGCAAAACAGAATACCAATGTGAACTTACTAAAATATTGGACATAGCTACAGAGAATGGATTTTGGGCAGAACTGGTGTACAAAAAAGTTAATAAGGCCAAAAATAGAAAGAGAATTAAAGAAGTCAGCATACTCACTCAAAACCAGAAAGAAAACAAGATCTACAAGAAGTTTACATACCACCCTACAACTTTCTACAAATTCCAGAGGCTCTTCAAACGACATAACATCATTCTAGCCCCTAAAAACAATTACTCTATAAAAAATATTTTAAATTCTAAATTAAAGGATGATATCCCACAAGAAAACAAACCAGGAATATATCAGTTCAGCTGTAGTGACTGTGAAAAAATCTACATCGGCCAAACAAAAAGAAATATAAAAACCAGGGCAAAAGAACACCACAGAAATATTAAACTCAAACAAGAAGACAAATCTGCAGTAGCTTGGCATTTTTGGAAAGAGAAACACACTATGAATAGAAGCCCAAAAATCCTCAAAAACATCACAATGAAGACAGAATTAAAAGTTTGGGAAAACATATATTTGGAAAAACAAGAACCGGGTTTTCAATTTGGAAATCCCGCCAGGCGATCTACTCATTCAGAGGTTCATCAAACCACCACCAGGGACAGAGACAACCACCACAGCAAGCAATGCCGGTAGTTGACCAAAGGAATTGACAATGGAAGCACATGGCTTCTGAAACATGTTTTCCGAAATAAAAAAGTAAGTGATGTAGTGTTACAAAATCGACTCAACTAAATTTTAATTTTTAAAACACATCAGTGTCTCAAAGTCCACCATATATCAGGATAATGCCAATAATTTGCTGCATTTATCTTTGATTATAGTTTTTTCGGTTTCAGGTACTGTCTGTGTTGCTAATTCTATGTCTGCTATGTATTCATCTATATTTCTGGAGTAGTTGATGCATGTTTTAAAACCCTTGTTTAGCATGTTCTTTTTGGATGTTGTGAATGTATGTTTTGTTAGGTTCACCACGTTACTGACTTTTGTTGTTTTTTTGTCTTTTTGCGTCTATTTTGAATGCTACAATTTTGTTCCCGGTGTAATATTTCAGTTTTCTTTATGAGTTTTTGAGTTTTGTTTATCATTACACGATTTAGTTTATCATGTAAGTTTATTTCCATGTTGTTCCACACTTCGAAACCTAACCTCTTTGTAAGTTTCATGTGCAAGTTGCATAATTCTAATTCTAATCTTATGGAGGTTGGCTTAGTGTTTGGACTTTTCTACTTGCATTACTTTTTTCTCTGCTGCTTTTTGGTGTATGGAATTATTCTGTTTTATGGTCTTACTAAAGTATTTTGGGGTTAGCTTTTGTTAGAATCACACATTAAGAAATTGGATGTCCGCGAAGATGTGTCTTCTTTTATTCTGTAAGCTGCTGTAGGGTTTTATGTCTGTCTTGGATTCTAATATATTTACATTGAAACTAGAAATATTTCTTACCTCTTCTGTGGCCATTTTCTTGCAGATGTTAGTTCACTTCAAAAGGTTTGTTATCCAATAATTATCAACAAGGAATAATGTGAAGTGATTTATACAGTGAAACTTTAAATTTATTACGTAACTAATTTAAGTCAAATGTGGACACTATAGTTTCACTTAGCTTTTTCCTGGATGCATTTCAAAGATGGTCATCTTTCAGTGTTTGACTGGCTTCAGAAGGGGAGAAATACCACCGGCAGACAACACATTAATATTATCTCCAAGAAAACCAGATGGCAGCACAGAGGTAATAATGAATGTAATCTTCCCTTCTGAAGCCAGTCAAACACCCACCAATGATGAAGATGAAATGCATCCGGGGAAAAAAATAAGTGAAACTATAGAGTCCATATTTGACTCAAATTAGTTAACGTAATAAATTTAAGTTTCACTGTATAAATCACTTCACATCATTCCTTGTTGATTGTACATAAACATTTTATTCTGAAGTATGCTGTGGAATTAACATTCTCTGTTCTATAATGTGGGAGTGAGCCATTAGATAAGAGCAATTTTATTCTAAGTTTCATGAAGATCTATGCAGATTATAAAATTGTACTTCTGAATGCAAAGTGTTACTTAACAATACACCATATAAGCATCATAATGCTTGAACATTATAGGTCTGCACATCAGGTTGTATAAGGTAGCAATTATACTGTTACTTGCACTATACAAGACCAATGAGGCATCAGTCATATTTTAGATGAACATAGGTAGTGAAACTTTCCAGAATCTACAACAGAATTAAGGTTGTCTGTGGAGACAGTTGTTTAACCCTTACGAGGGTCATTCCATAAAGTTTTGAGAATCAGCAACAAGGAATATTGGTAAACCAACTCAGTTCTTCTTGGTTTTAGTTTGAAGTTGCGATAGTAACGTGTGCCAGTCTGGGCATGCTCCAACAGTTTGCAGTGTCAGCACTGCTGTCTATATGTTGCTATGCCACACACTAGGATGCATCTCCAGCAAGAGCATTTCAACACTATGGTTTTCTATGACTTTAAACTCAGTTTAGGCGAGAGAGAATGCCTTGAGAGACCGCACATTACATTTGTGGATTTTTGCCCTTCACAATCCACCATTTATCAATGATTTGCAGAGTTTAAAGAGGTAGAGATTTCCTTAAAGATAAAGATTGCACAGGATGACCAGATTCAACAACAAATAAAAACATAGCAAAAGTAGAGCACATGCTGTGGGAAGATGATCATTGCCCATATATTAAAGAAGCTCTGAAAATTGGATTGACAGCAATCAGGATAATCCTTCAAGATAATCTTCATTGTAAGAAAAGTTTGTAGTCGGCAGATCCCCCACCAGCTCACAAATGAGCAGAAACAGGTGTGTGTGTGTGTAATGGTGCCAGGAAAAGAGAAAAATTTGATGGGGTTGATTAAAAATCATAATTATCATGAGACAAAAGCTGGATAGTCATCAAGTGACAGTCATCAGTCTGGACCTTTCGAAGATAGGATCCCCATCAAAATTGAGGCAAGCAAGAAGGATTGGCAAGAAAGTGATCTATTCTTTCTTCTCAGCTGGCGGTCATATTGTGAAAGTTCTGCTTGAGGGACAAAAGACTGTCACTGCCAGATGGTACACCACAAAATGTCTGCTGCAAATCTTCAATGAACTGAGAACAAAGCATCCTAAGTCTTGTCTGCATGGAATTTTGTTGCACCATGACAATGCCTTTGCCCATAATGCACAAGAAACAACTCAATTCCTGCAGTAGTCAGGAGTCAAATGCTTGTCCCATCCTCCTTTTAGTCTACCTAGTCCTAACATAAACATTTCCTCTTATCCCCCTCGATGCAGTTCAACAGTGGCTTGGGCAATTTTATCTTATTTTAACATTCTCCCTTGAAATGTTGACCCATTCAACTGTCAGTATTCGTCTTTGTTTCATTATGAAATTATCTGAGAAAGAGAATTGCATAGCTGTCATTAGTATTATATAGGTGCAAGAAGGATCCAAGGGGCATTTTCAACTTGTTAAAATTGCTTGCAATCTCACTTAGATTTGTTTATTAGACCATTAAATGATTCACCCATCTCTCTACTGTTCATGGCAGTGTAAGACCTGACCAGCTTCACTTGGTTTGATCCCCAGATGTACTCAAGAATGCTTGGGAATATACTTGTTAGGAAACAAAAAAATAATGGCACAGCAGCTTCAAATGTCAAAAATGAGTGTCTCTAGGCCATTAAGTCAAGACTTAGGACTTTGGACTTACTGCCAATGCGTAGGACATCTGCTCAGCACCCATCTTTTGAAAATTAGACTGGAAAGATCACATAATCTAATTAGATGGATTGCCAAAAGTCAACACTGCAGAAACCTTTTGTCAGATGAAAAAATGTCAGGTTTTTCCCTGGGTTCTTCATGGCCATCATCCACATGGATTGGCCATTGTCCAGTCCAGACTGAATCCTCCGGATTACAAACTGTGGGACATTTTGGAGACCAAGATCAGCTCTTTTGCTTAAAAAAATCCCTGCAGTGAGCAGTGGTGGATTTAGACATAAATGTCATACGTGCCACTATAAATTACTGGCCAAGGTGTTTATAGGCATATGTGAAGGCTAAAGGTGGACAATTTGAGTGAAATGATAGTGTTCATCAGAATTTGTTCTATTAAATAGTATATCATAATTTTAAAAAATGTTCTCATATAGTCCTGAAAATATACCTTGAAGTTCTGACAGAACTTACGATAAGACTAGATAGATCAGGCCCCATATGACATTTTTCTATTCCCCAAAATAAAAGAAGAAATTCTAGGTCAGCAATCTGAATCACTTGAAATTGCAGTAGTTACTTACAAAAAATATATTTACATTCTCTCCAAAGAAGAGGGATGTTAGGCATTATGTTTGAAAGGTTGAGATGTATTCTGTGCAGTGGAGAATACTTAGAAAAGATACAATGATCAGATCTAATTTTTAAAATGTTATCAAATTCATTCTGAAAACTTTAAGAGTGACCCATGTATTGGACTAGCAGTGAGAGCAGCTAATATTTGAAACAGGTGTTGCCATGTGCAAGCGGATAGCTGGTTGATGTTGACACCAGTTACTACTAAACACACTTTACTGAATACTAAAGCTCTCAAAGTAACACAAAGCGGTCACATCACTGTTGTCACACACTCAGAAGAGAACACAAGAATTTTATTTAAATAAAGATTAGATTATTATTTTAATTTATTTATTTTGGTTAATTATTTTTTCACAGCACCACAGGGTCACTACTCACACTTGCATTCTTTAATTGATTTGACTGCCCTGGGCCCCCTTATTTACATCCTGTATATAAGGCCTGGGTGGGAAAATACCAATACAGAAGTTTTAAAAATAAATATAATGAAACTAAAAAAAAAAAAAAAAAAGGTGATACAGGGGTCACTCAAATTTAATTTTAAGTTTATGTCTGAGAAAGATGTTAATTTAAACCATTCTTTATATTTAAGTAAATGAATTTAATTTCAGTAAACCAAAGTGTTCAATGGTTCTTATTAATTAATCCGGAAAAAATATGGTTTGCAGTGGATTAGAAACTCACACTCTCAGTGGTGGGAAGAAGATAAAAGGACCTAATAAGATTTAATCATTTACAGGGGGGGAGGTAAAATTTATGCTTAAAATTTGTCATTTAAGTTGGTAGGTCATATTGGATGATTACTGAAATTGGTGAAATGAAACTCAGTGTGAACAGGGTTCATGGCACTCAAAGTTACTCTGCTTTGTCTTCTTAAGTTAGGGAAAAATCCCGGAAAAAACCTTATTCATGCTACTCACCTAACCGAATTTGAACTCAGGACTGCTTGAATGTGAGACAGACAAATTTCTACTGCACTACACAAGCCGCCTTCTATTATCTTTATCCAAACTGTGATGAACAGTTTCTTTGAAGTTTGTTGCTTTACGCATGTTTTTGTTTCAAAGTTGAGCGATATTATTGTTCATTTCATATCATCATATTTCAGTGTAATATGATGCTACAGGAGATTTTGTTATGTAACTTAAGCTTCATAATTGCCTATATACCAATGACATAAACTTTCAGATTTAAACAAATTAGCTTTTAAATTTCAAAAGTTTTTCCTAGCACTTTGCCTAGTTTGTCCTATTTTCAGAGTTGTGAGCCATAACTGCCTGTATTGATAATTGGAGTGCTCTATGCTCGACTCTATGTGCATTGTACAATGGTTATACCAAAACTAATACCTCCCATTTCTTTGTATTGACTTTGAGTGTCCAAGCCAAGCATTGTTAGCATAGTACTAATTGTTAAACCTTCCCACTAGTTTTGTCATTTTGCAATAGATAGCAGCAACAGAGGAGCATTTCAAAATATCTACTTACATTGAGATGCCTACAAAACATGTGTGTGATTGAATTCCTTACTGTTGAACAAATTGCACCATTTGAAATGCATGGGCACTTGCTAAAGGTGTATGGAGATGCGGAGATGATGCAATAAAGTAATGTGAGGTGATGGATACAGAGCATTTCAGTAGCAGATAAGCCATGCCACCTCGATCAACTCATACATAGAGCAAATGTGTCAGTTGAGAACACTTGAAGATGAAACTAACCAGGCTGAGTCACGCCAGAAAAGAAGACAAACTTCTGCTTGCACCACCTACCAGTGGAATCATTGTCAAATTTGGCTGGACTGTCCTACCTTATAATCCTGATTTTTCCATCTCTTTGGGCCTATGAAAGTTGCATTATGCTGGCAACATTTTTCAGACTCAGATGATGTAGTTACAGCTGTAACACAGTAGCTATAGCATTCGCAAAAATTAAAGCTATATGGAGGCTGGCTGTACTGATGTCTGCAATGAATCATATGCTTGCCCCTCCTATCAGCATTGCCACTTCTGATACACACACTGTAGTGTCTGGACTGACAACATTATCTTCATTAATTACTCATGGATAAATAGTAACATATGATAGATGCCAATATTATAGTTGCACAGAATTTTACTTCCTGATCATGGCTGTACAAAAATCCTGTCTATGATACTTTACACAAACTATGCACCTTTCAACCTTATGTTTATCGTCACTTAACATCTATTTTAACGTCTGTAGAAATTACATCAAGTACTTCCTCACAACGCTATCTCAAATATAAGCATACATTGCAGTATGATACACAAACCATGCAGTTTGAAAAGAAATGAGTTAAAAGTTTAACAGTTTTAACAGCAGTGGTGTGTTATTTTATTTTACTATTAAAGTAACTCAGCATGTTAAGTCAAACTGAAAAATAGTTATATATAATGAAATTATATTTCTCTTTGTGATACAAGAGTGTGAGATGTCCATCAAAGCTGGGACAAGTGATTTTTCGATTAACAACTGCGAAGTGATACATTCTTAGGCCTAAGTCATTGTCAGTCACCCTTAGAAATACTAAGTTCAAAGTAAAGTGTCACTCAAGACAACTGAATTTCACGACTCAGGCATGCAGAACAGGAATGGCATTATGTAGACAATTATCAGTAACTTAAGGGATGAAAGTGACGACTCGCAATTAAGTGTTTTCGAATAAGATGAAGACACCCCTGAACTGTTTGCTGTACCATTGATGCAAAGTCTATTATGGGTTAACACCATCAAGGTAAGATTTTAATATTTTAAGGATGTTCAATGTGTTGCTTAGCTAGGGAAAATGTGGAGTGTGCCATGACGTGTGTAAAATGTGCTCTCACATACACAGTTACATCCAGCACATGCCCAATGTGTTTGGCAACAGCACTCCATATAAGCATTTGCCAGCATTCATATTTATGATGATTATAGCCTCAGCTGGTTTTGGTTTTTATGAGTGCATTGAGCAGGCTTTTGTTCATTGTTGGCAAAAGTTCATAACAAATTTGATGAATATGTGGAAAAATGACATATGTAGCTGAAATCTTGCTCTATTTAACTGTGTTATTTCACTTTCTGTATCCGTTACAGCGCCATGAAAATAAACTGGTGAAGTTACATTTGGAATGATGTAATGTGTACACTACCCCGCAAAGTATCCAGACACAAAGGATGCAATTCATATGAGCATAACAAATATGTAAAAATAATTTATTTAAATATAAGTACCTTTCTGCAATAACATACAAATTTATAACAGAAGGCTTGTCTATCTGCAAAAGTATACAACTAAAATTTATATTTTGGTTATTTTCAATGCTTTGGATTCCTCAAAATATCTTCATTTTGCCTTCAGAACAGCTTTACACACAGGAGGCATCCTCACCAAAAATGTTGCAGGTATTCAGCACTTATTTTTGCCCATTCTTGCTGCAAAATTTCCAGAAGCTCATTCATATTACGTGCTCTTCTGATCCTGATAGCTTGATCCAACTCATCCCAAACTAATTGATTAGGATTACAGTCAGGTGATTGTGAGAGTCAAAGCATATTCTTTAGTTCTTTTTTTTTTGACTCCAAACATGCACAACAAAGCTTGGAAGAGTGCTTAGGTCCATTAACCTCTTGCATGATAAATCCTTTGTCTATTAATTTACTTTCACAGGGGCTGGCAAGTTTGTACAGGATCTTGTGGTACCTTCTTTCTTTAGTGTTCCAGTGATTATTGCTAAAACACACCCACCTCCTTGCTTGACGGTTGGTTGCCTTTGTGACTAAAGAGTTGAAACTGAGATTCATCAATGAAAATCCTTGTTTCCATTTGTTTAATCCCCACTTTGCATGTTCTTTTGCCCAAAAGTAGGTACCTTTCCTACTTATTTTGAGGGCACAAAAGTGTTTTTTTTTTTTTTTTTTGGCAGCAACATAAAGTCCTGCTTTGATAAATCAAAAGCACACAGTTGCATAACTGAGCACGTTGGAGCACATTGTATTCAGCTGAGCTTGAATTTCAGGAACTGTTTTCACCCTGTCTCGCTTAGACTCTAATACACTGTATTTTTCCTCTTGTTGTGAAGTCACTCTAGGCCTTCCTGAATGTGGCCTGTTTCCTCACACTACAAGCAGATCATACACTGTAGACCAAGAGACTTTCATCTGTCTAATTGTGTACCTCTTGTTGTTCCATAGTGTGAAGATTGCAGCTTGTTTTTCCATGCCATATTTCCTTCTTCTGTTTGCCTATGGTTATGCTGCACTGACTGGGGTTTTCACTCCACTACACAAAGACAGCTGATACAAGAGCATTCTGCCAGTCACAGAAAACACTAGGAAGTATGTAACAATGGTCAAAAGCACCCTGGTCTCGTAATTGTACTAGCAGAGTGTACAATTCTAGCTGCAGGCCTGTATTAAGTTTTCTAACAGCAATGCAAATAATTGTTACAGTCATTTAAAAAATATGATGCTTCAATTTTAAATCAAATTAGAATTGATTGTATGCTGAAACCATTATTAAAGTCGTGTGGGGCTTTATTAGAGGTTTGTAAACTTCTCAAGGGTAGTATATATTATTTGGTTCACTTAATATCATTATTAGTCACTACATATTTCAAAACAAGATACTAAAGCAAAACAAATTATACTTGATCCAAAACAATTTGTCTTTTATAATAAGCTAAGTTAAGTTTTTTACATGAATTTTGTGTCACTTTGAAAGATTTACATCTTGGTTCTACAGAGTGTTTTGCTTTATATTTTAGGATGTGAATGAGGAATGGCTCTCAGATAAAGGAAGATTTGCTTGTGATGGTCTGAAACGACAACGCCTACTGACACCCATGCTGAAAAACTCAAAAGGAGAGCTGGTGAATGTGGAATGGGAAGATGTTCTAATAGCAGTAGGTAAAGCCATCAAAGATGCAAAAACCAACATTGCTGCAATAGCTGGTGGTCTGGCTGATGCAGAGGTAATTAATATCTGTAAATTAACTAAACATGTAACGAGAAATGGAGTACTGATGAGTCATACTTATTTATACCAAAACTTTTCCAATATTTAAAAAGTGAAGGTGAGTGTAAATAGAGTGACTCATCCTAACTCCATTATGAAGAATTCTTCACAGCTAATAGTGCTTCTGTATTTAATCTTTGAGAAATGCTATCTTAGTTTAATGTTGTTAAGTTAAAAACTATTACATTTCACCTGTACTTACTTAAGTATAGTCACAGCAATATACTGGAACAAACTGAATTAACCAAATCCTTCATGGTGAGATGAAGTTTGAAAACTCCAGACTCAGGCTACATTTAAAATCAATTAGCGAATATTGCCCTTGTGCTCTACAAACTCAAACACCCTTTATTCACTGTGAGATGTTTTATTTGCATAAATTAATTTATATTTATATATATATATATTACATATTGACTAATTTATTTATTTATTATTTACCTATGACACAATAAACTCATTTACTAAGTGAAGTATCAGTTTTAAAAGAACACTTTTAATTTCTCTATTAAATTGTCTTTTATTTGGTGTTTCTAATATTTCTGCTGGTAATTTGTTACACAATTAAATACTTATAGTTGTGAGATTACTTTCTGAAATGTTTCTCCTTCACATCTGAACATGGAGATCATTGTTTCTTTGCATGTCATAGTTGTGGATATCAATATTTGTATCTATTTTTCCTTGTCTTTTGATATGGTCTAGTTTTGCTATAAAGAGATAGGCTATGTTGTGTTCTCTAAAGTATGGTCTGCAAGGTGTTGCGTTATCTATTCCACATATACCCTCTTTTGGACTTTACATACCCTATCACTTTTTTTTTACAAAAGTGAATGCTCCCATTGAAATACATGTATTTCAAGTTTGTTGTTCTTGTTCCCAGGGCCCTGGACAGCTTCCTGTCTATTGTGAATGCTCCCATTGAAATACATGTACTTAAAGTTTATTGTTCTGGAACACACTCAATGTGCTGTGAGCTAGTCTTTACTTTTGCTTTCGTTGCCTAGAGAAAGCGGATACCTGCTGGAGAGTTGTCAGTCATTCTTACCTTCCATGACTGTGATATTCAGTTTTGTCTACTCATATTTCTTTTGCAACTTGTGACAGATCAAGTGTTTCTTCAACATTTGGGCTTAGTTTAAACAAATGAGTTGGTAGGCTGTAACACTACATCATTAAAAAAACACTTATGTAAATGCATTTTAGGAACAGTGAATTATTCCCATCTTCAACATGTTTGTCACAGCTTGTGTCAGTTGCTGTCCAGGGTATATTGCAGATTGGTGTGGTTACTGGTGCTGGGGTGATGAATCTTCAAGGGTGGCAGTAATTCAGAGTTCTTTATGTGGTCCTTTGTTTTAGTAATATGTATTTTTTCTCAACTGTTCAATTCATAGCACCTTGCATGCATAGGCAGAACCAAGAGAAACATGGAAATATGACTCGCAGCAGAACATATGAGATGTTTATACCAAAAGCAAATAGATAAATTAGCAGTGGCACACCATTTCTGGTCCTTTAATCTATATCACACCTAACATAAAACTTTTAAAACCAATAAAGAATTGTATGTGCAGAATAACTCAAAAATGAAAAGTCTGCTAACTACCATTTACATGGAACATTTTTTGAAAATTTTGATTTTCTCAAAAACACCTTTAATGATTTTGATTAAAATACCATATGATTAAGATACTTTCTTGACAAATGAAATATATATCTTAATTTTATGGATATAGCTTCAAAAGTCCTGTGTATTCTGGATGACTTTTGTAAACCATAAGAGATAGACAAAGGGTCAGTTGAATAAAAGTCAGTAAACTCTTTTGCTTACATTATTTTAAGTCAATTCTCATAACAAATTGAATAAACCATAAATCATTACTTACAATTCAGGCTTTACTGATTACTGATAAGTTATTGCTTTTACTTGTTCAGTAATTACTAGTTTTTCCAGCAAATGCTTAAAACTTGTTTGAATAATATTCAGTGATTACTTGTTAAGTATTTGCTGAAATATTTTTAAGTTTGTTGTAGAGTTGACTTGCAATTAACTATGGCAGAATTTTTACCCATACACCAGGTCAAGAGCTACAATAAGAAAAGGGATCTTAGTTCCAGTGATTCAAAGAAGCTTCTGAGGTTTGAAAGTGAAAATGTACATTTTTTAGGAAACTATTTTCTAAACGGTATGGATGAAACAAGGGGTGGAGCATTAAGCTCACATCAGAAAATTAACCTTTTTTAATGCTATTTAGTTGACCGGTTGCAGGAGATTTTGGTATTTACCATACCATGGTGTGCAAATAGAATTGAGGCAAAGGCAGGGGACTGGACAAAGTTTCCAACCTCAAATTTGAAATTCAAGAAGCGAAAAAGAATGGTCTTCTCGCTTTAGATTTCCTTCAGTTATTGTTGTACTTGTCTGTACACACATACAGATTGTTACAAGATACTGCTATATGCTCCTATCCAGCTATTCATTTGTTTATTCAGTTTATACTGAAAATTTTCCAACATATTACTTATCAATAAAAGTAAACTTATTCTATTCAATTAAAAATCAGTAATTACTTTTACTGTTCAGTATTAGCTTTTCTTGTCAAATAATTACTTATAATAGAAAGAGAATTAAAGAAGTCAGCATATTCACTCAAAACCAGAAAGAAAACAAGATCTACAAGAAGGTTACATACCACCCTACAACTTTCTACAAATTCCAGAGGATCTTCAAATGACATAACATCATTCTAGCCCCTAAAAACAATTACTCTATAAAAAACATTTTAAATTCTAAATTAAAAGATGATATCCCACAAGAAAACAAACCAGGAATATATCAGTTCAGCTGTAATGACTGTGAAAAAATCTACATCGGCCAAACAAAAAGAAATATAAAAACCAGGGCAAAAGAACACCACAGAAATATTAAACTCAAACAAGAAGACAAATCTGCAGTAGCTTGGCATTTTTGGAAAGAGAAACACGCTATAAATAGAAGCCCAAAAATCCTCAAAAACATCACAAGGAAGACAGAATTAAACGTTTGGGAAAACATATATATTTGGAAAAACAAGAACCGGGTTTTCAATTTTGAAATCCCGCCAGGCGATCTACTCATTCAGAGGTTCATCAAACCACCATCAGGGACAGAGACAACCACCACAGCAAGCAATGCCGGCAGTTGACCAAAGGAATTGACAATGGAAGCACATGGCTTCTGAAACATGTTTTCCGAAATAAAAAAGTAAGTGATGTAGTGTTACAAAATCGACTCAACTAAATTTTAATTGTTAAAACACATCACTGTCTCAAAGTCCACCATATATCAGGATAACAGACGAATACAAACCTTGTGGATGTAGATTGCCGTAAACATACACAACACGTGGTGAAAGGAACAGAAGATGGATGCTACAAAGGTAGGATCAAATTCAATATTCATTTACGAGGCTTTTAACGAAACCAACCACAAAAAGGATATAAAGTTATTCGAAAAACTATAAGAAAAGAAACACAAATTAGCCGCGGATATCCGGTTTCTAAATTTATGTAGAATTAAAAAGGCCACGCCAAAATTTGTCAGAAAAATAATAACGATAGTAAACTAGAAAAAGCAGCCGTCAAAAAAGTCTTGGAAATGGAGAAGAACAAACATTACAAAAGTAGAAGTGAGGTAGAATTACAGCTATATGAATTACACTTGAAACTAACCAAAAAATTAGGAAGCATCATTTGGGAAAATTTAGAAAGCAACCTTTTGGCTAAATTAAGCATCAAAATGAGAAACAAAACTTTAACGCAAAAACGAAAACTTGAAAAGCTGTGCAAAGAACAGGGGAAAAGAAAACCAATTCAAAAATCCACACCACAAATGAACGTCAAAAACCTATCGGACCAAACTTTCACCAAATCAGAACTGGATTTCTTAAACAAAGGAATCAAAACTTGCGTCGATTTTTCAGATAAAATTAACGATTACATTGCGGACGTACAAATAGCCACCCAGCACATAAATGGTATTGATAAAAGCATAATAAAAAGTGAATGTTGCCAAATTTTCAAAACAATAGAAAACAAAAAGAAAACTAACCCCCCAAAAAATGTAATAAGAGCATTAAAAAGCAAACCGGTAATTTATAGCAAAGCTGACAAAGGAAACACAATAGTAATTATGGACAAAACTGAATATGTAGAAAGAATGGAAACACTTTCAGAAAAAGAAGAATACTCTACAGTACAAAAGAACCCTCTAAACCAATGTATAGTTAAATTAAATGCCTGTATTCAAGAATGTAAACTAATAGACAAAAAAGAAAAATGCAAAATTAAAATTGATAAGTTCTGCCCAGAATTTATGGCCTTCCAAAAATACACAAGCCGGGAAATGCAATGAGACCAATTATAAACAATATAAGTGCACCTACATATAATCTAGCAAAATGGTTCACAAACAGATTCTCTTCCTTCCCTAAATTTGAAACAGCAAGTATAAAAAATTCTCTAGATCTGATCGATAAAATTAAAGACATAAAATTGGAAAAAACCGATATGTTAGTTTCCTTTGATGTTACTGCTCTGTTTCCAAGCATACCTACAGAAAGCATACAATCCCACATCAAAAACTGGTTACTTGCAATAGGGAAAACAACAGAAGAAGTCCGAGAATACATCATATTAACGAATCTGCGCATAAATCAAACTTTTTTCACATTTAACAGGAAATATTACAAACAAACATCTGATTTAGCTATGGGCAGCCTGCTGTCACCAATATTAGCAGATCTCTTCATGAGCACTATGGAAACTAGGATTAAAAAGGCATTCCCCTGGATGTTCAAAATATGGTACCGCTATGTAGACGACATCTTTGCAATAGTCCCAGAAAAACACCTAGAAGATGCACTAAAATTCCTAAATATGCAAGAAACGTCTATAAAGTTCACAATGGAGAAGGAATGTGATGGACAACTACCATTCCTCGACCTAAAAATCATCAAAACTAATAATCACCTTACATTTGGCATCTACAGAAAACCTACCCATACCAACAGCTATATAAAACAAAAGAGTTACAATCCCATTCCCCATCAGCATGCTTTACTCAACAGCCTTACACACAGATTGGTAAATGTACCAATGGGCAAAACAGAATACCAATGTGAACTTACTAAAATATTGGACATAGCTACAGAGAATGGATTTTGGGCAGAACTGGTGAACAAAAAAGTTAATAAGGCCAAAAATAGAAATAGAATTAAAGAAGTCAGCATACTCACTCAAAACCAGAAAGAAAACAAGATCTACAAGAAGTTTACATACCACCCTACAACTTTCTACAAATTCCAGAGGATCTTCAAACAACATAACATCATTCTAGCCCCTAAAAACAATTACTCTATAAAAAATATTTTAAATTCTAAATTAAAAGATGATATCCCACAAGAAAACAAACCAGGAATATATCAGTTCAGCTGTAATGACTGTGAAAAAATCTACATCGGCCAAACAAAAAGAAATATAAAAACCAGGGCAAAAGAACACCACAGAAATATTAAACTCAAACAAGAAGACAAATCTGCAGTAGCTTGGCATTTTTGGAAAGAGAAACACACTATAAATAGAAGCCCAAAAATCCTCAAAAACATCACAAGGAAGACAGAATTAAAAGTTTGGGAAAACATATATATTTGGAAAAACAAGAACCGGGTTTTCAATTTGGAAATCCCGCCAGGCGATCTACTCATTCAGAGGTTCATCAAACCACCACCAGGGACAGAGGCAACCACTACAGCAAGCAATGCCGGCAGTTGACCAAAGGAATTGACAATGGAAGCACATGGCTTCTGAAACATGTTTTCCGAAATAAAAAAAGTAAGTGATGTAGTGTTACAAAATCGACTCAACTAAATTTGAATTATTATAAGAGTTTACTGATTTTTATTCAACTGACCCAATAACTTATAACACAAAAAAATGTATTTCTCGTTAAAACACACAATTTGTTGTATATACATTTTTTGTACTGTTAACCATTTCTGAGTTATTTCCTGTTTTTGGTTTCAATTTTAAGATACTTATAAACTTTTCTCAATTCTTTTCATATCTCTTTTGTTTTACTCCTGACCATGCAAAGAGAACCAAATCTCAAAGTCAATCTTATAGCAACAGCTTTTAAAAGATTTGACTATCGCTTTAGCTTAAGGTATTCCCTTATTTCCCTCCTACTTATAAGGAACTAAGTAGTAAGGCCATTCCTGCTAATATTTATATCAATTAGTATGATGTAGATAAAAGTATAACCTTGTGTAAGAAAATGGTTTTCTTGCAGAACTGGTAGAAAAAGTTATGTGAGTGAAAAACATCACAAACTTGGAATAATGTCTGTAAACTTGGCATGTATGTCAGGTACTTTTTGTAAATGCAAGTTTTATAAATCAGTGAATAATGATTCCTTAATAACAGAAGCATAATTAACTGTAAAGTTATTTTCATTTTAATTTAACTAGTAAAATATTGAGTCAATGTTCATAATTATGTCAATCTCTAAAATCTTAAAAGGTTTTCAGAGTCATTTGTCTCCATCAGCATAATTTGGAAAATTATAATATGTCCTTTAATTAAATGCTATTTTATTATTGCTACTTTATTCAAAGTTATCAAAGATTAAATGTTTAAAACCTAAACATGGCAATATTTTAAAATATATCTTTAATTAATGAAAGCTATAGTTATATACCAGGTTTACCCTAAATATTTCACCATGTCTATATATTGGTTTTTTTAGTACCATTACTTTGACTGACAAGAGTGCAGGAAAACAAAACCAAATAAGTGAGCAGAATAATGCTAAAAATTGGCTTAATAAGGCAGTTGTAGGGGAGTTGAGTAGAGTTAAGTACCCCATTCTCTCTATAAATCAGTAGTAAGAAGGAAATCGTTACAGGGTCTATGATTATCTTGCAGTTTATCTTCCAGACCCTTAAAAGCATTATACTGGTGCAGTTTAAGCTCTGTTAGAGTGATTGCAAAGTTCTGTATCAGTCTCATACTTGGTTGGATTGTATTTGTACTTGCTCCTTGTATAAAATAGTAAATTGCTTGTTTAGAAGAGTTAGAATACATGTTGTTGTACTGCCCCTGTGTCTCCGGCCAAGATGTTTCATGATGTTAAAGAAAGAGAGGCATTCCATAATGAATTACACTGTATTTTTTTCCATTATTCTAGTACACTATTTGGCTCATTATGACAGTTGCAAGTTGATAGTACTTTGGTGTTCCCACAACTGCAACACATTTCTTCAACTGCAGTCATTACATGAGCGGATACCATGGATTGTGATCATTATGGGCAGTGCTGGACGACATAGTTTCTGGGAAAGAGAATGTAGCCGCTGCAAAGATTCACAGTCGATTGCTGGCAGTGTGTGGGGGAGTCTGCACTGTCTCGAAAAACTGTTTAAAACTGTGTGGATGGGTGGAAAAGGGGCCACTCAACAATGGAGAAAGGAACCACTTCTGGAAGCCTTGACTGTGACAACACCAGTTAACATTTCAAGAGTGGAGTGACTTAATCAGGAGATCAAGTGCATCATGTTCACAGAACTGGAGGTGGCCACAGGACTTCCCAGAAACACACTGCACCACATAGTTCATGAACATCTGTGGTTGGAGTCGCCCTCCGTGGTGTAATGGTTACCATGCTAACTTCATATATCCAAGGTTGCGGGTTCAAACCCGGCGGAGGACGATGGATTTTTTCGGGTGTAAAAATCCTTAGCATGGCTTCCTTCGGAAGGGAAGTAAAGCTGTGGGTCCCGTGTCGTAGATTTACGGCATGTAAAAGAACCTCAAGCCTGACAAGAGAGGCCTCTGAGCAAAATTAAGCGATCTTTCACGCTCAATTTAGAATGGGACGCTGAGAACCAAAGCAGTTAAAGAGCGTCCATAAATAACAGGCCATTTCATTTTTCTGAGGTTGGGGAAGATCTCTGCCAGGTGGGTCCCCAGATCCCTGAATGCAGATGTGCAGTGATCTTCTCCAGCGCCACAACCAGGATCCAGTGATGAGACCTGGCTTCACTACCATGAGCCAGAAACCAAATCTCAATGAATGCAGTGGAAGCATAAAGGCCAAAGAAGTTTCAGCACCCTCAGTAGCAATCGTATGGTCACAGTGTTTGGGAACATGGATGGAACCAAAACACAACCTTAATAGGATGGCATATGTGGTGACTTTGGATTTGCACTCTGCAATTCTAAAGAAATGGCCAGGGAAATGGGCGAAAAGTGTGCTCCTTTAACACGATAGTGCTCATGCCCACATGAGTCAGGAAACCACGGCTGCCATTGCTAAGATGCAGTTCCAGGTGCTGCCACACCCACTGTATTTGCCTGACTAGGCTCCTTCAAATTGCCACTTATTCAAGGCTATGAAGAGACCTTTGAGCAGACAACAATTTGCCGACTTAGAGGAATTGCAAGCAGCTGTCCTGCTGTGGGTGTGACAGACTCCAAAGAAGTGGTTCCTGGAGGGCTTGCAGAGCTTACCACACCAGTGGCACAGGTGTATACAGCTCAATGGAGTCCATATTGAGAAAGAAAATACCTGATGAGGCATAGACATTCTAATTGTTTGTAAAAAAATGACATTATGAAATGCCCCTTATATATTTATATATATATATACATATATCAGAATGGCAATACTAGCACTGTGAATTTCCACAGTATAACCCTCTTGCTGCTTAGAACATTGCTACCTGCAAAACAGAATACAAAAGAAAGGTAAGGAAAATGAGACAAGTGGGCAAGTTGTGTGCTGGCACTGCCCGTAAGCAGAGTATGAGTCATTTAAGTTCAGTTGAAGTTGGGTTTCTGTGTGTGTGCATCTTGTTCTTATTCTTATAGTTATCATTACAGCTTTCATTGTTTGTATTACAATAATGGCAACACTGCCTCTCAGTCACACAAAATGTCACATCTCTCCTTCATTTAGTGTGATATAAGATTACAACATAAAAAATAGAGGAAGAAATTTCAAATTTTATACTGAAGCAAGTAAAGTTCTTACCCCAAGGAAACCTTGAAGCATAAATATGAATCTTTCATAAATGTAGATTACATCATATTGCTTTTATCTTACCCAAACTGAGCTCTGCATGTTTTGCAATCCAATCTTTAATTAAACTTATAAATAAGAGCATACAAGCAGCAGCTCATTATGCACATTTTCATTCATTGATGGCTTATGGAATAATATTTTGGGGAAATACAGTAGATGGGAAAAAAAAAAAAAAAAAAAAAAAGAATAATGGCAGGGGCAAGATCAACTCACTGTAAGCCACTTTTCAAAATGTTTGGAATTTTACCATGAGCCTGTGAATATATTCTAGCCATATTGTCATTTATAAAAATTAACCCAGAAAAGTGTACAAAAATGCAGATATTCATAACAAAAAGACCAGACATAAGCAGGACTTATATAGACCAATAAATAATTTGCAGTTATTCCAAAAAGGGGTTTACTACAAAGGAATAGTTTTGTTTAATTCACTTCGCTCTTCTATAAAAGAATTGCAGATGAACAAAAACAAGAGTTGCATAGGTAGAGTCAGACTGAAAAATTCAATGCCATAGCTGGGATTTGAACCACGGATCTCCCGGTCTCTAGCTGGTTGCTCTACCACTGAGCTACCATGGCAACATGCCGGCATAGCATTGAATTTTTCAACTGACTCGCATGTATCCCTGTAAACCACAAAGTGATCTCAAATTAATTTGAGATGACAACCACAATGGCGACTTACAATGTTTTAAGTACTTAAAGTCCCAGGATTCATAGTATAGCCAACTATTATGGTCAATTGGTATTGTCATCTCAAAATAGTTTGAGATCACCTTGTGGTTTATGGGATACATGAGAGTCAGTTGAGAGATTCAGTGTTATGCCAGCATGTTGCCATGGTAGCTCAGTGGTAGAGCAATACCAATTGACCATTATAGTTGGCTATACTATGAATCCTGGGACTTTTAGTACTTAAAACATTGTAAGTCACCATTGTGGTTGTCATCTCAAAATAGTTTGAGATCGCCTTGTGGTTTACCGGCATATATGCGAGTCAGTTGAGAAATTCAATGCTATGCCAGCATGTTGCCATGGTAGCTCAGTGGTAGAGCAACCAGCTAGAGACTGGGAGATCTGGGGTTCAAATCCCGGCTATGGCATTGAATGTTTCACTCTGACTCTACCTATGCAACTCCTGTCCTACACATGGCTTGTGTGAAAAAACAGTTAAACCAATACCAATTGAACATAAACAAGTTTAGATCAGAATTAAAAAGATAGCTTATTATTCACACCTTAAATACAGAGGAGGATTTTATGGGTAATAATGTAGCATTGTAAGTATAATAAACATTAATATTCTAAGAATGCAGTGTACGAGTGGGTTTTTGGAAATACACATGTAATTGTAAATTATGCAAAACTGACACCTCTGAAAATTCATTGAGCATAGAATCTAATCTCATAAAAGGATCTACAAATGATGTGTGTGTGCACGTGTGTGCATAATGTACTAGGATTATGAATGGCCCCCCATTAAAGTATGGCAATAGATGATTGAGAGTATTAATGTTTTGAACAGGCTCTTGTAGCTTTGAAAGACCTGCTGAACAAGATGGGATCAGAAACCTTATGCACGGAGCACACATTTCCTTTGGATGGCTCGGGTACTGATTTCCGATCCAGCTACCTTCTGAATTCAAAGATTGCTGGTAAGTTGTGTACAGTTAAATTCAGACATGAAAATCACAAATGCCAGTATTGGTGTACAAAATAAAAGCTGAAGGTTCTGCAAAAGTTTGATAAACAATTACATTTCCATAATGTGTGTGATTTTATGCTGTATTATGTGCAAATCACTGTAATGTAGTCTGCAATTGGACAACTGCAGTGTCACTGGCTAATCATTATAAACTTAATAGCTCATAGAAAATCTATGCCAATGGTAGCAAAAGTGCTGATGTATGCGAGCTATGTGATGTCTGTAATGTGGGCAAATGATCTTGTATAATCTTCACCAAAGAAGCTACAGTCAGTTTCTGTAGCCTATATTGTCAGATTAATAATATACAGATTTTGAAATATTTGCTTTAATTGAAACAGAAACCAAGGAAGAAGCACACTGACAAAATTTGTAAAATCATTTCCTCAAACCTCTTCATATTAAAACAAATGGCAAAACTTGTTAACTTAAATGTCTTATTAAAATTATTTGGATTAGTATACCCACGTCTTTCATATTATACTGGATGCAATCAAAGTGCAACTATAAATATATAGTAGTCATGCATGCTATAGGGACAGAAGAAAGCAATAATACAAATGATCAAAAACATGAACATAACTTAAGAAGTAAAAACAAATTTTCATGTAATTTCTCACAGGTTGGAAATGTAAAAAAGTAAGCCATCAATAGCTGAATGTATTCTATATAACAAACTACCACAAAAAATAAAAAGCATAAAATGTATAAGTAGGTTTAAAAGGCATTTAAAAAGTACTGTATTTAAGGGAGGCTGTACTTGATTGAAGAACAATGCTTAAATTATTTTATTTCTACTGTTTGTTTCATTGATATGCTGCATTTAACATCTAGGTCATATTGGTAGCTTCTTTGGAATAATTTCTCTGGCAATGGTGTTCACTCATTTACTGTTAATGTTTAACTTTAGTGAATTATCTTTTAACTTCACATGCACACATTCACACTCTCATTCATACATCCAGACTCTGGGGTGAATGGGGAATAATTTTATATATATACATATTTATAATTAATTACTTAATTTAAATTCTTCTATGCTATAAAAAGCATTCTCTAATAAATACTTTTTTACAGATGTTAACATACACTTGTTATTTTTAATACTTTCAAGTTCTTTGGGTAATTTATTAAATGGCTGTTTCCCCATACCCATTACATCTCGATTATTTAAAGTACCCCTCAGTGTCAATCTAAAATATTCATTATTGCTCCTTAAGCAATACTTGTGTACATTATTATTGTTTTGCCCCTCGTTGTGTAGTACAATACATTTTATACTTTCTTATATATACATTCAGCGAACAGTTAAAATCTTATAATTTTTAAAAATTTGTCTACATGAATGTTGTTTTATCTATTTTCTCCATTATTCTGAGTGCTTTGTCTTGTAATGTGAAAACTTTTTTTGTGTCTGTTTCTGTAATATTTCCGAAAGAGTAAGTCCATACTTTATATGTGAATAAATGAATGCATAGTAGATTTGCTTAAGAGTTTCTCTGTCCATAATATTCCTAGCTTGTTTCATAATATATGTATATATAGGTGTATATATATATATATATCTTTATGTTTTTAATGATATGTGTTATGTATGACACATGCTGCGACACTTGTAGGCCGTGGTCCATTGGGTTTTGAAGTTCCCGGCATTTCGCCAAGGACTGCACTTGACATCTTCACAGGTGATCCGATAACTGGTCAGAGCTCAAATGAATTCTTGCTGCGGAGAGCGCATTTTTATACAGGGCCGGCAGGTGGAGCCTGTTACTCTCTGTGCTGTGATTGGCCCGCGTGCATTTGTGGGCCGTCTTGTGTTTTGCTTTTGTTTGTGCCAAAACGTTTGCTTTCCAACAGGTATCCAGGCCTTGTTAAGGCGCATAGCTTCTTCCTTGCGATTAAAGTTATTTTCATGTTTGTATATTTCTATTGCCTCCCTGTGTAAACGGGCATGGTAGTTAATGGAGAAGACAGAACTTTGGTGTCTTTATAACTTATGACATGTCCAAATAATAAAGAGTGTTCTGCTACTGCAGATTTTTCCATTTGTCCTAATCTACTGTGCCTTTCATGTTCTTTTAATTATGTTGCCTGCGCAGTGGACATGAAAGGCACAGTAGACTAGGACAAGTGGAAAAATCTTAGCTTGTTTATTTCCTGCATTATATTTTCCTCTGTTGCTTCAAAACTTCCCATGCTGTGTATTTGTCCCAATGTTTTGAGGTTTGGAGAATTGATTAATGTTGGCTTTTGTGCATTTATATGACTCGCTACATTAATATAATAGCCGTTAAAGATACAACATATTTCATTCGGATTCTTACTATCCTTTTCCCCAATTTTAATAACAATATTTTCATCCTGATAGCTTTTCCTCTGCTTATGCATATTATTTACTATTCTCCATGTTACTTTTGCCTTATCTGATTTTAACACTAATTCCCTGTTTTGTAACCTTTCTATTACATTTCTAAATGTTTCATTATACTTCTCAATTTTTTTAATGATTCCTCTCCCATATGTGGACTTTTTATTGAGTTTAGAAATTTCATTTTTCCCCATAAGTTTTTTACGCCTTTCGTCATCCATTTCTCGTCTTTAATATGTTTTATGTCTGACTTTAATTTTATCTTTTTTAAAGGTACTATTAACATTTAATCCCTGTTAAATTATATTATTAAAAATTGCACATTTATTATTAATGTTCTCTGCTCTATATACATCATCCCAGGTTACTTGTGAAAAGAATTCCTTAAGCTTACCTAAATTTTGCTTATTTATTATTCTTTTGTATTCAAAAATATTATTGGGCACTTCTCGTTTTACCTGTACTTTTAAAAATTGACCATAATGGTCCCCTATTCTAGCTTTAATTATGTTTGATTCCCACTTATTTTTGGGTGGATTTAGGAGTATATTATCAATGCAAGTTTTTGCTTACTTAGTCACCCTAGTGGGTTCATTTGTACAAATTTTCAAATTTTGCCTTTCCACAGTTTCCATTAACTTATGTTTTCTCAAGTTATTGCTTAGTAAGTCAATATTAGTTTTTGCTTGCTTAGTCACCCTGGTGGGTTCATTTATACAAATTTTTAAATTTTGCCTCTCCACATGTTTTCTCAAGTTATTGCTTAGTAAGCTGATATTAGTTTTTATATAGCTACAAAACTGTAAATATCTTTAGCTCCGTAAAAAGAAAGTATAAATCTATAAGGGTTTTAATGTTAAAATTGGTGTATGTATATGAGTATAGGTGTATATGTAATTACCTGGTAAACCCATTTGTGTGGGTGTTCAAGCATACATTAATTCTTTATTGATGGTGCTATGAATTACTATGCAACTTCAACAGCAGATAATGAATGAGTGATCAGTTATTCATGTGTATTATGTATACTGCATTTTTAAATCCCCTGTCTTTGAATTCATTGTTTATCACAAGTAAAACCTTACTGTTTCATACTAATACAATTCTTTTTGTTGCTCATACAAACTTATAAGCATGAAGGATTATCAAAGATACAAATAGAAAGCGCACTGTGTGCACCCCCCTCCCCTTTTGCTTCTCTCATGATTCTATGTACAATAGATACAATGTGTAGTTTGAATAATGCATAAAATAGTTCAAAGTATTCAATTGTATAAATTAGCCAGTTCTAGTAATGGCCCCCTAATCCTAAAATATGGCTTTGTTCTCTTCATTTAATAAAAGGGGCAGGGATATAAAAGGTGTGCCTGTTAATAAACATTACTCCCCCTTTGCATTAAGCTGATGTAGCACAATGGAGAACTGATAAAAGCTATAGGAGTGTAGTGCAGATGGTTTTGTGCATACTATCTTTCTTAGTGTGTTTCTGAACTCCTTTTGATTGCCAGAAATCGTGCCCAGTTAAAACCAAGGGCATATGATTTAAAATATATTGTAAAATCAGAAAAATTGTTTGTAATGTGCTTCAATTTAATGAAAGACACATTTATTGTGATTGTTGTACATACATACATGAGTTTTTGAGTAGCACAAAAGGTTCAATGAAAGTTGGAGGAGGTGGAATATCTGAACATCTAAGTAGTCCAGTTACATGAAACACCAATGAAAACTTTGAGAAATGATTGAAATTATGCATATAGATTGAATAGTGAGCATCAGGAAGATAGTGTATGTGATGAACATTGATAAAGATACCATACGCAAATATTGGGTGAGGAATTTAACAAGAGAAAACTGTAGGAAGATGTCCAAAGAATTCTCACTATGAAACAAAAGGACAGCCAGAAAGAAATTTGCTCCAAACTTCCTAAAAATGTCTCAGCATCTGATGAAACATGGATCTTTCAATATGATCGTGAAGCATAAGACAAATAAGTGCCCTGGAATGGTTCCAGTTAACCAAGAATGAACTATTTGAAGTGCTAATGGATGCTTGTTTGTGAAAATTGGTTACCTCAGGGTCAAACAATTGACCAATATTATTATATTGAAGTTTTGAGAAAACTGAGAGGATGAGTGATACAGAAATGGCCAGATATCTTTGGGGGGGCCCCCTAAGATCTTCCATCATGAACACTGCCTTTGCTGTGAAGACATTTTTGTGTGTCCCAGTTCATGAACATCTCCCATTTTCATCAGATCTGGCTCCATGAGAGTTTGTTTTCCCCAAAGTAAAAACTGTTTTAAATCTGTGGAAGAGGTAAAAGCAAAAACAGTAAAACCTGTTATGGCTGATGTCAATGACGTAGCTTTGCTATGAACAATGAAATATCCACATGCAGAGTTAAGGTAGTGGGCATACTTTGAAACGATAAAGTGAAGTTGTAAGATTCTTGTAATAACTTATACTTACAATATCAAGCCAAACAGATTGAAACACTGATTTAGCTCAACTCTTATAAATTTACTATATGAGGTTACCAATACCAGTACATATATTTTAGTCTATGCACACATGTGAGCCCATGCACTTTCATGTACTTGACAATGTCTGATAATTTTGATTGAAAAATCTTAAATTTGTTTAAAATATTAATATGGTGAACAAAATGTATATTTTGAATTTTCTTCATGCTTTATTAATAATTGAAAAGCCACAAATGGCTCGCAAAGCTAAAGATGAAAAATGCATATCTTATTAATAACCTAACTATAATTTGACAATATTTTATGTAATATTAATTACTATTAATTACTAAATATCCACAGCTTTATATTAAATCATCTCATATTTTAAGCTACCATTAATTTGTTATAGCCATGAATAAGCTATGCATCACATATATTTGTTTTTTTCACAGTGTTGTGTTTAGCAGTGCAAGATACAGTTGTCTTTTGTAATAATAAAACCTAACTAATTCATTTAATGTTAGGTATAGAGCAAGCCGATCTAGTTTTACTGGTTGGCACCAACCCACGATTTGAGGCTCCATTGTTCAACTCTAGAATCCGAAAGTCATATCTTCATAATGAACTGGAAGTTGCAGCCATAGGACCAAAAGTTAATCTCACATATGAGTATGAGGTAAGTAGTCATCAGAATCTCACAAAGTTAAAAATCCATTATAGAAATTGCAGTTATTTGTGGAGAAGACGACAATGGTACATAAACAACTTGCTCCACTGAACACAACACTCATTAGGCTTTCATGGAACGAACAACCACCCTGGTGTTTGGTTGATGATTGCATCTATTTTACTGCTTCACACTTATTAGTGTAGGGCCTGGAAAATGACGAAGTGACTGCTTTACAAAAACACTGCAAAAATTAAATAAAAGTGCTCTTAGACCAGCACTAGGTGTATTAAATGGTTTTCCACCTGTGAATTGCTTACCAAGTATGCAAATTTGCCTTCATACTTTAACTCTTTTAGTGCCAGTCTGAATAGCAAAATGCTGTCTGAAAAGTGCCAAGCAATTTTAGAGGAGAATGCAGGATTGTAAATTATTAGTAATAAAATGAGTAGCAAATGACATAGCTAAATCCTTTTGCATTTTTATTCAACCTTTTAGTCGACTGTATAGTATGCATTATGTGGATGAGATGTCTCTTCACTATTTTTAAAACATTAAAAATTAAAGAAAATGTTTAAAATAAAATTAAAAACCCCAAAATAAGGCATACAAAACCATACTACTTGGAAAGTTCAGGCTAATTAAATGAAAGCCCAGATCATGCACAGGTATGCACATCCACGCAGGCACGCGCACATTACATTCACACACACACACACACACAGACTGGCTGGCTGGCTGGCTGGCTGGCTGGCTGGCTGGCCGACCGACCGACCGACCGACTGACACACAATTTTGTGTTGCTTAGCTGAAAAGTTGATTCACATCGTCTGGTTACACCTCCATAAATCCATTTTGATACTATGCTGATTATTTCATGCACACAAGCGCCATGTTATCAAATGCATTTTCATCGCTGAAGCTAGAATATATATCTTCCTCTCTTACGGTGATGTCGGAAATGCTTTCATCAAGGGCTGTAAATTCAAAAGAACTCTATTTCTTCTAATACATTGTGAACTGCAACTCTTTATTTTCTCTTTGGTTTGTAACCTTTGGCTAGATGATGCCATGTTTCAACCAACATAAACACCCATCAGAGAAATTAAATTTTTAGATAGTTTAGCACTTTGGAGTGTAAAGTTAAGGTCCTGAAATGCTCCAGAAAACCTTTCTCTTTGGCTGTAATGTAGAAAGTACACAGACTTTCCTGCTGGAAAGAGTTAAAACATATGAGAATGGCATCACGGTTAGATCGTGATTGGCAATTGTCGCAGAATTTTCGGATCATGATTAGATCGTGATTTGCACTAAAAGACAATAAAGACAAAATAAAAGACAAAACTTCAAAAGCATTTTAATATAGCTTGCATCCAATCTGTAAACACTTTTTTAACCAGAAAGTGGTTTGAAATTAATGATGTTTGTTGTGCTTTTTGGCAAGTTCCTCTACATAGAAACATTTTCTGATTTATTAAAAGTATTTGAGTGTGTGACTCATGAGCGGTTGGTCACAAAACTAGAATGTTATGGAGTAAGGGGTAAAATGCACGAGTTACTTTCATCATACCCAGAAAGTGGCATGCAGTGTACAGAAATATTGGCAAAATGAAAATCCCATATGTACACTTAAATCAAAGAATGATGAAGTGAGAATGGGAGTTCCACATGGCTCAGTATGTGGTCGTCTCCTCAACTTTATACCATATTTATCCGAATACAAGAAACTCCCATCTTTCAGGACTTAATTTTGAAATTTAGCATATTATGTACGTGTATAAAAAGAATTTTTAAATGCTGTATATTTTGAACAAACCAATGGACACTTAAAGTTGATTAAGCCCCTTATTTTTATTTTATTTTATTTAATTTATTTATTTTACTGAATTTGAATTTGCACAGAAATTCATGTTTTTAGCAGTTGACTGAGAGCAGAGTATAGATTGTATGGTATGGGTGTGATAGTACAACGTGACAGCGATGGCAGCATAATGATGGATATGATTTTGTAATTGCACCACATTTAATGTTTTTACCTAATTTGAATTCATGCAGAAATTTACATTGTCAGTACATTTGATACCCATCATGAGCACAATTTTCAATTTTGTAAGCGTCCATTAAAAATTTCGTAGATAACATTTCTTGAAATGCCTTGAGGAAATGCCTCTGATAACAAAGAAATTCTGAAACATCTGTTCTCTTTCACTTTTTTTTTTAGTTTCTGCACCAAGTCATCAGTGGTCAATGAGGGTCGTCCATTCTATGCCTCATTATGAACATTCTTTCGGCCATGTTTGAAAGTTCTTGCCCATTGTGTACCATTCCAGCACTCATAATGTTTTATCCACACACTTCATAAAGCTGATGGCAAATGTCAACTGCTTTCATGCCTTTAGCACTAAGAAAACGAATAACACCACGGACTTCACAGTTTGCAGGATTCTCAAATGGTGTAGGCAAAAGCAAATGTAAACATGATCGTTTGTTGCTGCAATGGCATCTGTGGCTTCCAACAAATGCAGATACATAGTGTGCATGCAAGGAACACCAACCGCAGTGCTGCAGAGGTGGGATTTCAAAATGGTGCTTACCTGAAAAGACGCCTCGTATATACAGTTACGTTAATTAAAAAGTAATATAAATTTTGATACATTGAAGAAAGAACATTATTCATATAACACTCGATGTTGCAATTATGACAAAAGTTGCAACAGATAAAGATCCCTACACGAAAGGCATATTGTTGTTCAATAAGTTATCAGAACATATGAAATCTGCACAGGGTAATTGATTTAAAGCTGTTGAATCACCTGATGGACAGATGTTTATTCAGATTTGGTGAACTACAGTACCTGTATACTGAATGCAAGCTTTTGTAATATACCTATGATGCACTGTAAATATGTAAAATTGGATTTTGGGAAATAACTTGTAGATTTCTTGAAATTGTAACATAATAGAAATGTAAACCACGCGTGAAACTGTAACTTAACATATGTAAATATGAATGATGTGTAGCTTCATTGCAACCAAGCCTGAAACATGCATTCCATGTCTATAGGTGAAATAAACTATCATCATTGTCATTGTTGTCATTATTGATATTACTTTAAATGCTGACATACATTGCCATCGTATACTGGATGGTGCAGGTGTAAAATGAGAAACAGATTGGGAAAAGCATTCACCATGTACTGAAGATGTTGAAAGTGGCCCTCTGCAGCATAAATAAAACTCCACTTCCATTTCTTAACCCTAGAACTGGTGCGCCTAAGTTCTTCACAGGAGCAGGCATGCGGTGTACTCCATTCCCCATATCCATTTTCATCATATTTACACACTTTAAAATGTGAATGTGGTTATATTTCAAACCTACATCCTTTATTAACATCATATTGTTACATTTTATAACCATTATTACTAACCGTTTCCAGCTGTACTGGGTTTGCATGACATGCAAATATAATCACAATGTAGCACACTGTAGTGAAGACCTGGTATACAACTGTCTAAAATAGAAGTTAACATGCTGATATTAAACAATCTGTTTAACATCTTAATCAGAAAATGGCTGCATATACAGCATCTTCCAAGTTCTTTATTTGAAAAATTTCACTACATTTGTTATGAATGTTGATTCAGTGGAATATTCTAATACTTCAAAATGCAGATTCTCAGTCTTTGTTGCATGAGTCATACACTTATGTAATATGTGCGGCTGTTTAAATGCAAACCTTTGACAGAAAGAGCCTTTTATAGTAGAGGCAATGTCTTTGGCAAGTCCACAGAAAATGCACCTTCCATGTTTTTTCGAAGGATTATTTAAAGGGAGATGATCTGCAAATTGAGAATGTAAATCTATTGAAAAAACTTCTTGGCTCTTTATGGTTTTCTTGATTTAAAAAAAAAAAAACTTGAGTGTTTATGCCAGCAACATTCAGTGAGGTATAGAACACTGCCATTGGCTATCTTCGTGTTTGCTGCACAATATTACATGCACCACACAGATAATCAACAGTATCTGCTACCCTTTTTGTCACATTGTAATCCACGATGATCTTTGGCTTGTTAATATTAGTGTAAGAGATCCATGCATTGTTGAGAGTAAAAAAGATGGCTCAATTTTTTTTTGGAACGATCCCAAGCAACCACATACGAGATTTCTGGTGAACAAAGCGGTGCAGGGGTGGGTTTTCTCTGGGTTCTCTGGTTTCCCCTGCCATCACATTCCATCTTCATGTATCATTACCAGTGGTGCCAGAGCAGTAAAAGCGGGCGTTAAACACTACAAAAAAAAAAAAAAAAAAAAAAAAAAACGAACAGGATGTAATCATCACAGAGAGCATAATTCAGCTTTAATTCTGTTTTCTCTGTTTCTTCTCAGTGATTCCATCTATACTTCCTCCTTTTTACTTTAATGCACAAAGTCATCAACAAGAATTATAAAGAGGGTATGTTAAGAGTGTCTCTGCAGTAAAGTAGTCAAAATGCTGAATTAAAAATGAAAAACATGCTGGGTTCGATTCTAGGCTAATGAAGCTATTCTTATTCCCCACCCTCAAAAGCCTGGAAATATAAATATGATACTGAATGTGTGTTAAGTTAATCAAGAAGTACAGTTTTAATGTACACCTCAAATTTAAACAGTCATTATAGAAGGTCAAAGTGGTAATAAGACGATATTACCTAAAACAGCATGTAAATAAATAAAAACAAACAAATAAATAAAATGATATAGCAGAAAAAAACATATGCAATATTAGATTTTCAGAGATGGTATGTACAGTATAAAAATAAAATAAACATGTAATTAGGTACCTGTATTCCTCTTCAGTAAACTATATTCAAGACGTTAAGTCAACATTTTCTATCAGTATTTGTGGTATATTTGAGTTACATAGATAAGATAGGTATATTAATATGTGCACAACAGGAGAGTATGGTCTGTGCTTCTTGAAATAATTTATAAACAAATCTAAAATCAATTATTACTTAACATTCTTTATGTTCTAACACTTTTGTAAAATTCCTTTTTGCACCCTGTGGGGTCGTGTTTTAGTCTGAAATTACAGATTTGAAAAATTAACTTAATCAGATTTTGGTGGATTTTTTTTATTTATTTATTTATTTTTATTTTATTATTTAGGACAAATTATAATATTGAATCTAATATTTTAACACTGCCATCTAATACTAATGAAACATATACAAAATAGTTATAAGAATGAAATTAGCATTCTCGTTACCTTTGTCAGATAACAAGGGAAACTAAATACTGAAGGAACGGTGTCAGGGTTTAGCATCATGTTGCCTTTATTCTCATGGAAACAATTTTTTGCAAAATGCACTGAGTATAGCCTGCAATATTTTGATGACACAAATTTGTTACGTCAAACCAGGAATATATCAGTTCAGCTGTAATGACTGTGAGAAAATCTACATCGGCCAAACAAAAAGAAATATAAAAACCAGGGCAAAAGAACACCACAGAAATATTAAACTCAAACAAGAAGACAAATCTGCAGTAGCTTGGCATTTTTGGAAAGAGAAACACACTATAAATAGAAGCCCAAACATCCTCAAAAACATCACAAGGAAGACAGAATTAAAAGTTTGGGAAAACATATATATTTGGAAAAACAAGAACCGGGTTTTCAATTTGGAAATCCCGCCAGGCGATCTACTCATCCAGAAGTTCATCAAACCACCACCAGGGACAGAGACAACCACCACAGCAAGCAATGCCGGCAGTCGACCAAAGGAATTGACAATGGAAGCACATGACTTCTGAAACATGTTTTCCGAAATAAAAAAGTAAGTGATGTAGTGTTACAAAATCGACTCAACTAAATTTTAAATGCTGAATGGACTCACTTATAAACAGCAACAAACGAATAACTAGCATAGCAGACTTATCCAATCATTTGCAGTGTTGCTACATGCAAAAAACTAATACTGGGGTACTTTATATGCTCTTGGGTTAATCAAATATAGTTTTACATAAGATGCTACCCGGTGATCCAAAAAGGTCAAAACCGGCTGCATGGTGTTTTGCCTGTCCACACCCTTGGCGCTAGGTGCTGTCTGTCACTATCAAGAAGGGTGTTGATGAAACCATGCAACATTTTTAAAATTACTTTTAAAGGCTTTGCTTACCAATGTTATTAAAGGAAATGCTGAAACTGGCCACTGCCATTGTCCATACATTTTGGCACCTCTTTAGGAAACTATCCATCACTCGCTGTAGTTCACATTGAGAAATGCTGGCAATTTCCTGGCAGATATTTTGTTTTAATTCCTCTGGGGTGTGTGGATTTGTCTTGTACACTTTATGCTTTAAGTTACCCCAGAGATAGGGGTTTAGGTTGGGGGACCGAGGGGGCCACAAATCTCTACTAATAATTCTGACCTGAAACATACTTTCAATTGCTCTCATCGAAAGATTGATCATATGAGCTATTGCAGAGTCTTGTTGAAAAAAGGCAAAATCACACTCCCTGTCTGTTAATTCTCTAAAAAAAGGGGAGGGGGGCAAAATTGTATTCATATATGTGTGGGCGTCAACTGTTGACTTGAAAAAATTTGGGCCTATAACTCTTTCTCTGCTAATGGCAGACCATACACCAATTTTTTTGTCATGAAGGGGTATTTTATGAACAATAGTAGGTTTCTCAGAACTCCAATAACGATTATTTTGTGTACACACATCAATGAAGGTAGAACCAAGCCTCGTCCGTGAAAAATATCAAATGTGGGTCAATTTCATCATTGAATACACTATTTAGGGTCACAAAGTGTGTTAACACATACAAATCATAAATAAATACATGTTGTGAGTAGAAAACAAATGCTGAGCAATAATACACTTTGTGAGTAAATACAGGAAAAAATAAATCAACTGGTAATAAGTCAACCATATGATATCACCGTCAGCTCAATACTGCACTTTCAGGACAGAGAAAAACAAGTGAACGTGACCTTGTGTACAGCAGCTGTGTATTATGTTTCCATGTGCGCAGTGAAAAAACACTGTACAGCAGTTCGGATGTATTTGGGTCACACTGTACAATTTGAATTCTTTCATGTGTCAAGAAAGCTATTTTCCAGAATGCAAACGGCCTTGTGATCATGACCTGATGAAATAAACTGAAATGCTGACAGAAAAATTACAGCTATCTGTATTCATATTGCGTAAAATTGCTTCATTTTTACAGCAGTTCGTTTCAATTTTAATGACCAATCAGAAATTTACCATGTTTATCTGAATAAAAGACAATATTTTTTCCCAAAACACTAATGTTGAGAATTGGAACTATCTTATATTCACAATACAGGCTTTCCGAAGAGTATGCAGAAAAAAATTGTTTCAAACTTTGCAGGTACAGCAGTGGCAAAGGCCAGGAAATATGGTGTACATTACTGTCAAGGTTGCGATGTATGCAAGATGTGTTTAATACTGCACCAAAAGTTAACGATTAACAGGCCTATAAACGTTCTCATTAGAAAAATTATTTCTCTCCAAGACTAAAATAAAATTACAGGACTTCCTTTCACATCAGTGGTTGTACATAATGATGTATTGGGAGCCAAACATGAAGCAGAAAGAGAGAGGATAACTGCACATTTCCCTCTCCTCCTCTCAGTTTTCCCCTCTGCATCTCTCTGCCACCCTCAACATGAATTAATGCACAAATTCAAATTAAGTAAAATGTTTTATGATATATTAAGTATTTTGTAATAGAAAATCATATCCATAATCATCATTACAGCTAAGATGCTGCTGTCACCACTGAGCGCAGACGTAGTAGTACTTTTCTGCTCTCCCTTCTCCATGTCTCTCCCATTCATAGTGTGAATTTCTGCATAAATTCAAATTAGGCAGAAATTGTTACAATGTGTTGTACCCTATTTATCCAAATACAAGATGACCCCCCATTTTTCAGAACTTGATTCCGGTATTTAGTTCTTTTTTTTTTTTTTTTTTTTTTTTAGTTTAGGTACAGGTTTATTGAAGCACTAAGAACTACATATATTGTGCTGCCCACTAGAATTTGGCTCAGGCCACCAGTATTTAGCACATCAACTATATAAAAAGAAGACAACTTAATTTTTAAATGAAATTCAAACCTTTACCATATATTTTTATATAAGCCAATTTGAATTTGCAGGAAAATTGACTTTTTATCCAGGAGACTGAGAGGGGCATACAGAAATGTACAGCATGTAGCATGTAGAAGGTGACTGTAGTGACGACAATGGATATGATTTGTATTCAACATGTCGTAAACGTTGTTAACTAATTTGAATTTACACAATATTTGACATTATGAGCAGAAGGGAGAACAAAAATGTATATGTGCACGATGATAGAACTTGACGGCAGCAGTAGCAGCAGCATTGTTGTAATGGCAATTATGGATAAGATTTTCTATTTAAACAGTATACCTAATGTAACACAATGTAAACTGTTTTACCTTAATTTGAATTTGTGCAGAAATTCACATTTGGAGTGGGAGAGAGACAAGAAGGGAGAATGGAAATGTTTGATGGGGATGGTGGCAGCTTAGTTGTAACGATGATTATGAATACGATTTTCAATTAAGACAACGGACTTTGTGACACCTTATCCTTGCTAATGAATCAGACTTGACTGTGAAACTGCACTATGAAAAAATCATAAACTTGTTTGCAAATGAAAGCGCAAGGAGAAAAAAATAACCAGTGTCTTGCCCCCTGGCACCCTTGTGAATCTAATATAAGTTAGTTGCATTGTTTCTTTAATTTTAATAAAAGCATAATTATAGTGTTTGCAATTATATGATACTTCATTAAGTTTTCCTATTTGTAATTTCCTATAAAAGCACCATTTTAGGTTTGCAGCTCATAGTTTAGTATTACATAGACAAATAACGGACCCACACATTAGGCAAGCATTAATAAAGATCATCATTTCAACTCTGGGTGGACAGCAGAGATGTTTTTACCCAAGGGCTTCAGGAGGCTGAAGTTATTATATTGCTTCTGGAACCTCAGAATACCTGTATTGCTGAATTTCTGCACTCTGTATAGAACCAGAGACTGAGAGGCTATGATGCCTTTAAATCCAGCTAACAATACAATGTGTCTGCCTCACATTCAAGAGGTCCCAAGTTCAAATCTTGTTTAGGGTGAGTTATCGGTTAAGGTTTTTTTTTTTTTTTGGGGGGGGGGTGTCTTATCCTGAGAAGTCAAATGCTGAGTAACTCTAGGGCTTATTTGAGCATTATTTCACCCGTTCCATTCATCTGCCATCCAATATGATATAACAGGTTAAAGGACATTACCCCAAAACAACCTGAGATTAGTAACCAAAACGAAGACAGGAAGCCATAGAGGACACAAAATTTTGGTGTATGACAACCTAGTAATGAAAATGGAAATGCATATATTCTTCTTTCCTGGTCAATTTTGGACACTGTGATACCTCATTTGTTTTTAACCGACCAATGATTATTTTTTATGTCTCCAATTCAACCAACATAATGCAGGTTAGCCAACATCATAGCTTCCCAAAAATTGTGGATGCTCCCGTTGAAATACATATATTTCAACTTTATTGTTCTCATTCTGGTTACAATTACAAGTTGTTATGAACCAGCCTAAATGTCTTAGTACCTTGAATAGTGAATGATCTCACTGAGATTGCATGGAAAATGAGTAAGCATTTATTTCATAAGTTCCACAACAAAACTATGTAACATAATTTAATCAACATATTAAATTTGTGACAGTTCTTTTATGAGTCTTAATGTAATTAATTTCAGCACCTAGGGGACAGCACTGATGTCCTGAAACAAATTGTAAGTGGTTCCCATCCATTCAGCAAAAAGTGGGAAGCAGCAAAGAAACCAGTGCTAGTGTTGGGAGCTGATCAGTTACAACGTAGTGATGGAGCTGCCATTTTGTCTCTAGCCCAGAAGCTGTCTCTGAAAAAGACGGTAAGATCTATGGTTTTAAGGAAATAAATTAGGACAAATTTGAGATATATCAGTGTGGTACTTCTAAGTTTTTTGGGTGTTGAGCTTCTTACACCTGTGGTTTAAAAATAAGGCATCTTTAAATTAAGTTAAAAATAAAAGGGGGTTTTAATAAATCAGTAGAGATAAAAGAAAACAAATGGAAATTCAAAATTTCTTCATTACCCAAAAGATTGCTCAAAATATAGTACTGTTAAAACCACTTAAATCACCAATAGAATTGGACATTTGGGAAAAAATTCAAACATATCATCAAAAATAGCTACAATGTAATAGATTTTGAAATCCTGCCATTGAATGAATTGTTATAACTTTGCGCCCCTAACACCAAATGACAACAGGTTTGGTTATAGCAGTAAAAGGAAGCAAGAATGAAGGAGCTTCAGCCAACCAGCTGCTGCAGATGAAAACAAATGCCTTTGAATTTGTTTTCCAACACTTAAAAAGTGAAGGTGAGCATAAATAATTGTGACTCATCAAAACTCCATCAAGAAGTAAAATATGTTACATTACAGTGATGGATATTATAAATTTCAAGGTTCTGTCCCTTCTTAAAAGTCATTAACAAAAGACTGAGGCAGACAAGGTGGGCCATTGAATATATCTGACGCATCGCTCTTTCATATCCCCAGGAAACAACCACAAGTGCAGAAGCTGCCTTTGCACACAGTCTTCAAAATGCAATATTATACATCTACATCTTTCAAGAAATTTAAAAAACTCAGTACCTGATAGATATATTAGATCGCATATTTTGCTTTCTCTCACAGCATTATTGCTTACAATATTCTACTTTGGGATAACAGCAGTTGCATTGATAATACCCTCTTATTGCAGAAAAAGATTATTCATGTTATATCAGATTCAGAAAAATTGACACACTGTAGCCACCTTTTATTAAGAATAATGACCATACTGAATCTCCACACTTACACTGATCTTATGTGTATGTTGAATAAATTGTCTAACTACCAATATAGACAGGATATCCATAATTATAATTACTAAGAATAACAACCAAATAGATGCACCATATCAGAGATTGTCCAAAACATACAATAGCTTTGAAGTGTTAGGTATAAGATTGTACAATACTTTACCAAGTGATTTAATTCAGTTACTGTATACAAGCTTCAAATCTAGACTTTGACAGATTGCTTACCAATCCCTATTATTCCATACAAGAATACTTTGAAAACATATCCTAACTGTAATAGATGTTTTCATTTTAATTCAAATCATTTCATACTAAGATTACTTCATTGCTGTATTTTATTGTTGGAAGTTATTTGTGGTATCATCAATGTTGTACTTCATATTTCATTTCTAATTTTTCATTGTATATACCATAAATTTGAGGATAATTTCCATTATACCATTTTTGGACAGAAAGCCATAACATTGGGTAAAATATAAAATTGTTAAAGCCACCAGTATCACCAATAGAATTGGACAACTGGGAGAAAACACACATAATAAATTTTGAAATCCTGCTAAAACATTGCACCCCAACACCAGATGACAACAGGAAGAGGAGGAGGAAGCAAAAAACTAGCATCAGTCACGAAACTGCTGAAGATTAGGACGAATGTTCTTGAAAATGTTTCAATGTTTTTCAACTATCTCAAGTGGAAGTGAGTGTAAATAAGTGTGGCTCAGCATAACTCCAAGATTGTAGCTGATGACAAAAGCTGGATATACCAGTATGATCCAGAAAGTGATGGTCTGGGACTTCCCAGTAGAGGATCTACCAAAAAATATGAGGCAAGCAAGAAGTGTTGGCTAGTGGCCAGATTATGACAGGTCTGCCACAAGTCTTCGGTGAACTGAGAACAAAACATGCTAAGAGTGGTTTGCATGGAATTTTGTTACACCGCAGTTGCCTCTTGTCTACATTTTTTTCAAAAATAAAAGAAAAAAAAAACTGAGGTGAACAATTTAAATCATCTGAAGCTGCAGCAGCTGCTTATGAAGAATATATTTGTACACTCTCTCCAAAGAACAGTGTTCAGTGCCTTGAAAGGATTGCACTTGTGTGAAATGCAATAGAGAATACTTTGCCAATATACAACAATGATCGATATAAACTATAAAATGTTATTCTTTTCATTCTCAAAGCCTTCAGTGACCCTAATACCAGAATTCCACAATAATTTTGAAGAATAAAGTTAACTCAGCTCATCTTTGTCATAATAGTTCAATGAGATTTTGCACCAGTTATACCCCATCACTCTGTTTGGGAAGTTTAAAAGTAGTAATTTTCCAGAGTTGTTTCCAATACACAAAATACTAAAGAGTTTTGGTATAAAAACTAAGTTTTATTTATTGTTTTAGTCTCCAGATTGGAAGGTGCTTAATGTCCTGCATCACGTCGCATCACAAGTAGCTGCATTAGATTTAGGTTACCACATGGGTGTCCATGAAATCAGAAATAATCCACCGAAAGTATTATATCTCCTGGGAGCTGATGAAGGAACTATTAGTAGAGCAGACCTACCAGCAGATGCTTTTATCATTTATCAAGGTAACATTGTGTTTGCAAATGGTCATTATCACTTTTTAGAACTCACATCTAATATATACTGCCTGCTTACTAATTTTCCTCAACCATTTGGATTTTTACTCTGCCCAAAAAGTTTCAGTTTTAATTAAATTTCTCCCAGATTTTACGTTCATTAACTTTATCCCTTAAATTTCTTTTGGTAATGTTGCCCATTACGCTTTACCTATCCTCTCCCTAAGCATCCTAGTTGCTTCACATTTTATAATTATATGCCATTCTGTATCTTTCAGGTGACACAAGGGGCATTTCTCCAGATCAGTCTCTCTTCTCAAACCTGCCATATTCTAGCCCATGCAAAGCCTTTTCTTGGTGCTTTACATATATCGATGGTCTAGAACCACACTGTTCCAAGTCATTTAATCTGATTTTGCAGTACAAGTGTTTCAAGATATAGAGTAGTAAATGTGGTTTAATTTATAATCACATGGTGACTAAATGTCTTCAGTAAGTTCCACTGAATATAGAGGGCATCTTAATAGATAAAAATACCACAATATAATATGAGTGTGGGAGGGGCCTTGGACATTAATTATATCATATGTAAAACAAACATAATGCATGACTGTTTCAGTTTCATACATTGTAACCATGTTTTAGTTGAACAAACCAAAACATACCGGCTTATCTTCTACTGAGAAATACTTGTACAGTGACTTAATATCCTTAATTTTCCTGTCATCTTTTTTCCGTCCTTCCATTGAACTTTATTTTGGTTGTTATAAGGATACAATCTGATTAGATGTTGTATTGCTTTAGAAAGTACTAGGATATTAACCTGCTTAAATTCACTGTCTAAAAATAAGCATTTGTATTTCACAGAATTATTTCCTGCTTTATGTTTGAGTAGGGCACTTTGTTTAAATGTCATTGAAGGGCAACAGATTTAAAATCAAAAAAATCTTTAGATGGGATCATTTGCCTTACTTTGAATTTTTTATTTGACCTGCAATTTCCAATAGCCCTAAGCACAGCTAGAGGACTATGGAGTTTTGCGTTTTTAATGTGTCTTTCTAGAGTCGCATGCATCGAATCAACTTCTTGGATGGCACTAAGGCCAGGCTCTTGACATTTATGGTGAATCATTCTTACATTGTAATTGTCCATTTCCAAGAATGTTATTAAAGCAACTGACATGTGGGCACACATGTATCGAACCACAATATGATTTTGTTTGTTTATGGTTTGCCTTTGAATATTATACCCAAGGTTTTTATCAGTGTGCTTGCTATATCATTTCCTGATCTATCTGAAATGCCCTCATGCCACATTAAACATATCCCTGTTTGTTAGTAACATCGTAGCTAGTTAAATTATGCACTGCATATTTTGATTTATAGAGGAACACTGAAGTATTGGGCTGTGGACAGCTAAACACTCATTTTAGATCAAAACATAATAGTATAGTTGATCCATCTAAACTAATCTTATCTTTATTTTTCTTTAATTGATGCTTAGAAAATTTTGCTCCATTGCTGTTACAGGTGTATTGCTGTCCTTTCTTACTTGAAATGAGATGCATGTTTCACACTGGTCTTTCTTAGGCTTAAAAAAGTCAATGCTAAACTCAGTGCAAAATATGTGCTCTTAAAGACATTTCTTTTCAGGCAGAATGTCATCATCCTTATGTTTCTGCTGATACAGATCGTACATTTTAACTAAATTTAGACCTGCTTAAAAATACTCTTTTGTGGAATCCTTTCTACAATAATGAGCTGGAACTCGTGGAAAACTGTTTATATAAAATAAGAACTGAAGCTTTCCTGGCGATGTGAAGATTTTGAATGAACTGTTTATATGTTTGCGTATTAAATCTCTTTTCCATTAGTTGTTTGTGTGCCTCTACACTCACTCTCTGGTGATCCTGTAATACCTGTTCTCTTATTTGCATGAAAGTAGCATATTCTCCTTTGAGATATACAAAGTACACTCAAATAAAATTTCTTGCAAACTCTAACCTTTTAGGAGAAATATAGGTAAATAGTACTTAACTGAAAAACAGCGTTTTGATTCCTTGCCCTGTTTCTGCATCTGTCCCTAACAGTTCTTTTGTCATGGAAATCACTCCTTTCGGTATCAGTCATAGTCCAGAATTCAGAAAATACAGATGTACATTTAAATCTACAATTGCAATTATTGTTTTAAAAACACATTTCTTTTCAGGTACAAATGCTCCTTTTGTGTTGATGTATTTCTTGTCTGCCTGCCTCATGCTTTCTTTGAGACTTCTTCCATTCTTTTGGATTTCTCTTTCTCTTCAAGGTCCCTGAACATTACAACAAAACAAATTAATATACTAATTGCACTTTACCATAAAAACTAAAAATATTCTGATCCTGTATTGTTCACTCCTTGGAGGTTGTGTTCTCTTTGCTGGCGATGATTTTGGAGTTGGCAGAATGAACCAATCAGATTCAGTATCTGAAGTAGAATTTGCAACGTACTCTGGGTCCCTAACACTATCACCTGAATCATAATTCATCTCAAAACAACCTTAAAACTGATAATAATCTCCAGAAGCGAGACAAAACATTGGTGCACAACACAGGCTGGCCACATTCGTATAAACAAAAGCATTACCAGTATGTTCATTATCAGATCAAATACTGCCTCCTGTATGTGTCAGTAGTGCTAATTTGATTTCTTTGAGCAAGCTGGTTCTTTTCATGTATGGTACTTGTCATCGAAATAAAAAGTTCCTGTTTTATTCTCACAACACGTTTGGACATAGAACATTCACTAAACATGATAACAAGAAATCTACAAAAAATGGACTTGGAACAGTATGGTTCTAGACCATTGATATATGAATGTAGTTTTCCCTGTTGCAGACCACTATCATTTCTTGTGTTTAATTTTCTTCCATTCTTAACCTAATTTCTTTCCACAACCGATTTTATAATGATTCCATAGCTTTTCGCATATCCCTAAAACCAACTTTCAACATAATTTCCTTTATCTTAAAATAAGAACTAAAGCTTTCCTGGCGACGTGTTAATTCAAAATCTTCTCGGGCTTCTAGCCAGGTAAAAACTTGGCTTGACACCAACGTTTCGAAGAAGTACATCTTCCTCGTCTTCAGGGTGATCAGTTCACCCTGAAGACGAGGAAGATGTACTTCTTCGAAACGTTGGTGTCAAGCCAAGTTTTTACCTGGCTAGAAGCCCGAGAAGATTTTGAATTCCTTTATCTTATTTAGCCATAAATCTTTTTGATTTAGCCTCTCCTGTATTGCAAACACTGATATATAATATTCTGTTGAACTAATTTTTGCCCAGTGTTTTAGCACTCATTCCACAATTTTCCTTCTAGCTGCCAGTCTTCCTAATTGTGCTTGTGCCACTCCATTTGGTGAACCTCTTGGCAAGCCCAGAATTTGTTTGCGAAATTCAAACCATTTAAGGCAGAAAATATGTGTATGATTAGATCATTTATATACTTTATTTTGAATGCATGCCAAACTCATACAAAATAATGTTCATCATTTTCACTCAACACTACTTGTAACCAGAGTACTAGAAACAATAGTAAAATTAATTTACAAGCAGCTAGAATGTATAGAAAAATGAATTCAGTTTGGCATTTGTTATCTTCACAGTATTGTAATTGCAGAACAATAATGACATATTTTTTCTATTTTTAGCAGTTGTATGAACAGAAGTTTGGAAACATCCACTTGCTGTGCAATTTGTCTTAAGCCCTGTACAGATGGAAACATTTCTATTCCTCCATTAGATCAAGTCTTTTTGCTTCTTAGGATTAAAGTTTAGCATTCCCATTGTAATAAACTTATGTGTCCAGTTACATAAAATTGTTTGTTCAGGCGTGAATTTTTGACAGGCACTTTAATGGACTAGTAAGAAGACTAGTAGAGCAACAATAATATGAATACTGTAACGTAATTATTGATACACAACACAGATATTTATATAAGCTTTCAAACCTGAGATACACAATGAATAAGCTCTTGGCCTTTACAGCATGAACAGAAGGAGCAACTGAAAGTTGACATTCACAGTTGATAAGCATGGCCTTCAGTACCATTTTCTATTCCCCCTTAAGTTGATACATGCCAAAACAAAATCCAGCCGACGGGTACACCGTTATAATGTAGCCTTCTGCCATTCGCACTAGAAATAATGTCATACTTTAATGACCATGTGGCGAGTACACATGGCATATAATGAAAAAGAACATGGAAATTAAGCTTTTTTTTTTTGGCCTCTTTTGACAAATTCAAACCCAATTTTCCAAAAAAATATAAAATGTGTTTAAAAGAGTACATGAATGACATATTTTTATAACATTTTTTTCATTATATGTGTATTAATTTGTTGAGTTGGTTTTTTAACACTACGTCATTTATATTGTTATTATGAGGGACTCGTTTCAAAAGCCTATGCTTTCATTTTCAACCTCACGGGTCTAACTGCCGTTGCTGGCTGCGTTTGCTTGTGCTCTCTTCTCTGGTGGCGCAATGATGAACTTCTTAACTAAGCTGTCTACTGGCGGGATTTCAAAGTTTACTAGGTGACTTTTTCTTTTTTTTTTTCTTTTTTTTTTTTTTTTTGCTTCATTTGTATAGCCCCCTTTAACATCAATGGTCATATCGGGGGCTTTCACTTGTGAAACTGTAGATTCAGATCATTTGGTTAAACTTTTTTATATTACTAAACACACGCACATTCACTCATTCACACTTCTAGACTCTATGGGAGATAGGGAATAATTCCGGTTAAAGAAAAATTCCCTGCCCCAACTGGGAATCAAAACCCGGGACCTCCGGGTGAGAAGTCAGCTCACTGACCACGTTAGGTGATCTTTGTTTTTCCATATAAGTATGTTTTCCCAGGTTGTGAGTTCATTGTGGCCTGACATGGTTTTTAGCAATTTTGGATTTGGATCTAGATTGTGGTTTTCTTTCCAAAAGTGAAATGCTACTGCCGATTTATCTTCTTATTTCAATTTTCGTTTTATAAAGTACTCGTTGTATATGATTTTTAAACTTCTTTTGGTTTGTCCTATGTAGAACTTTTCACAATTTGTGCATTTAATTTGATATATTCCTGAACTATTTTCTGGTGGAATTTCATCTTTTATTTATGAATTTAATAACTTTATGACAGAAAATCTGTTTATTGGAGCCAGAGTGATGTTTTGTTCTTTGAAGATTTTTTTTAATTTTCTAAATGGTGGTAAATGAATTTTTTTAATGTGTTGATGTTGTTTTTTCCTGCTCTTAGGGTGGTTATTTCTTTTATGTTTTTTTTTTATTCTGCTTTGCTTTGTTTAGTTTCTTGTATACAAGGTTCTTGCTGTATCCATTTTCTTCTGCTGTTTGAATTATGGTTTTTAACTCTTTGTTGAATTCGGTTGTGCTCATAGGTACATTTACTAATCTATGTGTGAGGCTGTTTATTATTGCATGTTTGTGTGGTAATGGGTTGTAGCTTTCATTTTAATGTAATTTTCTGATTGAGTTGGTTCTCTGTAGATTCCAAAGTTTACTTTTGTGCCGTTTCTGATTATTCTTAGGTCTAAGAATGGGAGTTCTCCATTGGTTTCTGTTTCCATTGTGAATTTTAATGTTTCTTCCTGTATGTTTAATAATTTTATGGCATCATCTAAATGTCTGCTTGGCACTATTGCAAATATGTCGTCAACATAGCAGTACCACACCTTGAAAATCCATGGGAATGGTTTCTTCATGTGCTTTTCGAATTTGCTCATAAATAAATTTGCCAAAAATGGAGATAGAGGGTCGCCCATAGAGAGTCCTGAATTTTGCCTGTAATATTTACTATTGAAGGTGAAGTAGTTTTGTTCAATGCACAAACTTTTGAAGTCTTAGGTATAAAATTTTATAATACTCTACCTTTAGAGCTAATAGAACTGTCTGGTAAAGCATTCAAATCCAAATTACATGAATGGTTAGTTTGTAACCCCTACTTTTCAACAGATGAATATTTTGAAAATAACTAAGGTAGCTTATGATATTCCTATTACGCCAGTACTTAGCTGTAGGATAGAAAATATATAAATGTATCATCATTTGTTAGGGTAACACCTGGGTCAAATAGTACCATTGCTGTCTCACTACTGTTTAATGTAATATGCATGTATTTTAATCTGTATTATTGTAGTATTTAACTTCTATGTTAACAGCTGACATATGAATGACACATTACATGTAAAGTATACCATTTTTATTTATATCTAATGTATTTGTATTATATTAATTGATAACATTTATTTGGTATGTGAACTGCGGCATTTTATACTGATATATTATATTTACAATAACTTTATATTATTGTTATTCACAAAATTATTGTAATTTACTTAGCCACTTATCACTGTTGACATCCACATTATGTGAAGTGTATCATTTTTATCTACAACTATGTAATTGTATTTAACATATCACCTTGACATCCACATTATATGTGAAATGTATCATATTAATTTATTATTATTGTTTATGACATATCTAGACAAGCTGGAATATCCCATTGCATACAAACTGTACGATTTGTTGACATTGTCTATTGCTTTGTTAAGTTTAATGACAATAAGATATTTTTATTATTATTATTTATTTGTTGTATGTAATCTTCTACTTCTGCAGGTTCTATTTCTGTTAAATTTAGTCATTTTTTTAATAGGTCTTGCAGTTTTTGTGTTGGGATGCTAGGGTATAGTGCTGTAACATCAAATGAAACTAATGTGTCTTCTGTGTCTATTTTTAGATCTTTGATTTTTTCAACTAATTGCAAAGAGTTTGCTAGATTGGAACTTTCAAATTTTGTGAACAAATCAAATTTATTCAATAACCACTTTTTTAATTTATATGTTGGAGAATCAATACTACTGGTGATTGGTCTCATTGTTTTTCCTATTTTGTGAATCTTTGGTAGAATCTTGTGAATCTTATATACAAAAAACTAAACAAAGCAAAGCAGAAAAAAAAAAAAAACATAAAAGAAATAACTACCCTAAGAGCAGGAAAAAACAATATCAACACATTAAAAAAATTCACTTACCACCATTTAGAAAATTCAAAAAAATCTTCAAAGAACAAAACATCACCCAGGCTCCAATAAACAAATTTTCTGTCATAAAGTTACTAAATTCAAAAATAAAAGATGAAATTTCACCAGAAAATAGGTCAGGAATATATCAAATTAAATGCACAAATTGTGAAAAGTTCTACATATGACAAACCAAAAGAAGTTTAAAAATCAGACCCAAAGAGCACTTTAGAAACCTAAAATTGAAACAAGAAGATAAAATTGACAGTAGCATTTCACTTTTGGAAAGAAAACAACAATCTAGATCCAAGTCCAAAATTGCTAAAAACCATGTCAGGCTACAATGAACTCACAACCTGGGAAAACATCCTCATATGGAAAAACAAAGATCACCTAATAAACTTTGAAATCCTGCCAGTAGACAGCTTACTTAAGAAGTTCATCATTTCGCCACCAGAGAAGAGAGCACAAGCAAACACAGCCAGCAACAGCAGTTGGACCCGTGAGGTTGAAAATGAAAGCATAGGCTTTCGAAACTAGTCCCTCATAATAACAATGTGAATGACGTGTTAAAAAACCAACTCAACAAATTAATACACACATAATTTGACCGTCACTGTTACTAAATTCCTCCAAGCATCAATTTTTGTCATTCCTAAGATTATATATCCTTATTGTTCCTAGTTTAGTACCACTACTATTTGTATATTTATTGTAGTTGTTACTATTAATTGTACTTGTAAGGTGGTCAGTGACCTGTTGATGGAGCTTTTACTACTTGTGGTGGTTTGGTAGGTCACCACGGAGATGTGGGAGCCTCGATGGCAGATGCTGTTTTACCTGGAGCAGCATATACGGAGAAGCAAGCATCCTATGTTAACACGGAAGGAAGGACACAGCAGACTCTAGTGGCTGTTACACCTCCTGGTCTGGCTAGAGAAGACTGGAAAATTATCAGAGCACTTTCTGAGGTACGCCTTGAATCTTAGGACCAGTAGAGCTAAAGCTGTCTATACAACACATCAGTTTGCTTCAGCTCCTTCGAGAGAGTTTTGTTGTAGCAACTTCCCCTTCTTGACTCTTCCCACATATATATCTATTATATCATGTTGATCAGTCATGCTACTCCTGGCTGAGAAGAAAGGATAAAATATCTTGCAAATAGAATCCAGCTTTACTGCAAAGAGCCATATTTTATGTTGTAACAATACTAGAATGTATACAGCCAACACATCAGGAATAAATTCTTTGTTTATAAATTTAATAGAAATTCTTGACATATTTACCAGACTTTGTAGCTAGCATAGCAATCCCTCAGAATATGCCTATGCTGTTTAGGAGCAAAGACTGCTGGATAATTTATTTCATCTTTTCACGTTACAAGCATCATACCTGTATAGTTACTTTCCTGGAGTTGCTGAATTTGGTATCATATACAGTTAACACCATGGTTATTTATGTATATTATGCACCTTTCTCTGTACTTATACTTTTTATACCCTATCAACTTAATGTATTTACCTCTTCTATAAATTACAATCTCATCAGTTCTATTATTGAGGTCCTCTCTTTCTTTAGCAATTCTCCTCCCCCTTTTCTCTCTTACTTTTCATGTATAATTACCTAGTTGTTTCAGAAATTCTCTCCTATTGTTTCCAAAAAGTTTTAAGTACAATATCTCTGCCTGTAGCTTTTCCCAGGTTTTATTTCATTATTTCTCCCCACATTTTGGTTTCCTCACACTCAATTATACAGTGTAAATTGTTATCGACATGGCCACATAGTGGGCATAGGTCTCTACAAACTTTCAGACCTTTAATAACATTGTTCCTGTTATTGCCCATGCCAGACCCTCTGTTTCCATTTTTTCACAAACACCAATGTATACCTAGCATTTGGAATACAGATAAGTGTATAAAATGATAGCTACTATCATACAGCACACAAATACAAAACCACCATGTCCAATCTCAGTTCAGAAGACCTTCAGGAATTGTAACATCACCTTAGCTCCGAAAAACTGCTACAGCATTTAGAAACTGTTCTGCAAAAATTAAAGGACCTTATTCCAGCAAACAAAAAACCAGGAATTCGTGAAACTGGATGCTCAGACTGTAACCTAGCATACATAGGAAGGACAAAAAGAAGTTTGGAAACCAGATTAAAAGTACATATCAGAAACCTAAAATACAAACGGAAGTCATCAGTTACCCTTTATTTCTGGTCATCAGGACGTGAAATCACACCTAATATAAAACTGTTACAACCAGCTTATAAAAACGTAGAATTAGATGTCTGGGAGAAGAGCTACATCATGAAGAAAAAGAAGCATACTGTTTGGAAGTTCTTAGATCCAGCACCAGATACCTCCACAAGTGGTCCACCTCCACTCTCATTATTGATGCCAACGAGATTGTCAGAAGTGGAGGTCTGGTCCCAGTAAGTAATTACTAAGTGATGTTTTGTATCACAAAAGCTACTCAGATTCTTTTCATTTAATGTTTTAGCTTTTCAATTTTGTATTGATATCTGGAGCTGGAATTTTTTGTAGTGAAAGTAGGTGGCGAATAAAAATACCCCATCTCAGCTTTCTCTCCCAAAGGCTCCATAATTGGCCGTAAACATTTATTCAATTTTAAATTGAAGCAGACTCATGTTCTGCCTATTGCTCAGCTGTATGGTGCTATGCCAGGTGCTGATAGTGAACTTTGTCCAGACTAGGTTCCGAGTACCTGCACTAAAGATAACTTACTGCCGTTAATATAAAATCAGCTGCAACTACGTTTTATTTCTTTTTCCTAGTGATGTGTGCCTCCAAGAGAAAAAATCTGGTATCTCCCATTCACATGACCTCTATCTGTTCCGTAACAAACTACTCTTACAAAAGATTATTCTGTTATATACATAATGCTCATCAAGATAAGCATTATCAGAAATGGTCCTATTACATTGTTTTTTATAAGTGGTAGGAAAATAAGGGTAAAGCAATAGCCAAATCTTTTAAAAGGTGTCTGTATGCAAGTATCATTAAAATTTGGTTCTCTTTTCATAGCCAGGAATAAATCAGAAGACATGAGAAATGGACAAAGACTACCCATTTGAGAAAAGTTTACGCATTTTAAAATTGAAAGCAATTACAGGGAATAACGGAATAGCTCTACAAAAAAATGGTATATGATAAATTGTGTGGTGTGATGAGATCTACAGTTCATGATGAGTATATTTTTATCTCTTATGGTTTACCAATTATACAAATGTCATTCAGAATGAATAGATCTTCAGAGAAAATTCAAGAAATTCCCAGAAAATTCAAAATATAAATTTTTTTTGTCATGAAATATATCTTAAACATTTGACACTATTTTTGAGAAAATCAAGACTTTCAAAAAATGTTCCATGTAAAGGGTAGTTGGGGGTGGGGTGATTTTTGTGAAAATCTTCATGTCGCACCCTTGGAAGATAGTGAAGTTAAATACCAAGTTTAGTATTTCACTGACTGTTTTCTTTTTCAGTTATGCTATGCATGCGTGCGTACACACACACACACACACACACACACACACACACACACACACACACACACATATGCATGCACGCACCTCTCTCCTACGTTTCTAAAAGTGCTTATTCAGGGCTACACAAAACAAGTATCTCTGGTGAATTCTTGGTATCAAATTTTTGGGAGGAATAAAACACCTTCTCTACCTACTATGCATATTATATATACTCCTAGAGAAAGTAAAAGCTGAACAGAGAAAAATTACTCATTTTTGTAATTTCTCATGTTTTGTGCTTTTTAAATCCCAATATATGTAAGGAATTAAATATTATTAGTGAATCATTTTAACTTATAAATAATATATTTTGTTTCCATCTGGATCCTTTTAATCTGAAGTGTGTTCTCTTCACGAAGCAAATTAAAAAACTGTTTCTAGTAAATTTCTGGAATGTAGAAAATTAGATAAGGAATCTTATCATGTACTTAGTTACTCTAACAGTTTTAATTCATATCTCCATAAATGAAGCTGTACTGTCTGTACTGAACTGTAGTGTTAGGTAAATTGGGAATATGCACACAACTGATTATGCTCAAATATGAGCTATTCTGAGAGAAAATTTCACATAGCATCTGAAAATAATATTAGAAAGCAAAAATAACAACTCTAAATATCATTTAATTACAGTTTAATTTGCGAAGAGGTCATGCTGGAGATTAAGGATGCTCATTGGTCTGACATCTCCATTCAGTGCAAGGTTGTAAGCAAAAAGAATTTAACACATCTTCATTTTATTTTAGTGTATAGAATAGTTAAGTACAGCTTTTGAGTAGCGTATGTGGAGAACATTTTGGATATCCAGATCATCATGAATTCTTACAATATGTTGAAACAGAGAGACTATAAATCATGTATAGTTCCTCTGTGCACCAATAAATTGCAGATGCCAACAAATTATTCAGTGCTAGAAACTCTAAAATCAGCAATAAAAGGATTTTGCCATTGTTAAGAAATGTGCATCATATATTGGAGAAACCTGCCATACACTGATGTGAAGTTCATTTTAATACAAGTTAAATGCATTGTACTTTTTTTGTTTTGTTTTTATGCTTAATTTCTTTCTAATGTCAAGTGGTTTTATGCATGGAATCTCTTTAAGAACTGCATTTAACATTTCAGATGACACTTTATGTAATGGGTGACTGACAGGAACTGGATGATTTTAAACTAGCTAGTATGAGGCCACTAGCACAGGTTGAGTTGGGAGACAGGTAACATTACCTTCACCATTTCAGTAGCTATGGAACACTAAGTGGTAGAGCACCACATGTTTATTTATGATGCATATGTTCGAAATGTACAGTGTGTCACGACAATTCAGCAGCTTTTTTTTGTTCATTTCACCTTGGACTTCACAATAGTGTTCCCAGCTGCAGTACGATTTTCAGGTGGGTTAATAGTCTGAGGACAACAGTAAGTAAAGAAGATGCCACCTGCTCCAACATAGATTTCAAGTATACCAGAAAACATTGAGACAGTGAGAAAAGCAGTGATTTGGAGCATAGAGCAGTCTGCGCAGAGAAATGCACGTAAGATGAGTAAGGCAGTGATTTGGAGCACCAAGCAATCTACATGCAGACATGCACGTGAGGTGAAAAAAAGAGTGATTGGAGCACCAAGTAGTCGGCACAGAAACATCCACAGAAGGTGAAAAAAGCAGGATATGGCACACCAGGCAGTCTGTGCACAGACATGCATGTGAGGTGAGAAAAAGCAGTGATTTGGAGCACCAAAGAGGCTGTACAGAGACATGCACATGGGTCGAGACAAGCAGTGATTCAGAACATCACTGGTCTGTATGGAGACATGCACCTGGGGTGAGAAAAGCAGTGATTCAAAGCACCAAGCACTCAGTATAGAGACATACACATGGTTTGAGAAAAGCAGTGATTCAGAGCACCACATGGTCTGTACAGAGACGTACACATGGGTTGAGAAAAGCAAAGATTAAGACCACCACGTGGTCTGAGTGGAGACATGCACCTGAAGTGAGAAAAGCAGTGATTCAAAGCACCATGCAGTCTGTACAGCGACATGCACATGTGTTGAGAAAAGCAGTGATTCAGAGCACCAAGCAGTCTGTACAGAGACATGCACGTGGGTTGAGAATGGCAGTGATTCAGAGCACCAAGCAGTCTGTACAGAGACATGCACATGTGTTGAGAAAAGCAGTGATTCAAAGCACCAAGCAGTCTGTACAGAGACATGCACGTGGGTTGAGAAAAGCAATGATTCAGAGCACCAAGAAGTCTGTACAGAGACATGCATGTGGCTTGAGAAGAACAGTGATTCAAAGCACCAAGCAGTCTGTACAGAGACATGCACATGGGTTGAAAAAAGCAGTGATTCAAAGCACCAAGCAGTCTGTACAGAGACATGCACATGGGTTGAAAAAAGCAGTGATTCAAAGCACCAAGCAATCTGTACAGAGACATGCACGTGGGTTGAGAAAAGCAGTGATTCAGAGCACCAAGCAGTCTGTACAGAGACATGCACGTGGGTTAAGAAAAGCAGTGATTCAGAGCACCAAGCAGTCCGTACAGAGACATGCACGTGGGTTGAGAAAAGCAGTGAGTCAGAGCACCAAGCAGTCTGTACAGAGACATGCACGTGGGTTGAGAAAAGCAGTGATTCAGAGCACCAAGCAATCTGTACAGAGACATGCACGTGGGTTGAGAAAAGCAGTGATTCAGAGCACCAAGCAGTGTGCACAGAGACATGCACGTGGGTTGAAAAAAGCAGTGATTCAAAGCACCAAGCAATCTGTACAGAGACATGCACCTGAAGTGAGAAAAGCAGTGATTCAGAGCACCAAGCAGTCTGTACAGAGACATGCACATGGGGTGAGAAAAGCAGTGATTCAGAGCACCAAGCAGTCTGTACAGAGACATGCACGTGGGTTCAGAAAATCACTGAATCAAAGCACCAAGCAGTCCGTACAGAGACATGCACATGGGGTGAGAAAAACAGTGATTCCAGCACTGAGCAGTCTGCATGGAGACAGTCACGTGGGGTGAGAAAAACAGTGATTCAAAGCACTGAGCAGTCTGCATGGAGACAGTCACGTGGGGTGAGAAAAACAGTGATTCCAGCACTGAGCAGTCTGCATGGAGACAGTCACGTGGGGTGAGAAAAACAGTGATTCAAAGCACTGAGCAGTCTGCATGGAGACAGTCACGTGGGGTGAGAAAAACAGTGATTCAAAGCACTGAGCAGTCTTCATGGAGACAGACACATGGGGTGAGAAAAACAGTGGTTCAAGCACTGAGAAGTCTTAATGGAGACATGCACGTGGGGTGAGAAAAACAGTGATTCAAAGCACTGAGCTGTCTGCATGGAGACAGACACGTGGGGTGAGAAAAACAGTGATTCAAAGCACTGAGCAGTCTTCATGGAGACAGACACATGGGGTGAGAAAAACAGTGGTTCAAGCACTGAGCAGTCTTAATGGAGACATGCACGTGGGGTGAGAAAAACAGTGGTTCAAGCACTGAGCCGTGTGCATGGAGACATGCACGTGGGGTGAGAAAAACAGTGATTCTAAGGACAAAGCAGTCTGCATGGAGACATGCACGTGGGGTGAGAAAAACAGTGATTCTGAGCACAAAGCAGTCTGCATGGAGACATGCACGTGGGGTACGAAAAACAGTGATTCGGAGCACTGAGCAGTCTGCATGGAGACATGCACGTGGGGTGAGAAAAACAGTGACTCTGAGCACAAAGCAGTCTGCATGGAGACATGCACGTGGGGTAAGAAAAACAGTGATTTGGAGCACTGAGCATTCTGCATGGAGACATGCACGTGGGGTGAGAAAAACAGTGATTCTGAGCACAAAGCAGCCTGCATGGAGACATGCACGTGGGGTGAGAAAAACAGTGATTCGGAGCACTGTGCAGTCTGCATGGAGACATGCACGTGGGGTGAGGAAAACAGTGATTCTGAGCACAAAGCAGTCTGCACGGAGACTTGCACGTGGGGTGAAAGAAATGTGATCCAGAGGACTGAACCGTTATCATGGAGACATGCATGTTGAGTGAGAAAAGCAGTGATTCGTAGCACTGAGCATTTTGCACAGAGACAGGCACATGAATTACAGTTGTCTTGAATCATTGCACTTAATTTTGAAGAAATATTTTAACATTTCATCCTTGCACAATGTGTATTATTCATCAGCTTAAGGCAATAGTTTATGAGCAATTAGAGATCTTTTGCTGCTTAAAGAAAATGAAAATGCAAGAATTACCTACCATGAGTGGTAAGTGTCATTTTCTTTTGAATGGAGAGATCAATAAGCAAAGTTTCCATTACTGCGCCAGTGAGAAGCCTCACAACATTCATGAAAAACCTCTCCAAGCAGAGCGTTTAACAGTACCGTGTGTGATTAGCACTTTTGACATTTTGTTTTAGAAGATGCAAATGGTGACACTGTGACAGTCAACTCTCAATGTTAACACTTTCTTGCATCCACAGCAGAGAAGACAACATTTGCATAACAACAGAAGGTGATTTTTCAATAAGATGATGCCACGCTTCAATGAATGTGTGTGTCCAGGAAAGATCATTTCACATTATGGCAATATTTCGTTTCCCTCTGAGGCTCCCTGATTTAAGTTCTTGCAACTTTTTCTTGTGGGGTTATCTAAATGAAGTGTCTTTTTTCATAAACACCACACCTTCACTGACCTATCAGGGGGAAATTCGATCACAAGAAGTTGGACCACTCGCACGCCTCTTTTCTGCACAGGATTTATTCCTGCATGCAAGCGAGTGGACAACTTGCGTAACATCTTTCATTCATAAGATGCATTTAAAATGTCATATAATTACAAATATTATTTTATAATAAAATATCATTTTCCTCCATTAGCATTGTGTTCTATGTTTATGTTATGCAAATTAATAGACAAGCAATCCATTAATTAAATGAAAAATAGTTTTAAGCCAAATGTTGGACTCAGTACTTTATTTGATTGTGAATGAAAAATACAATTCTATGCTTCACTGTTATCATCTAAAAAGAAATTAGTAACATATCCTAGTCTTTTCAATGTAAGTTCAAATCTAGGAAATTGAAAAATCTGGTCTATTGTATGTTACTTAATATATCATTTCATGCACAAATTTTGACAGCCATAAATCAGACATTATTTCTGAAATCTTTTTTTACATTAATGCATCTACTCATGGTAGATTATCCAACTGTGCTTTTTTTAAAAACTTCATATTTCATTTTGATTAAGTGCAAAAATAAAACCAACAAGTAATATACATCCACCATCAATGCAAGCACTATAGGGCAACTTTAAATTTGTATTAAATGACATTACAAGTTTATCATTTATGTCAGAAGCATTTTCAGGAAACTTGCAAAATGGTGCCTTAAAATATTTTTTCCCTTGCCTTCAAAAGAATGTAACATTACAATACAATATCATTTTATGTTAATTTGAGGATGAAGTTTTCATTAAAAACATTTTTAGACTTGTGCATGTTCCCAATTATGTAAAGAAATCTTGTTCTGTGCTTAATTATTCTAATCATCGAAATTGAATTCATGATTTCAGATTGTTGGCTACAAGCTGCCTTATGATACACTGCAGGATGTAAGGCTCAGATTAGAAGAAGTGTCTCCTAATTTAACTCGTTATGGTGAAATACATGAAGCTAATTATTTCAAACAAGCTGCTGTTATGGCAGAGGTGAGTAAATAGGGCATTGAACACTGTAACAAATGTCTGTATTGACTCAGCAATTATTTACAAATACAGTCCTTGATTCACTGCTGCTAATAACTCACTCTATATTTTGATGCATAGACAGTTTATGGCTGCATGCTAACACTCCAGTCACTCGAGACTGTACAATTCACAACACAACACACACTGCAATCTTTCCTGCTCTTATACCTAGAAAACAATGTCACAAACTTTCTGGAAAACTGCCGAAGTTATTAGAAGCCAAAGCTTGAAGAAGAATTGAGAGTGCCATTCCTGAAGGTTCCTGCTACATCCTCTTCAGTGTTGTTAATGCATCCCAGCTAAGATGACTAATATTCGTAGCATACCAGAGCAAACATGAGCGAAGTTACACTGCTCCCTACTCAGGGTTGGTCGTTCCAACCAGCTCCTTCATAGCAAGCTAGACTATCCAAATTTACTACCAGTTTCTTCCCTCTGGGTAGCCTCTGGCTGCGGTAGACAACACATTTATCCTCTTTAGTACAAGGTTGCCATTGTTGTTGGAGCTTGGGGCAGAGTCCCTTGGTTCAGGTAGGGCGATACAGCCACACCAGATTACCTTGCTATAAACCTTGGCTGTTAGCTTGCCAGTCATAACAGGTCTTTATCCGATCACTTGTTACCTGAATGTTTTGGCGGGCCATTTCATACATGTCATGAAGTCAACCAATGAGATGCTCACGTAGCTGACTGCTGGCTGTCCTGCCCCAGGAGGACTGCCAGACATCAGGTTGCTAGGTAGATGCAGCTCTCTGCCAAAGACCATACTGGCCAGTGTATTGGGTTTGAAGAGCAGTAGATCAGCAAGAAAAGTGGCATCCTGACATCCCAGTCTCTTTAGTGATTGGCCACAACCTTCTTGGTCTTAGTGTACCGCTCAGCTATGCTGTCTGACTGTGGGTGAAGAGGTGTGTACGCCTCTTGTGCACTCCAAGTCACTCCAGTGTTTCCCTCATGAGGTTAGACTCAAAGTTGATTCCCTCATCACTGTGTAGCTCCATTGGTACTCCATAATGACAAAACTGTTCTGCAAGGCAGATTGTGATGGTCTTAGCCTCTTGTTTAGGGATGATGTACACCTCCAGGCAACCAACAGATACCTGTTGCTGCTGTCTGACACTGGGAATGACCCAGCTACATCGATGGTTATGTGCTGCAACTTGCCACATACAAGTGTCATTGGTGGCACCATTGTCTCAGCCAGTAGTAATGTTGTCTGAGCTTGATGGTTCAATTGGGTACCAAATATTCTCCCAAAGTCCCCGTATATACTTCCTCCAGGACTTCCACGAGCCTTACTCCGAGGGAGGATCATTTGCTCTTTCTGGGTCTTCCCATACTCTGAACAGCACCTCATTCCCGATTATCAACAAGTCCCATTGGGTCCAGTAGGACTTGTACGCAGAATTCCTTTGTGCAATGTCCTCCCAGCTCGGTCTAGTCCCTGCCTCCACTTCTCCCAGGAATGGTCTCAATCCGGCATCTGCCAACTGCTCCCTCCTCAGCTTTGTGCTATCCTATCCAGCTGCAGGCACCACTGAATAACTCAGACAGCTGCGGCACCCACCTTCTCTTCAATCTTAGTGTAGTGGTCGCACTCATCTGAACAGGGTTGTCTGGACATGGTATCCGCATTGGAGGGGCTCCTTCCTTTCTGATGTCAAGTTGTACTCTCACAGCCTCTGGACCCAATGGGCTGTCTGGCCTTCCAGGTTCTTGAACCTTAACAGCCTGGTGAGGGCAGAGTAATCAGACCTGAGGTGGTATGATGGACAATACAAACACTTGTGGAAGTGCTCCAGTGACTTTACTACTGCCAGGAGCTTTTGGCGAATAATGCAGTAGTTCTTTTTTCTTAGGAGAGCATTTTGCTGTAGCAAGCAATTGCCTGCTCCTGGACATCCTGGATCTGTGATAGAAGACTGCCAATGCCAGTGTTGCTGGCATCAGCATCCATAATTAAGTTGCTATCAGGTTGTGGAAATCCCAAGATAGAAGCACTGTAGAGTGCTGCTTTTAGCACCAGGAACATGTTCTGTGCCACTTATGACCACATGTAAGGCCAGTGATCTTCCATCAGATGAGTGAGAGGTTGCATGATGTTGGAGAAACCTCTGAAGAACAGCGGCAGTAGCTGCATAGGCCCAGGAAACTTCACAGTTCGCATTTGTTTTTCTGGCAAGGCCAATCTTTCATCTCCCAGGCCTACTCCAGGTCCATGGCCACTCCAGATGGCGAGACTATGTGGTCCAGGTATTTTGCTTCCTTGCAGAAGAGTTGGCACTTCTTTAAGTTCAATTTCAAGTTAATTGCCTGCAGCCTTTGCAGTCTTTTGGTCAGGTTTATGAGATGTTCTTTGAAGTTACTACCCACGACAATGATGTCATCCAAATAATGCAGGCAGGCATCATAGGTTAACTCTTTCATCACTGATTCCATGAGGTGCTGAAAGGTGACTGTCACAATGCAGAGGCCAAAGAGTATAACCATAAATTGCCAAAGATCCTTGGTCTGTCGAAAATGCGGTCTTCTCCGCGTCTCTGGGATCCACTTGGTAGTACCTCAATTTCAAATCCAAAGTCAAGAACTACTGGGTACCAGCAAGTGTGCCCAGGGTACCGTTAATCCGGGGTAAGGGGAAACAGTCCTTCCTGATGATGGCATTCAACTACTTGTAGTCCACGCAAATGTGTAGCTCACCGTTCTTCTTCACTAAGACTACAGGGGAGCACCAAGGACTGTGGGACTCTTCAATGACTCCCCTAGATTTCATGTCCTCCAACATGTTACATACTTCTGCTTAACATTGCCATGGGAACAGGATTTGGTGGTTGCCTGATTGTTTACGTGCCTCCGTTGTCAATGGTCAGTGTTGTGGAGCACTCGATTAGTGCAACCAAAACTGTCATTCTCTTTACTGAAAACAGATTGGTATCAGCTGAGAAGACAATGGACCTTCTCTCGTCAGATGGTCGGCTGCCCTCTTCAGCAAGTCTTTCAAGGATCTGGCTGTTCAGATTCGGCATTACAATGACAGCTGGTTCACAGTTTCGTAACTCCTTCCTGGCCTGGATATCCCGGTCGGTGTCCATCAGGTTCAGCAGCCTCAAGGGCACTTCCTCCCAACAGGGCAAAAATGCTCGGGCAACATAGTCCATGAAGTGATGTCTTTCAGTCCAGTACCAAGTTCCTTGACCATTGGCCCTCCAGTGCACCTTCACCACCACCTTGCTTCTCACAGATATCTTCAGGATCACCTTTCAGATACCCATATGTTCTTGTGGGCTCATCTCAGCTGAGTCTCAGAACCCTCCGACTATCACCTCATGACTGCTGAGGGCTTCTAATGCTAGTATTGCATCATCAGTCACCCTCACAAAGAACACCCATAGGCAAGAGTAATATGACACCAACACTAGTCAGTAGGGCCAACAGATGTTCTTGTCAGCCAGCCCTTCACCAAGTGGTTAGATTACAGTAACGATTGACCCTGTGTCTTTGAGAATCCAGCTGTCTGTGATGAGGCTGTTGTCCACTCTTCTACCCAAGGCATGTAGCATCACTTGAGGCAGTGATGAAGATGGGCCTGATGTGCCCCTCGTAATGCCAGTCCTTATTTGTTTTCTTCCTACTCATCATGGTGTGGACAGCACTTCATTGGGTGACCTAGTTCGTCACATTCCCAGCATACACCATAAGAAGGTCAAACTATTTGTCTCTGGGATTCTCTTCCCCTGTCATAACAAATGCTCCTGGTCCTTGAGATGGGTGCAGTTGTAGTCTTGGCTGCCTCCATTCTGAGTGTCTTTAATGCCTCATGGATCATCTTATAACCACCGAGCATCAGGCACTGTTATATCTCTGTATCATGCACTCCATGGACGAAGGAGTAGGCAGCTTCCTGAGATATGTAGCTAGGTGGTAGATTCACCAGGGCTTCGTTCACACAAGCTGTTTGATGGCTAGGGTGAACTCCTGCATTGTCTTGCCTGGCTGTTGCAGCCTTGCCTTAAACTGAATAACAGGATTACGATGAGGAATAATCCTTTTCATTGTCTCAGAAGTATTTTTCTTCGTTTCATTTTTTTGAACATTCTATCACAGAAGACTTGCTCCTGCTATTGATATTGGATCACTATGACCTCCTATAAGAATTATTCCTTTTAATGCTGCAGACGATGGTTCCTGAAGTGGTTCTCAAGAGCTTACCTGATCTCCTGGGACTTCACCGATGTCGGAATTGCATTTACTACTTCTGCTGCCTGTCCCTAGAGGCTTGCTACAGGTGAACGGCGGCTTCTGCTGACCATTGGTTGTGAGTGGCAATGGTGGAAAATGTACCATTGTACTTGGGTGGCTTGACACATGGAGATGTTGTGTCATATCCTGCTGTCTTGATCAACTCCTTAAGTCTCTTATCAAGCATTCTCTGCACCATGGTGTTCAATTCCTTGGTGCTTCCCTTGGCTCTTCCTTCCAGGGCATTAAGGCATTGGTCATGGTCTATCATCGTTCTGCCAAGCTCTTCCACCTTTTCCCTGAGATCTTTCACTTTTCCCCCAAGTTCTACCATATCATGGTCGATTTTGGTAGAAAGTTCTGTTTTCAGTTTCTCCATTGTCGACTCCATTTTCTCTTCCATCTTCTCCACTGCAGTTTCCATTCCGGTTTTTGTTTCTTCCATGCTGGTGTTCACAGTCACTTTTTCACTTCCCATCCTTTCCAACTTCTCCAACAACTTTTGCAACATCTCTTCCAACCCGACTTCTTTATCCCACCCTTGACACCAGTGTAACAACTGTCTTTACTGACTCAACAATTTGTTGCAATTACAGTGTTTGATTCACTGCTTAAAATAATTCACTCAGTCTTTCAATGTCTTGGCAGTTTATGGTTGCACGCCATCCTTGGGTCACAAACCACTACGCACTAACACTCCAGTTACTTACGATTCATGTCGTGATTATCCATTAGTGTAATCTGTTTAAATTGACCAATTCTAGTTTAGGCATATCTCAAAACTTTCATAGTGACCCTCATTTAATTGTTTTTATAAAAGAAAGAATATTTAGAATTCCAAATGTGATGTAATTTGTCATCTATAACTGTATTTGGGATAGCAGTTTTCTAACATTTAGGATTTCCTAAAACTTTAAGCACAAGCAAAACATGTTAGCTTAACATGGGGTTTAATATGTTAAAGTTAACATTTGTCTGAATTTTTGCTCCCTCGAATATTATATCAGTTTAACAGCCATGATTTTGTGACCAAAGACTACAGCTTTGTTCTTATTATTTTCAGAGTGTACAGCAGCAGCTTTTAAAGGATCCACTGGATGTAAAACAGAAAGAACTGGAAGATTTCTTCATGACTGATTCCATTTCAAGAGCATCACCAACAATGGCAAAATGCATACAAGCAGCCCTTAAGCAAAAGCAGTCAAAGTATTAATTAGTAAGAGTAATGTAACAAAACAGTTCAGAGCTTTTATTTATTAAGTTCTCTTGAAAATTCATAAAAAGAACATTTGGCTAAAGTTATCCATGTACTTTCAAGTTCACCGTCAGAGACTAGAAGCATTTCATGTTTTAGTATAATAAAAACACCTATAAAACCAAAAATTTGAATTGGTGCATACAAAGTATGAAGGAACATCAAAACTATATTATTTTAAGCAGTAATGAATCACAAAATTATCTGGTAATTTGAAATGAGAATAATAAACCTCTCTGTTCTGCATAAAACAGAGTCTTTCTCTTTTTATCCTCCACATTTCTAGAATTTGCACCTTCTAGGACTGTATAAGTCAGATACCTGTTGACTAGAGGCTGTGGATCAGAGAGAAGCCAGAATGGGTGATCAGCCCAATGCATGGAATGAAAGTAAGGAAGTGGGTGATATGAAATGAGAGTGAAATGGATAACAGGGTGATTATGGAGCAATTGGTGGAATGAATGGCAGTACACAGAGAAAACCTGCCCAGATATTGTTTCTTTCACCACAAATCCTAGATGTGCTTTCCTGGGATCAAACCCAGGCCTCCCATGTGAGAGGCAAGTGGTCTAAGCACTTAGTCACAATGCTGCCTGTAAATCGGAGTAAGTTTTTAAAACAATATAAACAACTTTTCACTATACCACATTTCTTTAATTATAGGCTACAGTACATTATATAAATAACAATATGCTAAAATATGTATTTGAAATTGGACTACAACTGGTTATTATTTTTCACTCGAGCAGAATAGCTGTTCATATTAGCAAAGTTGTACTTCCTGTGTATAATAAACACTGTATGAACACTGATTGTTCTTCACTGGCGTTATGCTTAAACAACAAAATATTAATGCCTTACTTGACAAACACAGTATTCTGTTCTATTAAGCATTATTCAAGTTTGCAAATAAGCAGCAGTAGTACAAATTTATGGAAAGTGTAATTAAAATTTCTCCTTTATCTTAAACTACTCCAAAAGATAAAGTTCAGATAACCGAAATCCTGCTTTGGTAACTATAAACATTAAATACATTTTCTCAAATTTGATAGTTTACAGATCCACCAGTCACTTCATGTGGTGGGTTACTATGAGAAGAAAATAAAATTTGGTATTTGCTATGCAGCTTAATTAAACTCAACAGAGCTCTATTTTTATATAGAACTATATCTCCTTTTACATAGAATGACCATCAAATTGTTACTGTGTCCATAGAATAAACAATTTATTCTTCTTGCTAGGCAAGTGGAGATGGAAGCTTAGCAGAAAGTTTTTATTCTGCACAAAATAGTGAGTATGGGTTATAATTTTATTGATGCTCCCATCTCTGACTTCACTTCTGAACACAATACAAATAATTTGCCAGTATTTGTGTTATGGCAATTTAAGAAGTAGCAAACAAAGAAAACTACAGCCTATAAATGCACTATCAGTTTTCTGAAAAAGTTTTGAAAATTTATCGTACAACAGATCAATGTCCATTTTAGAAAGAAAAAAAATGTTCTCTCAGATACCCAATGTGGTTTCAGAGAAAATAGTTCCACTGGAACACCTATAGGTAAATTATTAGAGTGGATTCAACAAGCAATTGACAATAGCCCACCTATGGTAGGGTTATTCTTGGACTTGACAAAAGCATATAATGTTTTAGATCATAAAGTCTTACTATCCAAGCTGTATAATTACAGAATCAGAGAATGGATTCAAAAATGAATTGAATTATACTTAACTGATAGGAAACAAATTGTCAAGCTACATTAAGAACTATCAAAATTAAGTACCAATCTATCATAAAACAGTTTCTAGATGTGTTCTACAAGGATCAGTCCTTGGGCCTCTGTTATTCCTAATATATACAAATGACCTATCAATTAATATATACCAAGCATATAGTTCTTTTTGCAAATGCCATAAATATAATTACTGGAAAAAATTAATCTGAACTACAAAACAAATTAGAGTAATAAAAGTCCTGTACAAATGTTTTCAAATTAAGCAATTCATTATAAACAAAGATAAAACTGTAGCAATGACATGTTATTACAAAAATGTAATAAAACTTCAAATAATTTATGATGAAAATATAATTAAATATAAGGTAGAAACAAAATTTTTGGGCATAAAATTTAATGAAAATCTAAACTGGAGTACCCATATAAATTACTTAGCAACTAAACTTAACTGTATATGTTATTTGATTAAATGTCTTAGAAAATACATTAACCCTGGCAGGACTTAAAATATATTTTGACCATTTTCAAAATGACTTAAAATATGGATTAAAATTTGGGGGAGAAAAAGGTGATAGGGTAATCAAAATCCAAATGAGCATAATAAGGATTAAAAGTGGAATAGATAATGCAACACCTTACAGACCATACTTTAGTGAACATAACATAGCCTATCTCTTTATAGCAATACTAGACCACATCAAAAGACAACAAGGAAAAATAGATACAAATATTGATATCCACAACTATAATATGTGAAAAAACAATGATCTCCATGTTCAGATGTGAAGGAGAAACATTTCAGAAAGTAATCTCACAATTATAAGTATTAAATTATGTAATAAATTACCAGCAGAAATATTAGAAATACCAAATATAAGACAATTTAATAGAGAAATTAAAACCTTCCTATTACAACATACATTTTAGTCACTGAATGAGTTTGTCATAGGTATATAATAAATATGTAACATATTTATAAATTAACTTATGTAAATAAAACTTTGAGGAAGCCATATCATGTACCATGATCTTCCAGTGAATAAAGAAGTTGATGTTGAATACAGTGTGCCCAGTAGTTCTTATTACACAACTTTCCTAATTTATGACCAGTTTTTTTTGTCCTCCATTACATAGTGGTTATCAGTACCCAAAGGCACAGGTTGAATCCTGATGGAGTGTGCTGGATTTTTCAGATGTAAAACAACTTAGCATTGATTCCTTAGGAAGCAAAGTATAGCCCTTGGTCCTGTGTAATGTGTATTTGCACATAAAAGAACCTCATACCTTGAAAGAGAGGCAAAATTCCAACATTTTCATGTCCAAATCACAATTTTATCCATGGTGCCATCTATGGGACAGGAGCCAACCCCTCGTCCCCGTGTGTGTTTTTTATTTATTTTTACTCGCTAATTGGAAAATAATTACAATTTCAAGGCTTCGTCAAGTATAAGTTACAATTATCTGAAATTTATCTAATCCTATACACAGTAACCATGATTATATTACCAATTATATACGACATAATGACCCTATTTGCATCATTCATGAATTTTGGCTAAAGAACTCATAAAACTCTTGTACATTGTAGAAACATTATTCAATTAAAGAGTTCTTAACATGCTTCTTGAACTTCAGTGGATGCTTGTCATTTATCTTTTTTGAGATTAAATTATACATCAGGATTCCTGTATCTAGTATGGAGTAAATCTTTTTTATAGTTCTGGCAGCTTGCAAGTGAAGATTATTCTGATTTCTAGTGGCATGCTCATGTAGGGTGTTGTTTGAATTAAAGTGATGAATGTTAATATAAGCAAACAAGGTAGGGTAACAATTGAAAATTAGTTGAGTCAATTTTGTAACACTACATCTCTTACATTTTATTTCGTAAAACGTTTCAGAAGCCATGTGCTTCCATTGTCAATTCCTTTGGTTGACTGCCGGTTTTGCTTGCTGTGATGGTTGTATCTGGCCCTGGTGGTGGTTTGATGAACCTCTGTATCAGTAGGTTGCCTGGCAGGATTTCGAAATTGAAAATGTTTTTGTTTTTCCAAATATATGTGTTTTCCCAAACTTTTAATTCTGTCTTCCTTGTGATGTTTTTGAGTATTTTTGGGTTTCTATTTATGGTGTGTTTCTCTTTCCAAAAATGCTAAGCTAGTGCAGATATGTCTTCTTGTTTGAGTTTAATATTTCTGTAGTATTCTTTTACTCTTGTTTTTATATTTCATTTTCTTTGGCCAATGTAGATTTTTTCAGTCATTGCAGCTGAGCTGATATATTCCTGGTTTGTTTTCTTGTGGGATATCATCTTTTAATTTAGAATTTAAAATGTTTTTCATGGAGTAATTTTTTGGGGGGCTAGAATGATGTTATGTTGTTTCAAGATCCTGTGGAATTTGTAGAAAGTTGTAGGGTGGTATATAAACTTCTTGTAGATCTTGTTTTCTTTCTGGTTTTCAGTGAGTGTACAGACTTCTTTAATTCTCTTCCTATTTTTGGCCTTATTAACTTTTTTGTATACCAGTTCTGCCTGGAATCCATTCTCCGTAACTAAGTCCAATATTTTGGCAAGTTCACAGAGGCATTCTTTTTTGCCCATTGGTACATTTACCAATCTATGTGTAAGGCTGTTGAGTAAGGCATGCCCAACATTTGGCATTTACAGAAAAACTACCCACACCAACACTTACATAAAACAAAAGAGTTACAATCCCATTCCCCATCAGCATGCTTTACTCAATAGCCTTACACATAGATTGGTAAATGTACCAATGGTCTGTAGTTGTCCACATTTTGAGGGTCATCTTTTTTTAGTATAGGGACTGTTCTAGTTGATTTCAGATGTTAGGAAAAATTCCCGAGCTCATTGAAATGTTACATATATCCAACAAGGGATTAACAATAAAGTTCATGGATGCTTTTATTATGCATTCCAGCACTTCACCAGGACCAGCTGAGAGGCTATTTTTTTTAGATTTAATAATTTTTATAATTTCCTCATAAGTCGCAGGTGTAAGGAAGATACTTTTATCATTTCTATTCAATTTGGGGTTGGGGATGTGAGTGCCAGTTTGAGGCAATACTACTCTATCAATAACCATGCAGAAATGCTCATTGAAGATATTATTTGACTGTTGTATTATTTACTTCCAGAGTTATGTTGTTGCAGGTGTAAAACCTCACATCTCCTGTTTCACTCTTTATATTTTATTTTTGGTTGAAGTGTTAAGTATAAGTGCATCAAAGTATTGTTTTTAGCAGCCTTTATTACTTTGTTGTAAATTTGCTTATATTGTTTCAAATATTGTATGAAATTGTCAGTTTTATTTGCTTCGCTTATTTCAAAAAGAAGACTCTTTCTCTTACTAGAATTTATAATTCCTTTGGCTATCCATTTTTTGTTGTAGGCACCCCCTGCTTTTGTTGATTTCAGAGGAGAGGCACTATTAAAATTATGTAAAAATGTTGCTAGAAATTTCTGAAACTTCAAGTCACTAGTATCGGATTCATATCTTTCTAGCTAAGAATGAATTAAAGTAATGGATATTTTCTGTACCACCTTCGACATGATTTCACTAGTGGCATGCATTTTGGTATCAGCAAGGGTTATTATTAAGGCATTATGATCAGAGTAACCAGTGTTGGTGTTCGTCAGTTTAAAATCCGTGATGCTTAGCTCAAGAAGCATAACATCAATTGATATGCTTCAGAAATCTGTAATTCTTGTAGAGCTATGAACAATATTTTCTAAATTTACCGATACCAAAAGTTGTTTTAGTTTATGTGAATTTGAATTTGCTTTTAGGAAATTTACATTTAGATTCCCAAAAATCAAAATACTTTTTCCTCTTCTTTTTAAAATATCAAGCCGAGTTTCGAGATTATCTACGAACGTTGCATAAATCTCCTGTTGCAGGATGATATATACATACAATAATAACTTTTAGGTCCCAAATTTCTACCACAGCGTGTTCAAATGTTTTCTCTTCATTTAAGTTTGCTGTTTTATGATATCTTTTACATTTAATACCCTCTTTGGCTGCTATGATGGTACCCGCGTGTATGTTACTTTCTCTGCAGTAGATATCAACAACAGTGTGATTTGAGAGAACATGATTTAAGTTAATATTTGTACTCTTAAGCCAGTGTTCTGTGAAACAACAGACCTGAATGTTATTTTAGGGTAATAAGAATATTTCAATATCCAGGAGTTTATTTGAAGTGAAACACTGTGCGTTCAGCTGTACTACACATACTCTAGGACCGTAGCTGTTAAAAACTGATACCATGGGACTGTAGATATTTGAAACTGATACATGCCTGATGTTATGACCTGCATCCACCTTACCTTTGTTAGTTTTCCATCAACACAGAAGGTGCAACTTTGCACAATAAATCACCAAATCTATAGGAGCCTTTGTGGTTAAAATGTACACCATCTACCATAATCACTGTTATCTAACCAGAAGTTACTATCTAACATTGTGAATTTTCTAGTGTCACACAGCCAGTTCAGCTCACTGTTTATTCTTACTATTTTCCTTTGGCTTACATCACGGCATCTTAATACACCACTGATCACCATTTTTGCAGGGGACGCTAATATGTTGAGCATTCCCCTTATTTTTGTGCATTTAATTGTTTTATATTTATTTTGTTTTCTAACAGCTTTAAAGGAGGATAATTATAGTATGCAATCACTTAATAGTGATTTTTTTCGCAGATCATACTGTTGAACAGCAAACACAAGATTTACAAGGCAAACCTTTCCGTTCGAAAACAGCACCGTACGCTGAGACGCATCAGCGTTTCACTCTCTGAATATGATATGGCTAGCAGGACCTCCCCACAAACCCCTGACCAGTCAATTGCCTACTCCTCTCACTTCCGCAAACCCCTCACATACCAATCCTGCATACGCTAGCGTTCAGCTGTATACCTCGGCGTGTTTCTCTATCCGGAGCACTGTTGAGGTAATGTTAATTGTGTTTCTTTGTGAGTAAAATTGTAATACGTGTTCTGCAGTCACTGGTTAATACGAGGTACGTCCAGAAAGTAAGTTCCGTTTCAATTTATCTCCGCTGCAGCGCTGCGATCGCAGTTCCGCACATGCGCGGTAGACGCTCTGTATCAAGGAGAAGAAACGTGCGCCATTTTGAGATCGCTGTCAGCCACATACGCTTTGTTGTGCTTGTTTACAATGTCGGTGTTGATTGAAACTCCTGCCGCTTGTGAAATCAGATCTGTGATTAGTTTTCTGAATTCTAGGAAAGTGAAACCAATTGAAATTTATCGGCAAATTTGCTAAGTTTACGGACAAAATGCGATGATTGGTTCAATGGTGAGAAGATGGGTCCGACAGTTCAATGAAGGACGTAGTGAAGTATTCGATGAAGAACGAAGTGGGAGTCCATCTTTGGTTACAGAAGAACTGGTTCACGCGATTGATGACAAGATCCAGGAAAACCGCAAATTTACAATTAGGGCTCTCGCTGTGGAATTTCCCCAAAGCTCACGATCACTAATTAATGAAATTGTTACCGAAAAACTGAAATTTCGTAAACTTTGCTCACGTTTGGTACCAAAGATTCTTACTGAGCAACACAAAACAAAATGGATGGGTAGTGCACTTCAGTTTTTAACCCGTTATGATGAAGACGGCGAAGAATTTCTGACACAGATAGTCGCAGGAGATGAGACTTGGGCTTCTTACGACACCCCTGAAAGTAAGCGGCAATCAATGGAATGGAGGCACACTTCATCCCCAGCAAAGGTTAAGCCGAAACAAATCTTGACACCTCGAAAAATGATGTGCACAGTGTTCTGGGACTGGAAAGGCATCTTACTCTTGATTTCTTACCGCGTGGTCAAACAATCAAAGCAGATGTTTATTGCGAGACACTTAGGAAATTGCGCCGCGCAATACAGAATAAGCGCCGAGGATTGCTGTCAAAAGGTGTTGTTTTTCTTCAGGACAACGCACGACCATACACTGCAAATATGACGAAAAACCTCCTACAGGGATTTGGCTGGGACGTGTTTGACCATCCTCCGTACAGCCCTGACCTCGCTCCTAGAGACTTTCGTCTGTTCTTATATCTCAAATCTTTCCTTGGCGGTCAACACTTCAACAATGACGAAGAGCATAAAGAAAATGTTTCCAACTTTTTGAAGACACAGGCGGCAAACTTCTATGAAGAAGGTATACAAAAACTCGTGCCACGCTATGACAAATGCCTGCAAAATTTCGGCAGTTATGTGGAAAAGTAGTTTAAGAGTTGCAGAATTTTGTGCAATAAATAATTATCCTGTATCTGTACACAATTTAATTTTATTACCAAACGGAGCTTACTTTCTGGACGTACCTCGTATAAATGCTTCCCATAATGAAATACAAGTCGCCATTGCAAATATTCAAAAACTAAGAATGCGAGACTTTCATTGAAGAGTGTGTCCAAAATAGTATCCAGTTGAATAGAAATGTAAGTTTCAGTGACTCTCAAAGGCTAGATTGAAAGTTCTGGCATATGAAATCATTGACTGCCAAGTTCTTCAAATGAAATCCTGATTTGAAGATTTTCCACAGTTCGAGTTTGTAGAGAATTAAAAAAAATTATGGAATATAAAAAATTTCCAAACTAATATAAGCAGTATCCTGGCTATTTTAATTCAGGCCAGCATGAAAATGAGTTCTTCAATATATGTTCAGATCAAAAACATCTATCACCACAAAATGTACTCAAGTATTTAGTTATAAATGACTTAGACTTGATGTATGAGGAGGTGACTAAGCTATTGCGTTTAGTTGTAACATATCCTGCTACAACTAGTAGTGAGAGATCAGTGAGTACACTCACGAGAATTAAAACATACTAAAGAAACTCAATCACCGCTTATGCAACGTAAGCATTTTAGCTGTAGAAAAAAAGTTGTTGGGAGAACTATTCTAATGCCGCCTTTATTGACAAGGTAAATGACACGTTCGCAACAAAGAAGAACCGACGAATGGATTTAGTGTATAAGTCAGTTTAGGTGAGTGTTGTTGTTTTAAATATAACCATTATAACATTGTTATTTGTTGTTTTCATTGTCAATCTCAAACCTAATTTATAGCTGCATTATTCGATAAAATGAGCAACTGCCCACCTCGCAACTTTTATTTCCAGCAGTAGGGAGTTTAAACTATAGCGTTCCCATTTTTTTATTTCACGCTACGCCACTGCATTTTTGCATTAGGAGTTCTTGATAGTTCTCACCAAGTCCCCCATTATTTCCTCAGCAAACACCCGCCGCTTGATGTCGTTAGATCCTGCGTGAATCACGACCACTTCTGGTTTTTTCTCCTTCACGTTGGAGCGTCCCACCATGTGTTTATGTTCGCTCACCTTTATTCCCGGAATGCAGTGAACATCATACTCACCTTTCCGGCATTGTTCACCAGTGAACTTAGGTAATGGATCACCGATTACCATTATCTTATTTCATGTTTACCGTCACCACTTACTTCATTGTTTGAATGATTGCCGTTTCCTTCATTTCCTAATATTATATCTCACTATCACAAACATCAATGTTCTCGCGATTGCCCTGTATATTATGCTACCCTTCTCCCGCTTCCTTAAAGGCATTGGCGTATAAATCTATTGTTGCAATTTGGGCATCTTCAGATTTTCCATTTCCTTCACCTAACCATCCTAATGGAGCAGCACCTGCAAGGTCACCAGCAGCAGTTGGACTACAGCAGTGACCCGCTGTTTCAACTGCACCTGGACGAGCTGCTGCGCAACTGCACCGCAAACTATTCCTCCTACAACTCTGCATTTGACGCTCCTTCTACTTCAGCGGCAATACCTATGGAACCTCAAGTTAACGATTCGACTCGTAAAACATATATTCATGCCAGCAAAATTATATCAATCATTTCAAATGCCAACTGAATTAATATTTACAGATGTGCAATAAATATGACGCCTTAAGATTGAAAACAAAAGCAATAAATGTTAGACAAAAAAAGTCAATCTAACAAGAGGAAGGTTCGGATGTGTCCAACAGATCGAGACAACTTTCATATAACATAACCATCGTCATCTATGTAATCTATTTTTATTAATAAATTATTTATTCTAAGTTTCGCTTACCTTATTTTGATATGTATTCACGGTTCATCCGCGGTCCTCTTTTAACCCTACCCACCATCTTTCTCGCTCCTATATCCAAGTTTTTCTCCCCGCTCCCGCATTCTCCAAATAGGTAAACAAAGCTTTCCAACAAATAGCTGTTCACCTCGTTCATCATACTATAGGCCAAAATTAATTCGCGTTCCTCCGATGTCAACTTCCAATTCAGACCCAACCCTTCCGTCAGATTAAATGTATCCATCATCACAGTGCAATCTAACAGTTCCACCAATACACTCTCATTCACACCAGTGTACATTTGTACCAGTGTACCATAATATATACATCTCTCTCCCTTTCTTCAACCTTTAACACATCCGCATACCTCGTTCACTACAAAGCCTTCCGGACGCTCCATATGACCTACCTCTACATTTCCATAATAATTTAAACCCGCATCTCTTCCCCTTTACACACCTTGTCACAGGTTTCATATATCTGTAGATGTTCCCTAAACCTTCCGTGTACATTACTGTTGCGTTATACCTACACTCCATCCCTTTTTTTGAACTCACAAGTGCAATGTGAAGTAAGTTCCTGGTCTTTTTCGCGCATTGCCGCGTTGTTTAACTCCCCTGTAATATCGTCCACCGCAAATCCACATCGTCCAAAACTCACACAGCTATCTTCACCTGTTACTAGTACCACCAACATAACCAAAAGCCTCAACCCTCCATTGTGTCGAAATATATTTCGATTTTATTCCCCCGCCTCCCCCCACTTTTATAGTTGACGCCCCTCCTGTTTTTTTCCAGATCACGCCCTCATTTCCTCCAATCAACATCTACCTTCCGTGAATTATAGAGACCTTCACCCTTGTAGTATTTTCCTTGTCATTCCCACTATCAGTTAGGTGCTACGAACTCTCCACCTGTAGTTTAGATTAGCCTGCGGTGCCACAAGTAGTTACAGTGGGCGTTAAACACCACCAAAAAATTTAGTTTAGGTTAAAATAATTTTTAAGCTTCCTAATCCTATTCCGCCTTTTTTTCATCAATGTGCGACTATTCAAATTTCTGCAAGGATATCGGCGGCTTCAGTACCTATCGCTCGATGAACGGTTAGCTGTTGCAGTAGTAGGGGAACGGCTTCCTAAAACATACGTGCCCACAGATGTGGACCAAGTATGTGCCTCACTAGATCCGGGTTCAAAGGATGCTTTTGCGCCATTTCGTAGGTGTACTTAACATTGGAACCAATCATTTCTCCGGGTGCATATGGACGTACCTGAACCTGTCATCTCTGCTTTTTTTTGTAATCTAATAAGAAAACATCTACTATTAATGTATAAACATTTTATGAATAGAGTTGCGACCCTACGGTGGACAGGTACAGCGAAGCGGGGTCACGTGGTCAGCTCCCTTCACCATGCACACTACTCCAAACACACAAAAAATCCACTTCCGGCACTGTCTGAACTTCACTACCGGAATTGTCTGACCCCACAACTAAATGTCAAATTGTCTGACCCCAACTTCCGGTTTTGTCCCCGAGGGTCCTTACTACTCACACACTTATCTAAATCGACGATTTCGGTTACTGCTTTAGGATCACAGGGCTCTTTTCTTGAAGCACCACAAGAAGTTTCTTCCTCTTTATACTTTCGCTTTTCTCGTACAGTCACGCTCAGAAAAGTCGAGTGACGCTGATGTGAATGTTTGGACCCGCCACATGCCTACCGCAGAGACACCTGAGGGCACCTTACGAACTAGCAGGAACTTGCTCCGTTAGCACAATATTCATAGCAGAAGTGTCACTAGATGTCAGCACAAACCAAATAGTATAAACCTGATGGCAGATAGGCCAAATCTCGGTTCGTGTGCCGACCCGATTGGATGCTAACAAGTGTTGTTCTCATATTTACTTATCGTGAGTATTTTTCGCTTAGAGGTTTTTCATTCAACTTACTGTGGCTTCATTGTGATTTGTTTCTTTTGTTCTTCAGAGTTATTTTCTTCGTTAATGTTGTGTGTTTAGCATCTCTTTGTTACCGTACCTTGTAGTCATGGAATCCTCACGGTGCAATGCGCCCATGGATGATAGTGCTGCACAACGTATTTCACCATTAGATTCGAATACATTGCAATTAAAGCCGCCGATACGCACATATTCACACACCAAGCTTGTGAGGCATCAGTCACGCAGTATTTCTACCGATAGATTATCGCAACGCCGTAACCTTGCAATGGATACGCACAATGTTGACGCTAGCCTTGACGAAGCTGACCCTGACGTAAAGTGTGTTCGCTCTTCATCTATGGACGGTGACACTGCTACTGGTTGGCAACAACCTATGCGCCACATTCAACCGTCTGTGTCTGTGAATTCCAGCTTCACCTTATATACACAAATCTGGTACCCCAGTTTTCCTATGGACGTATTATTGCCATCTGTTTCTGCACAGCCTGCTGTTTTTGAAACATCAGCTCAACGACTGTCCAAACCCCCACCCATTTTTGTCGCTCCCTGTCATTACAACATATTTTCTACTCTCATGTCTACCCTTTCTTCGACGTTCACCATTCCTCTTCGTGCAAGCTACACGAGAAATGGTTTCGAACTTCTTCTGGATACTTTCTGTTATTTCACCACCGTCAAGCATTTTCTCGAGAAAGAAGAACTCCAGTTTTATACTTTCACTCCGAACACGAACCCTGATTTCGATATGCACTAAAAGGCCTACTCCCTGGCACTTCTTTAGACAACATCAAATACGAGCTGCAAATTCAAAATATCGAATTTCTATACATACTTCAAGCATATAGAAACAGCGTGGATCTGGCAACCAAGGTTAAACAGTAATCCCGCTGCCCATATGGATACTTACCATGCAACAGTGCGAAAACAACTTGAAAATAAAGTCTCTTAAATACCTGCTTCATTTGAAAGTCATTGTTGAAGATTACATTCCACGTGGAGATCCTATGCAGGTCACACGTCATATAATTGTGCACTCCAACCACGCTGCGTCAAATGTGCCGGACATCATGCAACTGTAGACTGCCGCAAAGATCCTCAGCTTCCTGGTACCTGTGTTAATTGTCAGAGTGCTCATACTGCCAAATATAAACAGTATCCACGACTTCTTATCTACATCACAGCAGTTTCCACTCTTCCTAGCGTCACCAATCTACTGCCAAATCACCTGTCTGTCCTCCTGTCACATCTGCCAATATTCCGGCCCTCACGTCGCCAGCTACCTTTCTGCTCCTGCTTCTCCACTAACTCCACTTCGGAGTTTTCGTCTCTTCGAGACTTCGTTAGTTTCCTGAAAACCATCAACTTTTACTTTACGTTATACTTTCATCAAGATCCAGATCGCTCCAAACATTCTTACTAAAGGCATCCTACCACTGGAAGGTCTTTCGAAACGTCCATTACGTCTTCTGACTTGGGGTGCTCGTGGCCTTCCAAATAAACTGCAAGAGTTTCGAGCGTTTTTTCACACCGAAGGTATTGTCATTGCCTTAGTGCAAGAAACACATTCGGGTTAGATTGGCAACATACCTTATTATACATCCTGACGTCATTCTCATTCCACTCAGCCCATTGCATCTATATTAAATTCTCTGTTCCTCATGTTTGTGTTCCAAATCCAGCTACGCTAAAGTCCGTCTATAATACTGCTGTGAAACTCCTGATACGGGGTGCGGAGGCCACAATTGGGTCAGTTTATTGACCGCCTACTACTATGCTTTCGATTTTCTCCACGACCTGGATGTTGTAACTCGCTCCGGAAAGTTTCTGCTTGGTGGTGATTTCAACGCCAAACGCTAGGAATGGCATGCTCGAACGAACAATCCCGCTGGGATGACCTTACTTCATCACTCCGAACGCTCTCATTATGATAGTATTTCCCCGGAAACACCCACCCATATGCATTCCGATGGTTCTGAAGACATATTCGATATTTTCATTTCTGACCTGCAGTCGATTTCCTGCTCCGTGTATACCATTCCTGATTTATCATCTGAACACCTTCCTGTCCTGATGGTTATAAATGCTTTCTCTCCTCGTGTGCATCCGCCAATGATGTCTGTTGTGACCACTGAACTGGTCTGCATACACACAGCCTGAACTCGGCTCCGCTGTATCCACTTTTACGAACACCTTGCAAGAGGCATACAACAGCTGCAGCACCGTTCAATGACGCGCCCAACCAGTTCAGTCTGCGGATTTCTCCGACGGCTCAGACTTTTGTAAGCCAAACGCCGTGCTCTCATTTTTTGGCAGCGTAGTGGGTACCCCAGTCATAAGATGGAGTATAACAGACACTAGCCATTTTTAAGCGCCACATCTGCACGTGTGAGGAACATTCTTTTCTCCTCAAAATTCAGGATGCCACAGAAAAAAGAAATTCATGGATCCTCCGTCTATACTCGTTATGCTGAACAATTTCAGCCTCATACTTCTAACCCTCTCAATTTTACTTCCAATCAAAATACTGTGACTGCTGTCCGTAACTTTCTTTCTCGACCTCCTGTCCAGCAATGTTCCTTCACAAACTTCACTGAATTGTGTCAACTACTACATGGAACGTCTACCAGAAAGCCTCCTGGGCCTGTACGCCTTATTGTTGAGCAACTTAAATCTCTGCCACAGAAAGGAGCCGCTTATTTGTTACATTTATTCAACTCCTGTCTTCTTTTTTTTTTTTTTTTTTTGGTAGTGTTTAACGCCCGCTTTAACTACTAATGGCATCGCAGGCGGTCCTGTCTTCAACGTGCATACTTCCCAGCGCATTGAAAAATTGCAACGATTATGCCTATCCATATACCCGGAAAATCTCCACACGTGTCCTCTTCCTATCGTCCTATCAATCTTCTGCCTACACTAGGAAAACTGTACGAGAAACACATTCTGAAGGGCCCATATCCGCATCTGCATCCCCACATTCCACATCACCAGTTTGCATATATAAGGCAGAAATCAGCAGAATTTCAAGTTGCTAGGACCACAGATTATATCCGGAAGGTTAAGACCGACTATAATAATGCAACGCTTATTTTCTTGGACGTTTCCAGAGCTTTTGACTCAGTTAGGCAAGACGGCCTTATTTTTAAGTTGCTTCAAATCTGATGCACGTATTCATCTGCTCGCATTATATCTCCGATCCAATAAATTTTCTGTTCGCATATTAGGTCGCTCCTCACTCCCCCCCCCCCCGCGGGATATTCACGGGGGGGGGGGAGCGCCACAGAGGTCTGTTTTTCCCCGTTTCTTTAAAACTTTTATACATCCGATATGTCCCTTCATACCAAAATTCTGCTGGCGGCTTATGCAGATGTCACCGTCATTGTCCATTCTAATTCTTCTGTTGTTCATTTGGATCGTGAATTACAAGGCTATCTTAGCCGTTTCAATGGTTTTCTGGAGGCCGGGAGGATTCGTTTAAACTCTGATAAATGCCACATTCTTCTCTTCTTTCATGCGCATCCAGTTCTATACACGTTATATGGCCAAGTTGTTCCTGTTTCACACAGCACCAAATATTTGGGTGTTCATATTGATTCCCGGCTCAGTGGTATCGTCATATTCAACATGTTCGTAAGAAAACTCATCAGACTTACGGAGTACTTCGTTTACGGTTCATTTCCGAACATATCTCTCTCTCTCTCTCTCTCTCTCTCTCTCTCTCTCTCTCTCTCTCTGCGGATCAAACTTTTACTCTATACTGCTGTAATTCTGCAACTGCGTGGAAGGATGTTTCCCACAAAGGTTTACAATCGCTGGCAAGTAAACAGATTGTTTGTCTTAGACGGATGAGTCATCTTATCAACACGGCTACAATAAACATACTGTTCTGGCCATTACCGATATGAAACCCCTTCCTGCAATTCTTCATCAACTGGATGACCAATGAAGGAAACGCTTGATTCGCATCGCTGATAACACTCATCTTAATTTTCGTATTAGTCAGCCGAAGCGGCGACGGCATTGCTTTTAAATAACCCTAGACTCTTCAATTTTTACTTTTATTATTCAGTGATTCATGTGTAACATTGTTCATCTTTTGTAGATTACTCATTGATGCATATAAAGGCCCGTAAGAGGCCTGGAAATGGGTGACTCATCCTGCTGTCTTTATGTCGTCGTCGTAGATGGATCAAATCAGTGATATACCTCAGATACACTGATATGTATTCTGCGTGCCTTCAATTCTTGCTTGGCGCACTTTCAAATTTGCTTTATATGAGAAAAGCTCTTTTCCCTGTTGAAGCAGGACTGTCAACCTGTCTACGCTAGATTCTGAAAATACCTTCTCAATTAAAGGTGTTACAGTAATGCAATGCATACTCTTCTATCGGTTTCCCAACTCATTGCTTTCAGCAGTGCTTTAATGCATAACGGTTATAAAACATACTTGATGTTTAAATTGAAAAACGGGAGAGAAAAACTATATTTTTAAATTTCAGTAACAATAATCCTAAGCTCACTCACATTTGAATTCTTCTACAATGTGTACCGGGTGAGTATGGCACCTTGCATGCGAGTGCGACAGTATGGATTGAGATAGATACGGAACCATGTCCATTTATTCATCCTTTGATTTCATTACAATTATTTTAAAAATCCAATCCACACATCTGGCCACGCTACTGTAATTTTATGGTGCCAGAAATTCTGCAAGCTGTTTCACTTTTACAGAGATAGAATGAAAAACATACTGCCAGGGAAAAGTTCCGCATCTGAATTAACAATGCAACTAACTGAGTTTCATTTTATTCCATTCAGGAATTGCATTTGTTTAACTTGTGCTGAATATACTAAGTATATTCTGGAACCAGCACTGAATTTTGGTTACTTACATTGTTTCAAATACACATGGCACTGGAACCAGCACAAGTTTTGGTTAGTTTTATATATTTCTAATAGACATACAACGGCGCTTGATATTATATACAGCATTACGGCATGACCATTTTGGTGCAATTAATTATACTTTGCAATCATAGGTTTTTTGTTTGTTTTTTCTTTGTTGTTTTTTTCTTCTCCATATTTGATTTTTCATAATTTTAGCAAATACTACGGTTCCCTTCACCACACATGTTTGTATTTTTCTCAAAAGTAAATACCCATGATCTGTTGGGAGCGCGCTAAAGGCCTTCTTGCATAGAGGGAATCAGAATAACATTTGTCATACTATGCTCCTTTGCTGTTCAGAGCTAATGGCGCCCACCTCAGTAAACATTGCAAACTAATGGGCAAATATTATGAATGCGATTTCAATATATCTGTAGAAATAGAGCTGGTGTTGTGTTTCGGTTAAGTAGTGTAGCAGAAGTAAGAACGATTCCAGTGTTGAGTACTCTAGTTACAAACGTAACCTTAATTAGCAAGGATAATTACATCTGATTAGGATAGCTGAAGTCGCTGTAACGCGACACTTAATAAATAACAAAAGAGTCGGAAAGTTGTTCGAATCCCTTTGAGTACAATTTTTTTTTCTTGTCTTTTTAACGGAACTGCGTTGTTTAGTAACTAATGCAAAAGATAACATTTTACAGTTAATGAAACCTCTTTCTGATAACGAAAAAACTTTATACTAGCAAATTACAAGGTTTTTTTTCGCACAGCGTTGTAATATTGCCGTCCTCTTAATTTCAAACGCTGCAATACGGTTAAAATGTTACAACCGCAAGTTTTATAAATATTAATTGCAAATGCTGCAAATAAAACAGGGGAATTTGCCTACCTCAACTGTCAATCATTTCTCCCAAAATTAATAATATTTTCTTTCAATATCCACATTCAATGGTATTTGTATAAATCTCGATTTCTATTACCATATTCGGTCATGCATTATTAATGTTTACATTAATCCACAGTGGATCTAAGGGAACAGTATATATTCATGTTAGAAAGTCTCGCTCGAAAAGAAGGAAATTCAAATGTTTCAGTCACGAGACACGAAATTTTGAGTGAGTTCAGCAAGATTACATTCCTTATATAGTTAACTATGCAGTAATGCAACACAAACACAATACTATGTGAGAATAGATCTCATAGTATTCAAAGAACATGAATTTAATACTTTACATAACATAGCCCAGAAATTAATAACATAAATGATATTAATGGTTAAAAAACATTCTTAAAAGTACCGGACGCCAGCGAATAAAGTATTTAATGGTATATTAAACAGAGTACAACGGAGTTCTAATTAGCTGAAAATCAAGATAGCGCCTTTAACCTGATTTTCCATTCCTGATAATAATAATGTCGAAGTATTAAATAGATTGTTATTGTTCAATGTCAGAAAATAAGCATGCGGGACACAAGATTCGAAACCGCGACGACCTCGCCTATTCTTCAATTGGTAGCGGTGCACTCTGTTAGTTTCATAGTATCAGTCAATCCATCCCTAACTTAGTAACAAAAGTCATTGCAAGGCGAAAAGTTCGTAGTAGCCTGAGAAATAGTTTAGATATTTTGCTTTTGTTTATAGATATTTCTTAGATTTATTTAGGAGATGAAAGGAGAAGATTATCTATAGCAAATATGAGTATCGCAATGTTCAGTGCGAGGTATAAGTTTTTTTTAGTTCCATTAATTGATGACAGACAAGTAAGAAATAATTAAAACGATATAATAGTTATTACATGTTCCGTTGATAGTCATTTGAAAATATTCTCACGTTCAATATTATAATTTTGATCGTTATTATTTTTGTCATCGATATTATTATTGTTTATTTATTATTATTTATTTTTATTATTTATTATTATTATTATTATTATTATTATTATTAGTAGTAGTAGTAGTAGTAGTAGTAGTAGTAGTAGTAGTAGTAGTAGTAGTAGTAGTAGTAGTAGTAGTAGTAGTAGTAGTAGTAGTAGTGGTAGTGGTAGTGGTAGTGGTAGTGGTAGTGGTGGTGGTGGTGGTGGTGGTGGTGGCGGCGGCGGCGGCAGTTTTTTTATATAAAAAGGGGAAAAACTCTCATGGGCATCAGGGAAGATATTCCTGATGTGCCGGACTCTTACCGAATAAAAGAAACCTTTTTTCCGTTGGAATCCTACTTGGAAGGACCTAAAAATAGGTAACACATCAATTAGGAAACCTGAAACCTTATAGTGTATTATATCTTTGTCTTTCATTTCTCTCTGCTTCCTTTATACTCATTATCTCTGTGACAATTGAGTGTATTAATTTCCAACAGTGCCAAGTCTGAGCCATAATATAAGTCATATTATCTGTATGTAGCTCAATACCCCAACTTATGTAGGTGTTTTCTCTCTGCCTTTGCCATCGTTTGCAGGAAAATAAGGTATGTTCCACTGTATCCACATCATCACAATAGTCACACTGGTCATTTTCTCGTACTCCGATACTCTTTAAATAGGTATTAAAAGACTCGTGTCCTGTAAGTACCTGTGTCATATAATAATTTATATTCCTGTGTTTACATGTTATCCACTTGTCTATTTTTGGAATTAATCTTTTAGTCCATTGGGCCTTTTCAACATTTTGCTCCCACGCCTGCTGCCACTGATTCCTCATAATTTCTCGCTCCTTTAATTTCGCCTCTTTACTGTTACCTTCAACTTTAAATACATTTGTTCTTTCGCGTATCTGTAGCTCAATAGGAAGAATACCAGTAATTACTTGTAACGCCCCAGTAGACGCAGTCTTATACGCACTTGCGACCCTTAAAAAATATTTTTCTTTGTGACCTCCATTTTTGTTTTTATCTCTTGATTTCCAAAACTTCTTGCCATACCGGACAGCCATACAATAATATTGAAAGCAGAACTCCACTCAGGACTAGCCTCTTGTAATATTGAGGTCCACTTATATTTGGCATTATTCTAAATAGCGCTTCAGTTTTTTCATCTGCCTTTTTGGTCACTGCATTAATATGTTGTCCAAACTTTAAATGACTTCCCAAGACTATCCCCAAATATTTTAATGCATCAATTAGAGTTATTTTTGTGCTTTTTATTTCAAAAGTAATACTTTCCAAATTTCTCTTTCCTTTCAGGATAACAGCTTCTGTCTTTTCAGGGGCCAACTGTAAATCATTTAGTGTAAGCCACCTGTCGATTCTCTTCAGTGCCTCATTAGTTCTAAGAATAAGATACTCTTCATCTTGTGCTGCTGCTACTATAGCTAAATCATCAGCATAAGCTATGGCTCTAATATTTTCTCCAAGGTCAAGACCTAATATTCTGTCATAGGCAACATTCCATAACGTTGGTCCAAGCACCGATCCCTTAGGAACTCCCATTTGCATAAAATTCACCAAGTATGTAGATATTTGTCGTTTTTTTTAGTTCTTTAATAATAAGATTCCAAGTCTCAGTATTAAAAGCATTTCTTATATCTAATACCACAAGTGCACACCATTTGCCTTTTGACCTTTCAACAATGTCGATCACTTTTTCCACAGCTTGTACTGTTGACAGTCCCCTTCTAAAACCAAACTGGTATTCCGAAAAACTCCCTTGTCTTCGAGCTCCTTCTCTAGACGTTCTCTTAGTAGAAATTCCAACAGCTTACCTATAGTATCTAAAAGGCACATTGGCCTAAATGCATTATTGGCCTCCAAAGGTTTTCCTTTTTTCCATAGTAAACATACTCGTGCAATTATCCATCTTACTGGAAATTCTTGTATCCGTAACAAATTATTAAACGTTGCTAATAAAAAATCAGGGACCATTTTGATCATTATTTTAACTGCATCGGGTGGGATATTATCAGACCCGGGTGCTTTTCCACATTTCATCCTTTCCCCTGCCGTATGAAGTTCCTCTTTAGTAAAAGGTTTTGCACTTTTATCAATATTTCCCCTTTTCCAATAGTCCACTTTATTTGGAAAAAGGGTATAAAATATACAATCTTTCGTTCTTTACATAAGTTATAAGGCATTGTCGGACTGTTCAGGTGTTTTATAGCAATTTTATAACCGTTTCCCCATAAATTACCTCCCAGTTCATTGCAGAAGCCTTTCCAATTTTTTATTTTGGCTCTTATTATATTGTTTTTTAGATTTTTCCTATTTTCTTTGTATTCTCTAGTTATTTCTTCAAGCTCTAAGTCATTTATATCCGCCCTTCCTCTATGTCATGTTAGCTTCATCTTAATTGCAAGACATTCTTTCCGATTTGTCTCGATTTCTTCATTCCACCAAAGAGGAACTTTCCGGTTTTGATATTTTCCATGTACTGACAAACTTTTTCTATACGTTTGCCTAAGAACTTCCATACAGTGGGGTGCACTCACTTTTTCTTTTCCTTTTAGAGTATTAGTTTTTTCTTCCAGTTCTTGCTGAACATTTTCTTTATCAAACATTATTTTCTGACATTCTTTGTCTCCCTTCTTCTTTACCTCTACTCTCACCTCAAAGTATATGGGGCTGTGATCACTAACCAATTCATCATCCAGCACCTTCCAATTTAAAATTTTCCTAGCTATCTTTTGCGTTGAGCAAGTAATATCGATGAGTGATTCACTCGATCCTCTAATAAAGATTGGTTTTCTCCCAGTATTATGTATTACCAAATTTAAGGAATCCATCCACTCAGCAAAAAATTCTCCCCTTGCATCCGAAGTGGGTGAACCCCATCTTGGGGACTTTACATTTAAATCACCTAAGATAATAACTTCTTCTCTTTGCACTCTTACTTCTTCCACTAAAACATCAATATATTTTTGAACTCCTCAAATGAAATATTTGGGGAACAATAGCAACAGTAGATACTAAAATTACTTAATATGAGTCTAATAAATCCTTCTCCCTTCTCTATAGTTTCTATTCGTACATCCCTATTTTTAAAATAAGCTGGCACATCCACATTTTTATCTATCGTCCATCTAGTATCTGACATTAATTTTCTATTTGGCTCACTAACAAGAATAATATCTATATTTTCTTTCTCTGATAGGTGCGCCATATCGTGCGCTATTCTCGATCTATTAAGATGTAATTACAATATTTGCATTGTTGGTGGTTCTTTCTCCGGTCTCTGTCACCCCTCTAAGATAAGAGAATCTTCTCGGATCCAATCTGTGTCCTTCCACTTTACCTTTTATGCAATATGCTTTACTTGTGCGTTCTACTGCCTTGTGCTCTTTTTGACCGCAGTTCATACAAAGGTCCGATCTATCTGGACCAGTGCATTTCACCGCATTATGTCCGGTCTCCAAACATCTAAAACACCTTATGACTGGAATTCTTTCACGAATAGGACAGTTTACCCATTCTATCCGTATTTTTCGTTTTTTTTTTTAAAGATCCACTGCTAGTGTACCTTCGAGGGTTATGGTCACAGCCTGGTTTCCATCTCTCAATGGTCTCAGTGCACCAACTATAAGCTCATCTTCTTTAGCTCCTGTTTCTAGAGACAGGGCCGATTCTACTTCCTCTCTTGTGGTAGTTATATCCATTCCGTACATATGCAGTGTTTTGGTTTTCTTTGCTTCAAACACTTTTACTCCCTAAAGTTTCTGTTCTAATTCTTTACTTAATATCCCACCCGCCTCTACAGTAAGTCGCAGACTTCCGGTTGCAGTTCTCCTCACTTTATCTATGCGAATTCCTATCTTTTCTATATCTACCTTACATTTTACCTCTTTTAGGATATCTGCATAACTCTTTTCTTGGGATTTTATAATAATTTCCTCATTTCGTACGATGCTGGGCTTTATATTTGTTATTCTTTGCTTATCTAACCGTTGTCTATCCTTTGGAATCATGTAGTTTACTATACGTTTCACTTTAGACATCAGGAACTCCTACATAGTCCCTATTTAGACCTTCTGGTGTAATGAATACTAGGTTACTTGTATTCTCCTTTATAATTTGTTATCTCAACACTTCAATTAAGGAATAAAAGTCCTTCATATCATTAACTTCTCGCTCTACAGTGTAAGGTAACAAATATATCACCCTTCTTTATGCTTTTATCCTTTCTCTACAACTTATCTTGGTTTCCTTGACAATATACTCAAGTTGCCCACGCTCACACCCTTCTTCAAAAATTTCCTTTATTTCTGGGTATACTTTAAATATCTCCTTAGCAATACCTTTCTCCACTTTTTCTTTGGGATCCATAACGATAGCTATGTCACTTTCCACTCCCGTCTTAAATGGGTTGCCAGCTATTAAATTTACTACGCCAAAACATTTTTCTGGCCATTCTACATCCAGGAGTAACTATGTACCTCTTCCACGCCCTTTCTGTTCCGGATATATCTTCATAGCCAGAATGAGTCATTTCTGTCTGAGTGCCTGTAGTGACCCTATTTGTCCATTTACATTTAGATGACTCTCCTCTACCTTGATCTTTTTGCCCTGCATGTCTAAACTTATCTTAGTATTGCTTGGTTTTTGGTTTTTATTTTCCTTCAGAAAAAAATTTCCAGCAGAAAACCTTTTGTTCATAGTATCGACCTGGAAGAATATACTCTCTATCAATTTCTTTATATCTGTCTTCGTATTAGGAATGGTCTTAACCAAATTTCTCAGTTAAAACGAAGTTGTTTCCAGCTCTTCTATTCAGTTCTTAAAATCTTGAAAATCTTGTGATAAGATGTCTTCTTCTCTTTGCCTTTTGTTAGATGAATCTAATTTTTCAATCTCTTCTTTCTGGTTTTCTTGATCAGTTACATCACTCCTGCAGCCGGTAGATCCACGCCTCAAAAGGACTGTGACCGCCTAACTAAGGGTCTTTTCTCAAAAGGATTCTATATAGCATCCAAACTTTCAGAAACTAAGCCTTTATCTTCTCTCTCATGTCCCATAGTTCCAGTAACCCTTTTCTACACTTCAGCCTGGTTCCCTACTGAAGATGCTGAGCAGTCGCTTGTTAACGATTGGGTGAGGCCTGCACGAACACTTTCAACACAGACTGGAACTGGGGCTCCGACTCCCTGCACCGTAAACAATTCTGTAGGTTCTCCCTTATTCATAATTGTTACTATTAATGGGGCTGCCATCCTGAATTCCTTAGTCCTTTGAACATAAGGGACTTGTCTAGTTTTGTATGGCATCGCGCCATACTCGGGAGGCTGAAAGCAGTAGAGTAGCAGCAGCACGAGCAGCATGAGCAGAAGCAGCAGCAGGAGCAGCAGCAGCAGCAGTAGCAGCATGAGAAAGAGCAGCAGGAGCAGCAGCAGCAGGAGCAAAAGCAGAAGCAGCCGGAGCAGCAAGAGCAGCAGCAGGAGCATCAACAGCAGCAGCAGGAACAACAAGAGCAGCAGCAGCAGGAGCAGCAGCAGGAACAGCGGCAGCAGGAGCATCAGGAACAGCAGGAGCAGCAGGAGCAAAAGGAGCAGCAGCAGATGCAGCAGCAGGAGCAGCAGAAGGAACAGCAGCAGGAGCAGCAGAAGGAGCAGCAGGAGAAGCAGCAGGAGGAGCAGGAGCAGCAGCAGCAGGAGAAGCAGCAGAAGGAACAGAAGCAGGAGCAGCTGCAGGAACAGTAGCAGCAGGAGCAGCAGCAGGTGCAGCAGGAGCAGCAGCAGAAGCACCAGCAGGAGCAGGAGCAGCGGCAGGAGTATAAGGAGCAGCAGAAGGAGCAGCAGCAGCGGAAGGAGCAGAAGACGCAGGAGCAGGAGCAGCAGCAGGAGAAACAGCCGGAGCAGCAGCAGCAGGAGCAGAAGGACCATCAGCAGGAGCAGCAGGAGCAATAGCAGTAGCAGGAGGAGGAGCAGCAGCAGCAGGAGAAAAAGCAGCAGCAGCAGGAGCAGCAGGACTAGCAGCAGCAGGATCAGGAGCACTAGGAGCAGCGGGACAAGCAGCAGAAGGAGCAGCGGGACAAGCAGCAGAAGGAGCAGTATAAGGAACAGCAGCAGGAAAAAAGCAGATGCAGGAGCAGCAGCAGAAGGAGCAGCAGAAGCAGTAGCAGGGGCAGCAGCAGCAGAAGCAGCAGCATGAGCAGCAGCAGCTGGAGCAGCAGGTGTAGGTGCAGCAGGAGCAGCAGCTATAGGAGGAACAGGAGCAGAAGCAGCAGAAGCAGGAGCACCAGTAGCCGAAGGAGAAGCCACAGCAGGAGCAGCATGAGGAGCAGTACCCGGAGCAGCAGCAGAATGAGCATCAGAAGGAGCAGCAGCAGTAGCAGGAGCAGCAGCAGCAGCAACAGAAAGAACAGAAGCAGTAACAGCAGGAGTAGGTGCAGCAGGAGCAGCAGCAGAAGCAGGAGAGCAGCAGGAGAAGTAGGAGCAGCTGAAGCAGCAAAGGGAGCAACCGCGGGAGCAGAAACAGCAGCAGCAGAAGCAGCAGGAGCAGCAGCAGGAGCAGCAGCAGGGGCAGGAGCAGTAGCATAAGCAGAAGCAGCAGCAGGAGAAGCAGGAGCGCCAGTAGGAGCAGCAGCAGGAGCAGCAGGAGAAACAGCATAAGGAGGAGCATGAGGAGCAGCAGCAGCGGGAGGAGCATGAGGAGCAGCAACAGAAAGAGCAGCAGAAGTAATAGCAGCAGGGGCTGCAGGAGCAGCAGGAGTAGGAGCAACAGCAGCAAGAGCAACAACTTCAGGAGCAGGAAAGGCAGCAGCAGCATGAACAGCAGGAGCAGAAGCAGTAGCAGCAGGATCAGCAGCAGTAGGAGCAACAGGAGCAGTAGCAGGAGCTCCAGCAGGAGCTCCAGCAGGAGTAACAACAGGAGCAGATGCAGGAGCTGCAGCACGAGCAGGAGGAGCACCAGCATCAGCAGCAGGAGCAGCAGCATCAACGGCGTTAGCAGAAACAGTAGGAGCAGTAGGATGAGCAGCCGGAGCATAAGGAACATTAGCAGCAACAGCAGCAGGAGTAGCAGCAGGATAAGCAGCAGGAGGAGCAGGAGAAGCAGCAGCAGGTGCAGCAGCAGGAGCAGTAGCATGAGCAGAAGCAGCAGAAAGACGCAGGAGCAGTAGGAGGAGGAGCAGCTGGATCAGCAGCAGGAGCAGCAAGAGCTGATCAGGAGCAACAGTAGTAGGTGCAGCAGCAGAAGCAGGAACCGCAGCAGGAGCTGCAGCAGCTGAAGCATCAGGAACAGCAGGAGCAGCAGCAGATGCAGCAGCAGCAAAAGGGGCAGCAGCAGTAGGAGTAAGAGAAGTAGTAGCAGCAGCAGGAGCAGCAGCAGGAGCATCAGCAGGAGCAGCAGCAGCAGCAGGAGCAGCAGAAGCAGCAGCAGGAGCAGGTGCTGCAGGATCAAGAGCAGGAGCAGCAGCAGAAGCAAAAGGATCAGAAGTAGCAGAAGCAGCAAAAGGAGCAGCAGCAGAAGGAGCAGCAGCAACAGGAGCAGGAGTTGCAAGAGTGGGAGCAGCAAGAGTAAGAGCACCAGGATTAGGTGCAGCAGGAGCAGCAGCAGATATAGGAGCGTTGCAGGAGGAGCAGCAGGAGCAGTAGGGGCAGCAGCAGCAGGAGCAGCTGGAGCAGCAGCAGGAGCGGCAGCAGAAGGAGCAGCAGCAGTGGGAGGAACAGAAGACGCAGAAGCATGAGTAGCAGTAGGAGAAGCAGCAGGAGCAGCAGCAGGAGCAGCAGGAACATCAGCAGAAGCGGCTGCAGGAGCAAAAGCAGCAGCAGGAGCCGTAGCAGAAGGACCATCAGAAGCAGCAGCAGCAATAGCTGGAGCAGCAGCAGCAGCAGCAGAAAGAGCAGAAACAGTAGCAGCAGGAGTAGGTGCAGCAGGAGCAGCAGCAGAAGCAGGAGAGCAGCAGGAGAGGCAGCAGCAGTAGCAGGTGCAGCAGGAGCAGCTGAAGCAGCAAAAGGAGCAACCGCAGGAGCAGAAACAGCAGCAGCAGAAAGAGCAGGTGCAGCAGCGGGAGTAGGAGCAGTAGAATAAGCAGAAGCAGCAGCAGGAGAAGCAGCAGGAGAAGCAGCAGGAGCAGCAGCAAATGGAGCAGAAGCAGCAGCAAATGCAGCAGCACAAGCAGCAGGAGAAGCAGGTGCACCAGTAGGAGCAGCAGCAGGAGAAGCAGCAGAGGAGCAGGAGCAGCAGGAGATGCAGCAGCAGGAGCAGCATGAGGAGCAGCAGAGGAACAGCAGCAGAAAGAACAGCAGAAGGAATAGCAGCAGGTGCAGCAGCAGAAGAGCAGCAGGAGCAACAGCAGCAAGAGCAGCAACTTCAGGAGCAGGAGCGGCGACAGCAGGAGCAGCAGCAGTAGGAGTAGCAGGAGAAGCAGCATGAAGAGCAGGAGCAGAAGCAGCAGCAGCAGCAGCAGTAGGAGCAGCAGGAGCCACAGGAGCATCAGCAGGAACTGCTGCAGGAGCAGCAGGAGCAGCAGCAGTATAAGCAGCAGGAGCAGCAGATGCAGCAGAAGGAGAATCAGCAGCACGAGCAGCAGCAGGAGCAAGAGCAGTAGCAGGATCAGGAGCAGCAGCTGCAGCTGTAGGAGCAGCAGGATCAGAAGCAGCAGGAGCAGCAGCAAAATGAGCAAGAGGAGAAGCAGCAGGAGCAGGAACAGCAGGAGAAGCAGCAGCAGAAGCAGCAGCAGTAGCACGATCAGGAGCAGTAGCATGAGAAGGAGCAGCAGCATGAGAGGCAGGAGCAGCAGGAGCCGGAGCAGCATGAGCTTCACAGGAGCAGCAGGAACAGCAGCAGCAGGAGCTGCAGGAGGAGAAGAAGGAGCAGCAGGAGGAGAAGAAGGAGCAGCAGCAGGAGCAGGAGCAGCATAAGTAGCAGCAGGAGCAACAGGTGCACCAGGAGCACCAGGAGCTGAACAGGAGAAGCAACAGCAGGAGCAGCATCAGAAGCAGCAACAGGAGTCGCAGCAGAACTTGCAGGAACAGCAGGAGCAGCAACAGCAGCAGAAGCAGCAGGTGCAGCAGGATTAGCAGGTACAGCAGGAGAAGCACCAGCAGCAGGAGTAGCAACAGCAGCAGGAGCAGCAGAAGGAGATCCTGCAGGAGGAGCAGCAGGAGCAGTAGCAGCAGCAGGACTAACAGCAGAAGCAGCAGCAGTGGAGAAGGAGGAGCAGAGGCAGTAGGAACAGCAGCAGTAACAGCAGGAGCAGCAGCAGCAGCAACAGCAGGTGCAGCGGCAGAAGCAGCAGCAGGTGTGCAGCAAGAGTAGCAGCACGAGCAGCAGCAGGAGCAGCTTATGAGCAGCAGGAGTAGCAGAAGCAGCAGCAACAGCAGAAGCAGCAGAAAGAGCAGCAGGAATAGCAGCAGGAGCAGCAGCAGAAGGAGCAGCAGCAGTGGCAGGAACAGAAGACGCAGAAGCATGAGTAGCAGTAGGAGAAACAGCAGGAGCAGCAGCAGAAGGAGCACCAGCAGGAGCAGCAGGAACATCAGCAGAAGCAGCTGCAGGAGCAAAAGCAGCAGCAGAAGCCGTAGCAGAAGGAGCAGCAGATGCAGCAACAGGAGCAGCAGAAGGAACATCAGCAGGAGCAGCAGGAGTATGTGCAGCAGGAGCAGCAGTAATAGGAGGAGCAGAATCAACAGGAGTAGGAGCACCAGCAGCAGCAGGAGCAGCAGCAGCAGCAGGAACAGAGGAGTAGGTGCAGCAGGAGCAGCAGCAGAAGCAGGAGCAGTAGGAGCAGCTGGAGCATTATAAGGAGCGGCAGCAGAAGGAGGAACAGTAGTATGAGCAGAAGCAGTAGCAGGAGAAGCAACAGGTGCAGCAGCAGGAGCAGATAGAGGAGAGGCAAGAGGTGCAGCAGCAGGAAAAGCAGCAGGAGCAGCAGCAGTTGGAGCAGAAGCAGCAGAAGCAGCAGGAGCAACAGGAGCATCAGCAGGAGCAGCAGCAGCTGTATCATTAGGATCAGCAGGAGCAGAAGCAGATGCAGCAGCAGGACCAGCAGAAGGAGCAGTAGCAGCAGAAGTAGGAGAAGTAGGTGTAGCAGCAGGAGCATCAACAGTAGCAGCTGCAGGAGCTGCAGCAGCAGGTGCAGCAGAAGCAGCAGTAGGAGAAGCAGAACAGGAGCAGCAGTAGGAGCAGCAGCATGAGCAAGAGCAGTAGCAGTAGCAGGAGCAGAAGCAGCAGGATCAGAAGCAGCAGGAGCAGGAGCAGTAGCAGCAGGAGGAGCAGGAGCAGGAGCAGATGGAGAAGCAGCAGCAGGAGCAGCACGAGCAGAAGCAGAAGGAGCATCAGAAGCAGCAGGAGCAGCAGCAGTAGCAGATGGAGCTGCAGGAGCAGCAGAAGGAACAGCAGCGGGAGCAGCAGGAGCAACAGGAGCAGCAAGAGTAGGTGCAGCAGGAGTAGGTGCAGCAGGAGCAAGCAGCAACAGGAGCAGGAGCAGTAACATGAGAAGAAGCAGCTGCAGGAGCAGCAGCTGGATCAGCAGGAGCAGGAGCAGTAACATGAGCAGAAGCAGCAGCAGGAGCAGCAGCTGGATCAGCAGAAGCAGGAGCAGAAACAGGTGAAGCAGCAGAAGGAGCAGGGGCAGAAGCAGCTGGAGCAGGAGCAGCAGGAGAAGCAGCAGCAGAAGGAGCCGCAGAAGCAGCAGGAGCAAGATGAGTAGCAGGAGCAGTAGGAGTAGTAGCAGCAGGAGTACGTGAAGCAGGAGCATTAGCATGAGCAGAAACAGCAGGAGCAGCAGCAGCAGGAGTAGCAGGAGCAGACACAGGAGCAGATGGAGGAGCAGCAGCAGGAGCAGCAGCAGGAGAAGCAGCAGGAGTAGGTGCAGCAGGAGCAGCTGGAGCAGCAGCAGCAGAAGCAGCAGGAGCAGCAACAGGAGCAGGAGAAGTAACATGAGCAGAAGCAGCAGCAGCTGGATCAGTAGGAGCAGTAACATGAGCAGAAGCAGCAGCAGGAGCAGCAGCTGGATCCGCAGGAGCAGCAGCAGCAGGAGTAGAAAAAGGTAAAGCAGCAGAAGGAGCAGGGGCAGAAGCAGCTGGAGCAGGAGCAGCAGGAGAAGCAGCAGCAGCAGGAGCAGCAGCAGGAGCAGCAGCAGGAGCAGCAGCAGGAGAAGCAGCAGGAGCAGCAGCAGATGGAGCAGAAGCAGCAGCACAAGCAGCAGGAGAAGCAGGAGCACCAGTAGGAGCAGCAGCAGGAGAAGCAGCAGAGGAACAGGAGCAGCAGGAGAAGCAGCAGCAGGAGAAGCATGAGGAGCAGCAGCAGGAACAGCAGCAGAAAGAACAGCAGAAGGAATAGCAGCAGGTGCAGCAGGAGTAGGAGCAGAGCTGGGGCAGCAGCAGCAGAAGAGCAGCAGCAGGAGCAGCAGATGCAGCAGAAGAAGAATCAGCAGCACGAGCAGCTGCAGGAGCAGCAGCAGGAGAAATAGCAGTAGCAGGTAGAGAAGCAGGAGCAACAGCTGTATGTGCACCAGGATCAGAAGCAGCAGGATCAGCATAAGGAGGAGCAAGAGGAGAAGCAGCAGGAGCAGCAGGAGAAGCAGCAGCAACAGAAGCAGCAGCAGCAGTAGCACGATCAGGTGCAGTAGCATGAGAACGAGCAGCAGCAGGAGGGGCAGGAGCAGCAGGAAACGGTTCAGCAGGAGCTGCACAGGAAACAGCAGGAACAGCAGCAGCAGGAGCAGCAGGAGGAGCAGAAGGAGCAGCACCAGGTGCAGGAGCAGCATAAGTAGCAGCAGGAGCAACAGGTGCACCAGGAGCAGCAGGAGTTGAACAGGAGAAGCAACAGCATGAGCAGCAGGAACAGCAGGAGCAGCAGCAGGAGCCGCAGCAGAATTTGCAGGATTAGCAGGAGCAGCAACAGGAGCAGAAGCAGTAAGTGCTGCAGGATTAGCAGGTACAGCAGGAGAAGCAGCAGCAGCAGGAGTAGCAGCAGCAGCAGCAGCATGATCAGTAGCAGCTGCAGGAGCAGCAGAAAGAGATGCTGCAAAAGGAGCAGCAGGAGCAGTAGCAGCAGCAGGACTAACAGGAGAAGCAGCAGCAGGAGCAGGAGGAGCAGAGGCAGTACGAACAGCAGCAGTAACAGTAGGAGCAGCAGCAGCAGGAGCAACAGCAGGTGCAGCAGCAGCAGGTGTGCAGCAAGAGCAGCAGCACGAGCTGCAGCAGCAGGAGCAGCTTATGAGCAGAGGAGTAGCAGGAGCCACAGCAAGAGCAGCAGGACCAGCAGCAGGAGGAGCAGCAGGAGGAGATGCAGCAGAAAGAGCAGCAGCAGAAGGAGCAGCAGCAGTGGCAGGAACAGAAGACGCAGAACCATGAGTAGCAGTAGGAGAAGCAGCAGGAGCAGCAGCAGCAGCAGCAGAAGGAGCAGCAGCAGGTGGAGCAGGAACATCAGCAGAAGCAGCTGCTGGAGCAGCAGCAGTACAAGCAGCAGGAGCAGCAGTAGGAAAAGCGGCAGCAGGAGCAGCAGTAGCAGGAGCAGCAGCAGGAGCGACAGCAGGAGCAGCAGCAGGAGCAAGTGCAGAAGCGGGAGCAGGAGAATTAGCACCAGCAGCAGGAGCAGCAGCAGCAGCAAGAGGAGGAGCAGTAGCAGAAGCAGCCGGAGCAGGAGCACCAGGAGCAGCAAGAGAAGCAGCAGCAGGAGCAGCATAAGGAGCAGTAGCAGGAGCAAAAGCAGCAGCAGGAGCCGTAGCAGAAGGAGCAGTAGATGCAGCCGCAGCAACAGGAGCAGCAGAAGGAACAGCAGCCGGAGCAGCAGGCGTATGTGCAGCAGGAGCAGCAGTAATAGGAGTAGCAGAAGCAACAGGAGTAGGAGCACCAGGAACAGCAGGAGAAGCAGCAGGAGCAGCAGCAGGAGCAGCAGCAGGAGCAGCAGCAGGAGCAGCAGCAGGAGCAGCAGCAGAAGGAGCAGCAGGAGTAGCAGCAGGACCAGCAGCAGGAGCAAATGCAGCATGAGCAGAAGATGGAACAGCAGCAGGAGCACCAGGAGCAGGAGCAGCAGGAGCAGGTGCAGTGGCAGGAGCAGTAGCAGCAGGAGCAGCAGCAGCAGAAGGATCAGGAGTAGCAGCAGAAGCAGCAGCAGGAGCAGAAGAAGGAACAGCAGCAGGAGCACCAGGAGCAGGAACAGCAGGAACAGCAGCAAAAGCCGGAGCGCAGCAGGTGAAGCATCAGCACGAGCAGGAGCAGTAGGAGCAGCTGGAGCATTAGCAGGAGAGGCAGCAGAAGGAGGAGCACTAGTATGAGCAGAAGCTGCAGCAGGAGAAGTTGCAGGTTCAGCAGCAGGAGCAGATGGAGGAGAGGTGGCAGGTGCAGCAGCAGGAAAAGCAGCAGTGACAGCAGAAGCATCAGGAGCAACAGAAGCAGCAGCAGCTGTATCATTAGGAACAGCAGGAGCAGAGGCAGATGCAGCAGCAGGACCAGCAGAAGAAGCAGTAGCAGCAGCAGAACTAGGAGAAGTAGGAGCAGCAGCAGGAGCATCAACAGGAGCAGCTGCAGGAGCAGCAGCAGCAGGTGCAGCAGATGCAGCAGCACGAGAACCAGAACAGGATCAGCAGCAGGAGCAGGAGCATGAGCAAGCGCAGTAGCAGTAGCAGGAGCAGGAGAGCAGGATCAGAAGCAGCAGGAGCAGTAGCAGCAGGAGGAGTAGGAGCAGCAGCAGGAGCAGCACGAGCAGAAGCAGAAGGAGCATCAGAAGCAGTAGCAGTAGCAGATGGAGATGCAGGATCAGCAGAAGGAACAGCAGCGGGAGCAGCAGGAGCAAATGCAGCAGCAAGAGTGGGAGCAGCAGCAGTAGGTGCAACAGGAGCAGCTGGAGCAGCAGCCGGAGCGGCGGCAGGAGCAGAAGCAGCAGGAGCAGCAGGAGCAGCAAGAGGAGCAAGAGCAGTAACATGAGCAGAAGCAGCAGCAAGAGCAGCAGCTGGATTAGCAGGAGCAGTAAAGTGAGCAGAAGAAGCAGCAGGAGCAGCAGATGGATCAGCAGGAGCAGCAGCAGGAGGAGCAGAAGCAGGAGCACAAGCAGCAGGAGCTCAAGCAGCAGGAGCACAGGAAGGAGCAGAAACAGGTGAAGCAGCAGGAGGAGCAGGGGCAGAAGCAGCTCGAGCAGGAGCAGCAGCAGAAGGAGCAGCAGAAGCAGCAGGAGCAGCATGAGTAGCAGGAGCAGCAGAAGGAACAGTAGCATGAGCCGCAGGAGCAGGAGCAGCAGGAGTAGGTGCAGCAGGAGCAGCAGCAGCAGGAGCAGGAGCAGTAGCATGAGCAGAAACAGCAGGAGCAGCAGCAGGAGTAGTAGGAGCAGACACAGGAGCAGATGCAGGTGCAGCAACAGGAGCACCAGAAGCGGCAGGAGCAGGAGTAGCAGGAACAGTACTGGAGCAGCAGCAGGAGCAGCAGCAGCAACAGCAGCAGCTTCAGGTTAAGGAGCGGCAACAGAAGAGCAGTAGGAGCAGCAGGAGAAGCAGCAGGAGCAGCAGGAGCCACAGAAGCAGCAGAAGGAGCAGCAGCAGAAGCAGCAGGAGCCACAGGATCATCAGCAGGAGCTGCTGCATGAGCAGCAGGAGCAGCAGCAGTAGAAGCAGCACGAGCAGCAGATGCAGCAGAAGGAGAATCAGCAGCACGATTAGCTGCAGGAGCAGCAGCAGGAGAAAGAGCAGTAGCAGGATCAGAAGCAGCAGCTACAGCTGTAGGAGCACCAGGATCAGAAGCAGCAGGAGCAGCAGCAGGAGGAGCAAGAGGATAGACAGCAGGAGGAGCAGGAGCAGCAGCAGCAAAAGAAGCAGCAGCAGCAGTAGCACGATCAGATGCAATAGCATGAGAACGAGCAGCAGCAGGAGCCGGATCTGTAGGAGCTCCACAGGAACAGCAGGAACAGCAGCAGCAGGAGCAGCAGGAGGAGCAGAAAGAGCAGCACCAGGAGCAGGAGCAGCATAAGTAGCAGCAGGAGCAACAGGTGCACCAGGAGCAGCAGGTGTTGAACAGGAGAAGCAACAGCATGAGCAGCAGGATCAGCAGGAGCAGCAGCAGGAGCAGCAGCAGGAGCAGCAGCAGGAGCCGCAGCAGAATTTGCAGGATCAGCAGGAGCAGCAACAGGAGCAGAAGCAGTAAGTGCTGCCGGATTAGCAGGTACAGCAGGAGAAGCAGCAGCAGGAGTAGCAGCAGCAGCAGCAGGAGCAGTAGCAGGTGCAGGAGCAGCAGAAAGAGATGCTGCAAAAGGAGCAGCAGGAGCAGTAGCAGCAGCAGGACTAACAGGAGAAGCAGCAGCAGGAGCAGGAGGAGCAGAGGCAGTATGAACAGCAGCAGTAACAGCAGGAGCAGCAGCAGCAGGAGCAACTGCAGGTGCAGCAGCAACAGGTGTGCAGCAAGAGCAGCAGCACGAGCTGCAGCAGCACTAGCTGCAGCAGCACGAGCTGCAGCAGCAGGAGCAGCTTATGAGCAGCAAGAGTAGCAGGAAAAGCAGCAAGAGCAGCAGCAAGAGGAGATGCAGCAGAAAGAGCAGCAGCAGAAGGAGCAGTAGCAGTGGCAAGAACAGAAGACGCAGAACCATGAGTAGCAGTAGGAGAAGGAGCAGCAGCAGCAGCAGAAGGAGCAGCAGCAGAAGGAGCAGCAGCAGGAGCAGCATGAACATCAGCAGAAGCAGCTGCAGGAGCAGCAGCAGTACAAGCAGCAGGAGCAGCAGAAGCAGCAGAAGGAAAAGCGGCAGCAGGAGCAGCAGTAGCAGGAGCAGCAGCAGGAGCGGCAGCAGGAGCAGCAGCAGGAGCAAGTGCAGGAGCAATAGTAGGAGAATTAGCACCAGCAGCAGGAGCAGCAGCAGCAGCAGCAGCAGCAGCAGGAGTAGGAGCAGAAGCAGAAGTAGCCGGAGCAGGAGCACCAGGAGCAGCAAGAGAAGCAGGAGCAGCATAAGGAGCAGTAGCAGGAGCAAAAGCAGCAGCAGGGGCCGTAGCAGAAGGAGCAGCAGATGCAGCCGCAGCAACAGGAGAAGGAACAGCAGCAGGAGCAGCAGGCGTATGTGCAGCAGGAGCAGCAGTAATAGGAGTAGCAGAAGCAACAGGAGTAGGAGCACCAAGAACAGCAGGAGAAGCAGCAGGAGCAGCAGGAGTAGCAGCAGGAGCAGCAGCAGGAGCAAATGCAGCAGGAGCAGAAGAAGGAACAGCAGCAGGAGCACCAGGCTCAGGAGAAGCAGGAACAGCAGCAGGAGCAGGTGCAGCGGCAGGAGCAGTAGCAGCAGGAGCAGCAGCAGAAGGAGCAGGAGTAGCAGCAGGAGCAGCAGCAGGAGCAGAAGAAGGAACAGCAGCAGGATCACCAGGAGCAGGAACAGCAGGAGCAGCAGCAGAAACAGGAGCACATCAGGTAAAGAATCAGCACGAGCAGGAGCACAAGGAGCAGCTGGAGCATTAGCAGGAGCGGCAGCAGAAGCAGGAGCAGTAGTATGAGCAGAAGCAGCAGCAGGAGAAGCAGCAGGAGCAGCAGCAGGAGCAGATGGAAGAGAGGCAGCAGGTGCAGCAGCAGGAGCAGCAGCAGTGACAGCAGAAGCAGCAGGAGCAACAGAAGCTGCAGCAGGAGCAGCAGCAGCTGTATCATTAGGAACAGCAGGAGCAGATGCAGATGCAGCATCAGGACCAGCAGAAGAAGCAGTAGCAGCAGCAACACTAGGAGAAGTAGGAGCAGCAGCAGGAGCATCAACAGGAGCAGCTGCAGGAGCAGCAGAAGCAGCAGCACGAGAACCAGAACAGGATCAGCAGCAGGAGCAACAGCATGAGCAAGAGCAGTAGCAGTAGCAGGAGCAGGAGCAGCAGGATCAGAAGCAGCAGGAGCAGGGGCAGTAGCAGCAGGAGGAGCAGGAGCAGCAGGAGAAGCAGCAGCAGGAGCAGCACGAGCAGAAGCAGGAGCAGAAGCAGGAGCAGAAGCAGGAGCAGCAGCAATAGCAGCAGGATCAGGAGGAGCAGCAGCAGGAGAAGCAGGAGCAGCAGCAGGAGCATCAGCATTAGCAGCACGAGCAGCAGGAGCAGCAGCAGCGGGAATAGCAGCAGCAGGAGCAGCAGATGGATTAGGAGCAGCGGAAGGAGCAGCAGAGGGAGCAGTAGTTTAGGAGCAGCAGCAGGAGTAAAATAGGAGGGAGCAGCAGGAGGAGCAGCAGCAGGAGAAGCAGCAGCAGCAGAAGTAGCAGCAGCAGCTCGAGCAGCAGGAGAAGCAGCTGGAGCATCAGCAGCAAGAAGCAGTAGGAGCAGCAGCAGGAGCAGCAGGAGCGGGAGCAGTATGAGCAGCATCATCAGGAGCAGCAGGAGCAGCAGTAGCAGGAGCAGCAGCAGGAGGAGCAGCAGGAGCAGCAGGAGCAGCAGCAGCAGCAGCAGGAGCAGCAGGAGCAACGGGAGCAGCAGGAGCGGCGGCAGCATCAGCCGCAGGAGCAGCAGGAGCAGCAGCAGGAGCAACGGGAGCAGCACTAGCAGCAGGAGCGGCGGCAGCATCAGCCGCAGGAGCAGCAGGATCAGCGGCAGGAGCAGCAGCAGGAACAGCAGCAGCAGGAGCAGCAGCAGGAGCAGGTGCAGCGTCAGGAGCAGTAGCAGCAGGAGCAGCAGCAGGAGCAGTAGCAGGAGGAGCAGGAACAGGAGGAGCAGCAACAGGAGCAGCAGGAGCAACAGGAGCGGCGGCAGCATCAGCCGCAGGAGCAGCAGGATCAGCAGCAGGAACAGCAGGAGCAGCAGCAGGTGCAGCAGCAGGAGCAGCAGCAGGCGGAGCAGCATCAGGAGCAGCAGGACCAGCAGAAATAGCAGCAGCAGGAGCAGTAGCAGGAGCAGGAGCAGCATTAGGAGTAACAGGAGCTGGAGCAGCAGCAGGAGCAGCAGGAAGAGCCGCAGGAGCAATCGCAGGTGCAGCACCAGAAGCAGCAACATGAGTAGCAGCAGGAGAAAGTGCAGCAGCAGGAGCAGCAGCCGGAGCAGCAGCAGCAGGAGCAGCAGGAGCATCAGCAGGAGCAGCAGCAAGAGTAGCAGTAGAAGTTGTAATGGTAGTAATAATAGTGGTGGTGGTGGTGGTGGTGGCGGTGGCGTTAGCGGTGGCGTCGTGGGTGGTGGCGGAGTTGGCGGCTTCGGCGGTGGCGGTGGCGGTGGAATTCAATTTTTTGTTCCTTTATATGACGCTTTTGTGCGCCTTGTCTTGTAGGCGAAGCCAAATTTTGTATTTTGGTATACGATACAAGGACTATTCGCGTCACAAGAACCGTGCATGTTACCTTTTGGTATCCACTCGTATGTTGGCTGCGTCAAATGCACTTTGCTTTGCCCACTATATTGACCACTTGGGGAATTGGGAGAATCAGTTCCTAGAAAAATGGTATCAAATGCATATTATGCAACTGTAACTGAAGGTTAAGTTTTGAAATCAAATAGGACTGTTTTGGTTATTGAATTAAAGTACGTTATAATTGCTTAATTAGGAGCCAAGAATATCAACTGTTTTCTTCCATGTATCACACAGGTCATTCTGTTCGCCAAATGTATCTATTCTGTTTTATAGCTAAGCCCAAGCTTCATTCATATCATTGACATAACTATTTTAATACCTAATGACGGCAGTCGTATGCAATCGCTGATTTTATTAACAGCACGTACAATTCATTCTTATTTTCAGGTGATCCTTAAAGTTGAATCCAAACTAAATATTAACAGCAACAGAAGCACCATTTGTTACCTCGTTGGTGTAGGTGTAATGATCATAATCTCATTTGCAAATCACGGATTCGAGAATAGCATACGTTCGTATTTTTTCCCCCTTAAATTTCCAATTGGATGTAATAATACCAATGATTTTCTTTTATAAATTGCTTAGCGAGAGGAATGACTGATTACGAGTGCTCGCAATAAATAAATTGAGGCGTGATGGAAACCCGAAAGAAGACAAAGTTACCGATTCATTGCAAACAATATTATATGTTGATATAGTTTGCAAAGAATCACACTGTCGTTACATTAAGGTCCAGGGTTTTGTTATTACATTATGTTTTTAAACTATAATATATATTAAGTATATCACTTCTATTTTATAACATCAGTGGTTCCTATGCACCACCATGTATTCAGTGTTCAAACCTCCGTCAGGTATGTATGAACGTGAGAATATTTTCAAATGCCTATCAACGGAACGTGTAATAACTATTATATCGTTTTAATTATTTATTCAATTTGTCTGTCATCAATAAACGGAACTAAAAAAAACCTATACCTCGCACTGAACACCACGATGCTCATATTTGCTACAGATAATCTTCTCTTTTCATCTCCTAAATAAAAAACGCATCTAGAAACAAAAGCAAAATATCTAAACCTTTTCTCAGGGTGCTACGAACTTTCCAACTTGCAATGCTTTTTTTTTTTAAATCTTAACGTCTTTTAGCCTGGTTGGTCATATCGGACGATGAATGAAATTGGTGAAATGATGCTCGAATTATATCATGGAGCTTAAAGTTACTCGACATTCGTCTTCTCAGGATAAGGGAAAAAAAAACTTCTCCGGATAAGCCACCCTAAGCGAGATTCGAACTCACGACCTGTTGAATGTAAGACAGACACGCTACCACCACACTACCCTGGCGGGCTGACAATGAAATTTGTTGCTAAGTTAGGGACAGATTGGCTGATACTATCACACAAATTGAGCGCATTGCTAACAAATCAAGAATAGGTGAGATCGTTGCATGGATATCCGTTGAATTCATCAGCGCCGTGTGTCATGGCTGCGAGCGCATGAGTTGTTTATTGTAGTGATTAGTATGGCCTACTATACTGTGATTTCTGACGTGTGCCTGAAGCGAAAGCAATGCATTCTACAGAGGAACGTGTGTTTCTAGTGGAAAACGTTTTTAATGAACGGGGAAATTATACTGAGAAAGTGAAACAAAATTTCCTTGTCAGATTCCCTAATTCAAAACTACCGCACCAAGATACGTGCGTGATTTAATTAATAAATTTCGAGAATCAGGTTCCGTGCATGATGCTGTTAGAAGTGGAAGACCCAGTGTGCTAACAGAAGAAAAACTATCGGATATATCGCATAGAATGCTTAAAAGTCCACAGAAATCAATAAACAAATTGGCACAACAATGTGATATTTCTTACGGTTCCGCATACAAAGCAGTCAAAAAAGAACTAGGTTTTTATCCATATAAGGTATCAGTCGTCCACGAATTAAAACCCTCAGCTCACAGGAAAAGAGATCAGTATTGTGAATGGTTTCAGAGGTTTATTTTGCACCATGGCATTGATGTGTTAGGACAGTTTTTTAAAGATGAAACTTGGTTCCACTTATCAGGATGCGTAAATTCACAAAATATGCGAGTATGGTCTACTGAAAATTCTAATGCAATTCAGGAAACCCCTTTACATTCAGAGAAAATTAGTGCATGGTGTGCGATCTCTCGCTCTCAAATTATTGGGTCAATTTTTTTTTCCATAACTCAATTAATTCAGATGTTTATTACTCGGATATTCTTTTTCCATTTTCCTAACAGTTTTCTTAACCAGCGAAACGTTTTCACCATACGCTCACGCCAGCCAGTGTTGCCGCCAGAATTTCCGGCTCTAGTGGAATCTTGGTTACCCGGGAGGTGCGGAGCGACTTCTCGATGTCCCCTTATTTTCCCATTAGTTTGCAATGATTGCTGAGGTGGGCGCCTTTAGCTCTGAACAGCAAAGAAGCATAGTATGTCAAACGTTATTCTCATACCCTCTATGCACTTCGCGTGCTCGCAACAGAACTTCTGTGAACAATAGTAAATGCTGGTCGTCAGTTGTCACATGATTTGGAGTGTCTGTCATCTGCTGTTGATTTGTAGTACTTTTTCCTGCCTAGCGACTCATCTTGCCGAAAAGGAAAAATTACCTTTGGAAGAGATCGACAGAGCTGCAGTGCGGATGAAATGCGACTTAGTTCCATTGGATTTCGCATCGATCCTCAATACAAATTGATCCACCTGTACAATTCTGTAAACTAAGACGTTCGAGGGCTTGGGTGCTGCAGCAACTCTTTCTTGCACCTTCTGAACTTTAAAATACCTGGAGGAAATCGATCTTTACATTTGGCCACCTCCTTCATGTATTCACAAACATTAGCAATAATTTCGCGACTTTGACCATGTAGAGCTTTTCCTTTTAGTTTTGACACTATAGGAGACATTGTCATGTTAATAACCTAGCAGCTCTCGTTAAAACACTGGCAATGGCAAAACCCGTAACGCACAACTCTTTGCAGGTAACTGTACGCTGTGTATACTCAAAGCAGAGCTGTTTGTAATAGTAACATAAACTATTTATGGACCTATTACACCAGATGATGTGGGAGAAAGAGGCATGTTTCATCGTACCCTTACTAAAATGGCCGAGACACCGCAAAGAGTTTTTCCCAAGGTGTGTGAGCCGACATTTCCTAGTGCTTAACGCGTCTAGACACGTCTGAACATGTGGTCACTGTCCCGTGGTGGCGGGCTTGGGGCCACATACTGAAGATGCAAATTATCGTTCGTCTACCGGTCATTTGGCAAAATGGTCTAGTTTGGCGGACATCCACCAAAATTAGAGATCATTTAGCGGTCATCTGTCTAATTTATCGATCGACTAGCAATTCAGCACTCATCTAGCAAATGGATAACATAGAACACACAAGCACATATATATCCAAGAATGCACATTTATTAGTATCACAATTATATGATTTATCTATCACATAGTGTCTACAAAGACGCTAATTATCAATAATATGTGTGTCGCCCTCCGTGGTGTAATGATTACCATGCTAACTTCTTATACTCAAGGTCGCGGGTTCAAACCCGGCGGAGGACGATGTAAAAATCCTTAGCATGGCTTCCTTCGGAAGGGAAGTAAAGCCGTTGGTCCCGTGTTGTAGATTTACGGCAGGTAAAAGAACCTCAAACCTGATAGAGAGGCCTCTGAGTAAAATTAACCGATCTTTCACGCCTAATTTAGAATGGGACGCTGAGAACCAAAGCAGTTAAAGTGCGTCCATAAATAACACACCATATCCATTTACATTTCATTTTGATAATATGTGCGAGGGATTCCTTCACTCGATACTTGCTCTGCCTGGCAGAGGGTGGAGGACAACTAACAAGAAACACACACACACACACACACACACACACATACACACGAATGGGCGAGGCGAACAAAAACCAACCACTAACCAACATCTCAGAGGCGCGTGGTTCTGGAATCGAACACGTGGTACGACTCTTTATGCATTCATGTAATTGGACCACTATCAGCTCACATCAGCATATATTTCAGCCAAGCTCAAACAACATCACACATTTTCAGGTGGGAAACGGGCGCGGATAAACACAGAACATGTGCAACTCACAATACTTGCTCTAGATCAACGGTTCCCAACCGGTGTGCCCCGGCACCCTAGGGTGCCGTGTGATTGGCTAAGGGGTGCCGCGAGATATTGAGATAAACAAAACAAAAAAAATAATTCAAAATCTTCTCGGGCTTCTAGCCAGGTAAAAACCTGGCTAGAAGCCCGAGAAGATTTTGAATTAACACGTCGCCAGGAAAGCTTCAGTTCTTATTTAAAAAAAAATACCTTCTACTGAAGCCTTAAGTCTTGTAAGGTCTTGAAATAAAATAAGTCAAACCAATTACTCTAATGCACGGCAGATGGTGATAGTGGTCGATTCATTTCAATAATTCAGTTATACTAGTATCCCACAGATGGCATTACAGCTATAACCTGCCGAACATTCCCGAGACTACTCGCTTCCTCACGAACATTCCCGAGACTTCGACATGAATATATAAAAGTGTACGCCGCTTGGCGCTTTTAGTTGTCTTCCTCGCTTTGATTCACAGTGTTTAGCTATGGATAAATTCATTGTTAAACGTAAACGCCAAGACAGTGAAAGTGAACAGTCGGCTCCTACTGCTTGCTTTCAGAAGCCAAATCTTACAGTTTCTCCCGGACCGTCGAATTCACCACATAAAGAAGACAAACGAAAGAAAAGAACATACCAGGACAGTTACTTAGCGTATGGATTTAAGTGGAATAACAACGAGGAAAACCCTATCCCTGTGTGTTTAGTTTGTGGCGAAACACTTAGCAACGAGGCCATGGTACCTAGCAAACTGAAGCGGTATCTTACAACAAAGCATCCTAGTGTGTCACAGAAAAGTGTAATGTATTTTTCACATATATTAGAAGGGGGGAAGAAAACAGCTGTGCGAATAGTAAAGAGAATGGCCATAGGTGATACTGCTCTTGAAGCCTCATTTAAAGTAGTAGAACTGATAGCTAAAAAAAAAGAAACCTCATACTCTTGGAGAGGAAATCATTGGCCCTGCATGTCAAGTTATAGTTTCAACAATACTTGGCGAAGGAGCAGCTATCAAATTTCGAAAGTTCCTCTGTCCAACAACACAATCACCGCAGGATATCTGAAATGTCATGCAATATCAACGAACAAGTCACGGAGAAAATAAAAAGTTATAGAACATTTGCTTTGCAAGTAGATGAGAGTCTCGATATTGGTGACAAACCGCACTCCTTGGTTTTATCAGATATATTAATGAAAAAGATATTAGTGAATGGTTTCTGTTCTGTAGACCGCTGGAGACTACAACCACAGGCCATGATATTTTCGTTTCTATTAAAATTCCTATCTCAATGACCATGATCTTTCATGGAAAGACTGTTGTGGTATATGTACAGATGGTGCACCATCTATGTCTGGGAAAATTAAAGGTTTTACTGCCAGAGCTCTCAATGAAAATCCATCCATTATTATAACTCATTGTTTTCTGCATAGAGAGGCATTAGTCGTGAAAGCGTGTAATGAAGATTTTGCTGAAGTGTTTAACCAAGTTGTGAAAATGGTGAACTATATGAAGTCTCGACCTTTAAAGTGCAGAATTTTTGAGCAGTTATGTCGCGCAACGGATGCAGCTCATACCTCTTTGTTACTTCACACAGAAGTAAGGTGGTTGTCGCGGGGTCGTGTATTGAACCGGTTTCTCGAACTTAAAGAACAGCTAAAAACTTTTTTTAAGGATGAAAATCAAGACACATTTCATGAGCTCTTACTAAGTGATTCTTGGTGTTTTGAACTGTCGTATCTGGCAGATATTTTTCATAAGCTGAATGAACTGAATGTTTCGATGCAGAGTCGACATGAAACAATAATCTCCTCAACCAATAAAATGAAAGGTTTTAAAAGAAAACTTAGTTCTTGGAAGTCTGCAGTTCAAAAAGGAGATTTGTCGAACTTTCCATCTCTTCTTAATGTGGCAGGAGATAAAGATCTGGGCAAACTGAAAGACCGCATTTGTGATCACTTATCAAGATTGCAAGATGCAATAGATGCGTACTTTCCAACTATTTCCACTACGAATCTCGACTGGGTTGTCTCACCATTTGATTTCGTAGATAGTGCAGAGGAAATAGATTTCACTGCTTGCGAACGAGATGAATTTATTGATCTTTGCGCTGATTCCACACTCAAAGGTAAGTTTACCAAGAGTGAGGCGTCGGTGGCTAGTTTTTGGCTTCAACGGAGAGAGGAGTACCCTAACCTAATGAAGAAAGCAATTAACGCACTTTTGCCCTTTTCAACATCGCATCTATGCGAGCAAGCCTTCTCTGCTATGGTGACAATAAAATGCAAGGCAAGAAATAGACTGAATAACCTTGAGGATGATTTGCGTGTTTCACTGTCAACTGTAAGACCCGACATCACATATCTGTGCTCTAAGCATCAATCACAAGTTTCACATTAATCATTAATCGAACAAAATTTATTGATGTATTTTTACTCAGTGATTGTAGTAAAGTTTACTGTATTATGTTATGGTGTACGTTATTATTATATAATATTTCAATAAATTAACATATTAAGCTTAATTTTCTTTTAATTCAAGGAAGGGTGCCCCTGGTGTTTAATGTTATTCCCAAGGGTGCCGTGAACTTCAAAAGGTTGAGAAACACTGCTCTAGATAATAATATATACCTTTTGCCTACCCATGGGAACACGCGGATTTTGTTCGATACATGTTACTCCTATTGGCGAACCACAACAGAGTTCAGTCTTGGACTCTATGTTAACTTCAGTTTTTGTAAAATAATTGCCTACATAGTTTGTTATACGCAGAGAGATCTGAGATGCAGCTCTTAGTTTACAAACAGCAAGGCATAAACACATCGAATAACTGAATTATGTTAAATTAAATTTAAATGTATCGAGAACTAGGTTTACTTTTCCACATATTATTTTATTTACTATCTTCAGGTAATAAAATGCATATTGGTAACGTTAGTCGAATGTGTAAATAAAAGCTCATATCTGGGATTGATTAAGTAGTGTCAAAGCAAATAAAACGAAATTCACGAACCTAATTATACGATTGGGAAGGCATTAATAAACCCACCAGTCATAGATGAATAAATTTGGGATAAAAGATAACAGGCTATGCTCGATATTAGGTGTAGCACAAGTGTGGCTCCGCCTGTGGTGCCATAAGTAGTTAAAGCGGGCGTTAAACACTACCAAAAAAAAAACAAGTGTGGCAGGTGAAGCATTGTCTGTAGTAGTAATTAAAACAGAAATAGTAAGTAATCTACCCGTGTGTGGGGTATACTGCAGAGTTGCAATTAGAAAAAATGAAGAGAGTGAGGGGGGGGGGGAGAGAATGAATAAAGCACAAGGTAATGTTAACATTTAAACAGGCAATGGAAAATGTGATATTATTGCATTAGTAGTACCCAAGTTAGTTACTGGTCTTATTATTGGTAGCGATATTTTATGCGATTGGTTATGTGTCCTTGACTTTGGTGGACGCATAATAATGATAAAAGAAATTGAGTAAATAATTAATGTTCCTCTAATGAGGAATTTTGTAATGAAAGTTATTTAAAAAACAGCGATGAAGAAGTGAAAATACAAGATAAAAAAGAAGTTTCGTAAGGAATTAAATTACTAATGGAAAAAAATGAAGTTTTAAAAATAAAGAAGAAAAATAATAAATATATAGGTCATATAACAGATTTAATAGCACCTGTGATAATATATATTTTGTTGATTGTATATGTAATATTTGCTATTACCATACCCTTAACTATTTGGATAACACTCATAAATTTGAAAATAACAATATTGAAATTGTCTTAATGGCTAAATGTAATAACAGCAACGACAAAAACCAAGCTCAGAAACAAGAACGTAATATTACGTTATTTCATTCTTTAGAGGATTTAATTCAAGCTAATGAAACGGAACGTTGTTTAAAATATATAACGTTATTCCTTAGATTAATGTGCCACAGAAACGATAAAGGGTGGGTCATATATTGCGATAAAATAGAAAATATTCTGAACTATACTAAAAACAGCATTACATCCTTTATACCAGCTGAATCGATATTCAGTACGACATCGACTCTATTTTGAGAGTTGTCGAAACCTATTCTAAAGATCAAGAATTAACAAATGAATAAAAAATCCTTTATAAAATCAGAGAAGATGAAGGATAAAGAAAAAGAAGAAACCTATCTTATAAATAAGCAATTTGGAAACTGTATCTATGGACTAATGGATATAAATAGTAAGATATTTGGAAGGCACCATAAATATAATTTAAAGCCATTTATTAACATTAAAAAGAAGATGAAGAAGAAATTTAATAAACAATAATATATAAACATTTTAAAAAATAAATATACCCATACTTAAATCCCATATAACATGGAAACATAAACAATTTTCAATTTTATGCAGGTAATGTACTATTTTATAAAGTGTGTGATGTAAGGTACAATGTAAACACATTGTAATATAATGTAAATATTTCATGGGAGATATAAGAGGTAATGGTTTTATGAAAATAACGATATGTGTCCGCATATATCTCATGTAAATTATGATATGGCACATAAAAATGTAATATTGTAATGTAATTGTAATTAAATGTAATTGTAATTAAAAAGCAAGGTTGATATACCTACAAATATTTCACTTAAATGTAAAAGAGAACATTCAATTTGTACTGGAGTATATTAAATCTGTGGTATTAAAATAATGATAATTTCACATTTAAGCGCAATGCAATATAATTTCGTATGGGAGAATATACTCCTACTTCACTGTTGTTTATTATTTCTTGTATAATGAAATATGTTTAATAAAAAGTTAGTAGTCGTGAAGGGCATTTGTGGTAGATATTACACTACATAAGGAATTATATTAATTTATTGCATATTAAACTGTGTTAATACTTGCGATCTGTTGTGTATAAAAAGTGTGCATTTCATTTATATGTATCCAATCCTCTTAATTTCGAAGCATTTAACACTCCCAAAGTACGCTAAATGATAGTGATGGTGTTATTGAGCTAAATTATTAATCTATAATCACCATAAACATGATATTTATCATAAAATACTTTAAATGTATATTTCGTGGAAAGTTTGTAATGACAACGTTTACGCATAACGAAAGTGTACATGTTGGCGTAAGGTATATTTTTTTTCAAGAGACTACCAATCTGTATTCAAAGAAGAAAGTTTGCATAACGGGTGAGTCAGAAGCTGATATTGTAAATGGACTGAAATGCTAAATCTTATATAAATTAGTTCTACGTATATAAAATAAACTATTAGGCTTTCGATAATTATAAAAATTAAGAGGATTGCAATAGCGTAAACTAAAGAACATCTTCAGTTTATCTGGATTATATAAACTTCGTTCTACTGAAGGTTCAATATGAAAATTTACGGCAACTAAATATACACAAATTTTGAGTTTGAGTTCTAAATCTCTAATACGCGAGGACTTATAAGAATCTATGTTCATGTGAAATTAAATTCAAGTTTGAATTTTATTCTGCGACTAACGTAAATTTTAGCCATTTTGCAGTAAAATCAAATACATTAAGATACAGACTATCAAACTGCTGAACATAAAGTGATGTTTCAAAAGAATAGAATAACAAGCAAACTGATCTTGCCAAAATCTACAAAATCCCACTCATCGCATAATGACCCATCCAGCTAACAGTGGATATAGTAGGAGGAGAATTGCAACCCTTCGAACCGTCCCACATTGGCACAGTAGCCTGAAGACGGCCCCAAAAAGGAGCTCGAAACATTGGTATAATAAAAAAAATACGATAATCCGGCATCAAACAGAAGCCAGAAATAGTATGAATGATTCAAACTAAAAATCATTGACGATTTAAAGGAGAAACGCTTTTATAGTTTGCAAAATTATATTTATGGCTCTTTCATTTGGATCACATTGTAAGTTGAACATTCTCTTATACTATAATTTTATTAAATTTATATTTTAAATTGGCCATGGTGTTCTGTTTTGTTTAGGTTTGTGTGATGATATTTGTGTATTGTTAGTTATTATTACAACATAGCATGTTACTTTTATAAAGATCTGTTTGCCCAATTCATTTCATTTGCACTCTTAATAGTCTATAAGCTGTGACTTTGGAAATTGGGAAAAATAAAAAAATAACCAGCATAGTAAAATTACAGAAATAATGTCCGATGGTGTTTCAAAATTGGAAATATTCTTTATAGGAACGCTGTTCTGAATTTCAGCTTAGAGTTTCTGAAAAGACAAAACCGAACATGTTCACGTATATATATGGACGATATGAAATGTGAGCGAGATGGATGGTAGGAAAGGTGATGATGGCGGGGGAAACCGGATGATTTGGAGAAAACCCGCACGGACCTCAAATCCCAAAGCGGGCGCTTGGGACCGAACCCGGGCCGCCTAGGTAGCCGACGGGTGTTCTAACATCTTAACCACGCCCTGCCTATATAAATTACCACCACCACCACCACTACTACTACTACTACTACTACTACTACTACTACTACTACTACTACTACTACTACTACTACTACTACTACTACTACTACTACTACTACTACTACTACTACTACTACTACCACCACTGCCACCACCACCACTACTACTACTACTACTACTACTACTACTACTACTACTACTACTACTACTACTACTACTACTACTACTACTACTGCTACTACTACTACTACTACTACTACTACTACTACTACTACTACTACTACTGCTACCGCCACCGACGCCGCCACTACTGCCGCTTCTGCTACTGCTAAATAATAATAATAATAATAATAATAATAATAATAATAATAATAATAATAATAATAATAATAATAATAATAATAATAATAATAATAATAATAATAATAATAATAATAATAATAATAATAATAATAATAACAACAACAACAATAATAATAAGAAGAAGAATAAGAATAATAATAGTAGTGGTGATATTATTATTATTATTATTATTATTATTATTATTATTATTATTATTATTATTTTTATTATTATTATTATTATTATTATTATTATTATTATTATTATTATTATTATTATTATTATTATTATTATTATTATTATTATTATTATTATTATTATTATTATTTATGATGACGACGACGACGACGACGACGATGATGATGATGGTGATGGTGATGATGATGATGATGATGATGATGATGATGATGATGATGATGATGATGATGATGATGATGATGATGATGATGATGATGATGATGATGATGATGATGATGATGATGATAGTAATAACCCCTTCCCGCCAGTCTTCAATTGTGGGTTTTGGTGTAACTGTGACAGTGTAGCTGCTACATAAGTTGTAAGCGAACTTAAACGTTGGTAAATCAGAGTGTCTCAAAGGAACGTAGCTGGAGTTTTGTGCTCCTGTTTGCTGCAATATAGAATCCTTTGCAATTAAGCAGCCGAGACATAAGTTTGGTTAAATCGTATAGGACATCGAATTAAAAAACTTTACTGGAAAATGGTGACCGGAAACTTAAAAACTGAAGAAGGTATCAAGGCTTTCGATGCGTTTTTGGGTGACAATAGTTATGTTCAAGGGTGAGTAAACTACGGACGATTAAATATAAAGCAATTATAACACGTGCAGAAATGGATAGGTTAGGTATGTTCTTATTGGATTTTATTTTTTTAAGTGTCCACCAGTTAACCTTTCTTTTGGGTATCTGAAGAAAAAACTTCAGATTAAGAAAATCATAATAGATACGATTTATGAGTTACATAGTGACATCTGCAGCCTAACCAAATGTCAAGTAAATGTTGGATAGGCGTGTGGAACCTTAGTTCAAAATCTCGATCATGTAACTCATTATCCTTCCACATTAACACCAATTTTAAGTATAGAGGTTAAAGGAATTACAATCAGAGATCATAAGGATATTGAATTTGAAGTGGAAGTTATATTATTATGTTGTGATAAGCAATCAACTATTATTATACAATGATTACACCATTTAGCTAGACTACTTCAATACGTGGGTGCTTTTGTTATTCCGTCGTTAGCCGCGTTGTAATTACTTGTTGGTCTGTTAAAATGTTTAGGGTCCTAAGCCGCAAAGCAAAGCCCAAAGTGGAAGGCCCTAAGCCGCAAAGCGTAGCTGAGGGATGTTTGTTTATAAGTATAGGAGTGCAGCAGTTGTGGCCAAATTCCGTCGTTAGCCGCGTTGTAATTACTTGTTGGTCTGTTAAAATGTTTAGGGTCCTAAGCCGCAAAGCAAAGCCCAAAGTGGAAGGCCCTAAGCTGCAAAGCGTAGCTGAGGGATGTTTGTTTATAAGTATAGGAGTGCAGCAGTTGTGGCCAAAAGTTGCTACTGTGGAGCAATGACAGGGCAGAGCCAAGGGATCTGAGAAGCTTAAACCCCAATAATCCCAAGAAGACAAAACTTTGGCAATCTGGCGACTTTCACATCTGAACAACTTAATGTGTTCAACACTTTTAAATATAGATCGCAAGTAGAAGTTACTTAAACTACTTGTTAAGACCGTTGTGTGTGTGTCGTGCGCGCGCGTGCGTGCGTGCGTGTGTGTGTGTGTGCGCGCGCGCCTGTGCGTGTGCGCATCAAATAGGTTTACCCAAGTGCCATTTGCCACATACTGTTAGGCATGCCCTCTCCTGCATGCAAATGTCTGGTATGTTCGATCCTGTTTTTTCTCAGGATGTAGAATAGAATCGCACTCCTGACATAACATTCAGGTTCTTAGCAGGCTTTTGCTGTAGAGGAAATGCATGGCTTCTTCCTCGTCACACAAAGGCGCGAGATGAACAAAACGTATAAACCTAGGCATTGATGTTCGACTCGACTAACTGACTGCCAGAGGCCAGGTAGCATGTTTTTTCAGGTTGAACAGTAAAGATGCTTCCTTTCTAACAATACATGTGGTAGGCATGTGTAGAATTTCAAGCAGCTGTAAAACATGATCGGGGTGCTGATGTGGAGGTTGGCAACAAATGCAGATAGTGATATTTGCAATGCTGGAATTACATGGCAACTTTGGCCACTTGTCAGCCCTTGAACACCTTGCACACTCTCCTTTGTTGGACAGTGACAAATTTCTTGCGGGATGTAACACCAATTTAAAGGGTAAAATTAGAATAAATCACTTTATATTGTTTGTAAGTGTAAGCATTGCATTTTTACTGTAGGTATTGATATTTTGCAAACCTTTTGTTTCCCCCATCTAGCAAGGCTCAGGGACATTCAACACGTCATACAGAAAACTGTTAGCAATTCTCGCCACATAACCATGTTAACCTCACTAAATGCCCAACTACTACAGATTCATGGATGTTGGTGTAATATAACAACTTTTAGTACAGTAATTTCATGCAATTCTCATTACTATAATTCATGAAAAGGGTGCTTTGGTAACGTACAAGATCAAAAACTAATGTTTATGAACAGTGCAATACATTAAAACCAATATGGTCTATAGCCTGTGGTTCCTAAGGTCAAGGGTTCAAACCCAGCAGAGGGCAATGGATTTTTTCAGGTGTTAAAATCATGCATGGTTTCCTTTGGAAGGGAAGTAAAGCTGTTAGTCCTGTGTCATAGATTTACTGCACTAAGAGAACCTCGAGCTAGATAGTGCCTCTCAGCAAAATTAAGTGGTCTTTCATGCCCAGTACAGAATGGGATGCCACGTGACATTTCTCATATGGCAGAGCAGATTTTACTGATCATCCATAAACTGTGGTATCGCGTAATAGGCTTTGCTGCACAGATAGATTTTAAGTGCAGACTTTGTATTTTGGAAGGGCATTGAATATTTGGACACATTCACAATATAGTCCTTTTGGGATTATTAAGCTGGGTTTGTATAATTCCATTGTTTGTATAGAATTTATGTAATGTATATTTACATATTTTGAGTACCAGAGCCACCAAAGTCTGTTAATTTTGGAACAATGAAGTAATTTTAAACAATCTCCTATACTTGTCACACTTTTCAGCTTACACCGAGAGTCCGTATTTAGGGCGAGAAGCCACAAAACATAGCTGAAAGATGTGATTGTGACCTACTGTGGAGCAACAAGACATAACTTTGGGAACTACATAGCTAAAGTGTGGTTCATTCAAGGCATAAAGGTTGACAAGTATGGGAGAATGTAAATTACCCTGTGCATAAGTGAAACAAAAGTTGCCTTTCTTATAATTTGGTTTTAACCTTGGAGTGTCCCTTTGTCTTTTGGGTAAAAGTTTATTTTGACTACAGAACATATTTTAGAATTTCTCTCTAAAACCTCTAATTTGCATTGCTTTACCAAAAACACTTTGAAATAGTTTTTGGAAACTCAATTATTACCACTTATTTTGACCCAGTATATATATACGCACACTATATCTAACTTAATCTTGACAAAATCGTGAAACAAGATGACTCTGTTGTTTGCTGCAGCTCACCTGATCCACCTAGAAAACAAGGTTCATTCAACTGTAGCTTACCTTCATATTTTGATGGATGCAACACACCGATGCTTTAAAAAATCCACACATGCTCTCTTTAGGTTCATATTTACACTTGAACCTCTGCTCCACATATCCGTTGTTTAATAAATAGCTTGGTGATTTGCTCTGAGGAAATCTCTGTATTGTTGCTCAATAAGGGTCTGTTTGCTGCATAACATCAGGCAGGCAAAGTTTGCATCAGAAAAGTGCAATGATCTGCGTTACACAGGGTACAGAGTTGGTATAAGGAAGACGTAGAATAGTGGGCAAATGGTGAAATATACATTGAACAGTGTGGGAAAGCAAGGATGCTGCTTTTGACGGTAGCTCTCCATTTATCGCTTGATCAGATATATTAACTGTAGTGATGGTGACAGGTTGTGATGAAATCATGTACCACAACATCTGCAATAGACCAGTTAACCTAAAATGGTATACTATCCAGCTCTCATCACTTCTCCACCATTTTCAGCTTCCAAGGATTATTGGTTAATGTCCTTGTTAATTTTAAACAATGAGGACAACAAATTTGTATGTTTGTATTTTAAATGATAGCAGCAAGGAAACAATAGTTAATACATAAAAATATAATTGAATTTCACTGTTACCTTGCGTCATTGACTCCATAACCAGTGTGTTCCCATAGCATTGAATGGGGCAGTACTACTGCAATCTAGCTGCAATTAACTGATTGCATTCCCTTGACATTGTCTCCAGCGCCTTTTCTGTTTCTAAAGTTGGTATGGATTAATGACGTTGCACAGTAAACAGACCCTCGTTCAGAACATTACCGAAAACTGAACACACCAAAAATAGCTTGGCTCACATTCACTTTCAAATGTGCATGACCATTACTGGTTTCTTTTACAATTTACAGCTATTAACCAACTCGAACTATCATATGATGTTATCACATGATCAAATCCTGGAATGTCATTGGCTACAACATCATTCATACCATTGGGCAGAACAATTAAAAACTGAGATCACACCTTCTGGATTACCGAAAGCCGTGTTTTCACCTCATAAGAGACAAAAATATTTTTTTAATTAGTAAGAATATTAAACTTTTATTACTCAAGAATCTAGCAATTCCAATAAATAATCCAAGTAAAATTATAGCTTAAAATTAATGGCAAGTGCATCCTATACTTTGAAAAAATCTGAAATCATTTCTGTAGTTAAAGTAAACTTTTACCATGTTTCACAATTCAAGCTTTTGAGTAGATCGAAGTTTATATGAAGCTGCACTTGATTCATGTATCAAGAAGTGTCCATTCTTGTTCTGGTCAGTACAAAAATGAGTACAGTAAATTAATGAAATCATTACTGTAGGTTATGGGGTTACCAGCAAATGGGCTAATTGAATGGAAATAAAACTGCGACACTCTGCGAAATACTTGAGGTAAACTAGACCTAACCTGACTTTTTTTTTTTTGATTGCCATAATTTTTAATAGAAGCAACTAGTTGTAAAATTTCCACCGAAGATCCAAATTTGAAAGTAGTGAAAATATGTCCTGTTTTGAATGTGCTAGATTGTCTTATTGGGCTGATTGGTGTCTTAGCTTTACAGAGTGGTTCTGCACGTTCACTCGTGCATGCGTACTTCCAGACTCTGGGAAATAGCTTTCTACAAGTGACTTCAGTTTCTTTGTGTTTATAGTTGCTTCTATGCAGGAGGTTCTAGACCACATACTGGAGTTAACCCTTTTAGTGCCAGCCCGAATAGCAAAATTCTGTCTGAAAAGTGCCAAGCAATTTTAGAGGAGAACTCAGGGTTTTAAATTATTGGTAATAAAATGAGTAGCAAATTACATAGCTAAATCCTTTTGCATTCTTAATAAACCCTATTTTTTTTCTAGCGTATAGTATGCATTATATGGACGAGAAGTGTCTCCAAAATCTTTAAAAAGTTAAAAGCAAAATAATCAATAATTGGTCATACAAAACCTTACTACACAATGTTCAGTCTGGTGTTTCATTTTTTAAAGTACAAAAAATCAATTCACATAACCTAAAAGCTGAAAATTGAAGAAGAAAAAAATCTTGTGTGTTCTATTCACATGACTTTCTGTACATCTCTGTAGCGTGTTAAAAAGCTTATTCTTCTACTTCATGATAATCAAGATAAACATTAGCAGAAATTGTCCTTATTATTTGGTTCCTTGTAAGTAGTAGGGGGGGGGGAATCTATTGTCTTCCATTCACATGCTGTCTACGAGCTGTTCGATAAACCTTTTATTCAAAACATTAATCTGTTAAATGCATCATGCTAATCAAGATAAACATAAGTAGAATTAGTCTTAATAGCTTCCTTGTAAGTAGAACGGAAATAAGAAAATGCACAGGCTTAAGTGGTAGTCTTGTCCTTTAAAAGCCGGTCGCTTAGTGAAACAATTGAAATTCCAATCTCTTGTCTTGCCAGGATTAGAAACGAGAAGAAAGATGTCTTCCCGTTTAAGTGGCTAAAATTGAAACCAATAATCTGACATGCCTCAAATGATTAACTCTACAAAAAAATATGACATAACTTGTGTATTTTAATGAGATCAATATTTTTGTGCAGTAATGTTTTTGAAATCTCTTAATTTGCCAGTTATACAAAATTCAAGATATACATTTCATTTGTGATAAACATAAGGTATTTTAATCAAAATTGTTAGCCATTTTTGAGAAAATCAAAATTTTTGAAAAATGTTCGATGTTAAGGGTAGTGTGGGGTGGGGGGATTTTCTTGAAAATCTTAGTGAGGCATCCTTGGAAGATACCAAATTTAAATACCAAGTTAGATATTTAATGGTTTCTTCGTTTTTGAGCTGTGCTGTCCATACATGCACAAGGACCTTTTTCTAATTTTTTTTTAATCGGGGGGGGCTAAAACATGTATTTCTGGTGAAATCTCGATATCAAATTTTTGGGCATTACAATATCTTCTCTATACATTACGTACATACTACGTGTAGAGAAATTAAAAATCCCAAAAAACACACACACACCCAAGCATATCACTGTTAATGAAAATGGCTTGAAGCAGTGGGATACAAATGTAATGTAGATTACTGTACAACTTAGCTCTTGTGTTGTTGGGAGCTGAAAGGTTGATTCATATCGTATCAGTCATATGGTTACATCTCCATAAACTGGGTATTTAAGTTTATCTTCCAAAGATGTGACACAATGATTTTCAAGAAAATCTCCACCTGCCCTAGACTACCCTTTTCATGGAAAATTTTTTGAAAATTTTGTTTTTCTCAGAAATGTCTCTAATGATTTTGAGTAAAATAGTGTATATTAAAGTTATTTACAATATAAATAGGCTGTGTGTATATATATATATATATATATATATATATATATATATATATTTAATTTTTTGGGAATAGCTGCTGATGAGCACTTTATTCTGGTTGAGTTTTGCAGAATTTTGCATAATGTTTAAACCGTAAGAGATGGACAAAAACTTTGTGCACAAAATATCTAGATCTTGTTAAAGCACACAATTTGTTATATGCATTGTTATAGGGTTGACCGTATCTAATATAGTCCTTGTTATTGGTTTCAAATTAAAATGCTTACCCTTTTCTCAGACAGGAAGTGTCCATTTTGTTTTGTTTGCTTTAGCAAAGCACACTCCTTTAGTTCCCTTTTACATCTATGGAACTAAAAAAATAAGTGCATTCTAATACTTCTCTCGATTAGCTTGATGTAGAAAGAAGTCTATTTGTAGAACAGTTAAAGAAGGTCATGTGAGAGTAGCACTTAGGATTTTTTAATGTGTTAATCATTGCCAGCATGGGAAATAACTGGCATGTTGTTGCCATGATGTTCACTGCAGCTTCCTATGACAGTATCTCTCGGCAGTGAGCAAGTATTGACAACAATGGCTCGGAAATAACTGGCATGTTGTTGCCATGATGTTCACTGCAGCTTGCTATGACAGTATCTCTTAGCAGTGAGCACAGTATTGACAACGATGGCTGGGAAATAACTGGCATGTTGTTGCCATGATGTTCACTGCAGCTTGCTGTGACAGTATCTCTTGGAAGAGAGCACAGTATTGACAACGATGGCTGGACAATAACTGGCATGTTGTTGCCATGATCACTGCAGCTTGCTATGACAGTATCTCTTGGCAGTGAGACCAGTATTGATAACGATGGCTGCGAAATAACTGGCATGTTATTGCCATGATGTTCACTGCAGCTTGCTATGACAGTATCTCTTGGCAGTGAGCACAGTGTTGACAACGATGGCTGCGAAATAACTGGCATGTTGTTGCCCTGATGTTCACTGCAGCTTGCTATGACAGTATCTCTTGGCAGAGAGCACAGTATTGACAACGATGGCTGGGAAATAACTGGCATGTTGTTGCCATGATGTTCACTGCAGCTTGCTATGACAGTATTATTCCTTTGCAGTGAGCACAGTATTGACAACAATGGCTGGGAAATAACTGGCATGTTGTTGCCGTGATGTTCACTGCAGCTTGCTATGACAGTATCTCTTGGCAGTGAGCACAGTATTGACAACCATGGCTGGGAAATAACATGTCATGTTGTTGCCATGATGTTCACTGCAGCCATGATGTTCACTGCAGCTTGCTATGACAGTAGCTCTTGGCAGTGAGCAAGTATTGACAATAATGGCTGGGAAATAACTGGCATGGTGTTGCCATGATGTTCACTGTAACTTGCTATGACAGTATCTCTTGGCAGTGAGCAAGTATTGACAATGGCTGGGAAATAACTGGCATGTTGTTGCCATGATGTTAACTGCAGCTTGCTATGACAGTATCTCTTGGCAGTGAGCACAGTATTGAAAACGATGGCTGGGAAATAACTGGCATGTTGTTGCAATGATGTTCGCTGCAGCTTGCTATGACAGTATTACTTTGTAGTGAGCACAGTATTGATAACAATGGCTGGGAAATAACTGGCATGTTGCCATGATGTTCACTGCAGCTTGCTATGACAGTATCTCATGGCAGTGAGCACAGTATTGACAACGATGGCTGGGAAATAACTGGCATGTTGTTGCCCTGATGTTCACTGCAGCTTGATATGACAATATCTCTTGGCAGTTAGCACAGTATTGATAACGATGGCTGGGAAATAACTGGCATGTTGTTGCCATGATGTTCACTGCAGCTTGCTATGACAGTATTTCTTTGCAGTGAGCACAGTATTGACAACAATGGCTGTGAAATAACTGGCATGTTGTTGCCATGATGTTCACTGCAGCTTGCTATGACAGTATCTCTTGGCAGTGAGCACAGTATTGACAACAATAGCAGGGAAATAACTGGCATGTTGTTGCCATGATGTTTACTGCAGCTTCCTGTGACAGTATTTCTTTGCAGTGAGCACAGTATTGACATCAATGGCTGGGTAATAACTGGCGTGTTGTTGCCATGATGTTCACCGCAGCTTGCTATACAGTATCTCTTGGCAGTGAGCACAGTATTGACATCAATGGCTGGGTAATAACTGGCATGTTGTTGCCATGATGTTCACTGCAGCTTGCTATACAGTATCTCTTGGCAGTGAGCACAGTATTGACAACCATGGCTGGGAAATAACTGGCATGTTGTTGCCATGATGGTCACTGCAGCTTGCTATGACAGCATCTCTTGGCAGAGAGCACTGTATTGACAACGATGGCTGGGAAATAACTGGCATGTTGTGTGCCATGATGTTCGCTGCAGCTTGCTATGACAGTATGTCTTGGCAGAGAGCACAGTATTGACTACGATGGCTGGGAAATAACTGGCATGTTGTTGCCATGATGTTCACTGCAGCTTGCTATGTCAGTATTTCTTTGCAGTGAGCACAGTATTGTCAACAATGGCTGGGAAGTAACTGGCATGTTGTTGCCAAGATTTTCACTGCAGCTTGCTATGACAGTATCTCTTGGTATTGAGCACAGTATTGACAACAATGGCTGGAAAATAACTGGCATGTTGTTGCCATGATGTTCACTGCAGCTTGCTATGACAGTATCTCTTGGAAGTGAGCAAGTATTGACAACAATGGCTGGGAAATAACTGGCATGTTGTTGCCATGATGTTAACTGCAGCTTGCTATGACAGTATTTCTTTGCAGTGAGCACAGTATTGACAACAATGGCTGGCAAATAACTGGCATGTTGTTGCATTGATGTTCACTGCAGCTTGCTATGACAGTATTTCTTTGCATTGAGCACAGTATTGACAACAATGGCTGGGAAATAACTGGCATGTTGTTGCCATGATGTTTACTGCAGCTTCCTGTGACAGTATTTCTTTGCAGTGAGCACAGTATTGACATCAATGGCTGGGTAATAACTGGCGTGTTGTTGCCATGATGTTCACTGCAGCTTGCTATACAGTATCTCTTGGCAGTGAGCACAGTATTGACATCAATGGCTGGGTAATAACTGGCATGTAATTGCCATGATGTTCACTGCAGCTTGCTATACAGTATCTCTTGGCAGTGAGCACTGTATTGACAACCATGGCTGGGAAATAACTGGCATGTTGTTGCCATGATGGTCACTGCAGCTTGCTATGACAGTATCTCTTGGCAGAGAGCACTGTATTGAAAACGATGGCTGGGAAATAACTGGCATGTTGTGTGCCATGATGTTCACTGCAGCTTGCTATGACGGTATCTCTTGGCAGAGAGCACAGTATTGACAACGATGGCTGGGAAATAACTGGCATGTTGTTGCCATGATGTTCACTGCAGCTTGCTATGACAGTATTATTCCTTTGTAGTGAGCACAGTATTGACAACAATGGCTGGGAAATAACTGGCATGTTGTTGCCAAGATTTTCACTGCAGCTTGCTATGACAGTATCTCTTGGTATTGAGCACAGTATTGACAACAATGGCTGGAAAATAACTGGCATGTTGTTGCCATGATGTTCACTGCAGCTTGCTATGACAGTATCTCTTGGAAGTGAGCAAGTATTGACAACAATGGCTGGGAAATAACTGGCATGTTGTTGCCATGATGTTCACTGCAGCTTGCTATGACAGTATTTCTTTGCAGTGAGCACAGTATTGTCAACAATGGCTGGGAAATAACTGCCATGTTGGTGCCATGATGTTCACTGCAGCTTGCTATGACATTATTTCTTGGCAGTGAGCACAGTTTTGATAACGATGGCTGGGAAATAACTGGCATGTTGGTGCCATGATGTTCACTGCAGCTTGCTATGACATTATTTCTTGGCAGTGAGCACAGTATTGATAACGATGGCTGGGAAATAACTGCCACGTTGGTGCCATGATGTTCACTGCAGCTTGCTATGACATTATTTCTTGGCAGTGAGCACAGTATTGATAACGATGGCTGGGAAATAACTGGCATGTTGGTGCCATGATGTTCACTGCAGCTTGCTATGACATTATTTCTTGGCAGTGAGCACAGTATTGTCAACAATGGCTGGGAAATAACTGCCATGTTGGTGTAATGATGTTCACTGCAGCTTGCTATGACAGTATTTCTTTGCAGTGAGCACAATATTGCCAACAATGGCTGGGAAATAAGAGCCATGTTGGTGCCATGATGTTCACTGCAGCTTGCTATGACATTATTTCTTGGCAGTGAGCACAGTATTGATAACAATGGCTGGCAAATAACTGGCATGTTGTTGTCATGATGTTCACTGCAGCTTGCTATGACATTATTTCTTGGCAGTGAGCACAGTATTGATAACAATGGCTGGCAAATAACTGGCATGTTGTTGTCATGATGTTCACTGCAGCTTGCTATGACATTATTTCTTGGCAGTGAGCACAGTATTGATAACAATGGCTGGCAAATAACTGCCATGTTGGTGCCATGATGTTCACTGCAGCTTGCTATGACATTATTTCTTGGCAGTGAGCACAGTATTGATAACGATGGCTGGGAAATAACTGGCATGTTATTGCCATGATGTTCACTGCAGCTTTCTATGACAGTATCTCTTGGCAGAGAGCACAGTATTGACAACGATGGCTGGGAACTAACTGGCATGCTGTTGCCATGATCTTCACTGCAGCTTGCTATCACAGTATTTCTTTGCAGTGAGCACAGTATTGATAACGATTGCTGTGGAATAACTGGCATGTTGTTGCCATGTTGTTCACTGCAGCTTGCTATGACAGTATCTCTTGGCAGTGAGCAAGTATTGACTACAATGGGTGTGAAATAACTGGCATGTTGTTGCCATGATGTTCACTGCAGCTTGCTATTACTGTATCTCTTGGCAGTGAGCACAGTATTGACAACAATAGCTGGGAAATAACTTGCATGTTGTTGCCATGATGTTCACTGCAGGTTGCTATGACAGTATCTGTTGGCAGTGAGCACAGTATTGACAACGATGACTGGGAAATAACTGGCATGTTGTTGCCATGATGTTCGCTGCAGCTTGCTATGACAGTATCTCTTGGCAGTGAGCACAGTATTGTTAACGATGGCTGTGAAGTAACTGGCATGTTGTTGCCATGATGTTCACTGCAGCTTGCTATGACAGTATCTCTTGGCAGTGAGCACAGTTTTGATAACGATGGCTGGGAAATAACTGGCATGGGTTTGCCATGATGTTCATTGCAGCTTGATATGACAATATCTCTTGGCAGTGAGCACAGTATTGTTAACGATGGCTGGGAAATAACTGGCATGGGTTTGCCATGATGTTCACTGCAGCTTGCTATGACAGTATCTCTTGGCAGTGAGCACAGTATTGACAACAATGGCTGTGAAATAACTGGCATATTGTTGCCATGATGTTCACTGCAGCTTGCTATGACATTATTTCTTGGCAGTGAGCACAGTATTGACAACGATGGCTGGGAAATAACTGTTATGTTGTTGCCATGATGATCACTGCAGCTTGCTATAACAGTATCTCTTGGCAGTGAGCACGGTATTGACTACGATGGCTGGGAAATAACTTGCATGTTGTTGCCATGATGTTCACTGCAGCTTGCTACTACAGTATCTATTTGGAGTGAGCACAGTATTGACAACAATGCCTGGGTAATAACCGCAATGTTGTTGCGATGATGTTCACTGCAGCTTGCTATGACAGTATTTCTTTGCAGTGAGCACAGTATTGACAACAATGGCTGGCAAATAACTGGCATGTTGTTGCCATGATGTTCACTGCAGCTTGCTATGACAGTATTTCTTTGTAGTGAGCACAGTATTGACAACAATGGCGGGAAATAACTGGCATGTTGTTGCCATGACGGTCACTGCAGCTTGCTATGACAGTATCTCTTGGCAGAGAGCACAGTATTGACAACCATGGCTGAGAAATAACTGGCATGTTGTTGCCATGATTATCACTGCAGCTTGCTATGACAGTATCTCTTGGCAGTGCAGCTTGCTATGACAGTATCTCTTGGCAGTGAGCAAGTATTGACAACAATGGCTGGGAAATAACTGGCATTTTGTTGCCATGATGTTTACTGCAGCTTTCTTTGACAGTATTTCTTTGCAGTGAGCACAGTATTGACATCAATGGCTGGGTAATAACTGGCGTGTTGTTGCCATGATGTTCACTGCCGCTTGCTATACAGTATCTCTTGGCAGTGAGCACAGTATTGACATCAATGGCTGGGTAATAACTGGCATGTTGTTGCCATGATGTTCACTGCAGCTTGCTATACAGTATCTCTTGGCAGTGAGCACAGTATTGACAACCATGGCTGGGAAATAACTGGCATGTTGTTGCCATGATGGTCACTGCAGCTTGCTATGACAGCATCTCTTGGCAGAGAGCACTGTATTGACAACGATGGCTGGGAAATAACTGGCATGTTGTGTGCCATGATGTTCGCTGCAGCTTGCTATGACGGTATGTCTTGGCAGAGAGCACAGTAATGACTACGATGGCTGGGAAATAACTGGCATGTTGTTGCCATGATGTTCACTGCAGCTTGCTATGTCAGTATTTCTTTGCAGTGAGCACAGTATTGTCAACAATGGCTGGGAAATAACTGGCATGTTTTTGCCAAGATTTTCACTGCAGCTTGCTATGACAGTATCTCTTGGTATTGAGCACATTATTGACAACAATGGCTGAAAAATAACTGGCATGTTGTTGCCATGATGTTCACTGCAGCTTGCTATGACAGTATCTCTTGGAAGTGAGCAAGTATTGACAACAATGGCTGGGAAATAACTGGCATGTTGTTGCCATGATATTCACTGCAGCTTGCTATGACAGTATTTCTTTGCAGTGAGCACAATATTGCCAACAATGGCTGGGAAATAAGAGCCATGTTGGTGCCATGATGTTCACTGCAGCTTGCTATGACATTATTTCTTGGCAGTGAGCACAGTATTGATAACGATGGCTGGGAAATAACTGGCATGTTATTGCCATGATGTTCACTGCAGCTTTCTATGACAGTATCTCTTGGCAGAGAGCACAGTATTGACAACGATGGCTGGGAACTAACTGGCATGCTGTTGCCATGATCTTCACTGCAGCTTGCTATCACAGTATTTCTTTGCAGTGAGCACAGTATTGATAACGATTGCTGTGGAATAACTGGCATGTTGTTGCCATGATGTTCACTGCAGCTTGCTATGAGAGTATTTCTTTGCAGTGAGCACAGTATTGACAACAATGGCTGGGAAATAACTGGCATGTTGTTGCCATGATGTTCACTGCAGCTTGCTATGACAGTATCTCTTGGCAGTGAGCAAGTATTGACAACAATGGGTGTGAAATAACTGGCATGTTGTTGCCATGATGTTCACTGCAGCTTGCTGTAACAGTATCTCTTGCCAGTGAGCACAGTATTGACAACAATAGCTGGGAAATAACTTGCATGTTGTTGCCATGATGTTCACTGCAGCTTGCTATGACAGTATCTGTTGGCAGTGAGCACAGTATTGACAACAATGGCTGGGAAGTAACTGGCATGTTGTTGCCATGATGTTCGCTGCAGCTTGCTATGACAGTATCTCTTGGCAGTGAGCACAGTATTGTGAACGATGGCTGGGAAGTAACTGGCATGTTGTTGCCATGATGTTCACTGCAGCTTGCTATGACAGTATTTCTTTGCAGTGAGCACAGTTTTGATAACGATGGCTGGAAAATAACTGGCATGGGTTTGCCATGATGTTCATTGCAGCTTGCTTTGACAGTGTCTCTTGGCAGTGAGCACAGTATTGATAACGATGGCTGGGAAATAACTGGCATGGGTTTGCCATGATGTTCACTGCAGCTTGCTATGACAGTATCTCTTGGCATAGAGCACAGTATTGACAACAATGGCTGGGAAATAACAGGCATGTTGTTGCCATGATGTTCACTGCAGCTTGCTATGACAGCATCTCTTGGCAGAGAGCACAGTATTGACAACAATGGCTGGGAAATAACTGACATGTTGTTGCCATGATGTTCACTGCAGCTTGCTATGACAGTATCTCTTGACAGTGAGCAGAGTATTGACAACCATGGCTGGGAAATAACAGGCATTTTGTTGCCATGATGTTCACTGCAGCTTGCTGTGACATTGTCCCTTGGCAGTGAGCACAGTATTGATAACGATGGCTGGGAAGTAATTGGCATGTTGTTGCCATGATGTTCACTGCAGCTTGCTATGATAGTATCTCTTGGCAGAGAGCACAGTATTGACAACCATGGCTGGGAAATAACAGGCATGTTGTTGCCATGATGTTCACTGCAGCTTGCTATGTCTGTATCTCTTGGCAGTGTGCACGGTATTGACAACAATGGCTGGGAAATAAGTGGCATGTTGTTGCCATGATGTTTGCTGCAGCTTGCTATGACAGTATCTCTTGGCAGTGAGCACAGTATTGATAACGATGGCTGGGAAGTAACTGGCATGTTGTTGTCATGATGTTAGCTGCAGCTTGCTATGACAGTATCTCTTGGCAGTGAGCACAGTATTGACAACGATGGCTGGGAAGTAACTGGCATGTTGTTGCCATGATGTTCACTGCATCTTGCTATGACTGTATCTCTTGGCAGTGTGCACAGTATTGACAACAATGGCTGGTAAATAACTGGCATGTTGTTGCCATGATGTTCGCTGCAGCTTGCTATGACAGTATCTCTTGGTAGTGAGCACAGTATTGACAACGATGGCTGGGAAGTAACTGGCATGTTGTTGCCATGATGTTCACTGCAGCTTACTATGACAGTATCTCTTGGCAGTGAGCACAGTATTGACAACGATGGCTGGGAAGTAACTGGCATGTTGTTGCCATGATGTTCACTGCAGCTTGCTATGATAGTATCTCTTGTCAGAGAGCACAGTATTGACAACGATGACTGGGAAATAACTGGCATGTTGTTGCCATGATGGTCACTGCAGCTTGCTATGTCAGTATCTCTTGGCAGTGTGCACAGTATTGACAACAATGGCTGGGAAATAAGTGGCATGTTGTTGCCATGATGTTTGCTGCAGCTAGCTATTACAGTATCTCTTGGCAGTGAGCACAGTATTGATAACGATGGATGGGAAGTAACTGGCATGTTGTTGTCATGATGTTAACTGCAGCTTGCTATGACAGTATCTCTTGGTAGTGAGCACAGTATTGACAACAATGGCTGGTGAATAACTGGCATGTTGTTGCCATGATGTTCACTGCAGCTTGCTATGACAGTATCTCTTGGTAGTGAGCACAGTATTGACAACGATGGCTGGGAAGTAACTGGCATGTTGTTGCCATGATGTTCACTGCAGCTTGCTATGACAGTATCTCTTGGCAGAGAGCACAGTAATGACAACGATGGCTGGGAAGTAACTGGTATGTTGTTGCCATAATGTTAACCGCAGCTTGCTATGACAGTGTTTCTTTGCAGTGAGCACAGTATTGACAACAATGGCTGGGAGACTTACCATGGTGACAAATTATTATTCTTCATAAAAATTTTATGTATTTCAATTTCAGAAATATTTACAGAGCTAGTCTGTTATGTAGTATCTTCATCAGTCATGTTTTTAATCTTTTAAATATGGAGGCATATTACAAAAGCCAGTTTGATAATTAATATTTTGGTTTATTTCTGGTATTATAGGCATATTGATTTGCTATGTAATTTCTTCATTAGGATTGCTGATTTATGTCATGTTCTGCTGCTATTCATTTTTACTTTCTCTGGCATGCATGTACAGTTTATAGAGTAGGCAGAGGGGTTATTGTATTCCACCCAAAATTTCTATTTTATCGAAAATACATTTTTTCAGAACCACTGAATACAAAAACATTTTTAGAAAAAGTCAGTCTATGTGTGGTAGTGGACAGCATAACTTGAAAACGAAAAGTCAGTTAATACCAAACTTAGAATTTAAGTTTAGTAAAAACTACCCCTTACATGGAATATTTTTAAAAATTTTCAGGTTTCTTGAAAATAACTAACAATTTTAATTAAAGTGCATTTATTAAAGATGTTTACATAGCAAATAAGATTAATATCTTGAATTTCCTGGGAATAGACCCTGAAGTTCGCTTCATATTGAATGTCTTGCATAGCTGGTAAACTGTAATAGGTAAAAACTTGTTGCAGAAAAAAATGTAGGTTGCCAAAATACATTACATGTCCTATAAATTTTAGTTTTGGAGCTAACCGTTTCCGAGATATATCTTGTTATTGGTGGTTTCAATTTCAAAATACTTTACATTTTTCTGAAACAGGAAGTTTTCTGTATTTCTTTTGTTTTATTCCTGGCAATGCAAAGCAGCAAATCTCAATGACAGCTTTTAAAAAAGTTGAACATTGCTTTAGCCTAGTGTACTCCCTTAGTTCCCTTCTGCTTATAAAAAACTAATAAAACTATTCAGCTAATTGAAATCTTGCAAATATGCAAAGAAGCTTGTGACAGTGATGTGATTAAATTAAAAGAAAAGAATTTGCGTCAGTTTTTGTAACACTAACATCACTTAGTAGTTACTGGGACCTGTTTCAGGAGTACTTGTTCCCATTTTCAACCCTAGTGATGTTTGTGTTACAAAAACCTACTCAAATTCTTTTGCTTTAATTATTCAGCTAATGTTTATGTGCATTAGCATGAAGTAGAAAAAAGAATAAGAAGTTTGCTTCCAGAGTAGGTGTAGAAAGTCATGTGAATGGAACACATCAGAATAATTTAAAAAATGCATTTATAGAAATTTGGAATATATATGGCTCTCTTTTCTCACCGTGCCAATGACCTCTTAATTCTTGTTTCTTTGTCATTATTATGTTTGTATAGCCCATTTTAACTTCTTCAGTGGTGTCAGGACCTTTGACTTGATCCAGGTTTTTTTTTCATTGTTGAGCTTTTTTAATCACTTATCATTATAAACACGTTCACTCTCACGTGTATGCTTCCAGACTGGAGGTTAGGGGAAGATTTTAATTAAAGCAAAATTCCCCCATCCCATCTAAGGATGAATCTGGACTGAGAAATGAGAACACTTGACAACTCGACCACAGAGGCAATCCTTAATGATTTCTCGTAGGATTTCAGTTACAGACAATTTGCTGTCATATTTGTTTTTTGGGCCTTATTAAGAGTCTCCATGTTGAGACCCCGTTCCGTTCCTAGTCTCTTTAGGATATTGTTTTTACTATTAATCTTCAAAATAGCAGTTTTCACATGGTTTTTAAATTTTTGAGTTACTTATCCAGTGCCATTTCCAGAATTTACCCCTACCCAAAAATTAGATTTCTGTTAATTTATTATTTTGAGAATTGTTGGGAATTTCGGTAATATTACTTTTCTCATTTGATATGTGGTTTTTCAAAATACTGTTTGTTTGGTGTTAATCTGATTATTTGGTGTGCTGGTTTGTGTTAGTGCACATGTTTTCTTCATGGCACCATTTCTTGAGAGTTGTTAATTTGCTTTTAATTGATGCTTGAGCAAACATAGCCATATGTGTATTGCTAGTAATGTTTGTTTTCTCTAACTATATAGAGGGAGAGCCAAGGAACTGGGAATTGGCTGCACAACTCTCTATCATAGAACAACCATACATTTTCAAAACTGATATTAAAGGCTTTACTTGCCAACTTTATGAAAGGAGATACTGAAACTGGCGACTGTCATTGTCACTCAACACTTCATCACTCGCCATAGTTCACATTGAGAAATGCTGGCAATTTCCTGGTGGATATATTGTTTTAATTCTACGATGATGTGTGGGTTTGTCTTGCATGCTTTGTTTTAATAGACGCCAGAGATGGAAATCGGGAGGGACCCAGGGGGGCCACAAATCTGTACTAATAAATCTGTCCCCAAACACACTTTCAAATATTTTATCAAAATATTGGCCATATGAGCTGTTGCAGAGTCTCATTTGAAAAAGCAACATTATGCGTTCTGTTTGTAAATTCTCTAAAGAAAAATAGGGTACAAAAATTATGTTTGCACATGTATAGGTGTCAACTGTTGAATCAAAAAAATTGGGCCTTTAACTCTCTTTCTGTTCATGGTGCACCATAAATAAACTTTTTCATTATAGTGGGTACTTCATGCACAATATTCAGTGTCAGAGCTCCAATAACTTCAGCAATTTAGTAGCTCGTCGTGCAGACCAATAAGAAATGTCCACTGTTATAAAACATACCTAAGTGATTTTTGGGGGTCTCCAAATGATGTTGGATGTCTGTTTCTTCGGTAAGAACCTACATTAGCCTGAACACTTGCTGTGGCCTGGAACTATTACACCCAGAAATCCTTATGCAAACTTGACAAGCCCCGCGTGCGCGCACACACACACACCCCACACACTAAAATAAAATAAATTGCAATCTGTAGATCCTATTATGAGCTAAGACTCAAACCCCAAACTCTTGTATGTAGATTGTGTCAACAATTGCATTTATTCATACTTATTAATACATTTATTTACAAATAATTTCTCTGAAAATGAATTTTCAGAGGTGTCAGTTTTGCATAATTTTCAATTACATGTCTGTTTCCAAAAGTCTACCAGTACACTTGCATTCTTAGAATATTCATGTTTATTATATTTACAATGTTACATTATTACCAGTATTTTTTGATTGAATGAAATCCTCCTCTGTATAGAAGGTGTGAGTAATAAGGTATCTTATTAATTCTGATCTAAACCTGTTTTTGTTCATTTGCAATTCTTTTATAGAAGAGGGAAGTGAATTAAACAAAACTATTCCTTTGTAGTAAACCCCTTTTTGGAATAACTGCAAATTATTGGTTGATCTATGTAAGTCCTTCCTATGCCTGGTCTCTTTGTTATGGATATCTGTAGTTTTTGTAAACTTTTCTGGGTTATTTATTACAAACGACAATATGGCTAGAATATATTCACAGGCTAATGGTAAAATTCCAAACATTTTGAAGAGTGGCTGCAGTGAGTTGATTGTCTTTCCCCTGCCATTATTCTTACCTTTTTTAGCATTTACTGAATTTCCCCAAAATATTATTCCATAGGTCACCAATGAATGAAAATGTGCATAATAAGCTGTTTTTAGTATTCTCTTATTTATAAGCTGAATTAAAGATTGAATTGCAAAACATGCAGGGCTCAGTTTGGGTAAGATATAATCAATATGGTGTTTCCAATTCATGTTGCGATGAATCATAAGACCTAGGAATTTTGTATTACAGGCTTCTGCAATCTGATTATTTTCATATTCTATCCTTAGGTCTGCCATGATTTTATGCTTTGTGCAAAAATTAATGTAGTTAGTTTTTTCAAAGCTTATGTGGATTTTATTACTTTCAAACCAATCATTTAGTGTTTCGAAAATGTTATTAGATGAATTTGGGAACTGACTGATATTGTGTTCTTTAATTATAATACTTGTCATCCGCAAAAAGAACTGGATAGGCATTGATTTAATTAAAGTGGTATTGTTAACACACACTTCACTTACTTTTAATGAGTAGGACAATTGTTTCGCGGACACTACAGTGGTTCAACAGCTGAGGATGCGGGCAACGATCCGCGAAACAATTGTCCTACTCATTAAAAATAATTGAAGTGGATGTTAACAATACCACTTTAATTAATTCAATTGATTATGCCTTCACTGTAAGCAGCTTCAAAATTATACATTTATGGATAGGCATTGTTGTTTATTACTGCAGGTAGATCATTTATATAAACTAAAAATAATAAGTGACCCAGAATAGATCCTTGTGGGACAGCATGCTTTATTTCACACCATTCAGAATATACATTGCTGTTATTTGAAGTATTTATTATAACCTTTTGCTTTCTTTTTGATAAGTAAGATGTAATCCATTGATACCCTTTGCCCCTAATTCCATAATGTAATAATTTTGATAGAAGTATTTCATGATTAACGCAGTCAAATGCCTTTGATAGATCACAGAATATTCCTAGTGTGTTAAGTATGCCATCCAATGTCTGGAGAACTTCATTTGTTAAATTGAAGATGGCATCACTAGTTGATATGCTCTTCCTGAACCCAAACTGCTCTTTTGCTAAAATATTATATTTATCTAGATGGTGATGAATTCTTTTAAACATAATTTTTTCAAAGAAAAGATACTGGTCCATATTTTGACATTTCTGAGATTTGCCCTTTCTTGTATAATGGCTTAACATGTTTTAATCTGTCTGGAAATGTTCCTCTTAACATAGATATGTTACATATATGACATAAAGGTTTGCAAGTAATGTCAGCACGTGTCTTTAGTGTTTTCGTGTTTATTTCATTGTATCCTGATGAATTCTTGCTTTTAAGGGATTGTATTACTTTTTTTATTTCGGTTGCACTTGTGGGTACTACCTCTAAGGTTGTAAAATTTTCCATACAGGATTCCTGAAGGTACGAATTTGGATCTCTCTTAGTCTGTTTCTTTGTCAGTAAATTTTCTGCCACCTGACTGAAATATTTATTAAATGCATTTGCTATTTGCTGAGGATCATTTATGGTCACTTGGTTTGCTTTAATTCCTTTAATATCATTTTTCAAGTGATACACATACTGTGCTGTAGAAACATATACTGAAGCATAATATACTTTGTGACTAAGTACCAGGTAAATTAATAAATAACTGAACTACAAGGAATCACTGCCAACTCAATACCACTGTTCCAGAGCAGAGTAGAGCTGTGCCAGAAGCGTGAATTTGTTTATAGCAGTAGTGCAGAATCATGTGTCCACATGCGCAGTGGAAACACACTGCAATTGATAAAATCTCCTGGTGCATACAATTGAAATAGCAATAAGCAAACAGGTCTGTTGAGCATGTGCATGCAACTGAACCATTTAAAAATAGTTGTGAATGTGTAGTTAAATGCTGCCATTTACTTTGTTACAGGTTTAAGGATTATGGTATATTTTCCTAAATCTGTATTTGCAGCTAATATTTTCTGTATGTTCTCCAAAATCATGTATTTCACAAATGGTGGAAAAGTAGACCAGTTTTAGGATTATGGTTTACAGAGCAAAGTTACATCCACTGCCCATTTCTGGTATCGAACATCAGCTTAATATGTGGGATAACTTTATATCACATTTCTTAACCTTTGAAGCTGTAGCCACTATACCCAAATCCTGCAATCATGGTTTAAGTATCACTTTTTTACTTTCAGTAGCATGTATGTACAGTGTACATAGTAGCTAGAGAAGGTATTGTATTCCACCCAAACATACAATAGCAAGATTTCATCAGAAATACATGTTTTGAGGACCACTGAATCCAAGAAAAGCCTTTTTCTTTCTCTAGTATATATGTTTAATGTACACCTGTCGCCAAAAAAATGAGTTCATGTCTGGCATGCCAAATTCGTCTTAAGTTCTCCATGGCACATCACCTTGTGTACACCATCTGCAATACAGTTGTGTAGTGGCAGCAATAAGTTTTCACAAGTTCCAAATCTTAATAAAGGGTAGTTAAATTATATTTGAACTCATTTGCGGCCTCTTTCTCCTTTGCTACTTCCGCGCCGGCTGCCGGGACTTTCCCATTCGAAAGTGCGCTGGCACCAACTCTCATTGGTGTTGCTGCATCATTATAATCAGAAAATTGGAGTGTGGTGTGCAATAAGAGTAATAGGGCCTAATATTCTTTGATGAAGCAGTAAATGCAGATTGACATTTGAGGTTAATTCTGAGGCCATTTTTCAATTGCTTGATAGAAGAAGAAAAATTGTATGGTTGGTTCCAGTAAGATTCTGCAACAGCATGTATGGCTGCTGAATCATTAAATGCAGTAAGAGAGGTGTTTGATGACAGAATAATTACTGATGATTTGTGGTCCCCTTGTTCTCCTGATCCAACGAGTTGTGATTTTTACCTATGGGGTTCTTTAAAAGACAAAATGTATCATCCCAACCCTCACAAACTACAGGAACTTTAAAGAAAACATTGTGGAAGAAATCACAAGAATACCTGCTGCCGAGTTTCGGAAAGTGAGCGAGAATATTTACACGAGATATGCTGCGTGTTTGAGAGCAGAAGGTGAACATTTCCAGCCTCTATTATAAGGTAAGGATTTTAGTCCACCTCTGCCGGCATAATTTCCCTGGCGACTGCCAGCCATCTTGAGCAAGTGAGATTGAATATACTCTAACTACCCATTATTACTAACCCATATGATCAAATACATAACTTGAGCATCTTCAGCAACAAACTATCAATATTAACTAAACATGATATAGTTTGTATTGTTGGGCATTACAAAACCTGTCACCTTCCATGTATGTTCACCATAGCACTGTGGCAAAACAAAGGTTACTCCTCTCCTTAATGATGTTGAATCAACACAAAGCGGCTATTTCATACACGACATTGGGTACAGTTAATATATGATAGTCATTTTTATGCTTATTTAAGGATTTATTCATTCCTACAATAGCATATTCTTCTTTCTACTTTTCGCTAATCAAGATCAACTTTAGCAGGACTGGACTTTTTACTTAGTTTCTTGTAAGTAAAAGGGGAAATGATGAAATACACTAGGCTAAAGCCATGGTCAAATCTTTTAAAATTTGGTCACTATGTGAAACAATTGAAATTCAGTTCTCTTTGTATGGTCAGGAGTAAAATGAGAGATCAAATGATAAATGACTTCCCATTGGAGAAGCTTTTTAAAGTACTTGTAGAAAGCATTAACAAGGGATATCTCAAATGGTTAACTGTGCAAGAAATGTATGTGCATTAAGATTTTGTGTGTCTCTGACAGTTCACCTGTTAATGAAATGTCACCAGAATGATGTCTTCAGAGGCTGTTCCCAGAAAATTCAACATTTGTGATAAAAAATATCTTAAAACACACAGAATTTTAATCAAAATCATTAAAGCCATTTTCAAGAAAGTCAACATTTTTTAAAAATGTTTCATGTAAAGAGTAGTTTGGGAATGGGGATATTTTCCTGAAAATTTTTGTGTCGCATCCTTGGATGATAGTGAACTTAAATGTGCCAAGTTTTTAACAGCCGTTTTGTTTTTGAGCTATGCTGTTCTCTCTCTCACTTTTCTAAATTTTTTAATATTTTTTTTTTATAATTCTGAGGTCCTCTAAACATGAATTTCCAGTGAAATCTAAAATTTGTTGGTGGAATTCTCTATCTAGTGTGTATATAATATCTACATGCTAGTGAAAGTAAAAATGCATATTTTTGTTTTAAAAGCAGCAATTTTTTTAATATCATGGTGCAGAAGGAGGGTAGCAATATATTAAACCATTGAAAATGCTCACTTTCTGCTCAGAGATAGTTTTGAAGCTAGAAGAAACATAAACAAAAAATGTGTTAATTAAACATGAAGGAAATTTGTGTTATTTGTCCAAGATTGGTCATAAACTGTATTTACAAATAGACTATAAAGTTGCTTTTGAAAGCAAGCAGCGGAATTGACTTGAGGAATATTTTCAGGTATGAAGCTAGCCAAGCTGATGTGTGTGCATTAGAAGCCCTTGCCAAAGCTCCAACTTCTGCAACACCTCACCTACTTCGATGGTATAATCATATCAAATCATATGGCGATTTGAAATCATTACCAGGAGAGAGGAAGGTTGTGTTTGATAATTTATCAAATAATGTAAGAAGCACAAGTACAGCAAATGACGAAGATGATGTTGACTTGTTTGGGTCAGATGAAGATGATGTAAGTTAAATTTATTTCATCTACACATTTTGGATTCATAAAATATAACAATTAATTTACAAATCCAATAATTACAAATACAATCTATTTGCAATTCTTAATACCCCCACTTGAATTCCTCCAGAATATAAAATGCATTTACCATTAGGTACCTGATAGTTAATCAGTACTTTTGGTCAGTTTTATATTTTCAGATATTTTATTACCATGCTACTCAAAAGGTTAACATGTTGGCTTCAAAGGCTGCGATAAGACGTTTTACTCCATGCGTACTCCACGTCTTTGTCATTTGTGACTTCTATTGGCTGAAGTGTTGCACTCATTGGTGCACTGCAAAGCATTTGCAACATCCCAGAATAATCGATGCATTATCTGAGAGGTTTCTATCTACAAAGATAAAGCCCATGTTAACCTTTTGAGTAGCATGGTAATACAGTACCTGACCACATTATTAGATGCACCTTAATGTTTCGCCATAATACAGGATTAGGAGGCAAAAATGCGGTTAATATTGTTTTTATTTTTACTAGCTTTCATTGAAACATTAAGTTCTCTTAAGCACTGATGAAGAATTTGAAGTATAAAATGCATACTTATGGTGATAATTGGATGTATTTCTGAATTGTTGTCAAATGCTTACAATTTTATGAAACTTTTAGTACTTAGCTGAGGCACCTTTGGCAGCCATCAATACTTTAATTCACCTTGGCATTCTATTTATACATGCCTAAACTGTCTCTTGTATATGTGGAATTGAATTCCAGACTGTATGATCTTTTCAATAAGCCTAGTTTTCTTATTAATCACTTCCTTTGCCCACTAGCCTCCAGACATTTTCAATCAGGTTCATATCTGGTGAGTTCCCTGGCCATGGCAACAAAGGTGTGTTTTGCTCTCACTGACTTTGTGCCCCATCTTGCATACAAATGAATGAGTCTCTTACTTGAGGCAGCAGCTTGCTCCTCAACACTTGTATGCAACAACAGACACATCCAGTGCCTTTGCCATATCATGACTTTGGTGGGATGTTTTATACTCTGCACAGCATAATCTGAATGATACATTTCAAACTGATCTTTTTTTGCAAGAATTTCAGAAGTACTTTCATCGCTAAAGCAAACCTGAAACAAAAGAAGCCAACAATAATTGTTTCAAATGTGGCCTTTAGTTCTGGATAAACCACAAACCATTTCAAATGTAAAGTTCAACTCATTAAGAATTTTTACAATGAAGATTTTCATATTTACCGATTACCAGAAGTTAAAGGTCTTTATCCTGGAGCTCTTTTGCCCAGTTAAGTTGTTTAGCAACCATAGCAAGAGTCAATTTTGGTTTCTTGGTAGGTCTGCAGTTTTTTATTTCATTTCTGAAAGTTAACGCCTAATAGTTCTTTCAGATGAAGCAATTTTACTCTCTTCAAGCTTAAATTTAATTTCTTTTGCACTAGCAAAACTGTTTCTTTCATAGATGTTTTTCAAGCAACGCACACCTCTTGGTGTGAGAATCTGTTTTTGCCCACATTTATTCTCCCACATTTGGGACTAGGTCCAAACCAAATTCAATTCTCTTTTTAATTCACCTCACAGAAGATTCAGACACCCCAATGTTCGAGAAGTCTCAGTTTTAATCAAGTTTTTGTCACTGAAACTTTTTGAGGTGTCAGATCACATGATTTGCCCGTTTATGTTGTGAATAGAAAACACAAAATCATAAAAGTTCATCTTTCAAACCACAAATAAATTACAAATTTAAGAATTAATAGCATAAGCTTATAATACACCTTCTTTTTTCTTAGCACTACAGCAGCTAATGCTTGTGAAGCAACAATTTCAACTCTTACAACGCAGAATGAGCATAACACACATTCATTGTAGACAACAATAGTCCCTTAACATTGTCCAGTGTGGTTCAAAATGATAGATGAACATTGTTGTTATGCTAGTCCTCAGAATTTAGTGAACTGTGAAATAGCCTATGTGCATCTAATAATGTGGCCAGGTACTATTGTTTACTTCATGTTTTTGTACAATGTCTGCTTAATGTACCTTTAATAACAGATTTTAAATAAGTGTTTTTTCTTAGGTTGTATGTGTGCATACCATCATTTTTTGTTCATTTTCTTGTAAAATATGTTTTATGGTCTCATAAATGTATGTGCAAGGAAGACTCATTAGGCCAAATTGTTGAAACATTAATCTGAATGTGTGTTTACTATTTACTTAACCTATTAAGCTATATATATATATATATATATATATATTTTTTTTTTTTTTTTTTACTTCTGTTGCTGTAATATTTCCCCACAACATTGTCATATTTTATGTGAGTATATACACTTGTTATGGTTTTCCTTACCTGTCTCATTATATACAAACCTGTTTTTATCTTCCTTTTTATGAGTTAAATGTTTAAATTGAAAACCATACTTAACTAATAACCCTTTAAAAATTTGTGTATTGAATCTCTAATATATTTCTTTCTCCATCTATATCTAGTTGTATACTGTTTAAATTACATTTCTTAATTCAAAGTTTATCTAGGCTATATTCCAGTTTATAAAGATTTGTTTTATTGTTATCATTAATTCATTTGCTGTTAATTATACCTCAGCAGTTGATTCCCCCCCTCCCCCAGGGACCTACTTTGGTAGGCATGGGTTTGGTGCACCCAGGGTCCCGAGACAACCCTGACTCCTTCGTATGAGTAACCTCTTGAGTGGTGCGGAAGCCAGTCCATCAAAACTCCCACCCACTTGTAGGCCATGCGTGGAGAACCATGTCGATGGAAAGGGATATCTTTTTTGGTTGAGGGTTGTGTGTCTGAACCTGGGCTTCTGGAAAGGGTGTGCAACCTCATACATCACCTCCTTAATAGAACCGAACCACATACCTTCAGTTTGCATAATAGCACATCTATTTATTCTACAGAGCGTAATGCCATATACCAAGCCCTTCTCTATGTTCACTAGAGCTTAATGCCATATACCAAGCCCTTCTCTATGTTCACTGTCATAATTTGGGTTAGTGCTTTATAATGAGTGATTTCCTTAATGCACTCCAGAGCATTTGTGAGATCATTCAGGATGCCCTTCACATCTTACACTTTCTGGGTGCTAATGTGGGGTGTGCATGATTCCTATTGATATTGGCTTCTCTGGGAAGAAACTGGTGGATTGGCCCTCCACAGAACCCAGTGTTACAATTAAATGTGTAACAGCCAAAGATTTGAGGCTGCTGAGCAAAGAGTTGTAGATTTGTGCTGGCATGGAAACAAACTTGGGGAGATGAGATCATATTGGCTCAATTGCACTGTAATTTTACCCGTAGTTACCAGTAAAGAAGGAACCTGCTCCTATCTGTCCATCATGTGTTCAGATATCCCTACAAATGCCAGCCTGTCTAGCAAAGGTGGATAAGGTTTTTAACTTTTTAAGAAATATGACTTTTAGCCTGTTGAATTAAATTGTTTTATATCTTGGAGGCAGCAAATGTGCAATGCGATGACTGTAAAGTTCATTGTTGTCCCACATCCACTATATTCACCTGACATTGTTATGTTCGACAGCATGAAAATGGTTCAGCAATGATAAGGAATTGCATGAAGATGCATTATACCTCCAAACACAATAATGAAGTTGCCAGGAAAATGGCAGCATTGTATTGACATTGGTGAAGAGTATATTGAGAGATTCTGTGTACAGTGACTCATGCTCATTAATAAATAAGTACAAAAAACTACTACACTATATAATTTCCAAATGCCCCTCATAATACAATTTTTGTCCACAACACGTTTATTGAGTCAGTATGCAGCAAGAGGGTGGTTCAGTAAATGCCCCTGTTAGGAATGAAGATGACATTCTTTTTTCAAACACAATTTATTTCTCAACATAGTCTCCCTTTTAGGGATATACACTTGTCCCAGTGTTCCTGCAATTTTTAATCCCCCCTAAAATATGCTCTCCAAAATAGCTTCTTGTCTCAATGTCCTCATTTGATTTAAATTATATTCCCATGAGGCATTTATTGATGTTTAAGAACAAGAAGAAATTGCTTTAAGCCAGGTCGGGGAAATATGGCTGCTATTTATGTAGCTCTGTATAATGTGCTGGTGCATTACCATGGTGAAACAACGCTTTCTTTTTTGTCTCTGCTTGAACTTCTTGTCAAACAGGGCCAATAACTCACTGTAATATTATTCAGCAATAGTTTTACATGTTTCTAGAAAGTTAATTCATATGACACCCTTCACATCTCAAAAAATTGTCACCATCCCTTTTTCGACCAATGATACTGTCTTATCTGTCTTTGGAGCAGATTCTTTGGAAGCAACCCATTGTTGCTTAGCTTCTATAGTATTAAAAATTGTTTAATGATGGTGTTAATTGCCAAGATCATATCAGCACTGCTGGTGTGCTGGAGGAATTTTGTATCTACTGCAGGAGTTTTCTTGCATGCCAGTAAATTTACTGATATGGTACTGTAGTTTTTAAGCACACTTAAAACCATCAGTGCGGGCCAGGTTTAAACCCAGCTTCTGTAGTATAATGATGAATCTATCTCATTGATGGTAGGTCCTTACGATTTCACTTAAATAGCTTCAAATACAGCTTTGAAGTTGAAAACTGCACCTGTTGGTTAAAAATGAGTAATCAAGGCATCTGTTGGACCAACAACTTTTTAATCAAGGCATCCATTGGACCAACTTATTCATCTCCAGCTTATGCAAAATATGAATTGCAATTCCCATCGACATGCCTATTGCCTCTGCCACTTTGTAAACTTTCCTACGACAATCAGCAAGAACATGTTATGGACTGTATCAATGATTTTCGCAGTAACTGCATCTGTTGGGTGTCTAGGACCTGCTCATCATAAACAGATGTTCGACCATGTTTAAAGTCATTGAACCAATATCCAACTGTTGTCATAGATAGCAAAAGTTTCCCATAAACAGCGTCCAATTTTGCTTTTATCTCCTCGCAAGTTTTCCTATCCAAAAGCAAATCACTGAAGGGTAATGCACTTTTTCCATTTAGCAAAAACACATTAAATGATTAACTGAAATTCCTACCAAATGAAATCAGCACCAAATTTGTTTTTCCAACATGTAACAAATGACAGTACAGGTTCTGCATTAATTTTGATTAAATTTAGAAGTAAAATATTGTAATTGTTTTTGTTTTCAGGATGCAGAGGCTGCAAAGATACGAGAGGAACGTCTGAAGGCTTATGCAGAAAAGAAGTCAAAGAAACCTGCACTAATAGCAAAATCTAGTATTGTTTTAGATGTAAAACCTTGGGATGATGAAACAAACATGAAGGAAATGGAAGCGAAAGTCAGGAGTATAGTTATGGATGGTCTAGTATGGGGAGCATGTAAGTATTGATTTTTATTTTTTGTGGCGATAGTACCGGGTGATCAGCATAGAGCAGAGTAAGTTGTGTGGCTCTTAGCTGGCCAGCAGTGCTGCTTGTTATGCACTCTGAGCATGTGACAGCACACCCATGTAAATGTACTACAGTTTGTCGTGTAAGTTATTTCTAAGAAAGTCAACACACGCGACCACTGTTGACTTATTTAAAGCTGGGTTTTTCCAGGCTGTTGTGCTGTGGTCACAGGTTAAAATCTAAACCAGAGGTTTCTCAGACTTCTGCAGTCAGCATCTACAGTAGCAGTAACTGTAGGAGGTAAATGCAATACTAAATAATAATTTATTCAGAATTAGGTAAGTATTATAATTACAATAGGCATTGTCTAAACTAACTTATAATTATAAATACTTCAGCAAATTGATTGCATTTCCGTATACATTATAATAAAAATACTAAACATAATTGAACCAAATACAATCGTGGTCTTGAAGGCAATGATCAAGCTTCCTCTTGAGCTGAAGTATCTGCTTATGATGAACAGGGTGCATGAAAAAACAAATTCTCAAGGGCAGTCAGTATCTTCAAAAAGTAACTATGGTCAAATGAAGGTGATTTTTCCTGCAACAATTATCAGATAAGCTAATGAAAATGATGTATTGGTGAATTATTCAACAGAATAAAACTTGTAGTTCTGGAGTAGACTTCTCATCATCCTAAAGTGGTTTACATATCATGTGTGCTTGTCTCTAAACATTTGTCTGTGCTTTAGAATGGAGTTTTATTAACCACCTATATATCATATTAAATATTTGTATGTCATTTGCCTTATAATACCTCAAGGACTTCTCAAGTCTAAGGTAGAGCATATCCACTTTATTTTGTGTGTTCAAGTATGTTTCACTTGTGTTACAGTTCCCTACATTTTCTTTCATATATATGAGAACTTCACACAAGTATAGGTTAACAGTCAGAATTTCTAGTTTTACAAATAATGGTCTACAATGTTCAGTGTTATGAGAATTTGTCAAAATTCGAACAACCTGTTTTTGAATGATCAGTACATCCTTGATTCATGGCAGCATCAAACCATATTGAAAGATTCTCTGAATGAGAAATATGCTATATGAACAAAATCATTTGATATGACTCATTTTAGGTTAGCCAATAAAAATGCTGCATACTGTAAGACAATTGGGCATGAATAATCACACCAAGAAATTTTACTGACCCACATGTCTTATTACTTAAACGATTACTATTCTTTAACATAAAAGGAATATTTTGTGACTTATCAACATTTATAAAGAAACCAGCGCTTCTAAACCAGTTCTAAATTTTGTTGGACAAGCTGTGACAGATCATAATTGTTTATGTTTAGGAATGATGTGTGATCTGCATAGGCAAATGATATGACAATTGCTGCATCATTACTAAGAAAGGCAAGGGTCCAAGCACTGAGCAGTAGTCTGCGAACATTTCACTAAGTATACTTAAATTTGATCCCCCGACTCCATATGCTCCTTTGTCAAAATGTTGTGCTCAACAAGTCCAATGATTTGCTTAGGTCACAAAGTGTGTCCTCAGAAGCTTCATGTATCCTTACTACAAAGGTGTCTACTGCTTGTATTGTTGATTTTCTAGTTCAACTTCCAAACTGATTATTATAAAAAATTGTGTTTCTCAAAATATTCCTGTGATTTTTTTTTATCAGGCATTCAATAATTTTTGAAAGTGTGGTAATTGCAGACACTAGTCTGTAATAATTGCTTTCTCTCCATTGCACTTTTTGTATATTGGGGTTACTTTTGATAATTTTGTCCATTGAGAAAAATATCCGCACTGAAGCACCTAATAATACAAAATGTGAAAGGAAGTGCAATATATGGCATAATTTCTTTAATGAAATGTTAGAAATTTCATAGATGCCCCTACTGTTTTGAGTTTTTAAGTCTTTGTCACTTTGAAATTTAGTTGAGTCGATTTTGTAACACTACATCACTTTTTTATTTCAGAAAACATGTTTCAGAAGCCATGTGCTTCCATTGTCAATTCCTTTGGTCGACTGCCGGCATTGCTTGCTGTGGTTGTTGTCTCTGTCCCTGGTGATGGTTTGATGAACCTCTGAATGAGTAGATCGCCTGGCAGGATTTCAAAATTGAAAACCCGGTTCTTGTTTTTCCAAATTTTAGGAGAGAGTGGTGGGTAACAGGTTACGCAAAAAATGTATACAGTAGGCACATGAAGATCCGAAAGTGGAAACTTAAGTAAACAAACAACAGCTGGTTTACCTTCTCACCTGCTGGACATGCCAATTACCTCTCCCCTCCTAAATGGTGAGAATAAATAGCCTGCTTTCCACTCCATCCTTGCATTTACCTCCTACAGTGACTACCACTGAAGATGCTGACTGTAGAAGTTGGCAAAGCACCTATGACCATGGCACAATAGCCCAGGAAATGCAGTTTTAAATATGAAAAAAGTAAACACTTAAAAATAAAAGTACTCACCTACAAGGTGTGATAAAAATAACTGGTACTGTTTTTTTATCTTTATTTATTCGTCAACAACTTTGTCCCCTTCAAAGTAATCCCTCAGATATAATACATTTGTGGCAGTGGTTTTTCCAATCTTGGAAGCACTTTTGGTACTCAGTTTTATTTGTGGTGTTAAGATTGTTCAGCAACTTATATCTCTCAGTGGTGGTAAAATGATGTCCTTTCATGTGTTTTTTCAGCCTTGGGAATAGAAAGAAGTGACAGGGAGACATACCTGGCAAGTGCAGTCTGAGGAAACACAACAGTTTTGTTTTTTTGCCAAAAAGTTATGAACAAGAATTGAGGTGTGAGTCAAAAATTATCATGATGCAATTTGCACAATTCTGGTAGTTTTCTTCAGATTGCTTCATGTAAACGGTGTATAACTTTGAGGTAGTATTCCTTGACAATATAATGATGAGGCAGGAACTTACGATGCATGGTCTCATTGTAATCAAAGAAAACAGTGAGAAGAACCTTCACATATGATTGAACTTGGTTTTTTTTTTACAAGTGGGCTGTGGGTTTGATGTCATACACGTATACTAATGTTTCTAGATTGTTGTTGACTTCATTCAGCAATTCCTGAGTGATATCTATGATATGTCGTTTTTGCACAAAATTCAACTATTTTAGAACAAACTTTGCTGCTACATATTTCATGCCCCAAAACATCTGAAAAAATTCCTTGGCAGGAGCCAAAGGATGTGTAGACATTATCAGTAACCTCTCTGATGGTGATTCAATGATTTTCCAGAACCATTTTGTTTACTTGTTGCACATTGTAATCAGTAATTGATGTGCTAGGGCATCCAGGGTGTTCATCTTTGTCTTTTTGGCCCTCTTTGAAACGTGTATACCACTTGTAAACTCTTTTGTCTTACTCATAGTAGATTTGCCAAAAGTCACCATCAATATTTCAAATGCAGTCAATTTTTTAAGCAAATTTTAATGCAAATTCTTTGATGCATCATTTTCGAAAGCAAAAATTTGCCAATCACTCGAGAACATGTATAACCTTTTCAAGTCAACAATAAACTAAATATTCAAAACTGCTGAAAATGCATACATACATCAGGAACATGTGTACCAACAAAATAAAGAGAAAAGTTTTGAAAATTGAATGTATAAACTGGCAAAATTAAAAAATTGTAAGTCAGGACATGGAATTGCCTCCCTTCATTGCTCAAGCATTTTTGGTACCATCACATGTTGCAGCTCCGTCTGAGAAATGTCTGTAGTTAAGTTTATTTAAAGTGCGTGGACTTTTTTTTTTTTTGTAAACTTTGCCTTTTAATTACACCCAGAGATAAGAATTTGCAGGAAGTAAGTTGGGGGAATGAAGGGGCCATTGCATACACTGTGCGGATGTATTAATCATAAATGAAGACTTAATGGGGAACAGAATACCAGCACCCAAATAGACATTTCTGTAGGTAGATAACTCAACTTGTAAGTGATACATTGTACATGGGTAGTATAAGACAAGTTGTTAATTTACAATTATAGTTATAGTAATTATTTACAGGTTGTGGCTAAATGAAACATTTGATAAGGAAAAGTCAGGCTTTAAAAATCATAAAATTATTTACAGATTGCATAAACAATATTACATTATATACAGTGTAATTAAGAAATATGAGGTTATTAAAAATGTCCATGAATTCATATCAGAATAAAAGCAGTGGTGGAGCAAGTGTGCCAAAACTGCCTTTTTAAATACTGGAGATTTGCAAGTGGTTTTATTGGCTAGAGACAATTTATAAAAAGAAAAAAAAAAAAGTTATTCCTAAGTTATTACACTATTTTGATGTGTACATGTTTCTTCTCTGCATGTGAACACTTATTCTCTGTCTAGTATTAGAAGCTTTGTCATTGAAGATATAATAGCCATTTTTGTTCATTTAGTTTCATAAATTTTAAAAATTCAATTACGTGGGAATGATAAGACTGTAAATGTAGATGTTGGTTTAGCTCACCCCATTATTGCTCAAATGTGAACTGCAATATGACCTGTACTGCACAGCTAGCAAAACGTGTCACATTTGCAAGAGTTCAACTTACAGTGAAACCTGTTCATTTTATTCAGAACTTGTTGATGTTGAAATGTGATGAAAAATTATAGTTGCTTTCACCAATGATCTATAAATGTTAAAGGTATGATTAAAAGCCATGTTTCAGTTTATAATACATCATTAAAAACGGCTTGCTTTATCAAGACTTTCCTTATTCAGCTACAGTGTGCTTGTTTTCAGATACCAGTGACTTCTAAATGTCTTGTGAGTAGAAAAATATGGAAATGGTATTGGCCAATGGTCTCAAATGATGAAGCGTGAAATGGAAGTGAACCGTAAGAAAGAATGTGAAGTCATTCCTTATCCACAGGATGATAATGGCTATATTGATACATTAGGATGATAATGGCTATATTGATACATTTGCTATGGGTCTGCTTGTTATTTTTTCACAATAAGTTTACTGCTCTAATGGCACAATGTAGAAAGACTATTTCACATGTGCACATCCTAAAGTCTGAAAGATGCATAGTGATCCCTGACAGTTGCTTTACCTCATGGCCTCTAGATCACACTGTTGCCACTTCGTCCCATCCATGGCTGCCGCAGTACAGTAAGCCATTTTCAAACTAACTAAAACACTAGCACCTAGCACAACAGTACATTACAACATGTAAAAAAAGCCTGTATCAAGGCAAAATTAGGTAGTACAAGTGGATACTTGCGCCAACTGAAACAGTATTGAGGAATGTTTGTTACATGTGGCTACAAGAATGACGACATTGCTTACGTCGCATGAATCTATTGGCACACACACCTCTCATCAGCTGGCACAGATCTATATGGATCTCCCTGACTTTAGATAAGTATTGACCACCCTTGGGGAAAGCTTTACTTTCATAGCTGACTCATTGGCAATGCAATTGTAGCAGGCAGATCATGGTAGCATCAGTCATGTTGCCTTATTTTGTTTAAAGTGTGAATGTCCTTGCAAGTGCAATGGAGATTCAGAGAGAGCATTTTTGCACAATAATATTGTATGGCTTCAATGAAATGGTCACTTGAGTGTTTAGGGTGGGGGGAGGGGAGCTTTTGGCAACTATTCTCCATCACATGTCGCTTTGTTCTGTAGGTTTGGACATATCGAAAGCAGGTGGCAATCTCTTAAAGATGAAGAGTGGAAGACTTAACAGAAGTGACTGAGAAAAACATCATAACTGTGGAAACAAATGATAGTGAAGATCCAACACTAACCTACAAGGACATTGAGCTTGTATTAGCAATTAGTTTGCAGAGTGTTTCAATCATCCTTCATGTGTAAAGAGTTTGTTGAAGATGGATGCCCCAAATGCTATATAGGATGGAATGCTGCCAAGAATTAACTGTGAAAAGTGTTGTCGTATTTCATATATTATGGGTAATTAAATGTTCACCAGGTTTTGCATCCAGATTAAGCCACTCACTGAGCATTTGATGACACAATTGCAGGGATGCTGATATTTGTTGCAACATGTCTTGACAGATTTCCTGTAGAGTTGCAGGGCCAATAGTGTTGTTCTAGCCAGATGAACTATGCTGATGTTATCTTGAAACATCGTGCAGATGTTGATTGAAAGACACCTATTCATTCAGAATGTTTAAATAAACATGCTAGTTCATTGCTTGAAGTGATGAGGAAACACACAGTAACTTAAGTATTGATTTCAGTCAATTGTAACATTTTTCTATCACTTACATTATATTGTTAAGGATATGTTTCGGAAGCACCGTTGCTCTGTTATGAATTATTCGATTGCTGGTGCCGTGAATATCCAGTGTTACAGTATATGCCTCTGGTGGTGGATTTAGGAACTTCTGGACAAGGATATCTCGAAGCCGGATTTTACAATTCATCAGTTGTTCCTTGTTCTTCCAGATGTGAATATTCTCCCAACTATTACTTGTGCCCCTTAATGAAATTGGGGTCTTCTCTATGTTGTGATGTTCTCTCCAAAAATATCATTTCACTGCTGAGACTTGTTTTCCTATTTTAATTTTATGTTCCCCAGGTGTTCCTTGTTGCCAATTTTTTTTTTGTTTTTCCTATGTAGAATATTTTACAGTTTAAGTAATTTATCCAGTACACTCCTGCTGTATTTTCTGTTGAGATTTCATCTTTAACTTTTGAACTTGAGAGATTTTTCACTGTGGGTGGTAGGGTAGCATTTATGGGAAAGCTTAGTGACCCTTATCTCTAGCTCGCTCATGAATAAGTCTGCCACTAAAGGCGATAGTGAATTTCCTATGGTTAGACTGGATTTTTGGCAATAAACTGCTCCATTAAAAGTGAGGTAATTTTTGTATGTGGGCTAATTTTATATATTCTTCTATTTCGTTTAGATATTTTTTATGGAACTCATCATTTCATGATTAAGCTACTAAGATTATCTGTTGGAATGCTTGGAAAAAGTTGTTACATGTTCAAAGTGTGGTAGAGGTATGTTGGCTATACAGAAGATGAAATAAAAGTTTTGAGTATACGGGTAAAGACAATAAGCTTCACAGTGGAGAAAGAAACAAATGGGCAATTGGCTTTCCTAGACTTGAAAATAATGAAAAAGCACAACAAATTAAATTTGGGCATACACAGAAAACCTACTCACCCTGACTACATAATGCAGCAGCTACAACCCTATATCCCATCAACAAGCAGTAATTAACAGCCTTGCGCACAGAGCAATGAATATACTGATGGACATGGACAAGTTTAACAGCGAATTAGAAAGCTTAAATGAAACAGCAGAAATAAACAAAAGTTCAAAAGTTAAAGCTGAAATCCCAACAGAAAATAGAGCGGGAGTGTACTGAATAAATTGCTCAGACTGAATGTTCTACATAGGTAAAACAAAAGGAAATTTGGCAACTAGTAACAAGGAACATGAAATTAAAACAGGAAGATAAACCAGCAGTGGCATGGTATTCTTGGAGAGAACATCACAGTATAGAGAAGAACCAAATTTTATTAAGAGGCACAAGAAACAGTTGTAAGTTGGAAACCTAGGAGAATATCCACATCTGGAAGAACAAGGAACAACTGATGAATTTTGAAGTCCTGCCTGGAGACATCTTTGTCCACAAGTTCCTAAATGCACTTCTAGAGGCATCTATTATATCATTGGCAGTGAAAGAGCTTGTAATGGAAGCAATGGTACTTTGCTTATATTTTTTAACATAGTGAACTGTTCCGTTTTGTTAGTTTTGCTTAATATCTGTTTCCTTTTACTTGAGACTATAATTCCTTTAGTAATCCATGCTTTTTAACATTCCACTTTTTTTTATTGCCCTATGTGGAAAAACTATGTTAAAGTTAGTGAATAAATGATGTAATGAAATTGTGGCATTTCACATCCACCTTGGACGCTTTGTACATGTGAGCAATTTTCATTGCTTATCAGTGTATTAAAGTATGAAATGTTGGGGTCCTCACTGCTGTTTGGTGGATTTGTTAGGCTTAGTATTATAGCATTATGATAGGAGTAGACTGTATTAATGTTTCTGTGATTAAAGATCATACCTGCTTTATCAAGTACCGTACTTGTGCTTTCTGTTTCTCTGGTGGGACTTTCAATAACGATTTCAATGTTATACTCAACAAGGAGATTTTTTATTTTTTGTAATGTTGCACTATATATGTAATATTGATACATTCTTAGATAAACTTGATATGACGTTGGGTATCTTACAAAATATAAAGCTTCCTATAATATTGTGTGGAGATTTTAATATAGATTTTTTACTTGATTACCCTCTAAGAATGAAAATACTCATGGTTACTGACTCTTATAACCTCAAGCTACTAATACAAAATGCAACGCGTATCACTAGCTCTTCAAAAACATGCTTAGATCAGGTCTTTGCCAGCTGCAATTTTCCTTATTGTACAATCAATAACATTAATACAGGAATCTCTGATCATAACTCAATATTTGTAAGCCCGGAACTACCGGAGAAGAGTAATAAAATTTCATCTAAGGAAAACAAAACCATTTACAAGCGGGTATTTAATGAGCAAAATATAGACTATTTTAAGCATCTTTTAAGTATAGAGTCTTGGGATACTTTAGATAATAATTGCGTTAACAAAAAAGCAGCAGATTTTTTTAACATAATCCCCCATTATCGGGACGTAGCATTTCCATTAAAGAAAGTGAGACCCTACTCTAATTTCTCATCTAATTGTAAAAGTTGGCTAACAAAAGGAATTATTTTATCATGTAAAAGAAAGAGGATGCTTAGGGAAGTTAATAAAATGACAGAGGATCCCAAATTTAAAGAATATTTTAAAAAGTACTGTAACACTTTATATAAAGTTGTAATTGCAGCAAAGAAATTACATAATGACAATTATATTAATAGTCACCAGAATAAGGGCAAGGCTATTTGGAACATAGTAAAAAAAGAAACTAATAGTAAACAAAAAAAAATGATAAAATAACATTAACTGTGAATAACAACACAATAGTAAATAAAAAAACAATCACTGACACATTTAATAATTACTTTGCAGTAGCGGCTAAGAATTTAACTAAAACCATGCCTCCACTATCTTATAATATAACCTCACCACAGCTTATAAATAATTATGCCTCACTTTATTTATTTCCAACTACAGAAAAAGAAATAGAACAAACTATTAATAGTCTAAAAAATAAAAAATGTAGTGGATATGACGATATACCTGATGCTCTTGTAAAGAAATGTGGAACTTATTTACTCAAACCATTGTCAGATATCTGCAATATATCCCTTACTACCGGCTGCTTTCCAGATGTTTTCAAAATTGCTAAAATTGTGCCTATTTATAAGAAAGGTAATAAAACCTGTGTTGAAAATTATAGACCCATTTCTTTACTCTGTGTGTTTGCTAAAATACTCGAAAAAATAATGTACAATAGATTAGTACCCTTTTTATTAAAGTACAATATAATATCTGAATCACAGTTTGGGTTTCAAAAGGGTAAATCAATAAATATGGCTATTTTCTCCTTTTTAGAAGAAATATTTAGTGCAAAAGACAAGAATGAACATGCCTTAGGGTTGTTTGTCGATCTATCTAAGGCATTCGACACAGTAAACCACAACATTTTATTAAATAAGCTTGAAAATTATGGCATCAGAGGAGTTGCTAACGACTGGTTTAGATCATACCTTACAAATAGAGCCCATTTAGTCGAAATTGATGCTATGCGGTCAAATTTACAAATAGCTGAGTGTGGCGTACCACAAGGATCCATATTAGGGCCAGTTCTCTTCCTTATTTATATAAATGACTTACCATTACACGTGACTCCCGTTAATACTGTTCTTTTTGCAGATGATGCAAACTTTGTGTTCAAAAGTCATTGCCAAAATTCGCTACAACAGACTGTACATTACTCAATGTCAAAATTGTGTAACTGGTTAAATTATAATAAATTATTGTTGAATGTTAATAAATCAAGCTACTTAAATTTTGAAAAGTATCCAAACCTCACAAATCAATTCCAAATACTTGTAGAAAATAGCCCAATAAGTCACCAACATTCTACTAAATTCCTTGGTATTACAATTGACAACACATTAACATGGAAAGATCACATTCTCATTCTTAGTAATAAATTGAATCGTTTAACTTACGCAATAAGAGTGTTAAGCAAAGTTTGTAGTAAAGAGGTAATGAGAGTGGTATACTTTGGATATATACATTCAATAATTTCATTTGGAATACTCTTTTGGGGGAACTCTACCCAATCAAATATAGTATTTAAAATACAAAAGAAAATATTAAGAATAATGAATCAGGAACCACCCCATGCTCCAAGTAAACCTATCTTTGAAGAGCTTAACATACTCCCTCTACCATGTATATATATCCTAGAAACAGTCTCCTTCATTCATAATAATATGCAATGGTTTAAGAGAAACAAGGATTATCATGCCCATAATACCCGAACAGCTGAATCAATACATCTACAGTGTCATCGACTTAATAAAACTCTCAATAGTGTATCCCACAAAGGAATAATTTTATATAATAAGATACCCAAATCTTGAAAAGCTGTGCCAGGAAAATCCTTTAAATCTAAAATGTATAAATTGCTATTAAAACACAAATTTTATAGCATAAATGAATTTCTTAACTTAGATATTTAACTACTTAACTGTATTCTGTCACACCTGTATATTGTATATTTATGTTTCTTGTAATAATTAGTTTGTAAATCTTGACGAAGCCATATGTACAAATTGTATATCCTCGGTGAATAAAAAATTGAATTGAACTATTTTGTTTAAAATCTATGTTAAATTCTAGTTGTCTAAAAATACTGTAAAATCTCCATTAGGTGACTGATATATACATGCAATATGGAGTTTTAAATCACCAATTTCTACTATGGTATGTTCAAACACTTTCTCCACATTTAAATTAGCTGTAATGCTAAGCCTTTTATATTTAATGCCCCTTTTGATTGCAATCAAAAGTCCCCCTATGAATATGCTTTCCCCTACAATATATATCTGCTACTACAAAATTTGAGAGAATGATTGAATACTTGTGCAGTTATTCTTGAGCCAGTGCTCAGTGAAGCAGAAAACCTGTATGTTTGCATTATTATTAACATATATTTCTACTTCTAAAACCTTATTACTAAGACACTGAGTGTTATGGTACAATATATTAGTCAGTATCGCCTTTTCTTGCTAACGAAGGAGTATGTTTATTATCACAGTTCTTAGATGTAGCAATGAGTTTAGTTTCCTGGAGTACTGCATCCACCACATGGGTTATTAGTTTCCCTGCTTTTGACATATTTTACTGATGCCCTCACACAGGAATATGCCAAATTTGTTTGCTCCTCTTCTGTTAAGACGAACTCCATCCCTGGGCAGGTACATATCCCGTATACACCAGTTACCGTCTAGTAGAACACACTTACGGGTATAGCACAGCCAGTCTAGTTCTGCATTAATTCTTCTCACTTTTTTCTTGGTCACATCATGCATGACTCAATTGCTGTGCCAATTGTCAAGGTTTGATGACTCCTCTGTATGTGCACTAGGCTGACTAATTTTTTGGCTAGTGAGCTTATTTTGGGCCTACAAAAGTTCAGGAAGTTAAATGGAAGCCATTGAAATTTAAGCATATAAACAAAGGTTACATGCTTTATTTAAAGATTATCCTGGCTTAAAAGATGACTTCAAAATTGTTTGTAATTAACTTGAAATAGTTGTTTAAAGCCATAAACTAGCAAGTATAATCTGTTTTGAAACTGTTTGTTTTTGTTTATAAACTTAATGGAAATAGATTAGTAGTTGGACTGTTTTGTTGACATTCTTATTTCTTGTTCATTACATTATTCTTTGTGACATTATTTTGTGCAAACTGTGACTAGCCCTGCAGCTGAACATGTGTGAATGGTTTGCTTCATAATCAAGCTGATTGTTGGCATTTATTATTACACTTGTGTGCTGGTAGCAAGCTCAATTCTTAACCTCAAGAGCATTAAGTCATTCCCCCAGAGTGTCAACCTGTTGATCAAGGTCCTTCATCCTTCCTCCATGCTAGTTCCCTATCTCCTTCAGGTTCTCCATATCCACATTTGATTTTCTCTTCCATCTTTTCTGTGCCAGATTCCATCTTCTCCATTCTCAATTTCATTTCTTTTTCCATCTTTTCCATTCCACATTTCATCTTCTCTTCCATCTTGTCCATGCTGGATTCCAGTTTTTCCTCCATCTTTTCCATTTGCATTCCATCTTTTTCATTCCTCATTTCATTTTCTCCATGCCACATTAAATTTTTTCCATTCCAGTTTTCATGTACATTTCTTTGAGTGAAGTTCATTGTGTGTTCCATCATGGCATTTATCCCACTCCTGACACCAGTGTGACAAAAACTCTTTATTTCTTCCACATACTTATTACAATCAGAATCTGCTCACAAGTAACTGTCTTCCTTCAATGCTTTTGTAACAATTGTGCCCCATAGTTTCTTTGCAATGTGTGGCAATGACCACTACAGCTCATAATGACTTTTCCATCGAAGCTCAGTCAATTGCTGTACACTCAGGTCAGGGCTTTGTTCCCCCTTTTTATGTCTGGCAGTCAGGTTGCAGGAAATTTCCAGAAGCCATCACATGTGCCAAACCACAGTAGATGTAACAATGCTGGGTTTTGAAATCAAAGAAACTTCCTACAGCACATATCTACTCACATTTGATTGCAGCCACAGAGCATAATCACAATATATTTAACTCTGGTCACTGGGTAATACATACTTGTAGTGGAAGAAGTACATACATACCATCATGGTGGCAAAAAACTCTGTTAGTGATAACTATAATATTTTTTTTTACAGCGAAGCTTGTGCCTGTAGGATATGGAATCAACAAACTCCAGATCATGTGTGTTGTAGAAGATGAGAAAGTCTCGGTTGATCTTCTTGTGGAAGAAATCCAAAATTTTGAAGATCATGTTCAGTCTGTTGATATAGCTGCCTTTAACAAAATCTAGAGTTATGACTTTAAAATGAACAGCTTAACCCTTTCAGTCAGGAGTTTTATATTTCCATTTAAAAAAAATTCTTTTCATTTTTCTTCATTTTATGGTGTTTAGAGATTATTTGCATCCATTTTGTACAAAATATTTTTCTTGTTTCCAAGCCACTGTCGTTACATGGATCAGTGGCACCCTTTACACCATTGCCCAGTGCGATGATTTTGGGTTACTTGCTACTTGGTTATATAACTTGTAGCTTTTTTTTTTTTTGGGGTGTGAGGCAGACACTACTGAGGTGGGATTTTTCTTTGAGGTAAAATTTGAGTGTCCATTTTAATGGACATTCTTACTCAAATGTTTTTTAGGGTAGTTCTAAAATAAATTGTACCTCAAGGGCAGTTTATTGTCATTTTAGTTTTTATTATTAGCTTGAATATTTTGTTAAATATTATCTTTACATACTAATACTTCTAAAATGACATCACAGTACTGTACCAAAATTGTATTGTCGATGATGTACTATGAAACCATTCCTTTAGCTTATTTTATCTCGTCCAATTGTGGCAAATGATCCAATCCACCAAGTCATGTGGCATGTATGGGAGTTCCATCAACTCTTCCAAAAATCTTTGGACTAGGAGTCAGTCACCTTGTCTTCATGTGAAGGCCGCCCTCTTTTAGACTTGAGTCCTGTGTGATTTTATCAGTGATTCAGCTACTGTTGATTTGAAATGCAAAAGATCAGAGCATTTCTTTTCTGCATCTCTTGAGTACTCCAGCCAGCTGTTGGCCAAAGCCAAGCTGAGTACAAGAGTAATCTAACATAGTCCATTGTTGAATGTATGAAAATTCTATATATTGTAACCAAAAAATCAAGCTTATTATCTCCTCTCATGTCTTCATCATTGGCTACATATTCTCTTATGTTCTTATCCTGTCTTTTTACCTCATCTGTAATGCCTTTTCCATGGAAAACACCATTACAGGCTTATTATTGCACAATTTTTGTCAATTACATCAGCATCTCTACTACATACTTCCTCAAAATGTCCTCTTCATTTCATTATCAAGTAAATTAGAAAAGTGATTGATGTGGGCAGTTTCGCAGTAATAATGCCTTTACATTGACATATTTGCAAAAGATGTCAGGAACTAGTTGTCAAAAGAGAGTAGACAGTTTTTACTTTTGATCCTGTTAGTCAGACATAGAACAAATGCAGCACCATGGCCAAAGGCTTTTTGCTCTGTCATGTTGGGTTCTGTAGTTTCTCCCTGAGAAATAAGAAAATGATAGAAGATTGCAATTTTTTCTACACAGATGACACACTTTAATTCCATATAGCCAAGGTTTGCTTATCATTTTTATTAAATGATTAAATGATCAGTACTCACATGATATCTGAGAGCCCAGCGGGAGAAACATAAGTATTCAGTTAGCATCTCTACTGAATTTGAGCTTATTAGAAAAATAAGAAGAATTAGTGACTTATAACTGACATCTTAAAGATTATGGCATTTTAAAAAAATGTTAGTTGTCACCCTCCCTATGTGAAATCACAAATATGTGCTTCATATTCATATTGTACCTCTTCACTCTCCAGATGAATATCTGACACATTGCCATCGCATGTCGGCAAATTCATCATTAGTAGTCTTTTTTGTGGTGGATGATTTTGTGAAACAGAAATGCTTTGCAACCTTTGAGTGAGTGTGTTCTTAAAATGGCACATCATTTTTAAATGAAATGTTCATTATATATTATATTTACCAAATATAATTTTCAGCTATTAAACATTTGCATGTTAGAAACTTCCAGTTATATAAACAGGATAACCAAAACTAAACAAATTATGAAGTACTTGCCAATCTTCAAGTAAACATGGTCAGCCATGTTCATTGGCTGAGTTCATTTATATAACCTCACAGATAACGTCATATCCTGTTAGTCTTCTAAACTCTTGAAGAAAAGCTCTACAGCTGACACCTGAAGCTAAAATGTATTATTTTTTGTTTCTAAACACTTAAATATGGTGTCCATTAAAATGGTAACCATGGCTGAAAGGGTTAAGCAACAATATGCAATAACTTTATTCCTCATATTGTGGACTTGGTATGCTCAATAAATTGTACACAAAGAAATCAATATTGAATCGTACATGGTAGGTGGTGAATTTTGGCAGTTTGAAACATTTCAACTATGTGATAGAGTGATATTGATTTATTTTGTAATAGAGTTACAGTTTGCAAGTTCTGAATGTGAATTTTGCTATATAATTATACTAATGTTACAGAGAAAAAATGTGAGTGTGGGATGTGTATGTTGGACATCATTGAGCCAGTTTTCCCTGTTCCACCATGTGGAACCTGCAAACACATTGGACCACCTCCTTTCTGTACATGTACAAAGTTTGGCAGTTATGTGGATGACATTTTTGTTATAGCACTTCTCTTATCAAGTTACTCAATTTAAAAATAGAGCCATTTAATTTATGATGGAAATTGAAAATGCAAGCAATTCAGCATTCCTAGATGTAAAAGTCATCAGATCCAGAAACAAAGTTAAATTTGATAACTACAGAAAACTGAGAGTCAGTAAACTGCATAAAAATGATAGTTTCAACCCAGCCCCATACAAATATGCTGTTCTAAATTGTTTAACTCATAGTTTAATGTACACTCCATTAACAGAAAAAGAATAACTACACATACTCAATACATCAATAAACGACAACTTTCACAAACAAATCATTGACAACAAAATAAAGTTCAAAAATCAGATACACATCAAGAATACTACAAAACTCACCCAGCAAAAATAAATAAACTTCAAAAGATTTACTGTCCACCTTACACTCACTATAAATTCCTAACACCTTCAAAAAACATATCTGCTCTGCTCCACAAGATAAAGTCAAAGAATTGCTCTGCAATAATTTGAAGATCCAATACTGTAGAGCTAAAGAGCAGGAATTTACCAAATCAATTGAGACATCAAATTCAGATGGGGGAATCTGCAGTTTCACACCACTTTTGGACTACGAATCAGACTCGTAAAACCTGTAAAATACACAGCAGAGCTGGTAACATGGAAAAATATTTTAATCATGAAACACAAACACTGCAAAATGAAATTTGAATTGCTGCCACTGATTCAATTATGGAAGCACATCATTCCACTCAACAAAGATGCCAACAACAGGAGCCAGTCTGTCCCTGAAGATGAAAGTAAAATATAGTTCTCAAAACAGTCAGAAAACAATAAATTGATATAAGTTTTTGTATTCAAACTCAAACTTTCCCTTAATTTACATTTAAATTACTTAAATGTTCAATAGATTTACTGGTGCATGGAGAAAACTCCTAAAGCACAAACATTCTGACTGAATTACAATTATTAATTTTATGGCTTATTGATGGTTATTAGCATGTCATTTGTTGAATATTTTTCAACATCTGACAAGTTTTAAATTCCTGAGTGGTTGTTAACTAAATGAAAATGGACAAAACTGTGCTGCTATATATTAAATTCTTGCAATACCTTATTTCCAAACTGTTTCTTGCCCAAACATTTAGAAATTGAGTTATTTTGTTTGTAGATGTGGCCTCCTATATGTATGAAAGACAAAACTTCTATTTGGGGAGCCCATCCTAAACTTTGCCAAAAAGTGATATGTTATAAATGTAGAATTTCCAGGTGTAGATGTAGACCTGCCCCAATTAGAGCATTTCTGTTGATAGTAAAAATGAGTTCCATGCAATGAAAACAGGCCTCTGCCAGTGATGCACATATGTCAGGTGGTTGCAAACCCAAATAAAGTATTCAAATCCACAGATTAGATATAGCAGGAAATAAAGTACCTCTTGTTTTACTAATTTGTGCTAGAAAATGGCAAGTCCAGGCTGCAAAGAGGTGATCCGGGTAATCCTTGTGGTTTAGACACAGCAGCACCGCCTGGTAGTATTGTCGTACATGGATAATATTATCAGTGTTACATACCCGGTGTGTATGCGTGTTATGTGTACATCAAAATGGGCTTCCCATGTGGAAGTTTACCTGTACAAAACATTTATTTTGTTCAGTTATGTCTCAGAATCCAAAGAAGGGTGTTGAAAGTAAGTATTTTTTAATTGAAAGCATCCCTTGTGATAACTTTATTCCAAAATATGTCTTACTGAAATGTCTTTGATGACACATTGTAGCTGCACAGCATTTAAGTAATAAGTGATGCTATAAATCTTTATTGTTAAAACATATTCTAAAGAAGTAAGTTGAACATGTGTCTTATCCAAGCAGGTATATTGTACATATATTATGTGCTAATTAAAAAATCTAGATGTTGTAAGTGTTTCTCTCAGGTTAATTATGCAATTCTTGTTAGCAATAATCTTTTTGTACTTCAAGCTGCAGAAATTCACCAATGTACTACGCATTACTCCCTTCTGTTCAATAGCAGCAACTTTGAGGTTGTGATTTGAGTGTGCCCTGTCTAAATGTCAGCCAAAAAATTCCTTTTTGTTACTTGAGCAATAATTTGAATGTTCATAAGCTGTACTATTATTTTATCAGAAAATATACTTTTGGAAATAATATATTTGAATTTAATATCTGATTAAACCTTTACCCCCACAGTACAATGCAGAAGGAAATAAACAAAACATAAAATGCAAACATCATGTCTATTTTGTCCTCATTAATTTGGATATCCAGTTTATCTGGATTCAATTTTTGTTTCCTTTTACACAAATGTGTAGTATGGTACAGGGAGAGCCAATGAACTGGAAGCTGGCTGCGCAGTGTTTTTCCTGTGTGCATCATTGGAACTTGCAGGCTGCTACTGTTATAAAATGACATGTTTGCAACCATACAACATTTTTAAAACTACTTCTGAAGGTTTTACTTGCCAACTTTATGAAAGGAAATGCTGAAACTAGCCACGGTTGTCTACAGTTTTGGCACCTCTAGGAAACTATTATAGAATTTATATTTGAAAAGCTTACATTATATATTGGGCCCAGATTTTTTTATAGTGCATGTGCAAATGCATATTTAAAGGGTGTTGCATATTCTAAGCATAAGAGATTATTTTGGTATAAATGATACAATTCCAAGAATTTCTGTGAAAAAAGTTCTGTGCATCCCTTTGCTAGTAACAGCACCTTACTTTGAGAGCTTACAATAGAAGCAGGTACCTAGCTTAAGGGGGTTTTCCTACTGCGTGCAGCAGACGATGGTCAAAAGAAATGCATGTGTGTTGATAAGAGTGCAACTGGTTTTTCATTTGTGAAAATTCCGAAAGAAAAGAGCAGAAAACTTCATGTGTTGGGAAATTGTCACTACTCAACAGATGGAACGATAGTGTATTGCAAAGTTTGCTTTAAGGAAGTAAAATTTGAGAAGAAATTCAGCAAAGGGGAGGAAGGAGAGCGCATTACAACTTCTTATGCAGGTAAAATCCAAGTCATCTGTTGACAGATTTTCAGCCAATCTTAGTAAGCCTTTAGTATGCAGCAACCTTACATATATATTAAGTAATCCAACTCTGTAATCATTTCAGGAAAAATATTGTGTAAATCAAAATATATCGGACAAATCAACTCTTAGAAGAAACTATCTACCCTGCAAGCCAGCCATTCTGATATTGAAGGAAATTCTGTGTGGGTCTCCATGGATGAGACAACCGAGTCATGTGACCACTCGACATGAAAACACCAGTAGCTTGTGGCACTGGATATAAATACTGTTTGTTCAGAGCTTCATCATATTTACACTACTTGTAACTTAACTTAACGCCCTTCTAAGTGCACTACCATACATTTCTTAATTTCAGACATGGTGAAAAGAATAGAAAATCTTCTTACAACATTGAACTACTTCTGTACCTTATGCTAAGTAGGCTATGATAGGTTAATACACATCTGCAGGAATGATTACTGCATAACAGCTTACTGGGTAACTAGATATCGCTTTCCCCTCTCCCCACACCTCGACCTGAGCTCATGAGCTCAGAACACAACTATATTAGTAAGCGATGCAAATAATGCACTGTTTATTTTTTTCGAAAGCCATACTGTGAGGTTGAAATCAGCAAATGTTATTCCAAGGAGGTTCTGGTAAACAGAGGCCTAACTTTAGGTATTTTGAAGTTTTTAGGAAAATGTCCATTAAAGAATAATGCATTACAAATATCAGCAAGAGGTTTAGCAATTAAGCCTGAACACACTTTTACTATTGCATCCGGTATATAATCAGGTCCACATGACCATGTATTTTTGAAATTGCTTAAAATCCTGTTAATTTCTTCTTTAGTAATGGGTAAGAAGTATAGTGTCTCCTGAGATGCCAATGAGTTTGACTTGGTTTAACATTTGTAAAGACATTATTAAAGTGCTAGCTAATTTTGATTTATCACTTACTGAGAATTTAGCATAATGTTACTTATTCCAGTATTGGTGGAAGAGTTAGGTTCTTTTCATACATCAACCCAGATTGCTGTTTTATTTTGGGCATTTAATATATCTCTTGTTTCTTGGCACAATAGATTACTTTCCTAAGGATTTTACAGTATTGTTTGTAATACATATGAAAATGATAGCTCGAGGTTTTGTATATAAGGTAGAGTGTAATACATTTAGTACATCAGTTACAACCTTTACCATTTCATACTTAAATGTTTTTTTTAGTATTTTGATACCTGTCTCGTCCAATTCCACTACATTTTTTTGCCTTTAGCTTATTTATTTCCTGCATTACATTTTACTCTGTCACTTCAAAAATTCCCATGCAATGTATTTGTCCCAATTAATACAATATCCATGGTAAATTGATAGTTGACCTTTTTGCATTTGAATGATTTGCTATATTAATGTAGTATAGCTGCTGAAGGTTTTACTTATCTCATTTGGATTCATATTGTCCTTTTCACCAATTTTAATAAAAATATCTTCATCTTGTTCACTTTTTCCATGTTTATGTATACTGTTTACTAATCTCCATATTACTTTTGTCCTATCTGATTTTATCACTAATTCCCTGTTGTGTAATCTCTAGCCCTTTCTATTACAGGTAACTGCACTATTCTATATATTTTAATGATATCTTTCCCACGTGGATTTTTTATTCGGTTTAGAAATCATTCTTTCCCATGAGATTTTCCTATACCTTTTGTCATCCATTTCTCATCTTTGACGTTTATTTTTGTTCTAAAGGTACATCAGATTTTAATCCCTGTTGTATTAAATTATTAAAAAATTTCACATTTATTATTTAATGTCCTCAGCTATATGTATGTATAATCATCCCAGCTTACTTGTGAAAAGAGTTCCTTAAGTTTGATTAAATTTAGCTTGTTGGTCTCTTGCATTCAAAAGTATTTTGTAGCACTTCTATCTGCAATTTTAAAATTTGGGCATAATGATCCCCATATCCCAGTTTTTTGGTGTGTGTTTCGAATGTCGTTTCAGGTAGACTTATGAATATTTTACCAATCCAAGTCTTTGCCTGTTTGGTCACTTTAGTGGTTTCATTTATACCAATTTCTGCCTTTTTCCAAAAATGCTGTCTTTTGGATTCAGGGGACCTCGAAGCATATTTAGTGAAGTCTCAACGTCATTGGAATACAAAACCTTCTCTAGCTACTGTGTATGAAATACGTGTAGAGAAAGTTAAAATGAATTGCATCTATGGCCAATATTATCTTCGCTATAAGAACTCTAGGTTGTAAGTTATGTTTGTGTGCTTTTGTGAACTGATATGTGTGTAGCTTCAGTGTAAGAATAGCCTTTTTCTTTTAATTGGGGGCAGAAGTATTTTCGTTTTTGATCTATTTTCACCATAAAAAAATTACAGCTCAATATATGTCACTGTGGTAATGACCCCTTGTAGCTCAAATTAAAAATTTAGAACAGAGAGAAACCATAGAGCTGAAGGAGGACTTGGTATTACTAGTGAGTAATATAGGTAAGAAGTTTTGTTTTAACATAAGTGGGAAAGTTGTTGAATAACAAAAACAAAATGTTTTGTATGCATTTGACAATTTGGAAATGATGTAAAGGCTTATTTTAATAAACTTTAGAGAATTTTTCATATTTTGGAGAGCAATATGTTGTGGGTTTTTTTTTGGGGGGGGGGGATTTTTTTTATTTTGCATAGAAAAAGGTGCATTTATTTCAAGTTACAGAAATAATTTTTTAATATAGCTCTGGATCTTCATATCATGAAGCTAGTAGTTCTGAAACAATGTTTAGAATTGTAACAAAATGAAGTTAGGAATAAACCATAAGGAGGCCCCAAGCAAGAAACAGTTTTGTCTCTGAAAACTGTTTAAATATGTCTTATAATTTTGTTTCCTTTCAAAATATTGAGTTCACATTGAATTTTTTTTTTTTTTTTTTTTGGGGGGGGGGGGAGTTGTAAGGTCTGGAATAACAGGGACAATAAAGACTCCAGGTACAGGAGTTCCCTGCCAAAGACCTAACAGGCTGGTGTGAGCCTGTAGTGTCATGCAGCAGGAAAAGTGACAGCCTGGCATACCAGTATGTTTGGTGATTGGTCACAACCTTCCTCAATGAGTCTTGAATTATCACTCTGTAGACTCCAAGCACCCATGGTACTTTGGATGTTACTAGAAGTAGTTGAGACAAACACCAAGGGCCCCCCCCCCCCCACCAAAGGGAATGTGGCACAAGAGTTAGTAAATGTTTCCCCCACCGAGGTCTTCAGTAGTTAACCCCTTTAGGATTGACGAACATAAATGGCATACCTTCGTGTAAGGGGGTTAGGTATATAAAATAGGTACAGTCCTAATGGAAAGACCCCATGGACATGTTTCCTGGGCCGCACACACAATTGAGTCATCAGGTATACTGCTCAACCATGTTGTCTGATTGTGGGTGGAGTGGTGTTGTGAGTGCCTTTTGCTTCTCCAACTTAGACACAAAGTTGGCACCCTGATTTCTGTGTAACTCCAACAGTACCCAAAACGACAAAACTGTTTTTGTATGAGACGATGGTTCTGGCCAGCTGGTTATCAAAGGCACACACCTTCAGCCACTTAGTGAATTAATCCATAACCACCAACAGATACCTGTTACCCCTGTCTCACAGGAAATCGTCCAGTTATGCTAATGGCTATGCTTTTTTAGGGTGCTCCCACGTTATACTATCACATGTCACCCCGGATCTTGGTCTGTGGGCCTCAAAATCCCACATTCACGTGACATTGGCGGCATCGCCTCTCAACGTCTGCCCTTAGCCTTAGTATTTACGTTTACGGAGCTTGTCGATTGTACGGTTGGATCCAATATGTTTTCCCGAAATTCCTGCATGTACTTCATCTAGGACTTCAGTCACCATACTCCGTGGGAGATTCAGATGTTTTATCTTTACTTCAGGTGCCTCCCATACTCGAAACAGTACTCCTTTCTTGATCTTTTAACGAATCCCACTGGGCTCGGTAGGACTTGGTGTGATGGCATCCCAGCTCTGTTGGCTTCTGCCTCCACTTCTCTCACGAGCGTTTTGCTGCAGTAGGCTATTACCCGCTCCTGGCCTTCCTGGCCCTGGGTTAGAATACCTCATATACTGGCTTCAGTTTATACAAAATCGACAGGTTATGCAGACCATATGGAATGCGTACTGCAGAATGCTGACTTAAAACACCTTGAACGCGCTCTGTCTCTTCTGACCACATGTAAGTCTGGTGCTCTTCACTTCAGGCGGATGAGAGGTTTCGCGATGTTACAGAAACCTCAGACGAACCGCAAAGAGCTGCATAGGCCCAGAAAACTTCGTAACTTACGTTTATCTTTCGGCCTGAGCCTTCTTCGAGTTCGTGTCACCTCAAATGGTGGGACTGTGTAGTCCAAGTGGTTCACCTCCTTGTAGAAGAGTTAACATTTCTTTGCGTTCAGCCTCAGTTTAGCTTCCTGCAGCTTGTTAAGTAACCTGGTCAGATTCTTGAGATGGTCTTCGAAGATGTGGCCAAAAACGGTGATATCCAGATATAGCAGGCATGCACCATAAGGCAATCCTAGCTAAATCCACGAGGCGCTTGAAAGTTGGTGGCGTGTTGCAGAGGCCAAATGGTGCCGCATTCTCTTTGTCTCAGAGATGTAAGGCCACCTGTTAGTATCCAGATTTCAAATCCAAAGTCGAGAACCACTAGGAACCAACAAGTTTGTCTAGGGTGTCGTCAATCTGGAGTAAGTGAAAACAATCCTTTTTTGGGGGGGGGGGTAGTGTTTAACGCCCGCTTTAACTAAGTATGGCACAGCAGGCGAAGTACTTTCTGGTGACGACACTCAGCAAACTGTAGTCCAAGCAGAAGCGCAGTTTCCAGTTTTTTTTTTTTTTTTTCTTCGCCAATACTACAGAGCAGTGCCAAGTTTGTCCACTCTTCAATGTTTCCTCTAGATAATATGTCCTCCAAGATGTACCTACCTCAGCTTGATTCGCCAGAGTAACACATTTTGATGGTTTCCGGTTAGGTTGGGTATCTGTGATGTCAATCTAATGGAGTGCCCGGTCAATGCGACAGTAATCGCCTTTCCCTTGGCTGAAGACAGACTGATAGCATAAGTAGACGCCGGACACCCTCCACTTCTGAGGGTCTCAATGCTTCTTCGAATACGTCGCACGGCGATACACTCGCACTTTCTTAATTCCACTCCGGCCTGGGTGTCCTGATCGGTGTCCGACGGAATGAGTAGTCTTCCATCAACGCATTATTATTATTATTATTAATCATTTTGATTATCATTATTGTTATTTTTAATAATTTTTGTAGTGTTTAACGTCCGCTTTTACTACTTGTGGCACCGTAGGTGATCAACACATTAATGCCCGGTAAACGTATAATCGGCTAAATGGTGTTTTCCGTTCCAAAACTAGATTCCTTGATCCTTGGCCCTCCAGGAGGTACTCACCACTTCACTTCTTGCGTTCATCATGATCATTCTGTAGGTCCATGGATGTTCATGGGGGTTCCGGAGCAACAACTCGTCTCGGCGAGTTACAGTACTTTCCTGCCAATATTGACCGTCGCTTTGTGACACCCAGTGCCAGCATTACCTCCTCAGTCACCATCGCGATGAACACCCAGTCCGTCCCAGTGGCAATTCGAACAGAGCCACCTTCATAGACAAAGTGTTCCCTGACGCCTTCATTAGTTGGTAGGGCCGACTGGATTTTTGTGTCTGTAAGCCCTTTAGCACGCCAGATCTCATTACACACTGCGGCACCTGTGTCTACTAGTTTTCGGGATAAATTTCCTTGTATCCATTCGCCTGCGATGAGGCTATCCGCTCTTCTGCCCAAGGCACGTAGTGTCAGTCGACAGGATGGTAAAGACAACCCAGACGTGCCCGTTGCCACACGAGTTCCTTACTCGTTTTCCGTCTGCCCTTGGTGTGCATGGTCCTTCAATAGACGAGCTTTCCCAGCACACACCACTTGAAGGTCGTCGTCGTCGTCTCTGGATTGTTTCTGTCGTAGCGAGTCCTCCTGGTACCCCTCTTGGCCGCTTTCATCCTTAATGCGGTGTTCAGTATCCCCTGGATTGTCTTATACTCGCCGATATTCATGCGCTGTCGGTTCGCAGCGTCAATGAAGGAACAAGTAGCTTTCTGGGTCATAACTAGACAGGAGTTTCACCAGCACGTCAGCTTTTCAGTTGGCAGGGTAAAGTTCCGCATCCTCTCCCCTGGCTGCTGCAAGCTTGACATGCGCTGATTGCGGAGGGCTGCAGCCAAGCAATGGGACCCGAACCGGCTTTCGAGGGCCTCGCAGATCTCTGCTGACACCGTCTACGTCGGAATCGTATTCAGTACTTGCACCACCCATCCCTGGAGCCTGACTTGTGCTGTGGGCTTCCTCCTCATCTAACCATCTGTTGTGGGTGGCGACGGCGGAGGACCTTGAAGGTGAACTCCCGTCGTACTTGGGTGACTTGACACGTGCAGATGATGTGTTGCAATCTGGTGTCTCGGTCTTCAAGTGCTTTAGCCTTCCGTCGAACATGTTATCGAGCATGTTGTTCATTTCCTGGGTGCTGCCGTTGGCTCTTCCTTCCAGAAAGCTAACGGATTCCCCTAGGTTCTCCAGGCCGTTCTCGCAATGCCCAAGATCATTCACATTTCCACCAAGTTCTTGTACACTTTTCTTCACGTCGGTTAGCTTTTCGTCTATTTTGGGCCATAACTCCGTCTTTAGCTTGGACACTTCCATCTTCATCTCTTTATGCACCTCCTCCATATTCTCCATTCCGCATTCCATTTTAGAATCCATTTTCTCAATTTCAGTTTTTGTTTCTATCTGCAGCTTCTGCATTCCGGATTTAATTTCCTCAATTTCTGATTACATTTTCTCCTCTACCTTCACCATTTCGGATTTCAGGGTCTTCATTTCAGTTAGTAATGCTTTCATCATCCCTTCCATTTTGGCACTCAATCCTGCCCCTGACACCACTGTAACGAAATCTCTATTACAATTTTCGTGGTAAAATACATGTCTTTAATACAATGCTGCAGTATGCATTATAATTTTACCTCCTGTCGCTATCACACTCGTTACTGTGTCGTCTGCCCTCTAGTTCAAATGTACTTCAGAACTCACTGATGAAACTAACCTCTGCAGGCATAGTAGGTCCCTTTTATATCTGTCAACTGTATGAAAAGAAACTGTGGGGAGCAGGGCTCATTATTGCGCGTGTTCTTTACATGCATGTGTGATGTAGTCATACATGTGTGCTAAAATGTGTCTAGCTATGGAAAGAAAGCTGTCGGCACATGCGCAACGTTTAGGTTGTGCATTTGGCACGAAGTCACAATACTGTCCATGCATGTTGTTTTTGCCAACCTAAAGGGGGATTGAAAATCGCTAATTAGACTCTTCTCTGCCTAATTAATATTTCTTGTAACGCTCCTTTTTTTTATTGTAATTTACTATCAATAAACAAAGTAACGGGTTATTTTGGGTTAACACCAGCCAATACAACGCATTTAAGACTAAGACCACACCACTGAAGATGTTCATCACAGCTGTGAACGAAACGTCTGAATCTGAAAATTCTAGTACACCATAGCTTGTCAGCCCGGGAAATTTATAAAAATAGATACAGTAGAAGTGACATTAGCGGTAGAGAACGTAACTCTGACCGAGGAGATTACTTCTATCCAATTGAAGTTCAATTTTTGTGGATATGGGCTGATTCTCTGTTTACTGCGGCGCGTCTATGCCAAATACCAGCATTTTTACACCGGTTGGTAACCATCCCTTCACTGTACAGGAATAAAGACAAAGCCTTGTATTCAGCCGTCATTAGGAATGGAACTCTTTCTGCCTCTGCCAAGAGGGACTTGTCTTTATCCTCTGCAGATGCATTTGAGCCACCTTATAGTAACGTGTGCATTTTCACGAAACAGTCTCCTCGAAGTGGACTGTTGAACACCAAAAATGTTACCGGCGCTGGTGGTCATGTATTCCTATGAAGTCAAGGTGAGAACAACACTATCTAACAACATTTGCAGGAGCAGACCTTATGATGTCTCGATAATTCTGTCCTAGTTACATTAATACTTTGAGATTATTATTCTCTATTAACCATTACACAAGTAATTTAAATGATACATAGAGCTAGGTTCACTAATCCTTAGTAATTTACAGCCGAAAAGTTGCTAGTTAACGTTTGTAAACTCATTTCTTTTCTATAACAAACTTAATACGTTTCAAAAAAAGTCTAATAACCCTAAAATTTAAAAGATTTTTATAGTGTTTAATGCCCGCCTTCCCTACTTGTGGTACCGCAGGCGAGATTTTGTGCAGATTATTTTTTTTGTAGTGTTTAACGCCCGCTTTAACTACTTATGGCACCGCAGGCGGTGACACTGGTGATACATGAATAAAGATGGACCACCGGTGGAATGCGATGGCGGAGGAAATCGGAGAAAACCCGCCCCAGCGCCGTTTTGTCCACAAATCTCACATGCGGTCGCTTGGGATCGAACCCGGGACGTCTAGGTGAGAGGCGAGTGGTCTAACCACTCGGCCACGGCGTGGCCTTGTGCCGATTAAGAACTTTGAAAGCGCTAAATCTGAATAAAGTCGTGGAGTTGTTTGAAAGAGGTAATTTTCAAGCTTAACAATTGCGGTGAAGAGTGAATCCGATCTCTGTATTTGAAAGATCTGGCCCATCACCGATATGAAGGATATGAAAATCCATGAAAGGCACAAGTTATCTAAATATCAGTGGTGTCATTGGTCGAACAATTGAATGAGAGGTTATAAAACCTACTCAAAGGAAACGCTCAATAGCCCCCAATGAATCCAGTAATTTCACTACTACGATAATATGCTTTTGACTTTTCTTCAGCCCAGTCCAGCTTGCCCAATAATTGGTACCTACATAATTATCTATATACTCATTTTCTCAAACTGTGTTTATTATTTTTCAACATTCTATATATTACCCCTTTGGGCATGCATTTTCCTACGAATTGCCTTTTATTATGCGTACCTATGTAGATTCAGTCCATTTATCTTTGTAACGAAAGTGATTTTAGGAGCACATTGTTAAATAGGTTGTAAATGAAACACCGCGCGATTTTGCTGCAAATAAACGGCGTATAGACAATCAGTTTGAGAAAGGAATCCGATGTTCTACGAATACAAATTGCAGAGTTTTGGCTTAAAATTGCTGGGTTGTATGCACGCCACTGATCTCGCCCACTTTAGATGCAAGGATGTTTAGAAAACAAGTGGGAAAACTTGGAGCCTATGTGTTCAGCATAATGGTTATGGTGCGAGAATGCAAAACTGCACTTGCATTAAAGTTACAGGTCCGTATCCCCATGACATTTATTTGTTTGTTTATTTATTCCACTTATTTGACTGGTTTACAGGAAGCATCGTGTTGTGCTGTAATTTGTCATTTAACCAATGCTTAAGATATTTATGTAGAATTCTTTTAACCGTCACTTATATTTTCATGACCTAAATAGTATTACATACTGGAAATTTAATACGTACTTAAATGACCTAATTCAAGCTCAAGTAACAACTTACAAAATGTAAATAAGACCTAAATGTTACTTGGTTATTACAAACATAAGTTTCATTGGTATTAGCGTTGCAATACATAGAAATGGAGTTTTATTTATGGACGCTTTTTAACTGCTGTGGTTCTCCACACCCCATTCCGCCACGTAAGTTTGCTCAGAGGATTCTTATATCAGGATTGAGGTTCTTTATCGCGCCATAAATCTATAACACGGGACCAATGGCATTACTTCCGTTCTAAGAATTTTTACCCCCGAAAAAATCCACCGTCCTCTGCCGGGTTTGAACCCAGGACCTTGTGTTTATGAAGTTAGCATGGTAACCATTACACCACGGAAGGTGACATGCAATACAGTTGGTAGATATATGTATAAAATTAGGAGTAGGCACAGGTTTCAAAGAACTTGCTCAAAATAATAACCTCTTAAATTGATGCATAAGCGACATCGACGAGAAATGATTCCTAAACCCTGTTGAACATTCCTGGCGCGCTGCGAATCTCATCACTGGCTGCAATATTGTGGACAATCAGCTTCTCTTCAGAATAAATCGGTGTTGAATACACTATAATGTGAAGAGGACACAAGAAAAAAAGAAGAGAAGAAGTCTATGGGTAGAGATCCAGCGAACGAGGTGGCCAGGGCACGGCCTCTTCCGATCCAGCGATTTGGGAGTACTCGATTTAATTGTTCCAGTATCTTAGATTAGATTAGAAAGCATTCTGTAGGTTCGTTTAGGCCAGGAAGCCACTGAACATAGAACATGTCAAGACATATACATTTATACATATGTTTATATACAATGGAAAATAAATTTTTAAAGCTCGTGCTTAAAGCTTGGGTTACAAAAACAGCAGAATAGATATATAATCACACCATTTGTATTTGAGGCCTCTACTATACTTAATGTACTCTATAAAAGCACATGAACTTCTTTTTTTTTTCAATCACATAAAAACAATGAGTATCAAAAATGAGTGTTAAAATGTATAAATAAATATAATTTCACTATATGTAACACTAATGTAATGTCAGATGATAGCCTTCTAATTATCGACATAATAGTTACTACTGGTAATTATTCAAAACTAAAATATGATTATTGTATTACGTACTCTTCATAAATGTCAACAAATTACAATACATATTTACAAATATGTTATAGAATTTCCAATGCAAAAATTTACAATTATGCACTGGAGTGTAAAATATCAAAGCATCAGGCTTTACAGGTCTTGTGTCATTGCTAAATACTAAAAATGCATTTGACACATTCGTGCGAGTCAAAATATACATCACTTTAATGTGAATATAAAATCACACACACACTAATATACATAAAATGCCATACATTATAATACTTATAAGTACAATGATTGTTGGCAGTATTGACAGACAGATTTGTCACTTAAATATTCATCTACAGAGTAAAACGATTTATTGCAAAGGTACTCCTTAAGAGAGGCCTTAAAAGCCCTGAAATTTCCAACATTTTCTTTGAGATTACTGGGGAAAGCGTTAAATATCTTGACTGTTTCATAATATACACCTTTCTGAAAGCAACGAAGATTGGCATTGGGACGATGAATATATCCCTTTTGTCTAGTATTAATGTTATGAATTTCCATGTTTGTTATAAAACTATGTCGATTAACTGCATAGAAGTTTAAAATGGATGATATATTAACAAGGTAAGGTGAGTAGGCCAATTTTTTTAAAAAGTTCTTTGCATGACTGTCTGCTATAAGCATTACAGATTATTCGCATAGCTTTCTTCTGCATCCGGAATATGCATTTACTATCCACTGAATTACCCCAGAATATAATTTCATACTCGATGATGTAGTTAAAGTAGGCAAAATACACCAATTTATGTGTATCGATTGAGTGAAATTTAACCAGTGCTCGGAGAGCATAATATGCTGAGCTAAGTTTAGGTGTGATGTAGCTAACATGTGACTTCCAGTCCAAATGCTTATCTACCTGAACGCCAAGAAATTTGACTTCATTTAGCTGTTCTAACACTGTATCATTAATTCCTATTTCTATGTGTGTTTGTGGTGAGCGAGTAGTTATAAATTTAATTGTTTTTGTTTTTTCAAGGTTTACTGAGAGTTTGTTTGCCTTGAACCAATTTGACATACAATTTAGAACATAGTTTAATTTTACTACACAGTCATTGAAATCTTTACTTGTAACTAGAACACTAGTGTCATCTGCGAATAAATAAATACTTGCAATACTGTTAATGTATAATGGGAGGTCATTTATGTAAACCAAGAACAAAAGAGGCCCTAAGATTGATCCCTGGGGAACACCATGTTTTACTGATTTCCATTCTGAGGCACTATTTTGATACCCATTGGAGTTATTAATTTGAACCTTTGTTTTCTCTTCTCTAGGTATGAAATGAACCGATCTAATAAGCTATTCTTTATTACAGAGAAATGTAGTTTTGCTATCAAAATCTCATGATTCACACAGTCAAAAGCTTTCGCTAGGTCACAAAAGATTTCACGACATGTTCCTTTTCATTTAACGCTGTTAACACTTTATGCGTGAACTTGTAGGTTGCATTATCTGTGGCTACTTCTTTTCTAAAACCAAACTGTTGTTTGGAAAATAAGTTGTTCTTTTCTAAGTAATAATAAAGCCTATTGAGCATTACTTTCTCAAACACTTTTGAGTAAACAGACAAGAGAGATATAGGTCTATAATTTGAGATATTATCTTGTTTGCCTTTTTTACCTTTTGTTTATTGTATAATGCGTATGAGCTCCATTGTGTTGGAGATGCAGTTGAACGTGAATATTAAGCGGCACTTCTTCCAACAGGGCTGGCAATGCATATTTCAGAAAAATTTTATAAGTGTCGCCATGCAGTGGAGGAGGAAGAAGGTATGTCACAATGATGTGGTGAGAAACAATGCCAGCTCATGTGTTCACCATAAACTGCTGTTGCTGGCTCTTCTGGCATGCGGGTTTTCGTATGCCCATATGTGATTATTCTTGTAAATAGGAATAGCTCTATCCTTGGTAAACGTGGCCCCATCGGTGAACAACACCAGTGAAAACAATTCTAGTGGTTGCCTTAAGGTCTGTTCACAGAACTGCAGAAGCTACAATCTTTCGGAGCTAAGGCTTGCACCTTTTGCAGATGTAAGGGTTAGAATTGCTCCTCGTGCAAGACCTGCCACACACTTGCCTTGTGTGGTTGATGCACATTGCACATATAATAGCACGGGTGCTAGTTTACGGTTCCTCTTCCAGTGTACACAATACGTTTTCCCGAGTGCGATTGGTATATTTTGCACCGCAATCTGCTTTATTCAGCACCATAAAACCATATTCAAAAGCCGATCTATAGATTCGAAAGTAGTCCGATGGGGCTGGCGTCTATTGAGGTACTTATCGCTGCAAATTCGTGCAGCTATTCTAGTACGGCAACCTGCCATACACAATGTACATATCAATGAGTTCAGCAAATGTGATTTTTTGCTTCGTGTTTCCTAAGTAAATATTTTACTGTTTCAATGTAGTGTTGTTGTATACGGAAGACAAATATGAAATTAGACGTGGGAGTCTTAATTACCGACACGCAGACACGGTTCGTTGCGAATGGGGCCAGAGATAATAGACTGACGCATAAACGGTCGAAATTTTGCAGCACTGCAAAAGTGCATTTGGTCTGTGCTTTATAAAGGATCGAATTGTAAGAGATTTTAATTCCGTTAATTTTGTAGTTTCCTTCAAGGACTACCTCCTTCCTTTTTTACAACTTTAAGCGGTGTTCCACCTATATGATCTTCTGCGTAAAATGGAGACAGATACGGTACACTTCCTCGCTTCCAATTTGTTTCATGCGATTTGTGGAACAGCATCTTCGTCCACCCAATAGTTCGAACCATCTTATTATAGCCTGAGAAATATCGACAGTATCAACGAGGACCATGGCATCTAAACTGATCATTACAATTTTCCTTAGGGCCGTTGTGACAGTAACAGCTCAAGACTCCTTTATAAGACAACCTATTGACTGCGATGATTCATTCAATTCTTGGAATATAGCTGCTTATCCACTGTTACGTCTCCTGAGGGCCACCTTTGCAATGATTTAATGAGTCAATCTGGTACCTTCTACCTTTGACGCTAATAATGATCTCCCTGATATCTTCTTGGAGCAAGATCTGCAGGGTATTATTACCCCGGCATGTTTTTTCATAAATTGGTTTGTTTTAGATTGCGGAATTCTGTTATTCCGTTGTTTATAAACACAGACCAATTTTCTCGCTTCTGGATCTGAGTCAATACAGTGATTGACTCCGTCCAAAAATGCGAATCAGTATAATTCGAATCAACTGCATCCAGTACAGACTTACACAACCGGGTTCTTATTAAGGGATAGATTAACCCTTCGGGGATAGTTACTGCCTTTATTGGAGCTATTCGTGCTTTCACTGCTAGAAGACAAATATGGACCTTATTATTAACTACCAATTTAATGAGTACAGTTGCAGCATGGGCTACCCCACTAGCATCACAATCTGTGAATACTCGCACCAGACTAGTGTGTCACACGGTGAAACAACGTAGAACTTCCAAACTTCTAAGGAGGAAGGGACCTTGATACCACTTCAAAAATTCCATTCCAGTATTTGTATCAAACTCTTTCTCCCAAGCTACTCCAATCTTCCAAATTTTCTATAACAGTACTTTAGGAATTAACAACACAGAGCTAGCTATTCCAATGTGGTTCGATATCTTTTCGGCTACCGAGAAAATTGTTCGTTCAGTCACCTCAGCAACACAAACTCGTCCAGGCACTCTAGCTTCAATGCCAGTGAATCTTCAGATGTGTTCCACAGCGCCCGTAATACTATAAAGCTCTGCTGGTTGGTCAATCATTCTCTTAAATTAAATTTACCCTTTCCCATCACATTACAGCCTCACTGATACATTATTTTAATTAAGACTCAAATTCAACGCTGGGTATCACATTGTCCACGTAGAAACTTGTCTCAGATGCAGCATAACTCTATTGGCATATTGCGAGCTGAGCATTGCTTGTCCGATATCATGGTCAAATACTTCTTTCAAGATAAAAGGATTACAACTCAATCTAAACACCACTCTTTGGTTTCTGAAAGCTCTAAACTTATCTGTCACTCTTGTTCCACCAACGAAACGAACACCGTCCTTGTCATCTTGTCGAATACTGATTTCTAAGAATATCTTTGCATTATCTACTATAGCCCTAATTCTTTCCTTTCCAAATTTAAGCAATAACGATGGGATAAGTTCAGTGTGGTTTCACCCACACTGCAAGCTCTGGTTCAGAGTGAGCAAGTTTTTCTCTCTAGTAGAGGCATCGATTACAGGGCGCATCTTTGTAGTGCTGTTTTCCTTAACGGCCCTATGTGGTAAGTAGTGTACATATTCATCCAGTACTTGAGGTGGCACCTCTGCAATTATCCCCTGTTACTCCCATTCTGTCAGAACATTATCATATGGATTACATTAATTTTGTGCAGGCATTTTCTGGTTGTGTACTGTAATCTATACAATGATGAATCTCTATTACTCGGAAGAGATAAATGATCCTCCCACTATAAGGGTACTCATACCGTCCCTCGTCGTTTCAAGGAATGCACTTTTCATTTGTATTTTTTTTTTTTTTTTTTTAATTTGGATCTACTCTCTAGGTTTGTTTCTTCCTTAGATTTCTGAGTGGATGACTCTGTTATCCCAGTTACATATACTCTCCAATTTCTTCTCTACACGGTTCTTTCACGAAGAACTAATGCCATCACAAATGATTTCTTATCACAGTGTCTCAAAATTGCATTGAAATGTACAATTTGGGTTTTCTATGTCTAGTTTATACCATAAATGGTCTTTCAGGTAAGCTTTTACTGCACCAAAGAGATAACGTTGTACAATTTCTCTCCTTGTTGGTTTACACCTCATTTTGATTACAAATTATTTTTTAAAATATGATTTCTGAGAGCCTGAGTGTATCAGTGCCCTTGCAGAGATGTGAGACCTTAGACCCTTAACCTTTATAGTTAAGTTTGGAATAAAAGCTGGTGCTGTGCAGCGTAGCTACTTCTCGAGGAGTTTGTTTTCTGTTCCTTTTTATCTGTATCTAATGACTGGTCAGAGATATATGCATAGTCTTTCTTTCTGTCACTTGGTAACTCAGCATACGTTATTATTTTTACCACAAATAAGACGTCTCACAATAATGTTACATTTGTTTAAATTATGACCTTACTTGAAGCAACGAAAATAACCACCGTTGTCTTTAAACGTCTTTTGTCTCTCAGCTAAGCTCATTTTCAGAATCTTAAAGCGATTTGAACCTTCGTGTCGTCCACCACAAAAAATACAGTTAAATTTCTTAACAGCTACACTAATAGTATTTAGTAGCTGACCAGAGGTTGCAGGCTTATGTTATGCTAGATTAGTCTGGTTGTCATAATGGGCATCTTTGATACTGTGACAATAACGTCCATATATGCGACCGCTCTCAGGTTCGCTCTTGTATGCGGTATTGAAGATAGAGCGCGAGAACCCGGAAAAAAAAACGCCCCGTAGCCACAACGTCCACCACAAATCCCACCTGCGGTCACTTGGGTTCGAACACCACTCGCTTTGGTCTGATCACTGGGCCACGGCGCGGCTTCAAGGAGCGTTCTAAATCCTGTGGAAAGTGCTATTGATGCGCGGTTTTCACACCATTGATTCGTATTCAGGGGCGAGTAGTTTTAGCCTATAAACAGATTTTAATACAGCATAAAATGTTGATTTTTTAGTAAACATGCTATTTTTAAAATGGAAAAATGACTATTTACATCAACAAAATAAAAGCAGGGTAAACTAGAATACTAAAGCTGTTTGTTGCAGGATTCTAGTGCAAGTTATTTATGAGAAACAGTATTTCAATAATATACACACTAACCGTCGTTTGTTCCATTCAACATGCTTAGTTACTAGGTACGATCTTGTTATGTTTGTTTACATGGTGTTTCTCTTCATTTATTGCATTGCGACTCTCTGGTCAGTCAGTTTGTGATAGTTCAAACAGTAGGTCGTGAGTGGAAGATGAGAGTTTCCAATGCAGAAAAGGCCGGCATGCTCTTGGTGTATGCAGCGAGTAGGAAGAATGCAGTTCGTCTTTGTGCGGTATATGCGGAAACATATCCAAATAGACGTCAATCAACTCGGCAGTTACTTATCAGCCTCATCAATCAGTTGCTTGAAAGTAGTAGTGAAACACCCAGAAAACATAACAGAAATAAACAAGTAACCGGAGAAGAGAAATGAATATGTTGGACGATTTTGCAGTAGATCAGCAAAATATTTCCCGTGCAATCGCACGTGGAAGTGACAACTCAGGCAAATGTACTTTGCATTCCCCATCGACGTAGGATCAATCGCTATCATTCTCTCTCCATCAAGAGTTCATAGAAACTATTTTGAGAACCGAGTTAACTTTTGTACATAGGTATTAATACATAATACTCCAGATTCGTCATGTATCTTGTTTAGTGATATTTACTAATCATGGCCAGCTTACCTGCAAAAAACATGCGCTATTAGTTTGTTGACAATCCTTGTTTGATTCGTCAGGTGGAGCGTCAGCGTCCATGAAGTTTAACCGTCTGGTATGGGATAGCGAACCATAACGTCATAGACCCTTTTTTCATATAAGGAACACTGAACTCGCACAAACATCGTAGCCTCCTAACAAACCATCTTTCACAGAGGCTCAAAGACGTTCCTCTGCAGACTAGGAGGAACCTGTGTTACCAACATGTTGGCTCTCTAGTCCATATTGCATGAATTACTTCTACTTGTCTTCACGGTTTGTTCCCAAATCGTTGGATTGGACGAAGAGGATGTGTACCTTGGCCGGCCCGAGCACCGGATTTTACTCCTTTTTTCTGTGGGAAAAACTGAACGACTCTGTCTACAAGGACATACCAGCTAAACCAGATAATATAAGACTTACGCAGATGCTAGAAGACATTCCTCTGCAGACTAGGAGGAACCAACGTGAGGGCCATCTAAATTATAGTGCACGAATTACTGTATATTGTGTTCACGGATTGTTTCCAAATCGTTGGATTGGACGAAGAGGACCTGTACCTTGGCCTGTCCGTTTACCGGATTTGACTCCTATGTTATATTTTTTTCTGTGGGGCAAGCCGAAAAACACAGTCTACAATGACACACAAACTACATCAAATGCAATGAAACGAGGTATTGCTGTTTGCCTGCTTTGAAATTTCCGCTGAAATGTTAGAACGTGTACAGCAGTCTTTCCATAACAGACTGGAAGCGTGTATTGAAGCTGCCGGTGTTTTTTTAAACACGGCCTTAGAAGATCAATCTTCTCTTTACTTGTCAGAATCTACAGAGGTAGTGTATTCCGTTTTGTTTTTCTTTAGTTTGTGCTGTCACAGGTTGTACAAGTTTCGCCGTGTAAAAGTTTCTAAATAAAATGTCCCGTAAACTACTACTATAATCCTGCGATAAACTCCATTGACGTTCTATGTAGTTTGCTCAATGTTAATTTTGTTGTTGTTAACAGGCATTGTCCCACTTAAAATTGTATTTTTGCTCAAAAAATTCACTCTTTTAGTGTTATTAAAATATTTTATAGGCATACAGTACGGGGCCCTGACTACCAATCAATGCTGTCAAAACTGCACATCAATAACACACTTTCCATTTTGAAATGTTTGCGATGCAAACTGTAGTTTATTCACCCTGCATACGTTGCCGGCACATCTGTAGATTATAAAGAACTAATTAATTACACTTCATATTAAATAACCCTGTTTATTGCACACAATTCAATGAATTCCATATACACAGTAAAGAATGCATTTTTGCAACAAAAAAAAAAAATAAATAATAGTAATTCTAAGCAAGAAAAAAAGAAACAAAAAAGGACATCGTTAACCTATACGGAAACACACATATGCTGTTTACCTATTGTAATAGAAGTAGTGTAATAAAAATCATGTTCCGTATTTGTGTAATTTAACTTGTCACATTCTTCTTTTGTCTGGAGACGCCATGGTTTCTCTTTATTTTCCAATTCTTTTTATTTTACAAAAGTTGAATTAGTAATTGTTTTTCAATTGTCATAAAAGTTTTGATTTTTTGCTTTTTAAGACTTTTTAATTCCATAACCACAGTTCTTTCAAGTTAGGCAGTCGATACAATCACAAAATAAATCGGCAAGCAAAACCATGAGATCGAAACTATATAAAGGTGTTTTTCTTTCATCTCTTGAGCGGGTCCGTACCATTTTGAGCGCGTGTTAGCCAAAAAAAATCACGAAATCTTTAAATTTGAGGCGCTGAAATTTTGAGCTAGCAAGCATGAATATTTTACAACAGTTTGCTGGCGGTAGGTTTTATTACTCACGACCTTTAAGTTGGCATTTTTTCTGCTGTCCTCGTTCTAACATGGCTATAGAAAAACCTTTGGGTTTCTTTCCTTTGGAGGGTTAGCTATTTTAAAACGCTTTTATGTTCATAATTACCTGCGGTGAAATGGGGGTAAGAAGCCATCAGTGGTATTTCAGTTCTTGCAGGTGAAATAAGATGACAACAGGATGAAGCAGGATCATCCGCCACTCATGTTTCTACCCTGCCTGATTTTTCGTAAAATTGGACGGCATAGAAAGGAGATGGCGAGTTTTTCCTTCTTTTTGTAATAACAAACTTACAGCTCGTATGCTGCAACAGATGTCGATGCACCTGGCCCGAAATGTTTTATGTCAATATTTACGGTAAACATAATAGTGTTTATTTTCTGCTGGATTAATTCTTTTCCAGTTATATTAACATTTTGAAGTTACTATTCTTCGATAAACTTCTGAATAAGCTCAATTTAGATAATACCAAGAGATTGGTAAAGAAAATTATTGGGTTAATTCTTCCCCAGCCACATTAACATCTCAGTATAGTTTTTTGGGGGAAGGGGGGCGGGTAAATGCTCATGCTGCTGAACATTACTGGTTTTCCAAGTATGCTGGTCATTTTCTACAACGGCTCTGCCCTTTTGTATACAGGTTTATCTCTCTCTATTCCTGAAGCGAGTATGGCAGGCTCGTGTTGCATTAAGAATTAACTTGAACTTAAAGACCAGAGTTGATGGTACACTCAAAGTCAATAAAAATACGTCCGGCGCTGTGATTTTGCTGCAAACATGAACGTTTGACGGGACTCTGGTCTTACCACGATTTTCATTGGTGCCATTCTGGTACAACATACCACGCGAGTAAGAAAAGGCTAAATCGATTGGACAATTCACCGCTTCATCCCTCAAACCCGCTCGAAGCTTCCACAGAATAGGTTGACATGTATGAGTAGTGAGTTAATTTAGTCGACCACTGCGCGTATTACCTTAGCATTAACGCTTCAGTATGCAGCGCAGAGAAAATATCAATCTAATTTTGTATCACCTGTTGAGAGCAGCCGAGTATTGTCCAAACAGAGAGTTTGGTGATCACCAGTTCGCCATTCAAGTCTTCATTTGTCGCAAGTTACGCTTCTCTTCGGTAACGTGGCCTGTCCAATACGCTTTTAAGAGCATAACAAACAGTTGGAAGATATGGGCGGAGTCAGTGAAAAGACTCTGTCTTACAATACTATTTCCAGGTATCTTTGAGTGTACAGGAATTTTGCTTTCGAGACTTAATAGCTCATGCATAGCTGATGAATGTATACGCATACGTGAATATTGGAATGAGAAGGCCGCGTCGTGGCCGAATAGATAGACCACTCGCCTATCACCTAGAAGGTCCGGGTTCGAATCCAAGCGACCGCATGTGATATTTGTGGTGCAGGAGCGGGTTTTCTCCGGTTTGCCCCACCATCACATCCCACTGGTGCTCCATCTTCATTCCATGTTTTACCAGTGTCATCGCCTGTGGTGCCAAAAGTGGTAAAAGCGGGCGTTAAACACTATAAAAAATTGGAATGTGAGTACGCTGAATTCAGGAGCAAACATTGTCTTTGTCACTTTGTTTTCTTTGATTATGTGAAAGAATTTTAGATAGCTTTTTATTATTTCTGAAGTGGGGATACTCAGCCTACTGCTCGCACTTGTTGTCTCTGTGTTCACTATAGGGAGAACAGTATTGTCACCCAATAATGAGCAGTGTAGGACAAGTGATTCTGAAACAGATGACAATCGATGCAGCACTTAATCAGCTTTTATAAAAATTCCTTTTTACAGTTGTTCAGCTAATTTCCAATTTTACTATTTTGACCAGGATTTTGCCACGAATACTCATCAGACTTATTGATAGTTCCGTCTTCAAGCTCTCCATTGCGAATTTAATTTTCCCTTCCATTTTCTCCATGCCGTGTTTCATTCCGGATTTCGTATCCGTCTTCGCTTCCTTCTGTATCTTCTTTCACTTCTTCCAGGCCGGATTTCATGGCCTGCATTTCTTGCCAGTAACCTTTTCATCATCTCCTCCATCCTGGCGTTAAACCACATTTCTGACATCAGTGTAGCAAAAGTCTCTTTGTTACTTAAATCTGTTTATAAGTTATCGTAATTATTCCGCTGCTTTCACAGCAATTTTCAGTACAACTCAGTCTCATCGCTTTGACGCAGCTGCTGCACACTGTAAACGCCAGTCGAAAGCCGACTCATCTAGTTTCCTTTTTTAGCTGCCGATGACGTCAACAGAAATTTCCAGAAAAGCGAACTTTCTCTCAATGGTAATTGCGCCCAGATGTCGCATTCCTAGGCTTTGAGGTAGTGCCGCCACTTTTCAATTATTAAATTACGGCCTCTGCGACAGTAAGTGCGCCTGATTAGGAAGCTAATAAAACGGGTGCAACAATAAGCTATAAGCTGCTGTAAATAATTGCATATATGCATTTGTATGCAAACTGTTTACTTGTTTTCTCAAATTGAATATGTAATGACTTAATGTATATTTATAATTTTTCTTGTATTATTTGACGAAACCATGAAATTGTACACAATTTTAAACGGTGAATAAAGCTTACTTACTTTCAATAACAAAATGCTAAAACACTTGCGGCGATTACTGGCTAGCAAGGCATAGTGGGTACTTCCTGCAGCTCCCAGAAACACACCTCTCTCCTCCACTGCTTGTTTAGTACGCTCATCTTTTTATTACTTCCACTTAGATCTTTCAAATCTATTGTCAATACTCGCTTACAGGAAAAAAACTCTGTTGGGTGAAAAAAGTAAATGTTTATTTCGTGCGACTGCTCACCCTTTAGTTGTACTTAAACAAGCATTCCATGAACATGTTTTCATTTTACGTTTTAATTTTAAGAAGATATAAATTGCCTCACATTTTGAATTTACCACATACACTATTGAAGTACAATTTTCGCAATTTGAGTCAATGCGTTTTACAGTAATTTCAAAGCACATTAGACAGTGTCAATTAATTGTTTCTTCCGCACTAGCTGTGCGTAGGGCAGGAATTGGGAGGATAAGAATCATTTTTATAGTGTTTAACGCCCGCTTTTACTACTATGGTACCACAGGCGGTAACACTGGTGATACAGGGAATGAACATGGAGCACTGGTGGAATACGATGGTGGGGGAAACCAAAGAACCCTGTGCCGCTTTGTCCACCACATATTTTACATAGGCCAGGCAAGAGTCAGATAGAAAAATTCAATGCAGAATAGAAAATCCATTGAAATGAATTTCTTTAGTCTGACTCTAACTTACGATATGTAACAGCGGTTTACAAGTAGTAAAATTATGAAAATACAGATTTAAGATTAAGACACTCTTAGAGACTTCATGAGTATTTGCTATGTATCGTGCTTAGGAAAAGTAACCAAGCCTAATCATAACAACGCGTTTCAAGATCTTGAGTGGTGGTTTGTTTGTATATATTTGTTAAAAATATCCCTGTTTACCATATTGGCTGGCAAATAGGCACATAGACGGTTATAATCGAGGGGGTGAACCTGTGTTTAAATACCAAGAACTTTTTTCGATTTATTCATAACCGACTAAACGTTCATTCTTTGTGGATTTCCCAATAAAAACTCTTTGCTTGAGTTGAAAATAAATGGAATTGCCAACTTACGCTCTAAACAATTTAAATCAAAGAATTTTTCAACTCTATAGCGAAAGTATGAAGAATTAAAAACTCGCAGCCAAACTATTGGCGAAATTCTTGAAATATTAGCTGGCTTTACTTTTAATATTTTATTTTTTCATTTTCTAAGACTTTTGTGCAGAGCAACGTTGGCTAAATTGTTTACAGTGTCAACCAAGAAACTCTGTGTTCTGAGGAATCATAATATATATCGCAAGTGGTTTTGTTTTCACAGTGGAATAATGCTCATTTGATGTGATTTTGAGCATTCTTTGTTGTTTTCAAAAATAATGTTTAAAGTACTATATGTCTTTACAAAATTTAATCAGATTGCAAAAATGTGAACACCAATATAATGGTACCCAAGCGGCTTTCATTACACAATAATTTCTGGTCCAAACAGCAAAATTTCCGCTTTGGTGGAACTGTGTAGACTTCCTTAACTGAGCAGATACATTTGTTGATTTTATTTTGTGAAGAAAACATCCTGACTGAAGTACGAAGCATTGCATGTCTAAACAGGGTACAAAACCCCAAGCAAATAGTGACAATTTGGCATGTTAATAAACAGTTCTGCGCCGCAATGGATGATAATGCATACCATTTGAAGTGGAACTACCACATGCAGAACATGTACCGGCATCTGGATACACTGTTCTCTAAGCAAGAATTTGTTGATGTGACACTGTCGTGCACCGATGGGTTATTGAAAGCACACCGCTTAATACTTTCTGCATGCAGCCCATACTTTGAAAATATTTTTAAGGACAATGCATGTAAGCATCCAATTCTAATACTCAAAGGAATTTCCACAAAAGAAATGGGTTGTCTTCTAACATTTATGTATAAAGGTTGTGTAGATGTTCTGGATGAGGATCTTCAGTCCTTCATAAGTATAGCAAATGAACTAAAAATCAAAGGCCTTGCTGATGAATTACTTAAGGAGTCTCTTCAGAGAAGTGCTCAACAGAAAAAGAATGATGCTCAAGTCTTAAAAGATATGGATGCTATAGAACCAAATACAGATATCATAAAAGTTGAAGAAGATTCAGAGTTTAATATCTTGAATGGAATGCAAGATGATAATGAAAACATGGAAGAGAAAAATGACACCAGAGATGAAGAAATGGACCAAAGAGAGACAGCACCTGTTTTAGGTGTTTCCCAGGTACAAATACACTGTTTCTTTAAGTTCTGCATGATATTCTCTTCACATAGCAAGGTAAGGATTCTTGTCATCCCATTAAGTGCTTTAATCTTTTTATGGGTATTCTCCAATACTAGTTACAGTTTTTGGCATGTGTAGCTCAATGTTGAGGGCCCAAAGTCACAAAGCGTAGCCGAGGGATGATTTAGAGGAGAGGACAAAAGTGTAGTTGAGGGGTAACAGTGATCTGTTCGAGTCCCTGCACCACTCGGCTATTTACTGCCTCTCCTACATTCACATCACTTACCCCACCATTGACAGTGTTTATAAGTGCTCCACACTCAGAAAAGGAAGAACTGCACTCCTTCAAATTAGTATATATATCTTTTTGTGAACAAACTATCCATTCTTTTAATTGAATACATAAACAAAAGTATATTCCTCTTACATACAAACAATCCATTCCTTTAAATAAATGGATGAACAAAAGTATATTCCTTTCACAAGCAAACTATTCCTGCCTTTAAATAAATATTCAAATGTATATTCCCCTTACATATAAACAATCCATTCCTTTAAATAAATGGATAAACAAAAGTATATTCCTTTCGCAAACAAACTATTCCTGCCTTTAAATAAATATACAAATGTATATCCCTCTTACATATAAACTCTCCATGCCTTTAAATAAATAGATAAACAAAGGTATATTCCTTTCACGTATAAGCTCTCCATTCCTCCATTTTTTTTTTTTTTTTCTATTTTCTTTACAACTACAACTACAAGTTTTACACTTATCTAATAGTTCAGCCTTCATGGTATATTATCACATTTATTAGATAATGCTCCTATGAGTGGTTCTATTACAATAGCTTCATCACACTGGTTTTAAAACTCAAGTCCAAGGGTTTGGTTCTTTCTAGTCGTCATACTGTATTGCTGTTTGCCAGTGTAAGCAGCACCTCGGTGTCTTCATGTACACGTGCTTCACTGTTGAAGCTTTGATTTCTTCTGTGACAAATTCTACATTCAAGTCCCTGTGGATATTGTCATTGCGTACATACCAAGGTGGTATAGTCCTTGGTACCTTATTCTGAAATCTCTGAATGATTTTGACATTCATTTTCTTGGTGCAGCCCCATAGGGGTGTGCCATAATTCCATCAGGTTTCAGCACTTGTTCATAAATCAACAGTTTATTGTGTTGACTTAGTTCTGAGTAATGTCCCAGTAACCAATACAGTTTTCTAAATCTTCACAGTACTGACCCCTAAAATGTGAACAAGCCAGTGCCTATTGTCAGAAGTATACTAACTTATGACTAACTTAGGTTTGAATTTTTAGGTAGCTGATTTAATTGTACCTTCCAATGTCTCATGTTCTAAGCTTGCCGCCTCTTTTAAGACTAATGCATGTTTATACTGAGATTCTATTAAGTAATCCATATTTGAACTTTAAGGATGGGTCAGGTCATTCCATAATTTTACTTCATGCTTTTTTTCAACTTCCAGTGTTGGTAACATATAATTTAAAAGCCAAAATTCCAAAGAATCTGAATTTGGCAACACTAATTTAAGGTGACCATCTTCTAATTTTGTTTTGTTTGTTTGTTTGGTCCCATTATCAAGCAAGGCTCGGGGACATTGAACACATCATACAGAAAATCAACTTTATCAATTCATGTCACATAAACATTTTGACCACCACCACTAAATATTTAACTACTACGAATGCATGCATTTTTTACTACAATCACCATATTATACAGTTACTCATTATCGATACTCCAGAAAAACAGTAAATAGTGCTTTTAAATTCATACAAGATCAAAACTAGTAGGATGAAAAAAATGCAATCCTACTGGCCAAAACACCAGACAAGTATATAGATAATTTAAGAAATTTCAGCTGACAATATGTGCAATACATTAAAACCAGTATGACACATTACATTTCCCTTATGGCAGAGGATATTTTAATGATCATCCATAAACTATTTTATCGAGGAATAGGCCTTGCTGCATAGAGGGTTTTTAAGAGCAGACTTGTACCTTTCTATTTTTCCCTAAGATAATAATTTTAAATTTTAGCTCATTTGGAAGGGCATTGAATATTCTGACACATTCATAGTATACTCTATACTACTTTTTGGTAACAAGTTAAGCTATCACTTGGCTTGTTTGTGTAGATCCATTCTTTGTCTATTATTTATATTATGTAGATTTACATCTTTTGCAAAGTATGTTTGATTTTTGATGAGGAAACACTTGAGAATGTTAGGCATGATCAAAATGCATTAGTAACAAAGCAAAGAAATTGTAACATTTTTATGCCACGAAAAGATAAGTTAGCATTATTAAAATCTATATAACAGAAGAATCTTAATATAAATTCATATTCTTTGGTTTATTGAGTACATAGACTAACTTACAGGTATTGAAAGTATAGGTTTGCAATGTTCCATTTGTCATGAAAAACAGATTTTTTTTTTTCATTAACAGCAAACCTATAATGAAAATTGAAAACACAAGTATGGGTGTTTCCATGTCAAATCAACACACCTATTTTACCTTACCATCGCAGATTTTGGTGCAATTTTATACACTTAAAGTAAGTGGTAAAACTAAGAAAATTTCAAATTTCAATTTTTTATCTTAAACGGTTTCCAAAATGCAGCTATGTAAACTTTCCAAAAATCGCTCAAAATTGCATGATGGACAACTTTTTGAAAGATCATAGATCCTCTACTAATTGAGCTAGAATCATGAGAGAGTTGCCATTTTGTAGCATTTTAGAGGCCCTTCAACATGATGTATGACACACTATAGGTTGTAATGAAATTTGTTTTTACAAATTCAGAAATAAACATTTAAATCCAAATTTTAAAAAATTTAGGAAATAGATTATGCTATTTTTAAATCAGGTACCAGGTTTGATGGTGGGACTATGATGGGTTCATTATAAAATTAATTATAAAATAAAGGTGATTGTAACAAATTTTTATATTGGAAAAAAACTACATGCCTGAACAAAGTTAATATTTTATAAATTGTTCAAAACAAATCCCAGTCAACAATTACATATAAGGCGTATAATATTGAAATGATTTACATCAAAGTTTAAAACATTTATTAAAGCGCAAATACTTTAGAACTTTTTTTATTTTTTTGAGTAAAAGTGACTGTGGACAGGACTGATAAAACTTTATTACCAATTACAACTGACATTTGGAACAGATATTGGTTAAAATAGACAAAGCATTTACGCTCTGTTCAAAAAATTCACTGGAAGCGCTTCAACAGTTTTTCGTTAGTTCACAAAGTTTCATCTTCGGATAGAACATAAATTCTTCCTGTTGGAGTGGTTGGGGTTACAACACATAGGACATTGATAAAAGCTACCCACAACTTCAGGACTTCTTGGATAGCTAAATGATGGTGAAGATCCTTGAGGATGAAGTAATGTAACTTTTGCTTCATCTCCTTCTTCATTTTTTTCCAGTACATATGCAAGCCACCAGTTTCAGCCATAAACAACAGTCTTATAATCATTGCAATCTGTTAATTTCAGTTGGTCTATTGATCTTGTAATGTATACTTGAAAAGAGTTTTGTTGCATCTGAAAATAACTTGACTGACAGTTTATTTAGGCTTGAGGCTAGTGGTATGAAGGCATGATACTGTTGGGTTCCTTTAATTGTGTGTGCTTCACTGAAACGATCTTTCAGAAATATCTCCGACAACACATGTTCCTCCTGAGTGCTAAAATCAAAACGTATTACTGTTATGTTTTTCACAGACTACTTGTACAACTCACATGGGGTTAAGATTTTGTTTTCTAAAGGTTGTTGCAAGCTAATCCCTTTACTGTACCACCGACTCCATTGCACATTCTTTTAACATGGGCAGTAGCAGAAAAGTGCCATTCAGCTGCAATGCCAAAGACTTGTTTATGATGGCATATATTGATAAACATTTTTTTATTATTGAGCAGCAGACCCATCAGAGCAATAAATGAGTTTTCTAGGAACTTCTCCAAACTTTGCCATCAAAAAATAAATTGGTTTCTTTTGGAAAGTATACACAGCCACTGTGTTGTGTTCAAGACAATCAGAAATATCTACATAATTCAAGTGTTTGACTGTTTCTTCCTCTTTGTTATAAATTACAAAAGGGTGAACTGTAGCCTGATCACTAGCCCAATGATAACCTTGGGCTTCATCTTGTACAACCATGCTGTAGTTTTCTGCAAAGTCAAGTGTTACAGCAGATTCAGTCAGTTTTTCCTTCATCTGATTTATGTATGTGTTTTATTGCTTTGCAATAAAATCATGGTGGATTAAGACTTAACTTATTGCAGATCAGACCAATAAACTCTGTTGATGGTTTTTGTAATGTTTCCAAAGTACATAAATCAACTGATATCCACTACCTAAATGTAATTTTTTCAACAAGCTTTTCCTGGAATGATCTTTCTAAGGTTATTCTAATTTCTTTATCTCCTGGACATGATTTACATTCACTCATTAAACAGTCAATTGACGGAGGATTACATAGTATTTTTGCCATGAAATGTCTTTAAGTTATTAACTCATTGTTGTATTTGTTCCCAATTTTACATTTTCTATCATTAGTTTCACATTTTGATGTGTTGTACAAACACATATTGCTTAGGTTCCAGTTGAACCTGTCAAAACACAGTGCTTAGACCGAAGCTCAACAAATTTAGAAAAACCTATTTCCATACACGGAAAAGTATCCTTAAATAGAGTATAAGCCCCTTTAAGGTTGCACAAAATTAGCCTTTTTGATGTTTTGGTTTCATTTCCACATATATCAACTACGGTAACACAGTCCTTCATTCCAGGCATGGCTGTGCTAACCTCATCATTTTCATAAAAGTCCTGGTTTCTTTGAACAACTTGTTTTGGTAAACTTTTACCTAGTTTTGGATTGGGACTTTTCTTCAAGTAAGCTTCTTGACTGGCGGACCATATAATGGGGTGCATTAAACTCATGTATGATTTTTCTGATGCCCCAAGTTAATGGAATGCGAGTTAAAATCATCAACATTTTGTTCCTACTTTCAGACTTGGGAAATTGTGTCTTAAGATTTTGATGGACAGAATCAATTAAATCTTTCTGATCATCCTCTGAATCTGAATCTTGTATAATTGATACAAAGAGTTTTCTTTTCATGCTGAGTCAATATTTTTGACTTTCCTTAACAGCATAATTTTTTGATTTTATTTATTTTGTAATCAATAGGTGACTCACCTAGCTGTTGTAGAGATGTTTTTAATGTCTCAACCATGTGTGTTTCTGCTTGGAAACTGGGATCTTCATCAGAGTCTGGTGCGTCTGGTGCTTTTTCTTCGTTTTGACATGTAATGGAAGAAGCATTTCAATGATTTAAAGCTGATATTTCTTGCCTACAGATATCACAAATCTTTGCATTTATCGAAATTTCAGGATACAGTTTGAAACTTTGATGTAAATCATTTCAATATTATATGACTTATATATATATGATGACTGGGATTTGTTTTGAACAACTTATAAAATGTATAATCATTAACTTTGTTCAGGCATGTAGTTTTTTTCCAATATAAAAATTTGTTACTATCACTTTTAATTTATAATTAATTTTATAATGAACCCATCATAGTCCCACCATCAAACTTGGTACATGATTTAAAAATAGCATAATCTATTTCCTAAATTTTTTAAAAAAAATTTCAGAATGCATTTTTTTCAAAATTTGGATTTAAATGTTTATTTCTGAATTTGTAAACACAAATTTCATTACAGCCTATAGTGTGTCATATATGTTGAAGGGACTTTAAAATGCTACAAAATGGCAACTTTCTCATGATTCTAGATCAATTAGTAGAGGATCTATGATCGTTCAAAAAGTTGTGCATCATGCAATTTTGAGCGATTTTTGGAAAGTTTACATAGCTGTATTTTGGAAACCGTTTAATATAAAAAATTGAAATTTGGTATTTTTCTTAGTTTTAGTACCTACTTTGAGTGTATAAAATTTCATCAAAATCTGAGATGGTGAGGTAAAATAGGTGTGTTGATTTGACATGGAATGACCCTGCACAAAGATTGTAGATCTCATTAAAACACACAATTAATGCAATATACATTTTTCATAGAGTTACCTGTTTCTGAGGTATTCCTTGTTTTTGGTTTCAATTTTAACTGAACTTTTTAATCAATTTTTAAAGCTAACCTATTACAAATATAAAACATCCAAACAGATGTTTTATTAGACACATTCTGCAGTGCTGAATTTTTTTTCAGATGTCTAGTTGTATTTTTGTGGTACAAGAATATATTTTGAATATGGGGAAAATAACAAAAAAAGTGGGCCAGAGAAAAATGGCTATAAAGTATGACATAGAGAGTCATTTAACCAGCTCAACACCTTAAAATGATGTCCAAAATATGTGCTATATCCACCATAGGAGAATCAAACATTGCAAAGTAAGGTACATGTAAAAATCCAAAAATCGAACATTTTTGATCAAAGTTGCTAAAGCATCACTTCGGTGTCCCCTTAAGACCCAATCTTAACTTGATTTATGATGATGATGTTGCTGCTATACAATTGAATGGCATAATTGAAATATTATATAGTCCTACAAATGTATTTTCACACTCGGTTACCGTTAACTTCATTCAATGTCACATGTCACAAAATTGACTAGTACAATTGAAGCGGAGGGAGCTAAACATCCTTTTTACCCCGCTAACCAATTTTTACGCATACTATGTACCAGAGCTAGAAAGTTTGTACCAATTTCCTTATGCAGAGTAAGAACGGCCGGACTTGGCAATACCATGTAAGGCTACTTGCACGAGCAAAAGTCAATGTAGACTGCAAAACAGCTATCACTGCATAACACAGAACCATGTTGGTGGGAAGGAAGGCGTTTGAGTAAGGTCTTTCTTCTGCTCAAATGTAAGTTTTCTAGCAGTGTACTTACTTAGAAACCGATGGCAATTCTAGTGCACAAACTGCCAAAGGTCGAGTAACAGAACAGCTTCACAGAAATATATTATTGATTAAAAATTTGTTCAGAAAGTTACCCATAGCTATCACACTGTTACAGCCCAGAGGTATAGAGCTGAACTGAATCTGTGTGGCATGTAGAAGAACTGTCAAGACAGATATCAACCAATCCATGAGCATCCTATCTGAAATAAAGATGAAACTGAAAAGTGTAATTGAAAAGAATGCAGGGTTCAGTGTGATGCATGCTTTTTAGATCCCAACAAATGCTGTTTGCTTCTTGATGTTGATATGTAACTGATAAAATATTTCAAATATGCCCCGATCACATCATGTGAAGCGGAACATACTTTTTCGCATTACAAATCTTGTTTGTTGGAAAGCAGAATGAGTTTTTTATTTGAAAGGCTTCAGAAGTATATATAGTTTTCAGTAATATGGCTGCAGATAAGTAAAAATTTAGTTTAATTCCTGCTTTGGATTTTACATAGTAAGAGGATTTTTAGGAAATTAATTTTTTATTATTTTACTTTCGATCAGTAAATATTAAAATCAGTGTTATAACGTTTGGCTGTTTTCATAATATGGATATATAAAGAAGGAAATCAGACAGAATCAGCCTGTATATGTGTAACAATTTATGTCATACATGATTAATGATCCAATAGGTGTGCTTTTACGAGTGTCTCATAACTGATTGTTTACCTCTCCACCGTGCATTCTTATCGATGACTTGTTTTGGTGGTTGGTTGCAACATATATTACGAGACGACAAGTGGCACAAATTTCATAGTTCTGCTATGTACATAGTTTATAGAGAAAGCATTGCACCCAAAAATTTGATACCAAGATTTCACCAGAAATATATGTTTTGAGATCCCTAAATCCAAAAAAGGAATGTTTTAGAAAAAGATCTGCATCTGTGAACAGCATAACTCAAAAACTAAAGACCATTAAATTCTAAACTTGATATTTAAGTTTCTCTTCCAAGGATGCACACGAAGATTTTCAAGAAAATCCCCTACCCCATACTAGCTTTACATGGAAATTTTTTTTTCTCAAAAATGGCTAACGATTTTGAATAAAATACTGTATATAAAATTTACTCACAACACAAATAAAATGTATATTTTAATTTTCTGGGAATACTTCTGAAGAACACTTTATTCTGGTTGATTTTCGCAGAATTTTGCATAACGGTTAAACTGTAAGAGATAGACAAAAACTTACTCTACAAAAAATGTAGATCCCGTTAAAGCACACAATTTATGTTATATGCATTTTTGTTGTAGAGTTGACCATTTCCAATATATTCTATGTTATTGGTTTCAATTTTTGAACTGTGTATACTTTTCTCAGACATGAAGTGTCCACATTTCTTTTAGTCTGCTCTTGGCCAAGCAAAGAAGCCAATTTCAATTAAACTCGCATAACGATAGCTTTAAAACATTTGACTATCGCTTTAGCATAGCGCATTCTTGAGTTCCCTTCTACTTAAAGGAACTAAGTAATAAGTACATTCTGCTAATGTTTATCTCAATTAGCATGGTGCAGAAAGAAGAAAAAAACAGGTTAGTGAAGTTAAAATGAGTGTTTAGCTGTCTCCACTCCATTTGTAACATTCCAATTTAGCCCATTTAGCCTTCATAAGATCAGTACAATTTTATTACATTAAATAATTGGAATGAAGCTCTAGTTAATCTTATATTGCAATTTGTGTTTGTGCTGAAGTGTGAAAAAATTAACAAAGGAATTGTTATTAATGAATCACAACATTTTGAAAAAGAAGATACATAGGTCGTTTCTTGCTTCTGGTTTTTGTGACCTACATGATAGCAAATAGAATACATTTGATTTCATTACAGACTAAACATAAACATATATTGTGCATTAATTTTCTTTTAGTATGTAATAATGACTGGTTGTGATTTATTTTCAATAATAAACTTATCATACTGTTATGTGCAGTTGAGCACTCATATACATGGCCATGGAGTGAGCTTATATCCTGTTTCTGGCAGTTCCTTGATACTCTCTCTAAATTTTGCTGCAATCTCATTTTTTTTTTTTCATGTACTAATTACTCATGATTTATGAATATGGGGAGTGACAAAATTTTCAGTATTGAAATATCTGGTAGTTATAGTTGTCATAGCATTAGGGCTTTTTGTTTTGTTTGTTTAATCCCATTATCGAATAAGGCTTGGGGACATTGAACACATCATACAGAAAGTCAACTTTATCAATTCATCTCACATAAACATTTTGACCACCACCACTAAATATTTAACTACTACAAATGCATGCATTTTTTACTACAATCACCATATTTTACAGTTACTCATTATTGATATTCCAGAAAAACAGTAAATAGTGCTTTTAATATCATAACAAGATCAAAACTAGTAGGATGAAAAAGCATGCAATCCTACTGGCCAAAACACCAGACAAGTATAAAGATAATTTAAGAAATTTCAGCTGACAATATGCGCAATACATTAAAACCAGTATGAGGCGCACCGTGGCCGAGTGGTTAGACCACTTGCCTCCCACCTAGACGGCCAGGGTTTGATCCCAAGTGACCGTATGTGAGATTTGTGGTGGACAAAGCGGCGCTGGAGCAGGTTTTCTCTGGGTACTCCGGTTTCCCCCACCATCGCATACTACCGGTGCTCTATCATCATTCATGTATCATCAGTGTCACCGCCTGCTGTGCCATAAGTAGTTAAAGCGGGCGTTAAACACTACAAAAAAAAAACAAAACAGTATGACACATTACATTTCCCTTATGGCAGAGGACATTTTAATGATGATCCATAAACTATTTTATTGAGGAATAGGCCATGCTGCATAGATGGTTTTTAACCCTGCAGTGGTCGCATGGATCATAGTTACATTAAAGGTCACGCTGCATGAAACGACTTCTTCTCATTCAATACAAACTGTGGGTGAAAATCCCTTATCGAAAAACAAATGTACTCTTAACATAATATACATAATGCAGTTTATACATTGAGCAGTACAATTAGCAATCAGTGCATACTTGCTGGGCGTGTTCTAAACACAAAAATTTGTTACATCTGCGGCATTTATATTTGGTATATCGGTTCTTTGAACGACCACATTCACAGCACCTCTGTCTTTTTGTGCCTCGGTCCTCTTCTGTAGTTTGCACTGTATTTCCATCTGGAAAAAGACTTTGAATGTCTCGTTTGAGGTTTCTTGGCAATGATGAACACTGAAAACGTAATCTGCTTTCAAAAATTCACTACGCCTGCTGTTAACATCAGAATTATTTGCATGGTTATTTGTGCATTTATAGCTGCAATATTCATCATGCTATAAATGATTACCATAGGCCATCTGTTGGTTTTTCTGGATACATTGTACGTGCTGCACAATTGATCCACAGAATCAATGCCCGATTTGGTTACATTATAGAAGGTTATCATTTCCGGTACTTTCTTATCGCCAGACTTTGCATCAATTGCATTATCATGATGCATTGTTGAAAGAACCAGAACCATTTTGTTTTTCTTGGCGACATAGGATATTAGGGTTGCATATTTCTGAAACCCAAAAAATGTTGTTCCTACCTCCCGGTTTTTTGCTTGTGTAAACTCCGGGGGAATTTCTGGTTTGTTCTTTCTCATGGTTCAAACCAGGGTAAGGTTATTCTGAAGCAAATAGTCAGGTAAATCTAAGGAGCTAAACCAATTGTCCACGGTTATATTACGCCCAGTTCCTGAGATCACAGAAATGAGACGTTTCACAACATCTGCTGGCTTGTTGCTAATTTCAAATGGCCTGCAGGTTGTTTACCAGCATAAATTTCTAGGTTGACGGTGTAATACATCCTAGCATCCACCAAAGCAAATATTTTAAGTCCATACTTAATTGGTTTGCTAGGGATGTACTGCCTGAGAAAACAATTGCCCCTAAAAGCTTCTAGCTTTTCTTCAATAGTGCAGTACTCCCCAACTGAATAAGTATTTTTACAATTTTCCACAAAAGAAGTAAATGTTTCACGTATAGGGGCTTTCTTTCTTTCTTTTCTAGTAGACTTGTTATCAAACCTCCAATAGTATCAGAGGAACCTAAGTCGTCTTTCAGGCATTATCAGATGGCATAACTCAATTCCCATTTTATTTGAAGCCCATATATCTTGGGTGTGTGTATGATTGTCTTTCCTAGACATGCATGTATACAATATTGCTAACAGATCTTTTATTTCAATTACGTCTGTGAAATGAGCATCCCTTTCCCTGGAATAATGTCCTTCAGAAATCTTTTTATTTGAGTACTCAATGCTAGATAACAACTCATTGTCGAAAAAACTTTCCCAACATTCCATTGGCGTTTTTGCATTTTTCACGGCACCTTTCACTTCCGGTAAATGGGTGACAATATTCTGTCGTCGTGTGCGAACATTTTTTGGTGGACATACTTTTGACCATTTTGAAGATTTATTCCTTCCCAAAAAATATTTGACATGGTTATCACTGTCACTATCATTGGAGTCTGCTTCTTGCTCAGTGTTCATATTTTATTATCTTGATTCCAGTCCGTCTTCTTCCAAGTCACTATAAATATCAACCTCGTCACCAGATTCATCTTCTTCCTGCAACAGCCGGAGTACTATTTCCCGATCACGTGCATTTTCCAGATTGTAGGTCTTCTTTGAGGTCATATTGAATCTGAAGATTAAAAAAATTACTTACTTAGCAACAGCTATTAGTATTCATACGTTAACTACTATATAAAATAAAAAATAAAATATTCACCTTCAGTACCGTGGAAGGTGGCGTGGTGTCTGGTAGACTCCAGCAACGCAGCTCCGGAAACAATCTCTTCCTTCAAACACTGAATTGAAACTAATGCGAAGTTGATAAGGAAAATATGTTTGTATTCAGTTAATAGGAAGGTAGATGGCACCACAAGTCAACCAGAGTATCTGTTCTATAGCAACGTGTAAATAAACAGCACCTGGCATCTGTCAGATGCCACATGACCACTGCAGGGTTAAGAGCAGACTTGTACCTTTCTATTTTTCCCTAAGATAATAATTTTAGGTCATTTGGCATTTGGAAGGGCATTGAATATTCTGTCACATTCATAGTATACTCTATACTACTTTTTAGTATACTTTTTTGATAGTTAAGCTATCACTTGGTTTGTGTAGATCCATTCTTTGTCTATTATTTATATTATGTAGATTTACATCTTGTGCAAAGTATGTTTAATTTTTGATGAGGAAACATGAGCAGGTAAATGTATTCATAAGGAAGTGTCAAAATGTTCAGCCTTTGAAACAGATCCTTAAAAGGAGCTGTATTGGGGTTACAGTACATGGTTCTGATGGCTCTCTTTTGTAATATAAACACTCATTTACTTTTAACCAAATTGCCTCAGAATATAAGACTATATTTCGTTATGGAACAAATGTATAATGTTCTCTGAATGAGCTTTCCAATTTAAATGCTTATCAACCTGGAGACTTCCGAATTTAATATGTGAGGCTTGGTCAAGTACAACTTTATTAATGCCTATCTGCAGACAACTGCTGAGGTCATTAAGGCCCTGAATATTTAATTTGCAAATGTAATTAGCTGTTGATTCTAAAAATGCATGAAACTTAAATTGTGGTGCTTTTCACCACAATTTTCCAGCGTAATTTAGTAACTTTAATCTCTTCTTCTATTATTTTCTCTGTTAGGTGTTGATCAATTGTAATAACTTTCCATCACTTACATTTTATTACGTGTTTTGGAAGTATCCATTATCAACTTTTCGACTGTTGGTGCCGTGAATGTCCAATATTACAATAGATGCCTTCATGGTGGATTTAGGAACTTCTGGACAAGAATGTCTCCAGGTGGGATTTCAAAATTCATCAGTTGTTCCTTGTTCTTCTAGATGTGGATATTCTTCCAGGTTTCCAACTCTCAACTGTTTTTTGTGCTCCTTAATGAAATTGGGGTCTTCTCAATATTGTCATGTTCTCTCCAAAAATTCCATGCCACTGATGACTTGTTTTCCTATTTTAATTTTATGTTCCTTGTTGCCAAATTTCTTTTTGTTTTCCATATGTAAAATTTTTCACAATCTGAGACATTTATCTGGTATACTCCTGCTCTACTTTCTGTTGGGATTTCATCTTTAACTTTTGAAATTAAGGATTTTTCACTGACAAATAATTTGTGGGTGGTAGGATATTATTTTGGTCTCTGAAGATTTTCTTAAACTTTTTGTATGCCAAAGGGTGGTATGTGAACTTCCTAAATGTGAAATTTTTCGTCCTTTGCAGGGAGGGTGCTGGTGTCTTTGATAACCTTTTTTTTTTTTTTTTGGCTTTGTTTATTGTTTTGTGAACCAGTTGTTTGTTAAATCTGTTTGCTTCTGCTGTTTTAATTATATCTTTTAATTTGCTCTTAAAGTCATCTATGCCCATCAGTATGTTGATTACTCTGTGCACAAGGCTGTTAATTACTGCATGTTGATGGGATATAGGGTTGTAGCTGTTGCATTTGATGTAGTTGTCGGAATGAATAGGTTTTTTAATTTGTTGTGCTTTGTCATTATATTCAAGTCTAGGAAAGCTAATTGTCCTTTGTGAAGCTTATTGTCTTTTCCTGCACATTCAAAACTTTTATTGCATCCTCTATGTGTTTCCCAGAGACTATGGCAAAAATATCATCATTATACCCTATATATCACAATTTGAATGCTTTGGTGGCACCTATCTGCATCTTACTCGTGAACAAGTCCGCCAGTAAAGGCGATAAAGTGCTTGGAGATACACCTTTCTATTAAAGGTGAGGAAATCTTGCTGTATGCATGTGTGGATTAATTTTATGTATTCTTCTATTTATTTTGGATCTTTTTTATGGAACTTGGCCATTTCCTGATTAAACTACTAAGCTTTTCGGTTTGGATGCCTGGGAAAAGTGATGTAAAATCAAAGAAAACCAAGATGTCTGTTTCTGCTATCTTGACAGTTTTATCTTCTCTACCAGATCCAGGGAGATTTTTAGGTTTAGATTATCAAATTTCTTGAAGGAAGTGTAATCGTTTTGCAAGCTTGAAGTTAGGTGCATCTATATTATTTGTAATAGGTCTCATGAAATTTCCTGGTTTATGAATTTTTGGTAGGCCATAGATTCTGGATAGTAATAGGTTATCTACTTTTATCCTGTTTGCCTCTTTTTTTTTATTATTTTTTTATTGATGATTGAGCTCTCTTTAATTGCTTTATTTACTGTTGTTATGCATGAATGTAAGGGATTGTTTTATCTTTGTGTATTCTTTATTTTTATGCAATTTTCCAATTTATCTACGTATTCAGTTTTTCCAGAATCACAAATTTGTTAGCTTTATCAGATTTTGTATATATTACGGGTTTTCTCTTAGTGACTTTTATGATTTGTGTACTGTGATTGTGGTTCTTGAGTTGTTGTATTACTTTGTAACATTTATTTTGTACTATTATTTTTTGTTTCATTCAAGCCTTTGGTTGCTATTTGAGTGTTGACTATATAGACTTGGACCCTGTTTGAGAAACCTATGTGATATTTTTATGACAAATGAAGTATATATTCTGAATTTTCTAAAGTCATCTTCATTCTGAATGAGTTGCATAACTGATAACCATAAGAGAAAGAAGTAGACAAAAGCTTTAAATTGAATTCAATTCAGGTTCCATCATATCATGTTGGTGTTTATTGGGCCACCTTTTCAGTGGTTTCTTGATCAGGGAATCTCTAGTTTGTGGGTTCACCACTAAATGCACATGGTGATTAGGGATCAACTCATTGTCCACCATTGAGACTTGTGCATGTGAAAATCATGAATTAGCCCATGGACTTTTTCTTAAATACAATTATTTTATGTGCAAATAAACATTACAAGGGACCAGGGCTTTACTTTCCTGCCGGAGGAAACCATACTAAGAATTTTTAAGTAAAAAAATCCATCATGCTCCACCGGATTTGAAGCCGCAAGTTTGGATATTAGAAACTAGTATGGTAAATAATACACCATGGAGGACATCAGACTAAAACTTAAATAAAAAATGTAAATTTCATGAAAACACACAATTTATGTCAAATACTTTTTATGTTGTTTTTTGTTTTGTTTGCAGACTTAACCTTTTCCGAAATATTCCTTCTTTTGGTTTAAATTTTCTCAAATGATTTATTGTTGTTTACTCCCAGCCATGTAAAGAGAATGGACTTTTACTCTCATTACATAGCGACTAGCTTTTAAAAGATTTGGCTATCACTTTAGCCCTTGCATCTATAAGAAAATAAGTAATTGTTAATGTTTATTTCCATTAACATGAAGTAAATGGAGAATAAGCTTTTTTATGAATAGTTTGTTGCAAAATAAATAAAGTAAGTCATGTGAAATTCATCAGAATTTTTTAAAGCGTTGTTCAAAGTGATATATGAAACAATAAAAACTTGGTTCTCTTTACATGGCCAGAAGTAAAACAAAAGAGATATGAAACAAAAGATGACTTCTCCTTTGAGAACGGTTTAAGTACTTTAAAATTGATACCATTAACAGGGAATATGTTAGAAATTTTTAACTCTACCAAAAAATGTATATGACATAAATTGTGTGTTTTAGCAAGATCTATAATTTTTGTGTAGTAAGCTTTTAAGTATCTCTTACAGTTTACCAGTCATCCAGGATGAAGAGGTCTTAAGAGACTATTCCCAGAAAAATTGAAGATATACATTTCGTTTATAATAAAAATATCTTAAACATATAGCATTTAAAAAAAAATTGTTTGAGCCATTTTTGGGGAAATCAACATTTTTGACAAGTGTTCCATATTAAGGATAGCATATTGGGAAGATTTTCTTGAAAAACTTTGTGTCACATCCTTGGAAGATACTGAACTTATATACCAAATTTGATGTTTGACTGACTTTTCATTTTTGAGTTATGCCGTCTGTACACACACAGACCTTTTTCTAAAAATGCTTTTTTGGATTCAGGGAGTCTCAAAACCATATTTGTGGTGAAATCTCGATAGTGAGTTTTGGCTGGAGTATACCTACCTAATGTGTGCATTTACATATGTGTTCGAGAAAGTAATAATCAACTGAATAATAAACAAAACTGTGATTATCATTATTGACTGCCGTTATGGCATACACTATATTCATTAGTTATTCGATAATTTGAAATGTTTAAAATTCAGAAAATCAGTTTATGCAACCTGTAATAATGTCAGTGCATACTTCAGTTTATTATGTTAGTCACCAGGATATCTTTAGAACTTGAATATTTCATCAAGATGTGGGTTGATGCACATAAAACTGAGCCTATAGCTTATTTCTTCTTCTTTGGCCAGAATCGTTGAAGACATTGGAAAGGGCAAAATATTTTGTTATAGCTGCCATGTGACACCTTTATCTTGCCCTTCACTGACCAAAATATACATGGCAAGCAAAGAATTGATACCACAGTTTGCAGTATGGGTGACCTGTCTGTAATGCTGTAGCCATTCAGCATAAACAGAATCATGTGCTCAAGGCCAAGGAGGTTTGTTTCTCAGAAATTAAATTGATTTGGCCCAAGGTGATTTTTTGGCTTATTTTTACTTTCTCTAGCATGTATGTACAACGTACATTATAGATGGAGATGGTATTGTATTCCACTACAAAATTTGAGATGAGTATTTCACCAGAAATACTTGTGTGAAGTACAGTAGTTTAGTGCCTGTGATCTATTTTCCTTGCGCATTGAAGAGAGTATGTCTATGCCAATGCTATCTTTTCTGCTGGCAGCTGTGTGCTGGGACACTGGAAGACGAGACATTTATAAACACACGCTGGTTCATGGTCACTATGCTCAATTTGTATCATCTGCTTATGTTTACACACATATGCATAAACCTCGTCATATGCACACCTCACCTTAAGAGTAGCAGGCCTTTATTAATCTGGTAACCACTCTATACAAGATACGAGGGCGGTCCAGAAAGTAACCTCCATTTGGAAATAGGAATTAAACCAGTTGAGATATAAAAATTTTATTATTATATATGAAAATTACAACATTTTTTCTATTTTTCTACATATTCTCCAAAAAAATTCAAGCACTTGTCATACCTTTTAACAGTCTTTGAAATACCCTCTGCATAAAACTCTGCTGCCTGTGAACGTTGCCGAAGCGCTGAGATGCAAGCCACTGTTTCATGTATGGGAACAGATGAAAATCACTGGGAGCTAAGTCCGGGCTGTAGGGGGGGATGGTCAAAAACGTCCCATTTGAAACTGGCCAAAAGTTCATTGAGCTGTGTCATGGAGAAACACAACACCAGATGACAGAAGACCACAACACTTGTTTTGAATTGCCCTTCTTAGTCTTTTCAACGTTTCACAGTAGGCTTCAGAATTGACAGTAGTGTCACATACCATAAATTCAACGAGTAAGATGCCCTTAGCATCCCAAAAAACCATAGCCATGACTTTCCTCGCAGACAAAGTTTGATGGGCTTTCTTTGGCTTGCTTGGAGAAGCAGCATGTCCCCATTGCATTGACTGCCGTTTTGTCTCAACATTCACATACGTCACCCAAGTTTCATCGCCAGTAACAATTTTGTTCAAAAATGCTTCTCCTTCAGTGGCATACCAAAAAAGAAAGTCGATGGCAGAACTCATTCTTTTAGTTTTGTGGTCATCAGTCAGCAGTTTTGGTACCCAACGAGTACAAAACTTGCAATAGCCTAGGTATTTGGTCACTATCTCGTGCAAAAGACTCTGAGAAATTTCGGGAAAATGATCGGAAAGTTCCGTTATCGTGAACCGACGGTTCTCACGAAATTTTCCATCCACTTTGTTCACCAGGTCATCATTGACAAGAGTAGGCCTGCCACTCCTGTATTCTTCATGAATGTTAGTTCTTCCATTTTTAAAAAATTCTAACCATTGACGGACAACACCTTCACTCATAATGTTAGGACCATATACTGCACACAACTCACGATGAATTTTGGCTGCTGAGTGATGTTTGCCAAAAGAAATCTTATAACACTGTGCACCTCACACTTGGCGGGATTTTCTATTGCGGCGCTCATGTTTTGAGGTTATATCTTTCAAACGCGCAACAGTACAATGCTCTTCCTTAGACAGCTAGAAGCATACTGACCACTGTACACACTGATGTGTAGAAAATGGCAGCACCCCCACCACTTCCTGCGCTACACACAAACGGCGGTTTCTTTCTGGATCACCCTCGTATATTGACATCTTGTTTTTTTCTGCAGGCTTTTCTCTTTAATCTTCTTCAGATATTTCCCTTTCATCATTCTCATTCTCTTCTTCTTCTTCACTGTCACTATATCCTCCACCTTGGATTACAAAACTTTCTCTAACATTTTCAATATATTTTTCTTCCAACTTAATAACATGCTGACAGGCGTTTTGCCAGCATGTTAATATCATCAAAGCTTCACAACATGGCATGTCATGACCAGCTGCCCAGTTAAGTAAATAGCCAGTAATCTGAGGATACTGTGTTCATGCTTGGGCAATAACTGTCAATAACATAATTTTTTTCAACAGTCTTATGGGTCTTAATTAGGTTATATAGTTCCAACTTAAGTATTCTCTCATGAAATGGTATGTTATTTGTGCAAGGCAGTTCTGCATCTTACTTTTGGTAGATAACATTGAGGCCTTTTCCAACTGCACATATGGTATGATGGGTTATCATCATTAAAACAGATTTGGGAGACAAATTAGAAGCTGCTTCAGGTTTCATGAATGCATGGTCATTATTCACAACTTCCCTAGTTTGGCTGTGCAGAGTTTTTGTGCCAAGCTGTGATAAACGTGGAGCCATTTTAGTTTGTGTGATAACACAAAAAGACAACTTCCAATAAATACATAAAAACAAAATATATACAATCTATGTGTAATAACAGAAATGTGTACAACTAATTTACACAGAGAGTTCAGGATAGCATAAACAGATGGCTGGAAATGGGAGATATTACTTGGACTCCTGCTGCTATTGCTGGACTGAGCTAATTCCATTTACTGCACATGCCTGAGGTCTGTGTCTTGCTCACAGTCCAGATAACCTGTGCACATTTAGGTTTCAGCAGCACAAACTACTGTTTCCACTGTACCCCTGAATACAAAGAAAGTATTTTTAGAAAAAGTGTGTTTGTGGACAGCATAACTAAAAAACGAAAGTTGCTTAAATACCTAACTTGGTATTTAAGTTCGGCATCCTATAAGGATGCAATACACAGATTTTCAGGAAAATCCCCCTGCCCCAAACAACTCTTTAGGTGGAAAAATTTTTGAAATTTTATCTCAAAAATGGCTGTAATGATTCTGATTAAACTACCATATATATTAAAGATATTTACATGGCAAATAAACTTAAATCTTATTTTCTTGGAATAACCCTTGAAGTTCTCATCATTCTGCATGACTTTTGCATATCTGGTAAACTGTAAGATATAGACAAAAACTTACTACATAAAAAATGTAGATTTCGTAAAAAAACAATTTGCCATATACAGATTTTTGTAGATCTAACCATTTCCAAGATATTCCCTGTTACTGGTTTCAATTTTAAAATATTTAAACTTTTTTCAAATGGAAAGTTCTCAGCCATTTCATCTCTCTCTTGTTTTACTCCTGGCCATGGGAAGAGAACTGAGTTTCAATGACAATTGCATAGCAACATCTTTTTAAAGTGTTGTCGTTGCTATAACGTTTACTCTCTGATTTCCCTTCTACTTACAAGGAAGCTAGTAATAAGACCATTTCTGCTAATGTTTATGTAGATAAAAGAACAATCTTTGGAAGAATATTGCATGATTTCATAAGACTGTATTTGCACCAATACTTGACATAGTCATTTGTGTTGTACATCTGGTTTTCATTTGTTATCAAATGGGAAACACATACATTGTTTTGGAGAAAATGGCTGTTTTACCAACTGATCATAGTTGGTTTGTGCTTGAAATTACATGAATAAACATGTTTTAGTGGTTCACTGGGCTTTAGACAGCAATTTGAATGTCCTGCATCTCCTAGTCGAAGGTGGTATAAACAATTTTGTTACAGAGGATGTATCTGTAATCAAGGGAAAAGATATGCAGAAAGGCCAAGTGTGAATAAAGAAACAATTAACAGAGTCCACAAAAGTTTTAAACAGAGCCATAAAACATCAGCTCGCAGAGGCAATGAGATTACACAGAAGTAAATGAAGTTATTTCCGTACAAACTGCAGATGGTACAAAAACTGAAATCTGATGATCCAGCAAAAATGCTAGTGTTTTATGAGAATTTTATGACTGATACAAGAGGGTAAGGGTTTGCCAGAATGAATCATAAATGAGTGATGAAGCAACATTTCGTGTATCTGTAAGAGCCAATAGATACAATGTCCAGATATGGGGATCTGAGAACCCCCACGCTGTGATTCAGATAGAATGTGACAGCCCAGTGCTGTTTCTAAAAAAACACATTTGTTTGGTCCATTTTGCCCCCCGTTGAGAACACTATCAATAGAAACGTGTACCTGGACATGTTGCAAAATTGATTAATGCCATAGCTCACAAATGAAGAGGTACAGGGATACATTTTCCAACAAAACATGGCCCCTCCACATTGGCATATGAATGCCCATGGGTACCTCAATTGACACCTGCCAGGTGGATGGATTTGTTGTGCAACAGCTGCAGGCCACCCTGTTCACCTGATCTTACTGTGTGTGATTTCTTCCTGTGGAGTTACATTCCTCCACTTCCAGCAATGTTGGCAAAACTGAAAAGGCAAATTATTGCAGGCATCAAGTTGAGAGGGTGTGGCATGAAAGGGGTCATGGCTGGACATCTGCTATATTACAAGCGGTGCTCACATCAAGTACATCTAAGGTGAAAACAAAACTTCAAACTTCCCTCATTTAAGCGATGGTGTGGGGGTTAATTTATATTAATATTAGTGAAATTGTAGCCTTATGAAACTGTCCAATTATTTGTAGACACCCTATAGTTTGTAGAACAGATAGAGATAGGCATGTGAATGGAACACATCCAACTTTAAGTGTTTAAATTTTGAATGATAGGTCTTTATTTGGTGCATTGACAGAATGAAAGAATAGGAAATAGGATCACTCAAGAAAATTACTCAATTTCCTGAGACTGAAGCCAGCTGATCTAAACTTCAAAGTTACACTTTAGAGGTTTATTCTTTACAGATCCCTTGGCTATGCCTTGCAGCTTGAGCCTCACATGTTGGCAGTGCCATCTCTTGGCAGTAAGTTGTCATATTGGTAACCCTACATGAATCAATGAAATCACCAGCAGAGTCAGTACTAAGTACCCAGGGTGTGTGTGTGTGTCAAAATGCTCTCTAAGCGCAGAAGTTTACCCGATTTATCCCATGGCTTGAAATATAAAATGGGCTCCAAGTACAGAAGTTTACCCAAATGCCTTGCAATATAAAATGGGCTCCAAGTGCAGAAGTTACCCAAATTTATCCCACATAATTAAGGTGGAAAAAGCTGATGTGCTGATAGAATGCCTTGCTATATAAAATAGGATCCAAGGACAGAAGTTTACCCAAATTTATCCCACATAATTAAGGTGGGAGGAGATGTTGGTAGTCACTCACCCTCCCCCTGTATTTGAAAGCTAGAGGTGGTATTGTAGGTAAATATTGAATTGGAAAGGTAAGCCACACTATAATTCAGTGAGGTGTAAATTTCACATTTAGTCAAATTCAAACAATATTTACTGCTTTCAGTGTTACATGTTTTGTTCATAACTGAAAACACTTTCTTAATAGACACATCACAGCCAGGATATTCAGTAAATATTACATTAACCTATTCATCTTGGGGATGTAGAATGAAAGATGTCCACTAAATATATGAATCATTTCTTTTCTGATGATCAACTTATAGGTTGTTCAGTACCTCAAACTACGTTGAAATACACAAAACTCTTATACTTTTTTATCCCAAGATATTCTCTTCTAAAGCAGGCCAATTTCCTTGTTCTGAGGAATCACCACTAAACATACGCCAGATGAGTTACATGTTATAATCAAAACTATTAACATTTTGCTTTACATTGAGATAATTCATTGTGAATTCACTGGCTGTAACTGAGTATTCATTAATATTTTTTGTCACAAAAGATTTGTTATTTTCTGCTTAGTACAAGACTGCACTGCACTTTTATGATTGTGCAACAGACACCTCAGGATTGCAAGTGTTAACGCATGGGGTCCTCAGTAAGCCCCGTTATACATAAGTGTCTTCTTAGGGTGTTGTGCCCAGTGAGATAGCCAACAGCCAGTGTGAGGCTGGTTCTAGTTAGCTTCAAAAGAACCTCTTAGCAGTATTTGGGGGGGGGCTCCAAGATCCATCTCATTACCTCTAATGTCCACATGGCGACAAGTGTAACCTGATCATGGACACAAAGTTTATCCAACATCCTTGGCACTCCCACACCAGTCTAGTAGTTGCTTTAACCACCTTAGAGGCCTGACTGTCTGAACAGATATCAAGTGTGGTCATCTGTGTGGCATGTTTAAAATATGCATGACACAGGCGAAGATGGAACACAGTAGCAAACCTGGACCCCCAGCCTTCAGGAAATAAGTCTTAGTACATCTTTTTGTTACTGCAAACGTCACCAAATATTTATTTATACACTTTTACTCTGTTCGCCAAGTTATCTGGAAGAACGAAAGAGACTAATGTTTTGTTTGTTTTACTCGTGCATCTCTGATGGGATGTTGCACAAGTTACGTATTCTGTTGTGAAGAATCTCCAATTTTGTAGAGGTCCAAGAGGTACTTCATTCTATTCCCTTAAGATAATTTGGTACATTCACTCTTGCATTTGCAGTTTACGTGAAAAGTACAAGTGATTTTAAATGCCCATTATATTTGAACAAGTGATTTTAAATGCCCATTATATTTGAAATGGAAGTCATTCTTCTTTCATGCTCCAACATTTTAATCTTCTGGTAGTTCCTGCATACCTAATCTAAAAAACAGTGGAATAATTTTAATACATTAATAGTAACAATTAACACGATACTAACAATATAAAAATGAATTTAACACTTTCCAAAAGTGGTTCTTTATGGGCCTGTGTTATTTTTATTTGTTTTATGTAGTTTCTCTGAGGCACCTCCTTCTGAATAGGCTGGATTGAACCGTTTCCTTTCTCTCTCCTGCTTGTATACTCTTATTACTCATCCTGTAACTATCACAATAGAGTAAGTTTAGATGTTTACTAAAATACAGAGAATGAATAACCTAACTGGCTGTAAAAATGGCACAGACTGTCATTGTTGATATAACTGTAGGCCTTGCTTAATAACAGAAGAAACGGGTAGTGTCCCAATATATCTGGAAATAGTGTCATTTCTTGGCACTTGTGACATCTTGGAAAGCATTTAGTAACTAGTTTCAAGTGTCATGTTACTTGGGTGATCAACTTAGACTTGAAGAGGTTTTGAAGCTGTTAGCCAGCTGACAGTCTGATAACACTGTTCATTCTCTCACATATATCACTGTCTTTCATTAGAAGTTATTGCCAAACTTTAATGGTGTGAAGGTCATCTTGTTGCTAGGTGTAGTATGTGATAAAAGTTGAAACTGTTTTAAACAACTTGGGCTTTCACAGCTGATATCCAAACCCAGCAAATAGATATACATTTCACTTAGGGCCAGTTGTACGAGCTTGGAATAAACCTCTGTTAGACGTTATTCCATGGTTATGTGCTAAATTGCATTGTACAACAACGGAATAGAGACTATCAAGGGAATAAACATGGAATAACTTATTCCATGATTCTTTGCGGGGATAAGCCGATATCCCGAGAATAGAGTATAAAAAGGAAAATGGCCGCTTGGGTACTCGACACAATTTTGACCCATATTTGACCGATATAAACGATTAATTTCTTTAAAATATGTTTTTAAGGACATATTATACCTAAATACAATATGTTGTAGAAATAGTCCGACAAATGAACACGGCTATAATGAGATTAAAGTTGAGAAAGGATATATCACAGAAAACTTGGTGGTTATAAGATAAATATGACAAGAAGATAGTTAAAATAAAGTTTCATTTATAAAACAGTAAAATCTACCTACAATATTATCATCAAAATATCTCTATTTTTATGGAAACAATTAAATTTAATCCAACCCAAGATAAATATAAAATAGTGTAGTGTAGCAATTCACCAGCACAATACATAGCATTGTAAAGAGTGAGGTTACGTTTTATTGACGAAGTACAAAGAATAGGTTACTTCTAGGGCAATATGCTTCAAAATGTAAGATAGCCACAAGTGTTAATGTTAGCGACATTCTGTACTATATTCAGATTTTGGAGGTTATGTTTAAAAACGATAACACTACAAGCTTTGTGATGTAGGGAGGAGATGCCCATCTTAAAAGATGCCTTCAGAGCCCGTAAATCTAAATATATTATTTTACAATAAGTTCATAATTTTTCGTATTATATGCTGTAGGTTTAATACATTAGAGACAATTTTGATTGAATAGAGAATACCTTCTGTAAAATATAATGTTCTCGGTTTTATTGGTTTGGTGGACAATTTCTAGTTGCTGAATTAAATATTGCCATCAGCAAAGTGTGAACTGTAATGGGAACAGTTTAATGTACTATTCGACATAACTACTAATATTTCTGTTGGTTAATAATACCTGTATAGCAAATTGTTTTTGTACTTATCTTGGTGCAACACTAAAATGTAATTTTCAAAATTCGCTTACTAAGTATTTTAATGAATAAAATACAGAAATCAGGCTAATTACGTTAGCTGTTTTGAGTATAGAAACGGAAAGATGTCATATATCAGCACAAGCTACAACTTTGCACATGTGGTAAGATTTCATTCCCATACCTCGAACCTATCGCAAGAAGTCACAGTATACATATGTGCTTATGTTTTGTAAAGTGCATAGTAATTCTACATCCGAACATGCTTGTGAACATTCATAATTATTTCATAGTACCATAAGTAGTTAAAATAAGAAATAATACATAGTTTAGGAACAGCTGATTGTGAAAACAATGCAAATTTTCAGCAAAATAAAGTAGTAATTACGTATCAAGTTGGTCATGAATGACTCGCAATGTAGCCAACATTAGTTTTAAATCTACAAACAGTCGAATAGATATCTAAGGAATAAAATTGCATTGTACAATTCGTCACCACATTTATACCGTGAATAGTGTATTCCAAGAATAACTATTTCAGGATTTATTCTGAGTTCGTACAACCAGCCCTTAAACAACTTTTTCTATGGGACTGGGAAGGGGGTGTTAATCCCCTGCTCTTCTATTGTGCCAATACATTATCATTGTCTACCTTGGTTTTTATCTTTAGGTTTTGGCCCAGTCTCCTCTTATGTACCTGCATATGTTTAACGTATTAAAATAATTTTTGTTGAATGTTTGTGATTAACAAGAATTACTTTGCTGGATTTACCATTCTTGGTCTCTTGAGGAAGTAAATGTAAAGCTTGAGAGTGAGTTTATTTACCAAGTAGGGTGACTGCAGAAGCACGGAAATTGGTGCTTCAGCTTCATGTGCTTTTCAAATAACGTCCTTGTTAGTAATGCAGTACAGTCCATGCTGAAAATTATCTGCATGTGCCTAGTTGTTTGTTTGTATTAAAACTCACATCATTGAACATTTTGTAAATAAGTTTACTCATGTAATTCAATACCAGATAGTGTATCTCCACTGGATACGCCCTCATCGACTGTCACTACTGTCTGTGCAATACCCTCAATTAAAAACTGTAGTAGTGATTTTCTATTTTATTTATGTGTCAGCAAACATTTTGCCACTTTCCCATGCCTATTTCTTCAAAACATGGGTAGCACCAATGCTCGACATCCTTGAGTGCAGTGTTGCCAACCAAAAACGATTGAATATTGCTACAAGTCGAGCAAAATTCTGCTACAAAATTACACGGATTAAATTACCATAAAAATGGTAACAACATACCTTTTCTATGACGTTTCAGATGACCAAGACGATGGATTAAGTGATTATGATGGTGTTGTTGTTGTAGTACGTAGTTGGGTCAAGTCTATTAGGGGCGTAATATAATGAAATAAATTAATAACTATCACTGCAAATAAATGAAGGGGGAACTGCACAGGCTGTGTAAAGTAGTTCAAGAGTCATCACTGTTGGACAATGTCACTGTAGCACTTCTCGAAAAATTGTAAATGGATTTCCCAAATTTATTTACATGTTCGTCGGTTATTGGGTATGAGATACAACAATTGTCTTTGTTTTGAAGATCGATTTTTACTCTTAGGAGGTCACTCCCATCATGGTAAACACTCTTTCCACATCAGCGTTTCCATGTGGCAACACAAGCATAAGTTTAGCCAATTTTGAAATATTTGAGAACACATACTGCCCTTCAAAACTTTTTATTTCTCCTACTCTGCACCAGAAAGCAAGAGTATTGCTTGATTTAATTAACTTTTCTTTTTCTTCTTCTTCTTCTTCTTCTTCTTCTTCTTCTTCAGAAAAGTAAGAACTTAGTTTCTGAAATTCTTGCAGTGTTTCTCTACTATTACTTTTCCTATCATCTCGTATTTGCAAGTCCCAAAACATCATACTTTTTCTGTGTGTCTTGGGCTAAAGTATTGCTTGGAATAAGGAATGACATCTTCCTAAAAAGCTTGTTGTTGACCGGGAACCTTCTATACGATTCACTCACACACTTCTGATAAAATTTAACACAGACAAGTTTCAATTGTTTTTTGTCCCTCTCATGGCATTCCATAGGCATTTCCATAGTATCCTGACCAACATTTACCTCTTTTATTGGAAGCAAGGCAACAATCAACAACATTTAATGTGTCCAACTTTTCTTCAGGTGAAAAAGAGGAAGATTTTACAAAATTCATTGCCAGCATTCAAACAAATCTTCGACTTTCGGGGTGCAAATCTTACATGAGAACATTCTGAGTCTGGAACATTGCATTGAACTGATTAAAAATTAGCAAAACATAACTCAAAAAGTAAAGATATGCCTTCAGATAGGGATTCTGAAGTTAAAAAAATATCATACTGCCCACTGGATTTTTGTCTACAATAGCACTCTAAACAACTCAAAAAGAACACCCCATTGTTGAAGAACACGATTAACACAATTTGATAATGCCAGCCACCTTGTTTGACTGGGACTTAACATTTTTAATGCAGAAGCATGCATGAATTTTTGGAATTATAAGATAGAAGAGGACGGGAAGAATAACTGGACACGTTTTGCAACAGTGCTTCAAAATACGCAGGAATCTCTTGCGATGCTGCTACAGTCACTAGGTGTGTTGAATGACATACACAACCATTAATAAATACTTGTGGATTGTCATTAAGAAAGTGAGTTTTAAACGACTCCTTGTTGCCTAACATAACACTGGCATTGTCAGAACAAAAGCCTATGACATTCTCTACGTTAACATCTGTTGTTGCAAGACATTTTTTGAACAAATTATAAAGACCCTTTGCAGTACCTTCATCACTACCAATGGGAACCAAATCAAGAAGTTCGGTTTTCATTTCCTCATTATGAATATATCTTACTAACACACAAAGCAGCCATGTATTACTGATTTCTGTGCTCTCATCTACGAGGATAGAACATTCATCATCCTTCAACTCTTTACTTAAATCATCCTTAATTTTTGAAGAGAGAACATTTTGAACAATACTTGTACATTTAGTGTGTCCTTGAGTATCATCCTTGGCAATTGCTGAATCTTTAAAATTCAATTTAGCAACTTCAACAATATGCTGAATGGAACTGAAACTGAAATTATGGGCAGCAACTAACAAACTAAATCTTGTGTCTGCAACAGTAGCACTTTTATCTTCTTTTACTGTACAAAATATCTGTAAAGTAAGAAACTAAAGAATTGGAGGTACTGTATATTTTATTTATTATACCAATTTATTATTTTAAATAAGAAAATTATCATAATTATGAGTGTCATTACTAACAGTCATAAAAACAATATTTATAGCTTCTTTATGGTAATTTTGGCCTATTTTAGTGACAAAAATGTATCTTTTGATTAAATGAAAAATCAAATTAAAATGAATTTAGTCATTATTCGTTCCTCAGTAAAATATAAATATATTAATTTTCTAATTACCTGAGAAATTTTTGTGTTCTCAGTAACTTTTAGATTCTTCTTGTGTTTCTGGCTTTCACTATGTTTCAAAAGATCAATTCTTTTTGCCCCCAAAAGAACATTAACTGCTCTGCACTTTGCTTTTGCACTGTCTTCTGTAACTGGTTGTAACATTTCAAAAAAATATCTTCTTTTAACCACTTGTCCGAAAACAACTGTTTTCTCACTTTCTTCTCATCTTTCGACAATTCTCTGCGGTATTCTCTTTTTTTTTCTTAGGGATGGAATACCCTTTATCACTCATTATAAACTATAATTAGCAACAATTAAGAGTAACGCACTATTTGATATAATCCAATACTTTAGTCGGCAAGCTGACAGTATGATATTATAACTTGAAATGAGACCTTTGCCTGCGATGAGTAAGTGATTCATCATGCTGCCCAAGGTATCAATTAAATTAAGAGTAACGCACTATTTGATATAATCCAATACTTTAGTCGGCAAGCTGACAGTATGATATTATAACTTGAAATGAGACCTTTGCCTGCGATGAGTAAGTGATTCATCATGCTGCCCAAGGTATCAATTAGGTTACCATAACTTGCATAACCTTTTTGAAAAGCATCAGCTATCTGTGTACTGATTACTGAATATGTTTATAAATACTGTCAGGCTGGGCGCTTGTATTAGATAAATATTAACATGAGTTTTCAAATTATCTTTCATATGAGAGATTCCTTGAGCCTACTTCCCTCAGCATAACTGCCTGACATAGGGCGTTTACAATAAGTTGGCTGATTTTTTTTTTTAAAAAAATTGACAAAAGTTGCTATATTTTTCCACTTTTTCGTTTTTTTCCATAATGTCTCCAGAAGGCTCAAATTTCACTACACGTAGCAGAATTCTGCCACAGTTGGCATTACTGCTTGAGTGTGCTGTTATGGCTACTGACCTGCTGTTTAACATCTGCCCCAATAGAGTTTAGATCTGGGTGCTATGGTGGTAGTCTTAAAGCAATATGGCCATTTTCCTCCCGAATTCTGTGCACTAAATACTTTACATATTTAGGTTTGTGCTCCTTTATTAAGTCATAAAGCTTGGCTTTAGTAATATTTTCATCATTTGGTATGCTTTTTTCTGACAGCCATGCTTTCCATCAAGGAATTTGAAGTTGGAGACTTTATTTCTTTAGTGTTATGAAATGGCACATTATCAAAAACAACAGAGTTCTGGTGAAGATTTGGAATGAGTTCATTTTTAACCATTAACATAGTTGTTGGTGTGCGTTTCCTTATTATAATCTCCCAATTTCTGGTTTGATTTATGTACTAGGGTGAGTTAGATATTTTTTTGCAGAGTAGAAAAAAGTACACTATTTTTCAACATAGTCTCTCTGCTTTTCGATATATTTGTGCCACCGAGTTGGAAGGGCATGGATACCTCAGGAAAAAATCTTTTGGCTGTGCACATAGTCACTCATGCAGTGCCTGTTTCACTTCCTTGTCGGTCGCAAACTTTTTGCCACCTAAGGTGTCCTTTAGGGCCAAGGAGTAAGGAGGATGAGAGAGGCACTCCAGACGTAAGTTCTTGATAGCCGCCAAGGTCACATGAGCCGTATGAGGTAATACATTGTCATGCTGGATGAGAATGCCTGTTGAGAGGAGTCTGCGGTGCTTGGTACATGTGATACACACATCAATTCACTCTTAAGTAGCACTGATGACCGTCTTGCCCTTTTCTGTGTAATGTTCCACTATGGGACCCTTGTGGTCCCAGAACAATGTCAGCATCACCTTTTGTGATGATGACTGGCTGCGGAACATTTTCAGCTTTGGCGCGACAGGTGCCGCAATTCCATACTGGAGTGCTTAGTCTCAGGTTGGCAGTGATGGACCCAGAACTTGTCTCCAGTCACAATCCACTTCAAAAATGTGTCACCTTCATGTTCATAGCTCCTGGCAGACATCGACTTGCCCCTCCATTTCGGGAGTCAGCCGATGGGGTACCCATCTTGCAGCCACTTTCTGGTACTTCAACTCAGCATGGACAATATGGTGAGCAGAACTATGACTAACCTGCAATTGCACTGCAGTGTCACTGATGGTGACCCATCTATGCTGCAGAATCATCTCCTCTGTTGCTGCTATCGCCTCAACTGTCACAACACGATGTGCCTGGCCTTGGTGCGTTTGCCAAACTTGTATTTTTGTACACTTGAATCTGCGATAAACATGCAGTCCTATACTATACTAACATGAGTTAATGGATTTCTATTGGTTTCGTGCCTTCACTGTGTAGGAAACAGATCACTCCTTGGTGCACTCCAACAGAGGGGCTGCCATATTGGAAACTCCCGTATCGTGCTGCTGGGTCATATTGAGTTACGGGACCAATACCATTTGATGGCAGGAGAGTCCACGCACATATGTACTGGGTCTGATTGTAATAAGAGAAGTTTTAGGTTTTCTATGGCAATTTTCCTGTTTTCATTTGACTCACCCTTGTATGAGCAAACCATTGGAAACAACTTTGTTCACTCACAGCCTTTCCCCTTTAGATACTGGAACTAAGAAACCTGTAGTACAGTCATCAGTCCACTCTTTTGTTTGTGTGGCTGTTGTGTATATATGTTTCATCTGTATAAAAAACGTATTAGCAAGGACTGTGCCTCAGATGCAGGTGACATGATTACCTTCCCTCTTGCTGATGTGTATGATTTCATTTAGCATAGATATGAGCTAATGAAAGAGACAGGGGTCTCATGTATTGGACTTACATTAATGCCATGGGCCCAGAACAGGGAGTCCAGCTATAACAGTATAAAATACAATCCATCACAGAATTGATTTAATGCAAAATGATTTTTTTTTTTTTTTCATACAGTTTTTATTAACTTTGTTCAATGGACATTTGAGGTCAGAAAATAAGGGGAATGTCATAAGGTGTGTGCACCTTCCAGAACAATTTGACAAAAAATTATTTTATGTGCATGTTTATTTTGTTTTATGTAATCTTAAATAGAGATAGATTAGACCATAGTTGCTAAATGCTCTTTGTTCCTCTCAACAAGTTTTCTTAACAGTTTCAAGATGGATGTCTTCAACCCTTGGAGCGTCTGTATACGAAATTAGTAGAGAGAGTACACGTCACGCCTCAGCCGAGAACGCTGGCAGGATGCGAGGTAAACTGGGACATTTTGGATGCATAATTTCCCAATTATTCTACTTGTAAACTTTCATTAGTCTATGGCATGCACATAGTCATTGTTTTATTTCACCTATGTCACATTAGTTACTTAAAAGTGTGGTCCTTCAGCTTCTTGCCAGGGGATATGTCTATAAATTTCCTACACACCTATTGGCTTGGATTTGTTTTGATGAATTGCACATGAATGTTATTGTTGAACAGCTTCCTGCCTGGGGCATCTGTCTATAAATTTCCTACACACCTATTGGCTTGGATTTGTTATGATGAATTGCACATGAATGTTATTGTTGAACAGCTTCCTGCCTGGGGCATCTGTCTATAAATTTCCTACACACCTATTGGCTTGGATCTGTTTTGATGAATTATACATGAATGTTATTGTTGAACAGCTTCCTGCCCGGGGCATCTGTCTATAAATATCCTACACACCTATTGACTTGGATTTGTATTGATGAATTGAACATGAATGTTATTGTTGAACAGCTTCCTGCCCAGGGCATCTGTCTATAAATTTCCTACACACCTATTGGCTTGGATTTGTTTTGATGAATTACACATGAATGTTATTGTTGAACAGCTTCCTGCCAGGGCATCTGTCTATAAATTTCCTACACACCTATTGGCTTGGATTTGTTTGTTGAATTGTACATGAATGCTGTTGTTGAGGAGTACATTTTTCAGCTGGAATTTCACCAAAATAAACAATTAAAAAAATCACAGAAACACACACATTCACCCCATGTGCATGTGTGGCCCAGGTTCGATCCCAGGCAACTGAATTGGGGACTTGTGGTGGACAAAGCTGTGCAGGGGCAAAATCCCCACCATTGCATTCCATCAGTGCTCCATCTTCATTCCATATATCATCTGTGTCATTGCCTGCAATGCTATCTGTAGTAAAAATGGGTGTTAAACACTATTAATAAAAGAAAAAGAAACACACACATTGCATGTTGGCTTTAAAAAGTATGATAATGGCATTAATTCTTCTGGACACTTTTGTAAAATTAACTTTCAAATATGAATATTGTATTAAACTCTTATTCACAATCATTATTGTCTAATGAATTATAGCCAGAAAGTGTTACCACAATACAGTATTGAATCTTTTACCACAAACTGGAGCTAATTTGGCCCTTAATGGGTTACTGTGATCCAACTTTGGAAAATATATTGTTTGTATAAATATACACAGGTATTTTATTTTATATTTATTCAATGTGAAAATCAGAATTATTGCTCTCATATAGATAAGCTCAAATTTTGAGAAATCTAGTACTTTTAGGATAATTACATTTCAATACCATTAGCAACACCATGAACACCATAATCTTAAAAATACCTCATTTCCCCTATTTTTGGCCCCCCTATTTTATGATGTAATAATAGACTGTATTTCACTTTGTTGCAATATACCATGAAAAATGTATTTAGGAATTAATGCATTTTATTTTAATCAATATAATGAATAATAGGGGGCCCAAAATTTGGGAAATCTGGTATATTTAATGTTATGGGGTTCATGATGTTGAATTGTCATAATCCCAAAGTTAATAGATTTCTGCAAATATTGTACTCCTCAATATAACATAAGAGGAATAAATCCAATGTTTGCACGGGTATAATATAAAATAAAAAATCTGATGTGTTCCATTCATATGACTTTCTCTACATCTCTGTAACAAATTATTCTTAAAAAGCTCATTCCTCTATCTCTTCCATGCTAATGGAGATAAAATTAGCAGAAATGGTCTTATTACTTTTTCCTTGTAAGTAGAAGGGAAATAAGGGGGTATACTAGGCTATAGTTATAGTCAAATCTTAAAGCTGGTTGCCATGTCGATGAAATCCATTTCTTTGCATTGTCAGCAGTTGACAAATTTCCATATGAGAAAAGTTTCAAGTATTTTAAAACTGAAACCAATAACAAGGAATATCTTAATCATCAACTCCAGGAAAAAACTGCATATGATATAATTTGTGTGTTTTAACAATATTTATATGTTTTCTGTAGTAGGCTTTCGTCTATCTCTTACAGTTTACATTTTATGGAAAACTCAGAAAAAATCACACACACACCTTTTTCTAAAAATGCTTTTTTTGAATTAGGGGACCCTAAAATGTGTATTATTAGTGAAATCTTGATATCAAATTTTTGGGTGGAATGCAATACCTTCTCTAAACACTATGTACATAGTATGTGTAGAGAAAATAAAAGTATATGTGTATATTTATAAAACATTTTCAAAAGTTGGGACAAATTAACCTATTAGGACCAAATTTGCGTCAGTCAGTGGTTAAAGTTTCAATACTGTATTATGGTAACACTTCCTGGCTATAATTCATTAGTTAAGAATGTTTCTGAATGAGAGTCGAATACAATATTCAAATTTGCAATTTAATTTAACAAAAAGAAGTGTCCAGAATTTATGCCACAACTGTAATTAGAAAGTAGTACAGAAGAAAACAGGCTTTCTGAACTCATACTGTACAAAAGAATAACCAGTAACATATAGCTCATGCAAACATGTGCCTTATGCTAACACCTTAACTTGTACTAGGCATTCACCGGAAACACAATTATGGCAACTAGAACATAACTGTTTATCTCATACTTGACCAGCTTTCTCAGTTCAAAATTACTTGTTCCATCCATACAATGCATTTTGTGTGTGACCGATTTAAACTCAAAATTCCATTTTTCAAATAAACAGTTATGAGCAATAGCATTTTGGAGCTTTTTGGCTAGCAAAGGATGTTAAAATATTAATCATTAGGTTCAGCAAAGCATCTTATTATATTTGTTTCTGTAAATATTTGAAAATAAATTAATTTCACTTTGAATTATTTTTTATAGACTGAAGATGAAAGGGCATCAACAAAAACAGCTGAAGCTACAAACTTCACTTCAGAAGCATCTGCACCTTATCCTCGTGATACACGTTTCAAAGGAAGAAAAAGAGTATCTGTTGGTGGAAATGAAGAAGAATGTAAGCAAGGGTGTTGTGAAACAACTATCAGAAAAAGAAATTATGACACACACTCCCGAGCAGCAAAATCTCCAGTTATTAATACAATGTGCTCTGAAAAATCAAATGGTTCAAAGACTGAAAAACAGGATGTCGGTTTGTTTTCTATAAATCCATTATTGGAGACAACAATAAAGAAGGAGAAGGAAGATGTGGAGATGTTTTGCATTTCATCTCTGAGTGAGTGCAATACAGGTGTGGGCTCTGATTTAGATGAAGTAGATAAGAGGTGCTCAAATGATACTGTTTGTGCATTCTGTTTCCTGGACTGTCACACTTCAGCAGATCTTAAGAAACACTTGCGTGTTCATACGGGTGAGAAGCCATATGAATGTGACCTTTGTAACCTAGCATTTTCACGTGCCTCACATCTTGCACGGCATAGGCGTGTTCACACAGGAGAAAGGCCTTTCACTTGCCTTAGCTGTGGACGCAAATTTTCTCGGCAGGATAAGTTAAAACAACATGCACGTCGACATCATGAGCTAGATGGTCACAAAAGCTATGGGACTGGCCCCACAGGTAGAATTCTAGATGCAGGGAAGGTCCAGAGACCACGTGGTAGGCCAAGAATTAAGGTATTGGAAATGAGTTGTTAGCATTAATGTTTTGTGTTTAGTATTAAATTAAATTGTTGCTCATCCTGCACTGCTGTGTTTTTAAATGCATGTGCTACTAGCAGAATGCCTTTTAACATTGTTTTATCTGTTTGCTTGAAACAAGTTCTCGGTTGCTTCACATAGGGAATAAGTATTTTATGCATAATGGTTTGAAGAAAATTTGTTAATACATTTTAGAGGTATATGAAGTTAGAGCAAAATTAGGAGTACCTAGTCAATTGATTAGAAGGATTATTTCCTCAAAAGTGCCTTTAATAATACAGGACTACTCTAAATAATTTTCAGGGTCACAAAAGAAGTTCACAGCCTCGTGCACAAAAATTGTTTGATTCTTGAACCTTGATTTTTTTCTGCATCACGGCTCCTGACACCAAATAAGCCTTGACCAAAACTTTTTAAAAATCACTTAAAATGGTACACAGTGCTGCCTTAGTTCCAACGTATTCACCGGTAGAGAAGGAGCAAATAGTCATCTTTAATGTATCCCCACATGAAGAAGTCATAGGTCAGGATTAAAACATCTTATCACAATCCATTCTGTGGTGGTTCTTGGTTTAAAAATGCCCAGACCTCCCCATTGAAATGAGGTGGTGCACCATCCTGTTGTAGCATGTAAACATTCAAATATTCACTCAACTGGGGTGACAGCCATTCTGAAACTGTATCCAGGTAAATCAGCCCTGACACTGTCTTTTCATTGAAGAAGAATGGGTCATAGACCTTTGTCTTTGAAATTGCACAGAACACATTCACTTTTGGGATCATGCAAATGTTTTGGTTTTTCACTTTTCCATTCACATGGAAGGTTGCTTTGCCACTGAAAAATAGTCTGTCACGAAAAGCATCATCCTCAAAATCTTGTTGCAGTACAATGAAAAGCTTCCTAGGTAAGACCTTGTCATTACCCGTTAAAGCTTGACACAACTGCTTTACCTTCACCTGCCACAATGTGGTTTGTGGTACATTCAGGTCCCTGCTGCTGCTTCTGGTACAGGACGCCCATGCTTCATGTGTTTTATTCAAGAATGACATTGGGCTATAGTAACAGACTGGTGTTGGCAATATTCAATAACACAAAACCCTTTCTCCTTACCACTGTGCGTCATTTTGTAAATGCTGCTGTAACTGAAATCACTGTACTTGATGCAGGACAAAAGTTCGGGGTTTTTCTCTGACCATAACTGCAACGGTAACAGTATGTTTTCAATTGTTTCTAAAAAAATCACAAAACCCTGACAAATCATTTAGAATAATGCTGTATAATTACACATTATTTCTACCACAGAATGTATGCATCTGAAATTTATATTCATCCATATAGTATCTTTAAAATACTTAAAAGCAATAATAGATTTAAACAACATTCCTTATTTCACAAATGAGAGAGAGTAAAATTGTCAAAAGGTGTCATTGATGATTGTTGCATGAAAAATATTTTCCATGATGTTAATGCCCTTAGCACTCTGGGAGATATGCTGTCTCATTGTGGCAGAAGCTATTAGGCAACTAAAGGTTACCCTCACCGCTGAATCTTTGCACTTGACAGCTAAAAAAAAACATGAAAAGCTTTAGCTGTTAGGCTTTTTGAAACAATAGCAAGACAGCATTCTGGTCTGTTAATCATAAACCAGAAACAGATCTGTAAGCGGCTTGTTGCCAGATGTGGTTATTTCCAACCTAGCACTCCAGTTTATGAACTCTTTAACACGTGCATTGAGTTGTTCCCAGAAAGCTACATATTATTTGAGTTTGATTTATTCTGCCATTTGTAACATTTTTACAAAGTATGGTCAATTTTACAGTGAACAATATACATATTTACATTACCAAAGTAAACAAGTTGATATAAATGAAATTCTGAATAGATACTGATACATAAAATGACTATTCACCAATTTTGGAAAGCTAATGGTAGATTAAACATTGTCAATTTGACAAGCGCTAGAAAACATATATTTAAATGACCAATTTAACAAGTAAAACTAAATACAGGTCTGAACAGATACAAGTGCATGCAATAGTTAAATTACAGAAAACAAATGTTTGAAAATAAAATTATAAATCACACATTTTTGTTCCATTTTGTATTCATCAATTGAGTAAAAAGCATTTTTTAATCAGGTAAGTCTTCATTGCATTAATTTTCTTCACTTCTTTATGTAATTCCTTGATTGAGTAATGTGAAGGTGATTGTAAAGGTCTTTTGCAACATTCTCATTATTTGAAAATTAATGATTCCCATACTTATTCCTAAACTTATTTTGTTTTGTTCTCATGTTAAGTTCATGAATATTTCTGTTTTTTTCTTCAATGTGGTTTCTTACTATATGTTTTAAGACATTTGAATATATATAAACTGGGTAGTGTGAGGATTTTTAGTTTTTTAGAGCTACTTTTACACGGTTGTCTTCTTTAAATTTGTTCCATTATTATTACTGCTCTTTTCTGTAGTCTAAATATTCTTTGCATGTTTGTTTTACCCATTGCTCTCCATAAAATGATCTCATAGTTCAGATGAGAATGTGTAAATGCATAATATACCTTAAATGTGCTATTTTTGTCTATAATTTTATTGCTATTTATGTTTGTTAATGTTTTTGGGTATTTATATTAGTGTATATACCATATATGTATGTAATTACCTACTTGTTTATGTATATTTCATTAATATTATGTATACAAGATTTGAATATCTCAAAAAGATCCCAATTACCAAGTGATTTGTAAAATGAAAATCCTTTGCATAAAAGTGTGCCACTTAATAATTAGGTATTGGAATTATTGAGAAGGACCAGGAAAAGGAGTATGTGAAGGTTAATAGACATTCCTATATTCCTGCATGTAAAACCATGAAACAAATTGCAGCATCAGTAGCTGCAGCAGCTCTTGGACTAAGCACCAGAACAGTTATTAGCAAAAAAGTGAAACACAGCTGCAATGACAATGATAATGATGATTAGGGCTTGGATAGTTTTGCATTAAAAATGTAAAATATGTATGTAATTATGCGGTTTAAAACAGCGATATATGCATTAACAACATAGAAAATATGTGCTATCCAAAATCTCACAAAGATGGTGAAATAATAATTTTTAAAAATCAACATTGTGAGTCCATTTAATATTCATTATATTGGAAAATACAAGTTAGCATTATAATCCACCAAAATAATAAATTAATGTAAAACTCACCAAACTTGTGGACTGGTACAGCTGCTGCTGAAATGAACTTAATTCTTCCCATTGCATGCTATAAGAGTAACCATTTTAAGGTTTGAAAACAGAAACAATTCTCTGTTGCTTCTGAGAATTGATTTGTACTGAGAAAAACCATGTTTGGCAACAACAGATGCTATATATGCATATTTAAAATTTACAATTTCTTTCAGCGACAATGTTTCTTCAATGTCCAACAATTTGCTCTCCATTTTACCAGAAGTGTTATTTGCAATATGTTGTAATGTATGGTGCCCTAGATTTTTTGTAGTACATATTCAAATTTTTCAACTACCTTTTTTGCAACTTGATCTGGTGCAGATTTTAGCTTTAGTGAGAGACTTTCTATTAAAGTTAAGTTTGTGACAAGTGGTACATCATTTTGTTAAAGTGCTGTGATGGCTGTAGAAATGCATTTGAAATGTGACTTAATGTAAATTTAATTCCTCCTTTATCCCATCCCTTTGCTTCAACAATGCTTTCTGCTTCATTTTCATTTAGTTGTTGACGGTACGTTCTCGATAATGTCAAAATTATTACAATAATATATGGTAGCCTGTAACCAGGTCCCCCATCTCGTAATGATCGGTTCAGAAGGAAGTGGAATTCCTGGAGCCAACTGTTTAAACAAACTGATTCTACTCTGAGATTTAAGAAAAACCTTTTTTACGCTTGATTAAAACTATTAACAGTAAGAAAATTTAAGGGCACAGTTTCACTCAGGCCATGCATTGCATGTGCCAAGCATGTTACATGAATCATTCTACTATAAAGCAGTTTTATCCCCCTCCTGCCTTAACCATATGTGGGGCTGCATCAGATAAAAACAAAACTACATTTTCATACCTAATTCCCTCTGACCATAATAGCCACATTGCATTATTGAATATTTTCCCAATTGTTGAATGATTTGTCGTTGCTATTTCTTCCACTGTTAAAAGATAAGCATTTGACAGTCCATGTTCACTAAGCATACCGACAATTACATTACATATAGATTGTTTACACACATCAGAAGTTTCATCCAAGCAAACCCAGATTAGGTTATCCTTAATAGAATCACGAATTTCTTGTATTATTTTTTCATAAAGTAATGGAACATAATGTTTGCGAAGAGTAGACTCATGTGGTATAGCCTGTTTTATATACATTTCTAAGAATGCACGTAATTTACTATATTCTAATTTATAGAGCGGAACGTCAGCACAATCGAAAGCTTCACATAGGTGTTTATTAAAGGTTGACAACTGGGAGCCTGAAGTTGAACAAGTTGCTTCATTTCAGATACCCATATTGACATTCAGCATTCACTGTTTAGCACTTTTTCTTAGTGAAACATTTTTAAAACGTTTTGCTGTTTTTAAATGCTGCATCATTTGGAAACGAGTGTCTGCACTCATACACCTTCCACATGCAACACAAAATAAAACTAGTTCATTTGTAGTAGGCACACCTTCGTTTTCATGTACAAATATATTTAGTTGAGTAGATAAACTCGATTTCACTGGTGTCATTTTATCTGGAATAACTAGAGAACACTGGAGGTTAACGCAATCACTCTACTTGCACAAGCAAAACAAAACTACATCTGTATTATCGTCCCACTGAAAAAGTTTACATCGGCAGTTCTTTGATATAATACTTGCCGCTTTAACAATTGGATAATCTTTGAAAATGCAATACCTACCGCTCGCCTTATACTATCTCAATCTTTATTTTATTAATTTGTTTTGAAATACGTAATCAATTACATTTTTTAAAAATTTTCCTGTGAAAAATAAAAAATATGTATAATTGTAATGACATTCTCAAAATATTATGCAATTACAAAAAAATCGAAAACATGCAAAAACATGTACAGCCAAATTTACATTTTCAAACTCAGAAAACATTAATTCAAAATCTTCTCGGGCTTCTAGCCAGGTAAAAACTTGGCTTGACACCAACGTTTCGAAGAAGTGCATCTTCCTCGTCTTCAGGGTGAACTGATGGTTTGAGCTTGCGGAGACTGGTATTTATAAGAGCTGGGATGAAGCTAACATCTGATTGGTTCACAAGATATTATGGCCTGGTATTTAAGATGACTGAGACGTGGGCACGGACTTCGTAGAAAACTATTTATAGCAGTTATTCGGCTAATGTTTTGTGTTTGAGCACGCACCTGCTAGAAAACAAGTCTTGGAAGACTGCAGGTACAGGATTAGGTGTTAAGGCTCTTTAACATCGGTGTCCATGCTGAACTTAATTGTAGGCCAGAATCGCGATTTAGATTATTTGTTTCAGATGAGATGGCTAAAGCTTCTTTTACTCTCCTTTCCCAGTAGTTCGAACACTTTGCCACTATCTTGGTGTTAGTAAAGTTAGCTCTGTGGCTCTGTTCTATACAGTGTTCAGCCAGTCCAGATTTTTCGGGTTGCATAAGCCTTATTGATCTTTGGTGTTCAGAAACGCGTGTGGCAATAGTGCGTCCTGTTTGGCCAATGTACGCTGCGCTGCATTCGCAAGGAATGTGGTAGACACCAGGTACTCTGAGAGCTAAATTATCTTTAACTGGCCTGACCAAATTTTTGATTTTAGGTGGTGGCTTATGGATGGTTTTGACATTATATTTGTAGAGTAGTCTACTAATCTTTCCCGAAAAATTGCCGGTAAATGGTATATAGGCTATGGCGGCTGGCTTGTCTTTTTGCTGAGTGTTCTTGCTGGGGTTTCTTTTTCGTCCGGCTCTTCTCAGCGCTGATGTGATGTCCTTGGCTGAATATCCATTTTGTTGGAGTGTGAATTTTAGGTGTTGAAATTCCATTTGCAGATTATCTGGGTCTGATACAGAAACTGCTCTATGTGCCAATGTGTTGTGACTTATGGTGGAAGCTGTTTGCGTTGAGATAAAGATCCGTGTGTGTAGGTTTTCGGTAGACGGCATGACCAAGAGTTCCGTCCGCTTTTCTGGTAACCAGAATGTCCAGAAATGGGAGGGGAGCATTTTTCTCAACTTCCATTGTGAACTGTATTTGTGATCTAAGGCTATTTAGGTGTGCAAGAAAATCTGGAAGAGTGTGCAGTCCATGTGGCCAAATTACAAATGTATCATCTACATATCTGTAAAAATGTGTAGGTTTTAATGGGGCTGTGTTAAGTATTTCATGCTCCAAAAACTCCATATAGAAGTTGGCAATAGCTGGTGACAGAGGAGAGCCCATGGCAACACCGTCTGTCTGCTCGTAGTAGGTGTTGCCATACAGAAAATAAGTGGAAGTAAGTGTGTGACTAAACAGTGCAGTAATACCAGGTGGAAAGTGTTCTGACAATAGTTGTATTGTTTCCGCCAGGGGAACTCTGGTGAAGAGAGATACCACATCGAAACTAACAGGTCTGATGGCTTCACTTTGATGCTGTCAAGAACTTCAGCGAATTGTATAGAGTTCTTCACATGGTGTACACACTTACCTACTATTGGTTGCAGCAGATGTGCCAGATGACGAGCTAGGCGATAGGTAGGGCTGCCAATAGCGTCCACTATGGGCCTTAGAGGTATCCCAGGCTTATGGATCTTCGGGAGACCATATAATCTGGGAGGTATGGAGGCAGATGGCGAGACCGTCTTCTGAACATCAGGAGGAAGGCTGGATTTCTTAATTAGCTGGATGGTGCGTCTTTCTACAGAGTTGGTAGGATCCTTTTTAATGGTTTTGTATGCAGGATCATCCAGCAGTTGTTGAACCTTTTCTTGGTATTGCACGGAAGAGAGGAGTACCGTGGAATACCAAGAAAAGGTTCAACAACTGCTGGACGATCCTGCATACAAAACCATTAAAAAGGATCCTACCAACTCTGTAGAAAGACGCACCATCCAGCTAATTAAGAAATCCAGCCTTCCTCCTGATGTTCAGAAGACGGTCTCGCCATCTGCCTCCATACCTCCCAGATTATATGGTCTCCCGAAGATCCATAAGCCTGGGATACCTCTAAGGCCCATAGTGGACGCTATTGGCAGCCCTACCTATCGCCTAGCTCGTCATCTGGCACATCTGCTGCAACCAATAGTAGGTAAGTGTGTACACCATGTGAAGAACTCTATACAATTCGCTGAAGTTCTTGACAGCATCAAAGTGAAGCCATCGGACCTGTTAGTTAGTTTCGATGTGGTATCTCTCTTCACCAGAGTTCCCCTGGCGGAAACAATACAACTATTGTCAGAACACTTTCCACCTGGTATTACTGCACTGTTTAGTCACACACTTACTTCCACTTATTTTCTGTATGGCAACACCTACTACGAGCAGACAGACGGTGTTGCCATGGGCTCTCCTCTGTCACCAGCTATTGCCAACTTCTATATGGAGTTTTTGGAGCATGAAATACTTAACACAGCCCCATTAAAACCTACACATTTTTACAGATATGTAGATGATACATTTGTAATTTGGCCACATGGACTGCACACTCTTCCAGATTTTCTTGCACACCTAAATAGCCTTAGATCACAAATACAGTTCACAATGGAAGTTGAGAAAAATGCTCCCCTCCCATTTCTGGACATTCTGGTTACCAGAAAAGCGGACGGAACTCTTGGTCATGCCGTCTACCGAAAACCTACACACACGGATCTTTATCTCAACGCAAACAGCTTCCACCATAAGTCACAACACATTGGCACATAGAGCAGTTTCTGTATCAGACCCAGATAATCTGCAAACGGAATTTCAACACCTAAAATTCACACTCCAACAAAATGGATATTCAGCCAAGGACATCACATCAGCGTTGAGAAGAGCCGGACGAAAAAGAAACCCCAGCAAGAACACTCAGCAAAAAGACAAGCCAGCCGCCATAGCCTATATACCATTTACCGGCAATTTTTCGGGAAAGATTAGTAGACTACTCTACAAATATAATGTCAAAACCATCCATAAGCCACCACCTAAAATCAAAAATTTGGTCAGGCCAGTTAAAGATAATTTAGCTCTCAGAGTACCTGGTGTCTACCACATTCCTTGCGAATGCAGCGCAGCGTACATTGGCCAAACAGGACGCACTATTGCCACACGCGTTTCTGAACACCAAAGATCAATAAGGCTTATGCAACCCGAAAAATCTGGACTGGCTGAACACTGTATAGAACAGAGCCACAGAGCTAACTTTACTAACACCAAGATAGTGGCAAAGTGTTCGAACTACTGGGAAAGGAGAGTAAAAGAAGCTTTAGCCATCTCATCTGAAACAAATAATCTAAATCACGATTCTGGCCTACAATTAAGTTCAGCATGGACACCGATGTTAAAGAGCCTTAACACCTAATCCTGTACCTGCAGTCTTCCAAGACTTATTTTCTAGCAGGTGCGTGCTCAAACACAAAACATTAGCCGAATAACTGCTATAAATAGTTTTCTACGAAGTCCGTGCCCATGTCTCAGTCATCTTAAATACCAGGCCATAATATCTTGTGAACCAATCAGATGTTAGCTTCATCCCAGCTCTTATAAATACCAGTCTCCGCAAGCTCAAACCATCAGTTCACCCTGAAGACGAGGAAGATGCACTTCTTCGAAACGTTGGTGTCAAGCCAAGTTTTTACCTGGCTAGAAGCCCGAGAAGATTTTGAATTGACACGTCGCCAGGAAAGCTTCAGTTCTTATTTCAGAAAACATTGTTTCGTGCACATTTAACATTATTCATATGTTTTAACCAAATAAAAAAAGGTTGTTATTACATAACTATCCTAGCCCTAATGATGATACTTTCAAGAATGATGACAGACATTTGGAAGGAATTGGGCCTCTGTAGTTTTAAAGCACTTTGTTATACCATGATTATATCCATTTCATTTCTCTTATAACAAGCAAGTTCAGATTAATTTGTTCCATATTCTGAAATTTTAACAAATGAGTTTACTATTCACACTCAAACTTCACTTACGCTAAGTTGAAATCTCACAATCTACTTGACCCAGTATGTACTGCTTAAAAAAAAGAAAACAACAGTAGCACTTTAATAAATATCTTCTCCCAGATCTTTAATTTATTGTTGTTGCCAATATTTTTAGCAACTTAACTTTTGATTTTATATCATGATAAGCTATTGTCTATTTAATTCAAAATCTTCTCGGGCTTCTAGCCAGGTAAAAACTTGGCTTGACACCTTGGCTTGGTGTCAAGCCAAGTTTTTACCTGGCTAGAAGCCCGAGAAGATTTTGAATTAATACGTCGCCAGGAAAGCTTCAGTTTTTATTTTATTGTCTATTTCTTTATTTAAATGCCTGAAGTAGTTTTTTAAGTGGATTGTTATATTCCTTTTTGTTATGCCAATATTTAACAATGTGAAAAAATGTATCAAAATGTCCCTTTGGAAGGTATAATAATACGTCACCAGGAAAGCTTCAGTTCTTATTTTATTGTCTATTTCTTTGTTATTTAAATGCCTGAAGTAGTTTTTTAAGTGGATTGTTATATTCCTTTTTGTCATGCCAATATTTAACAATGTGAAAAAATGTATCAAAATGTCCCTTTGGAAGGTATAATAATTAGCATCATAGAAAGCAATATGAGATAATTGCTATTGCTCAAACCTTCTACCCTGTGCAGATACTTCTAATTTTAAAGTTTCTTCTCAGAGCTTTAATACAATATACTGTAAAACTCTGTGATTATGATCCTGATTATACTATCCCATTCTTTACACTGTTATTTGTAAAGTCCTTGGATGTTCCATATGAATATTGCATGATTTTTACCCTTCTTAGTGCTTCCAAATCCTGCTATTAGCACTTTTTAGGGTAAAAAAAAAAAAATACATATATTACAAATAAATTACAACGGATCTCCCACTCTCTGTGTTCATATCCCAGCTGTGGCATCGAATATTTCAACTGGTCCCACTAATAAAAAAATCTGATCACTTCCATTCACATGACTTTCTCTAGTTCTGCAAACAAATCTGTTATTCAAAAGATTTATCTTTTAGCTACATCATGCTAATCAAGATAAATATAAGCAGCATTGGTCTTATTACTAGCTGTAAGAGGAAGGTAAATAGGAAAATGCACAGGCTAAAGTGATAGTCTCGTTCTTTAAAAGCCAGTCGCTATGTGAAACAATTGAAATTCCAGTATCTTTTCTTGTCAGCAGAAAACGAACGAGAAATGAGAAGAAAGTTTTCTCCCCATTTGAGAAAAGTTTAAGTACCTTAAAATTTATACCAATAATCCGGAATATCTCGAAAATAGATGACTCTACAAAAAATTTGTATATGACATGGATTCTGTATTTTAATGAGATCTACATTTTTTTCTTATTCCTAAATGACATAGATGTCTTTAGCATTATCAACATATCAGAACAACAAAAGCCTTACTTCAAACTTAGGGTATACTATATATTTATTTCTGGAAATAAGACAAATAGCAAGTGGAATATTAGTAGGAGTTAAAAGTACCTTAACATCAGACTTCAACATAATTAAAGAAATGGAAGTAAAGGATAAAAATGGAATAGCTAAAGTTGATTTATGGAAAAATAATGAACACTATACAGTATATAACCTGTATAACCTCCCAAAAAATATACCTAATCTGATTCATTTAAACATAAAGCAGAAAAGAATAATTGTTGGTGACTTCAATGGACATTCAGAATTATGGGGATACTCCAAAACTGATAGCAGTGGAAAAAGTATTGAAGAAGTTTTAAACACAAATGCAGTAGAATTAATATTTAATGACATGCCAACATATCTTCATCACACAGGAACTACTACAAATCCTGATTTAGCATTTGTGTCTTCTGACATTGCTGAAGAAACAAATAGAGAAGTCAGTGATGATTTTGGTACAAGTCATAGAGCTGTGATTTTAAACATTCATATTTCATCATATCAAACTAAACCCCAAATTGTAAAAATTACTTGGAATTTTAAAAAAGGAAACTGGAAAGAATACACAGAAATGCAAGAAAATATATTACCAAATAAAATAACTATAATAGAATTAGCAAATCACTTAAACAAAAGACTTTGCAAAATTTTAATAAATACAACTCAGAAGTACATCCCTAAAGGCAGAATAAAAGTGTATAAACCTTTCTGAAATAAAGAATTATATTTATTAAAGAAAGATCATGATGAAACGAGAAAAAAAGCAGAAATTTCTCAAGATAAAGAAAACCTGATAAACTGGAAGAAGAAATGTGTAATTTAAAAAAAAAAAATATGAATCAAAAAGAAAAATCTATAATAACTTTGCAGAACGGCTTGATTATAGAAAAGATGGAATAAGGTATATAAGGTATATTTCAGGATTACACATAAAGGATAAGAAACAACCCATTATTCACAACAATAAAAAAATTACAGATGATTACAGGATCAGTTTTTAATACTCAATATACAGCATCAAAAGTTTCTAGTATATATATATATATATAAACAAAACAAAAAATAATTAAATCAAATATAAAAGCTCTAAATCATACTGAAAAATCTTTGTCAAAATCACCCGAAGATATCTTCTGTAAGGTTTTCAATTTAACAGAATTCAATGCAGCTCGTAAACATCTTAAAGCAAGGAAAACACCTGGGCCAGATAAAATTCACTCTAAGTTTCCACATCTTGGCCCCAGAGCTAAAGAATACTTATTAAATTTCTATAATCATGTTTGGAAATTTTTTGTTCCCATAGACTGAAAAAAAGTGATATCATTCCAATTCTAAAAACCAGGAAAAATGCTGCAGAAACTATAAACTATAGACCCATATCACTAACCAGTCACATAGCAAAAGTCATGGAATGAATGAAATTAGCAAGGCTTAACTGGTACCCAGAATCCAATAATCTCCTCTCCTCTCATCTCAGGCTGACTTTAGAAAAAATTATTCTACAAGCCAAGAGATAAAAGAAGCATTTAATAAAAAACATCATACACTTGCTATATTCGTAGACTTTAAATCAGCGTATGATTCGATTTGGAGATGAAACCACAAAACATTGGAATAAAAAGTAACATGCTACGCTGGATCTCTGAATTTTTAACACAAAGATTCTGTGTCACATCCTATGGTACAACATCCAAATTTAAACAAGCACATTTAGACTCCCTTCAAGGAGCTGTTCTTAGTACCACTCTTTTCAACATATATATATATATATATATATATATATATATATATATATATATATATATATATATATATATATATATATATAAAGGATCTGCCTAACACCATTCAAAATACTGGCATGAAAACCACCCTATTTGCAGATGATTTAGTTACGTGTCACTCCCACAAAACACAAAATGACAGCTCAATCATCTCTAGAAAATTTGAAAAAATGGTGCTAAACAAATCTCATGACTGTAAATACAGAGACAACTAAGTATCAATTATTCTCACTAGCCAGAAAACAATTTGAATTAAATTTAAAATATGATAATACAATTTTAGAAAGAACAGACAAAGAAAAATATCTTGGAGTAGTTTTTGATAGCAAACTAACCTAGAAAAACCATGTAGATCATGTATGTGAAAGGGCTACAAAAAGATTCAAACTACTGAAAAGATTAGCAGGCTGTAAATGGGGCAGTTCTCGGGAAATATTAAATACAATTTACAATACTTATATCAAACCTGTAATAAAATACTGCGGAGAAGTACTAATAACATCATCAAATAATAAAGAAAAACTAGAATGCACACAAAATCAAGCACTTAGATTAATAACTGGGGCAATTAAAACAACCCCAATAGAAGCGCTGCAGACTGCTACTTCTAACCAATCACTAAATTTAGAACTTGAAGCTCAAGTTATTCTACAATATAAAAAAATGGTAAGATCTCCAAATTTCAATAAATGGATTAATAGTTCAAATGTATATAATTTAAAAAACACAATCCTGATTCATACACGAAGTCAATAAATTAAAAAAAAAGTTAGAAATACCAACTCAAAAAGAAAATCTCATCACTTGCATCAACCCTACTGAGACTGTTACATCTAAAATATGAACTCAACCAAAAAAATGTTAGTCCTGTGATGGCTAAAGCCCATACATTAGATATCTTAAATCTAAATTATCCAACTCACAAATGGACACGTGTATACACAGATGGTTCCCTCTCATACCAATGATGGGGCTGAAGCAGGTGGCGTATGCCAGTTATTTTCCTTTTATAGAAATGTTGGAAAAAATACCACAAATCTTGATGGAGAAATAACAGCTGTTTATATAACACTGCACAATTTACGAGGGTTGGTGCAAAAGTCATGGCAACTATTTATTTTCTTGAAGATACCACTCCGGTAGGAAAATGTGACATATATTGATGAAAGGACAAGGTGTTAACCACATGTGTGGACAATGATAGCACTGAATATTGCAACACACTAATTTATTACAGTAGTATTGCCCTATATACTACTGCAATAAATTAGTGTGTTGCAATATGGCCTTCATGGTGCAAAAGAATGACAACACAGTACACATACAATTGACATGACAAACCTGGGCCTAAGGACCCTCAAAGTAGTCCCCTGCTATTATCACCACATGCTGCCAACAATGTGGGAGGTGCTGAATACCATCTGCCGCAGCATTTGCCGCACCTTGTGTGCATCGGGTCATCTGTTGGCGCACAACATTAGCAATGTCCTCTCGTGTTGTAGTCCCTTAATCTTTTGGATGAGATCAAAGTCACAGGGCGAAATGTTGGGAGAGTATGGTGGGTTCTCCAATTCTTCTCATCCCCAAAGTTGCAGTAGCTGCCCTACACACTCAGCTTTATGTGGTTTTGCATCGTCGTGCAGGATTATTGCACTGTCCACAAGATCCGGACGTTTCTCCCAAACACTACATCTCACCTGTCGCACCAGGAAGTCCTCTGTAGTACTGTGCAATCACTGTTCTGCCATGTGAAACAAAGTGGCAAACAATGACACCCCAGACATCATACGCAACAATCACCATCAAATTGACTGGGGAAGGATTCTGATAGAACGTCTGCCTTCTTGGTGATCTGGCATTTCGCCACTCTGCGGACTGACGTTTCAGTTCTGGTTCGTATGCCCTGGCCCAAAATTCATCGATGTCAATTATTTGTGACAAGAATTGATTGCCGTACTGATGCCAGCGTGCAAGGTAGTCAAAGTATATTGCATAGTGCACCCCCCTTTGAACTTACATCAGTGCATGCGGTACCCACCGCAATGCGATTTTGCATAGTTGCAGCATGGACGGTGCATTTCTTGATGCCACTTGCCCTCTCTAACTCCAGTAGCGACCACCATCTGTATTCATCCAGGAGCTGCTTGATGACAGCATGTGCCACATCGGTCCGCACACTGACAGGTCGTCCCGAACATTGTTCATCACTGGTTGACACATGTCCTTGCTGAAACTTTTCTACCCACCGTGCTACTGTACTGAATGGTGGGGTATTATTGCCAAGGGCTTCCACTAATTCACTGTGACATTCCATTGCATTTCCCCCTTGGAGAATGGCTATTTTAATGTAAGTGCACTGCTCAACACAGGTTACTTCCATCTCGCATGACACTCACCAACTGACTGATTTCACAACCCTTACTGGCTGCTATACAAGCAATAGTAAGATTCCCTAAAATGGAAAAAATTAAAGAAATGCAAAATGTGATTTGTCTAATTAATAAACTGGGGAAAAAAGTTCATCTGATAATTGGACATGATTGTCTCAACAATCATCTCAAACAAAGGATTGGCCCTTCAACCTCACCAAACTACTTACTGTGTACCAAAGAAGAAATTATGAATATGGAACACCTAGAATCATGGCAAGCCTTGAAGATGTATCCTAACATTGATGCCAAATGCTGGGAAGCTAGAAGGAGAGTGACTTCATTGTCAATTCCTGTGCATTGATCACATACACACATTATTTGTATAGCACGTTTTTGTCTATTTCTTATGGTTTGCCAATTACACAAAAGTCATTCAGAAGTCTTCAGAGGCTATTCCCAGAAAATTCAAGATATACACTTCATTTGTCATAAAAATATCTTAAACACGGCATGTTGCCATGGTAGCTCATTAGTAGAGCAATTGGCTATAGACCGGGATATCTGTGATTCAAATCCCAGCTATGGCATTGAATTTTTCAGTCTGACTCTACCTATCCAACTCCTATCCTATACACAGTTTCTGTGAGAAAACAATTTTCCATAATAGTTGGCTATACTATGAATCCTGGGACTTAACAGTACTTGCAACATTGTAAGTCGCCATTGGGGTTGTCATCTCAAAATAATTTGAGATCACCTTGTGGTTTACTGGGAAACATGCGAGTCAGTTGAGGAATTCAATGCTATGCCAGCATGTTGCTATGGTAGCTCAGTGGTAGAGCAACCGGCTAGAGACCGGGATATCCATGGTTCAAATCCCGGCTATGGCATTGAATTTTGCAGTCTGACTGTACCTATCCAGCTCCTGTCCTACAGATTGTTTCTGTTAGAAAACAATTAAAATTATCATAGGGTATTTTAATTAAAATTGTTAGAGCCATTTTTGAGAAATCAAAATTTATTAAAAATGTTCCATGTAAATTGTAGTTGGGCATGGGGGAATTTTCTTGAAAAAATCTTTGTGTTGTATCCTTTGAAGATACTCAAATTAAATACCAAGTATGGTATTTTACTGACTTTTCATATTTGAGCTATGCTGCACACATACACACACACACACACACACACAGGTATGCACGCACACTGAGTTTCTAACAATGCTTTTTTTTTTTTTTTTTTAAATCAGGGAGTTTCAAAACATGTATTTATGATGAAATCTCAGTGTAAAATTTTTGGGTACATTACAATAGCTTCTCTATGCACTATATACATAGTACGTATAGAGAAAGAAAAAGGTAATCACTGTGTGTAATATATTAGCATTATAATAAAATAATAAAAATTATCAACTTAATTCCATGGACTTCAGTTCAGTAAAACCAACATGCTTGCCCTATTGTGAAACTCAGAACTTAAATCAAAGTGTAAACCTTGCATTCAAGAATGCCCAATAATGGAGGTGAGGTTTTAAAAGAAATATACATACATGCACTTTGGTCCTCCAATCATACCTATATGGCCAGCCTTCACACACCATAACTTACACCTCACAGTTATTTGGATACATGATAGCTGCAGTGTTATCTGAGCTTATAATTTTATAATGCTGCATAATGGTAAGAGGGATTTCTTATTTTTACCTTCTCTAGTCCTGTAAGTACATAGTGGATAGAGAAGGTATTGTATTCCACTGTCGAGATTTCACCAAAAGTAAGTTTTGGGGTCCCCTGAGTTTGAACAAAGCATTTTTAGACAAAGGTGTGTGTGTGTCATAACTCGGAAACAAAAAGACTGTTAAATACCAAACTTGGTATTTAGGTTTGGTATCTTCTAATGATGCGACTTGAAGATTTTTAAGGAAATCCCACCACAAACTACCCTTTACATGGAAAAAATTTCGAAAATGTTGATTTTATCAAAAATGACGCAACGATTTTGGTTAAAATACCATATATTAAAGATATTTACATCCCAAATAAGATGTATATCTTGAATTTTTTGGGAATAGCATTTGAAGATCTCTTTATTCTAGATGAACTTTGCCAAATGTTGCTAAACTATAAGAGATAGACAAAAATTTAACTGTACAAAAAAAATGTAGATCTTGTCAAAACACACAATTTGTGTCCTTTAAATTTTGTTGTGGAGGTAACCGTTTTCAAGATATTATTTATTTATTGATATATTTGTTTCAATTGTAAAATAGTTACACTTTTCTCAGTCAGGAAATGTCTGTTTTTCTTTTGTTCTACCCCTGGCCAAGTAAAGAAGCAATTTGCAATGACAATCGCATAAGGATAGTGTTTAAAACATTTGAACTATCGATTGACTTAGTGTATTCCCTTAGTTGTCTTCTAATTATAACTAAGTAATAACATTCCACTAATGTTTATCTTGATTAGCATATTAGCATGGTGTAGAAAGAAGAATAATCTATTGTAAGAAATTTGTTTGTAGAAGAGCTAGAGAAAGTCATGTGAGTGTAACACATCAGATTTTTACATAATAAATGTGTGCATTAAATTGAAACCCATTAGCATTCAACCACACCATCACACTGATTGCTTTAGTTGGGCCCTCCCTCTCTTTTTCCAAAGCTTCTCTTGAATGCAGAATATACATTTTAATTGATTCGATCCTGCTATCCTTGGTTTGATAGGTTAGACACTCCTATTGTGCCTTAGATCGCATGAACATAAATCCAGACTTGGAGGGTTGTGTTATTTAATTGAGCTATCCATTGGTAAAATGAGTCATTTAATCATAAGCAGGATGTCATATGTCCATATCACTAAAAGGGTTAAGGAGGCAAACTGGTATCAACTTGTCATTTTTTGTCAAAAAATCACTTTTGTTTGTTTTTGTTTGCAAAAAATCAAATCTGTCAATCTTATTTTTTATATTTCCAAAGTTTTGTGGCCCTCTGGCATTTCTAACTTAATAAGATACATTGTTTTTAAAAGCCTGAACCCTTCAAATGCCCTTCACATGTAAACTTTAAACTTTCTCCCATTTCATTTTTTCAGCATCTTCTCTTATAATTTGAATGCTAAGGGGTTGAAAGTTGTGCTGGATATTCAATACACTATGTCTAATAAAACTAAACATTGGATTTTAATATATTGCATGGTTCATGAAATAAGCAATAAAGTATTTGACATGAGAGTAAAACATGCAAAAACTTTGTCATCAGTATACTTAATATTTTTTCTTTATCCTGCACAGGAAACAGATATTAAAAACCTGATACTTAGTTTTATTAATCACAGTTTATAGAACATTGAGTTACATATTCAGCCTCATTGCATTAACATTGCAGGAGATTGATAGATTTAGAAAACTCATGTTTTAAGCACAAAAATATTAATAATTAAAAATGTATTAAAGCTACAGATTTGGAACTTCATTGGGTTTATACATAGGTCTTTAATATATGCATATAAATAAGTTCCTACCTTTAAAACCCCTAGAAGTTGAAACCCTTTTGCCCCCCCTCCCTTAACTGTCATCTATTATTTATTAAAGCCTAAGGGACACAAATTGTTCTAGAGGCTGAGGTCCAGCTCAAAATAGTGAGGTGGTTTGGCCTAAAATACTAGGTTAATATTTACAAGTTTATTTTGTGTATATGTGTACATCTATGGAATAGTGTAGAAAGTTATGAACATCTGCTTTCTTACAGTTACCTGCTCCAGTGCGGAATAAAACTTCAGGGAAAAATGCCATGGGAAATAAAGGCTTATTGCCATTTGGTGATACAAGCTATCTATCTGCACTTTCTCTTGGGCAGCAACAGTATGATGAATTGACAATTAGTCCAGTTACAGAATCACCGCTATCTCAAGTGGCTAGAAAAACTGGTCAGAGTGCAGCTGAAGATCTTCTGCAGTCAGTGAGGCAGTTGGGCGAATGCACAATTCAGGCTTATTCAGGGCAGAGTAAAAATATGGGTCAGGCAGAAACTGCTGATTAATCTGTAAGTGTTAAATTCTTTGTAAAGGAGAATCCTACTTCTCACAAATAAAAAACTAATAGTACAGAGAGAGCAGAAATTCATTATAAGAGGGAAATATTTATGCTGCACTGTGATATTTTGCTCTTTCTGTATATACATTTTGTATGAGGGTCCCTATGAAAGTTTTGAGAATTAATACAATAACATTTTAAAAATTTAGATCTGATCATTCTAACTTTTCAAAGCGTTCTCCATTAAATTATGTACAATGTCTCATCCTTTCAAATCATTTTTCAAATGTCTAACCCACTCGTCTTTGGGAGTGCAAATGCATTCTTCTTAAGCAGTTACTGCAGTTTTGGGTGATTCAAATCGTTGGCCTAGAATTTCTTCTTTTATTTTGGGGAATAGAAAAAAAGTCCTATGGGGCCATATCCAGACTACAGGGAGAATGGTACAAGTATTTGACTGCTGACGAAATTGAGTTATAGTCATGGTACAACAAAATTCCATGCAGACCAGTCTTAGAATGCTTCGTTTCCAGTTCTTTGAAGACTTGCAGCAGACTTTTGTGGTACATCTTCTGGCAGTGACAGTCTTTTGTCCCACAAGCAGAATTCTCACGATATGGCCACTAGCTAAGAAGGAAGCACAGATCATTTTCTTTCCTATCCTTCTTGCTTGCCTTATTTTTTGGGGGGATGCTCACTTGCTTTCATCCCCTGTTAAAATGTTAAATATGTTTTTGGATCTTCCCCCTCAAATTTTTTATCTTTGTTTGCACCATTGCACAGTGCCTGTTTGTGCTCATTTCTGTGATTATTGGGGATTCAAAGACTGCAGACCTTCCTGACATGAACATTTTCTTTAAGGAAGTCCTCACTGCTGCCAATTTGATATTCAGGGTTCTTGAATCTGGTAACATCTTCAAGGTTTGTCTTCCTGCAATATGCGCTCTACTTTCACATTTTCATTTGTTGAATCTGGTTATCCTGTGCAATGTTCATCTTCGAGGGAATCTCTACCTCTTCTAAACTCTGCAAATCATCGATAAATGGTTCATTGTAAAGTGCAAAGATCCCTAAATGCAATATGCAGACTTTCAAGGCATTTTCACTCCCCTAAACTGAGTTTAAAGTCATAGAAAACCATAGTGTTGAAATGCTCTTGCTGGAGATGCATCCTGGTGTGTGGCATAGCAACATATACATAGCAGTGCAGATGCTGCACATTGTTGGAGCATGCCCAGACTTGCACTTGTTACTATCTGAACTTCAGTCTAAAACTAAGAAGAACTGTGTTGGCTTTTCAAAAGTCCTTGTTGCTGATTCTCCAAACTTTCAGAGTGACTCTCATATGTGAATAACAAAATAAACACAATTATGTGTTTGTGCAACTGCAGTTCAATGTTCAGAACAGCCCCACATTGTAAAAATGACATTTATGATTTTTTTTTTTTTCTCTCTATTACAGAGTCAACCTGAGTTTGCTGGCTTCACATGTTAGGCTGGGGGTTCCTAACCTTATCTTTTTGATACCCCTTCCTCCTCTCCGGCACTTTTCAATATCTTGAAGGGAAGAACATAAACCAAGCACAACATGCTTAAATAAACACAGTTTTAAAACTTAGTACTAAATCAACCAGTGGAAATAATTCATCAGATCATTTATGAACCAATTTAGTGTTGTGCATGTAAATAGACGAGAGCAATTGAAGGAGTGGGGCATGGAGTCTTCAAGTGATAGCCATACTGTAGGTAAATGCTGGCGGCTGACTGCAGTAGTCAGATCATGCCACTGCTCTCGTCTACTTGCATGGACTATAATTAAGTCACTATGACATGGTTACATTGTCTTGTCTTTACTAGACCTTGTTTATGTTTGATTTGTAGGTCATACCAATCAATGAAAGAACTGAGTGAAATAATGCTCTAATGAGTCTGGGTTCCATAGAACTCAAATTGACCCAACATTTGCCTTCTCAGGATCAGGAAAACTTCAGGAAATTACCTTCACCAGGTAACTTTCCGAAACTGAAATTTCAACTGGAGGTCTGTTGATGTGAGGTAGATATACTACCCCATACTACAGTGGTGGGCTAGTTTTAAATTAGACAATGCTCAACAGAGAACACCCTCAACATGTAGACAATGCTGTCTTGTTTTACCCCCATACTACAGTGGTGGGCTAGTTTTAAATTAGACAATGCTCAACAGAGAACACCCTCAACATCTAGCCAACAACAGTCTTGTTTTAATTCTAGTTCAAAGTTGACAATTCTCCACCACATAAATGAGGCGCCTAGTATCAAATGCCACCAAATGCATTCACCTTATTTTTTTAGGTAATTGCAAAAACCTGCACAGAATAATCCATATGCAAAGTAACTTAGCTTTAATGTTAAAATGTTAAATGAATTATTTAACATAACATTTTACAACATAAGGCACTTCTGGAATATGGTTTTGGAAATATTTCAGAAATAAATTTGAGGAAAATTGGAAGTAGCAATGTTTGGTACCAAAATTGGGATTTAGAGGTTTCTGAAACTGAGTAATTAATGATTTGAAATTATAAGTAACCTTAAAAGGGGCTCTATTATGGTTGTAATATAAAAATAACTTCTTTATATGTCCAGTGGTCTAAAAAGTTAATATTAATACCCAATAACAGACGGGGTCGCTTAGTTATAACTCAATTCAAGACACATTATTGAAAATATGACATGTAAATTTTTAAACTTTTCTTTCATTTTACATTGCATCTGTGTATTTCCTCTTCATGAACTGTGTTCAGTTTCTTCAATCTCACTTCCTAGATTTTCTTGGTTTTCTAAAGCAGAATAAAGCTGAAGCAGCTCATTGTTCCTCCATTCTTCTCCAAAATGTTTTGAGAGTAGTTTTGATACATCACATACCTTGGCAGGTTTCAGAAGAACACACGTGTGCCATGTTTAGATTAGAATAGCTGCATTTAGATACAAAGCTTTACTTGAATGCCAACATTGTTTAGGTTTTTCTTCTTTTTTATATTATTCTTTTTTTGGGTTAAACTTAGAATGCCATTGCCTGGGTTTCTTTAGCACTTTTTCAGCTGCAGATTTCCAATTGTGAACATGAATATTAGTTACTTTGAATACTGTTCCATGTCTTTGGAGAATCTCTTCAGCCTGAAGGATAGTATCTCTCTTTTTCAGGTCTTTTTCAATTAAGCTGAACCCCCGATCTGGTGGCATGAAAGAATGTCCAACCATCATAAATGTTATTAACCCTTTTAGTGCCAATCACTGTCTAATCATGATGCCGTTTTCATACGTTTCAACTCTTTCCATTGGGAAAGTCTGTGTGCTTTCTATGTCATAGCCAGAGAGAAAGGTTTTCTGGAGCGTTTCAGGGACTTATTTTCACTCCAAAGTGCTAAATTAGCTCCAAATTTAATTTTTCTAGCTGGTGTTTTCGTATGTTGGTTGAAAGTCATCTTCCCAAAAGGTTACAAACCGAAGAGAAAATAAGAGCTGCAGTTCACGATGTATTAGAAGGAAGCAAGTGATTTTGAATTTTCAGACCTTGATGAAAGAGTTTCTGACATCAACGTAAGAGAGGAAGATATAAATATTCTAGCTTCATTGATGAAAATGCATCCAATAACAATGGACTTCGTATACATGAATGAATGAATGAATAAGTGTATTTATTAACATAGCAATATCATACATAGAATTTCAACAGTCGCACGGGTCCACAGACCGTACATGCTTTTGTAATACACATTACAAGCAATATTAAAACAACAACTACAACAAAGAATTAGAAGAGTAAACACGAAAATAAAAAGACAAAGGAAATACACAGTCAAAAGCAATATTAAACAACAATAAAATTAAGAGTGAATCCGAAAATAAAGATACAAAGATATTAAAATATAGCAATTTAAATTTACAGCACAGAGTACACCTTCATACATGCACCTTCTTATAATAGATAATTACACTTAAAAGACATATATACACATAATATATACAACCCTAGCACAACAGTGACCTAAGTATGACATAATATGTATGTAGAACATTGTAGTCACTTTTGTTTAGTTGATCTTATCCCCCCCCCCTTCTCTATTGGCAGCCTCCTCAGATCTCAGCTGTCTTGCCTTAAGTATAAATTTACCTAGCCCGTCCGTGTTTTCCGTGCCTGCCAGTAGCGTCCAACATGCTTCTATCCCTACATTCGCAGTGGTAAAAAATCGCGGCAAATATTTTTCCCACCATTCCTCTGTACCCCTACATCTTGCCAAGATGTGAGTCCACGACTCTTCCTCCTCGCAAATGGGACAGATTCTCGTACCATTCTCGTCAGAAATTTTCGTGCTCCTCCATGCTCCTAGTCTAATCCACGCGAGCCCCTCTCTAATGAGTTTGGTACCTGTTTTGATGTATTGCTCCATACCCCAGTCCGATTTCAGCCCAGACTGTACTTCTAATGACACCTTCTCTGTGCATTGTGCAATCATTTGCTGTCTGTCAATATCACAGAGACGTTTCTTAATTTTTCTCCAAATACTTCGCCTGTTTTCCTGGCCCGCCATCCAAATGTCTCCCATCCCAATGGTTTCCAACCCTTTCTTTAATTTTGATGCCCACGTCAAATTACCTTCCATTCGCCACTGTTCACGGTAGCAGACTGCCCTAATTAGAGATTGGTTTCCGTGAACGATTCTCATCCAATATTTAACTGCTCTGATTTTGCACTCTATCGTTTCACTATGTGCCCCGAATTCCCTCATTATTCCGCAGTTTGCCGTACCCCTCCCTACACCCAGAATTCCTTTCAAAAATTGGGTCCTCACTTGATCCAGATTTCCTGTTTGTTCCCACCCCCATATTTCGCTCCGTATGTCATCGTGGATCTAACTGTCGCTCCGTATACAGTTTCCATTAAGGTTATAGAGATATTCGAAATTCTGCAGCGTATCCGGAGAGCTTCCGCCGCTTTCACCCTTGCCTTGTGTTTCGCAATGTCAATGTGTTTTGTCCATTTTCCGTTCATTGTAAATGTGAGTCCTAAGTACACAAAAGATTTAACATTGTCCAGTATCTGTCCTGCATATGTCCAAGTCTCCTCCCTGCTATAAACACAACCCTTTTTGAAAGTCATTGCCTTAGTCTTATTCACATTAACTGTAAGTAGCCATTCATCGCAATAATTCTTAAGTTTGTCCAGTCCTCGTTGCAATCCGTTTACTGTCGTAGAGCACAATACTAAATCGTCTGCGTATAAAAGTGTTGGGATCTGCAAATCCGCTACTACTGGCGCTTGAATATTCTCTGCTATCATTGTATCAGTAATATCATCCACAAAGAGATTAAATAGCAAGGGAGATAAAATACAACCCTGCCTCACTCCCCTATAGCTTCGGCAGCTCTCGGACACTCTGTTTCTGTCGTACTTCACACAGAATTTGACATTTTGATACATTACCTGCAATGCTCTAACCATTTTACTTGATAACCCCTTTCTGCCTAGTTTGTACCATAATGCATTTAAAGTTCCCTTCCCTTTATAAATGGGATGAATAATGCCCTTTTCCCAACAGGTAGGGTAATTCCCCTCAATAAACAATCTGTTACATATCTGGAGCATACTCCTACCAAACTCATTAACATTGGCTGCGGCTTTAAAAACTTCCGGGGGCAGCTCATCCAACCCTGGAGCTTTGCCTTCCTTCAGACTCCTCAGCGCCTGTGCTATTTCTCGTGCTGATATTTCTTCGTCCAGTATTGGGATCTCAAGATTTCCCAAAATTTGCACTTCCTTTATAAAAATTCCTTCCCTTTCACCTTTCCCGAATATTCCCATAAAATGCATTGCCCATTTTCTGGGAGAAATTTCGTTGGGCACCTGACGGTTGCCTCTTAAATGTTTTACTACTTGCCACATCTCAGTGTTATCCCCCCGTGTTAACATATTACTAATTTTCTGAGTAATTTTGTCTTGCCACATAGTTCTCTTTTCCCGTAAGAGCTGTTTATACTCCCTTCGCTTTTTTGTAAACAGTTTCCTAATGTCATCTCCCCCCTCCCTTCTGAATTTTGACAGAGCCTCCTCTGCTTGTTTCTTTACAGCTCTGCATTGCCGGTCATACCAACCATTGAATCGTTTTACCTTACCATGCATTTGGACTTTCATTGTCCCCGCAGCCGTTGCTATTATATGCGTTAGTTCCTCCTCTAAATCTTCTTTCTAATTTATCAACAAATACTTCTTTTTCTATCGGTTTCCATATAAATTTACTAATGAATCTCCCTTCGTCCCCCTGCCCCTCTTCAGGTGCTAGCGCCGCCATGGCCGTCTCTATATTCAGTTCCAGGGCAACCGGACAGTGATGCGACTCGATACGATCCCCCACCCAAAAATTTCTAATTCTGCCAATTAAACCCTGACTTATTAAAATAAAATCTATTACACTACCCCCATTTTCATTTATGAAAGTGAGTTCTCCCTCTCGATCCTCACCGTACTTGCCATTCATTATTTCTAAAGAGAAGGCATCGCAGAAAGCAAGTAATTGTCTGCCCTCCCCATTAATAAAACTATCCTTGCTCTTTCGTTGACCTTCGCAGAATTCCTCCCCCCCCATTGATGACGCCCCGTTAGAGAAATATTCTCCCCTCCTAACCTCGCATTAAAATCTCCTAAGAGAATTAATTCAGTTCCTGGAAACTTTTCCTGTAACTGCACTAACGTTTCGGTTAAGTCACTGAAGAAATTCCTGTTTGCATACTTGGACGTTGCTGGCTGGTTGTATAATCCTATAACTATTATTTGTGCTCCCCCCTGTGCCAAAGATACAGCAATCACCCCTTCCAAACTGAATTCTAATTTAGTTATCTCAGCCTCCAGCTCAGACCTGAATGAAAGTCTCCCTTCCCCTACTAAAACTACGGAAATTAGCAAGTGTTACATTTTCTCCGTTTTTCAACCAAGTTTCTGTTAAACATACAACGTCAAAATCACTAAGGAAATACAAGAAATTCTCGCTACCCAACCTTTTTTTGAAGCCTTCGATGTTCCATGTGACAATCCTCAGAGAAGGGGTTGGGTCCTATTGTTTCCTTGCTGATGGTCTTCCTACAACTTGGCTGACCCTTTGTCGAGCTGTTGTCAGCCTAAGGGCATGGAGGGGCGTTGTTGTTGGCTTTTCCGGCGAAGACTGTCTCACCCTCCTCTCCTCTTTTCCCCTCCCTGTCGACATAACTTGAGGCACCTGATGTTCTGCTGAGGGACCTGCTACCTGCTGGGCTGATGCACTGGCTACCTGCTCTAGCTGCCCTGTCCTGGGTTCGGTTTCCGCACTACTTCTAGGCTGTTCCATGCGCTCCAGCTCCTGTCGGTTCCAGACTCGTCCGTTAATGAAGAGCTTGTCATAGCGCAATACGGCATGACAGCCCTGCCTCCTGGCCTCGAACATGTGTCCCTTTAAGAATTCTCTCTCTTCTCTTACACGCTGGCTAAAGTCCTCACTAATGCTTATTCCCGTTCCCCGTAAATAACGAGCATCTCGAAGGATGGCCACCTTGAGTTTATAATGGGCCAGTTTACACACAATAGGTCGCCTTACATTGCCACGTCGACCTACACGATGGGCTCTCTCCACATCAAACTCGCTGAGTTCGATTCCTATTTGTGAGATGACCCTTTTCACTATTTCCTCCGTCATCTCCCAACTCTCTCCCACTTCTTCCGTCACACCACATAGCACAATATTGTTTCTACAAGATTGGTTCTCTAAATAATCCATTTTCTCTTCCAGAGCATGCATTCGAACTGTCACATTCTCCACAGCATTTTCCAGCGATTTTAGGCTGCACTTTTCAAATCCTATACGCATTTCTTGCCTCAACTGTTCAATGAGATCTCGTACGCTTTCCATTGTCGAACTCTTCCAGGTAGCTACGAGCAAGACACAAAACACGACCGTCCTCTTTCACACTCGGACTGCAACTCACTTCGTATACATGCAAATAATCGGTGTACTTACCAAAATGGATTTACAGAGGTGTAACCAGACAAATACAATGTGAATCAACCATTCAGCTTCGCAACAACACAAGTAATCTATGTTACATTTGTATCTTAATGCTGTATGCCGTTTTCATTAATAGTGGTATCATGAGTGTGTGGTGTGTGTGGGTGTGGGGGTGGGAGTGGGTGGGTGGGTGTGTGAGATGAATTTTTTTCAGGTTACGTGAATTCATTATTTATTTATATTTTAAAAAAATGAAACACCAGACCAAACAGGATGCTGTTTTAGTAAAGAAATACTTATAGTTTTATTTAATTAGCCAGAACTTTCTGTGTAGTAAGCCTTTATATGCCTTATTGATTATTTTGCAATTTTTAATTATATTTTCAAATTTTTCTTTTATTTTTTAATTTTTTAAAAATATTTAAGGAACGTCTCATCCATATAAGGCATATTATACAGTAGATAAAAGGGTTTATTGAAATGAAAAAAAAGATTCAGTTCCCTATGTGATTTGATACTCATTTTGTTACTAATAATTTAAAACCCTGCATTCTCCTCTAAAATTGCCTGACACTTTTCAGACAGCATTTTGCTATTCGAACTCGCACTAAAAGGGTTAATACATGATCTACTTGTTCAGGAGCATCAGTTATGAGCCACTGTCCCAGCATGGTAATTATTATGGTGTTTTTGTTTTGCCCATTACACCCATCCAAAACACTTTACCACTGTTTTCTCTTCAAACTCAGTGTTCATTAGGTGATGGTAGACAAGAAGAAATTATGCTTGCATTTTTTGGAAAGCCACTTTCACACAAAGTGTAACAGGCAGCATTTTCTTTTATCAGTTTACTGGATGAATTTCCTGACGCTGTTGTGAAATTATAACATGAATACTGCCTACTGAAGTAAGTAGACTGATCAGGCAGTCTTGGCAAAAGTTCTTTTTACAGTCAAAAGTTATAAACAAGGCATTGTTATCATCTGCTTTCAGGAGAGAATAAAATCTTTGAGCCTTTGCTTGGTGCACTCTTTTCTGAATTTCCAATTTATTCTTATCATTAGCATTTTTCTCAGATTTTATAAGTTCTTTTACATGCAAACAAGCTGAGCAAGAATCACTTTTAGGAGGTCCAAAACCAAAATTAAAGTTTTTATTGATAACTTCAAGAAAGTTCCCTCTAATTTCAGGATCAACAGAATCATTGTACATCCTGCTTAGTTTTATGATAGTTTGGGGGCGAGATACCTCTTTAAAGTCACCCTATGTCTGTTATAGTGTGACTCAACTACCCTCAAAGTTCCAGCAAATTCAATCATTTTTGCCTGTTTTGCAGCAAAATGTTCCAATAGCTACTAACCCACCACTTTCAAAATACATTCTCAGTACACCTAATACTCTATCCTTTTTAAATTCAGAATGGCTAGAAAAGCTTCATGACATGCACTTGTGAACCAACATGTTTTCGACAATAATGAAGGTATGATAGATTCTTTCCTGAACAACTGTTGTTAACAGGTGGTTGTCTCTTTGTTGGGAGTTTTTTGGCATGGGTAATACTAAAATAGTCTTGTTGAAGTTTATCCTTAGAAGAATAAAATACTGAATAAAATTTCTGAATGTCCAGAAGAGACAGTGAAGCACCTTTATAAACAATTTCCTTCGTATGGTTACTTATCAGCACACCAGGTGGTGAATATCTAGAATAAGAATAGTACCTTTCTGAGAATCTGGGTAATAGCACAAAAACAAATTGAGAGTAAAACCCTGAATATTAATATAATACTTTTATTTGCAGAGCATTGTAACCCTAAAGTATTTTGTAGTGTGATAGATATGTATCCAATAGGAAACTTACAGCACCATAGATTGTTTCTCATGTTTCCATACAAGTTTGTTAGGAATCATCTTCCTAACTTTGTTACCAGGAGACCTTTTTAAAGTAGTACCCACAGTGTTAAAATGTGGCGCAGCAGCAAACACTCCCAAGGCAAACAGTGATGGGCAGACAGGGATTCAGTGCACTTTGAAACTACCAATGTCAATATAGCTATTGGATTTGGAAGATACTGATGCTCATTTAATATGTGTCGAGTTTTACTCTTATATCATATCATCTAATTCCTCAAGGTAAAATCTATCAGAAGCGATGCAGAACTCAATTTGGCCAAAAATTGCATTTGGCAGCTTTTGTTACTAGGTGCCTCAAATATGTGAATGAAAATGCCACAGTAATGGACATGCTCTTCTGCTATTTGAGGGTAAAATGAAAGATAGTATATTCCAAAATCCTCTGGATCTGAAGTTTTAGCATTACCTTTTTGCTTTTGAATCACACGTCAGTTCTATGGCTTGCAAACTTGTGCAGTACAGCAATGGGAATTTGTGACAGTTAATTTATCTTACACATTGGCATGACTGCCTGTGCAGAAGCTGCCAAGAGAAAAGAAACAAGGCCACCATTTTTAATTAGAATTCTTAATTCTTAAGAATTTAAAAATGTGTAGTACAATTTTTTTCAGGTCTGAATACAAAAATTTTTACTAATTATAAATAATCCTCTGTCCTCCTAAGAATGTTTTATGCCCCACTAGGGAGATGTGCCCCCCCAGGTTGGGAACCCGATAGGCTATAAATAAAAGACAAGTTCATAGAAAACAATTATTTTATTACTAAAAGTTTTGTACAATTACGGTAAATTTTCAACATAATCACTGAAATGATTGAGACATTTATCGTACCTTGCACAAGCTTTGCAATACCTGCTTCAAAAAATGTTGCCGCCAATGATTTCAAATGAGCATTGATATTGTTTTGAAGATCTTCGTTGGTTTGAAAGTGCTGCCCTCCTAGCCACGTCTTTGGTTCAGGGAAAAGGTGAAAGTCGCTGGGTGCCAGGTTAGGACTGTATGATGGATGATTGAAAATATCCCATTGAAATTGTTCAAGGAGCCGATGGGTTGTGCCAGCAGTATGTGGACAAGCGTTGTCATGGATCAACACAATTCCTGAAGTCAGCATTCCTCTTTGTTTGTTTTGAATGGCTCTCTACAAACGTAAAGTTTCACAATAAACAGCTGCATTGATAGTGGTTCCAGGCTGCATAAACTCTAAAAGCAACACACCTTTTTGGTCCCAAAACATGGTAGCCATAACCTTTCCGTTGTTGAATGTTTGTTTGAATTTGTTTGGTGAATTTGGATGCATCCATTATTGTGATTGTCATTTTGTTTCCGGTGTGTCATGTTGGATCCAAGTTTCATCTCCAGTAACAATTTATTTCAAACAGTTCTCTCCTTCATTGTGATAACGGTCAAGGAAACTCAAAGCTGATGCCAATTGGTGACTTTTGTAGGCATCTGTCAACATTTTTAGAACTCAACGAGCACAAAGTTTTTTGTAGCCTAAATGTTCAGAAATGATAGAGAGATCTTGAAACTTCCGAAATTTCCATAGACAAAGCAGTTATGGTGAACCTACGATTTTCTCTAACCATTCTGTCAACTCGTTCAACAAGGTCAGCTGTGACGAGAGACTTGCGTCATTGGCCCCCACCATCATGCACGTCATTTTGGCTATCTTTAAACTTTCAGCACCATTCACGCACAACAACATCAGTCATGAAGTTATCACTGTGCACTCGGCTCATTCTCCGATGAATTTCTGCTGCAGTATTCCCTTCTGCTTGCAGAAACCAAATTACACTTCGTAATTCACACTTGGTGGGAGCAACAATGACGGCAGCCATGTGTGGTGCGAGAGTTGTGCAATAGCCTACAGCGCATGTCCGCTTTCTGTCGCTCACAGAGCTTCTATACTAAGCAATCAGAGGTTGAAAAAGAAATGGCCCTCGTATGTAGTCATAAACTCTCATGGCCAGAGTGTAAATTATAACAAAGTATTTTTCGGATTGAGGAACAGTGGTCTGCTGCATTTTTAAGATCCAGATGTAGTTCACAAATGCATGAACATATTCACTGGTAAGATGTTAGGTGAATGTTCAGATGCAACTGACTTTCTGGCTGAAAATATGGCAGTATTTACACCTAGGCTGCTCAAGTGTGATTGGTCCAGCTGAGTAGAAACAATTTTGATAAAACTGAATAAAAACTGGATTCCAATCCTTGAACAGATGAAAGACACAAAACACACTGAAATGATATGAACCAATCATGCACCAATACCATCATCACAACGTACACGAGCAGCCTGGGTAAAAATACTGCTGCATTTTCAGCCATTGAGTCAGTTGTGCCTGAGACCAAGACCACATCACTGCTACATCTCATATAAACATAACTTCTCTCACAGTAAAGGTATATGTAAATTAGTATTTATTGTGAATGTATTAAGTAAGGTTTAGTTTAAGAGTCTGCTTGACATAATAAATATTTGGATGTTTTCTTTGATTTAAAGCATTCGTGATACATAAATGGCAAAACTGTGATCTTGATGGTGTCTGTTCCAATTTTTATATCAAATTTCTAATTTATGCTTACATTGGTTTATTATAAAATATAACCAATTTAATATTCTTCTAACTCAGAGTGCAGCAAATTTGAGGGTTATTGATTAGTACAGCTGTTCAAAATGAAGATTAAAAAATGTCATATATGCCAATACTGCTTAAAATATTTTTAACAAGAACGCTGGTTATAAATAGCAAAATTTATTCACTTAGCTAGCAGGGGAGGAAAAGAAAAGTTAATGAAATGAACTCTAGTCAAATTTTATCAAAATTCTAAGATTTTGCTTTCCATTATCTTTATTTGTTCCCCTATTTGTAGGATTGAATAGCAAAATATGCCACCAAAGGTTAATTTTAGGTATTTTCCTCTGTTTTTGTTTTGTTTTAGGACTTAGACTTTAGAGGGCTGTAGTTGTATTTTTCTTGGGGGGGATCGAGTTGTTGGGATAGAAAATCAAACCTTGAGGAACACTCATCTCCGGTTGTTTTATTGAAATGTACTCTGTATGCACAGAATTAGCAGAAATGGGCAAATTTTGAAATAATTTGTTTACCATACTTCAGCATATTGCATAGTTTAATTAGTTGTGCATAACCTTGGCCTATTATTTAAATTTGAATATCTTTGGATATGAATTTTCATGCTTTTTTTTTTTTTTATTATTTATATATTTATTTTTTTATTGGGCTCACTTGTTTTGCTGTGTCTTTCTTTCATGGCTAGTGAAAATATTTTATTTTTGCCTTAACCATTTTATTATATTTTCCTTTGGTAGAAGAAAACCTGTTGTGAGATGTTAATAGATTATTGGGACACTTTTGTTATTGTATTGGTACTGCTGTTATATTTATGTTACCATGGGTATACTTTCTTACCAGCTGAAAAATTGAATACGACAGCTGGAATTTAAACATGGTATATACCAGTGTGTTGTCACAGAACTGGATGGTTAAAGCAACCCACGGAGAGCAGGACACCTGGTTCTGAGAGTAAAAATAGCAATAGACATTTGTCAAGATATAAAATAATCTTTTTATGCAATTAAAGTAAGCAGGGAATTTCTATTATAGTTTGTTGTTTTTAAAAATGATTTAAATTAATTATGGCAATTATAGACAGTTGAATAAATGAAATGCTTTAAGATTCATCAGTTCCCAAAGCTATCAAGATCCAAAATATAACAAATTAATTGTGAATAATGAAGATTTTCGTAAACAAAATACATGAAGAATGCAATATTATTTTTTTTTAATTCAAGTTAAAATGAATATTTCTGTGTGAAGTATATGTCAAATTAGGTTTCTAATGGTCTGTGGTGTTGCTAAGTTGCTGTTAGAAATTCTGGTTTGCAAAAAAAATATTAATATAGTTGTACCTGAGTTACAATGTTAGACAAAACTGTTGAAACAACATTCATGTGGTAGTACAGTAATCAGCCATTTATATTGATTCATTAACAATTTCATTCTTTTTTTGGAATACCTTCTGCCCTGTGCAGATACTTGTAATTTTTAAAGTTTTTTCTCCGAGTATTAATACAATATACTGTAAAACTCTGTGATTACGCTCCTGATTACACTGCTGTCCCATTCACTACACACTCTCTGTAAAGTCCCTGGATGTTCCATATTGACATTGTATGACTTTTACCCCGTGTAATGCTTCCAAATCCTGCTATTAGCACTTTTTAAATAAATTGCAAAACTTTTAATGTTTTAAAAGTGTGATGATAAAATAGTTTGTGTACTCAGCGGTTGAGGGCTAAAGTGCTTCACATAGAAAAGCCTTATGGTCAGCACTGTCTGTCATATAACAGTAGCTTTTCTTGAAATAAATTTATACTTTGAAAAGGCTTCCTGTCAGTGTATTTTATGTTTTGTTTTTTTTTTTTTTTCAATTCTGTGCAGTGTATAGCAAGTTGTACAGTAGTACAAAATGTCAAATCATAAATGTAATAATTAGTGGTATGAGTACACAGCAATAAAAAATCACACATCTTTTTCTTCATAAGAAATAATCTCTTGTTCTTCATTTTGCATAGTACTCCATCCAAATATTGAGAAATAACATTTATTGTACTGTATTGCTTATTAAATTGTATTAAAATTGCTGTTAGTGGCTAGTAAATCACACCTTGTGTGTAACACTATCCCTGTTATAACACAGTCCCTTGAAGAGTGTAATTACAGGGTTTTACTGTATATTTACATTTTTGCACTGTATTTTATTTTGTTTGTTTCTCATTTGTTTTGTTGTGTTTTTCTTTCACGGCTAAAGTATTTCATTTTAGCTTTTCTTTAGTAATGTATTATTTTATTAGTTTATTATTTGTAGATTATGATGATAATATATATGTGTATATGTATATATATATATATATATATATATATTTTTTTTTTTTTTTTTTTTTTTTTTTTTTTTTTTTTTTTTGAGATATAAAATAACCTTCTTATACAATTAAAGTAAGCAGAGAATTGGCAGATATGGCCATTTCTGTTCTAGTTTGTTATTTTGAAAAATGATTTGTTTATCATACTTCAACATACAGTTGTTTTATTGGTCGCATGTAAATGTGGCCTATTATTTAACTTGAGTATTTAAAAACAAATGGTGCATAATAACTCCACTTTTAAATATATCTGTCATATAAGTGTTGGTCAACCTAATTTGAAAGTAGGAAAAGTAGATATGTATCGTTTACACAGTATCTTACTTCAAACAGAGTTGAAAGGGTTATTTTTGCAATATACATACCTCTCAACCTTTGTTTTCTGAAGTACATGTATTAAACACCGAAACAACTTGTGGATGAAGATAAAGCTGGGCTAGTCATTTCATTGTGCAGAAATGGGTTTTTTTTTTATGAAAAGAGCCAAAATGGGAGAATACATATATGAGGAACATCAAATAAAAATATGGACAGCAAAGGTTTCTAAGAGAGGAAAACCTTAAGATACATTTTAAAGCTCTTTATGCCTAATTCTAATGCAAAATTAGCACTCCTGTTTACAGTAAGGAGCTCAATTTAATGATATTTTTGTAACAAAAATATTGCACAGAATGCATTTTGAACAAATTAAACTGAAAAATACTTGGAGCATAAAAAATTGCAACATAGGCAGGCATATTCTGATTTAAGTTCCTAATCTATTGCATTAAAATGGGGTAAGACTTCAACTTTACTGATACAGGTGTGGCCTTTGCATGGATTCTATAACTTTTATATGCATTAGAGGAATATAAAGAATACATTTATTTACACAGTTAATGTTTCCTTTACATCACTTTTGCTACTTCTCCATTGCTTTGTATATTTTGTTCCTGTATTGTTTATAAAGCAGTAATTGTTGGAGAAGACTGATTGTTGCAATAATAGTCCAGCTGGGTCACTCACTTGAATTTCTAGTTTTATAATGATGGAGGCAACATGCGATTTTGAGTGAGTGATCGAATAGAATTGATTACTACTTCAATAAATACTTGTTATATTTTAATATTGGGTATCTGTTTAATGATTACCAGTTACAAGAACAAGATGCCAGAAGATAGACATAAAATTATATTTTACACGAAAAAAACTATTTAATAAAAATATAATATCAGCACTTAAATAACATTACATTTTATATAAATGAATTGGGAAGTTGTAGCACTACATCACAGATAAACACTTACATGAGCATGTTTCAGGAACAGTAAATCAAGGAGAAGGACATTTCTTTCAAATTGTGTTAGATGCCAATTAATTATCAAGATTCTGTTAATATTCACTACTGTGAATGTGAGTTTTTTTGTTTCAACATAATTATTCTCATACTGTAAGCATTGAATGTAATTACAATGGTATTGACAAAGTTAAGGAGCTTCTTGTTTTACTATGTTGAAGCTATAGTAATTGTCATTTTTGCAGTTATTTATGGTACGACTAACAATTGTAACCAAACCCATGAAGATATTTATAAGTTCATTGAATGGTAAATTACAAATTTAAAAGTTTGTATACTATGCGTGCACCTTTTCTTGGGCACCTGTTTTACATTTTCTGCAGTTTTGTCAACCAAAGAAAGTTTCTTTCCCTGATGCCCTCAGCCTTTATGGTGAATAGGTTCTCTTAATGTACCGCAAACTGGCTGAATTATTGAACAAAACTCAGCACATGTATGTATATATGTGTGAACTCTGGAATTTATGGACAGAATGAAACCTTGGCATTGAAGTGACTAGGTATCAGGGTGTGCAACGTACTCATGTCTCAATGTTGTTGTGCTCTGCTTTCAAAATTACATGAAAACTTCCAAATGAAGACTAGGGAGCTCAGTGACCAAGAAAATGTCATACACAGCATCTATTCCTGCATTCCGCACAGGTAGTCATGCAGTACACAGTAAGCAATTCACAGGAGTATTGAGCAAAATTGCTTAATTCATTGAGCAACCAGTTGGTGACACCTGTTGTTGATAAGTAAAGTAAGCTTGAGATTTGTAAGAGAAACAGCTTTTTAATAATTTATTAAAATTTATTAAAGCCAATTCAAAAGCCCTAATGCTTTTGAATATAATTTAATTGCTTTCACTTTGATCCTGCAACACTGAGCTCCAAGCCTATGCATGCACATGTTTTAGCCAATCATCAAGAACACAACAAATATGTGGGGTGTAACAAAAGTAGTGACAGCATGAACGTGGAGGGAATTATTTGTTTTCACTTTTACTACATGTTAGTCTATGTCTAACCTCTCCTCCAGTAAATTGACTCTATCTGATTCGTAGCACATGCCCTGTGGAGAGTTAGTCTCCTGTTAGTTACCACTCTAGACTGTTGTGTTTCACCATGTTTACAAAGCAGGAACAATGATTTTGGCTGAAAATTCGGTGTTCCTGTGTTTATACAACATGCCACAAAGGTCTTAGGGAGATGGTGTGTGTGGCGAAGTGGATTAGAGCATTCAAAGAGGAGCATGGTCGCATGGAACACATTGTTCAGCCAAGTTGTCAAATGTTAGTGAAGAGGATGTGCAATCTCATTTTGCAGTACTAAAACAGATCAACGGCAGATAGTATGAGATAAGATCTGGAGTTAGGAATATCGCATATGACTGTGTTCTAAAGAATCATCTGAGAATGCGAAAAATTGCATCTAGGTAGGATGCCTGAGATTTGATCGAGGTGCAGTGATGGACCAGATGTGATTCCGCTCAAATTCACTTGGAGGTTAGAGTCATGCCAGAGACGCTTTCTTACAGTCCATTATTGCACTTGATGAGACATAGGCCAATTACATGAACCTCTACTCAAGTATCAGTCGCATCATTATGGGCCACCACACAAAACAGTGGTTTGTCATACCCCTACAATGTGAAATTTATACAGATTTTTGCATACAATTGCTATGGCGTCATGCTAACATATACCATCCCGCAAGTGCAGAGTGTCAATGCACAGTATTTTTGTCACCTGAGACCAGCATTGCAAAAGAAGCAGCCACATTTTGCAGGATAATGCTAGGGCACACATGGCACACCCTGCAGCTGATCTATACAGTCACTGCAAGAGAGAAGTGCTTTTCCATCCATCACATAAATTAAACCCCTGTAATTATAACTTAATCCCAAAGTTGAAAGAACCACTTTGTGGTGTTGGATTCCAGACTGTTACTGAGATTCTACAGGCATTAGAAACATCAACTGAACAGGAACTACTACAGGGATACTACAACTTCCACATCTCTGGTAATGAGTTGTATGTCTGTCTTTATTCACCTTTAGAAATTTAAATACAATTTCATGGCTTCATCAAAATTAGATTTCAATATACAAAAGTCGGATTACATTATACACAAAATTAGATTACAATGCATTACTATATACAAATGAGTAAAACTAATACATCATATATACATTTAACCAAGTAAATTAATAACATATACAGAGTAAGTTAAATACAATTATGGTCATAATAGCACATTAAAGTATAAATTATATATAATTGACAACAAATTGAAATATTAGATAACTATAATAGCAGAAGACTATATGCAAGTCTACAGTTTTACAGTTAACAGTGGTGTCCGAAATATTGGAAAAACTTGTGTTTACGTTAGCAACTCTGCTTTATTAAAAATCTTTTCACATCTCTTCTGAACCTTTTGTTATTAATACATTTTATTTTTTTAGTTATTAAATTGAGCATATGGATGCCTATGTAGAAGAGAGTTTACTTTTTTAGTAGATCTGGAACCTTATAAATGAATATTATTGTTATTTCTTGTATTTTGGTCATGTACCGTGTTATTTATTTGGAAGTATTGTATATTATTATTTATAAAGCATATAGCTTCTAGTATATACAAGCATGGCAATGTTAATATATTATTTTCCTTAAAATAGTTTTTAAAATGAGTCATTCTACTTAAATTGAGGGTACTACAATGAAGAACTAAAAGTTTGACATATATATCACTTGTGTACAAGTAATAACTAAATAGTTGCCACTATTAAAATTGTAACCTAAGTATAACTATCATGACACATGCAAAATGTCTCATATATCTGCAACTTAACACTTTCTGAATCGCTATACTCAGAGTCACAAATGTATTTCCAAATTCATTCAGCACAAAAAAATGGGGGAATCAGTATCAAAATGCATTTCTTTATCGAATGGTTTAAACATGTTTTGCTTTGATATTCCTCATGTGAGTAAAGCTAAACATTGAATGTATCTAGATTTAAACTTTTAGTATTTGTTGAGTATTGTTGGATCTTATCTTCATTTTATCCCACAACCCAGGAAAGTACAATAATTATGTTTTTATCTAAGTGTATGATTTGGTTTTTAACTCCTAGATACTACATTTGATGTTGACAGAATGTTCCCTATGTGTTCCAGTGGTAAAATTTATGTACAGCATATATTCTCAAAATTTTCACTTGAAAATCACTAGTAATTGCAATTTATTGCTTATTATTATGTATATTAATGGCCATTATTATGATTAGAAAGAAAGCTATATTTAATGTATGTTAAATTGCTTTTGAGAAAAAAATTGAAATTTTTGTGAAGATAGCAGATAAATTCTATCATTATTTTATCAGCAATACTCTTTGTAAAAGTTTGTCATTGATAATAGTGTTAATATACATTTGGTACGTTGTCACCTAATAGCATCTCATTCTGTCAACTAAGTAAAGACTAATTCCTACATTGAAATGATGTACAAGCTGACACATCGCTCTGAGCTTCATTTGCATTAGAATCATGTTGCCCAGTCAAAAATGCAGTTGCTGGTCTTGAAAGACCTCCAGTATTATAAGAAAATATGTGTACCATATTACAGCCATATGGGAAATCAAAAATCTTGGGGAGTGAAGGGTGACATTTCAGACATTTTTGGTAAAAATGTGCTTTTTGGGTTTTTTGCGTAGAAAAGATATTAGATATATTAAAGACATGTGCACAATGTTTCAAAGCCCTATAATATCTGCAAGTTACATAAAGTCATTTTTAAGGATCTGCATTATTAACCTTTTCGCGGATATGGACATCATATGACATCAATTTTAAAATGCAGGAGAACCGATATGGACGTCATATGACATCCTATGCATGCATGCATTTAATTTATTTTAATTTTTGTGTTTTGTAATAAATTTGAATAAATTCTAGAATAAATAAAGTCTTACCTTTAAAGGTTTCTTTTTGAATGGTACATCTTAAAACATGGATATATACATAAGGGCACATCTCCACATTCACGGCATATCATGTTTGTCTATTTACGAACTCTTTTTTTTGCGGCACACCAAACACCTTTGAAATGGACAAAACTTTTTACTGTCGGTGGTATCCTTTTAGCAAAGTGTTTTCCTTCAAGTCTGAGGGGTGCAGGGGTTGTAGATTTCTTACCCTCTGTATGAAGAGGCCTCTGAATGTTATAGTGCTCAATTAGGCTACGAACTATTGATATGCAGAAGTCCAGGTTGATCATCATCTTTAGTGGGTTTAGAGTTCTCCAAATTACTAAACAATTGTATATGATCATATCCAGCTGGTGCAAAAATACCTTTTTATACCTTTTAACTTTTTTTTCTAAAGAAGGATATGATTGCAATACCTAATCTACTAGATCCACACCATCCATATGCGTATTGTATTCCTAGATAACATCAGGCTTGAAAATTGACATTTTGGTGTGGGCATCTATTTTTCCAGTGTCAATCATCAAAATCATAGGGCTGCAATTGAACAATACCATAACCACCCTCCTATCTTGCCATGTAATGTAGGTCAAGGGTGCAATCTGATGCACCTGCATTTCTCCTCTCCTTAGAGTCTTTGTATTCACACCCTTCAGCAAACCAATACGATTTGAACGTACTGTTCCAATTGCATAAGGCCATGTATAATTTAAGGGAGCTGTACCAATTATCTAAATATACAGTCCTACCCTGGTCAAGTAAGGGTTCCATCAGGTGCATTACTATGGAGCCAGATAATCCTAAATCTTTGTCTCCAGTGTTATCAGTTCCCTAACCAGTGTAAATGCAGCCATTGTAAAGATTTCCCATTTTACTTTTACAAAGATCAAAACTCTTTAATGCCGAATCTGGCCCTCTTTGTTTTGATGTATTCATTCCAACCTAAGTGGCCCTTCCAAAGCATCAAGCTTTCATCTACAGTGACCTTATCACCAGGCACATAATTTTCTTTGAATTTTCAAATAATATATGCCAAACCCGACCTAACTTTGTGTAGTTTATCATTTACATTTTCTGTTCCGCTGAAATGAAGGAACCGCAAAATGTAAACCTGTTATCTGACATGCATTTCCCAAAAAATGGAGTAGCTAGCATGTCATCTGTAGACCAGTACATGTCTAAAGTTGGTTTACGAATAACACCCATGAGCGTAATTAGACCAATTAGCCTGTAAATCTCATTCAGTGTTACTTCTGTCCACTTCTGAATTCTACTCTTAGGCCCTAAATTGCCTTTAGAAGTCAGGTCTTCCTTCACCTTACTCGCACATGCATTTGTTACTGTAACAACGAGAGACGCTAAGTAAGCAGTAAACATTTTTTTGAAAATTCCAATTGGTTGGCTGTCAGAAGTCAGCTGAGCTCGGGGTTGTACACCAGAGGCTCTGCTCGTGAAGATATGTCCAGTTGTTTTGGAGTCATTTTGACTACCCCATAAGGTGCTTCTTCACAAACACCTGAAGGTAGAGAGTCACTTTCTTCCTCACTGCTACTTTTATCTTCGATGCCCCCCTCAAAATCTGAAAACTCGCCATCGATATCAAAGTCACTGTCATATAGCAAAAAGTCCTCCACATTATCTGAAGTAATTTCTGAAGCCCATACACTGCCTACATGAGCTAATTTGTTAGCTACTTTGCTAGTTGAAGCCATGGCTAGAATTGAGATATAACATTTTCAAATGTGCTTTTCTGATAGCTAAAACAAAAAACTGTGAACCCCATAGCTACACGGCTCTACCACAAATCTCCACTGTGTATTTATTCTAAGGTGTATATAGAAACGCTGACAGAGAGGTTTGATTTCTTTGCAGCTTGGGTGTTCCTCACAAACACACACAATTTTGTCGTAGCAATAAACAGAATGATAAACCCTTGAAGCCGAGAACATTGTGCATAGCTAGCTATACGTATATACATTTGTATGCAAATAACACAAGACTGACTCACAAATTAGGTATGTTTGATGTAAAGAATGACTTTTGCTACAGAGAAAAAATTAGTAGTATTTAAACTTTTATTAATACAGTCTCTCTTTGTTTCTACAATAGATGTTTAGTGCCTTTAATGAGCTTTAAGCCGGTTTTTATTTCATTAAAATATCTTAATAAATACCAAAGATACGAATGTTTATGTACGAAGCATATTTACTTACATTTAACAATTTAAATGCCTTAAAATGTGTATTGGGTATTCATTACCGGCCGTGCAGCGCTCAAATGGACATCACTCAAGCAGTTAAATTTGATATATTGCTTGATGTACAATAATTTTACATCAGGTATAAAAACTCTCAGCTTTTATTTTGTTTCCTTTTTAGCGCACGTTTTTCTTCTGCTTAAAGATCTAAATACTTCACATCAGCGGCAGCTCAGAGGGGGGGGGCAGCTCAGTAAGTCTACATAAAAAATGAACTTTTATGCTAAGAATACCAATCCATGCCAAATAAAAATAAAAATTCAATTACGCATTTACCTTTAATTTAAACTGGAACTCCATACGATGTCCCTTCTTGCAGAATAATAATAATATTGTATGCTCCTAGCAGTTGAAAAGTGACTAGTTAGCTTTATGCTTAAAAGAACTGTCATAATTTTTAATTTTACCTGAAGATGTTTCAAGTCACACACCCTGTCTTTTGTCCATCACTACCACTGAACAACAAACACATGAAACAGAATAGCATGTATTCTTCTTCACATCCATATAGTCAGGAAACTTTTTCGTTGAATGAAATATCAAATTTTTATAGTAAAAGAAACTTTACTCTTACATTGGAGTTGTACTTGAACAATGTTAAGCTCAGGCTTTGGTCGGCCCCTGTTTTTCAGTTTTAAATTTTTTGATAAACTTAGCAAGCTTAACACAACCCTTTTTAGTTGACAAACTTTGATTGTTCGTGCTGAGCGCCAAGCCTGCTACTGTGACTGAATATCAAAGAACTGTAAATCCTGAAATAGCTATATAAGGAGAAACCCCATCCCTTTTCCCACTTCGGGTAAACACATCCTCAGAGTGGTCATTTGTATCTCCAATATGGAGCCAGAACAATTTCAACTGTGGGTACCTTCTATGTACTTAAAATTAACATTTGTTTATACAAATTTGCTCATATGCTGTTAAACATGGGAACAATCGTGCAATCAAGTAATTTACAATAATTAACACAAACCTTATCAACACTCCATATAGTCCATGTCACACGGGCTGATTTTTCTCAGCCCCATGCTGGCCTTATCTGAGGGAGTGAGACAACCTTACAACTATGCCGTTGCCATGGTTACCAATGAAAACAGTCAGGCTCTCAGCTTGGCAGACTGTCATAAAAATTAGTCTTAGAAATAGGAGAAAGACTAGTCGCCCTCCGTGGTGTAATGGTTACCATGCTAGCTTCATATACCCAAGGTTGCGGGTTCAAACCCGGCGGAGGACGGGTGTAAAAATCCTTAGCATGGCTTCCTTCGGAAGGGAAGTAAAGCCGTTAGTCCCGTGTCGTAGATTTACGGCATGTAAAAGAACCTCAAGCCTGATAAGAGAGGCCTCTGAGCAAAATTAAGCGGTCTTTCATGCCCAGTATAGAATGGGATGCTGAGAACCACAGCAGTTAAAGAGCGTCCATAATTAACACGCCATTTCCATTTCTTTAGGAGAAAGACGGAACAGCTTTAAATGTATTTAGTGTACAAAATAATATACCTATATAATGGACATATTAAGACCAAAAAATATCACTTTCAATCTTTAATAGGGTGACACCACCCTTAAGTCCCCCTTCAATAGCCACCACCACTGCTTCACACGCTCCATATGCTTCTAATCAACTCCCTCTTAATTCAAAATCTTCTCGGGCTTCTAGCCAGGTAAAAACTTGGCTTGACACCAACGTTTCGAAGAAGTGCATCTTCCTCGTCTTCTTAGTTCACCCTGAAGACGAGGAAGATGCACTTCTTCGAAACGTTGGTGTCAAGCCAAGTTTTTACCTGGCTAGAAGCCCGAGAAGATTTTGAATTAACACGTCGCCAGGAAAGCTTCAGTTCTTATTTTAACTCTCTCTTATTCCTTAAAATGTATTAACAAACATACAGTAATACACATTCACCTTCCATCTACACCATTCCAAAAAGGCATGTGGAGCAAATGTAAAATCTAATGCCTTAACAGCAAAATGGGTATCACTGGCAATTTGTCATTTTATGGTGCCTTCAATAAATGAAGAAAGCTGTTTAAACCTACACAGTTCTCTCACTCATTATTATCAAGGATATTATGCATGCATTTAGTTATACACACTTAATCTGAATGTTTTTCTATATAAGTGAACTGCTAAGCAATCAGTTCTTCTGCTTCAGTCCTCTGACAGCTTTGCTGGCTGTAACTGATGCTTCATCCCGGGCAACAGAATTACAGTGGTGACGATAATAAGTTCACCATATTGCCAAGCCAAGCAATACAAGGAACAGAAGACTTGAAAGTACTGTTGCATAGTACATTCTTGTGCAAGAATGGCACATTTCATAGAATGAAGTCCACTTGTGACTAGCTTGCTTCTGTGTGACAGTAAGACTGCAGCAGATCTCTTCCAGTTCTCTGGATGATGGAAACTGACAAGACTATCTGTGATTCCTATCACTGAAATTGTTTTGCATTACTAAATGTCACATGGTGGCTGTTGCAGGTGCTGCCGTTTCTATACATTGTATAAAAGTTCTGTAATTTTGCAGATTTTTGTATGACTTTTGCGCTAATCCAAACTTCTTTGTCCATAAAGCCATCATGGTCTGCATAATATAATACTGGCAAATCATTGGTAGATGGCAGCATAAAAGGCAATATTTGTTTGGTTTTTTCCTATAATGGAACAAGGAAAATATTCACTTTGGTTTGTATGCTATTTTTTTTTATAGTGTTTAACACCTGCTTTTATTACTTGTGGCACTGCAGGCGATGACACTGATGATACGTGGAATGAAGATGGAGCACTGGTGGGATTTAATGGGAGGGGAAATCAGAGAACCCAAAGAAAACCTGCCTTTGTGCCACTTCACCACAAATCTCACATGCAGTCATTTGGGATCGAACCTGGGCCATCTATGCGAGAGGTAAGTGGTCTAACCACTAGGCCATGGTGCAGCCCTGGATGCTATTTGCTTTCTCTGTTCAAAAGCACATGATTATTTTACCGTCTCAGTTTATAGTCAATCCTGAAAGCTGCTAGGGTAAAGGAAGGAACCACTTGTAAAGCTGGACACTTCTAAAGAAGCCTGCAAGTCAAATTTTCTTGTACAAATTTGCACACAACCTTAAAAAGCCATTTTTCTAGACTTCAATTTTTACATTTCTACACGTTCAAAATGTAATGCGAACCACAAACTGCAAGCTAGCAAGTTGAAAATTCTACTTCATCTTCCCAAAGCTATCTTTAACAAAACTAGGTACAGGATTTTTTATTAACATTACTTTTTGAAATAAAAAATAAAATATGTTCAGAAATAGTAACAATTTAAAAAAGTTTGCTTTTACAATGGATATAATTTTTTTTTTCTCCCTTTGTAATGAAGATATTAAAAATGTGATTCATATGCTTCTATGGTATTGCCAAAAAAATTTTATTCATTTTATTCAAATACTGTATGACGAGATGGATTTTGAAAAATGCATATATTTTAATCCAAAACCTTTAATAACTCAAAAATTATTTAAGTTAGAGAAATTAAACTAAGCAGAACAATGTACTTCTACACCCCTGAGATGTATACAAAAACTGAAGCCTCTAGCATCAAAATTGTGGAAAACGTTAACTTCAACCATCAGTCCCCTTAAAGACTGCATTTTGAAACATACCTCTGCAACCTAAAATAAAATTACAGTGCAGTCTTCTAAGTAGAAAGAACTCTCTCTGAGAATGAAAGACAGTTGCAACCAGAGAAGTTGCAATATTACACACAATTTTATTTATAATAGTTTTAATTGTAAAGTGCAATCCATTCGACACATTTTTGGTGACTATTCCAGCATAATAAGTTAACTGCCTGTGGAAAAGTCAACACAGAAACTGTGGTGCCAAAATGTGCTGGCAATTTTATTTTTTGTAGATTTTGTTTTTTATTACAAGGTTTAATGTCTTAGGATTAACTGAAATTTGAATTGACTGAAAAGAAGTTTCTGAATTTTTTTTCAGTTATCCTTAATATGATAAGCTAATTTCATATTTGTTGAGTCTTCCTGGCTCAGATGACTATGTGGAAAGAGAATTTTAAATTCTGAACAAAAACATTATACTTTGAAATCAGTAAACCTGTGAATTTGGTAAAGTGTGAAATTGAAATCTGCTGAATTATAGTGCAACTTCTCAATGCTTTTGTGGGCTTATTAGGAATGATTACTAGTTGTTTTACCAATGCAAGGAAAAGTTGCAGAATGTGCAGATGCCTAATTGGCTTTTATAAGTAACTTTCTATCAAAATAAGTAAACATAGTGAAAAATTTTTTACATACATATTTCAGCTTGTCATCTTTTGTGTTGAAATTTGTACACAGAGTACAAAAAAAAAGTTTAATTGATATTAACAAAGCTATTGTCTGCAAGTTGATATCCTCTGGCCTTCAAAATCGAATGGAGGTGATGACTAACCCTGGTTATCAATCTAAAATTCTGGCAAGTCTATTAGTTCTACATCATTTTTTACTTTCTCTACCATGTACATATTAGATAGAGAAAGTAGTGAATTCCACTCACAAAGTGTATACTGAGATTTCACCAGAAATATACGCTTTGAGGACCCCTGAATCCAAAACAAGCATTTTTAGAAAAATTTCTGTGTGTATGTCAGTTTGTGAACAGCATGACTCAAAAAGGAAACATTGGTTAAGTACCAAACTTTGTACTTATTGTAATTATTAATGTAACTACTTCCATTAGCCAGGCTTGTAGGCTGTGGTCTAGAAGGCATAAAAAATACTGACATTTCACCAAGTACTGTGCTTGGCATTCTCAGGGTGTAGTGATCCATGGTATCTTTGATGTGTTCTAGACCACGACCTACCAGCCCGGTAAATGGAAGTAGTTATATTAGTCTAGATGCTGGCTATTCATAGTCTGCTCTGGTGGTGGTTCTTTGAACTTGTACAATGAGTTGCCCTGGGGAATAAAACTTTGTATTTAACCTCAGTATCATTCAAGAATGCAACACTAAGGTTTTCAAAAAAATCCTCCCATTCCACACTACCATTTACATGGAAGATTTTTTGCAATTTTTTATTTTCTCAAAATACTTCCTAAATATTTTCATTTAAATACTTCTATATATATATAGATACTCACACACACGCGCGCATGCACGCGCACACACACACACACACACACACACACACACAGTGGTCCAAAAAATGTATACACTGTTTAACAGTCCATAACTTGCAAACTAATGGGCAGAAACATCTCATTTTTGGTAGTGTAATAGTTTGTAGTTCTGGTGATTGCCACACAAGCGGTGTCTGATGACAGTCGCCAGATACGTAAGCATTCTTTTGTTGTTTACTTGAGTAAACATGGCTGGCGCAAGGCTTACATTCGATGAATGGCAGTCAGTTTTGAAGTAGTACATTAGGTACAAAAACATTAGTGAGGTTCAACACCAGTGGCAAAATGAGTATCAAACAGAGCCACAGTTTAACAATTGCGCGCATTTGAGACAAGTTTGAAGTCGACGGCTGTGTTACAGATGTACAGAAAAAACGATCTGAATGACCTTTAACAACAAGTCCAGTGAAAGGTTTTACTTCCAACAAGATGGTGCACCAGCCCACTATCATAATCATGTCAGGGAGTATCTCAACGAAAATCTACCTGCATGAGGGATAGGCCAAAGAGGTGCTGTAGAATATCCACCACATTCCCCAGACTTAACGCCTCTGGTTTTTTACCTATGGGGAATACTAAAGAATGTCATTTATGGACTAAAGCCATGCACAATGGATAATCTACATGAATGTATCATACATTCGTGTGCTGGTATCCAACTGAACATGTTGCAGTCAGTAATTCGTGCTGCACTTCGGCGGCATCATCTGTGTATGGATGTAAATCGCGACCATTTTGAACACTTACAGTGATATCTGTAAGTGGGACTTTAAACTACACTTTCACAAAAAATGAGATATCTCCGCCAATTAGTTTGCAAGTTATGGACAATTAAACAGTGTATACATTTTTTGGACCACTCTGTATATTTATTAAAGATATTTATACTACAAATAAATGTATATCTTGAATTTTCTAGAAATAGACTTTGAAGCCCTCTTCATTCTGAATTAATTTATTATAACTGGTAAACCATAAGATGTAGACAAAATGTTACTTACACAGAATATTTAGATCTCATTAAAACACACAATTATATTTTTCTCAAATGGGAAGGTATAGCCTAGCTTATTCGCTTCTCTTGCACCTACAAGGAAATAAATGGTAAATCTATTTCCGTTAATGTTTTCTTGATTATCATGTGATAGATAAAAGAATGAGCTTTTGTAAGAATAATTTGTGGTAGAATAGGTAGAGAAAGTCTTCTGAATGGAACATACCAGATTTCTAAACTGAATGTAGCTCAGAATGATGTCAACCACGTATATATTTTCAATGTATTAATTTGCTTCACTGTAGTCCTTCCAATCGTTGCTTTTAAGTAAACACTGTTAGGAAATTTATTTTCTCTAATGACCAGCTTGATGGATGGGTTTCTTCATAGAGACAAATACAGGGTGAGTGACAATATTCATTTAGCATTTTGAAACTTGTGTTATTTTGGAGAAAGCATTTCCATTGTGATAAGATCAGTAATGGCAAGTTTCTGAAAATTATTTCCTTAAAGCCCTTCATCTTAATGTTTGCACACTCACAGCCTTGGTGCAATTTTTTGCATTACAGACATAAGCATAGGTGGTGATACAGTAATTTTTTTCCCCCCCTGTGCTCAGTCTGAGAGCGAAAAATCGTGAAATTTGCATTAGGTTTCATTCACTACGAAACCTAATGCAAAATTAGCTTCCTTCTGAGAATTGTACGTATAAGTAAATAATCCCATGATGGGATTAAAACCTGGGCCTACCAATCCAGCTGCCATTCTCATGTCCACATATGGGAGATGATGGACAGTTGGCTTTGTGGACCATCATGACGCATCCCCCAGCTGGATAGTTGGCTTTGTGATCCATCATGATGCATCCTCCAGTTGGACAGTTGGCTTTGTGGACCATCATGATGCATCCTCCAGCTGGACAGTTTGCTTTGTGGACCAACATTATGCATCCTCCAGCTGGACAATTTACTTTGTGGACCACCATGATGCATCCTCCAGCTGGACAGTTGGCTTTGTGGACCATCATGATGAATCGCCAGCTGGACATTTGGCTTTGTGGACAGCATCATGTATCCCCCAGCTGGACAGTTGACTGTGTGGGACAGCATCATGTGTCCCCCAGCTGTACAGTTGACTGTGTGGACCATCATCATGCATCCTCAGCTGGACAGTTGGCTTTGTAGAACATCATCATGCATCCCCAGGTGGACAGTTGGCTTTGTGGACAGCATCATGTATCCCCCAGCTGGGCATTTGACTGTGTGGAACAGCATCATGTATCCCCCAGCTGGGCATTTGACTGTGTGGCACAGCATCATGTATCCCCCAGCTGGACAGTTGACTGGACCATCATCATGTATCCCCAGCTGGACAGTTGACTGGACCATCATCATGTATCCCCAGCTGGAAGGCATCGTGTATCCCCGAGCTTGACAGTTGACTGTGTGGACCATCATCATGCATCCTCAGCTGGACAGTTGGCTTTGTGGACCATCATCATGCATCCCCAGCTGGAAAGTTGGCTTTGTGGACAGCATCATGTATCCCCCAGCTGGATAGTTGACTGTGTGGGACAGCATCATGTATCCCTCAGCTGGGCATTTGACTGTGTGGGACAGCATCATGTATCCCCCAGCTGGGCATTTGACTGTGTGGCCAGCATTATGTATCCCCCAGCTGGGCATTTGACTGTGTGGCCAGCATCATGTATCCCCCAGCTGGACAGTTGGTTTTGTGGACAGCATCATGTATCCCCCAGCTGCACAGTTGACTGTGTGGGACAGCATCATGTATCCCCCAGCTGGGCATTTGACTGTGTGGGACAGCATCATGTATCCCCCAGCTGGGCATTTGACTGTGTGGCCAGCATCATGTATCCCCCAGCTGGGCATTTGACTGTGTGGCCAGCATCATGTATCTCCCAGCTGGGTATTTGACTGTGTGGGACAGCATCATGTATCCCCCAGCTGGGCATTTGACTGTGTGGCCAGCATCATGTATCCCCCAGCTGGACAGTTGACTGTGTGGGACAGCATCATGTATCCCCCAGCTGGGCATTTGACTGTGTGAGACAGCATGATGTATCCCCCAGCTGGGCATTTGACTGTGTGGCCAGCATCATGTATCCACCAGCTGGGCATTTGACTGTGTGGCCAGCATCATGTATCCCCCAGCTGGACAGTTGGCTTTGTGGACAGCATCATGCATCCCCCAGTTGGACAGTTGACTGTGTGGGACAGCATCATGTGTCCCCCAGCTGGACAGTTGACTGTGTGGACCATCATCATGTATCCCCAGCTGGACAGCATCGTGTATCCCCGAGCTTGACAGTTGACTGTGTGGACCATCATCATGCATCCTCAGCAGGACAGTTGGCTTTGTGGACCATCATCATGCATCCCCAGCTGGACAGTTGGCTTTGTGGGCAGCATCATGTATCCCTCAGCTGGACAAGTTGAGTGTGTGGGACAGCATCATGCATCCCCAGCTGGACAGTTGAGTGTGTGGAATAGCATCATGAGTCCTCCAGCTGGACAGTTGAGTGTGTGGGACAGCATCATATGTCCCCCAGCTGGACAGTTGACTGTGTGAGACAGCATCATGTATCCCCCAGCTAGACAGTTGACTGTGTGGACCATCATGTATCCCCAGCTGTACAGCATCATGTATCCCCCAGTTGACTGTGGACCATCATCATGCATCCCGAGCTGGACAGTTAGTTGGCTTTGTGGACAGCATCATGCATCCCCTGTCTGGGAAGTTGGATTTCTAGGCCAGGACCACTGCCTATCACAGCTTCAAAACCTTCTTCAAGATGCTGACTGAGCAGGTCCTACACCTGGGATTTAAAATCTGCACCTCCATGGTTGGGATCGAAACTGAGCACATTCTGTGGCTGGGAACCGAAGTACCACACACACTAACCTACTGTACAGGATGAGGACTGTAGTTGCTACTAGGTGATCCAAAAATGTCGGAACCAGCTGTGCAGTGCTTTGCCTTTCCATGCCTGTCCTGTCCTGTCCTTGCTCGCCATCTGCTTCATAGCAAGGTGCTGATGAATCCATGCAACATTTTTAAAACTGCTTTTACAGGCTTAACGTACCAATTTATTAAAGGAGATGCTGAAACTGGTCACAGCCATGTCCATACATTTTTAGCATCTCTTTAGGAAACTATCCATCACTCGCCATAGTTCACATTGGGAAATGCTGGCAATTTCCTGGCAGATATTTTGTTTTAATTCTTCCAGGGTGTGTGGGCTTGTCTTGTACACTTTATGCTTTAAGTTATCCCAAAGAAAGAAGTCACAGTCAGGGACCAAGGAGGCCACAAATCTCAACTAATTATTCTGTTTTGAAACAGAACACTTTCAGTTATTCTCATAGACAGATTGGCTGTATCAGCTGTTGCAGAGTCTTGTTGAAATAAGGCTAAGTCATGCTCCATTTCTGTTAATTCTGTAAAAGAAGGGGGTAAAATTGTATTCACATATGTATGGGCATCAACTGTTGACTCAAAAAAATTGGACCTATAACTTTCTCCATTTTTTGTCATGAAAGAGTATTTCATGAACAATATTAGGTTTCTCAGAGCTCCAATAACAATTATTTTGTGTACATATCCATGAAGGTGGAACAAATTCTTAACCGTGAAAAATATTAAATGAGGGTCAATTTTGCCATTGTATACACTATTGAGAGTCCACTCACAAAATATGTTAACACATACAAATCATAAATAAACAAATGCTGTGCAGTAGAAAACAAATGCTGAGCCATAGTGCACTTTGTGACTAAATTTAGAACAAAATAATAAAGCACACTGGTAATAACTCAACCACATGATGTCACCATCAGCTCAATACTGCACTTTCAGAGCAGAGAAAAACAAGTGAGCAGTATGACCTCGTGTACAGCAGCTGTGTGTTACCATGTTTCCGTGTGTGCATTGGAAAAACACAGTGCAGCGGTTTGGATGTACTTGGGTTGCATAATACTAAAGAGTTATGCTCATACTTGTGTCGGAATTGTAGATGAGTGCTGCCCCAACTTTATAAAAATAAGATTAAATCATTTCAAGGTGTACTTTAAATATATGAGTTGGGAAGTTGTAACACTACTCACTTGGACAGTTTCATTATGTGGTGCTTGTATTTCCTTTCCATGTTCCTCTTGGTTCTGCTTACAATCATTCCATGCTATTTGGTTATATTGTGGCCATCTTATCACTAGGAATAGGGTGTTATGTTTTATTGCAAAGTAGTTTTTGTGTAATGTGGTGATTTTGAGGAGCTAAGGTGACGGTATACTTTCTGAAGATATTTTTGAAATTTGTGGTATGCCCAGGGTTGATTAGTCACTTTCCTGTATGTTTGTGGTTTATTTAATATTTGTAATGTTATTTCCTGGGTGTGTTTCTGTCTTTTAAAACCAATAAAGGACTGTCATGGGAGAAAATACATATACTAAAACACACAATGAACTTTGAATTACCGCCACCCAACACTCTTTAGAGATTCATCACACCAATCTGCCGCATCCCCCGAACAGGAACCAGAATGAACAGTGGAAAATATGCTGAAGATTAAAACTGTTCACTGTTCCTGAAGCACGCTCAAGTGTTTATCTGTGATGTGGTGTTACAACTTCCCAACTCATATGTTTAAATTATTTCACTTCACAGTTACAAGCTTCTTAATCTTCAAAATTCCTAATTTCAATCTGTATCTTCAAAACTTATTACATTGGAGTCTGCACAATACAGATATACTTTATGCTATGATAGAAATTGGCAGAGATGAGTGTATTATTGAAACAACATTCCTTCTAGGGAACAATACAGTTGAATTGTTTACCAAATGTGTGTTGGCACGAAGTAATGGGGCAAGCAAACTGATAACAAGGATTAACCATAAAAGTGAAACAACCACATAACTTCATACACTGATGCATTATGTAGTTATAAACAAAAAATATCTTAAATAATGAAAGCTTTCCAACATGTGACACAAGGTTTTTCTCAAAGTGTGAAAAGGTAAGCCTGTACATGTACAAATAGATGAATCATCATGTAAAAAGGTGGTTGTAACTCTGTGTGTGTGTGTGTGTGTGTGTGTGTGTGTGTGTGCGCGCACATCTGCATGCATATATAAGTGTAAGAATTGTCCACCAAGAGTTCACTGTATGAAAACTTAATTATAAATATGTACATATTTCTAACATGGAAAAGTCCAGTATTATAAATGTGAATATAAGTTAAATAATTGTACCCTAGCACAAATGCACACTGAATGTCATGTTTGCACATCAGCATAATTGTTTCAGACTTAGAATAATCTCCCGTCATGTGTTCTTAGATGATCATTATTATTATTATTATTATTATTATTATTATTATTATTATTACTATTATTATTATCATTATTATTATTATCATTATCATCATCATCATAAAATTTTAGCAAGGCTATGGAGAAATAAGAGTATTTTAAAACAAACTAACAAATATAAGACAAGTTACTTAATGCAGCAGTTCCCAACCTTTTACGAACATCTTCTACAACGATCTGAGTTGGGGAACCATTGACTTTTAAATGTACAGTAGACATGTTTAAAATTAAATTCCAAGCAAAAAGTTTAATAACCTTAAATTAACTTAATTCTTAAAGGCTAAAAACTCTTGTTATTGTATTTACAGCTTAAAAGCTACACAGCATGTACGCCTAGTTGCAATAATAAATACAAGTTTTCATTGTAATTGCTCACCTCTTTCTTGGAATTCAGCGAGAAGGTTGTGCCTGCTTTGCATAGTCTAGAGCTTTGAACTCAGGAACCGCAAGCTACACAAAGTCTCAAATAATTTTCAGTTCAAAGTTTGTTCTGTATTTATTTTTTAAATAGGCAAATGGAGAAAATTACTTTTCACACAAATATGTGGATGAAAAGGATAATAAATTTTTGCTTTATTCACTAATACTGTGAAGTCCTTTAAGCTTAACCAAAAACCAATTAATGACAAATATTTGTAACTTTTCTGTGACTGAAAATCACTGGAAATTTCAAGAAAATGCTTTGTATCGTTAAGCTTAATGTGGATTCTAAAATTGTTGATTCTTCGAAGGGATTACAAATCCAATTGTTATTACTGGACATAGCAGGGAAATATTCTATGAAATATTCAGTCGGAATTAAGGATTGAAAATGGGAACAACTGTTACCCGAAACCGGTCCCCAGTAAGTAAAAATAAGTGATGTTTGTGTTACAAAAACCGACTCAAATTCTTTTATTTTTTATTTAATCACATCACTGTCACAAGCTTCTATGCATATTTGCAAGTTTGAATGTAATCCGATTAACAAATCGTTAGAAGCAAACTTTCCCAGAAAACTCAACACGTTGCCACGTGGTGCATAACTAATACCAGGAAAAATGGAGGTAATACGGCAATCTATTATATTAGAGTCGGAATTAAGGGTTGAAAATGGGAACAACTGTTACCCGAAACCGGTCCCCAGTAAGTAAAACTAAGTGATGTTTGTGTTACAAAAACCGACTAAAATTCTTTTATTTTTTATTCTATGAAGGTTTTTCCAAGTCTCTTCAAATGCTCTTTAACCATGTTGTTGACATTTTTGTCCAAAGAGCTTTCCACCAGGAAGTCAAGAATGGTAATCAAAGTGCTCGGTTTGATTCCTATTGAAATACGTTGTCCAATATTAAGTTTTTAAATGAATGATTCAATATGGTCCTGCACAGTATAAACATTTATGTTTGGCCCCTGGAAAGAGAAGTTTAAACTGTTAATTTTTGAGAATATGTTTGCAAAATAAGCTAAAGTCTGAAGCCAGATTTCATGTTCCATGCATACTTTGTGAAATGTGTGGCTGGTGAGAAAAACATAAACTTCGTCTTTAAGCTCATACAGTCTGGAAATAGTTCTACCTCAAGGTAGTGTGTGACAATAAACACTTATGCTTTGTATTTCCCCATTAAGCACTGCAAAGATGCCGGAATATGTAAGGCAAGACTTAATAAAATTGTTTATTTCCGCTGCATCATCCCAGAATAGATTTCAATCCATGGGGTATGTTTTAGAAACAAGAGCTGTCCATGATTGCACCAATGTGTCCAATAAGCATTAGGCACTACCGATTTCACTTTGACAACAAACCAAGCATAACACCTGGTATAGATTTCGCACCATCTGAACAAATGCCTACAGTAGTCCAGTCTATCAAATTTTTCCAAAAGTATTTGTTAGTTAACATAAATATATCTCCTTCAGTTGTTCTCTTTTTTAAGAATCAGCAGCATAGTAGCTTCTCTTTTACAGATTCCCCATTAATATAACAGACAAAAAGTAACAAAATGGATAAATGGGCAACATCAGTCAATTCATCAACTTGAAATGTAGGAGGAGGACTGGCACAAACTCTTTTCAAAATTTCATTTTTGACATAATTGCACATGTCTTTAATCCGGTGGTGATCGTATTGTGAGACAATGGTACCATATTGACTTTTTTTAACAAAAGATTCTCCTAAGCATGCACTGTACTATACTATTTACACATGGCCACATTTAAACTTCAGTTATTGAGGAGGTTTAGCAGTTTTAGAATACTGTTGGTGGGCTGTACACTTGCCAAATGGTGTTTAAAGTAGAGAAGGTTTCAGCAAGAATGTAGACACACAAAACTCATGCCCCCCCCCAATTATCTCATGCTCATACTTCTGGAGTAATGAAAACAGGATTGTGGACACAAAATCCTAGGTCACAATGCTCAAAATCATCTCATGCTCATACTTCTGGAGTGATCAGAACCGGAGTGTAGTCACACAATACTCGATCACCGTGCCCCCAATCATCTCATACTCATACTTCTGGAGTGATAAGAACCGGACTGTGGACACACAATACTCGATCAGCGTGCCCCCAATCATCTCATACTCATACTTCTGGAGTGATGCAAACAGGACTGTGGACACACAATACTAGATCACAATGCCCCCAATCATCTCATACTCATACTTCTGGAGTGACGAGAACAGGACTGTGGACACACAATACTAGGTCACCATGCCCCCAATCATCTCATACTCATACTTCTGGAGGGCTGAGAACAGGACTGTGGACACACAATACTAGATCACCATGCCCCCAATCATTTCATACTCATACTTCTGGAGTGATGAGAACAGGACTGTGGACACACACTACTATGTCACCATGCCCCCAATCATCTCATACTCATACTTCTGGAGTGATGAGAACAGGACTGTGGACACACAATACTAGGTCACCATGCCCCCAATCATCTCATACTCATACTTCTGGAGTGATGAGAACAGGACTGTGGACACACAAAACTAGGTCACCGTGCCCCCAATCATCAAATACTCATACTTCTGGAGTGATGAAAACAGGATTGTGTACACACAATACTAGGTCACCATGCCCCCAATCATCTCATACTCATACTTCTGGAGTGATGAAAACAGGACTGTTGACACACAATACTAGGTCACCATGCCCCCAATCATGTCATACTCAAACTTCTGGAGTGATGAGAACAGGACTGTGGACACACAATACTAGGTCACCATGCCCCCAATCATGTCATACTCATACTTCTGGAGTGATGAAAACAGGACTGTGGACACACAATATTAGATCACCGTGCCCCCAATCATCTCATACTCATACTTCTGGAGTGATGCCAACAGGACTGTGGACACACAATACTAGGTCACCATGCCCCCAATTATATCTTACTCATACTTCTGGAGTGATGTAAACCGGACTGTGGACACACAATATTAGATCACCGTGCCCCCAATCATCTCATACTCATACTTCTGGAGTGATGAGAACAGGACTGTGGACACACAATATTAGATCACCGTGCCCCCAATCATCACCTACTCATACTTCTTGAGTGATGCCAACAGGACGATTGACACACAATATTAGATCACCGTGCCCCCAATCATCTCACCCTCATACTTCTGGAGTGAAGGAAACAGGACTGTGGACACACAATACTAGGTCACCATGCCCCCAATCATCTTATACTCATACTTCTGGAGTGATGAATACAGGATTGTGGACACACAATACTAGGTCACCATGCCCCCAATCAACTCATACTCATACTTCTGGAGTGATGAGAACAGGTCATTGGACACACAATACTAGGTCACCGTGCCCCCAATCATCTCATACTCATACTTCTGGAGTGATGAGAACAAAATAGTGGACACACAATACCAGGTCACCGTGCCCCCAATCATGTCATACTCATACTTCCGGAGTGATGCAAACCGGACTGTGGACACACAATATTAGATCTCCGTTTCCCCAATCATCTCATACTCATACTTCTGGAGTGATGCACACAGGACTGTGGACACACAATACCAGGTCACCATGCCCCCAATTATGTCATACTCATACTTCTGGAGTGATGCAAACCGGACTGTGGACACACAATATTAGATCACCGTGCCCCCAATCATCTCATACTCATACTTCTGGAGTGATGCACACAGGACTGTGGACACACAATATTAGATCACTGTGCCCCCAATCATCTCACCCTCATAGTACTGGAGAGAAGCAAATAGGACTGTGGACACACAATACTAGGTCACCATGCCTGAAATCATCTCATGTCCTACTTCTGGAGTGATGAGAACAGGACTGTGGACACACAATACTAGGTCAGCATGCCCCAATCATCTCATACTTCTGGAGTGATGAGAGCAGGACTGTGGACACACAATACTATATAACCATGCCCCCAATCATCTCATACTCATACTTCTGGAGTGATGAGAACAGGACTGTGGACACACAATACTAGGTCACCATGCCCCCAATCATCTCATACTCATACTTCTGGAGTGATGAGAACACAACTGTGGACACACACTACTAGCTCACCATGCCCCCAATCATCTCATACTCATACTTCTGGAGTGATGAAAACAGGACTGTGGACACCCAATACTAGGTCACCATGCCCCCAATCATCTCATACTCATACTTCTGGAGTGATGAGAACAGGACTGTGGACACACAATACTAGGTCACCATGCCCCCAATCATCTCATACTCATACTTCTGGAGTGATGAGAACACAACTGTGGACACACAATACTAGGTCACCATGCCCCCAATCATCTCATTCTCATACTTCTGGAGTGATGAAAACAGGACTGTGGACACACAATACTAGGTCACCATGCCCCCAATCGTGGTATACTCAAACTTCTGGAGTGATCAGAAGAGGAATGTGAACACACAATACTAGGTCACCATGCCCCCAATCATGTCATACTCATACTTCTGGAGTGATGAGAACAGGACTGTGGACACACAATACTAGGTCACCATGCCCCCAATCATCTCATACTCATACTTCTAAAGTGATGCACACAGGACTGTGGACACACAATATTAGATCACCGTGCCCCCAGTCATCTCATACTCATACTTCTGGAGTGATGAGAACAGTACTGTGGACACACAATACTAGGTCACCATGCCCCCAATCATCTCATACTCATACTTCTAAAGTGATGCACACAGGACTGTGGACACACAATATTAGATCACCGTGCCCCCAATCATCTCACCCTCATACTTCTGGAGTGAAGCAAACAGGTCTGTGGAGACACAATACTAGGTCACCATGCCCCCAATCATCTCATACTCATACTTCTGGAGTGATTACAACAGGACTGTGGACACACAATACTCGATCACCGTGCCCCCAATCATCTCATACTCATACTTCTGGAGTGATGCAAACAGGACTGTGGACACACAATACTACATCACAATGCCTCCAATCATCTCATACTCATACCTCTGGAGTGATGCAAACCGGACTGTGGAAACAGAATATTAGTTCACCGTGCCCCCAATCATCTCATACTCATACTTCTGGAGTGATGCACACAGGACTGTGGACACACAATACTATGTCACCATGCCCCCAATCATGTCATACTCATACTTCTGGAGTGATTAAAAACCGGACTGTGGACACACAATATTAGATCACCGTGCCACCAATCATCTCGTACTCATAATTCTGGAGTGATGGCAACAGGACTGTGGACACACAATACTAGGTCACCGTGCCCCTAAGCATCTCATACTTCTGGAGTGATGAGAACAGGATTGTGGACACAAAATACTAGGTCACCGTGCCCCCAATCATGTCATTTTGATACTTCCGGAGTGATGCAAACCGGACTGTGAACACACAATATTGGATCACCGTGCCCCCAATCATCTCATACTCATACTTCTGGAGAGATGCACACAGGACTGTGGACACACAATACCAGGTCACCATGCCCCCAATCATGTCATACTCATACTTCTGGAGTGATGAGAACAGGATTGTGGACACACAATACCAGGTCACCATGCCCCCAATCATCTCATACTCATACTTCTGGAGTGATGAGAACAGGATTGTGGACACACAATACTAGGTCACCATGCCCCCAATCATGTCATACTCATACTTCCGGAGTGATGCAAGCCGGACTGTGGACACACAATATTAGATCACCGTGCCCCCAATCATCTCATACTCATACTTCTGGAGTGATGCACACAGGACTGTTGACACACAATACTAGTTCACCATGCCCCCAATTATCTCATACTCATACTTCTGTAGTGTTGCAAACCGGACTGTGGACACACAACATTAGATCACCGTGCCCCCAATCATCTCATACTCATACTTCTGGAGTGATGCAAACCAGACTGAGGACACACAATATATGATCACAGTGCCCCCAATCATCTGATACTCATACTTCTGGAGTGATGACAAAAGGACTGTGGACACACAATACTAGGTCACTATGCCCGCAATCATCTCATACTCATACTTTTTGAGTGATGATAACAGGACTGTGGACACACAATACTAGGTGACCATGCCCCCAATCATCTCATACTCATACTTCTGGAGTGATGACAACAGAATTGTGGACACACAATACTAGGTCACCATGCCCCCAATCATCTTATACTCATACTTCTGGAGTGATGAGAACAGGACTATGGACACACAATACTAGGTCACTATGCCCCCAATCATATCATACTCATACTTCTGGAGTGATGACAACAGGACTGTGGATACACAATATTATATAACCGTGCTCCCAGTCATCTCATACTCATACTTCTGGAGTGATGAGAACAGGACTGTGGACACACAATACTAATTCACCGTTCCCCCAATCATCTCATACTCATACTTCTGGACTGTGGCACACAGGACTGTGGACACCCAATATTAGATCACAGTGCCCCCAATCATCTCACCCTCATACTTCTGGAGTCAAGCAAACAGGACTGTGGACACACAATACTAGGTCACCATGCCCCCAATCATGTCATACTCATACTTCTGGAGTGATGCACAGAGTACTGTGGACACATAATATTAGATCACCGTGCCCCCAATCATCTCATACTCATACTTCTGGAGTGATGCACAGAGTACTGTGGACACAGAATATTAGATCACCGTGCCCCCAATCATCTCATACTCATACTTCTGGAGTGATACAAGAGGACTGTGGACACACAATACTAGGTCACTATGCCCGCAATCATCTCATACTCATACTACTGGAGTGATGATAACAGGACTGTGGACACACAATACTAGGTCACCATGCCCCCAATCATCTCATACTCATACTTCTGGAGTGATGCAAACCGGACTGTGAACACACAATATTAGATCACCGTGCCCACAATCATCTCATACTCATACTTCTGTTGTGATGAGAAAAGGACTGTGGACACACAATACTAGGTCACCATGCCCCAATCATTTCATACTCATACTTCTGGAGTGATGACAACAGGACTGTGGACACACAATACTAGGTGACCATGCCCCCAATCATCTCATACTCATACTTCTGGAGTGATGAGAACAGGACTGTGGACACACAATACTATGTCACCATGCCCCCAATCATCTCATACTCATACTTCTGGAGTGATGAGAACAGGACTGTGGACACACAATACTAGGTCACCATGCCCCCAATCATCTCATACTCATACATCTGTAGTGATCAGAACAGGACTGTGGACACACAATACTACGTCACCCTGTCCCCAATCATCTCATACTCATAATTCTGGAGTGATGAGAACAAGGTCCATGGACACACAATAATAGATCCGCATGCCCGCAATCATCTCATACTCATACTTCTGGTGTGATGACAACAGGACTGTGGACACACAATACTAGGTCACCATGACCCCAATCATATCATACTCATACTTCTAATGTGATGAGAACAGGACTCTGGACACACAATACTAGGTCACCATGCCCCCAATCATGTCATCCTCAACCATCTTGTGTGATGCAAACAGGACTGTGGAAACACAATACTAGGTCACCATGCCCCCAATCATCTCATACTCATACTTCTGGAGTGATGCACACAGGACTGTGGACACACAATACTAGGTCACCATGCCCCCAATCATCTCATACTCATACTTCTGGAGTGATGCAAACCGGACTGTGGACTCACAATATTAGATCACCGTGCCTCCAATTATCTCACCCTCATACTTCTGGAGTGAAGCAAACAGGACTGTGGACACACAATACTAGGTAACCATGCCCCCAATCATCTCTTACTCCTACCTCTGGAGTGAAGAGAACAGGACTGTGGACACACAATACTAGGTCACCATGCCCCCAATCATCTCATAGTCATACTTCTGGAGTGATGAGAATCGGACTGTGGACACACAATACTAGGTCACCATGCCCCCAATCATCTCATACTCATTCTTCTGGAGTGATGAGAACAGGACTGTGGACACACAATACTAGGTCACCATGCCCCCAATCATGTCATACTCATACTTCCGGAGTGATGCAAGCCGGACTGTGGACACACAATATTAGATCACCGTGCCCCCAATCATCTCATACTCATACTTCTGGAGTGATGCACACAGGACTGTGGACACACAATACTAGGTCACCATGCCCCCAATCATCTCATACTCATACTTCTGGAGTGATGCAAACCAGACTGTCGACACACAATATAAGATCACAGTGCCCCCAATCATCTGATACTCATACTTCTGGAGTGATGACAAAAGGACTGTGGACACACAATACTAGGTCATTATGCCCGCAATCATCTCATACTCATACTTTTTGAGTGATGACAACAGAATTGTGGACACACAATACTAGGGCACCATGACCCCAATCATCTTATACTCATACTTCTGGAGTGATGAGAACAGGACTATGGACACACAATACCAGGTCACTATGCCCCCAATCATATCATACTCATACTTCTGGAGTGATGACAACAGGACTGTGGACACAAAATACTAGGTCACCATGCCCCCAATCATCTCTTACTCATACTTCTGGAGTGATGCACACAGAACTGTGGATACACAATACTAGGTCACCATGCCCCCAATCATCTCATACTCATACTTCTGGAGTGATGAGAACAGGACTGTGGACACACAATACTAATTCACCGTGCCCCCAATCATCTCATACTCATACTTCTGGAGTGAAGCAAACAGGACTGTGGACACACAATACTAGGTCACCATGCCCCCAATCATCTCATACTCATACATCTGGAGTGATGAATACAGGACTGAAGACACACAATATTAGATCACCGTGCCCCCAATCATCTGATACTCCTACAACTGGAGTGATGACAATAGGACTGTGGACACACAATATTAGATCACCGTGCCCCCAATCATCTCACCCTTATACTTCTGGTGTGAAGCAAACAGGACTGTGGACACACAATACTAGGTCACCGTGCCCCCAATCATCTCATACTCATACTTCTGGAGTGATGCACAGAGTACTGTGGACACAGAATATTAGATCACCGTGCCCCCAATCATCTCATACTCATACTTCTGGAGTGACGCAAACCGGTCTGTGGACACTCAATATTAGATCACCGTGCCCTCAATCATCTCATACTCATACTTCTGGAGTGATACAACAGGACTGTGGACACACAATACTAGGTCACTATGCCCGCAATCATCTCATACTTCTGGAGTGATGATAACAAGACTGTGGACACTCAATACTAGGTCACCATGCCCCCAATCATATCATACTCATACTTCTAATGTGATGAGAACAGGACTGTGGACACACAATACTAGGTCACCATGCCCCCAATCATCTCATACTCATACTTCTGGAGTGATGCAAACCGGACTGTGAACACACAATATTAGATCACCGTGCCCCCAAACATATTATACTCATACGTCTGATGTGATGAGAACAAGGTTCTTGGACACACAATACTAGATCACCGTGCCCCCAAACATCTCATACTCATACTTCTGTTGTGATGAGAACAAGGTCCTTGGACACACAATACTAGATCACCGTGCCCCCAGTCATCTCATACTATACTTCTGTAGTGATGCAAACAGGACTGTGGACACACATTACTTGATCACCTTGCCCCCAATCATATCATACTCATACTTCTGGAGTGATGACAACAGGACTGTGGACACACAATACTGGATCACAATGCCCCCAATCATCTCATACTCATACCCCTGGAGTATAGAAAACAGGATTGTGTACACACAATACTAGGTCACCATGCCCCCAATCATCTCATACTCATACTTCTGGAGAGATGAGAACAGGACTGTGGACACACCATACTAGGTCACCATGCCCCCAATCATGTCATACTCATACTTCCGGAGTGATGCAAACCGGACTGTGGACACACAATATTAGATCACTGTGCCCCCAATCATCTCATACTCATAATTCTGGAGTGATGAGAACAAGGTCCGTGGACACACAATACTAGATCAGCATGCCCGCAATCATCTCATACTCATACTTCTGGTGTGATGACAACAGGACTGTGGACACACAATACTAGGTCACCATGCCCCCAATCATATCATTCTCATACTTCTAATGTGATGAGAACAGGACTGTGGACACACAATACTAGGTCACCATGCCCCCAATCATCTCATACTCATACTTCTGGAGTTATGCAAACCGGACTGTGGACACACAATATTAGATCACTGTGCCCCCAATCATCTCATACTCATACTTCTGTTGTGATGAGAAAAGGACTGTGGACACACAATAATAGGTCACCATGCCCCCAATCATTTCATACTCATACTTCTGGAGTGATGACAACAGGACTGTGGACACACAATACTTGGTCACCATGCCCCCAATCATCTCATACTCATACTTCTGGAGTGATGAGAACATGACTGTGGACACACAATACTAGGTCACCGTGCCCCCAATCATCTCATTCTCATACATCTGGAGTGATGAGAACAGGACTGTGGACACACAATACTAGGTCACCATGCCCCCAATCATCTCATACTCATACATCTGGAGTGATGAGAACAGGACTGTGGACACACAATACTAGGTCACCATGCCCCCAATCATATCATACTCATACTTCTGGAGTGATGAGAACAGGATTGTGGACACACAATACTAGGTTACCATGCCCCCAATCATCTCATACTCATACATCTGGAGTGATGAGAACAGGACTGTGGACACACAATACTAGGTCACCATGCCCCCAATCTTCTCATACTCATACTTCTGGGGTAATGAAAACAGGACTGTTTACACACAATACTCAACGACCTTCCCCCCAATCATCTCATACTCATGCTGCTGTTGTGATGAGAACCGGACTGTGGACACACAATACTAGATCACCGTGCCCCCAATCATATCATACTAATACGTCTGATGTGATGAGAACAAGGTCCTTGGACACACAATACTAGATCACCGTGCCCCCAATCATCTCATACTCATACTTCTGTTGTGATGAGAACAAGGTCCTTGGACACACAATACTAGATCACCGTGCCCCCAGTCATCTCATACTATACTTCAGGAGTGTTGCAAACAGGACTGTGGACACACATTACTCGATCACCTTGCTCCCAATCATCTCATACTCATACTTCTGGAGTGATGACAACAGGATTGTGGACACACAATACTCGATCACCGTGACCCCAATCATCTCATACTCATACTTCTGGAGTGATGCAAACAGGACTGTGGACACACAATACTAGATCACAATGCCCCCAATCATCTCATACTCATACCCCTGGAGTATTGAAAACAGGATTGTGTACACACAATACTAGGTCACCATGCCCCCAATCATCTCATACTCATACTTCTGGAGAGATGAGAACAGGACTGTGGACACACCATACTAGGGCACTATGCCCCCAATCTTGTCATACTCATACTTCTGGAGTGATGACAACAGGACTGTGGAAACACAATACTAGATCACCATGCCCCCAATCATCTCATACTCATACTTCTGGAGTGATGCAAACAGGAATGTGGACACACAATACTAGGTCACCATTCCCCCAATCATCTCATACTCATACTTCTGGAGTGATGAGAACAGGACTGTGGACACACAATACTAGATCACCATGCCCCCAATCATCTCATACTCATACTTCTGGAGTGATGAGAACAGGACTGTGGACACACAAAACTAGGTCACCGTGCCCCCAATCATCTCATACTCATACTTCTGGAGTGATGAGAACAGGACTGTGGACACACAATACTAGATCACCATGCCCCCAATCATCTCATACTCATACTTCTGGAGTGATGAGAACAGGACTGTGGACACACAATACTAGATCACCATGCCCCCAATCATCTCATACTCATACTTCTGGAGTGATGCAAACAGGACTGTGGACACACAATACTAGATCACCGTGCCCCCAATCATCTCATACTCCTACTTCTGGAGTGATGCAAACTGGACTGTGGACACACAATACTAGGTCACCATGCCCCCAGTCATCTCATACGCATACTTCTGGAGTGATGCAAACAGGACTGTGGACACACAATACTAGGTCACCATTCCCCCAATCATCTCATACTCATACTTCTGGAGTGATGAGAACAGGACTGTGGACACACAATACTAGGTCACCATGCCCCCAATCATCTCATACTCATAATTCTGGAGTGATGAGAACAAGGTCCGTGGACACACAATACTAGATCACCATGCCCCCAATCATGTCATACTCATACTTCTGGAGTGATGCAAACCGGACTGTGGACACACAATATTAGATCACCGTGCCCCCAATCATCTCATACTCATACTTCTGGAGTCATGCACACAGGACTGTGGACACACAATACTAGGTCACCATGCCCCCAATCATGTCATACTCATACTTCTGGAGTGATGCTAATTTGACTGTGGACACACAATAATAGATCACCATGCCCCCAATCATCTCATACTCATACTTCTGGAGTGATGCAAACCAGACTGTGGACACACAATATTAGATCACCGTGCCCCCAATTATCTCATACTCATACCTCTGGAGTGATGCAAACCGGACTGTGGAAACACAATATTAGATCACCGTGCCCCCAATCAACTCACCCTCATACTTCTGGAGTGAAGCAAATAGGACTGTGGACACACAATACTAGGTCACCATGCCCCCAAGCATCTCATACTCTTACTTCAGGAGTGATGAGAACAGGACTGTGGACACACAATACTAGGTCACCATGCCCACAAACATCTCATACTTCTGGAGTGATGAGAACAGGACTGTGGACACACAATACTAGGTCACCGTGCCCCCAATCATCTCTTACTCATACTTCTGGAGTGATGAGAACAGGACTATGGACACACAATACTATGTCACCGTGCCCCCAATCATCTCTTACTCATACTTCTGGAGTGATGAGAACAGGACTATGGACACACAATACTATGTCACCGTGCCCCCAATCATCTCATACTCATACTTCTGGAGTGATGAGAACAGGACTATGGACACACAATACTATGTCACCGTGCCCCCAATCATCTCTTACTCATACTTCTGGAGTGATGAGAACAGGACTATGGACACACAATACTATGTCACCATGCCCCCAATCATCTCATACTCATACTTCTGGGGTAATGAAAACAGGACTGCGGACACACAATACTCTACCACCGTGCCCCCAATCATCTTATACTCATACTGCTGTTGTGATGAGAACCGGACTGTGGACACACAATACTAGATCACCGTGCCCTCAATCATCTCATACTCATACTTCTGGAGTGATGAGAACAGGACTGTGGACACACAATACTAGATCACCGTGCCCTCAATCATCTCATACTCATACTTCTGTTGTGATGAGAACAAGGTCCTTGGACACACAATACTAGATCACCGTGCCCCCAATCATCTCATACTCATACTTCTGGAGTGATGCAAACAGGACTGTGGACACACATTACTCGATCACCATTCCCCCAAACATCTCATACTCATAATTCTGGAGTGATGAGAACAAGATCCGTGGACACACAATACTAGATCACCATGCCCCCAATCATGTCATACTCATACTTCTGGAATGATGCAAACCGGACTGTGGACACACAATATTAGATCACCGTGCCCCCAATTATCTCATACTCATACTTCTGGAGTGATGCAAACCGGACTTTGGACACACAATATTAGATATCCGTTCCCCCAATCATCTCATACTCATACTTCTGGAGTGATGCAAACCGGACTGTGGACACACAATAATAGACCACCGTGCCCCCCAATCATCTCATACTCATACTTCTGGAGTGATGCAAACTGGACTGTGGATACACAATATTAGATCACCGTGTCCCCAACCATCTCATTCTCATACTTCTGGAGTGATGCTAACAGGACTGTGGACACACAATACTAGATCACCGTGCCCCCAACCATCTCATTCTCATACTTCTGGAGTGATGCAAACCGGACTATGGACACACAATATTAGATCACCGTGCCCCCAATCATCTCATACTCATACTTCTGGAGTGATGCACGCAGGACTGTGGACACACAATACTAGATCACTGTTCCCCCACTCATCTCATACCCATACTTCTGGAGTGATGCTAACAGGACTGTGGACACACAATACTAGATCACTGTTCCCCCACTCATCTCATACTCATACTTTTGGAGTGATGCTAACAGGACTGTGGACACACAATACTAGATCACTGTTCCCCCAATCATCTCATACTCATACTTCTGGAGTGATGCTAACAGGACTGTGGACACACAATATTAGATCACCATGCCCCCACTCATCTCATACTCATACTTCTGGAGTGATGCTAACAGGACTGTGGACACACAATATTAGATCACTGTTCCCCCACTCATCTCATACTCATACTTCTGGAGTGATGAGAACAGGACTGTGGATACACAATATTAGATCAGCGTGCCCCCAATCATCTCATACTCATACTTCTGGAGTGATGCTAACAGGACTGTGGACACACAATATTAGATCACTGTTCCCCCACTCATCTCATACTCATACTTCTGGAGTGATGAGAACAGGACTGTGGATACACAATATTAGATCAGCGTGCCCCCAATCATCTCATACTCATACTTCTGGAGTGATGCTAACAGGACTGTGGACACACAATACTAGATCACCGTGCCCCCAATCATCTCATACTCATACTTCTGGAGTGATGCTAACAGGACTGTGGACACACAATACTAGGTCACCATGCCCCCAGTCATCTCATACTCATACTTCTGGAGTGATGAGAACAGGACTGTGGATACACAATATTAGATCAGCGTGCCCCCAATCATCTCATACTCATACTTCTGGAGTGATGAAAACAGGACTGTGGACACAGAATACCAGATCTCCAAAGATCACGAGATCACAATCATGTCATCCTTACAGATTTGTGGACACACAATACCAGATCTGAAAGATCATGCCCTCCCCCCCCACCAATCATGTCAAACTCACAGGACTGTGCATACACAGGACTGTTGACACACAATACCAGATCTGAAAGATCACGAGCCCCCCCCCCCAATCATATCATGCTCACAGGACTGTGGACACACAATACCAGATCTGAAGATCACGACCCCCCCCCACCCTCCCAATCATGTGATGCTCACAGGTCTGTGGATACACAATACCAGATCTGAAAGATAACGAGCTCCCCCCCCCCCCCAATCATGTCATGCTCACAGGACTGTGGACACACAACACCAGATCTGAAAGATCACGAGCCCCCCCCCCCCCTCAAACATGTCATGCTCACAGGACTGTGGACACAAAATACCAGATCTGAAAGATCACAAGCCTCCCCCCCCCAATCATGTCATGCTCACAGTACTGTGGACACACAATAGCAGATCTGAAAGATCGCGAGCCCCCCTACCCACCAATTCTATCATGCTCACAGTACTGTGGACACACAATAGCAGATCTGAAAGATTACAAGCTCTCTCCCCCCCACTAAACATGTCATGCTCACAGGACTGTGGATACACAACACCAGATCTGAAAGATAACGAGCTCCCCCCCCCCCAATCATTTCATGCTCACAGGACTGTGGATACACAACACCAGATCTGAAAGATCACGAGCTCCCCCCCCCCAATCATGTAATGCTCACAGGACTGTGGACACACAATACCAGATTTGAAAGATAACGAGATCCCCCCCCCACTAAATATGTCATGCTCACAGGACTGTGGATACACAATACCAGATCTGAAAGTTCACGAGTTCCCCCCCCCCCCCGCCCCAGCCCAATCATGTCATGCATGCTCACAGGACTGTGGACACACAATACCAGATCTGAAAGACCATGAGGTCCCACCCCCACCAATCATGTCATGCTCACAGGACTGTGGACACACAATACCAGATCTGAAAGATAACGAGCTCCCCCCCCCAATCATGTCATGCTCACAGGACTGTGGATACACAACACCAGATCTGAAAGATCACAAGCTCCCCCGCCACCCCAATCATGTTAGGCTCACAAGACCGTGGACACAGAAGACCAGATCTGAAAGCTCATGAGCTCCCCCCGAAACAATCATGTCATGCTCACAGGACTGTGGATACACAATACCAGATCTGAAAGATCACAATTTCCCCCACCCCCCACCCCAATCATGTCATGCTCACAAGACCGTGGACACAGAAGACCAGAGCTTTAAGATCATGGGCTCCCCCCCCACCCCAATCATTTCATGCTCACAGAACTGTGGACACAGAAGACCAGATCTGAAAGATCATGAGCTCCCCCCCAAACAATCATGTCATGCTCACAGGACTGTGGATACACAATACCAGATCTGAAAGTTCACGAGTTCCCCCCCACCCCAGCCCAATCATGTCATGCTCACAGGACTGTGGACACTCAATACCAAAGATCACGACCTCCCTCCCACCAATCATGTCACCAGATCTGAAAGATCACAGTGCAGGGCAGCGTTGCCCCACTCCCCTCAGTCATGTTATTGAAACCATTCAGGACTGTAGAGTGCAACAGAAATGGATTAAATGGAAAGTAAATCCCATGAAGAGCATGTAAGGGATTTGTGTGTTCTAGAGCCAGATGGTGGTGTGTTATTTCTGGTTACTACAATTTTGGTATCTCAAACTAGAAATGCATTTTAGATCACTGTATTTCGCATAGGTTTATTAATATCTAGCACTACTGCTTTTGCAGAAGGTGAGAAAAGTACTGGATTGTACTCCTAACGATAAAGTAGTTCCATTTACCACTAAAATAAAGCATAAGGAGATCTTGGTAATGTAACTGTATAACTTTCTTGTCTATGTCATGTATTTATAAAACTAACTTCATAAATACTTCAGCTAAAATTCAGAAGTAATGGTACAGATTTAAATTATCCTAATGTATTTGGTAATAGGAAACCTAATCTACATATATTAAAATGAATATCTGCTTGATATGTCTTATTTGCTCTTGCTGCTTATAATTTTCAGCATTAATGCAATTATTACATTCTCATTTCATTCATTAAAAGTTTGGAATGAACAAGAGGAGCTTGCAGCCCTCAAAGGAAATAATGTTTTTCTTTTCAAGCATTATTTTGCATTAATATATGACCGTGTTAGCCAAATAATAATAATTAATTTTTCAGTGTCATACAGTGAAGTTTGTAATTACTCTGATCATGTGAGTATATCATTATGCCCAAGTATGCCAAAAAATGATTAAGTGCTATTATCTAAAGCACAGTTTTAAAGGTTTATTTTTTTCTTACTAATGCTCCCTAACAGGCTCAGAAAAGTGAGTTCTTTTATTTTGGTTATTTATAATTTTTTCTGTCCTTTGTCCTTTCCATATATTGAAAGTATTACAACACTTTTGTGTGTGTTCTGCTTTGTAAAGCCTATTCTATAGGTACTCTTACTTTTTGAGGAAGGAATATGTTTTGAAAGTGTTAAAAGAAATCTTAAGATGATACTTTTGCAAGATATTAATTTCTTGCAAAACTAGTGGTTATGTATAAGCTGGTTCATAAATATAAAAGCCATTTAAGCTTTCTACTGAAAAATGTAAGAGAATCTCTAGCTGTAAATATCTTCCACTGTTGTACATTTCTTGTGCCATGAAATTTCTGTGTTATTCAGTTTAAGGGAACCAGAAAGTGTATGTCTAAATGTGTTGTTTTTCTCTTTCTTCAGTTCTATGAACTAGTTATGTTATTTGTTACACTAGAACAATAGTATTTATCATTTTATAATAGAATATTAGGCAGAATTTCAGTTGGTTTCTTTCAACAGAAAACAGTAATAAAAAGGCAAAGAAAGAAAAGCACTGAAGGCTAATAATATCTCATTTCCCATAATGAGGAGTGTTTTTAATTAGTTTGTTAGGAAAGGTACATAATAATGTCGGTATTTATCTCATGTATTTTAGGAGGATACATTCCTTTTCTACATGTGGCCATGAAACTTGACAGTGAGATAGTGCAGTGGCGGCTGGTGAGTAAATGTCTTGTGGGTGGCATGTACTAATGATGATCTGTAAGGACGCAGATTATATAAACATTGCTGGTGTGCCAGAATTTTGATGAAATAACTAGGAGCTTGTGCAATAACCATCCAGTCAGGAGGCTGAACTATCTTATTAATCTGCGAAGACAGTTCAGTGTTTGCATAAGATTGCACATTTGAACAAAATAAATTCCTAATTAGTTGCATTGTCTCTCTGAGCCTGCATCTCGTTGGGTTAATGTGGAGCCAGACTGCATTTTTGTGTTCGAGCAGATCAATTCACTCCAATTGAGGGGTTTGGTGCAAGAACCAGATAAGTCCTAAAACCCACTTTTGGAGTAAATGCAAAATCAAGGTTTAGCATCCTCTAAAGGGGTGTATTCTTAGACATTCCAAAACTTTAATTGTGGTGAATAGATCTGTATGTTTTGTGTGTATTATATATGAATGTGAATAATGAAGTTACTAATGTTTACTTTATAGTTAATAATTAATAATTATGTGTTAATGTGGACTTATCAGGTTTTTGCACCAAACATTTTAATATGACATATAACTTGGTTAAATCATTAATTATAAGTAGAGAAATAAATATAAACAATACTGGATCATTTTTATTAGTCACTCTTAATAACCTTAAGAATATATTTTACAAACAAACCATATGATGTTATTGAAGTACATATTTTTGCAGCTACAAGTTCTGTTTAATTTCTGTTTGTGTACTAATGTAATGGAAAATAGCTATCAAAACACAGTTTATATTTTCAGAAAATCTATTGAACTGAATAGAATTTTTCATAGTATAAAATGCTAAAATGAAATAATAAAATAAATAAAACAGGTAGTGAAGGTTAATTAATACTATTTATTTGAAGCCAATAACTTGTTAGCCACTGTCATCTGAGTCATGCTCACTGGCTTCATTGGTATTACCCTGATAATACTGTTTCTTGTAGAACTCCATGTCTGCTGAGATAGTGTATTTTGTTGCCAGTTTCAACACATCATCATATTTAGCCTTTGTAATAGGCAATGGCCCATTGTACAATAGGTTGTCTGGAAAACCAAGGTCTCCATTGCTTGTTTTTTTTCAGAGGGCTCAACTCTAAAGTAACAGTTGTTTGTTGGTTTTGGCTTACTTTGAAAATGTGTTTGTGCTTGGAACTGTATTGAAATACTTTGTATTTTGAAATTTTTATAGGCTCATTATATCTTGTTTTCATGGTTTTTTGAATAAGGTTTGATCGACAGGAACAACTGTATATAATATAGATGCCATTCTGACAAGTGAATGCCACTCTTCAGGTTTATGCAATCTAGTTATAAGCCTTTTTTTCTTTTCAATTTTGCCAAAGTGTCTATCGCAGAGCAAAAATGAGTGTCCTTGTTCAGGAAAATAATGAGAAATTTTCTGAAATCTATTTGAGTATGTCAGATTGAACAGATATTGCACCAGTACTTTATTTTTATTTTGTGCAGCACAGTTATCTGAGAAAAGCACAAGTTCAGTAGTTTTAGGAGAAACTACATTTTTATGTACCAGTCCAAGCAGGAAACAACTTCATTAGGAGCGTTTTTACCATCACACTCTGTATATGAACATGTGTGCCTTACCACCAGAGCAACAATATATCCAAACTTGCCTGCAACAGAATACATCTGTTGAAGGAAGTATTGGAAGTGGCATGTTCTGCTGAAAATCAAATGCTAAACACTTTGCCCTTTTAGTTTCTGCTCTAAGCCTGTCATAAAATACTTCACTTTTATGCAAGTGCACTTTCTTCTCTGTGTCATGTATTCATTTTTGGTTTGGATTATCAACACAGTCTGCTATTAATTTATTTAAGGAATCACATTTTTCACATGAGTCACTTTTTGGGCTTCCAAAAGAAATGTTGAATTTATTATTAAAACATGTTTAGTAATAATGATATGAAACCCTGGAATTTGTTACTGTTCCATCTGTTTTTAAAGCCCTGTGTACCTCAGGCTCATATTGCTCCAAGTATTGAGGTCAGATGATAAAAAAACCTGTAATGTGAGGTTTGGGCTGGAAATTGCTATATGTGGCATAATACACTCTGAGTGTCATTAGCACTCACCCTGTTGTCTGGAGGTGAACCAATATTCTTTGCCACATACCAAAGACAGTGTTCACCTCGTGCTTTCTTAATTCCATAGAGACTGCAAAAAGCCTTCTTGCATACCACTTACTCCTTGGTTTTGAGCTGAATCTGAAACAAACATATTACTATATATATTTTAATGAAAATACTTCGCGTAAATGATAGGAAATGCTATTGTGTGATTCTATTTAAATTCTACTCAATTTCAGACAAAAATCTGATTTAATTTATACAGGTTAAGCTAATTAGTTGCAAACTAGTTTACAAATAAGTAGGCATACTTTGCATTTATATGAGAAGTTACGAATCCCTCACTCTTCACCTATTCTAGGCCTCCGTCGTTAAACAGGTGTTGGTGTAATGGATGCAGATAAAAATGTATCTTGTGCTTCTTTACTTAAAAGTGCGTTGAGCTTTGTAAGTATTTCCTGCTTTTCATCTGCAACCAAAATATCAATGAACTTTGGCCTACAGTTAATGCAGGTGCTGGAACATCTTTTTTGTTACTTGAGACATATGATTCACCCCTTAATCTTTTCAGTTTGTCAGTATTTGTTTTCCATTTACTGGGATCACGTTTGAATGTTTATCACTATCAGTGCTTGAATTATTAGATGGCATCTTTAAAACACAATAAATTGGCTTAACAGCTGCTACTCTGGTGCTGGGGCAAGAACCAGATAAGTCCAAGACTAGTCTGATTCTTGCTCCAGACCAAGTTGGCAATTAAGCATATCTCATTCATATAAGTTCACACATCTCTGGTTCTTGCTCCAAAAGAAGTGCAATGATATACTATATACCATGAATACTCACTTATTTTGGACCAAAAATGGACTTATTTGGTTTTGCACCAAACCCCTCAATTACATTATTCTTCAAAACTTGCAAATATGCATAGAAGCTTGTGACAGTGATGTGATTAAATAAAAAATAAAAGAATGAGTCGGTTTTTGTAACACAAACATCACTTATTTTTACTTACTGGGGACCGGTTTCAGGTAGCAGTTGTTCCCATTTTCAACCCTTAATTCCGACTCTGTTACAGTAAAAATAAGTGATGTTTGTGTTACAAAAACCGACTCATTCTTTTATTTTTTACATTATTCTTGTTGTTGACATAGATCAACGTCGTTTAACCTGGTTGGTCTTATCCGATGACGAATGAACACTGTAAAATGATGCTCAAATGCTCTCAGGGTCCATGAAGCTTAAAGTTACAGACATTTGCCTTCTCAGGATAAGGGAAACCCTGAAAAAACCTTATCCAGGTAACTCACCGTAAGTGAGATTCCAACTCATGACCTCTTGAATGTGGGGCAGACATGCTACTACCACACTAACAAGGTGAGCAAAGTTAACCTTAACGTATTATGTCTCATGTTCCATCTTTGCTTCGTCTCTCTTAATTCACAGTTAAAAATCCCGCACATATGTTTAATCTACTGACTTTCTACCTGAGTAGCACATTTTTCAGAAGTCAACTGCAGTAAAATATTGTACAGAAAAATAAGTAGGGAAAATATAAATTCAGTGCTTTTGTCCCCAACATGATGCTTTTTAAAGACTTGAGAAGGATGATATTTGAAAACAAACCTTAATGATTTAATAAAGGCTTAACATTGAACAGTGCCCGTCACTAATTTGAGGTCTCGGATTTGATTTCCCTTGAGGGCGAGGGCGTGTAGAATTATCTGCTTTCAGGAAACTGTCCATGCACTTCCCAGATCTGGGTGTTATGTCTTGTAAAGAAATTTGTATGTTATGTTTTAAAATCCATGTATTCATAGATAACTCCAAAATACTGTATATCTAAGGTTAAATCCATTGAATTGCAAGACAGTGAATGAACGGATATACAGCTACTAATAAAAACATTTAATTCAGCATCAAGGATTGCTTCTAACATATCCAAGGGGGTATAAGGTATTGTGGTAAATCTAAACTGGTTGGTTGGTTGCTAATGCTGAGCATTTTGGAGTTCTTCCATGCGCCTTCTTGCTTCCCAGTATCGTAATGCTAGATCAGTTTCTTTCAGGTTTCTGCAGTTCTGAAGATGTAGTATATCCATTATAGTATCGTCTTCTTGACACAATAAACATCTAGGTGTATTGAAAATGTTTATTTTATGTAAATGTGCAGCTAAACAGTCATGTCTTGTATACAAGCGAAAAAGTGCAACAGCTTTCAATTGTGGGTGGTCTGGAATTAAATTTTGTTGGCTTAATAGAATATTCCATTGTTTATTTTCGCTATCTTGAATTAATTTTTCATGCAATTCTTGTTGGATTATTTTCTTAATTACCAATTTTGAAGATTGATATGATAAACATGATTTTGGAATCTGTTGTATCATTGTACCTTTTTTTGCTAATAAATCTGCCATTTCATTACCAAAAATTCCACAATGTGAAGGAATCCATAGCAAAACTATTGTTTTTTGTAGAGATTATAAATGTTTAATACTTTGATGAATTTCAATAATTCTTTTTGTTGTGTATGTGTCTGATGTAATGACTTGTATAGCTGATTTAGAATCGCTAAATATAACTGTTTTATTAAATAAGTTAATGTGGTAGAAAAGGTTTTTTAGTGCAGTATTAATTGCCTCCAGTTCTCCATCAAAGTGAGTTGAATTTTGGCCGAGGGTTATATAAGAACAAAATAATTTACTGTATATTCCAGCACCAGTCTTATTATTAAAATCACTTCCAATTTTAGAGCCATCAGTATAGATATGTACCCACTCAGGTTCTGGGAATCGTATATTAATAGTTTTGAGTGTAAGCTGCTTCAGGCAAATGAGATTTTCTTCCTGTTTCTTGACTGGTTCTATTAAATTTATATTATAGTGGATCTTTAATCTATTGATAGGGTAAGGTGAATGAATTAACTTTTCCATATTGTGTGTTTCTAATGGTATATTGTAATGGTTTTGGAGGTCTTTAACTTTCTGTATGAAACCTTGTTGTGTTTCTAAAATTCTAGGAGTATCTGAGTAGTTTCTCCAGTAGTCTACATTAGGTATTCTTTTCAATCTTTCATATAAGATTAGGCTGCATTGATTTCTGTCTGATTGTAATGATATGCTGTTTGTAAAATTTTGTAAAACTGTTATAGGTGTAGATATCACAGCACCTGTAATAATACGTAATGCTTGGTTTTGAACTTTTTCAATTTTGTCTAAATTTGACTTTTTTGCTGTAATAATGGTTTCACAACCATATTGGAGAATTGGTAACTTGAATCCTAAGAAATACTGGGATGCTTCAGAATAAGCAGATAAAATGATGGTGTGTTGTCTTGGGTCCCTTTCTTAAACAGCATAAGGGTATCTTTAGGTGTTATTATAGTGTCTATGAAGATGATATTACAGGCTGGAGTGAACGATGATGTACATAAAAATATAGAAAATACTTAAATTACTTTTAAAAAAAATGGAGTCGCTTAACTTAAGATGTAATGTAGAAAAAAAACTACTGCAATGAGTATCAGTCTTTTATGGAAAATAGAAACTCAACTCTGGAAAATTTCAGTATAATTGTAAATATTAATTTCTCTTGGGTAGATTATATAGAATATGTGTGTAGCAAGAGCAGTAAATCTGTCTATGTATTAACAATATTTCAATAACTTGAGGTTACTGAAAAAAATTATTATGGAGTAATGTATGCATATCTTATGGTATTGAAATATGGGGCATTTCCTCCAAAACTCTTATAAAACAGCTCTTTATAATGCAAAAGCAATGTTTAATCTAAAACCCACTGATACATGTAAACTTGCATTCATCAGAAATAGCACATTGACACTATATTCACTGTATGTGTATAAAGCAATTATACTTGCAATGTAAAATGGAAGTTAAAAAAACAACAGTACCCATTATAATTATTCTAGACATAATACAGATCACTTTAGAAGGGGCTTGTATGAAAATATCGAGGAAAAAAAATGTAAATATTCAGGGCTTAATTTTATACAATTAAAGAACTAGCTGGATGCTGATTTAAAACAAAATGAAGGATACTTCAATAATAGATGTTTATATAATCTGGATGACTTGTAAATTAATCTTAATTTTGTATATATTGCAGTGTATTTTTTCTGGTTTTTCAGCTAATTTTGGACGATGTCAGACGTTTTTAAACAAATCTATTGACTATTATTATTATTATTATTATTATTACTATTATATCTATTCTGCAGGTAATCACTAAAATTTAAACAAATATCTTGGAAAATTAATGTTATGAAGTTGCACAATTGTGAGCTGTTTACAAAGTTTACAGAGAACTGCCATTTTCTTAAGCACAATTATTGTAATCACTTACTGTTTACAAAATCGATATAAACTTTAAAACACAAAAGTTAACATCTCGGATATGGTTAAAGCTATGAATAAACTCGCATAATATAATTGTGCATTTTACAGAGCTCTACATTTTTCCTACAGTAGGACTTACCTTATTACATAGCTTTCTACATTATACAGTTTAATTACAAGTGAAAAAAAGTTAACATTCCCAGAAATCTTAAGCTATACATTTTGTTTGTGATCTTAACATTTGTAATATATCCTCATGTAATACAAATCATGTGTGCCGTTTTTGGAAAAATATATATATATTTTTTTTTTATGTATAGGTTAGTTGGGGGTATTTATTTGAAAATATTTGCCTTGTACTCTTAGGGGATACCTAACTGAAGTATGAGATTTGGTATCCCTGAGACTTTCAAAAATGTTTATCTGTAAAGAGTAGTTGTGGTTGGGAGGATTTATCTGGAAATCTTCTCACTATATCCTTTAAAAAATATTATTTTCTTTGTCAATATGCTGTCAATTACCAGGATAATATCGTTGCCAGTGTGCCAGAATTTTGTGCCACAGGAGTTTTTCTTCAACGTGCCAGTAAATCTGACATGGGGCTGTCGCTTTTAAGTACACTTACAAACTATCGTTCAGGGCTGGGTTTGAACCCTCGACCTTGAGGCACTACATCCTTATAGGATATCTAACTTAAGTATGAGAATTGGTATTTCCGCAAATTTTAGTTTTGAATTTGCTGTATCTCTCCCTCCAAAAATGCTTTTCCTTTATTCAAGAGCCCCAAAACCTGTATATCTGCCAAAATCTTGACATTAAATTTTTGTACAAATGTAATACTTCCTCTACCTATGGTAGATTCGGATGGGAGCAGAGAAAGCAAAATAGGGTTTATTGAAATGTTGAAAGCCGATATTCTAGTTGTAATCAAAAGTAACTTCCTAACAATTTTGAATCAAGAAATAAACCCGGAGTCAACAAATAAAATTCATTGTTCTTTATTTTTGGAGGTATTTCACTTTGAAAGTATGTTCCTCATAGTCCTGGTTTAGTATTTAATAATAATAATAGTAATAATACCTACTCACTGAAGTTGCAATACAAAATTAGCTTGCACAAATAAAGTAAAACTGCACAAACTTTGTCATGGTGAGATTTGAACTTGCAACAGGTCGCGAGTTCGAATCTCACTTAAGATGAGTTACCCGGATAAGGTTTTTTTTTTCAGGGTTTTACCTTATCCTGGTAGTACAAATGTCTTCTATTTTTAAGCTCCATGGACCCCGAGATCATTTGAGCTCATTTCACTAATTTCATTCATTGTCCAACATGACCAAATCGGGTTAAGAATGTTAACCTCAAAACAAACAAAAAAGTCATGAATGTAAATCATGTTTCCTTCATTGTTTGGTCCTTCATTGTTTGGAATTCCTTATAATAGAGTAGAGTAATAACAGACTCCTGAAAAAGCATGTCACTGAATGTCAGAATCTTGATGACACAATACTCGAGAATTGCACACCTCCATTATGGCTGTTAAGTGTTAATTTAAAAATTAAAAAGTAATGGCACTGAGCATTGTAGAACTATTTGAGAACACATGAAACCCATGCATCCCCCACCCCCTGTGTTTATTTCTTTGGACAAGCATCTTATTTAAACAGATACGTTCCATTAGTAACAGTCGCCATATTATGTTGGTACCAATGGTTAGTTTGACAATGGCAGCAAGGTTTATTGCAAAGTTAGTTTCACCACGCCTAACTACCTCCCTTTTCTGGCCCTTACCTGAACATGCCTATCGCACACCTTAATGGGAGTTGTAATACTGTTGCAGTCGCTCAAAACTGTAACCTGCGGATATTCAGGAAATAAAATTGTAATATAATGTTGAAAATACAATTGGAGGCTGGGAAAATTACTGGGGGTTGTACAAACCAGCATTCATCTATCCATTTTAATTAGAAATACAAATGTTTATACACTTCCTGTTTCCCTTAAGCAGTTGTATGGTTTCAAAATGTCTTGTTTAATATAAGTAATACTCTTGTCACAGATGCAAAGGAGGATGATCACTGGTATAAATACTATGGCAAAATAAAATACCTCTTGGGTTTGAAGGTGGTATGCCATAAACATTTGATACAATGCTTAGAGAGGAGCATTTTGAGGATGTGGGTAACTTCGCTGGCATCCTTCCCTGTTGGATCAGCAAGGGAAGCATTACAGAGTGTGCATTTATGTGTTAGTCACAAAATTCAGAATACTGTAACATTAACATGTTATGTGTGTGTAAGTATGTATGTACCCTCATGCATGTGTGAAAGAAAAATAATACACATCATATAATGTCTATAGAGTTATGTATGTGAGAGAGATGAAAACTATAGATAACTTATTTAGCCCATGTATATATTGTGTGTAGATTATAACCATTCAGTGGCACAAATCAAGGAGTTTTATATAAAAAAACTGAAAAACAGAAATAAAAAAATCAAAACCTTTGTATGTGCTGTAAAATGCAAATTATTGGTTCTACGCTGATGTATTTAAAGCCATAGAACTAATTGCAACTGTGTTATAATTTCTATTTTAGTCACATGTTTTATACAACTACTTATTTTTAGGAAGACTCCCACACTGTAATAATTGTTTGATATGCACTTGTTAGTGCTACTGTGAATGTTCACAATTATAAATTTACCTTTATAAAACAAATAAACATTAATTTGTAATACTTAATGGATTTTTAAATGCTGATCTGTGAAATATAAGTTGATCCTGTAATTTATATTAAAAAAAAGTTAATCAATTCTTCCTGTGAAAAACTGTGGAGCAAGTGGAAGCATATGTACTTTTGTTATCAATACATTGCATTCACATCCTCATCTGGTCAGTTACCTGGTTTAAATATATGGAGGGTTGTTTCCGATCTCAAATAACAAGTTTGACTTTGTTCCTACCTTACAAAAAAAACCAAAGTACTCAACACCAGTTATCCTTTATTTGTTGTCCCTTCATCTGATGAATTGCTCTGCAGAAGGCTCTTGTGTAGTACAGTCATGTCCAGAAGTTCCCACTCCTCTTTACGACCTTTTTCAAAGACCATCTACTATTCGAGGCTGCCCACTTCCTAATGCTCTTTTCAAGAGTCCAAAGGTGCAAAAATCCATCAGAAAGACATTGAGATTTCACTGGGATGTTGCTGAATGGAATAGCATGTAATCTGGTTTCCTGCTCCTTTGCAAGAATGCAAGGGTCAAACCAGAAGTGTGACTGAAAACTTATCTTGGTGTACCCAGACTTTGGTTTTGTTTCTCCCATAGAGCCACGATTTAAATGTGATAAATTGGGGTCAGAACTTCATCCTGAATTTATTTCAGCCTGTTTAGAAACTATGAATTATTAGTTTCACATTGTAATCAGTGATGACCATTTGTCTCTTGGAAAAACTTTCTCTATTATTCTGCATACTATTTTTGAAAATTGTTGCACCCCTTGATTGGTAGTTTTTGTAGGGGTTTGTTGCAATCACTAAGATACACATATGCCTCGTCTAACTTGACAACCAATTTCCAGGTGCTTCTCATACAGTTTGTTGTTGATTTAACAAGCAACAACTTACAAACTCTATATTCAAGTCTTTGTTTATAATGATGTTAACAGTTTGTGGGATATTCCTATTAGCGTGGCTGGGTCACTGCCAGAAGTGAGTACCTTGACCTACCTTATCACCTCCAGAGAATGATAATATCAGATCATGATTTTGCATGCTTCTTTTCCTTTTGGAATTGATCCCATGTAGACCTTCCCCTTTTTATTCACACTGAGCTAATCCTATACTTACACAAACAAAATTTTGCTTAATAGCAGAATAACTACCAGGTTATCCAAAAATGTCTGAACCAGCTGTGAATTGTTTTACCTTGTCCATGCCCTCAGCACTCATCTGCTGCTACCATAGAAAGGTGTGGTTGAAACTATGCAACATTTTTAAAACTCCTTTTAAGTTACCCCAGGTATAGAAATCACAGGAGGTTAGGTCGGGGGACCGAGGGGGCCATAAATCTCTTCTAATAATTCTGTCCTGAAACACACTTTCAATTGTTCTCATCGAAAGAGTGGCTGTATGAGCTGTTGCAGAGTCTTGTTGAAAAACGGCAAAATCATGCTCCCTGTCTGTTAATTCTCTAAAAAAGGGAGGCAAAATTGTATTCATGTATGTATGGGTGTCAACTGTTGACTTGAAAAAATTTTTTCTCCGCTAAGGGCACACCAAAAACCAGTTTTTTTCACCATGAAGGGGTATTTCATGAACAATATTAGGTTTATCATAGCTCCAATAATGATTGTTTTGTGCACACACGTATCCATGAAAGTGGAATCAAGCCGTGTCCATGAAAAATATTAAATGTTTGTCAACTTTGCCATATTATACACTGTTGAGAGTCCACTCACAAAGTATGTTAACACATGCAAATCATAAATAAATACATGCTGTGCAGTAGAAAACAAATGATGAGCTATAATACACTTTGTATCTAAGTACAGGACAAAATAATAAAGCACACTGATAATAACTCAACCCCACGATATCACCGTCAGCTCAATACTGCACTTTCAGAGCAGAGAAAAAAAGTAAGCACTGTGATCTTGAGTACAGCAGCTGTGTGTTATCGTGTTTCAGTGGAAAAACACTGCGCAGCGGATCGAATGTATTTGAGTCGCATGGTATATTGTGCATCAGAAAGCAAGTGGTAATGTAGCCCTTACAATATGGCTGAGTTTGCTTAAGCATTATGAGGCTGCTGCTATGAGGACTGCACAGTTTGCTTGTCTCACAAATCACTGACAATCATAGTCACAATTTGTATCAGAGAAGGGAAGCAGTCCTCTATATTCTAGACTTCAAGATGATCACAGGATAATGACTCTAATTCATTTGTTGTGCTCATCAATAGGAGCAATGCTGGCAGTAGTAGTCGATGATCCAGCTCATCTCAACCTTACAAGACTATATGTTAAACGGAACACACTGTTGCCACATGTACTATACATGTGTTAGAACTTTGGTGCTCATCTGCGTCAGATCTACCAGTTCAATGTCATCTTCTGAATTATGCATCATGAAACAGTGAAATATATTCACTGCTATTTAATGCTATTATAACACATTTATTTTTTATCTGCTCTTTAGCTTTCTCTTTATAGTCTAAGTACTTTGAAATACACTTTATAGGTACAAAAATGTTCAAATATGGAGATATAAAATGATGATTAAATTTGTTAGGGTATCATCCTTGTTTAATGTTAACAAAGTTACATTAAGATGGGTAGAATCATTTAGATAGATTTATTATCAGCCTGAAGAAATACAGATTCTATGGGATCGTCAAATTACAATGAAATTTTGTTACATTTGAGTTTAAATATATACAGAAATTGTAAAAAGAATAATCCAAAACAGTTTTCTGCCAGCACCAGACTCTTTCCTACTGCTGCAGAATGGGACCTGTAATGACAAACAAAAGTGGCAGCATCTGCACAAGAGAAATATGGTTGCAAAGATAATAATGATAATAATAATAATAATGATTTATAGTTATTTAATTTGCATTCTGTAGAAGAAGTTAGAGTTTCTGATTGAATTATTCATTAACAGTAAGTGGTAAATGACTTTTGAATGGTTCTTAACAGCCATTCTAAATTTTTTGTGATTAAGCTCTTTAACACTGTTTGGAAGATGGATGTATAAATTCATACCATGATGTGATGTAGACTTAAGATACCTGGTGAGCCTATATGTGTTGAGATGTATATTACCGCAGGCTGTTGTATTGTGGTCATGTAGGGCTGAGTTTCTTTTGAAGAGATCCAAATTCTGATGTATAAAAGAGACCAACTCTTAGATATATATACAATCCCACAAACCGCCGCTTCAGGCGATACCGGCTTCCCCGCATGGCTTGCGGGCATCCCCGGTAACGAAGGAGCACCACCAACAGCTGCTACGGCTAAGCTCCTTATTATCCTTCAAGAGTTGCTTGGATTCAAAAATCAAAACCTCAAAAGAAACATTTTTGATAAAAACACACCAGCGGTGCACAAGGGCCGTTGCACCATCAAGGCAACCGTCGAGGAGCAATAAATGCCTCCTCCTGTCACTCCACAACCCCAAAACACACCCGCCATCCTGCAAAACCCACAATCCCGTCAGAACGTGGTTAAGTTCTCTCCGAGAACAGGGACACGTCTAACACACCTCGGGCTGCCCTCAGCCTGCCAATTACACTGGACTGGATATATATACAAGGTAAGGGTAATATAGATAATTCTTTGAATACTATCTTACTATCTGATCATATTGGTACCTGTTTTATGACTTTTACTAATCTTTTCTGAAGCTTAAGTATCTGCAAACTTTTTGGAAATGCCCCCCATGCTATTATTGCATATGTGAGCAGTCAATGGACATATCCATAGTACGCTGACTTTAAGCCCTCCAAGGGCAATACTTTAGAGAGGACTCTAAATGCATAGCATAGACAGCTGAACTAACGAATTCGTTCATTCGTTAAAACTAACGATGAACAATGCAATGCACTGTGTTGTGCTCTTTTGCTGCCCTCACTCTGTTTGTTTTTTATTTAATGGCATCCTTATAAGTCCTTTCAAATGTTTTTTTTTTTTCTTCTTCTTTTATCCTATATATACTACTGTTAGTAAACACCTGGAAGATTCAGCTGTTTCATTAAATTCTTTACTAGCTTTTGTTTTATTTGAGTAATCTAATGCATTCATTATTATTTTGTAATTCTTCTTAGTTTAGTTTTGCCTCTTCCAACCTTCTCCTTTATGTCTGTAAATATGTAGATTGCAACTTTAATATTATCAACTATTTATTCATTAAAACTTTACAAGAAATTTCTACAGTCCTTCAATGTAGTAACCAGCATTGTCTATAACTCGTTGCCAGTGATTTGGAAGTCTAGCATCCTTGTAGCAGCTCCTGTTCTGTTGGTGTTTCCGATGTACCACCCTGTTGCCTGCAGAATATCGGGAACAGTCAGGAAGAGGTTTCTTCATCCTTGGGATTAAGTCATAATCACAGGGGCTTAAGTCCCGTGAATGTGGTAGATGGAAAATTACTTCCCACGACTATCAGCATTACAGATTAGCTACAGGTGTGCCACATATACCCTGCATTATCTTGCAAAATGATGGGAGGGTCCAGGTGAGTTTGAGCGGCATTGTACCATAGGCATTGCTGTGCCTACATCAAATTCCAAGGAGCCCACAGAGATGCAATTTTTCTCATTTTTAGGCATTTCTTTAGAATACAAAACACATCAAGTGCGATATTCCTATCTTCTGAGCTAACTCATGTACAGTCATCGATCGATGTCTAACAGTATGGAAACAGCATGCACATCCTCTTCATTAACACACTAGTTTACCACATGGTCACAGCCTTCATTGAAAGCTGAAACCCACCTTGCCACAGTCCGGTATGGCAACACCACCTCTGCATTTTTCTCAAGGTCATCATGACATTGTGTTATAAGACCACGAGCATATTGAATTTTCATCCAAGATCGCTGTTCTTGCATTGTGAACATGGTGAAACACAACCGTTTAGAGCAAACACTAACAGGAGACTAACTTCAACTCTTCACTGCACATACAGTATGAGTCAGATGGAAGAGTCCATTTACTGAGAGGAGAGATCAAACAAACTAACATGTGGCAGAAGTGACAACAATTAACTCCATCTCATTTTGCTTTTACAGCAGTGTGACCATTATTAAATTTACACTCCAAGTGTTTATGTAAAATACAAAATAAATAGCCTACATTAAAACTTCACAGTGTTCCACATACTATAAACACTTCCTAACCAATTTATGTTAGCTTTTACCATAGCTCGCTGCCTGGCTACTGTGAGCTGAATGAATGGATGACTTATGTATTATAGATAATGATGTTACAGGATTCCAGCTTGTTTTAAAAACTTATCCAACATTTGTCAACGTTTCTCTTCCATGGTCCCCCATTGTAAACCCAATAACAAAAAGTTTCTCAATGCCCGAGTTTTCTTATATATAAGTAAAGAATTTGCCTCAAAATCTTTGGACTTAAAAAAATCATAATGCTCATCTTATTACAGATAGAGAATTCAAACTAGGCAGGTATCAGCATTCCAGTTTACTCTAGCTAAGAAACAAATATTGTTGCATTGTGACTTTAGTTTATTAGTTACTGTGTGATAGTACCTATAGAAGCAGAAAATATTGGACTTTACTGAAAAACATGTTTTCATTAGAAAGTTGGACATGCAGAAATTAAAAGCCTTTAAAAATTATGTAATGCGATAGAGAAAAAAATTCTGCAAACGATGTGTTCAAAGCTGAAAAATATAACAACTGAATATTTACACTGTATTATTAGCAACCTGGCCTTAGCATGAACGTAGGAAAGGACAAAGCTAATAGCAATATGTATGTGTTAGATAGAGACAGAGATACCCCATTTAACTCCATACTGTCTTTTAAGACTGAGAGAAGCTGTGGAACAATATTCCTATCTCCATTAAGCTCCATTCCATCATTTGCCTAAAAAATTATGGAAAATCTGAGATGCTCACAATCACCTGATTTTTCTTCACCCATTAAACATGAGAAACTCATATCAAAGAGTATGTTAATAATTATAATCTCCATAGAAATAGTAGAGTTCATTGTCATAATATACTATAGATATGTGGGCCATGTGATGGATGATCACAATATTTGCATGCACACATCACACATGAATATGGGCATATGGATGACCGTATATCTCAGGTCAAAATGAGAGGATGGTTTCAGCATATACCAATTCACATTATACCAAAAGTTTTTTTTTTTTAATATGTCATTTCTGCACTACCAAGAATGCAGTGGCCATATTGCTGGTGTTACCAGCGACAACATGTAAAAAAATGGAAATTAAGTATATCTTTTATTATATAATTTGTATTTTGTATCAGCAAACAGCAGTTTACCATCTAATGCTGAGTATTGTACTAATACATACACAATACTTATGTTGAACATGATGCCTTCAGTGCTACAAAACCAAACTCAGTGAAGAGGTTGTAATGCTAATGTGAACTTCACTCCTCAAGCTTGCTTTCTAAGTTTACTCCAATGATTTTTTCTTTTCTTCATTTTCTGTATATCATCATTGAATGAATGACAAACTGGCAACACCCAAGAAATTCTCATGTCATGCCACTGTATACATTTATGTATTTCAGCCACATGTTTAGGCTTACCATTTGTTTAAATAAACTCTGGACAGATGCCTGTTTCCTGTGCTCAAACCCATGAAAACTTGTTGCAGGATGTTAATTTCCTCTGGTTACTGTTTTTGTGTTTCCCAGAAATAACTGATTAGCACTTTATAGTGTTTGAATGTATTGCTCATTTTTACATAGCAAAGGAAAGCTTTTCTACACCAGTGTCCAAAAGTTAAGCATAATTCAGAAAACAGAGAACTGAAAGGAAAAACGGTGAGCGAGCGCCATTAAAGTTAAAAAGTGTGTGCCTCCCCTTACTGGTGGTCCCTGATAGGTAAGCAGGTTTGCGCTTCTAAGGTCAGCAAAACTAGAGCAGCAAACCAACACCAGAGTATTAGACCCATTGCATGGCTCATTCGTTATTGTTCTCCCATTGTGAACAGAGAGAGTTGCTTCGCAAAATGTTTAGAAGACAGCACCAACATGCCACAAAGACTTCAACTGGACCCTGTTTTGAAGTGTAGAATCAACGGTCATCTAGAGGCAGGTCAGACACAAACCACAGTCTCTCGGGCCCTGAATGTGCCACAAAGTGTCATTTCCAGGCTTTGGTGATGGTTCCAAGAAACAGGTGGTGTTTTTCAGATCCCCGTACATGGTCACCCATGGGTCACAATGCCCTAACAGGACTAATATTTAACATAACAGCACGACATCAGAGAATGCCCACGAGACAACTGTCTTCCAAGCTTGTAGCCACCTCAGGCATTTGAATTTTGAGGCAAACTGTATACCAAAGTCTCAGGGCAGTCAGCCTCTATGCCATATGTCCAGTAGTGTGTGCCTCACTCACTCGAATACACATATGGTCCTGTTTACAATGGAGTCAGCAACGTCAACATTGGACCTTGAATGAATTGCAGAACGTGCTGTTTGCAGATGAGTCCAGATTCAGTTTGAACAATTTCTTGTCGCACAGTAATCTGGAGAGGACATGGAACCCGGTTTCATCCTACCAACATTGTGGAAACATGCCCATTTGGTGGTGATGGCATACTCGTGTGGGCAGCCATAAAGTTCAATGGACGTACAGATCTGCACTTCTTCAATCTTCTGTGATTGCCCAGAGGTGCAGAGATAAGGTACTGGAACCACATGTGTGACTTTTCAGAGGTGCAATTGGTCCACACTTCATCTTAATGGATGATAATGCACTTCTCCATAGAGCCTACTTGCTGGACGACTATCTTGAGAGGGAAGATATCCAGCGCATGGACAGGCCAGCGATGTACCTGCATATGAACCCTATAGAGCATACCTGGGATGCATTAGGAAGATGAGTTGTAGCCCACCAGCCCCCACTGAGGACGCTTCCAGGCCTCTGATGTGCTCTTCGCGAGGAATGGAAACTGCTGCCTGCAGAGCTCTTGTACCACATTGAGAGCATGCCACGGTGCTGCAAGGCCTTGTATCCATAAGGGGTCACCTCTGCCCATATTAACCGCTCACCACCATCATTGTCTTTGTGGAGATGATTGTCAGATTTTGTGCTTGCATAAAAACGTGTCCCGAGGTCAAAATTGTCTGCTATTTCTCACTATTGCATTCCAAATAATGTGTGATGCATTGCTAACAACATATTGCGTTATGCTTAACTTTCATACACTTGTGATAGTTTGGTAAAAGAATATTGAATTATGTTTAACTTTTGGACACTTGTGTAGAAGCGAGTGAGGGAGTATTTAATGAAAATGTAAAACAAGGACTCTTCTAAACATAAAGGGAAGAAGATAATCACTTATTTATGGCTGCATATAATTGGGTAATATGAGGGTGATTCAAATACCTAATGGTAATTGAGCCAGTGCATTTTGCAGGCAGATCCAAGGTGGGGAACCAGCTTGGTTATCTGATGTTGGGTTTCAGTGTCAGTGCAACTATGAGTGAGGAGGAGGTTCCTTCACTTATCGTGCAACTCATTATTATAAAACTTTTAATCAATAAAGGGGTTAAACCCTGGAGATTTTACCTCATTTGAAGGCACAGTTTGGGGATGCTACATTGTCCCAGAATCAATAACTTTCTTTTTGTTTTATTCATGGCTGTTCTCTTAATAATAATTCTTTATTGCTTGTGTACTTAGACATACAAGTTATAAACATGGCCAGGTCACTATTACCATTATAAGGGTCTTATTGCGATATATACAGAGATTAAATTATGAAATTACAAAACTATTATACTCTCTCTCAAACACACCCACTCATAATTCATCCAGTCTGTACAATGGTCTATTTACAAAATATTTCTTTAATGTAGATTTGCTTTTTACCATTTTTAATTCTATAGGAAGCTTATTGTACTATGTTGCACCTATATATTTTAGGGTCTTTGTCACAGAATTTTTTGATATGTGCACACATCAAATTGTCTTCTGGTATTATGATTGTGCACATCAGATTTTTTAGTAAGATCACTGGCATTATGTATAAGTAATATTGCACAGTAAACATATAGGGATGTGACTGTGAGAATTTCATTTTTTATAAACAGCTCCTTACTTAGATGTCCAGGGCTTACATCTGACAATTCTCAAACATTCCTTCTGTAGGACTAATGTTCTATTAATATGTACATTAGCTGCACCTCCCCAAAGTTCAATACCATAAAATTTATGTGAGTATATTGTACCATAATAAATAGTGTTTAACACATTTAAGATTCTAAATCTGGCAAAATATCTCAGCAGAAAGACACCCTTACTGATTTTGTTGCATACCTGATCTAAATGTGGTTACTCCATCTGAGATTGCCAAAAGGTATTCCTAGAAAAGACCTCTTTACACTTAGTTCTGCAACAGATGCTAATAAGGTTATAATTAATAATCTTGTACACATCTATTTGGCCAACTTTTAGTCCATGTTCAGACACAACAAACATCTTAGCACCAGTTGCTTCCAAAAAAATACTAAAAGTTTCCACTTTATTTGCAAGATTTTGAATATTTTGTTGCAGAACTGTAATGTTATGTATGTGCATTTTCTTAAATATGCCATTGCACCATACCATATTACCCAAATTGCCCCCTTTTCACTGGTTGCAATTTGATATGTTACTACTGCTCACTACAGTTTGTGGTTTTTTACTTCAAAGGCTTGATTACCCTATTTAATAGTTCGCAAATGTTACACCCCTTCTTTTCAAGTGAAGCCCCATATCTCCCTAATGTCATAGACAGTTATCCATAAAAACACTGCCACCTTCTATACATACTGCATAAAGCATGCAATTCACAGAACTTATGTAGCGTAGATTCTCATTCCTGCGACATAGAATTCCACTCACACATATCTTGGCTCGCGGAAATAGGACCCTCTCAGTTTTTACAACTGAGACATTTCTTGCTTAATGTCTCCCAAAGTTTTCACTGAAAACAGGTTTTTTGTCCCCACATGAGAATGTTGGTGTCCGGGTCGTCCTTATTTTCCTGCAGTTGTTTCTCCACATGCTGCATTCTTATTCCCGGATGGTAGTATGGAGCCAGGAGCAGGAACTAGTCACCCGAGTGTACTCGGGCGGGTGCAAATCACCACGGTACCTATCCGCTTTTCTTGCGGATTTACCCGTGCAATATAAAATATGTAATCTTATGCAAGCATTTATGTCTGTGTCAAAGTACTGTGGGCAGGGTGTTTCCCTTTGTGCAGCCGGCGCTGGCTGGATTACCTACCGGAGTGGTCACCCACCCAGAGAGGGACCAGGCCCGATGCTGCTTAACTTGGCCAGCCGCTTGCGGGCTGTCAAGGAAAGCAGTGCCAGCTAGCGGGGAGAATTGAAAGGATGTAGGTAGGGGGTGGAGGAAAGCCAGTGTTGCAGAATCTGGTCGGAGAACAACTTGACGGTCACCCATCCGAGTTGTGACCGGGCCCAATGCTGCTTAACTTGGCGGGTGATACTACCATCCCAAGGCATCCTTGGGAAGTCGGTAGCTTACGCGTCTCCTAGGCAGCGTGTGGTCGTAGAGACCGAGAGTGTTCACCAGAGGATTTGGGTGAGGAGCAAGTTTAGTGTAGACTGTGCGAGCTCTTGCACAACGTCCACTATGTAGGGGATTCCGGAGTGGGAATGGAGAATGTGGGATGGGAATCTACGGTCTATGCCATATATTATCCTCAGTGCCCTGTTCTGCACGGTCTGCAGTCTGCGGATGGTGGAACGAGCCACCGAACCCCAGACCTCGCAGCCGTACAGCATCAGGAGCGGGATGACCGCGCGGTTCAGCCGTAGTTTTAGGTATGTGGGCATGGTGGAGCGGAAGATGGGAAACAATTGCCGTAGGGCAGCGTGTCCCATACCGACCTTCTCCCTGACATGTGGAGTGTAAGTAAGGCCGCGGTCGAGGTCCGAGGTATTTGGCGGGATCCGCCGCCGCAACCTCAGGGACCTCTCCGGCCGCGAGCCACGGACTTAAGCCAGCAGTAGAGCGGAGCTCTTCTGCGGGCTGATGGCCATTCGCCACTGTTCATTCCATCTGCCTATGGCCTGGAGCTGTCTCTGTAGAGGGGGGAAGCAGTAACGGGCGTTCTTGTTACGTGCCATTATGAGGACATCGTCGGCATACTGGCACGTAATAGTACCGGGTTCTGTGGGGAAGTCAGACATGTAGGCGGCAAAGAGTAACGGCGACAGCACGCTGCCTTCCGGCACTCCCGCCGCTATTGGTCTGATTGTGGAATGCCTCCCCTCCACCCTCACCCTGAAAGTGCGGTCCCGAAGGAATCTACTAAGCAGGTGAAGTTAGGCGGGGAGGGATTTCTGCGTTCTTGAGTTTGTACAATAGTCCCTGATGTCACGTGCTGGCTAAGGCCTTTTCCACGTCCAAGAGTACCGCGACTATTTTGAAGTTGTCCTGGAAGCCCAGGGCAGCCTTCTCAGCCAGTCGCAGCAACTGCAGGGTTGTGGAATGTCCAGTACGGAAATCAAACTGGTGATCCGGGAGTAGAGTCTCTCCTCGAAGAGAGGGGTGAGGCTAGGTAGGAGTAACCGCTTGAATACTTTTGAGACGATCGGGAGTAAGCTAATAGATCTATAGCTTGACGGGAAGACCGGGTCCTTGCCGGGCTTCAAAATGCATACCACCCTCGCCTCCTTCCAACACGTTGGAAAGTGACGGAGGTGTAGGCATGCATTGTAAATCCGCGTCAGGTGGATTACGGCCTTTCGGGGTAGGTGCTGGAGCATAGGCGCCGTGACGCCGTCATGTCCAGGGTCTTTGCTGGGCTTTAGGTTTTTGAGTTGGCAGGCCACCTCTTTCGGGTTGACTAAAGGAATGCGGATCTCCTCGTGGGGTGGCGGGGGCTCCTCGTAGAGCTAGTCTACCGTCGCTTCCACGAGTTCAGCAAAGTCCTCGTCCTGGGGGTCTTCTCGGGGTTCGAATTGAGATTCCAGATGGTCTGCGAAATCCGTGGCTTTATCCTGGGGCTCAAAGTAGAGTCTCCCACGGGTGCCATGGATGGGATGCTGGAACTGACTTTTATCTTTCCTGAGGGATCGGACGATCCTCCAGGGTTGCTTCTTTTCCAGGTTTACATTTGGCATTGTGTGTTCCCAGGCCGCTTTGCGGTGCGCGCGAAGCAGGCGCCTTGCCAGGGATTTGAACCGCTCGTACACTGCTTAAATCCTGGGATGGCGGAAGCGCTGCCATAACTTCCGTACGGTTGCCTTAGCTTTTAGCAGCTGTCGGAATGCGTTGGGTATGGTTCTCGGGTTAGGTTTGTCTGATGGGATGCGGTAGGTTTGCGCGCGTACCACATTCAGGATTTGTCGGTAAAAAGCCGTGGCTGTTGCTTCCAGCGCTTCGATAGAATCGATGCGATGTCGCGGGTCCACGGTTTGGTTTAGGTCTAGGACGGCTGCGTCTCAGTCGATCTCATTTATCCAGTCTGGTGTTACCAGAGCTGATACGGTCTCGGTTGTATCCACCACGACAGGTTCATGGTCGGAGTCCAACTCGTTTACCGCCGAGAGGTCAAGATGAAATGGTATGTTCTTGGCGATTATGATGTCAAGAACATCCGGTCTGCCGCGAGCCGGATGAGAAGTAGGTCCTCTCGGTCCGTGCGCGACGAGGCTGGGGTTACCGTTGATGAGGTGGTAGAGCCCGAGGCCTCGGGGGTTGTTGGTGCGGCTATTCCAGTGGGCATGTTTCGCGTTGAGATCTGCGATGCATACCACTGGGTGAAGGTTCAGTAGAGTGCTGTGGTCGGCTTCGTGGAAGCGGTGGTTTGTTGGGTCATATGGAGCTATCAGCAGTGCGTTGAGCCCGCCAACGGCAAGCCGGATTGTGCAAGCTTCCGCGTGCTGTAGTGCTGGGAGTTGGTCAGGAGTATGGGTTATGTGGTTCTTTATGAAGATAGCTGTACCGCCACCCTGTCGGCCGACCCGACCAGACCGATGGGTGACGTAACTAGGCAGTGAGAAGTCAGTAACAGCATCCAGGTGGGTTTCGCAGACCATCAGGATGTCAATTCCGTAGGATTGTACAAACTCAAGAACGCCTGGTTGTTGGCCCCGGATACCGTTCGCGTTCCAGTACGCGAGTCGCAATGGTCTTCGAACGAACGAATCTAGAGGCCATTACTTAGCGGATCCCGAGTACAACTGCTCCAACGTTTGGAGGAACAGGGTGTGTTTCTGGAGGGGGTGAATCGGGGGTTACTGTACTGCAACTTAAAGTTGCGCAGTACAGGTAAGACCTTACTTAAGAGGTCACCGAACCACAGGGCTAGGTCCTGAAGTTCATCCAGGTCCGCCTGTGGGATGGCCGCAGTAAAGGCCGAGGAAGCCGCTGTAGTCGTAAGTGCAGCGGGAGCTGCCGACGGGGTTACCGCTGGAGCCTCCGCTGCTTGTGTGGTGGCGGGGACTACCGGCGGGGTTGCCGCTGGAATCACCGCTGTCGGTACTGTGGCGGGAACTGCTGGAGCCTCCGCGACTGGTAGGTGCTGATGTGCGGGGGGCGTGGCCTCGGGTCTCTCAGAGGTGGGAGCCTCTGATTGGCCCGGCTGGCCGGACGCCCGACGGGTATCCTTCCCTCTCATGGACTTATTTTTTGAAGAAGTCCATCGTGGGCCCTCCGTCGGTGTAGGCGGACCAGGTTGGGGTCTCCGTCGCGGACGGAGCTGGCACAGTCTCTGCAGTGACTGCGGGGGTGGGAGTTGCTGCTGCTTCTGCGGCGCGCAGCGTTCCCTCAGCGCGGTGAAGTGCCGACGCAAAGGACAACCCAGAGCGCACATTAGCTGGCTCCTGGGGGCCTCCACGGCGGCTCTCAACGAGGCGCTTCCGCACCTTGCAGCCTTTGTATGTACCCACATGCGCCTCTTCACAGTCTGCACAGTGGTGAGCTTCATAGGGCTTTGTGCAGTCCCTCAGTAAATGGGCTCCAGCACACCGCAGGCATGCGAGCTTGCGCTCGCACACACTGCTGGGGTGATTGAAACCCATGCACCTATGGCACTGCACAGGTCCTTCTTTGCCGTGGTATCTTTCGATAAGCACGACGGTGAAGATAAGCCGACGGACAGCGTCTATCGGCTGGACTGACTGGGCGCGTTCCTTTGGCACCTTGACCAGAAATAAGGGCATAGGCACTCTCAGGGCCGTCGGCTGTTGCCACCGTCTTACTGAGACGTGCCATGGAGGTGGGGGTGATATTGTACTCGTCTTGAAGGGCAGCCATAACATCCTCAGGGGCGCAGTCGGAGTCAAGGCACCGGAAAATCTTACGCTCCACGTAGGGCCGCTGCAGCGAGTAGCTGTAGAACGGGATTTGTTCGTCCCGTAGCACAGACTTCGCTGCCTCGAAGTCCCTTTCCGTGGAAGTATGGAGGTGGACTTTCCTGGATTTCCGCCGGGCCTCAAAGGGGCTCCTAAGTTTCATTGCCAGCACTCTCATCACCACAGCGTGGTTGCGGTAAGCGTTGGCAACTTTTGGCGGGATTTTGCGCCCCCTTCTTGGTTTGGGGGTTGATTGCTTCCCTTGGGTGGGGGAGGAACGGCCGCTTCTGGGGCCCCCTGCGTGGACAGTTATCCACGGCCTGTCAGGTTCGACATCGGTGTCGGAGTCGGGCATGGGGGTGGTGTAAGGACTGGTGGGGTCACTCTCAACCGCCACCAGGCGGTGTGTCGAGGATGGTTTTCGCCTGTTGCTGCCGCCAGTAGATGTCCTGCTTCGCTTACGCGAAAGTTCGGCCGTCTCTGGGAAGGGAGTATGTGTGCTGGTACTGGGCTGTTGCCTATCAGTACTAGTCAAAGTAGGCGCAGTTGCCCTTCGGCTGTCCGCAGAGGACCGGACCTCCTTAGAGGAGGCGCTTGTGCGAGCCATATCGGCTCGAGGTTTCAGGCCAACGGCCTTCACCCTTGGCCCTGGTCATCCGAACCCGCTGTATCAGTTGTCAGTCGGTCTTGTCAGGTCAATGAAAAGAAAGATGACAGTAGAAGAGGAGTAAGAAAGTAGGGGTGTTCCTGCTCTTTACAAAGTGACGGCAAGCTGTCTGTGGGGGCCGCTCGCACACTGGCGGCGGAACGGCAAGCTAGAAGAGGGTCAGAGCCCACTGCGTTGCCGCTGCATACAAGCCGAACACCCGCAGGCATCGGAGCGGCAAGCTAAAAGAGGGACGAGTGCCCACTGCGTTGCCGCTGGGGGGAATGCTGCCGTGGCTCCTGCCGCTGTTGCTGCTGCCAGGTCCACCGGTTGATGCGCCGTAGCTGCTGCGCAGAAGAGATGTCAGCCCTCTCAAGTCTCGGGAGGGAGTGTCAGCCCGGATGGTAGTATACTGTCACATTTTCACCAGCGAGTCTCCTATTATTAATGCCGATTTCCTCTCGTAGAGTTGTTCTGATGGAGTTTTCTCTAGCACTGCCGTCTCCATATGATTGCTCACTGAAGAGCTTGCATTAATTACTGGGGTTTCCAGCAATTGCAAACTATTCGAACCGGCGTTACGTGGGTCTGTTGTTTGATTGAAAGTTCTCCTTCACGTAATGTTTAGCATTTGTTCTGACCAAAATCCATTGTGATTCTCTATCCCTCACCAATTGTTTTCGTTCATCTTCCTGATTTCTACTGAGCTTCCTCTCCATGTCCACTTTTTCATTTTCAACACTTGATTTTTGTTATGTAGCTCATACATTTCTTTATTAGCTGAATCAACGACCTCACTGGTAATTTCGATCACCAACCTAAGTGTCGCCACCCTTTCATTCTTACCACGCGCTCGGCCAGAAGTTTCACTTCTACTTTCATTTACACAATTGAATTCACCTCGAACACGTCCGTTTCTAATGTTTAAACCAAAAAACCCACAAGCATATGTCTCAATATTTTCATTTGGCGCCCCTTTGGATGTTCTCCCACATAATCAGTGTTGCCAAATGTCAACAGAAAGAAGCTAAAAGGAAGTTAGAAAGACGCCAAAAATAGCTAAATAATACAAAAAAGCTATCTAAGAAGTTAAACATTTATGTGCAAAATCTCTCACCATTAAACATCCTCAACAAATATTTGGTCTTCTTCCTCCTTGTTAATTTCCGGTTAGGAAGTAGTAGCTGTTCTTTAAAATTGCCCTTGGTGCCAATTATTAGAAGTACACTTTCTGGAAGCTTATAAGGATAGCAGCACTTGTTTCCAAAGCGCATAAAAAGAGTGAAATGTAATGCTTTTGTCATCATTCAATTTCTCAGCCCACACTTAACAATGCTCACCTGGTTGAACACATGTTCCACAACTGCAATTGAATAAGGCTGGCTAAGAACCGAAAATCCTCGCTCAAAACTGGTTCTATTGAACTCCAACATAAAATTAAACGTTGTTTGTTTTATGTGCATTGGATATTTCACATAAGAACGTGTCATGCCTTGAACCCCTGAAATTCAAAATTTCAAGTATAGCCAGTGGCGGCTGATATATAAGAGCACGTGAACATGCTAAATTTTTACCCTTGTGGATTTATTGGATATTTCTTCTTTAATGATATTTAATGAAACCTGTATACGTTCATTTAAAATATACGGAATTTAAATCTACCGTGCTACTGCTCTCAACTCGAAATTTGACATGAATGTCGGTGGCACATCATGAGTTTTTTCTTTGATGGTGTTTCACGCCCGCTTTTACTACAAATGGCACCGAAAGCGACGACACTGGTGAAACAGAATGAAAATTGAGCACAGGTGGAATGCGATGGCGGGGGAAACCGGAGAAAACCCGCCCCAGCGCCGCTTTGTCCATTACAAATACTACATGCGGACGCTTGGGATCGCGGCCAAATCATGAGTTGTACACGTTTTCAGTAGCTTTTACATATGCGCGACTGGTATGGCATAATTGACTTATGGGCCAAACACATATGCGGTATACACTGTGACAAGCATGCATGAATGACTTAAGGTTTTTTTTTTTTTTTTCTCCGTTCACTTATCAGTACAGTTTAACATTAATGACATCAGATGGTAGCTCACTGTGGTAGAAATTAAGGACGCTAGAGGGAAGTAACGTTAATACTTAATTCTACAATTCTTAATACAGTGCATGGATGTAATAGTGTGTTAATCCAGCTATCTTTGGGCTTTGGCAGAAGTATGTAAGGTAAATGCCCGCGGAACCGCATATTTCAGACTATTCATACTCTCAACTGCAATTTTAACTCCACATTACTTCATTCTTGCCTCAGGTGTATTTAATGATGTACACAACAAACAGCCAAAAAGACCACCCTTTCATTCATAAGACAACACATGCACAAGTAGATTTATCAACTATTGCTGTGAGTGGCTGCTGTTGTGTCAATTATAGATTATTATGTAGCAGATGCTATTCACATTTCTAGGGCTATCCAATTCTCAAACTTTTGCGAGCACCCAGGATGTATGCTCACGAGCCGCTACTTAGTACTGTCCTATTCATGCATAGCTCTCTATATTGCTGCTTGCTCCATACTGCTTTATGTGCCTATAAAGCTTCTGCCTAATTTTAATTTGCTGTAAACGTAAAACCTGTATACAGAAAATTCTGTTGTTTTTTTTTTTTTTTTCCAACATTTTTGCAGCCTTCAGCCACACAGTAATTTCTACTTCATATAGCTTTTTATCCTCTATTGTACCTCTGGAAATTCTGAATCGATAGGTTCATATCTGGCACTTTTCTTAAACACACTCTTTATATCACTCATAACAAGATGGTTTTGTTGGTGATTATTTTCTTTTTTCAAAATAAAGATGTACATGTTTGGATTAGTAATATGATGGTTTCATATCTGACTGGTTTGACTGCTCACCTGGTTTGATCCTATAGGACTGCATGTGGGATTCGTAGTGGATGAAACGGCATCTGGACAGCTTTTCTGTGGTTTCTCCCACCATCAATTGCTCCACCACACTTTCCTTTCATCCACTTTGCCTTGATATCATCTTTCTCACTCATATTAGGCAATGGCTGGTCATCCTGTCTACTCTCCAGAGAGGTCTGCTCCATAACAGGCATCTGGCCCCAGGTACTAGCATGTAAGTCTTGCGTACAAATAACTCCATGGCACGACAGCTCACGGGGAACCTTGGCCTACCGCCCGGCCGCTGCGTCCCCCATCTCGGTCCACTACAGACGTCATGGATGGGGTGCAGTATTGGAGGGTGAGACGTGGTCAGCGCCTCGAGCCCCTCCCGGCCGGTTAATGCGGTCCTCACGACCTGGAGCCGCTACTTCTCCATCAAGTAGCTCCTCAATTGGCCCCCCAGGGACCTCACGAGGCTGAGTGCACCCCGGTCCAGGTCTCCCAGCGGGGGAAAAATCCCCACGCCGGTACTGGGGATCGAACCCAGGTCTCCCGCTTGGTAGGCAGCTGCGCTACCACCGCGCTAAGGAGACGACCAGTCTTGCGTACAAGGAGGGTAAATAGTCAAAATAAGTGTTAATAATACAACACAATTTTGTAAACAAGGGCAAAATGTATGTAGACTGCATATAATAACCAACTAAAGTTTCTCTGTCGCAAAAGATCATGTTACGCAATATAATTAGATATTAAATAGTTAATATTCACATAAATTGAATTATTAGTACAACCAGTATTTTATGTGAGGCTTACAAGGGTGGTTGATATGTCTTGTAAATTTCTGTGAAATAATGGAACTTTTTTTTTTAATTGTTGACAGTTATCTGAATTGGTCATTGTGTCGACTGCAATTGAAAATGGAGAAAACTGAGTTTCATGCTGTCCATAATGTTTTCGTTTGAAGAGTTGGACTACTGTATAAATCAAAACAGAAATGAAGTTCACGCGGACTACGCACCATCATTGAAGACCGTTTGCTTTTGGATTAATGAATTTAAACGTAGTCGGACAAATACCGAAGAAGAAGAAGAAGAAGAAGAAGCGCTCTATGGACGTTCGATTGAGGTCACCACACAGGAAACCATTGACAAAATCCATGATATGATGAAAGTCTGCTGAATAAAATCTTGTGAGATTGCTGAGACTGTAGGTGTCTCAACTGAGCGAGCGCATAAATATCCTGCGAGGACTATGAAGAAGCTATATGAGAGGTAGATGCCGCAATAGCTCATAGTCGACCAAAAGCACATCTGGAACAACATTTCAACACATGTCTCTTCATGTTTAATTGTAATCTGCAAGCCTTTTTGCCTGATTTGTTTCTGTTGATGAAACCTGGATCCATAATTACACAACTGAGTCAAAATGGCAGTCAAAGTATTGGACAACGGCTGGTGAGAGTGCACCAAAGAAGGCAAAAGCGTTTTGTCAGCTCATGAAGTGCTGACCACTGTTTTTTGGGGATTCCCAAAAGATAATTTCATAGATTACTTGGGAAAAAAAAGCAGAAACATAATTGGGCCAAATTATGCTTCATTGTTGGATCGCTTGAAAACAGTGTTGATTGAAAAAGTACCAAGGTTGGCATGCAAAAAGGTCCTCTCTCAGTAGGATAATGCATTACCATGCACATCGGTGACAACAATGGTCAAAGTGCATGAATTGGGCTCCTCTACCACTCAATTCACAAGACTTGTCCCAAAGAAAATTGCTCCTGTTTCCTATTTTGAAACTTTGGCTTGGTGGGAAGAAAGATTCATCAAATGAACTAAAAGATGCAGTCAACAATAGTTGCAGAGTTTGGCAGAACCTATTTTTCCAATGGACTGAAACAGCTGCAGGATCGCTGGACCAGACTTATATTGTACAAATGAGACTACGTCAAGAAGTAAAGTGAGTTGGTCACGAAACAAATATTTTTCTTGCTTTTTTTACCAGATTTATTAAATTACCTCGTAATAGACACAAGTTATTTTTAAATGATATATGTGGCCGTTAGGAAATATTAAACGTTTACCCTATTACCTATATAATTTTATTTACCAAAATGCAACATTCAAGTTACAGTGTTTTCAGGCTTCATTGAAGATCTGTCAGTAATTACTAAATTACAGCGCACAAAGAATTGTTGACTGCCTACATTAGATATTGTAGTCATAAGGATTGAATAAGAGTTTTTTTCCGAATTCATGAAGCTGATTGCCTTTAGCTTTAAATATCAACAGAGCATACAGTACATGAATGCAATTACCAAACCCCATAATATTAGGTTATACAAAAGTTAAAAGTAGGTTTTCTCTAACAGTATATTAGGATTTTATACGCAATTAGGAATTTACAAGATTTTTGGAATATATATTTGTATAATTCTCTGACATGCCATTGTGTTTAATTTGATGTAGCGTTGTAAAAAGTAAATTAACTGCAACTTTGTTTCGGCGTGTTCCTAAAAAGCACATAATTTAAGTTTCGAACACTTCATGCACAAATGTTCTAAGCATTGTCAGTTTGTTTTAGTGTGACAAAACACACACACTAAAAGTTTTGAGCATTAATTTTACATTCCTAACATTACACTGAACAATGACATACTTAGAAGAGAGTTTATATCTGAAAATCGTTCAGTATTCTGTTAAAATGCGCTTCAAAGCACAAAAACTGCATTCCACTTCACGTGAGATAAGTGCAAACTTCAATTTGTATCCTTAGGGTTCCAAATCAATAATTCTTCACTTTTCCCCCCAATTATGTGACTGATAGTTGCTGTGATCTTGATATTTGGACTGCGAACCAAAAAGCTAGTTTCTTTCTTATCCATAAAATCATACTATTTAATATTTTCATTATTCAAATGGTCTCTTTTTGTTTTGAAAATATTGTATAAATAAACGTACTCTATTTACTTAATTAACAGAAATAAGCATGTTTAGGTCCTAATATAAAATTAGGTAATTTAGGCTGGATAAAATTGAAATATACTACTCATTTATACCTAAATCGTTGAAAATAAACTTAAAAATGGAGCCTAAGAGATCAGGAATAAAATAAGTCAGACACTAAGAATCTAGGGCTTGTTCATTAACATCGTGTTATGAATTATTTGAGAAACAATACAACATAAAATCCACAATTTTCCTCTTAAATTTAGGTGACTGCTTAACAATAGATTTGCTGAGATCTTATCTCAGGAACCGTGAATGCATCAGAAGTAACGCCAAATTACAATTCTGCATTTAATATCAATGGGTGGTGATAGTTGTGTGCAATGAAATCGCTTTTATTTGTCCTGTATATTTTATTTAAAAATCGAAAAAATTAAATAATTTGATAGGAGTAAGTTTCAAAAAGCTTACAACATTAAACTTGTTGGCATCACACAATAAGCCTCCCAGTAGTTTTTGGCTGAACATTTGTTACAAACTGTTTTCTTTCATATATGACATTCACAAAAACATTTGTTTTCAATACAGCTTAGATTTCAAAGGGCAGCGTGAGCCTTGTTTCTTGTCTGTCAGGAATATCAATTGGAACTCTCATGTTGTTATTAGCCTTCCCGGAAGCCAAATGCTTCTTTATTTAGAGCATCATACAACACCCAGGCATTAATTCTAGCCAAATAGAACCAGTAAAAGGTGTGACCAATGCCTAGATGCTGCTTTGATTATTTGGAAGCCATTTAGTATGCCACATCAACTTTATATTCAGAGACATTGTAAAATGTTTTTGTATCATGAGATTCTGACAATAAAACTACACGTCTATGGAATAAGGAATAACGTATTAGACTGGTTCATTTCATACCCAGAGAAGAGAAAATAAAGGGTCGAAATTAATAACTCCAATGGGTATCAAAACAGTAGGTACCTAAGAATTGAAATCAGTAAAACATGGTGTTCCCCAGGGATCGATCTTAGGGCCTCTTGTTCTTGGTTTACATAAATGATTTCCCATTGTACATTAACAGTATTGCAAGTGTTTGTTTATTCGCAGATGACACTAGTGTTGTAGTAACAAGTAAAGGGTTCAATAACTGTAGTAAAATTAAACTATGTTCTAAATTGTATGTCAAAATGGTTCAAAGCGAACAAACTCTCAGTAAACCTTGAAAAAACCGACTCAATTAAATTTGTAACTACTCACCCACCACAAACACACACAGAAATAGGAATTAGTTTGTATGTCAAAATGGTTCAAAGCGAACAAACTCTTAGTAAACCTTGAAAAAACCGACTCAATTAAATTTGTAACTACTCACCCACCACAAACACACACAGAAATAGGAATTAGTGATACATTGTTAGACCGGCCAATGAAGTCGAATTTCTTGGCCTTCAGTTAGATAAGCATTTGGACTGGAAGTCACACATTAGCTACATCACACCTAAACTTAGCTCAGCATGTTATGCTTTCCCAGCAATGGTTAAATTTTCACTCAATTGATACACTTAAATTAGTGTATCCCACTTTAACTCCATCATCTAATATGGAATAATGTTCAGGGAAATTCAGTGAATACTAAATGCATATTCCGGATGCAGAAGAAACCTATACGAATAATCTGTAATGCTTGTAGCAGACAGCAGACAGTCATGTAAAGAACTATTTAAAAAATTGGGCGTACTCGCCTTATGTTGTGTTTATGTGTTATCCATTTTAAAATTCTATGCAGTTACGACATAGTTTTACGAGGGCTGTACAGAAAGTAGTGGCAACATGGTCCCCACATTCACAGGAGAGCGGGTATGGTCCAATAGGATATGGGAGCGATCAGGTGACTAGTCTCGATGTGTGGTGTGCATTGGTCGGGCTGCCAGTTGAGAGTGCGTTGCTGTGTAGCGTTGAAGTGAACAGTGTCAAGTGCACCGCTCTAAAGCATGTTTACCAAAGGCGATCAGCGTTCCTGGATTAAAATCGAGATTGCCCATGGAAAAAATGCATCAGCATGTTATCGAGGATTACGTGAATTCTGTGGCGGGAATGCCTTGCCGTACAGGACGGTTGCACAATGGGTCAAGGCGTTTCGTGCAGGTCGGACTGACACTGCGGATTTGCACTGCACAGGTCGGCCGTCCATTCCGCAAGATCAGATTGACATCATGTGTGGTCTCGTTGCCATGGACCATCGATGAACTGTCCGGGAGTTATCTAGAGGTTGGTCTCAGTCATCAAACTGTGTGGCATATCCTGACGAAATGACTTCACCTGAGGAAAATTGCGTCCCGTTGGGTTCCAGATCGGCTCACTGGGATACAGATATGGCACCGGTTATCACTGGCTGGCATCCATCTGTACAGATACTGCAACGAAGAAGACGCATTTCTGCAGCGTATTGTCGCCATTGATGAGACGTGGGCACGAGCCTATGAGCCGGAATTGAAGCGTCAGTCGAATGAACGGTGTCACCTAGGTTCACCACGTCCACAGAAAGTTCGACAGGAACCCAGTCGGGTGAAGAAGCTGATGCTGATTGTGGCACACGACTACGACGGGGTTATTTTTACGCATGCTGTGCCTGAGGGACAAACCGTCAACAGTGACTACTATTGCCGATTTCTGGAGCGACATCTTCGTCCGGCTACGCGGCGCATACGTCCACATTTATTGCGAGGCGATCACCCCATAGTGTTGCATGACAACGCACGTCCAGCTCTTATTGCAATGGTGGCATTGGGAGGTTTTGGAACATCCTCCGTACTCACCAGACATGAGTCCTTGTGACTTCGACCTCTTTCCGAAGTTGAAGAACCCCTCCGAGGCCGCCGATTTCCTGACGCAGGGGTTTGTAGCCCGCGCAGTAGGACGCTCCGTCGCAATCAACAGAGATCGCCTTGCCAGCGGTCCCCAACGGCTGTCCTACATTTGGCAAAAGGTGACTACATTGAAGGAATGTAATGCAATTGTACTTGTGAGTTCAATAAATATTGTGTTCTATCAGTGTTGCCACTTCTTTATTTACAGCCCTCGTATAACAAATATGGAAATTCATAACATTAATACTAGACAAAAGGGATATAATCAACGTCCCAATGCTAACCGGCAATCAGAAATGTCCATATTATGAAACAATCCAGATATTCAATGCTCTCCCCAGTAATTCCAAAGAAAAGTTGGCATTTCAGGGCTTTTAAGGCTTCTATTAAGGAGTACCTTTGCAATACATAATTTCAGCCTGTAGATGAATAAGTGACTAATCTGTCTGACAATACCGTAAAAATGATTGTATTTAAGTATTATAAAGTATTGCATTTTGTGCATATTAGTGTGTGTGTGTGTGTGTGTGTGTGTGTGTTTTATACTCAAATTAAACTGCTGTGTACTTTGACTTGCGCGAACGTGTCAAATGATTTTTTTAGTATTTAGCAATTACATAAGGTCTGTAAAACCTGATCCCTTGATATTTTACACTCTGGTACATAATTGTAAATTTGTGCATTTTTGCATTGTAAATTCTACAACATATTTGTAAATATGTATTGGAATTTGTGGACGTTTATGGAGAGTACATAATACAATAATCATATTTTAGTTCTATATAGTTATTAGTAGTAACTATTATGTCGATAATTAGTAAACTATCATCTGACATTACATCAGTGTTACATAATGAAATTATATTTATTTATACATTTTAACACTAATTTTTGATTCTCTTTGTTTATATGTGCAAGCAAAAAAGGAAGTACATATGCTTTTATGTAGCATATGAAGTATAGTGCAGTGGCGTGCAGGTCTTAAAATCAAACGATATGCTTATATGTCTATTCTGCTGTTTCTGGAATCCGTGCCTTTAGTACTAGAGCTTTATACATTTTTTTTTCATAGTATATAAAGATATGTGTATATGTATATCCCTTGACAAGTTCTATGTCCAGTGGCTTCCTGATCTAAACGAACCTACAGAATGCCTTCTAATCAAATCTACTGTGTCTGGTTTCTTCTTAGATGTAAGTTCAGTTTTCCTTGGAATGCAGATTGCTGAGATGGATGGCATTCTTGTTAGTCTTTCCCTGATACACAGTCAAAATGATATGATTGTTCAACAACACAGTGCTGTAAAGACCTTCTTTTCTGTTATTGACTCAAACTGGAATTTCTTTCCAGGATTAGTGTAGATATCCACAATAGTTGTAATGTTTCCTTTCAAAGTCTCAGCAAAAGCCAAAGCTGAGAGTTTATCACAATGGAAATTTCTTGTCTTGTTCAAGTAAGGCTGCATTTTTTACTTCAAAATCTCCTAGACACTCATCATTCAGTCTACTGTCATTTTTTGCAACATTAGCAAAAGTATTCTGACAATATATTTGGATACAATATCATCAGCCATCCAGTAATTTTTCGCATATTTATCCAGTTTTGAGGCCATGAATTCTGTGATGGAATCTGCGGTGGTATTTAGAAGGAAAAAGCTCTGGTATTTAGCTACAATGCATTTGTAAAGATGTCATATCAAACCTCTAATACAGCGTGTCTTCTTTCTCAATCTTTATGATGTGGAACTAATGTCAAACAGTTTTCAAATAATACCCTTCTGATTCATGTTCGTGTATGACGGAGGATGATTACTGGATACAAGGTGATTTAAAGGCACCATTGATATTATAACCTTAAAAATGTGTTACACCTATAAGAATTATAGTTTAATAATATTAACTTCATAATCAAACCCTCCACCTTAATGTAGCAGCAGAGTGACGGTTTACAAACTAGAGGTCAAAAGAAATCTTGTTTGTAATGAATAGGTAACTGTTTTTTCGGGTTTCCATCATTTCCTATTCGAGTGCCATAAGGAGTTAATCATCGAGACAATTGTAAAATAAATAAAATTATTGGGATTATTATATTTAATATGAGATCTAATATATGTAATAGAACTTCATCATGATGTCTCGAACCCGTTTTTTCCAAGTGCAAATTTCACTTTTTTTTTTTTTTTTGCTTCCCAGTTCTTAGTACCGAGGAAAACGCCTGCAACGAATGTCTAAGAATAATGGAGTCAAAGAATAGCGGGTGTGATGCTTCACGCACGCGCATTTAACACTTTAAGATGATAAAGGAAGAAAATATTAACGTGAATCGCGTAAAATTTTACTTCAAATGACTTATTTTCAAATCACCTTGAAATTATTACAGCGGTTTAATGATATCTTAATCACCTGCCTATCATTAACAAAAACAACTAAAGGAACATATATTCCACACTGAAAACGGCGATATTCATGTTTGTTCTGCGAACTTCCAACTTCCAAGGAAATTTGTTGCAAGGTTAGTAACAGAGTAGCACTGCTTATTAGATGAATAGAGCACATTATTCCACCTGAGAAATAACCCAGCCAGCTGCGTCGCTATCCATGAATTTAAAGTGGCAGCAGGTGGTAGTTCGATCCTCACCTCCCGCGTACTTATTTTCTGAAATGGAACATTAACAAACGCCTTTAATTCCTCGAGATTATCATTTATCGTCAAGAATGGAAGATCAGGATAAAGGCACACTTCTAGGCAGCCAGTTAATGGGGACATGGCAACACCGTACAGTGCTGGAAATAAAATGGCAACGCAATTAGGTTTAAAGGTTGCTCCACGTTCAAGCAATCAACGCCTGAATGGAGTTCTGTTTAATGTACCAATGATTGATTTATTCGCTGGCATTCGCCACCTTTTACAATGCATTTTATGGCCATCAATACAGTGTAATATACTAAATTAATTTGCTTTCGATACTTTTGAGACCTATTCTCACATTGCATGTATATTTGTGTCGTATTACTGCATAATTGACTACAAAGGAATGTGATCATACTGAATTCACTCAACATTTCTAAAGAAATTATTTTCGTTTTGTGCCTATTACATTTTAATTTCCTTCTTACCTAGCAAGGCTTTCCAACATGTAATATATATAAATGCTTTCTTATATCTATTGTAAGTAATATAAGCATTAACAATGCACGGCCGAAATATATCCTTTAACCCGACAATAGCATTCGAATATTATAGTCAGATGCTTTTAATGTGGGCGTTTAAAGGAAAATATGAATATTGGGAGGAATGTTTGCCACTTGAGGTAGGCACATTTCACTATTTCATTTACAGCATTTACAATTTATGTTTTATAAATTATTCAGTTGTCAAATTTCAACCGTGTTGCAGCGTTCATAAGGTGGAGGAAAATTAATACTTCGCTATGCGGAATAAAACTAACCATGTAATTTGCTGAGAGGAGGAGTTTTACCAGAAAGAGGTTTTATTAATATGTCAAACTTATATTTCGCACAGGCCAGGAAAATAAAGATTCAAAAAACGTATTTGGACGTTTTAAGAAATTCGATCCACCTTCCGACTCTTCTGGTATTCGGCAGAAACTTCTTTTAACCACTAAGGCTATTCTAGTGGCTGGAACGGCTGCTGTTGATTAAACCAACCTTTGTAGGCAAAGCAACCAACACTAGGAGTGGTTACTTCAGATCCAAAACTTAATCGAAACAGAGCAATAACTCATTTCCTGCAAGTGTGTTGTAGTTGAATTCGCAGTATTTTCCCGTTAGTTCATAATGGTTGCTGAAATATTGTTTTCCAAAACTGCGAGGTGAGCGATTGGCTGCCATTCTCTCTTGATCAAAAAGGGATGGGAGGCATATGGCAAATTTCAATCTCATACCACCCATGTATAGATGTATATACTACACCGGAATATATCAATATAACATATGAGATTTTTAGAGAAAATATAGCACAGATGACGGTGATAAAACATACTTATATTTTCGACAGTGTTACTTTGACAACTTTAACATTAACACAACCTGCTGTTAAAATATCGGTTGTCACTTCTGAATCTTCACAAGCCTGTAGTAGAACGGACCCCCTGCTGATTTTTTGCCCCCTTCTTCGTTTAGATGCTTCATTAATATCTAGGGCATCTCGGCGGCATTGCTTTTGGATCAATTACTCATCCACAATGATGTTCACTCTTTATTGTTTCGGTAATTTATCGGTTTGTCAGAGTTGGGTTTTCTTTGTAAACAATGAATTTGCACACACATGTACACTGTGACGCATACTTCCGGACTGTAAGGAAAATGGGGAATAATCCTGAATAAACAACAATTCCCATTTTCCAACGGGGAATCAAACCCGCGACCTCTGGATTCGGCCCAGACCACAGAGTTGTAGTCCCTTTGTGTTGTTGCAGATCGGGCCACATGTTTGTCATCCTTCGGTCTGATGATATCTCCGCGTTTAAGTGAGATAAAGTAGAGTGCTCTGGTAAATGCATAGTCAATAAATTCTCCCGTGTGAAGCTGAGCACTAAACAGTAATTGTTGAATAATTTAAGGCACCAGCAAGCGATGATGACTAAATCTATTGACGGAAACAGCTCTGTACTGGAATTAATATTATCAAAGTATTTCATAAAACCGCTATGAACAATTAATTGACGGACCACACCTCTATAGCCCTTTAGGGCCAGCCGCCACTTCATCAGACTAAAGCTGCTTCTACCAAACACGAAGGAATAGTAAGGTCCCTAAAGGTCCCACTGAGGCCACCATCATACCTATTTTGAGACCTGGAAAGGACCGTCACCTTCCGTCCAGCTACCGTCCTATTTCCCTCACCAGTTGCGTTTTAAGATGATGAAACGTATGATGGTGGTTGGAATCACACAATCCTCTAACCAACATCCAGTGTGGTTTTCAAAGACGTCGATCGGTGACTGACCATCTTGGGTCATTATCGACGCCAATCTTGGAGGGCTTTCTTAAAAATTGTCAAACAGTTGGGTATTTTTTGACTTTGAGAAGGCTTAAGATACCTGTTGGCGGGCTGGAATTTTACGTTCCTCCACAGCTGGAATATATGTGGACCCTTATCGTTGTTCATTTAGGAGCTTATGGACTACCGCGTTTTTCGAGTAAGGGTCTGCTCGCTTTTTACGAATCCCTTTCTTTAAGAGAACGGAGTGCCGAAGGAATCGGTACTAAGCGTGACGCTGTTTGCTATAGCAATTATTTCTATATCGCAATGTGTTCCCCCAGGTGTCTCGTTCTGCTGATTCGTAGACGATTTTGCCATCTTTTGTACTTTTCAGCGTACGGCGTTTTTGGAACGTCGTCTCCAGCAGTGTTTAGACTACCTTTATTATTAGCGCTCAAGGAACGGCTTTTGCTTCTTAACTGAAAAGTCACTGCGTAAAGTTCTGGCCCTATTGAAGGCGATTGCTACCTACTCTTCGACTCGAGCGAGATTTATTTCCATTCACAAATGAGGCGAGATACCGTGGGTTTACATTCAATCGGAAACTTTCCTGGTCGCCACATATACGAGTAGCACAGCTGAAACTGCGATGTGTCCGTTCTCTGAATATTATAGGGATACTAATTGGAAAAGCCTGGAGAGCGGGTCGGATATTGTTGCTGCGTCTTTATTGTGCGCTGATGCAATCCAAGTTAGACTACGGATCCATTATTTATTCCTTTGCACGACCATCTTTATGGAGAAGGTTAGCTACTGTATATAATCAGGGCATCCGTGTGGTTGTGGAGTTTTTTCGACCAGCCCAGTTGTTAGCCTTTACGCCGAATTGGCAGAACCTCCTCTGCATTGTCGGCGTGATGTCCTGCTCGCTAATTATGGCAGTGGGCTTAAAGTTATGCCTTTGGATCTGATATTTACCCCTTTCTTCTCTTCATTGAGCTCAGCAAACGTGATCATCACCTGTCACTTGAAACAAAACTTGCAGGTTTCCGTTTCCGAGAGCTTCTTTGGAAGCTTAATACTGATCTGTGTAGCACATATCTTAAGGTCGAGAGGTTGCACCTACCTTGGTTACGTGCTATGTCCTAAGTAGATCTCGAGTAGCCGGTATACGGGGAGTCTACGAAGCCTATGTTTAGTATCCGTACTTGTTCTTTTAGAATTTTTCTCCAATTACAGTGACCGTATCCGTGTGTACACCGATGGAAGTAAGTGCGCTGACGGCGTTGGATGTACCTTTGTAACTGTAACCGAACCACATACTTTTGGTCTGCTTGTTAGAGCATCCATTTATACTGCAGAGCTGTATGCCATATACTGAGGCGTTGTGTACGTTCACCGTCGAAATTTGGGCAACTGTCTTATTCTCACTGATTCCCTTAGTGCCCTTCCAGAGCCTTCGTGAGATGTATAACTACCACCCTATCGTGCTAGGCATTCAGGACATCCTCCACATTTTACACATTTCCAGTGTTCAAGAGGAGTGTGCATGGGTACCTGGTACGTCCGTTTGCCGGGGAATTAACTGAGAGATTTGGCAGCTAAGATGGTAGCAACGCAACCTAGTACTGTGGTTCCTTTTGTAATTACTCCGCACTTCAGATTTGTTTTGCGCAGAGCGGTGTTTTCCTGCTGGCATGCAGAGTAGTCGACTTTCCGCGGGAACAAGCTGAGGGAAGAGAAGGATCACTCTGTAAACTTGGTAACCTCCTCTAGTAAATCTCGTCGGGAGGAGGTGCTATTGGCACGTTTTCGGATCGGTCACTTTATTTTTACACATAGCTATATTTTGAAGAAGCAACCAGCTCCTACCTGTCCGCTCTGTGGAGCAGCGTTGACCGCCAGTCATGTGTAGCTGGAGTGTGCTGCTCTAGCACAGATTTGCTTACTTAGGACCTTCCGGGCTCTCTAGCTGAGGCCCTGGCAGATAATGAGAGAGCAACAGATAAGGTTTTTAAGTTTTTATCCAAAGTGCCTTTTACATTGCGTTTCTAGATCATATTATTAGTCTTACAGTAGATTATGGAACGTTAATTATGATTTTTAACCTCTTTAACCTTTATCGTATGACACTTTTTTTTTTTGTCACCATACATCTTTCATTATTGTTATCCTCTTTACGCCTTATATTTCGGCCTAGTTTTATGAAGTAGTTTCTTTCTGTTTTAGGAATTAATTTCCCTGTGTTTTATCTCCTTTTAGTTCCAGTTTTATATTGCTTTTATCTTTGTCAGTTGCCACGATTTGTTTAATGCGGGCGCTCATGACCCAAAAGTTGAACGCACTTAAACCCAATTTGTCAACATCATCATCATCATCATCATCTTCAGTACTACCGTTGTCGGAGCTTGTCGATGGTTCGTTTGTCCTACAGAAGTTCCGCAACCTTACTCCTAGGGCGGATCAGCTGCCCTCTCTGTGTCTTTCCATTAGCCGACTCCCATATTGTGATCAGTAGTTCTTCCTTGCTTTTCAGTGAATCCTATAGGGCTCAGTAAGATGTGTAACAGTATCCTGGGTGCAATGTTCTCCCAGCACTATCTAATCCCTGCCTCCAATTCTCCCAGGAGTGGACCCAAGTTGACGCCCGCCAGCTGCTCGCTCCTATGCAACTGCAGACGCTGTTAAAACCACGGACTGCTGCAGCATACTCCTTCTCTACCACATTAGTATAGAGGACGTACTCCTCTGGACAGGGTCAGCTGGATATGGTATCCGCATTGCTGTGGCTCCTTACCTTCCGATTTTCTTACTTAAATCTGTACTCTTTGAGCCTCTGGACCCAACGGTCTGACTAGCCCTCCAGGTTCTTGAAAGTTAACAGCCAGACAATGGCGGAGTGGTCAGCCCTCAGATGGAATGGACAACCGTACATGTCCTAGTGTAAGTGCTCCAGCGCATTCACTACTGCCAAGATTTCCAGCCGGGTAAAGCAGTAGCTCTCCTCTTCTTTGGAGAGGAATTTGAGTTAGTAGGTAATGAGCCGCTCCTGGCCATCCTGGACCTATGATAGAATGCCGAGAATGCCGATATCGCTGGCATTAATGTCCAAATTAATGTCGCGACCAGGTTGTAGAAATCCTATACTTAGGAACTCTGCAAAATGCTAACTTTAGCGCCTGGAAGGCTTTTTCTGCCTATTCTGACCACGTGCAAAGCCGGGGTTCTTCCTCTGACTAGCCTGAAGTTTCCCGATGTTAGAGAAACCTCTTACAATCCGACGGCATTAGCAGCATAGGCCCAGGAAATTTCGCAGCTCTCGTTTGTCTTTCGGGTTAGAGCAATCCGCCACTGCCCGAGCCTTTTCCAGTCCGTGGCCACTCCAAATGGTGAGACTATGTGGCCCAAATAGTTCACCTCCTTGCAGAAGGCTTGGCACTTCTCGGTATCAACTCTAAGTACTGGCAGCATTTGGACCATCTTTGTCAGGCTCCTAGATGCTAACGATGATGCCATCCAAATAGAGTAGGCAGGCGTCGTGTGTCAACCCTCTCACCATTGATCCAATGAGACGCTAGAAGTTCGCTGGTTAATTGCAAGGCCAATGGGAATAGCTGAAAATTGCCAAGGCTCTTGGTGAATCAAGTATGCGAGCTTCTCCTTGTCCCTGGAATCTAGGATCACTTGCCTGTATTGCGATTTAAAGTCCAAAGTTGAGAACTACTGGGCTCCAGGGTGTAGTCAACATATGGTATGGGGAAACAGTCATTTCTGGTGACGGCGATTATCATGCTGTAGTTCAGCAGAACTTTACCTTACCGTTCTTCCTCACCAAGACTACAGGGGAGCACCAAGGGCTCTCGGACTTTTCAATGATTCCCCTAGGTTCATGTGCACCTGCATGTCACGTACCTCAGCTTGCTTCGACATGGGTACACGTCTTGGTTGTTGCCGGATATGTCGGGCGTCTCCAGTATCGACTTAATGGAGTACTCGGTAAGTGCGACCGTTCGCCTGCGTTGCCATGGTAGTAAAAACGGGCGTTAAACACTATAAAAAGTGTGTCCGTAATCCCCGTTCCCTTCGTTGGAAGAAGGTCTGGTAGTAGCTGAGTAGACACTGAAAGCTCTCCGATTGTGAAGCTGTCATATGGTTGGCCGTTCTCTTCAGCAAGTATTTTAGTCGGGACCGCAGGTTCTGCAATGCTGTAGGCTGGTCGTATCCGCAAAGAATACACTCAGAGCTTGCACACAATTTCCGAACTCTGTCCCGGCCTGTATGTCCTGTTGGGCGCCCATCGAGTTCTTCCTCTAGGTAAGGTACAATGTCCGGGCAACAAATAATCCGTGCAGTGCTGTCTTCCCTCCAAGACCAGGTTCCTTGACCATTGACCCTCCAGGCGCGCTTCGCCGCCGCCACCTACACCACCACCATCACCACCAAAACACCTATTCGCTTCTCGCGGGCACACATTGCCCTTCAGCTCCACCTGCAGATCGCCGGATGTTCAACGGCGCTCCGGAACAACACCTCCTGTAGGCAGAGTCTCAAAGCCATTCGGCCGACGTCGAATTTAGCCTCGTGGCCCCTGAGGTCACGAAATTGCGGTATCACATCCTCAGCCACCCTCGCGACGAGAACCCACAGGCTCACAGTTCTCCATCCCATTGTCAACTCTAGGAGGGCATCCTCCACAGACAATATGTTGTAGCCGTCACTAACTGATAGGGCCGATTGGGTGTGTCGGCAAGTCCTTTGCCACGTTGGTTCTGATTACAGTCACGGGTGCACCTGTGGCTACTAGTATCTGACACAATTTCCCTTGTATACAGCCGTCTGCAAAGAGGGTGTCCTCCACTCTTCTGGCCAAAGTACGTTGCGTCACTTGAGGTGGTGGTGGTGGTGGTGGTGTACATGGGTCTGACGTGCCCCTTGCCCAAAGGGTCCTTACTCTTTTTTACTCCTGCACGTCGTCTTGTTGTGGACAGCCCTTCACTGGGTGAGCCGTTTCGCCATACCCCCACACCACGACCACTTGATAGCCGTCTCGTTTCTGAGTTGCTTCTCTCTACCTGTCATAGCGAATATTCCTGGTATTTGAGGTGGTCGCAGTTGTCCGCCTCCATTCTAAGTGCTGCCGTGAACGCCTTATGGGTCGTGATATAGTCGCCGAGCATTAGGTGCCATCGTATTTCTACGTTACGCACCCCGTCGACGAAGGAGAAGACAGCTTTCTGGGACACGTAACTAGGTGGTAGGTGCAGCAGAACTGTTTCAACAGCTGCTCTATAGCTAGGGTGAACTCCTGCATCGTCTCCGCCGGCTGCTACAGTCTCGATTTAAGCTGACCGCGGTATGTTGCTGCCAAAGAATTGTTACCGAAGCGATTCTGGAAAGTATCCCGTGGTAGAATTTGTCTCTGGGGGGGGGGGGTGCCAAGAATAGTTTTTATAGTTGAAGTTTCCCGGAGTTTGGAATAACCCTCCCTCCTCATCACGTCAACATTTAAAAAAGCCGCATTATCAATAGTCCTCTGTAGTTTAGGGGTATCATGCTGGCCTCTAGTACTCAAGATCGCTGGTTCAATTCTGGTGGAGGCGATGGATTTTTTTCGGGCATAAAAATCTTTATCATAGCTTCCTTCGGAAGAGAAGTAAAGACCTTAGTCCCGTGTTGTAATTTATGGCACGTAAAACCTCAAAACTGATATAACGGCCTCCGAGGAAAATTAAGTGGGATTTCACGGCTAAATGGGATGCTGAGAACTGTAGCACTAAAGAGCTCCATAAAAAAAAACTTACTTTCTTTTTTGCGTATTCAACACAATCTAATTTTTGGACTTTAATATTAGACAATATTGCAGATTACCAAAAACAAATTAAAGGAATGAAAGAGTTTCGATAATAGATTCATTTATGATCTAGTCGAGTATATTCCTGTGTTATACCACTTAATATTTTTGTTTAAAATTTCATTAATTACTCAACCTTCATATTTTATGTTTGCTTGTATTAGTATCTCTATCACGTACACTGTGTATAATAGGTAGGAATACTTGCATTCCATCCAGAAACTCAACGGTGATATTTAATCGAAAATACCTGTTCTGAGGACACCTGAATCCCAGAAAAAGCGTTTTTAGAATAAGGTCCGTGTGTGTGTCTGAGAACAGCGTAACTATAAACCAAAGTAAGTTAAGTACCAAACTTGGTATTTCAGTTTAACGTCTTTCAAATATGTTATGCGAAGGTTTTTAGGACAATTTTCCATCCATGCCAAACTATCGTTTATATTGAATGTTTTTGGAACTTATTTTCTGAAAAATAGCACTAACAAGTTTGGATTAAATGCCACCATATATTAAAGAAATTTAGAGGCAAATAAAATGTATATCTTGAGTTTTTTGGGAATATTCTCAGAAGCCTTCTTCATTGTGGAGGACTTTAGCAAAAGTGATAAACCGTAAGATATGGATAAAAACTCATACTACACAAAAATTAGATCTAAAAAAAAAAAAAAAAAACAGAATTTATGACAAGTACATTTTTTGTAGAGTTAATCATTTCGGAGTTATTGCTCCTTATTAGTATAAATTTTCCAATAATGCTTTTGTCAAATGGGCAGTCGTCATTCGTTTATTGTTTTTACTCCTGACCATGCAAAGAGAACGGAATGTCAAAGTCATTACTTGGCGACCAGCTTATAATAGATTTGACTATTGCATTAGCCTAATATACTACCTTATTTGTCTTGTATCTACAAGGAAAGAACTAATCATTATTACTCGTAAAAAGTGTGTGCAAATCGGCCGAAAATTTGTGATTATAATTCACTCGTTATAAATCGGCTTTCCCAGTTCCTTGGCGGATATAGCACCAACCATAGAAAGAAGATCATATTTTGGGCAATTGTAAAAATTGTTTGTAGAAACTGAACACGTACCAACTATTTCAGATATACCACAAAGCCTAAACGTTTCTTTATTAGTTTAAATGTAATCAGGTGTGTACCATGCTTTTAAGTTATAACATGGCTCTTAATGGTTTTATTAATACTTGACGCAATGATACTATGTTTTTATTTTTTTACATAAATCTCCCAGTGTCTGTAGCTCAAATAACAATGCGATTTGGTGTATCAGTTTTGTGGACTTACTCTGTAGTATGATTAATGTACGGTGCTTGGATTTAATTTGCCTAAATAAGTTGCACTGTGCGTAATTTTAACGAAAAAAGGTCAATTAATTAAAAAAAAAACTGAATAAACACATGTAATTAGGTTCTACAGAATGGCGCACAAATACCGGTCACAAATTCTAGACTGCTCATTGTCGCCCGTCAGTTGTTATCTGTAGTTGCCAAACTGTTTCGACTACGTTTTGTAAATATAGACCTATGTATTAGCTTATTTGTTATTTATTTATTATGTAATTGTTACATGTTTACCTATTGTTGTATCTGCTCGTGGCGGGCAACAATTCGCGCGTAGTTGGCTGGCGAGCAGTCTGTACGCGGGGCCGGTTTTCATGCGGAAAAATAGTAAGATTCTTTTTCAATAAAATAATTTAAGAAAACAAAGCATCTGTGTAAACCTTAAAGTAACTAATGAAGTATTATAACTATACAGGTAAACAGTCCAATGTCGTTAGGATTGATGAAATGAGATGTGTGTTTTCGCTTGGAATGAACTTAAGATGCCAAAACTTTACTACCTGTAAACTCAGCAGTGCCTTGTTTGTGTGGTACTGGATTGGTCAGTTTTAACGTCCTTTGTCACTTTCTGAAGTTGATCCAGTCGTTGTTCTTTTAAAAATGAAGTAAATAGGCTAATACTGGTGTAAGCCTACCATTTTGACTTTCTCTACACTACTATGTACATAGTGTATAGAGAAGATATTGTATTGCACCCAAAATTCGGGTTCGAGATTTCACCGGAAATATATGTTTTAGGTCCCCCTGAATCACCCCCATAAAAGCATTTTTGGAAAAAGGTCCGTGTGTGTGTCTGTCTGTCTGTGTGTCTGTGGACAGCATAGCTCAAAAACGAAAAGACTGTTGAATATCAAACTTGATATTTGGTATCTTCCAAGGATGCGATACGAATATTTTCAAGAAAATCCCCCACCCCCAACTACCCTTTACATTGAGCTTTTTTCGAAAATGTTGAAATTTTCTCGAAATGGCTTCAACGATTTTGATTAAAATATCGTATATTAAAAATATTTACCTGACAAAGAAAATAAATGTCTTGAATTTTCTGGGAATAACCTCTGAAGACAACTTTGTTCTGGATGAATTATACGGAATGTTGCATTACTGCTAAACCGTAAGAGGTGCGCAAAAACTTACCACACAAAACATGTAGAGCACTTTAAAACACACGATTTATATCATATACATTTTTTTCGTGGAGTTGATCGTTTTTGAGATATTCCTTATTTTTGGTTTCAGCTTTGAATTTCTCATACAGGAATTTGTCAACTCCTGTCCATACAAACAAAAGAACTTCAGTCACATAGCAAACAGCTTTTGACTATCACTTTAACCTATGCTACTGCCTTATTTCGCTTCTACTTATAAGGAAGCAAGTAATAAGACTATTTCTGCTAATTTTTTCTCGATTAGCATGAAATAAGGGTTTTAACAATACTTTGTTGCAGAGATGTAGAGAAAGTCGTGTGAATGGAACACATCAGAGTTTTTACCATTAAAATACGAGACGCCTGAAAAGGTTGTGTTTAACTGATCAATACTTTCTAAGTATGGCATTAACATAACGTTAGAACGAAGGAAACATGATATTAAACAAATACACTTTACAGTATCAGAGTTCTCACCATGTGCAACCGAAAATGTCGATTGTAAATTTTAATATCTATCCTGTAAATTGGAGAGTGTCACAACCATGCGACAATAGGAAGGTGCATTTCCGTTTAGGCATAATAGCGGAAGTTCTCGCAAATGTAACAGCCAATACTACACTGGGCAAACATCGTCTGTGCTTATTGTTTATAGAATGCACTAAACAATGACAACATACATGAGACAAGCATTGACTCAACATTTCTCACAAGAAATGGCGACAATTTTAGTTAGGTTATCAATTTAGGAAGGCAGTGTAACGAAAATACGGCCCTATTCGTGTCCCAACAAAAATTATCGGGATGCGGGACACACAACTAAAAAAGAGGGACTGTCTCGATTTTATGGGACCAGTGGCAGGCTTGTATCGATATCGTTAGGTTTACTTTTTTTTTCTACGTCAATTAAACTGAAAAATGAACAAACTAAAGGTGAGCTAATTAGCGTAACGGATCACCGAACCAGAGGAAAAGAGCACAAGTAGCCATTCGCTAATGTATACCATGATACACATTACACTAACGCTAAGTAGCGCTGAACCAACAGGCAGAGAGGTTGTAGGTATTTGTAGGAATGTACGCCGAGTCGGCAGTCCCTGGTTGCAAAGTCTTGCTGGTTAGAAAGTGACTAATCCGCACAATGGCCACAGATAATCTTATCTTATAATCCTGTTTATATTAAGTTAAATATATTCCTTTATTTCTGTGGTATAGCAGAAGTCTGTTTATGACGGAGAATTTCAATGTATGTGTCACTTTTAAGTTAAAAAAATGGAAGAACTTGTACGTAGGTTTTTTTAGGGAGGACTTCTGGGGGGGGGGGGTCCGGTCCCGTTCGTCCCCCCCTAAATACGCCCCTGGGCGTCCCTAATGTTTCCGGACGTTGCTGAAGTCGGGTTCGCATTCGATACTTCTGCCGCCTATCCCTGGAGACGCGCTATCACTGTGTGGCTCGTTCTTCTCCTGACCAATTGTTGTGGGTAGCGACGGCGGCGAACTGTCGGCGGAAGACTTACGGAAGTTTTACGTACCCTCGTACTGGGGTGGTTTGACTTGCGCGGATGATGTGTCGCGTCCGGGTGTCTCGATCTTCAAGTTTTAAGCCTTCCGTCGACCATCTTTTCTATCGTGGCATTTTGTTCCTTGGTACTGCTGTCAATTCCTCCTTTCTGGACATTAACGCGTTTCCCGAAGCCTTCCAAGGCTCAACGCGATGGCATAGTTCACATCGTACCTCAATTTCTTCTATAGCCTTCTTCACGTCGTCCAGTTGTTTGTCGATTGTGTTAGATAGTTCTGTGTTCAGGTTCTGCATCGCATAATTCACAGTCGTTATTTCACTTCTCATTTTCTCCAGTGCGGTTTTCATTCCGTTTTTCAGTTTCTTTTTTATTCACTCCATGCTGGATAGCACTCGCCTCTCACTTCGATCCCAAGCGAAATGGAAACGAGTTTTATTTATGGACACTCTTTGACTGCTGTGGTTCTCAGCGTCCCATTTTATGCTAGGCGTGGAAGGCCGTTTTGATTTTGCTCAGAGACCTCTTACCAGACCTGAGGTTCTTTTATGTGCCGTAAACCTACGACACGGGACCAACGGCTCTGCTTCCCTTCCGAAGGAAGCCATGCTAAGGTTTTTTACGCCTGAAATAATCCGTCGTCCTCCGCCGGGTTTTAACTTGCGATCTTGGGTCCATGAAGTTAGCAAGGTAACCATTATACCACTATCCCAAGCGACTGCATGTGGAGTTTGTGGTGGACAAAGAGGTGCAGGGCGGGTTTTCTCCGGGTTCTCCGATTTCCCCCGCCTTCACATTCTACCGGTGCTCCATCCTCATTCAATGTACCATCAGTGTAATCGCCTGCGATTCCCTATTAGTAAAGCGGGAGTTAAACACTATAAAAATCTTCTCCATTCCGAATTGAATTGCTTGCAGTGCGGTTTTCATTTTCGTGTCTATTTTGTCCACTGCGTATGTAATTCTATGTCCATGTTCTTCATTTTGGACAATTTTCTCTATCTCTTCAATCTTGGTATAAAAATCCCACTACTGACACCAGTGTAGCAAAAGCCTTTATTGACTCAAAAGGTTAAAATAATGTCTTTAACTCACAACTATACAACAGTTTACTCGACGTTTCGACGCGTAGACAGTTGAAGGCTCCCTCACGCCACTGCGCGCTAACACCCCAATCGAAGATTGACCCACGACTCCTCAATCCAGATTGCAACTCTTCCTAACCTTTATAGCTATAAATTACATCACAGAACCTTTTAGAAATTTGTGAAAGCCGAAGCTTCTGGAATGTGCCAATTGTGTCACTTTCAAAGGCTTCCGTTTACTGGCCCATCGCATTTGTGCTTACCGCATTCCAAGGTCTCCAGTTCCGCCGCAGGGCCTACCAAGATAAGTATAAGAACGGCCGTACACGGGGTTGTCACAGTACGATTCATTGCAGACTTCATTTCCGCCTTCAGTTCTATCTGCATCCTTTCCATCGCGGTTTCCATTTTTTTTAGCTTTGCCCCATGGCGCCAGGTGTCATGACCTGCATTTCTACCAGCAAGACTTTCATTATTTCCTCCGTCTTGGCGCAAATTCCACTTTTGACACCAGTGTAATAAAATCACTCTTTATTGCTCTAAAACTGATTACAATTTCTTTTCAGTATCCTGCAGTACAATTTTCTCCTGTAGCTTCGACGCGTAGGTAATTGACCTCTCTCTCTCTCTCTCTCTCTCTCTCTCTCTCTCTCGCAACTGCGCGCTCAGACTTTCGGTCGAAAACTGACCCTCGTGCCTTGTAGCACTCCTTTTTATAGCTGCCGATGACGTGGCCAGACATTTTCAGAGAAAGCAAACATTCTAGCACGTGTCCATTGCCTCCAGGTGTGCAATTCCAAAGCTTTGAAGTTCTGTTGCCGCTCTTCACTTTTATCATTTACTGCCTCTACAATATTGAATGCGGCTACACAAAGGAAGCCGACCTCAGACGTGCAACAATAAAATTATAAGCTTTCCAAAGCAAAGTACTATCACACGTGGGACGATTACGGGTTAGCAGGGCGTAGTCAGTATATAAACAAAGCCACTATATATTTCTAATGCACCCCACATGTCCTGTTTATTTATGCCTTCTATTCTATTTTCACTAGCTTCCAGAATCCTTTTTCATTTTCTTCTCCCTTTCTTAATAATATGCATCCCGATTTTATTTCCGTTAATATTTCTTTTAGCTGGCCTCTCCAATAATTATCGTTTTTAATTATCTTTAAGTATTTTGTGTATATTTTTAGCAGATTTTCATCTTCGCTCTTTACAACCTATACTAAGATTTGAATACCCTCTCCATGATCATTCCACTTGTTCTTTGTCTTCCTAAGTCCACCTTTACCATCCTTTTGGGTGTTCTTCTTCATAGCCCTAAAATCTCGTTACAGAATATTCTAAATCTATGGTCTACTTGTTTCCTATGTCTAATACCCCCCCATATTTCTGATGGGTGTAACATTTTTGTTCCTGTAGCTGCCTCGTAAACCTTTTTTTTTAATCTTTTTCTGTTCATCTCTGGTAATTTACATTGTAACAAAAAGCTCTTTATTGCTTCAAATGATTACAGATTGTCTCTATTCCAATGCTTTCACAACGATTCTGCAGAAGAATTTTTTTCAAATCGCTGCGACACGAAGACACACAGGCAACTGCGCGCCCAGAACTCATTCCAAAGCTGAAACTGAGTGGACCAAGTTGCCCACTTTTATTGCTGTCAAGACGCAGCAAGAAACCTCCAGAGTTAGAAGTCATTATTGCGCAAATAAACCACACGCAGGTGTTACAAAATCGCACAGGGGTGTGACAGCGCAGTAGCTAATGAAAGTAAGCCGCCAGCGGTACAGCTATAGAGAGAATAGATAGGAAATGCCTATCCTTATGCATTGTGGTTGGTGAAGTACATTTTTGCCAAGCCTCTATATTTAGCTTTTTGAGATGAGTATGGCTTGTGTAGCTTAAATGTGCACCCCAAAATAAGATATTGTGGTATCAAATGTTCAATTACGCAGTAAATTTAGAATGTAGGTTTTAAACCAGTATTATGATCAATGCGTGTTTGGTGTTTGGTTGTAGTTTATGGAATAGCAGAAGCAAAAACAAGAAAGGGAAATATGTTTCAATACATAAGTTAGTGTACCTATTTAAGTGATTTATTGATATATTGGTGGTATACTTAGTGAAATATTTCAATACACAGGTTAGTGTACTTATTTAAGTGATTTTTCGGTACTGTACTTAGTGCAATATGTTATACATTATTAACATTACGATTCTGTATTTGTTAGATTTTAGATTTCTAACTCGGAAAACTGTTGAGAACCAGCCAAAATTAGCAAACCTACTCCGGGCCATAAGAAACCTCTTGCTTATTCGCCCATTTGCAGCTATCGAGAGAAATAATTACTATCAAAGTATGTGCTTATGATACCAGAACCGTCAGAATAGAGGGCGTGTTCCTCGGACTTCGAATGCAATACATGCAGACCACAGAGACCATTATAATCCTTGGAATAGTCTCTGATACTTGTTACCCTTTTTTGGTGTGCACTTAATTTTTTTCCCAAGCCTTTTTCATATATGTATGTGTACGTGTTTTTTTTTACGCACATGCATCCTACACTTGAATGCCTCATACGCATATTGAGGATCGTTTACTTATTGCACTCAGGGCCGAATTTACATCAGGGCAAACCGGGCAACTACCCAGGGCGGCAAAATTACTGGAAGGCTGCAAAAAAAAAAAAAAAAAAAAAAAAAAAAAAAAAAAAAAAACATAACATGAAACGTCAAGTTCATTTAAATTTGCCGCTCGCAGAGGAATATCAATTGACGCATGTTGGCTATGCTGATTAGTTTCCACGCTATGCGCACGTAGCTGAGACAAAGCGAAACGCATTCCAACAGTGAGAATCGATTAACACACGCAAAATATTGTAAGATCAAGAAGTGTGTGTTGTTATTCATTAACGTTAATTTTCTATACATTGTTAGCTGAGGTAATGAACAATAATAATTATTATTGTAATTATATTGAGTTCTTTTATATTTAATGAGCCGGCATTCCGGCATAACGAAGTAGTAGGTTATGTTTAACTCTTTTAAGTTTTTCAACTGTTTATCATATTTTCTTTCGTTTTCTCAGTTTCAGTGTCGATTGTCACTGAATAAAATGACAGGAAGAAAGAGAATTAGTAGGGCTCAGTATCGTTCATTGGCGAAAAAATAAAAGAAAAAGAGTTGTAAAAGCGGGCGTTAAACACTTGAGAGAGAGAGAGAGAGAGAGAGAGAGAGAGAGAGAGAGAGAGAGAGACAAGAAAACACATTGAAAAAGGTTCCACGCCTTGATGTAGGAGTTCATGTCAAGAAGAAACGCCCTCGCTAAGTGAAGCTATTGAAGACTATGGGGAAACAGGCACCCCAAATAAATCTAAAAATGAAACAAAAAAAAAAAAAAAACTTTTATCAAACGAAAGTGAAGGCGGAACCTCCATCGTTGCTGACGGACCCTTTACAACTAGTGCTGATCTTTTTCTTTGGGAAAAACTGATAAAATACGGGAATATATTGCAATGAACGGGGTAAAACAAAATACGATTCTTTGATGAATCTGATTCAGATCCGGAAGGAAATGATGATTCAGATGACTTACAGATGTCTTTCCTTTTGATTCTGGATAAACTGATTGAAGAACTGAACAACAGAATTTCTTCCTACAAGGAATTCAGTGAACCATTTGTTTTTGACAAATCTGAAGATGCTTAGTCCACTTGAAATTCAGGAAGCATCATCCAGACTTTAGAAAGTCTACAGTTCGAATCTTGAAGATTCAGCATTTGTACTTGAATGCTTGCACTTCAAAAGCTACACAGAAAAGAATGAAAATGCGTCGCACTCTGTTACACAGCTGTGCAAGATGTTAAAAGGCAATTGTCTAAAGAGTGTTTACCCAAACTTAAATATAGCTCTACAAATATACTTGTGCACCTCTGCTTCCAACTGCTCATCTGAGAGATAATTTTCTGCTCTAAGAGGCATAAATAATTATTTAAGAACATCACGAGTGAAGGATTGTCTTAGTTATCTTGCAATTGAATCTGACTTAACAGTGAAAATGGACCATGACGAACTCATAAACTTGTTTGTAAATGATAGGGCAAGGAGGAAGCCTCTTGATATTTAAACATCATAGTTTCGACATCTAATATGGGGTGATGCCTCTTTAGGGCAAGTTCTTTCTATCAAGACGTTTCTACTTAAATTTTAATAAACTCACTTATGGTGTTTGCCACTCATACTCAAGTATCCAAACTAGTGAAACCATTCTCTATGTTGTGAAAATTTAAGTAATTTATGTATTGCAAGTTGAGGGAGGGGAGGAAATATATTTTTTATCCATGGGCGTCAGAGTTCCTAAATTCCGGCCTGATTGCACTCAATAGAGGAATTAGAGTAGACTAACTTTAAAGTTCATGTAGTTGAATTAATGTCTATAGGCATGAGAGGCGAACAGATTGTGTTAACATCTGATATTTTGGCTTCAGTTTTAGACCAAGGAATTAGAGTAAAATTATGATAGGGTGACCAGATTCTGATGAGCAAAAAGTAGGACACTATGCTAACAATCTAACCGTAACCATAACTGTCTTAAAATTGATTGGGGAAATATTAAAAATATGCATATTAACTATTTATCGGGATCCAATTTGCATTAGATTTATGGTGTTAATGCATTTCAAAAGAAATTAAGATAGGATAATGAAATAAGTTAACTCTTGCTCAAAAATTTATAAGCAAACAATTATATAACTTCAGATAAATAAATAAGGCTTTCCATAAGATTTGACATTATTCTTAAATGTATGACTTTAAATGTTAACCCACACTGACAAAAATACTTCTTACATTGTTTAATATTAAACAAGTGGTACAGGTAACAACATACTAAAACACCATTTAATTTGCTTTTTCAGATACTGTATGCTAATATTTTTCACTATATTTTAAGTCATTGATCGGCCTAAACTTAAAAGAATTTTCAGTTTGAATGCACAGAATACAATAAGTTGCTGTTTAGCAAAACCACAGTGTGAAATTCACTACATATGTAGTTACAATTGCATTTAGTTAGTATTACATGTTTCAGAGTTTCAGTTTTTATCTGAGATTTTTCAGCAGTGCACAAGTTATTCATGATCGAAAACACACTCTCAGTGGGTGTATTTGTGGCTGGAAGACACATACTAAATTCAACAATATCACACACTTGAGAAATGGGGATGAACTTTTCCTGAAAATGTTTGAATACTTGAATCACTTTTAAATCAACCCTCAAATGAGCAGTGTTCCATTCTATCAACTTTTCAGCTGTAGCACATGCTTTTGCATTTACAACCTCATCATCAAAGAGATAAGAACCATCTATTTGCTTTCCCATCAGTCTGCTGATAGTTTTTAAGCTATTCTGAACTTGATTCCACTCAATTACTGAATTAGTCTGGTCCAGTCCAAATCACTAATTTCAGTTATGGGAGAGGACCATTGCTCAATATATTTAATGCAAGTTGAATAAAATGAACACACATTTTTCTTAAATTTGGAAACACATGGACCTACTAATCCAGTCTCCTCAAGATTTTTTAGTTTTGACTGAACTATAAGAGGCAAAAGGGCACATTCCTTTCGCTCATTCAATTTTTGTTTCAGCTCTTTGATGAACGTCACTATAGAAATATGTTGACCTTCAGGTGAATGCATAAAATTATGAAATACAGCTACCTGACCATGCACAAAATAGAGCTATATTTCAGGGAGAGGATAATCAAAGAACCATCTAATTATTGTGGGGCACTTTTCCTGTGATTCAAAGTAAGATTTTAAAGCTGGATAATGCTTAAGTATACGTTCTACAGCTGGCAACAAAGAAAGCTATCTAGTTTTACTGTATGAAAGCATTTTTGAGTACTCTATATCCACAGTCACAAAATTTACGCAATGATGTTTCGCGCACTGTATATATGTAGAAATACGAATATAATTTCTGCACAACACTTTCTATGCAAACTGGTAAACGGTCAATTGCAGTTTCTATACAGTTATTCACTAGGTGTGCAAAGCAGCTTACACCTATAATTGGTTTGTTTAAGAAATTCTAAAGAATAGTGTAAATATTTTTTTTAACCTTTCAGCACACAAACCTACAATTTTAGCTTTTATTTTACAGTCACTTCAAGTCTTTAACATGTATGGGGACACAATCTCAGCTGTCTCACCATACTGATCTTGAAAGTCCAACACTTTTATTTGCACTCCATTAACAGGAAGAAAATAGCGTACAAATAATGGAAACAGCTTTGTAGATTTATGATTGGTCGTATCTGTGTACACTGTGATGTAATTCACTTGACCCAAGTCTTTCTGTAGCACTGAAATTGCATAAGGGCTGATCACATTCGATACAATTGCTTCGGACTAGTTTTTGCACATGAATATTGAGGTTCAAAACATTTTTAAATCAATTTCGAAGTACAGTCTATTGATCGAAACGACTAGTTATGAATTACTGTGTGAAATGCAAAACATGCTTCTGCTGCTGTAAGTATTTGTTTTTTGTGTCCCAAATCTTTATTTCTCAAAAATGTGGAAATGAATGCAGTTGTATTAGTTGATGATTTATGCGTTGCTGTTTGTAAATGCTGCATTATTTCGGACTTCCCACTGTGTGCTACCGAAAAATTTGCCGAACATATTTTACAATACGTCACTGTCTGTCTTTTCCCTTTTAATGAAAGGATACAGAGACTGAAGTTCGTAATTTAAAACACATATTCTTCTCGGTGCCATCCCGAAAAAGCGACTGTAGCAGAGAACTGTAACAGCACAACAGGTAAGACAGTCAATCTACAATGCCAAAGTGAATAAATGAGCAATAATGAATAAACTGCAGAGGCGCAGAGCGTAAAGGTACATTTTGTTGAAGAAACACCAGCAGACAACCTGAATACAAACGTAGCCGATACCGCATTGTCGTAAACAATGTCAGTTAAAATCACTTATAGAAAACAAAACCGGGCTTGTAGGCCACTGGGCTTCTCCCCTTGTTCCCCAGACGTTTCGCCTGCGTACCGGCCGTGAAAGCCTTCGAATTTTAATGTCAGTTAAACTTGAATATTGCATTTTATAATTTATGTCGTCCTTACAATAAAAGTATACAATAAATAAGAACTAGTGATCACACAACTTAAAATTAAAGCAGAATATTTCGCAGAACATTAAAAAAAAAAAAAAAAGGACATATTTGATTTTTTCCAGTGTCATCGCAACCAACAGAAAAGAGCTGTCCTGCAAAAATTAGCACGTATGGTCACCCTAAGTTATGGCTTTTCCGCGAAGTTTACTGCAATAATACCAATTTGTCAATACTAACGTCTGACAGGCCGAAAAATGTGTTTGTATTAAATATGCCTTCAACTAGATCTTTCCCCTTCCATTGCTCTTTGTTTTTTACTTCAAAAAATTTGAAACATGTTGCTTATGGTGTATATGGTAGTGTTTAGAACTACAAAAGTGCTGGACACAAAACGTGCTTTAATAAAAACGCTAGCATTTCCGCCCTGTGGCTATCGCCCGGCAACAATCAGCTTCGAAACAAGTTGTTGATAGTTACGCTGCGATTAAGGCCGACAAAGCACATTCTTTCGGCATGTAGTCACAATATTTACGCCTCCTAATTGGAGTCATCGCCGCTCTACCTTTTGCTTCGCTCTTTCTACCATAAGCTACCCAGCCTCCATTAAAATATAATCTTACTCTAAATAGTAAAATTCTTTCACCATTTCAATTTCTTGCCCTTCTTTGAACGCCACTATATTTAGTCCACACTAGTTTGCTGTTCTGGGGCCCTTTGGCGCGTAGCACTAGTGTGTTAGAAGCTCTATGGTAAAAGTTGAGGAAAGGGAATATCCTAGTTACTACGTGTTAATAGCTTTTGTTTGTGAAATTAAAGAAGAATGATAAACAGTGAAATGTAATTAAGAAAACTATTTGCCGGATCATATTGTGACTTTAAATTGTGTGCTCCGAAAGAGACAATGTGCACAAATGAAGCAGTTAAAATGTAGGTACGTAGCAGTTAGGCACACTTTTTTTTTTTTTTTCTTTCTTCAATGATTTTGTGATTTATATAGCCAAGCTGTTCATGAGTAATATGTTAGAAAGTATACTTATTCTCGCGTGCTCACATTATGATTTCAAGAATATATGTAAAGAGGTAATGAATAGGTAATGAGGTATGTGTAGCCGAGGGATGCCGACAAAGCGTCGCCGAGAGGTCGGCCCATGTAAAACCAATGATCCGCGCGACGTGTTCAATGTAAGCTGCGACCAAACAAACAAGAAACAATAGCGTTGGGATTTAGACGCACAGACACCTGGACGCAAACGTCTTTACTCTATTTCTAAAAAAGTGTCCTTCTTCAAGGTTTTGGCAATACTGGGCTACGCTTTACGGCTTAGAACCCTCAAATCGCATTTGTTAGCCATCTGTGGTGGCAACGTTAGCTTAAGAGGCGTATCTGCACGGGTTTAACCATTAAATGCATTATTTTTTTCTTTTTAAGTTTGGAACAAATATTTTGTTTGTTTATTTATTATTATTATTATTATTATTATTATTTTTTTTTTGCTTTTGTAATTGTAATACCAATGAGGAAAATAAGGAAACAAATATTGAATGCACCTAAACCTTCACGGGTAAAAATGTTGTTGGCACCCTAGAAGGATCATTATGATACTGTTTGCATGTAAACCTTCACAGGGTAAAAAAGTGGTTTGTACCCTGGAGGAAATATCATGCACTCTATGAGTACTACTATATTGGACTTGATTTTTAAAGTTTCCCACTTGCTACAATAATGAAATTAGTTGATAAAATCAACGAAGAAACACATTACTTTCAAAATAACCTATATAATGATATTTTGACATTGAATGTTTGTTATGAAGAAAAAACAAAGTCAACGTTTTTAGAGCACAAACTATTCATCACATTTCTGACAAACAGAATAGAGCTTCTCTGTGCATCATGGTATTTACATCTTCCTCTCTTTGCTTCTCATTGTATCCTGTGTCCCGTTTGATCCATTATTTTGAGGTGGAGCCTAAGTAGGGTCTCGTTTGATCTTTTTAGGATTTCCTTCTGAGCTTCACTGCTTGGTGTATATATATTTTTTATGTGACTTCCTGCTTTTAGCAAAACTTTAGATATCTAGAATTGAAACTTTAAAGCTTTCATTGCTTTGGTATTATGGCCTTTTTCACATAATGACCTGTTATAGAGAATCCAGGCATTTATGAGCATTAAATCATCAGGTCATAGAAGATTATGGAATGCCATTTTCTTGATTTTATTTTTATATTTTAGTCTGCCAATTTTGACATTTGAGATGGTCTCTCTTTTTTGCTATCAAACCTTTGTACTTCCTCAATGGGATCTTGACAAATAAAGGTAGATACTAATGTAGCTGGTTTATCGTTCAACCACTTGACCACAGCAGGATCTGCTCCTTGAGTTCAACTTGCTGCTTCAAATAAATAAATAAAGAAACAGATGTTCTTGAATTTTTGTTGAAGTCTTTCTCAACAAGTAGATCACAACCAGGAAGCCTGTTTTGCAAACAGTTGCAACAGATTGAATTCTCATTTGTCCTAGTAAACTGGCAAAATTGGTGCATAATAATTATGAAAATATACTCCATAGTTCTTGACTTTCAGAATCTCCCTTTACAAGTTGTAGAGTATTTACACTTGTTCCCAAATCCGGTTTATTTGAAATTCCCAGACTGGAATCAATTTGTAAACCTCTGGAGATTTCAAATATAATTTAAAGCCACTTATACCAGACAGAACAAAAAGCTTGTTACTGTCTCTGGTGTTTTTGGAATGATTTCTTCCTTTTTCTCATAACTAGATTCCAGAATCAACAGTTCATTACTGAAAGGTTTCTCCAAGACATCTTCAGATCATCAGGGATCACCAAGTAATGGTCAAGCACACCTCTAATACTTCATTACCAAACAGTTCTGCTTCTGTTTTTAATCTTCTTTTCTTCTTCCTCATAACTGGTCTATAAAATTCCAGGTGGGTGGGGGATCTCAGTGTATATTCCACCCTGTAGGGCACAAACTATAAGCTTGTTTTAGAAACTACAAATTGAATATTTGGTGTAACAAAGGACTTGTCATCCATATGTGTAAAGTACAAAGATTAGTAAAAAAATACACAAACTAATGTACTGGTTGCAAACATATCTTTTCTGGCAAACAACAATACCAAAATCTAAATTGATGCACTTACAATCAATCAAACAATAAAAACCAAATACAGCTGTTTTGCCAGTCACTCAATGACCACAAAATATGTCATTGATATAAAACATATGCAAATGTTCTCAAGTACTAACTACTACAAGTCCCAGATGTTGCCATCAGGATACATCATTTAAAAATGGTTTGCACCCTGTGGATCAAAATATGCATTTAAAGGTTAAAATTTTAATCTTTCTATCTGCATATATGATTTTACCACAGGGAATGCTGCTTGCAAAATCTTGTAAAAAAAGGAAAATAAATAATATGTATTACATTTTGAACAACTAAACAAAACATATTACAGTAGGGGAAATATACTAAAATAGATGTGAAATGAACAATGTACAAGTAAAAGTTCCTAGTATTTTTATTTACATTCTAAAAAACTACTGTCTTATGCAAAAGAGAGCTGCCATGTAAAGAGTAAAATAAGCATCTCCCTTTCTATACACGTTGTTGCTTCTGTTGTGTTCACTTTTACTTGGCAAAACATGTCAAAATGATGTAGAAAAATTCATAGACATTCTTTGTTTTTGTGCAGTTAGTAACAATCACATTGTTGGCATTGTTGTTTTCTTCCAACACTTTGTTGGTATTATTAATAATAAATTTAATACTTTTTATTAAAGACCAGTTAAAGAACATGTTTGATAAAAATACTGACACAAATTTGAAACAACATGCAATTTTCAATGCAAGCATTCATCTTTGAAAGCACTTATGCTCTTTTCCTGTTTTTCTTCTTACTGATGGCAGTTAGGGCACAAGTAGGTAACATATATTTTATTCCATTTTCCACACATATTTTTTATTGCGATTGCATGAGGGGCAGAACTGACAATGTGCACTTTTTGTTGGTTTTCTTGTTGATGAATCTAACACGCTAGCCATATCTTCAGGGTTTTGAATGCACTTGACCATTCTCAAAGAATCTTCCTCTTGTTTGAATGTGCTGTCTTACCATTTGCTTTCCAAGATCTCCCAAGAATATTCTCCTCCTGGTCAATTTTCTTGCATTCCTATTAGGGTCAATTTAAGTCCACAACCATATGCATCATAAGTAGAAACATCAAAAAGCCATCATTGGCAGCCACCTATTGGTCTTTCATTTGCATGTGTATGTTCCTGTTAGCTGATCAAGTGTGGATATGGCCCCTTTGGTTGATTTATAATAAAATCATTTTTGACTTCATATCAGACTTGTCACTGATTTCGTCATGGTGTAGTGTGCTCATAAGTAAAACTTACTTATTTCTCCTAGGAATATAATTGAAATAGTAGTGTCATTCGTGAAGTAAAATGAAGAGCTCTGCACCTTCTGGTTGGTCATATTTTGTGGAACCTCTGTATTACATTTTCTGTATAGCTCCCAATTTTGTCAATTTCCATTTCAGAAGTCGCCCTCCATAGTGTAATGGTTACCATGCTAACTTCATATACCCAAGGTCGGGGGTTCAAACCCGGCGGTGGACGATGGATTTTTTCGGGCATAAAAATCCTCAGCATGGTTTTCTTCGGAAGGGAAGTAAAGCCATTGGTCTTGTGTCATAGATTTATGGCACGTAGAAGAACCTGATAGAGAGGCCTCTGAGCAAAATTAAGCGATCTTTCATGCCCAGTATAGAATGGGACATTGAGAACTACAGCAGCTAAAGAGCATCCATAAATAAAACATCATTTCATTTCAGAAGCAGCTGTCCCAAATTATATGATGTAAAATAGTTGTCACATGTAATGCTGTGACCTTGTAACTCTGATTTTATTCTCGTGCTGCTCCACTCTCCTTTCCTGTATAAATTTGGGCTTTCAATACATAAGAAGATTTGCAGTCACACGGGGTCCATATTTTACCACTTTACTTGGGATGTATTGCTTGAATGGACAGCTGCCTCTAAATGCTATTATCTGCTCCTCTACAGTCACATTTTGTCATGGATAATACAGTTTAGGAAGGACTTCTAACCACCTCTCCATAAACTACCAATTGTGACAAGTGTATCAGCAAGTCATCTCTCCTCCCTAGTAGATATGTCAATTTGCAGGATACACAATCTCTTAAAAAATGTTTCAAGGGACATAATTGCTTGAAATATGTTTCACCCAGTATCCTTATCCCACTAACTTTTTGTTGATTCTCCATGAGATTGATACATCCCCACAGGGAATAAAAGCTCTAGCTATGTATCAAAAAGAGAATAATCATTGTTGATGATAAACTCTCCATCCCTCAATATTTGTCATCTTTATTATTTCATTTGTAGCACTATATGAAATACTGCTTGAAATGAAATGTTTATATCTGTGATTGTGGCGGTTGCGTACCTTGTAACTCCTGAGGTACTCTTGGCAATGTTTGAAACCTATAGGCAGCTAAGTTGTGCTGGTGGATTCAAATGCCATTCTATATTTCCATTTTTAGAAATAAAAGTCTGTACACTTATTTGTACAGCCTGTTGTAACTCATCAGAACACTCACTTTCAGATGCAATACTGACATCATCTTTGAACTTGGAAACTGACAACTCTTGATCTGCAGAGGAATTTACTAATTCTTTCAATTCATCATCAGACAATGGTCTAGTTGCCATGGTGTCACGATTCAAATTGAGCATTCAAATTGCTGAATTGCTATTTACTTCCTGGAAAAAGCAAGAATCAAGTCCATTGTTGTAAACACAATAGAGTTTTAATGGGTTATTGTAAGTTGGGATGGAAGAAATTATTGTTGTCATACAATATTACAGGTTCAGTATTTCCATATAAAATCAATACTAAATTAGAGTACTCATCAAGGACTTTCCCAGTGCTGGTTATTAATGATATCTTTTCACGATGTCTGCCAGGTAAGTGTTGGATTAATTTTAAGCTTTCAACGACATACTCTGTAGCCATCATCAGGGAACTGGAGGCAAGTTGCTCTAGTGGCAGTATTCATACCTGGAGGGGAAGGCTGAAGGACCACCTCGTGTGCTGTCATTGGTTGTTGCTGGCCAGTGGGGGTTGAGGAGGATGGGGCAAGCGATTATGAGTTATAGGTAGCCATGTTTTGCTTATTTGCAGACCTTCGTCTTTGTTAAAATTATTCTTGTTTGTTTTTATGTATATTACTTCTTTTATCTGTTTCAGTGGATGAAAAATTGATCTTATGGCCAGTATCATAAGTATGTTGTGCCACTGCATCAGGTTGGGCTAACCAGAAAAGTCCACGGTAAGTCCACTGGCCATAAGATCAATTTTTCATCCACCAAAATAATAGACAAATCTACCGGATATTATGACAGACTGATAAAAGAAGCAATATACATACAAACAAGCATGAATAATTTTAACAAAGATGAAGGTCTGGAAATAACAAAACATGACTACCTATAATTCATAACTGCTTGCCCCATCTTCCTCAACCCTCATTGGCCAGTACTGACCAATGAGTGCATTAGGCGGTCCTTCAGCCTTCCCCTCCAGGTATAAATACCACCACCAGTACAACTTCCCTCCAGTTCCCTGATGACAATGACATTGTACGTTGTTGAAAGCTTGGAAATTAATTCAACACTTACCTGGCTGACATCCTGAGACGGTATCATTAATTAGAGTAATCATACTGACTCAACTGTTACATACATAACTATTACACTTCATGGCTAAAATACTTAAAGTACATTAAAATGCTTTTATTCTCCTGTTACTTTTGAATTTCCAAACAAAGTCACCATGTTTTGTAAATATGTATCAGTATTTGGTAAGTTAGAAAACAAAATATATATTCAATTCAGGTCATATTGATCCTGACAAAGCAGCAGGGCCAATGATAGTCCATCTCCCTCATTTCTTCCCACCAAAATATGTTTAGTGGACAATTATAAAGGGAGCATTCAGAACCATGTATAGCACAAACAATATAGCTCCATGTAAGGGTCTGTTTGATACATTTTCATGCTATGTGTATTCATATCAGAAATCAAGAATACTAGGCAAAGAATGGATGTGCTAGCATAACTTGTTACCAAAAAGGAGTGTATTACGAATGTGTTGGAATATTCAAAGCCTTTCTGAATGAATTAAAATTACTATAAAAAATAAAAGAATTTGAGTCGGTTTTTGTAACACAAACATCACTTATTTTTACTTACTGGGACTGGTTTCGGGTAACGCTTGTTCCCATTTTCAACCCTTAATTCAGACTAAATCTTTCTTTGTTGGCATCACCCCGATTGTTGACGCCAATGAAGAAAGATTTAGTCAGAATTAAGGGTTGAAAATGGGAACAAGTGTTACCTGAAACCAGTCCCAGTAAGTAAAAATAAGTGATATTTGTGTTACAAAAACCGACTCAAATTCTTTTATTTTTTATTTAATTACATCACTGTCACAAGCTTCTATGCATATTTGCTAAGTTTTGAATAAAATTACTATATTTGGGGAAAATAGAAAAATACAAGCTGCTCTTAAAAGCTATCTATGCAGCAAAGCCTATTGCTCTATAGAAAAGCTCGTGAATGATCAGTAAAATGCCCCAAATGTAGGTACACGGTTTTATGATTTTGTGGCAGGCAAACCAGCTTAGCACCACATGGTGTGAGTATGTGTATTCTGATTTGTTTACATTGCTGGTGAAGTAAGGATTGATAGATAATATGCACATAGTAAGTAGAGAAGATATTGTATTCCACCCATAAATTTGATATGGTGATTTCATCAGAAATACAAGTTTTGAGATCCCCTGAATCCAAAAAAAATTAGAATAAAGGGTTTGCATGTGTGCGTGCCATAATTCAAAAACGAAAAGCTAGTTAAATACCAAAGTTAGTTTTACTATTAGAAACAGCTGGAAAATTCAATGTCACAGCTGGGATCTGACACGGTTCTCTTGCTCTCTGTGTGGTGCTCCAACCATTCGACTACTGTACAATATGCTGGTACAGTAGTTCAGTGGCTGGAGCAAGCCGGCAGAGAGCAGGAGAACTGGCTCTGCATTCAATTTTTCAGTTACTTCTACCCATTGAGAAACATTACCAATATAATGACCAAAGTTGGTATTTAAATTCAGTGTCTTCCTAGGATGCAATACTTTACATGGAAGATTTTTTGAGATTTCATCAAAAATTGCTCCAAAGGTTTTGATTAAACTACTGAGTATTAAAGATATTAACTTGACAAAATGTATATCTTGAATTTCCAGGGAATAGTCTCTGAGGTCCTCTTCATTCTGGATGGCATTTGCAAAACTGGTTAACCATAAGAGAGAACCTACAATACCTCTCGTCAAAACACAATAATTTATGTCCTATACATTTTTGCTGTGGAGCTAACAAGTTTTAAGATGCTCTTTGTTATTTGTTTCAATTTTAAAATACTTTACTTTTCTCAGACAGGAAGTTGTCATCCATGTCTCTCTTGGTTTACTCCTGGCCATGCAAAGAGAACTGAATTGCAATGTCAATCACAGAGTGACAGCTTTTAAAAGATCTATCACTTTAACACAGTGTGTTCCCTTATTTCCCTTCTACATATAAGGAACTAAGTAATAAGACCATTTCTAATCTTGATTAGCATGAAGTAGATAGAAGGATAATCTTTTGTTAGATGTTTATTTGCAAAACAGGTAGAGGAAGTCATATGAATGGAACATATAAGATTTTTTATGTAGTTTTCCGAAAGTGTTGACTTCCTGTAGATATCAAAATTGATCTTGTTTTGGATCTAATTACTTTAAAATCTAAGAATGGTAATGTGCCTTCATTTTCAACATCCATGGTAAATAAAAACTCTGTTCTGTAAATTGAGTAAGTTGTGAGGATCTTGGATGACCTTTTTGTTACTACTGCAAAAACATTATCTACAGCCTGTGCCAAACTTTTGTACATATTTGCAAAGGTGATTGTATGTTTTCTAAGCTACTACTGAAAAATGTCTGATTTTTTCCTTCATATACTTTCTTTGCATGTTCTGCAAACCAACTATTATTACAAAAGATTATTATTTTATATACATCATGCTAATGAAGATAAACATTACAGAATTGATCTTATTACTTAGCCTACTTATAAGTAGAAGGGAAATAAGAGTAAACACTTGGCTAAACCATTAGTAAAATCACTTAAAAACTGTGAATATGTGTTTGTCACTGAAATTTGGTTCTTTTTTCCAAGGCAGGAACAAAACAAAAGAGATGCAAAAAGAGCTAAAAACTTCCCATTTGAGAAAAGTTTAAAGTATGAGGGTGATTCAAATATAAACAGTAACTGTAGAAAGGGTTTTCAAGTGTTTATCAGTGCCTGTCCTCCAATGTATCCCTTGTTAAATTTACGGTGAGAGAAGGATGACCAATTAAAATCAACCACATGCATAATCACTATACAAGAGGTAACATGGACTACTTTAGGCATAGCATGAATTAAAGTGGATCTCTAAAAGATGTACATATTCCTGGAATTAAACTCTATAAAAACTATCACCAGAAATTAAATCTGTAGCAAATTTTTTTGAACAACAATTTGAAAGGAAGTTGAGGGTATATCTGATAAATAAATGTTTATATGATTTAAAGGAACTCTAAAACCAATTTGTAAATGTAAATATCTAATTTTATAATCTTGATATGTCCAAAATCATGTTTGATAAACTGAATGAAGTAATAATGATAATTATTAATTATTATTACTATTACTATTATTATTATTACTACTACTACTACTACTACTACTACTACTACTACTACTACTACTACTACTACTACTACTACTACTACTACTACTACATCATCTCTGATGAGCATATATCATGTTTTGTCTGGGTAGGTGGCTTTTGCTGACCTTACAATGGGCAATAGTAAGCCACATTTGCCATATCTTGATTGTAAATAAAATCGAGTAAAGTTCCTCTGCAGTCAAAACACACTGTCATAGAACTTTTGCAGCTGAGAGGTGGGTTTTGGCATTCTCTAGGCTTTGTCACTCCTTGCTATTTTGGATTCCTGAGTGAAATTATGGACCCATGTTTCATCACATGTGATGGTGCACTTAAAAAAATCCTCCCCTGCTTGCCAGAATTGATTCAGAAGTCTCTCATAAACCTCCAACGTGATTTGTTTATGCTACTCTCATAACAACTTGAGGATCTATCGAGCACTAATTGTTTTAAGGAGAGTCGAAATAGGATTTTCATAATTTCTTTCCATTTTCATGTTTTAATTGCATGTGTATATCTTGAATCCCCCGCTGATTTTGGTACAACTTTCATAGAGGTACGCTAATTTTAAATAGTTTAAAAATATTGTTGAAACTATTTCTGCATAGTAGTTTTTAGAACATTTTGGTACACTCACTTGGTAAACATCAATAACTTAATAAATATTACTGCTAGAGAAGAAATCTTTTTTTATTTTGATTGGAAAGTTTTACTTTAGGTATCCACAGCATAGACATCCCGCTCATACTTCCTTCATGTGAGAGTTTTAGAAGTATTGTTAAGTTATGTTTGGAAAGCTAGGTTAATTTTTTTTTTTTTAAATGTTAAGTTTGAAAGCAATTTCAGAACAAGTAAAATTGTCTATACAAATCTCCCATTATCTCAGAAAATAATTGACACTAAGGGCTGAAATTTTTACCACACATTTACACCTAAGTGGGCTTTATTTTAACAAAAAAAAAAAAAAAAAAATTGTTTTATGTGTATGGATTATGTTCTTTTAAATTTAAAAACAAATTTTTAATACAATTTTAAGAGCTTTATTAAAAAAATTATAAATTTCCTTCTAACCAACAGAAGTATTCTCTTTTTCATAAATCAACAGCAAATGTACTGCTGGAGAATATTAGCTCATTATCTTACATAGTTGCTGAGATAATGGGTCAAACTTTAACATTTTGACTGCTCTTAAATCCAAGATGCTCGCTCCCACTGCTAACACACAATTCTGGGACAGTATAGCATCTCCAAGCTAGTTAAAACCTCGAAGGGTTAACATCGTGATTGCTTATAAACTGTATAATGTGTTGCACAATAGGGGATGGAACCTCTAGTACATTTGTGGCTGTACTAACACTAAAACATAACAAAGCAGTTCCCCCTCCGTAATACACCAACCCCTTCATCAAGCTGCTCGCATCTGCCTGTGCAATATTCTGGCTCAATTAGTGTTTATATTTGAACTGTACTTGTTTTAGCTGTGAAATCAATAACAAGGCATATTTCTGGAATGATTAGCTCCAAAAAATTGCATAAGACATAACTCATGTGCTTTAAGAAGTTTACAAGATTTTGGTCTATCTCTTATGGTTTACCAGTTATGCAAAAATAATTCAGAATGAAGAGTACTTAAGGAGCTGTTTGCATGAAATTAAGGGTACACATTTTAATTCCCAAATAAATATCCTTAATATACAGCATTTTAATCAAAATTGTTCAAGCTATTTCTCAGAAAATTGAACATTTCAAAAAACTATTCTAGAAAAGGGTAGTTTTGGGGGGGGGGTATTTTACTGAAAATCTTTGTGTCACATCCTGGGAAGATACGGAACTAAAATACCTAATTTAATATGCAACTAATTTTCATTTCTGAGCTATACTATCCACACACACAACTTTTTCCAAAAAAAAAATATATATATATATATTTATTTATTTATTCATTCAGAGAACATCAAAGCATGTATTTCTGTTGAAATCTCTGTGCCAATTTTGTGGGTGGAATACAATACCTTCTCTACCTATACTAGAAAGTGAAAATGAGTCAGAAAAAGTGAAAGTGTATTGGCCATCATTTTGCCTGAGGTCTGTTGGTAGTACTTGTTGTTAAATGTGAACCTATAGGGTAATCCATCCACAGTCTTTCTCTCCTGTGCCATCTGCAGGGACTTGGACTGCCAATTCCCGCATGAAAATGCATTCTGTGTTGCTGAGTCAGTAAATCATAGTCAGTTAGGTGCTTCTGTCGCTGCAGTAAACATGGTGCATCACTTAACTGTGGAAGAACACTTGTTTGTTTGTAAAGTTTACTTTGAGCATGAATCGCTCGCTCAGAGTTTGCTGAAAAGTTTACGAACTCTGTTCCACCTGCAAGAAAACTATACATGCAGTTGTCAATAAATTTAAAGCTTCGGGTTTAGTGTTGGACAAGAAACATTCTAGAAGGTCAGTGTTAACAGAAAATAAAGTGGATGAAATCGGCGTAACTTTGGAGCATTCACCTTGAAAATCGCGGAACAAATTAGTGCAGCAAACAGATGTATCTCCATCGTCTGCTAGAAATGCTACACGTCTGTTGAAACTAACACCTACATGAGTACAAGCATTAAAAGTAAATAACTCCAGTAAACGTGTGGTTTATTGCAATTGGTTTAACCAATCTGTAGAAAGAGGTTTCACTGGCCCACAGCTTTTGTTTTCTCTGACGAATCTTAGTTTCACTTAAATGGGCATGTGAATACTCACAACAGTCGATATCGGGTTCCAATGAGTGAGTGATAACATTTTTATGAGACATGACACTTCATTGAGAGCACAAGGTCAACATTTACAGCATCTATTATGGTAAATTTCACAAAAAGGTCAACCCATGTGCCAATTTTAAAATATGGACACAAACCGAATCTATAGTATGGAAACACAGAAGGCTAAGGAACTACGAAATGAAAAAGAAAAAGCTATATCGCAAGGCATATAGAGATAGTAAGAACAGCCATGTGGTGCCATTAGCCCTAACAAGGCAAGCTTTTGGCAAAGCAATGTCACGCACCAAACAGAATCTCCCTTACAGCCCAAGAAAAAGGTTTGCAGTTGTATGTGAATTGGCTTTGCAGTATTCACCGATTATCGACAGTCAACTAAAACGTGCTCATAAAGGTGGAATCACTGCACAGACAAAACAACTTGTTATTGATTTTTACAATAGTGATGGTATTTCAAGCCAAGCACATAGTTTGAGAGATTTTTACATTTTCAAAGATATCAATGGGAAAAAGTCTAAACTGCAGAAGAGGTTCCTACATATAACATTCGGTGATGCATATGCACTGTTTCAAGAGCAACATCCTGATTCAGAGATTGGCCTTACAAGATTCACTTAACTCTGACCAAAACACATTCAACTTTGAAGTGCAACTCCAGAAAATATGTGCTTGTGTATCTACCATGAAAATGTATGGTTGTTGCTGCAGTCTTTGACCATTTTTCCTAATTCCACATCTGCTTTCTTGAAGCTAGTAGTTTGTGATGATGAAATTAGACAATGTATGCTGCAGAAATACAGCATCTGTGGTAACCTCAGTTTATACGAAGATAAGTTTTTGAAAGACATGGGTGGCATACAAGCAGTGGATTAAATCAGAGGGGAATCAAGAGACGGTGTGATATGACTGGAATGCTAAATGAAATCCTGAACATCTTAGAAGAGCAACTTCTATACTTTTTGTGGCATGTTTCTATAAAACGAGTGCAAGCAAAGTATTTTAATGAAATGAAGATGTCTCTGCTCCAGAAACATTTACTGATGCAAGTCCACTTCAGTGAAAACTACACAATACTTACCAGGGTGAAATACAAACAGCACATTGGCAGAACACAAGTTCTACTGTATTACAACTCTTCTGTGGGCAGAGTTGCTTCGAATGAAACTCAAGTGATAGCTGAGCCATATGTGGTGATTTCAGACTATTTGAACCATGAGAAATATGCTGTAATTGTCTCCAATAGATTCATTCTTAATGCCTTCAAGAAAAAACACCCAGAGTACATAATGGTGAATGGTCATGATGTTATTGGTATTCCTAAAACCAGGAAAGCACACTGCTTCAGATCTCTGGAACCTGGTATTGTGCTAATTTCAGACACATCTAAGGAGACAGACAATGGATTAGTTTTTAATTTCATTATTAGTGAACAAAGCAACCGTAATGAAATACAGTCGGTGAAATCTGAACTGCAGCTACAGTGTGGGCAGTGGGTCAATGTCCTATATGAAGGACATGAGTACTTAGGAGTTATCAGTTTCTCAGGAAATGTGTAAAGTGTTTGGAATCCACTACTATCAAGGAAGTATACAAATTTGAGAAAGAAGACCAATCTGTGTGGTACATTAAGGACCAGATAATGGACACTATTTCTGCTCCCATGCGTGTCAATTCTCGTGGGCATTATAAATTTTGTAACTAATTTATAGGTTTGCTGTTATCACTGTGTTCTTGATTCATTAATTTGGCTATATTAATACCAGTATGTGAAAACTCATGTGCACTTTTTCATATCAAAGAGTGTCTAAAATGCAACCCTGGGTCATATTAATTTGCAGCTGTCATGTCTGTCACTTAATAATTAATTTACATACCTTTAAAATTACTTAATATAAGTATAAAGTGGGTAATGTTGCGTAACGTCAGGCAGCCAACCTTTGCATCTGAAAAGTGCAATATTCAGCGTAATGAAGCATATATAGTGGGTATTGCGAAAAGGAGGGAAGGCAGCGCAGTCATAGGGTAGTGTGGAAAGCATGAAATTTGCAATTAACAGTATATGCCTAAGGAAGCGTAACCTTGGCAAGGTGGGGAAACCCAGAAATATACAATGAGGCAGCGCATTCATAGGAAGGTGGGGGAAATACTGAAATCTGCAATTATATGCGTCAGGGAGTGCATATACTGTTGGCAGTCATGAGTCGTTGTTTTCCTCACCCTTAGGAAGGAGGGAAATGTCGTAGTAACACACAAATTTACAATGACGAATAGAGGTAATGCGAGAATTGTGCCCAAGAGACCTGTTTGCGTCGTATCTGCCTGAATGCATGTACAGATGTGACTGCCCAAATCGGAGAGTGTTGCAGAGGTTTCTCGTGACACTCTCTGAAAACTATCCTCCAGTTTAAACTATCCTATTTTCCTTCAAAACAACCTGCATCCTTCTTCCCTCGCAAAGTAACATTCATGCTTCTTCCGAATATCTCCTACTGTTCTCCACCTCTTTCATATTTTCTTCAATGACAAAACAGCCTTTTTTAAGACACCAATGACATAACTAAAGAGCAAGTAGATCTGGTTAGGCTGACGGTTATTCTTACAACTAATAATAATTATAATAATATTCGTCATAATCATCATACTACCACCACCACTACCAATAATAATAATAATAATAATAATAATAATAATAATAATAATAATAATATTAATAACAATAATAATATTTATAACAATATTAATAATGACAATAACAAATAATAATTTTTATTTTCTACTAATGCTTCTATTTTTGTTAAAAAGAAACAAGGCAGTCGATAACTTCTTATTTAATAGTAGCTTTGTGTATTAAATTTCTCCATTTAACCCAAAATATTACTTGATGAAACATATTAAGAGCACTGCAATTGCAGTGTGACATAGATGGGGTTATCTTTATATTTTGATGAAATCACCTTTAGCTAGCTCATGTACCACATAACCTCAAATAACCAACATCTGCAATAAGTAGGGGTAATGGTGTATGATAGATGCCATTGCCTGCTAGCATTGCCACACCCTTTGGCTACATCATACACGCGCCATTTAGCAACATATGACCGTGCTACTACCGCCATCTTGCGGCTGTTGACCGGTTGCACTTCTTTGCCACTGTATGCTCAGTCTACAGTGGGTTTTCAATTTTTAAAGTTGGTATGGTTTTGCGGCATTGCGCGGCTAACTGGATCTTAAACGGCAACATTACCATAAAGTGTTTGTTACATGAAAGGCTAATATATATCTGTATTTAGCAGAAAAATCAGCAAGGTTTTGATATTTTCCACATCAGAGAGATTTTACTTTTATGTTTGTGACTGTTAACTCATGTCTATTTTCTGTTATGTCTATCACATGTCTTTTTATACTTTTTTCACATGCTTAAGTAAGGTGTGGAGTTCCATCTAATTCTTAGTATGAATTCTGTAGTACTATTGTGTGTTATCATTTAGGTTTGTTCACATTTGAAGTTATGTAGAAAGAGAAAAAAAAATGTATACTTCTGATGTCATGTCTGTCACAAATTAAAATAGCCTTATAAGGTAAGGATTTTAGTCCACCTCTGCCCCCATAGTTTTCCTGGCATCTCTTGGCTCTCTCGCACACATTGTTAGAGAGCGCATGAATGGGTTACTATTTAAAATAATGACCTTGTATTTGGTGTGATGCAAAGGTCTGTGACATTTATAAGGTCGCATATATCATCTTGTAGTAACTTGTTTTGTGTCATTTCTTAAGTTGGCACAGGATTTTGTCTATTGAAATACATGACTTCAAAACATACCAAGTTATGCTTAACTAAAATTGTTCTACATTTCCTATTTTCTTGATTAGTTCCTGAGAATTTCTGATGCTTAGACTGTTATATTTGGTAGTTGTATGAATTTCTATGTGAAAAATGTTGCCAAGTCATATATGGGTGAATCATATTGTCTATTGTGAGTCTCATTTTGTTGCCTGGATTCTGAATCTTTGGAAGTTCATACAGTAATGTGAGTGGTTCAGTTTGATTTTGGTTTTATCTTTTTCAGTTAAAGTTTTAACTTTATTCATGGTAAAATTGAAGGCCTTTAACTCAGAGTGGTTCTATTTTAATTTGTGTGTATATTTCTTCCCATAATAATTTTCTACCTAGTAGTATAATCTTTGTAAAGGATAACTTACTTCCCAGCTTTATTTGCTTTGGTATTTATAACTGCAGGCATGGGGAATAATGGCTCCAAAGTGCCACTGCACTGAAACAGACCCTTGCCTCATTGCACCGCTCAAATCTGCACCTGTGCTTTGGATGTATCTAAATCAATGGTGGGTATTGGCTTTGAACTCTGGATGCTAGTTTCAGGAAGAGTGGCAGAGAGAATTATGGTTGAGTTGTCTCACTTACCACTTATTGTTAATGTGTTTTAAAGTTTAGAAGCAATGGAGATTATCTATAAAACCAAACAATTTATTATGCTGGTCATATATTTGTTTAAAAAACAACATTTATTATGTTGATTACAAGGAGGAAATCATATTACTGTGCAAGATAAAGTAATGTCTAGAAACTTAAAAATTGTAGCTTGCTTAACCACAGTAGGTGGCTGTAATAATTATTGTACAAAACATGATATGCTTAATATATACAAAATATACTGATGTGCAAAACCTAAGCATGAAAATAACAATTTGCATGCTGTGTCACTGCCAGTAGCATAGCTTGATAAGTCTAGAATCATGCATAGACAGAATTGCTACAGTAGGCAACTAAACAAAATGAAGAGAAGCTGCAGTTTTTTTCAAAGAAAATAAGCTATGCTAAAGTCACTGTCATATGATGGTCCTCTAGATTTACAAAAATAGAGACATGGTACTTAAAAGGGTGTTTGATCACCACAGACAGCAATACATGCTCTGACTTGTGCTCCCAGCTGGCCACAAAGTTAGTAAGGAGTTCCATTCTTACAACAGCGCTGTTAACAATGAATGGATGGTCATTGGTACATCTGGGCATGCTGCAATGCGTCTCCCTAAAGCATCCCATGTGTGTTCAATGGGATTTAAATTGGGGAAATGGGCAGGCCAGACCAATCACCAAGTATACTCTTGTTCCAAGAGATCCTCCATCTGCCTGTTTGATGCGGTTGTGAATTGCTATCCATAAAAATGAACCCAGGGCCAACTGCACCTTTGAAAAATGCACATGGGAAAGGAGTACAGCATCACAATTAACATTGAACACTATATGCCCATGCAACATTATGCCTCCCCACACCATAACACCCGAACTACCAAAATGATCACGTTCAAGGATGTTCCTGGGTGTATTACATTTTCCCACTTCTTGCCGAAAGAGGGTATGTTGAGAATCATTCTCAGATGAATTTGCTCTCATCTGGGATGAGCACACAACCCCATTCTTCGTTGATCCAACTCATCACAAATGGTGCTGCCGATGTGCTGGTGTCAATGGAATGCAACATGCTGGCCGTTGGGCTAAGACTGTTGTTGTGCCGCTGCACAGTGGCAGTCGCGTGCTGCTTTAGTTGACCATGGTCAACCACTTCCTCTCCTTGGGACAGCAGTGCCTATGATTTGGAAGACTTCCCAAACACATGAAGCAATGCTGCGAGCAATACCAAATTCCTGTGCAACACTCGTCACACTTCGTCCTTCTTCCAGTTTTCTAATGATTCTTCCCTGTGTGGAGTCATCCAATGGGCCATGTTGTAAAGAATACCACTACACTTATTGTCACATCCTTGTGTTGTAGGACCAGGCCTATGTGGTACTATACTCTCACTACACTCGTGCCACATGAGGTCCAGCTTTCTGGTACATGTGGCAACATGCTGCCACACTTTCATTCATTTCCACCAAGCAGTTCATATATTATCTTAATTTATCTGTCTCATCCTTAGGTTTTGCATACCAGTGTGCTTTAAATAATAATGGAGAAATGATTACTGTTTGCAAAGAGTGGGACAAATTCATCACTGCATCTGGCTTGTAGCAAAACAAGTGCATTACAACATGTGGTGTGAGCAAGGCACATTACCACCCTACTTTGCTGACTATTGACCATGCCTGTAATTTTTGTTTTTATTTTGTGGTAGTGTTTAACACCCGCTTTTATTACAAATGGCACCACAGGCGTTGACACTTGATGATACATGGAATGAAGATGGAGCACTGGTGGTATGCAATGATGGGGGAAACCAGGAAACCTGCCCCTGCGCCACTTTGTCCACCACAAATTCCACATGTGGTCGCTTGGGATGAAACCCAGGCCACCTAGGTGAGAGGCAAGTAGTCTAACCACTTTGGCCATGACAAGCCCCCCCCCCCTGCCTGTATTACTGGTTTTGATTTAAGCAATATAATGACTTGTTGGGAAATAAGAGAAGGTATTGTATTCCACCCAAACATTTGCTACTGAGATTTCACTGGAAACACATGTTTTGATGGCCATTGAATAAAAAAAAAAACAGTTTTAGAAAAAGGGCTGTGTATGAGTGTACAGCATAACTCAAAAATGAGAAGTTGGTTAAATCGGCAACTTAGTATTTAAGTTTTGTATCTTCCAAGGATTGACACAAAGGTTTTTCAGAAAAGTCATTCCACCCCAAACTGCCCTTTGTATGCAAGATTTTTCAAAATTTTATATATTTTCTAAAATAGCTCTAATGATTTTTGATTAAAGTACCATATGTTTAAGATATTTAAATGAGAAATGAAATGTATATCTTGAATTTCCTGGACATAGCCTCAAAAGACCTCTTTGTTCTGAATGCCTTTTGTATAATTGGTAAACCATAAGAGATAGACAAAAACTTACAATACAAGAAATGCGGATCTTGTTAACACACAATTGTCATAAACTTTTGTTGCTGTTGTTGTAGAGTTAACCATTTCTGAGATATTTCCTCTTATTGGTTTCAATTTTAAAACCCTTCAATTTTTCTCAAACAGGAAGACTTCATTCATTTCATCTCTCTTTTGTATTACTCTTACTATGCAAAGAGAACCACATTTCAGTTGTGTCACATAGTGACAGCTTTTAAAGGATTTGATTATGGCTTTAGCCTAGGGTATTTTCTTATTCCCCTTACTTACAAGGAAGTAACTAGTAGGGTGTTTCTGCTAATGTTCGACTTAATTAGCATGATGTGGATAAAAGGATAATGTTTTTTAAGAAAAGTTTGTTTGCAGAACAGCTAGAGAAAGTCATGTGAATGGAACATACTTTTTTTTTATTTTATATATATTTCCATTGTTCTCCACAGTTGTGCAAATATCCATTTTTAAACCTGTGCTTCAAAAAGTCACTCCAAATTTTGTAAGAACAGTAAAATATAACAACAAATACCAAATACATGAAGGAAAGATTTGAACATTTTAAAATGCAATATTGATGTGTAACCTGAGTCTTTGTTGCATGTGCCTGAGCAGTAAGATAACCTTTTCGGCAAGATAAGATGGCCTCTTGCTATGGAGCAAAGGTCGTCTTAACTTTCACAAGCACAAATACATTTAATGTGATCTGTGTTACACAGTGACAGCTTATGGCCAAATTATATAGTTGAGGTATAATGCAATGCTAAATTGTAAGTACACTAACCTTTCTATTTGTAAACAAAAGCATGTGGAATTTACAGAATTTGTCTACAATGTTGTCCAATCCATTCATACCAGTTCAGAGATGTTCAGCTTTTGTGGTAAAGGCTGTTCAAAGATGCAAATAAAAACCAAGAGTTTTTCCTAAGAAATGAGTTTAGTGTTTGCCTGTTGTATTGCAGCTATTTAAGAAAAAAAATGATTGTTTCATTCACATGACATTCTGTACCTATTCTGCACCAAAATATTCTTACAAAAGTTTATTATTCTATGAAAGAAATGGAGTTTCATTTATGGATGCTCTTTAACTACAGTGGTTCTCAGTGTCCCATTCTATATTGGGCATGAAAGACCACTTAATTTTGCTCAGATGCCTCTTTATCAGACTTAAGGTTCTTTTGTGCGCCGTAAATCTACCACTTGGGGCCAGTGGCTTTACTTCCCATCCAAAGGAAGCCATGCTAAGGATTTTTATGCCTGAAAACCTCCACTGTCCTCTACCAGGTTTGAACCCGTAACCTTGGGCATATGAGGCTAGAATGGTAACCACTACCATGGAGGATGACTTGTTATTCTATTCACTTCATGCTAATCAAGATAGTCATTAACAGAAATGATCTGATTACTTATGTCCTTGTAGGTGGAAGGGAAGGTTTAAGAAAACGCTAGACTAAAGCAACAGTCAAATCTTTCAGCAACTGGTTGCTATGTGGTGATTTTGAAATTCAGCTCTCTTTGCATGGCCAGGAGTAAAAGAAGAAAAATAAATGACTTCCCATTTGCAAAAAATATAGGTATTGGAAAATTTAAACCAATAAGAAGGAATATCTCAGAAATGGTTAACTAAAAAAAACAAAGCATCTGACATAAACTGTTTATTTTAATGAGATCCATTTTTTTGTATAGTAACAGTTTATGTCTTACAGTTTAATAGTAACACAAAAGTCTGCCAGAATGAAGAGGGCTTCAGAGGCTATTCCCAAGAAATGAATTCAAGATTTATCTTAAACAATAAAAATTGTTTGTAATTTTTGGGAAAATGGACTTTCTTGAAAAATGTTCCACATAAAGGGTAGTTAGGGTTTGGGGGGGTTTCTTGAAAGTTGTATCACATCCTTGGAAGAAGCAGAATTTAAATACAAAGTTATATTTCCTGTGAAATCTCAGTATCAAATTTTTGGGTGGAATGTAGTACCTTCTCTACCTACCATGTACATTGTACATGGTAGAAAAAGTAAACATTTATAAAAAATTGCCAAATAAGCTTTTGTCCCTTCTTATACGTAATTTTTTCATATATTGTATGTTTTTGAGGAGAGCAGTCCTGTGTTTTCATGTAATTTCTGTTAACTGCATTATGATGCCATGTTACAAATTGCAAAAAATACTTGAGGCAACTATTTCCAACATGTTTAACCCTTAACTGATGACATGATCAACTTATCATGCAACTGGTGATGTGAGATCTCATACATGCATGGTGTGTATGCTGTTTAAAAATGCAGCACATAATTTTTGTTAGAATTCATGCTGTTATATTTGAAAAAGCACTCTTTAAGCAACAATTTAACATATTATGTAGTTAACAACTCATAAACTTGTGAAGATTAAGTAGCACACAACATTTTAATGCACCTACAATAAAAAGTAAGCATATCACATTTGTTTGTTTACACTTGTACTCTACATTGTGTTATATGTAAAAATGTACTCTTATGTGATTTAAAGAAACGCTGATTGCAATAATATAAATCCATGCCTGCTTATGTTATATTGTCTTTAGTTTTTGCAAAAGGTTAAGTATCAGTTTTTTTCTTCCTCTCGTGATGTGCACATTACATCATCTAAATCAAGTTTACACATGTGGTTCTGGTGCGCACTTATGTGTAGCACTTCGTACAGACATAAGAAGATACTCTTATTTGATGCTGGGCATAATCAACAAATTTTTTGTGTTTCAATAGCAAGCTGAGTAACATCCTACATTTCAGAATGGTCCTTAGGGTAGTATTTCTCTTGCCTTTTACACAGTTTGATATATGATTAGCTGAACCATTTCAGGAGAAAATATATAATTATAGAAATCTTAAGAGTTTATTTTGTCCTCATTTCCTCTAAGAGCACACAAACCTGGTAAGTGATGCACTGGCTTTGTGTGCAAAAGTTTTACAAGATTCTGTGGTGTCCATTTATTGCAGTTTTTATCACATAAATATAATCTGGTATATCAGATTTCTCATCTATGTCAGTTTCTTCTATGCTGCCATTTTTATTTTCTGTGTGTTCAGTAGATACACATTTTAGGTTTCTGGGGTTGTATTATTTTTACTGTCAATATGATTTTCATTATCATTGATGTCTTTATTTGGCCATTCAAAAGGTTGGAAATGAAATCAGAGTAATCTGGTCTTAGATATTGTAAAGATCCAGCACCATGCACCATAGTGCACAGTGATAACTGTTAAAACGTGGACTGAGGAAAAAAATCACGCAACTGGTGATGTGACGTTTCAGAGATGCCTTGAAAACTTTGGCTTCTCCTAATCCATTAATAGCAAAATGGAAGTTGATGGCAAAATGTTGGGTAAACCACGATAGGAAGGTATTATAAACATCACCGGTTAGGTATGCTTACTTATCGATAGGCACAAATTCATAGCATCAGCTACATCTGAGAGAAAACACGTCACCAGTTAGAGGTTAAGCCATATTTTCTTATTATATTGAGATTCTATTCATCAAACTTAATGAAGATATATGTTATTAGAACATGTTCTCTTCTGAAAATTTGTAACATGAAGGGTACTTAAGAAGGTTTGTGAATACAGGCAAGAAGCTAATGTTATGTGTAGCCAATCACTTCATTATGTGAATGAGAATAAGAAAGTATTATGTGTCATAAGTGTTAAAATAATATGAAATGTTTTTATCAGTTTAGAAAATATGGTGCAAATAGCAGGTGAAAGCACAATTCGGGGAGTGATCGGAAATTATTTTCAATGGACTTTTGTACCTTATGTGTTAATAAGCCTGATTCATTGTAGGTACTTGGGATCTCTCAACATACTCCCCACTAATGCCAGTACACTACTGCCGCTTTCCTGGCAACTTCATTATTGCATCACAGAAACCATTGTTTGGGGTTACTACACACCCACTCTTGCAGTTCCTTGTTGCAGTACATTTTTCATGTTGGATTGAACATAATCAGGTGAAGTGAGGTCCGATAAATATGGGTAAGGACCCCCAATGAAGTCAACTTTGCAGTTACAATGCTGGTGTACGGTTTGCTTTGCCATGCTGCAGGAGCACTCTGTTCACCATCATTGAATCCTGCATCTAGGTCATGCAAGGGTGTCAAAATACACCTTGCTGTTGAATTGACAGTTCCTTATGGAGGCCAATCCTTTAGCAGTATACTTCAAGTGTCCCAAAAGATATAAACATTCTTTTGTGCAGGAGTTTCATGACCTCATACCACAGTTACATATTTATAAATAATTGTTGTTTTGACTCCTTCATTCCACAAAAAGCACTAGTACATGATAGTCTCCATCCATCTTGTCCATGACTTTCTGTACTTAACAAACAAGTAATGTCCTTTCACTACACACTGTTCACAATTGCCATCTAATATCTGTATGGTGCATTAATTTCAGTTCATTGCCTTATGAGGGGATGTACCCTTAGATTGAATGGAATTTTTCTGAAAGACCCTAGTATTACTGACACAATATTCTGAGACAGGTGGTCTCTCTACTTTCAGATTTATGCTGCACTCACCTTTTAGGGCTTTTCCACACAATGGATTATGTCACACACTATTAGGGCACTTAAACGCAAGTGATAAATGACACTCCTCACTTGAAAGCACAAAATACCATTCTTGTCAATATATATTGTGTATTCAGTTCAGTGGGGAGGTTTTTTGGTTCAGCAGTTTAGTTATTGACCTGAAAAGCAAAGCTGACACTAAATTGCATTATATGTGGGTGGATCGAAAAGTAGCACAGAAGAATTTTTTCCTGCCTTAGTAATGCAGCTGGAATGTTGCAATATCACACAGATATAGTTTGAAGTTTTCACTACAGAGGGTATTTTTTATTTCATGTGCAGCTCTTGCGAGAAAAGTGTGAACTACACAACAAAGATAGCGTGCATACTACTGTCATCCATGTGTGAAGAGCAGAGAGGTGTGGTTTGATATTTGTGGGCCAAAGGGCATAAACCAAGTGAAATTCACAGGGATGGGGATGATTGTATGGACTGTAACAAAGTCTCCAGGTGGCATGCATTCTTCCAAGAGGGCCATGTAAACCTTAGTGATTCCCCACGTTCTGGGAGGCTGATAACAGCTGCAACCCTGCAGAATGTCAGAGGCACTGAGGCAGCAATTTTGAATGACCAGCATGTGCAACTACAAACCTTATTGCAAAAGTTCAACATTTCCCATGGTGTAATGTATGATATCGTTCATGGCACATTGAAATTTTGTAAAGTTAGTGCCCGCTGGGTGCCTAAGAACCTGGCAGACAACCACAAGGGCCAGCAAATGATGACAGGCTTGAATCACTTAACGCAGTGCACTGCAGAAGGGCATGACTTTCTGAAAGTAATCTCACTGGTGATGAGTCATGGGCATACGACTACACGCCCAAAACAAAGCAGGCAAGTATGAAGTTGAAACATGGGGTTCCCCAGTAAAGAAAAAATTCAAAGTGACTCAACATGCTGCGAAAGTGCTGGTGACAGTGTTCTGAGATATGCATGGTGTTTTGTTGGTGGACTTTGCTGAACATGGGACCACTGTGAATGCTGCAGCTTACATTAAAACTTTGGTGAGGCTGTGTCATGTCCTTTGTGACAAATGCCACAACATCAATGCTGACGATGTCAAACTTCATGACAATGCTTGCCCCCATTTTGCTGCTGCTGTTTGTCAGAAAATCACCAAATTTGGTTGGGGGTTGCTCCAGCATCCACCATACAGTTTGGATCTTGCACTGTCAGACTTTTATTTGTTTGGTCCCATGAAGAAATTCCTGGGTGGCCAATGCTTTGCTGAAATCAGCAGTTGCAGATGGCTCTACTGCAGGAAATGAAATTCTACGAACAGGGCATATTGAAATTGGTATCACATTGGAGTAAATGTGTTGAGAAAGTTGGTGATTATGTCAAAAAGTAGGAAAAAGGAGCAAGTTCATTTGTGATTATTTTTCTTTTCTTTTTTTAGCTATTAAACTTTTTTTGTAAAAAATTGTGCATTACTTTTTGATCTGCCAACATAGTTTGAGCATCACCTTTGAGTCTTATAAAATTGTTGCCAGGAATAATTTTTGGTAATGTGATTAACAAATGAGTATGAAAATGCATACATGAAATACACAAACATAGCAATAAAAATAGATGATAACAAATAAAATATTTACTAATTATAGACCAATTAACCAAGGTCAGTTACAATTAACATAATTTTAAAAGTAACAACACTGTATACCATATTTTACAGACTAAGAGAGAGACTTTCTACTTTATCCTGTACAGTAGGGGCTTGGAGAATTTGAAGCTGAAGAGGAAAAAAAATTGAAATACTAAAAAAATTTGAATTACTAAAGTTAATCCAAAATTGACATTTTAGCAATATAGGTAAAAAAAACAATCCACTTATGCTGGCCTGTCCTGCGACGTACCGCAGAATTTCACACAGATGACTAAGAGCCAGCCCGGATAACAGAATGCTGTCTGTAAAATGCCAAGCAATTTTAGAGCAGAATGCAGGGTTTTAAATTAGTAGTAATAAAATGAGTACCAAAATGACTGCTGAATAATTTTTTTTTTTTAAATTAAACTCGTTTGTCTAGTGTATAATATGTATTAATGAATGAGGAGTCTCTTCAATATTTCTAAACAATTAAGTACAAAAGAAAATTTTGAAAATAAAATAAAAAATCCTAAAATAATCAATAATTAGGCATACAAAACCGTACTATACAGAAAGTTCAGGCTAATGAAATGAAAGTGTAGATATTTCTTTATTTAAACAGCAATCTGTTTTGATGTGGTGTTTTATTTTTTAAAATACATCTGAAAAAAATCCCAAAAAAACCAAAAAAACACATACACCCACCCATGCACGAATGCATGCACACATAGTGGCGTAATACAGCTAATAATGAATAAGGCATAAAGCAATAGGATACAGATGTAACCTAGGTTACTGTACAATTTAGCACTTGTGTTATCATGTAGCTAAATGGTTAGTTCACTGATTATTTGCATGCATATGATGACCACTGTTATCTGATGCACTTTCATTGCTGATGTTAAGAGTTTTACCTTACCTAATCTCTTACATCAATATTAGAAGTGCTTGCATGAAGGAATGAAAATTCAAAATCACTTGCTTTCTTCTAACACATCGCGAACTGCAGCTCTTATTTCCTCTTCAGTTTGTTATCTTTAGCTAGCCGATGCCAACATAAACACCGGCTAGAGAAATTAAATTTGGAGCTAATTTAACGCTTTAGAGTGTAAAGCTAATGCCCTGAATTGCTCCAGAAAATCTTTCTGTATGGCTATGACGTAGAAAGTATGCAGACTTTCCCGCTAGAAAGAGTTAAAAGGTATTAAAATTGCAGTACGATTAGATCATGATTAGCAATTCTCACAGAATTTTTGAAACATGATTAGATCGAGAATGACACTAAAGGTGTTAAACCACTTTAATGGAAACTCGTCAACATCAGAATTTTCTAGTTGTTTCACTCTTTTTAGACTTTCCATTTTCACTTGAAGTACTGCTTAAAATTTTCTCCTTATTCTTCAGATATGTTGACGAAGTGTTCCCATATTCTTTTGCGATTTGATTTTTTCTTCAAACCCTTTCAACTTCTGGAATGACTGCAACTTTTTCTGCAAAACTGCACGAGTGGTTTACTAGGAGAAATAGTGGCATTGATTTACAACACACTGAACAGCAGGAAGCTCAAGGCGCATGTGTTTTAAACAAGGAAACAGGTATAGAAGCTCAAGGCTAGCAGCTAGGAAAACTATTCCAACCCCCAAACTGCATTTGACTAAAGAAACAATCCCAGACCGATGACATCTTTTGCAGAAAACAAGGACAAAGTTGTTGTATTAAGTTTCTGCATTTAGATTAATTTTCTACTGACATTTCTGAACAAAAACTTCAAATTAAAGAAAATGAAGTTCAACTTGCATGTTGTTGTTATTATTATTATTATTATTATTTTTTTTTTTTTATACAAAATTCAAGGGACCAAAAAACATCATGTTGTTGTTATTATTATTATTATTATTATTTTTTTTTTTTTACATTTCTTTAATACAAAATTCAAGGGACCAAGAAAAATTTTCAAATTAATGGCAATTTTGAATTATTCGAGTTCCACTGTATGTACAATGTACATAGTAGGTAGAGAAGGTATTGTATTTTGGTATTCCATCCAAAAATTCGTAACTGCATATGATATAAATTGTGTGTTTTAAGGAGATCTACATTTTGTGCAGTAAGTTTTTGTTTACCTCTAATGGTTATCTAGCATACCAGTTATGTAAAGGTCATTCAGCATGAAGAGGGCTTCAGGGGCCATTCTCAAGAAATTTAGGATATGCATTTTATTTCCTTTAATATACTACATGTATTTTAATCAAAATTGTAAGCCATTATTTTTAGAAAATTGAAAATTTTCAGAACGTTCCATGTAAAGTGTAGTTTGGGATGGGGGGAATTTTCTTAAAAGTGTTGATGTCTTATCCTTGGAGGATACCATACTTAAATACCAAGCTTGGTATTTAACCAACCTTTAATTTTTGAGTAATGTTGTCCTCAGACATACACCTTTTTCTAAAAATGCTTTTTTTTTATTCAGATGTCCACAAAATATGTATTTGTGGTGGAATCTCAGTATCAAATGTTTGGGTGGAATACAATTGAGGGGCTCAGTGCCAGTGCCATTTTTTCACACATTGTGAAAAAATGAGTATTTTTGTTTTGTTTTTAGACAGCTTCTGCCATCTCTCCTCTACTGTGGAAATCTTGGTAATATTAACTGTATCAGTAATTTACAGAAACTGTGTCATTTTCCAAAGTGAGAAAGTTTATACCAGATAGGGATGCCCCACTATGAAGTTGTGTGCTATATGTCACCAACCTTATACAACTTTAACTATTGCAATGGTATTGTTTATTGTTTAAACTATAGGCCAAAAAATAATGATTTTGCAAGTTCTATATTCAAATAACATTTTAGGCCTTAATACATGAAACAGAAGAATATGTAAGATTATTTTGTAAATAGTTGAAATTTTAGGCATTATAATATGCTGTTGATTAATCTGTTTTTCAAAATGGAGGTAAATAGTATAGCTAGTGAAGGAAAGAAATGAGTATGCAAGCAAAACACATGGAAAAAAGTTGTTAAAAGCAGTGGTGAGGAATATGAAAGCTATTCAATGAAGAAACAAATTGCTGCTCGCAAACAAGGAGCTGGATGCGTGTGTAGCAACTGTAACCTCAACTGGTGCAGTTACTCATCATTAGACCACTATACAAAAGAAGAAATTTGTAACAATTTTTATAGTTTGGGTGATTATGATATTCAAAACTCTTATTGTTTGGATTAATTCATCGAAGAGAGTGCACCTGTGTTTATACGAATGACCATGGTGATGAAACAATATCCAGGTGTAAATATTCTTTTCAGTATACTGTTAAATTAATTAATGGTGAATCCAAGGGAGTGTGTATGAAAGCTTTCTGTGACATTTGTGCTATTTCAAAAAAAAAAAAAAAAAAGACGGGGTACTGCTAGGGGTGATAACAAGTTAAAGCAAACTGAGAGAAGTGATGATGAAGATGGTCATGAAACTGAAGCACATGTTATGTTGGGAACGCCTCACCTTGATCAGAGAGCTAAACATGGAAATGTTCATAATAAAGCACATGAAATAAAGTTGAAATCTGTTAGGGATCATATAAAGAAATTTCCAAAGTATATAAGTCACTATTCCCATCATGATAATCCAAATAAACTGTATATAAGCAATGTCCATTCTGTATGTATTGCTGTATGAAAAAGAATGTGCACAGAAAGAAGTAACTCCTGCTTCACAGTATATCTATTCTAAGGTGTTTAATACAGAGTTCAACATTGCATTTAAATTATCTGTTTCTGATACGTGCAAAACATGTGATGTGAAGATGTTCCTCTGCAAGTGAGATTACATCAATGTAAAGCTGGTAAAGTTTATTCTTACTTAAGAAGTTTAAATCGAGTGAAGACTACTGTTTGATAATGTATGATTTACTACAAGCACTACCCACATCAAAAATCCCAACAGAGACAATATTTTACCTTAGGCAGCTGTGAGTGTATAATCTTGGGGTACATGTATGCAACACTGACAATGCCTTTATGTGTATGTGGCCAGAAGATACAGCTTCTAGAGGATCGTCTGAAGTGTCATCTTGCTTATATACTGTATTGAAAAATCCAGCCAATATGCTTCATAAAAGGAAGCTGATTCTTTTTTCTCTAATTCATGCTCAGGGCAAAATAAGAATAACACTATTTTTAGCTTTTATTACACCCTTGTTACCGTGGGTATGTATGATGAGATTCAACATTATTTTCTGATACCAGGACACACCTTCCTACCCAGTGACAGGGATTTTGGGGTTGTGGAGAAGAAGGTAAGACATACAAGCCACATTTATGTGCCACACCAGTGGTATAAGTTGGTCAGCAAGGCTCAGATTGCAAAACCATGTGCAGTTATTGAGATGAAGAAAGAAGATTTTAGAAACTAACAGTTCCTGAATAACGATATTACTAAAGGTAAATCAAAAAATGGTGATTTCAAAAACTTTCATATTCAGAAAGTCTCTACTGTGAAAGTAAGAAAAAGATCTACGGCGTTGTTCTTCAAAGATACTTTCTCAGAGTTGGAAGAATGGAAAAGAGTCCAGTTTTTCAAGAAGATGCTAGGGGGAAGACAAAAAATAGTACTCAACTTGTAGCAGAATCATCCTTCATGTCTAGAGTGATGGCGGAGCTACCATTACTATATCCGAGGGGAGGAATATTCCTGCGCTGAAACTATGGGATCTACAGTCCATCAGAAAATACCTCCTAGTAGTGTACCAATCTTTTTATAATTATTTGAGGCCAGACAATGTAGAATCAACTGAACTGGTTGAAGAAATTGTGTAGTTCAGTTTTTTGTGTTTTATGAATAATATCATGTTCAGTTTCTCTCTCTGTATAAGTAAGTTTTTAGTAAATAATATAGTTTGCAGTGCTAAATAAATAAAAGGAAGTTATTAAATATCACTTTTTTGTATTTTATAGGATATTTCAAAATGTGGATCAGGTACTGGATTTAAAAAAGTTGTACCTTAATATTACATTTTTTTCCAAATCAACAGCTCTTAGTAAAACTCCTTTTTTCTCAAATTTAGCTATTTTTGGGATAGCTCCCTCTGGCATTGAGCCCCTCAATTCATTCTCTGTTTACTATGTACATTTTACATGTGTGCTAGAGAGAATAATAATGTGGTTAGCTTATTTAAAAAAAAATAAGTAACATAAGTAGGGTCTTGGAAAACTTTATAAAAGTAAAATTGTATGTTTGTTGCTTTGGCATTGGAATGGTATACATTCTGTTCTAGTCTTCTTCATTCATATTGCAGTGGATAAACATACTTGTGTAAATTTTATGATTTAAACTGTTTTATTTCAGTAAATAGGTTTTTTAAAGTTCTCTCCACTTCACGTGATGTGAAAGATGCCATGTCGGCTGCTGACAAACTGGAGCAGCAGAATTGTCTGAGAGAACACTTCCAATTTCCTATATCTGCTCCCAATCTGCATCCTCTGAATAATGTTTTTTATTAATTAACCACAAGAGGAACCTGTTTGCAGAAGGCAACGTAATGTTAGGATCGTCATTTATCCATCACTAGTTTTGCTGCCCTTGGTAGGCTGCTCAAAATATTATGCTGTTCACTGTAGCTCACCAAGCAAATATGAAATGCTCCCCTCCAGAAATCTGCAGACAGAAGCTCTGTAATGATTGCTGGAAAAGCTGATAATACATCACTCTTAACAGTCAAAATGCATCCTGCCATGTGAGTAAGTGCGCAAGAATGGTCAAACAATTGCTATAAGTATCTTAGGTCCCACATTTGGAATGGGATATATGGAATATTCATTATTTTCTACAAAGGTGGGATCCAATAGGGCTGAAAATAAGGAAATAAAAGTCTCTTGCTCATTACTGATTTTATTGAGAATGTAAGTTAAATGCCAAAAATTTATAGTAATATTTCTGGCTAGATGCCTTGTTTAGAAAATGTCAATAGAATGAGTAGGTATTTAAGATGTTAGCAGTTTTTTGTTAGTATCTAAAGCAGTAGCTGTAGGAAACAGTGTAACTTCGAACCTAGGTTTCAATTAATAGAACGAGCTAAAAATTCAATGCCATGGCCGGGATTTGAACTTGGTTGTCCTGCTCTCCATGCGGTTGCTCTAACCATTGCGCTACTGTGGCAATATAACAGTATGACATTGAATCCTAACATGACTATCAATAGTTGGCAATGGCTACCTTACTATTACCCAGATACTAAGTCCTAGTAAATGTAAGGTGTTCCCTGATGCGAGACACACCAGTTGCTTGACCAGGTAAAAAGCTCAAATCAGTTGAAGGATTGAATGTCATACAGGCATTTTGACACAGTAGCTCAGTGGTTAGAGCATTCACACAGAGTGGGAGAACTGTGTTCAAAACCTGGCTTTGGTATTGAATTTTTCAGCTGGTTCTAATAATAAAACACAGTACCCAGTGCAACATAAATGTAGGAGGAGCATTACCAAAATGTTAGGTATCCATGTTTATAAGTGCTCTGAAAATTCCATTTTATTACTCTACTACAAGAAGAAGTGCATTTCATCCAAATATTCGATACCAATATTTAAATGGAAGTCATGCAAAGGCTCCCAGAATAAAAGAAAATAAATTTTAGTAAAGGGTGCATGTATATTTGTGAGCAACATAACTCAAAACAAAAAGTTGGATGAATACAAATACATAAGTTCAGCATGGATATTTTAAAGAAAATCTCCCTACCTAAACTACCGTTTACATGAAAAACTATATTTTTGTTTTTTACTTTATGAAAAATAATAGCTACGATTTTGACTAAAATACAATCTATTGAATATTATGCATAACAAATAAAATTCATATCTTAAATTTTCTGGAAATAGCCAATGAAATCCTTTTCAACATTTGTTTAATTGTCTAAGAGCCTGTATTATGGTCTCCAGTTAAGGTTTTGGTTAGCAGTTAACTGGGAGTTATGTCGAGATGTGTGTATTACAATCGTCAGTTAAAGCCTAACTGAGAGTTATTTTTGGAGGTGAACTGACCGTCACCCTGAGTAGCGGTTACTGAGATATCTTGGAGTTTATTCATACTTGACACAGAAAAATGGCGTACTTCCAGCCACGATTGGATGTTGATAGCAATTCTGAAGATGAAATGCTGGCACAGTATTTATTCAACAGAAGAAGAGCAAAGAGAATAAGAGTGCGGAAAGATAATTACGAGGAGTGGGATGAGGAGGAATTTTGACGATACCAATTGTCAAAAGCTACATCACAAATTTTAGAGGAGATAAGGTATAGAATGGATTTGCTACAGAAAGGCAAGTTTTCAGCTATTATACACCCTTAGGCAAGCACAGTGACATATATTTGACATTTTTAAAATTAAATAAATAAACCAACATGGGCCTTAGATATATCTTTACGGCAAAGGTTATAGAATTATAAATCTAGTGCCCCATGGTGCAGGTGGATTGTTTTTAGAATTCAAAGTTTTGTACAGGTTTTTAAAAGTCACCACATGAGTTTTTCAACAAACGTAATTGTAACAAAGTGTGAATAATATAAAGATGCTAAAAACAGGTGGAACCTAAGATCATTGCTATTAAACATTAAATTCATTGTGGATGAAAATGACGATGTTGCTTTTCATTGACATAGGTATGACGAAGGCAACTGAAAGCAATAACAGATAAAAAACTATGTTTAAGGTTTTGGTTTGTAAATGCCTTCAAACTTTTCTCAGATTTCTGGTGTAGTTAACTTCAGTAATTACTTCTGTGTGATACCATATAATTTACTAATTATATTAGGTTAAAGTTCTGTACCCATCACAAAGTTTGTGAACGCAAATCAGATGTTGAAAGCCAGTAGATTTCTGTGATGTTCTACTACACCGTATGGTTCCATATCTATCACAACCTAGAAACTCGTGAATCGCAAGCAGTAGACAATTACACATACCTATCTCAGTGCAAGCTTACAGATTGCAAATTTTGTCATGGCACAGAACCTGTAATTTCAATGCATAAATACATTTGAAGTGTTGTGAAGGATTACCCATGATGTAACGTGTGGGATTTAAATAAAGAAATTTGTTTTCTCAGTTTTTTATCTCAAAGATATAATACTTTCACTAATATGTGGCATTTGGATTGAAAAGTTGAAGTGCCAAAATTAATATAGCTAGTTTTTACATAAGCTATTTTCTTACAGCAAAACAAGGTTTGTAATTTCATACCTGACCAAATTCTTTGAAAAAAAAAATTGGTTTGTTATTGGTATGCATGACATATTTTATAAAAAAAAGATTGTGCTTTTATTCCTGGATATACCTTGTAATTTTGAACCTCCCCTCTTTGCAAACATCCTGTGACATATTTTATGACAATTTATTTGAGAAGAATATGATTTATCAATAATATTAAACTAACAGATTTCTAAGTTATATAAGTTGTTCATTATTATTATTATTATTATTACTATTATTATTATTATTATCATCAAAATCCCCAATATAAATAAAAAGAGGCGCCTCTATTTTTAAACACTTTTGCTACATAGATCCCATTGGTCTTCAAACATCTGCAAACTTTTCATAAGGTTTAATATAAATGTATTTGCTTAGTGATCACATTAATTGGAAACATTACAAGTTGGGAAAACAAAAGTTTTTACATAAATTTCTAATATTTGTTACAATAAATATCTTTCCCTTTTTTCTATTCTGTGTAATGAGCATAATAAATAATACTATTAGTTTATACAATATGAAGGCTCATTTTATTTATTATAAAATAAATATTTGCTTATTAATGGCACTGTCATATGATATTACTGAAAGACTTTCAGGGATAATGGCAAAACTTTGAATTCAAGGTTTACTTATTAGTAGTAATTAAATTTGAATCAATTCAACTTGATGCATCTGTATTCCCTTTGAATATCATACCTACCCTCTGAATCAGTGACTACAATTGAAGGAACTTGTCTTTTTAGAAATTCATGTCTTCCAGCGATGAAGCAACTTTTGATGACTCTGCGCTTCTAAGCAACTGCTGGATCATAGGCTCAATTAGTGATACTAGTGGTGTGCATAAGGCAACAGAAGGCTGAGTCATCCGCAATGTTACTACTGCCATTGCCTCCTTAAGGCCAAGATACATTACACTGCCTCAAACAAGGGAAGATGTGCAGAACGTCCAAGGGAAGTTTTTTGACATTGCAGCTTTCCAAAGAGTGGCAGGTGCAATTGATTGCACCCATGTTCGAATCAAATCTCCAGGTGGTGAGGAGGCTGAACAATTCCGCAACCGAAAAGGATATTTTTCCTTTAATGTCCAGATGCTGGTGGATGCCAACTTAATGATCCAGGACATTGTAGCATGGTGGCCTGGGTCTGCACATGACTCCACCATTTTTAATCTTTCTAGACTGAGGAATTGGCTGGAAAATAATGAAATAGGAAAAGGTGTGGTGTTAATGTGATTCTGCATATGCAGTAGGCCTACATCTCCTTCCTCCTTTGTAGGCTCCACAGCTACCAGATGAGCAGCTCTTCAATGAATCCCAGATTTGTACAAGAAATACAGGGTTACTACAAAAGAAATAGACAACTTCAACTGCCTGTAAAACAAAAACTATTAGAGATAGCAACCTAATTATTTTGGAGGTATGTTGAGAAACTCTCAAAGTTTTGTTTGTTACTATTGGTAACACTGTAGTGTTTTGTTTGTTGTTGCAGAAGCTAAAATGGCGGAAAATCCTGTGGAAAAGGCATATTGCGTGTTGGAATTTGCTAGAACGCAATCAGCAACTGTTGTCCAACGACATTTTAGAACACGTTACCACAAAACGCCACCGACTAGACAGTCAATCTATGACTGGTATAGAAAATTCGAGACAATGGGATGTTTGTGCAAAGGGAAGAGCTCGGGAAGACCAAGAGTTTCGGAAGAAAACGTTGAACGTGTTTGTTCTGCCTACATAAGAAGCCCACAGAAATCGACATCTAGGGCAAGCATACAATTACAAATTCCACAGCAAACTGTATGGAAAATCTTGTGGAAGCGACTGCACATGATGCCTTACAGCTTAAAGATGTTGCAGTTTCTGAGTGAAGAAGATAAGGTCATACGGCGTGACTTTTCCATCGACATGTTGCGACATGATGAAGATGATGCTGGTTTTTGTGAGCGCATCATTTCATTTTTGTGGTAACGTGTTCTAAAATGTCATTGGACAACAGTTGCTGATTGCGTTCTAGCAAATTCCAACACGCAATATGCCTTTTCCACAGGATTTTCCGCCATTTCAGCTTCTGCAACAACAAACAAAACACTACAGCGTTACCAATAGTAACAAACAAAACTTTGAGAGTTTCTCAACATACCTCCAAAATAATTAGGTTGCTATCTCTAATAGTTTTTGTTTTACAGGCAGTTGAAGTTGTCTATTTCTTTTTTAGTAACCCTGTATTGTGGAAAGAATGTTATGGTGTGTTAAAAGCAAGGTTCCCTGTTCTGTTGTTGGGGATTCACACTAATGTGAACATTAGAGTTGCATGCACTGTGCTGCACAACATAGCACAAGCAAATGATGGTGATGTTCCTCCAGTTGATGCAGAATTCCAGCTTAAGTTGAACACATACATGCAAAAGGAACAAATGCTGGCAGAGCTCCAAGAAGCACATGTTCTAAATTGTGTTCGTGATGCTGTGCGCAGAACATCTGTACAACAGACTACAGACACACACAGTGCAATAAATGTAGCTGCTATCTTTGTAGCATTAGAAAGAAAGCAAATGTGAAGAATACTACCTACCTGTATTATTATATATCATATATTTTACTGTTGTTAACCACTTGAGTGTAAAGATTTCATTTTATTTTCCTGTCAGTTTATCATATTTTGGGTATATGTTAATTATTGTTACAGAAAAGTTGTAGTTTTTAGCCATTCATTTTTAAATTATTTTATTTTCCTATCGATTTGTCCTTGTTCAGGGTTTATGCTAATAAATGAAAAAAAATTGTGATTATGTTAAACTTTTGTTTGTGTTTTGTAGGGCATGAGCTAATTATTATTAAAAAAGCTTGTGGTTTTAATATGTTTAGTGTTAAATTTCTATATTATTTTGCATCAAAGCAAACAATGGCAAGGTGCTTGTGTTCATCCATCCAGCATAAGCTGGCCCAAATTGAATGCCATCTCATGGATTTATCTGACTTGAAGGACAGTGATTGGTATCCCTTGAGGCCTCTGTTGCTGCAGCAACAATCACACATCAGCCATCACCTTCAGGAAAGCTACATACTCATCAGAATCTTCATGGAACTATATTTTCAATGCTATCAATTACTAACAAAAGAAGAAACCATCACTCAGGTGGCTCTCCCAGAATTTCAACATTTCACAGAAAATTCCCAAAACCTACACCTCAGGTTCACTAGGGGGCAGGCTGGGCCTTGGTCAAGCAACCATCCTGACCACATAGTACTGTAGTTTTTCACTTTGACCTACAGAGCACAGGTGCAGTAGCATTTCTGCAGCAATTCCTTACCTTCCTACCACTGGTAGAGCTTTTTTAGTGGGTAGGGCCTCTTATTGGAAGAGTCCCACACTCCTAGCATGTTAGGGTCAGTGTATTAAATGAATATTTTCCTCCACTTGGGAAAAAAATGGTGTCAATTATAGGATAAAATGGTTAACAATGGATAAAAATACAAATTTGACAAAAACATGCCTTTTTTATTTGTCAGTTTGCTTTTTTGTCAACTTTATTTTCAAATCTAACAAAATACGTTTCTGTTCTATTATTTTGGCCTTGTGAAATTCCTGCTCCCTTCTGTCTATTGTCAAACTTCTTTTGGAGCAACTGCTGTTGAAGTACAGCAACTTCCTTTGACCAAGATCGAACAGTTTTACTGCACATTGAGGGTGATGCATGTTGCCATCATTTTCTTTCTGTGAACAATAGCAAAAGAACAATACCTTGGTTTTTCTGCTTTCTAATTTCAGATGGTATACATGCAGCTGTTACAGAACAAATTTGTCCTATGTACAAAGCCATCTGGTATATGGTGCACTCTAATTTGTAGGTCATTATGAAATGCAATTCTCTGCTGTTTGCAACTAATGGTAGTGTTTAGAATGTTGAACTGATTTAAGACATAATACAAGTACATATTAGTGCACATGTAGCATTCATTTGTTTCTGATGTAGGAATGAAGGAAACTGTAGACCTTGGGTTGTCTGTGTGATAAGCTTCATGAAATATGTTTTATGAAAAACATTACTAACAATATTGGAAATAAGCTGAAGTAATAACACAGTTAATTACATCTTAACATTTCATTCCTTTAAGTAATTAGATCTAAGTGTTGGACAAAGGACAAAATCAGATGCTTAAGTTATTAAGCATGATTACATGTTGTGCCAAGGATGTGATAATCACCGTCCAGACTTTTCACAGAAGTAAATAATATGCAGTTTCAATAAAAGTTTTATAACTTATTGTTTCATTAAGTTTACACTTTTTCTGACATGGAGCTTCAATGTTATTTTTTATTGTTGAAGATTTGCTCTTCATCTGAAAAAACTGTGGACACAAGATAAAACTTAAGACTTAAGTTAGTTTGGGCATCACCATACATGATACTGAAGATTCATTGTAGCATATAATATGTAAAAATGAAGCTAGTAACAGTGAAGTAACACAAATTATTGTTATGTTATTGCATTGTAGCAGTTTATTATACTGGATGTGTTACTACCAAACGTTGAGTTTTGTACATTTTCATTTTGGCACCACATAAACGCATTCGTACTGCATTTTTCAAGTTCAGTAAAAAAGTGCTGTAGTACTTTCAAAATACTTTTAGCTAAATAGTAAAGGAACAATTAAATTTAGCTTTAAAAAGGACCATTAAGTGAATTGTTTGCCACTGAGCTGAATCATGACAATGCTTTAGGTGTCTTCAGTAAATATGGTTTTCATCATGAATGACGACCGATCATAGGATTCAATGTTTAGCAGATATACAAATGTTTTATATAAATTAAAACATAATCTGGATCCATACAAGAAGTCGGGAAATTTGAAATATCAACTCAAAGAGAAAATCTCATCACTTGCATCAGCCCTACTGACCCTTTTACAATTGAGCATCAACTAAATCTAAAAAACAAACTTGACAAAAAAAAATTTAGTCATATTATAGCTAAATCCCTTACACTAGAAACCTTCAATCTAAATTATCCAACTCATGAATGGACACATATATACACAGATGGTTCCCTCTCTGATACCAATGATGGAGCTGGAGCAGGTGGCATATGCCAGTTCTTCTCCTTCTATAGAAATGTTGGAAAAAATACCACAATTTTTGATGGAGAAATAGAAGCTGTTTATATAACACTACAAAACTTATTTCCCTGGCTGCATAAATGCAAAAACATAGTTATTCTTTCGTACTCACATACTGCTATACAACCACTAGTAAGACTCCGTAAAATGGAAAAAATTAAAGAAATCCAAAAGATAATCTAACAAATTATTAAAGTGGGGGAAAAAAGTTGTATTACAATGAATTTCATCTCATTGTGGAGTAGATGTTAATAAACAGCAGAAAGGAACCCAAATTAAACAAAAAACTACTATAACATTTCCTTATGAATCCATCAAACACATTGTAAAAAGAAAAATTTTATACAAATCATATAAATAAGATAACACAAGATGATAATTCAAAGTGGCTACAAATTGTACAAAATCCTAATTTAATTCCAAAATTACTAAGAAAATTAGCTGTTGCCAACTTTCTTCTCAAAAGTGGGCAAGATTGTCTGAATAACCATCTCTATAGGATTGGGCTTTGAACCTCACCAAACTGCGTACTATGTACTAAAGAAGAAATTATGAATATGGAACACCTAGAATCATGGCAAGCCTTGAAGATGTATCCTAACATTTTTGCTAAATACTGGGAAGCCAGAAGGAGGGTGACTTCATTGTCAATTGCTGTGCATAAAACACACAACACATGTTTAGCAGAGTTAAAAATTACTTGATTTGTTTTTAGTCTACTTAAGACAATGTATTTCTGAAAATCCAAAAAATGCACAGTTCCCCCCCCCCCCATTCCATTTGCCTGTTTTACCTTTCAAAACATAAAACATAAAGCATATGCAACATTTTAACAACCTGTGTCAAATGATTGTTAAGGTTTTTTTATTCATAATTATTGTTTTTATGGAAATATGAAATGCTCCTTGGACCCTACACTTTATTGTATTACTCCCATATGTTTAATTTGAGTTTGTACTCAAATTTAAGAGATTATTGTGCAGGCATTTTTAAGTTTGCAAAAATGTAATCCTGTGATGATCTATCATGAAAACCATCTCTACTGATGGAACTTTAAGTATTGTCATAGGTCAGTGTCAAACAAGTTATTATAGGGACCTTTAACAACTCAGCCAATTTAAGTGATGTAAAAGAAAACTTTTGGGTCTGTCACACTTATCCACAGCTATATTTTAAAAGAATGGTTCATGTGACACCATGCACGCGCACACACACACACACACACACACACACACACACACACACACACACACACACACATATGCCCATGCGCACAGACAGACACACATTATTGAAGTAAGTCATCTGGCTGGATATATGTGCACATTTTACACAAACAATTTTCTAGCTTATGGTAAGAAAAGTGTTATTGCAAGCAAACAAACAAAAAAGTCATTTAAACATAGGCGTTCTTTCAAATACTAGAAGTTAATGTCAGCCTACTTATAAAAAGTTAAAAGTAAAAATCTGAGTTCATTTTAATCTAATTTCCTGAAACATGTTCTAGTACATTTAAAAATTGTGTGATGTTTACTACCAAAAATGTAATCTGGTTTTCTCTTTTTTTTTTTTTTTAAATCACTGTTCCTTCTTATGATATGATAATGCTGCAAGTAAACAGAAACCATGTAAACACCACTTATCCACCTAAACATTCTCTATTCATCATAAGTGCTGTGTAATAGGGCCTAAGAATACATATTTTACTACACTCCTGGATGATATAAAGTTGCACATTGAAAGAAATGTCCATACCGATAGCTGGTTATGTTAGCAACAGTCATACATCAGCCAGCAGCACTTCTAGGTGTTTTCAGCATTTTAAGAAATTACCCAAAAGGACTCGCTAATCTCATTCAGCAAGATTAGAAAACAATGTAAATATGCATAAAGATTTATGCATAGATTTTACTTAATCATATACAAGTAAATATGCTATCTGCTGTTTTTCTAACACTTCCTGACAAAGCACTACTAAGAATGTTCTCAAAATAATCATTTTATTATAATATTCAAATATACCCGCATTTTCATTTAGTAATGTGATGAAGTAAACTTATTTCCTACATAAAATTCTTTCTTTCTTTATTCTTTCCCCCTTAAAGTGTTGGCAACTACATTACACACAGTCAATATATCAGTTATCTTCCACAGTACTTTTAAATATCAATGAATGTAGTGATGTATGCATTGACGTTTTACTTGCATTATTCATACATATATTCTGCATTTTCACTAACAATCAAAATAATATTATTTCTAATTGCAAATAAAATTTGTGCTTTGGTATTTATTCCATGACACTTTAAAATGTAATTTGATTCGCTATTGGCTGTATATGTCTTCTCAATTAAAGATAAATTCTGTGCCTAGGCATTGTTAAGGAATATTCCTACAGAACACATGCAGCCTACAGACTGCAAAGATCCAAAATCCATATGGAAAACCTATGTTCAGGAATCATAATTTTGTCCAGATATAAAAACTGGGTTGCGTAATACCTATATAAGAGCCTATAAATTGAACATTTTGCAACAATGAATTTACAGCCACTGCTCAATTTTCATGCCATGGACCAAAGCTCAAAATCTACTTAAGTGAAGCTGCATGACTATGATTTTTGCTTGTGGCTTCCTGTCTTTAGATCACAAGCAGGCAGGGGAAAATATTGTTCCAGCTTTTCTTTGTGTACCTACTAAATACACTATTACTATTGGACCACATGTGATGCCACTGTTAGCTTGGTCGTATATATGTATTGCTTCAAAACTCTTACCTTCTGAAGTTTGTGTACCTACTAAATACACTCTAACTATTGGACCACATGCTTAGCCACTGTTAGCTTGGTTGTATATATGTACTGCTTCAGATCTCTTACCTTCTGAAGTTTGTGTACCTACTAAATACACTATAACTATTGGACCACATGCTTAGCCACTGTTAGCTTGGTCGTATATATGTACTGCTTCAGATCTCTTACCTTCTGAAGTTTGTGTATGCTGCTCTGCTTCAGCAGGCTCACCAACTGAAGTGCCAGGAGCAGCCCACTCATTGTCCATAATCCCTGTTGCATCATCTGCAATACGATTACACATTAGTACAAGATAATTACACATGTTTACTTTTACAGTTAGAAGAGGGAAAACTGCTGCAATTCTTACCAAGGAGATCACAATCTATCACAGATTTCATCCCATTACCTGAGCTGCCCATTAATGATTTTTTTTTTTGTGGTAGTGTTTAACGCCCATCTTTAACTACTTATGGCACCATAGGCGATATTAATGAATTTAAAATCTCATCAGTTGGTGATGGCTTTCCTCCTCCTGTCCTATACAAGTTTTTCTTTCTTTCGGCATTTGCCTGCTGAGCTTTTTTCTTTAGAGAGTCATACTTCTCTCGAATCTGGGCTTTGGTCCGGTGATTCGCGGTCTAAGCATTAAATTGCCTGGTAATTTGCTCCCAAGCTCTCTCCTAAAATGGTATAGTTGCAGAATTAGTATTTATACATGGTATGGTTAATATAAATAAATATGAAAGGTTAAATCAAAGGCAGAAGTAAAGTACTACAATGCAAACCTACCTTCTGCTTCCATGTGACCGCTCCTGTGACTTTGTTTTCCACTACGCTTTTATGCTCCTGAATGAGTTATAATAGCAATAAGTTTTCCTCTTCCAAGTAGTTTGTAGAGCGCTTCTTCTTCGTTATCTCTTCCATTCTTAAATAAATCTAACTAAACACTAACAAATCTAAACAAATAAAAGAACATGCTAACCTAACAATTAACTGATATTATGAAGAAATCTATCCTATATTCAAAAAAATAGCTATAATTTAAATAAACCGACAATATCCTTTGCTAAACTGTAATATGTACTAAATATTACTGAAATGAAAATAAACTACTATGCATGATCTTGTAGATCATCTTTTGTTTTATTGCTGAGAGGGTGGTTGTTTCTTTTAGGAATTCCTCTTTTTGGCTAGTTTTATTTTTTTATATACAAGGGATCTTGTGAAACCATTTTTATTTGCAATTTCGACTATTTTGTAATATTCTGCCTTGTATTCATTTTCTAGAAGTGGATGTTAACCAGTCTATGTGCTAGGCTATTAAAGATTGCCTGTTTATGTGCCCTTGGATTACAACTATTGGCTTTTATATCATTGTCTGTCTGAGTAAGTTTCCTGTAAATACTGAAGTTTATTCTATTTTCATATTTGACTATTTTCAGATCTAAAATGGCAGCTGGTTATCTTTTTCTATTTCTACTGTGAGTTTTATACTTTTTTCTTGGATGTTCAAAAGTTTTAGGGCATCATAACTTAGGAAAGCTTCAGCTCTTACTTTATGTTGTTTTAATTTTTGCTTCTGTTTCTTCACATAGTATTATCATTAATCATGTAATACAGTGTTTTAAGCAAAATCCAAAGGCCTTTTAGCTTCAAGTTAATCACTGTCGAGATCTGGTTCTTCATGATACCAAACAGGAATGAAACTAATGGGTTGCATGCAGTGAATCTGCTCCAAGGGCACAGACAGTCCCATTAGCTGCAAAGGGTGTCATACTCATTATTACTGCAACGAGTTATTGGTCCGCTTCAACAAGAAGTTGCAGTTCTGGTACCATCTGGCCCACTCCGATTTTTCCTTGTTCCTAAACATGAAGAAATGGCTCCTGTGATCAAAATTTGGATCCAATGAGATCATCAGACGGAGGTGTACCTTGCAGAGCATGACAATTCCTATTTGTTGGACAGGTTAAAAAATGGCACAAACATAAGAAATATATATATATCCTTAAAAGGGAACTATGTTGAGAAACAAACAATTTGTGTTTCAAAAAATGGCATATTCATTCCTAACACAGGTATTTGTTGAAATGCCCTTGTACTTGTCAAGTAAAACAGTTCATTCTTCTTACATATAGGTGATGGCTTTATCCAAAGCCTGACCATATTACTTTCTCTTGCATGTACAATGCACATAGTAGGTAGGGAAGGTATTGTATTCCACCCAAAAATTTGATACTGAGATTTCACAAAAAATACATGTTTTTATGTTTTGAGGTCCCCTGAATAAAATTAAAATTTATAAAGGTGTGTTTGCTGGCATGTGTGCATATACATGCATAACTAAAAACAGAAAGTCAGTTAGATACTAAGTACTAAACTTGGTATTTTAAGTTTAGTGTCCTCCAAGGATGTGACACAAAGATTTTCAGAAAAAATTCTGCACCCCAAACTACTCTTTACATGACACATTTTTGGAAATTTTCAGTTTTCTAAAAAATGGATCTAACAATTTTATTATAATGCTATTTATCAAAGATATTTACATGAAAAATAAAATGTATATCCCAAATTTCTTGCAAATAGCGCATAAAGTACTCTTCATTCAGAATAATTTTGCATAACTAATAAACCATAAAAGATGGGCAAAAGCTTAGTACACAAAAAATATAGAGCTCTTTAAAGCACACAATTTATGTTTTTGTAGAAATACCCATTTCAGAGGTATTCCCTATTATTATTATTATTATTATTATTATTGTTATTATTATTATTATTATAATTATTATTATTATTGTTATTATTATTATTATTATTATTATTATTATTATTATTATTATTATTATTTTCAATTTTAAAATACTTAAACTTCTCTCAAATGGAAGCCCTCATCCATTTCCTATTTCCTTTTGTTTTACTGCTAACCATGAAAAGAGAACTGAATTTCAATGACAATTGGAGAGTGATAGCTTTAAAAAAAATTGACTGTCACTTTAATTAATGTATTCCCTTATTTCCCTTCTATTTTATTAATTATTAATTACTTTCCTCAGTTGAGGGCTGCCATGCTGACAAAGTGTAACTAAACAGTTAACATTTTTAAAAATAATTTACAATGATAAAATAAATTGTAGAACAAAGTATAGAAAACACATGAAATTAGATATGATAAACTTCAAATCTACTACAAATAGCACATACCAATCTTGACATAACAACAGTCGATACATTATTAGTTTCAAACTTAAACAACAAAATTTAATGAATTTACATAGCAACAGCATTAAAATGAATACAGTGTTTCTGAGGATTTGAATAGGTCCTCTGATTGTCATGGTTGCTATTGTAGCAACAGGTATTTATCCAGACCATTATCTACCTATAATTGGTGTAATAAGTGAATTAAGGAATAAGACTGTTTCTGGTTATGTTTATCTTGATTACCATTAAGTAGATAAAAGAATAATCTTTTGTAGGAATATTTTGTTTGCAGAACTCATAGAGAAAGTCATGTGAATGGAAAACTTCAGATTCTTTTTATTTATGCTAGGTCTATCAAAAGGTTTATGTGGTTTTACCAAACATATGGAAAGTAAGCTTGTGGGTGCATATGTCCATTCTACAAATCCTACATTTATATTTCTTTTGATTGTATTCGAATGGTTTAAATTGATTATAGAAATTTGTTACAGGTAGCTGTGATTGGAATGGATAAATGTGCTGTAATGGAGAAGCACAAACACACTATTTCAAAAAGTTACATCACAGTGCTTTCATTGGATACAACCAGAATTGTTTGAATGCTGAGAACACTATAGTTAGCATCACAGCATTGAAAGCACTAAAGATAAATAATATTGGGTAAGATTTTCCTGAGTCTGTTCCTTAAGGGAAATGCTGTATCTTGTTAATGTTGAGGTTTGACCCATTATCTCAGCAACTAAAATAATGAGCTAAACTTTTCAAGGTATATTCAGCAATACCTTTACTGTTGATTGATGAAAATTAGAATACTTCTGTTCTTTATAAGGAAAGGTATGATTTTTTTAATAAAGCTCTTAAAATTTTATTGAACAATTATCAATTTTAATTTTTAAAAAAATAACTAATAAACATAAAAACTTTTTTTTTTAAATAAAGCCTATTTAGATGCAAATGTTTGGTAAAAATTTCATCCCTTAATGTCAATTAGTTACTGAGATGATGGGGTGCTTGTATAGAAAATTTTACTTCTTTGGAAACTGGGAAAAAAAAAAAAAAAAATGTAACATAGGTTTCGAAACACAAATTTGCAGTACTTTCACATGAACAAACTATGAGTGGGATCCCAATGCTGCGAAAAGCTAAAGTAAAACTTTCCAATCAAAATAAAAAAAGCTCTTCTCTCACATTAATATTCACTAAGTTCTTGATGTTTTATCAAGAGAGTACCAAAACGTTCTAAAAACCTACTATGCAGTATTATTTTCAACAATATGTTTAAATTATTTACAATTAGCATTATACAAAGAATGAGGGAATCAAAATATTCAATGCAATTGAAACATGAAAATGGAAAAAAATTATGAAAATCCAATTTCGACTCCCCTTAAGTTTTCAGTGGTTCCCAGAATTTATAATACTGCCATTGGGGCTGGTTTCATTAACTAATGCTAATTTTAATACTGTTAAACTGATGTAATGCTGAAGTTGATGCAAATTCTGTTTCATGAAACAATATTAGCTTTGACAAAGTGTTAAATTCAGTGTTTACTAAATAACATTGCCATATGCTTGTATTACAGCATTTAACTTTCTGTTAGTTGCTAGAGGTTTGTTATGATTTTTTTTTACAAATGCATCTAGACAGTTGTCTAATTAGGGCATCAAACATTACACCTCACTCGATTGTTTGCTGCAGCAGCAACCTTATCTGTTTATTTGTTTGAGTACAAAAATTACTAATCAGCAGATGTGTGTACTCAGTAACCGAATCTTATATGCTTCCTCCTGTTGGTTATGGTTGGCATTTTTTTTGCAATTTTTTTTACCATCTGTTGAATATCACAGATATTTCTAGGGTTATCTTCCTTGGAAACCAAAACAAATATTCCACAAGGCAAGGAATATCTGAAACATTTGCATTAGCCATGCTCTCACAATAGTTACAAAGAAGAACAGTGGTATGAAATCTTTCCAGTGATTGTCAAAATATAAATCTGAAGAGCCCATGCAGATGATTAGCTGAACACACACTATCCACATTGAAAAGAAAAGGATGTGAACCCTGGAGCAAAGTAAAAAATAAATACAAACTAAATATACATATAAATGCAACACTCCCCTCTGAGTAGGCAAACATGCCAAAATCGTTTGCGATAATTGTTTAGTCAGGGAAAACATGGATAGAATAGAATAGAATAGAATTTATTCACCTTAAGAAATACAATGAATTCATGGCTTCGTCAAAAACAAATAATAGGGGTAGGGGATGATTTTGAGTGGCAGAACATTTCAGATTAAGTACATGCTGTAGTTATCAGAAAATGTCAGTTATTTTCTGTATATGTTATCTATTATAATATATGCATTATATACTGTATTATTTAAGCTGGTATTTTTATGTGCTAAAATATAACTAATAAAAAACGAGGATATTTAGTATAAATAAAGGGAAAAAATAAACACAGACATGTAAACACAACAATTTAGTGTGGTTCTACTAGGCCTTGTGCGACAACGATTGGCTAACAAAGCACAGGCCTAATGGAAGGATAAGTGTTAGAATTTGGGAAATGGCTGCTGCAAACCAAGATGTTGATGTAAGTTTGTGGTATTTTATGTTTGTGAATGCCATTCCTAATGGAAGACCTCTACTGGGTTTGAACCCATGAACTTGGTAAATAGATGCTAGCATATCTCTAGACCATGGAGGACCAAACTGCACTATATATATTTTCTAATCTTAAAGTAAGACAATGTAAGTAGGTAATGAAAGTTAAACTGAACTGCACCTGATACATCTTCTAACTTAAAAACAAAATTGAAACAATGTTAATAGTTAGTGAAAGCTAAACCAAACTCCATTGGATACATTTTCTACTCTTATAAACAAAGTTGGACAGTGTAAGCAGCAGGTTAAGGGCTAAACCAAACTGCACTAAATTAAAATTGAGTTTTATTAATGGACACTCTTAGAATTCTGTGGTTCTTTGCATCCCATTCTATATTGTGTGTGAAAGAAAGCTTAATTTTGCACTAAGCCTTCTTTCTTAGGGCTTGAGGTTCTTTTAGTGCCTTAAATCTATGATGCAGGACCAGCAGCTTTACTTCCGTTTCGAAGGCAGTCATACTAAGAACTTTGACACCTGAAAAAATCCATTGCCCTGTGCTGGGTTTGAACCTATGACCTTGGGAAGCAAATGGTGGCATATTATCCCTAGACCATGGAGGACCAAACTGAACCAGATACATCTTCTAATCAAAGTGACAGTATAAGCAGCTGGTGAAGGCTAAACCAAACTGCACCAGATACAACTTCTAATCTTATAAGAAAGTGACAGTGTTAGTAGCCAATGGAGGCTAAACCAAACTGCACCAGATACAACTTCTAATCTTATAAACAAAGTGACAGTGTTAGTAGCCGATGGAGGCTAAACCAAACTGCACCGGATACAACTTCTAATCTTATAAGAAAGTGACAGTGTTAGTAGCCAATGGAGGCTAAACCAAACTGCACCAGATACAACTTCTAATCTTATAAACAAAGTGACAGTGTTAGTAGCCGATGGAGGCTAAACCAAACTGCACCGGATACAACTTCTAATCTTATAAGAAAGTGACAGTGTTAGTAGCCAATGGAGGCTAAACCAAACTGCACCGGATACAACTTCTAATCTTATAAGAAAGTGACAGTGTTAGTAGCCGATGGAGACTAAATCAAACTGCACCAGATACAACTTCTAATCCTATAAACAAAGTGACAATGACAGCAGCTAGTGTAGGCTAAACCAAACTGCACCAGATACAACTTCTAATCTTATAAGAAAGTGACAGTGTTAGTAGCCGATGGAGGCTAAACCAAACTGCACCAGATACAACTTCTAATCTTATAAGAAAGTGACAGTGTTAGTAGCCAATGGAGGCTAAACCAAACTGCACCGGATACAACTTCTAATCTTATAAGAAAGTGACAGTGTTAGTAGCCGATGGAGGCTAAACCAAACTGCACCAAATACAACTTCTAATCTTATAAACAAAGTGACAGTGTAAATAGCTGGTGAAAGCTGAACCAAACTGCACCAGATACAACTTCTAATCTTATAAACAAAGTGACAGTGTAAACAGCTGGTGAAAGCTGAACCAAACTGCACCAGATACAACTTCTAATCTGATAAACAAAGTGACAATGACAGCAGCTGGTGTAGGCTAAACCAAACTGCACCAGATACAACTTCTAATCTTATAAACAAAGTGACAATGACAGCAGCTGGTGAAAGCTGAACCAAACTGCACCAAATACAACTTCTAATCTTATAAACAAAGTGACAATGACAGCAGCTGGTGTAGGCTAAACCAAACTGCACCAGATACAACTTCTAATCTTATAAACAAAGTGACAATGACAGCAGCTGGTGAAAGCTGAACCAAACTGCACCAAATACAACTTCTAATCTTATAAACAAAGTGACAATGACAGCAGCTGGTGTAGGCTAAACCAAACTGCACCAGATACAACTTCTAATCTTATAAACAAAGTGACAATGACAGCAGCTGGTGAAAGCTAAACCAAACTGCACCAAATACAACTTCTAATCTTATAAACAAAGTGACAATGACAGCAGCTGGTGAAGGCTAAACCAAACTGCACCAGATACAACTTCTAATCTTATAAACAAAGTGACAGTGGAAATAGCTGGTGAAAGCTGAACCAAACTGCACCAGATAGTTCCTGTAGACTTGTAAGCTGAGTGCATTGGGTAAAATGCTACCCAAGTGCATGGCCCATAATGCCTCTGGGGCAGTATAGATGGTGTTGCTAAGGCAAGTTTGCGTCATCATTGCATACTTTTGTGTGTTTCATATTGCCAAATCAAATTTTGTACTGATTTATAGGACTTTGCAGACATTTTAGTTAGTCGAATGTATATTTGCTAACATTTAAAAACTGCAGTATCATTCATGATTCTTGTTGTAGTTTAGGATGTGAAAAGTTTTGAGCAGATAAGAGCAAACATGGATGCTGTTTATGAGTATCTTTTGCCATGACAACAGTTATTAGTTCAGTGACTTTAAACGTGATGGAAAATCTATTTCACTCAGCACACCACGAGATGTGATACCAAGGAAATCACTGAAAACGTCCACAATATGATTCTCAAACTGGCAAAGGTCATAGGTTTGCCGGCGGGAATGGCAATTCATATTTTGCATTTTAATTTAGAAGTGAAAAGCTGTTGACTCGATGGTAACCTTAATTGCTCATAGTAGGCAACAAGTGTGTGCAGCTTTCAAAGCTATTGTAAGAAATGCCTTTATTGACTCAACAATTAATTACAAATACAGTCTTTGATTCACTGCCATAAATAATTCTCATGACTTAAAATTAAAATTAAATAATTCAAAAGTTTGAGACAAGTTAAGTAGTTCAAGTATAATAGTTAAAAATGAGTCGGAATAGTGACACTCACTCACTTAAAATGAAATTTCCAAGACATATGTTTCAAATGCATTTGCCCTCTTCTTCAGTTGAGGTCCGAATAATGGTTGGAAGTTGTGATCTGTGGTCCATTACGATGGAGACATCTGGTGTTCTCAGCAGAATCTCATACTCGTGTGGCATATTTCAAAATTCCTGCACTGGCCTTTGTGTTGTGTAATGAGAATATTCTCCCAAACTGTGAGTGCTGCTGGGTTGTCTACAGGTGTTAGCAACTTTATGTCATTTTCTATTTCGTGATGTGATGTCCAAAAGTGGTGTACTACTGCCAATTTAGCTTGTCTGTTTCTGTTTGACGTATCTGAAATGTTCTTTTAACCTTGTTTCCAGTCTTCTTTTTTTTGGCCAATGTAACATAAATTGCTACCTGCTTTGATCTGGTGTTTTATTTTTAAAATACAAAAAATGAATTCACCTTACCTAAAACTGAAAAAAAAGTCACCAAAAACACACACACATAAGTATGATGCCACTATTAATGAAAATGGCATAAAGCAATAGGATACAAATGTAATTAGATTACTGCACAATTTAATCTAAGTTGCACTTGTGTTGTTGCATAGTTGAATAGTTGATTCACATTGTATTCATTGTCTGAAGCTAGAATAGATATCTCCCTCTCTTACATCGAGATCAGAAACTCTTTCAACAAGGTCTGAACATTCAAAATCATTCACTTTCTTCTAATAGAAGAAGCTCTTATTTTCTCTTCGGTTCCTAACCTTCAGCTAGATGATGCCATGTTTCAACCACGATAAACAAACACCGGCTAGAGAAATTAAATTTGGAGCTAATTTAGTGCTTTGGAGTGAAGATAATATCCAAAAACACTCTCTATGGATATAACTTAGAAAATACATAGGTTTTCCTGCTGGAAAGAGTTAAAATGTATGAAAATGGCACCACGATTAGATCGTGATTGGCCATTTTCATACATTTCACAGAATTAGAAAAGAAATATCCAACTTTCATTTAATTAGCCTGAAGTTTCTGTGTAGTGAGGTTTCGTATGCTTAATTATTGATTATTTTGGGATTTTTAGTTTTTTTCAAAATTTTCTTTTGTTTTCAATTTTTTAAAACTATTCAAGAGACTTCCTGTACACATAATGCATATTATAAAGAAGAAAAAATGGTTTACTAAAAATGAAAAAAAGATTCAGCTGTCTATGTCATTTGCTACTCATTTTATTACCAATAATTTAAAACCCTGCATTCTCCTCTAAAATTGCTTGGCACTTTTCAGACAGTGAATTGCTATTTGGGCTGGCACTAAAAGGGTTAATAACCACTGTGTTTACTTGTATTTGCACTAGAGGTAACTCTATGTATGTATACAGGTTGTTTTATCAGAAAGGAGGAGGTGGTGTATGTATATGTAATAGGGATAAGCTGTAAAGTGATTTCACTTATGTAATTTGGAAGTGAAATAAATTCATTCATTCACTCACTATGATATAAGACATGTCGGCATGAATTTTTGAAAAATGAAATATGCAGCCGTAAAGTTGGCCACATCAGCATAAAACATCATGAGAATGAAATGAAAATAGAGAGCCATAAAAGCAGGCCAATGTAAAATAATAACTAACAATTTTAAAATAAAAATTTTATGTAAAATAGACCTTAGCATTCTATAACAAACTGTAATATTTAATAAAAAAGTTGTATAAAAATATTGACAATATGTGTTAACATGGATTCATAATTACATTAACATTGCAATGCTAATAAGCAAAATACTCTATGGTGTAAAATCAGTGATGAAAGAAATATTTGTTAGTCTAGATTCAAGCAAGTGTCTTTTTAGTTTAGAGTTGTATATTCTTGGAGTTTTTACTGATTTAATGCATTTTATACTTTAAATTGATGAAAGTACAGCTACTATTCGCTAATAAATATCATTTTATAAATGGGTGTGTCATGGACAGAGGCAAGAGTTTTTGTTTTTAATGATAAATGAGAAAGTTGTTTAATTGTAAAACTAAAATGCTTTATATGTATGTGACAATTTTGAAATGATGTTAAGGCTTATCTTTTTTGCAAATTTTTGAGAATTTGTCATATTTTCAAGAATGTTTTTCTTTCTTTCTTTTTTTTTTTTTAAGCAGCAAACAATAAGAAATATCTAGTTATTTTATTTTGTATAGATAAATGTGCATTTATTAATGCTTTTATATCAATAAATGAGAAATATCTAGTTTTTTTTACTTTGCATAGACAAATAAAACAACACAAAAATAAAACTTTAATTTGATTTTGCATCATCGTATCTTGTGAAACATTTTAGTTATATATTAATTGTTTGACATCCTTAAAGCTGGTTGGTCATCGTGCAATGAATGAAATCAGTGAAATGATACTCAAATGTACTAGGGGTCCATGGAGCTTAGAGTTACTTCACATTTGTCTTCTAGGATAAGGGAAAACACTGAAAAAAACCTTATCCAAGTAACTCACCTTAAGCAACCTTCAAACTCACAACCTTTTGAATGTGAGGCGGATAAGCTATCTCCACACTATTGAGGCCAGCAAACATTGTACACGCCATTAAAAGACAAAGAATAGAAACCCATAATATCTGCTGCAAGAAACAATGGCTTTAACTAAAAATTAATAGACAAGAAAATCAAAAAATTCAACGGAAATTAATCACAGAAACCACAAAATTGAGCCCACCAATAGATACACCTTGCTTCAAAAAGTTTATGTATCACCCAAAACTACACCACTAGTTTAAAAAAAATATTCAAAAAACATAAAATCACAATTTCCCCCCCCCCAAAATGAGTTCAGCCTACAAAAAAAATGCTCTGCAACAACCAAAAAGACCAAATCCCAGAACACAAAAAATCATGAATCTATGGAATAAATTGCACAGATTGCAACAAATTTTACATTGGTAAAACAAAAAGACACCTTGAAACAAGACTTTAAGAACACATGAGAGTAGTAAAATACAAACTGACAAATCAGCCATTGCACACCACTTTTGGTCTACTAACCATGAAATAGTACCTTATAAAACCCGCCAGATATGCAGCAGAGCTTGACATCTGGGAAAAAATCCACATCATTAAAAGCCAATGCGATGTATTCAACTTTGAATTGCCCCCACAAAATATGTTGTGGTGGTTCATCACCTAGCCACCAGGGACCATCACACCTCAACATAGAACACTCTGTGGAAATTCAGTTGGAAACAATCGACAATGAAGCCCACATGGCTTCGAAACCGGTGATACGCAAGTGATACTTAAGTGTTACAAACCCAACTCAAAAATATTCTAATGCTCCGAATTTCAACGAAAATAAGTTGGCAGTTAACTAAAATAAGGCACCAAGAAAGAATAAGTGTTGTTTCTGAAAATTGGAGATGGTAACAGAATCAATATTAGAAACTCAGTCTAAAGAAAAATCTGTAGCTCACCTTATTTTGTCCTCGCTGAGAGCCAAATGTGAAATATTACTAATTTTTGGAAGCAGAGTAAGTGGACTTGCAAAATGCATGGATCCCAGTCTTAGAGATACAGTAGAATCAATAAAATTTAAAAATTTGCTGCCATACAGTTTTATCTAAATCGGGCTCCATTGTGGCAACATAAACTGTTGATTTAATAACAATAAAAGCTTTAGGTTATTTGTTTAAGTCTTCAAGACTTGTTACTAAGTACAAGTACCTATAAGTAATTTAAATAATGTAATAGTAGCGTTTAACCAGCTAAATGCATTTAAAACTAGTTTATTAAATCTGATTTGCTTCTTTGTTACAAAGAACTTTATGCCATTGTCGAACAAAGCCATGTTGGTAACTGCAACAAATAAGATGTAACAGCACTCTTGGCATTGAAAGCAAAAGGTGAGTTTTAGCACAATTTCTGAGTCGCTTCAATGTCTTTGGTCAGCGATTTCAAATGCTGACAGCGTGAAATTTTTCTTTATGTATAACTTGGTTGTAACAGACAGAAGGACAAGTATCAAAAATGAAAAACTTGTATTTTGCAGTTTGGGGATATCAGAATGTGGTATTTGATTCTATTCATGATATTATGATTATTTGAATTAAAATATTTTGAATTTGGAAATAAAAACATGGCAGACCTAAGAATAGAATATGAAAATAACCAGATTGCAGAAGCCTGTAATACAAAATTCCTAGGTCTTATGATTGATTGTAACATGAAATGGAAAAACACCATATTGATTATATCTTACCCAAATTGAGCTCTGCATGCTTTGCAATCCGATCTTTAATTCAGCTTATAAATAAGAGCATACTAAAAACAGCTTATTATGCATATTTTCATTCATTGATGACCTATGGAATAATATTTTGGGGAAATTGAGTAAATGCTAAAAAGGTATTCATTATGCAAAAAAGATAATAAGAATAATGGCAGGGGAAAGACAATCAACTCACTGCAGCCACTCTTCAAAATGTTTACCATTAGCCTGTGAATATATTCTAGCTATATTGTCATTTGTAATAAATAACTCAGAAAAGTTTACAAAAAAATACAGATATTCATAACAAAGAGACCAGACATAGGCAGGACTTACATAGACCAACAAATAATTTGCAGTTATTCCAAAAAGGGGTTTACTACAAAGGAATAGTTTTGTTTAATTCACTTCCCTCTTCTATAAAAGAAACAAAGGAACAAAAACAAGTTTAGATCAGAATTAAAAAGATACCTTATTACTCACACCTTCTATACAGAGGAGGATTTCATTCAATCAAAAAATACTGGTAATAATGTAACATTGTAAATATAATAAACATGAATATTCTAAAAATGCAAGTGTATGGGTAGACTTTTGGAAACAGACATGTAATTGAAAATTATCAAAACTGACTTCTCTGAAAATTCATTGTCAGAGTTATTATTTGTATATAAATGTATTAATAAGTATGAATAAATATAAGTGTTGACATGATCTACATCCTAGAGTTTGGGCTTTGAGTCTTAGCTCATAATAGGATCCACAGATTGCAATGTTGTGTATGTATGTACTTTAGTCACCTATCAATTTTCATTGGTCACATCATTAGTAATTAATTCTACCCAAAAGTAATCACAAAATTATTAAAAATATATGTAGAATATTCACCATAAACACACCTAATTAAAATTATTTGGATTTTTAAAACAAATGGATTATAACAAATGCAAAATAAATGGATTTTTAAAACAAATTTCAACACAAAATCTTGCCTTTGGTCATGGGTATTGTCAAAAATATAAGTATTGCACTTTTTTTTGTTGTTTTCAAAGCCACCATTATAGTGAGAAAGGGATGTTACAAGCACTTCTGTTGTCAATCTTTGTAAACTTATGTTAGAAATTGCCTAGTTAACACAGTTATGTAAACACGATTAGCATGATCAAATGATACAAATTAATGAAGCCCTCAGCTGCATTCGTGGATGGTCAAAGAAACTGACCATTAGTTAAAGGTTTAATGTGCTTCTTTATCTTACATCTCATCTTTCCTAATTTCTTGTAGAAACAGAAGTTTCTTAGCAAGCTAGTTGTTTCTTGTTCTCATTTCCTCTTCCAAATTCAAACATGCTTTAGGATAATATAATCTTAAAATGCATATATCCTAAACCAGTAGTTGATTGTATACATCTTTACTATCCATTTTGTCTGGTATTCTAAGGCCAGTATTTAGAGATGCTGTTGGGAAAGCCAGCAATCGCTTATTAAAATTTTTGTTAAATAACCAATGTTCACCCAACCATCTTTAATTTCCTTTCATCCCATTCTTTACAAATATTTTCCTGAACTAGCACTTGCTAGACTCATTTCACCCATTCTACTCTACTTTCAAGTATTTTGTACCAAAACATAAAAGAACCTTCAAGGAGAAAACCTTGGTACAGAGGTTATCTGGAGTAAATCCAGTAGTTGCTAATTTCAGTAAAGAAAAAGAAATGCAGCCATTTAAAATTCTCAGTGAATTTTATTATGGACTCATCATCAGTTTTATCCATTCATTAAAATAACCTTGTTTCAATTTCAGGTTTCTCACACAAAGTTGCACAACTGAGTAAACAATGGAGATGCGAGGGGGTCCAGTATCGTGCCCAGTATGCACCCTGTACCTGCGAGAAGGTGTAACATTGCAAAATCATCTGAATACACATCCAAAGGATCAAGTAATTGCAGCATTGGTGAAAATTTCTTCTGGGGATTTGAGATACAAATTAGCAACAGCTGCTGTAGCAGCACCATCTTCAAGTCAGGAATTGCCGGTGCTTGGTCGTTCCACCCCTTCGGTTTCAGCCCAGTTTTCTCAACCCAGCAGCAGTCATTTCACAACTGCTATTACATATCAGCATTTTCTGAGCAGCAATGGTGTGCCACAGTATGTTCCATTGCCAGCTGTTATCGCAGAGACAACAACAACCCCAGCTCCAACTAACCAAACCTCAATTTTGCAAATGGTATACCAGCCATATATGATGCAACAGCAGCAACAGTTGCAACTGTTGAATTCAATCTCTCCTCCACCTCAAACCTACATACGACATGTACTGACACCTTCAGGTATTTTTTCTCCATCAAACATCAACACTCAAGCAGTAGAGCTTTCTCCTGCATCCCTTACCATCAATATTCCATTTCAAATGGATAATGTTGCCACAGAATTTCCTGCTACATCGGAACCACCAACATTTCAAACTACACTGGCTAATAATACAAATACACCACTAAGCTCTACCTTACCTATAGTCAGTGTCGCTTCAACTTCGGTAATTCCTTGCAGCACTGCTGCTGTTGAAGTACTTAATGAAAACATGCCAGAAGTAGGCGAGAGTGAAACCTCACATGAAGATACCAGTGTGCCCAGTGTCCGTGATGAAGAGCAGCAGACTGAAGGATCTAGTTTTTCAAATGACCAAAATGGAGAGAGTTATGACATAGGAATGGATGATGACACTACTACCATTGCTTGTGTCGCTCCATGCCGTGAAGGAAAGGATGAAACAACTCAGACAGTTGATTTAGATGATGACTATAGAGATGATCTACAGAATATTAAAGGGCCTTCTGATTCAGAAAAGGACAAAGGTGACAGTGAAAACGAAAATGCTAATGATGAGACTGATCCTTCAGAGGAAACTACTACTGAAACTGAACATGCTAATGAAACCCAGAACCATAATGAAACTCAGTATACTAATGAAACTCAAACTAATGATACTGAAATGGAAAATGCAAATGTTGATGAAAATAATGAGAGTGATGTTGAAAGTGACAGTCAAAACAAACTGCATGTAGTTCCTGAAGAGAAAATAGTTCCATCGGGCATTCCATTAATATCTGAAAGTGGTTCAGCTATGCTGGCAGAAGACACAAATAATGGAAATGCTGAATGTCCAAGTAATGCAAATTCATCAATCAGCAATGTGACAAGTGATATGGTTCAGATCTCAGGATTGGTTAGAAATGCTCTAGAAATTCAGCCCCCTGTAGTGAGGGCTGAGAATGATGGTGAATACATATTGAGTGAATATCAAGAACAGATTAACAATCCAGACAATCCATTTCCAGGAACTCTTCAGAACTCTGGCAGTAATGCACAGGGACAAAATTCAGAAACCTCTAATTTTATAAATGCTAAGCCTCCAGATGCATATACTATATTTAACATAGATGGTTTGCAAATTGCTGTGCCAGATGGTCTTGTACAGGCCTCTTCATCTTTAATTATAGCACCAAATGAACCCACAAGAGTTGCTGAAACTCTACAAACTACAGAGCAGTGTGATGCAGGTTTCTCCGGTGAGACAGTTTTAAACATTCACACTGATGAAACAATGCCACCAAAGGGAGAGCTATCAGAGCAGGAAAGTGTTGGAGGGAATGACACTTTCCCATGGACTCAGGTGAGTTACATAAATGTTAATTCTAGAATGTTATGTACTACTTATGTAGCATGTTTATGTTATGACTAATATCCCCCCCCCCCCCCGGGGGTCATCTTGCATTCATGATACAATAAAACCTTGTGGTTTGCTGCTGATTATAACACTATCCTTTTAATTATGCTCTTTGTTGCAAAGTCCTTGGATGTTGCATAGTTTTACCCCCTGTAATGCTTCCAAATCCTACGATTAGAGCTTTTTGGGTCAAAAAAGAACAAAAATATTGTATATGATTTGCAAAATGCTTAATGTTTTAAAAGTATGATAGGAAATAGCTTGGTTGTACGCAATGGTGGAGAGCTTCAGTGCTTTACCTGAAAAACTTGTACTGTTGTCACTATTGGATTCTTTAAAGGAATTTATACTTTCAAAAGGGTTCCTGTCAAATGTTTTATCCTACTCCAAGAATAATCATAAATAACATTTATTGTGCTGTATTTCCTATTAAAGTGTGTCTAAATTGCTTTTTCATACTTAAATAATCATATCCCCATTGTAATGCTATCCTGATTAGTCCATTTATGCCATAGTCCCTTGAAGAGCATAATTATGGGGTTTTACTGTATATGTTTTCTGAATAAGTTTCAAACTTCACAGGTATGACAGTGGAGAAGCCTGGGGAAACGATAAAAATGACAAATTCTCTCTGAGACTAAAATAACTAGAGAGAATTTCCTTTCACATTTATGGTGGTGTCTAAAGTTATGTTGGGAGCCAAAGGTCAAGTAGAAAAACAGAAGTTTAACTGAATGTTTCCCCCTCCCTCTGAGTGCAAGAATTCTGTGCAAATTTGAATTTGGTAAAACATTTTAGAACAATGTGTTATATTAGGTAAATTGTTGTTGCCGCTGTTACTCTCCCCCATCTCACACATACCTCTCCCTCTTTCCCATGCTCAGTATGTGTGTTGTGCACATGACTTTCTCTTCAAACTATTGCCACAAAAGATCATTCTTTCATCCACATCACACTAATCGAGATGAACATTAGCAGAAATGGTTGTATTACTTCCTTCTACCTAGAAGGGAAATAACACTAGGCTAAAGCAAGGGTGAAATCTTTTAAAAAGCCAGTCACTATGTGAAACAGTTGAAATTTGGGTGTCTTTGCATGTCCAGGAGTAAAACAAAAAGAGGAAACAAAAGATGACTTCCCATTTGAGAAAAGTTTAAGTTGTTTAAAATTGAAGCTAATAGCAAGGAATATCTTGGAAATGGTTAACTTTGCAAAAAAGGTATGACATAAATAATAATTGTATCTTCTCACAAGATTATATTTTTTGTGTAATAAGTTTTTGTCTAACTTCTATGGTTACCAGTTAAAAAGTCACCCAAATGAAGAGGTCTTCAGAGGCTATTTCCAGAAAATTCAAGGTATAAGTTATTCATTTAGACACCTCCCCTTTTCATTGCAGGAATACAGTTGGAGGATTTTGTACAGAGCTTTTGTATTTGCTGCAATATTAGTGATACTGGATAGTTTTTACCTGTGTGTTTTAGGTGCAGTCCATGTTTTGTATGGTGATCACCAATATACAGTTGAGTAGCTTATGCACAGAAGCTTCATTTTTTGTTCACACATGAGTTGTAATGCAAATCTTACATGTGTGTGTGACATTTACCACAATTGTGGGGCCAGGCCATCTACAGCACTCTGTAGCATGTTACGTAGGTGTTTTACACAATTTTCTGCTTCATTTGCACAGCCAACAATTACTCTAACCTCACTTGGATCACACATTACATTTGGAAATAGTGCACTGAATGTTGCATTTGGTTTCACAATACCTATAGTTTCGAATTTATACTCCTTTTGGCATTCACTTATCTTCACTGCCAGTTCTCTTGCATGGCTGTCTTTGGATTTTGTCCATCTTGATATCTACTTCTTCCCAGTGGAGTTTCTTTTCTTTTGATGTGTGGTACCAAGTTTAGGCCATTTCATAGAGTTTTCATTTCCATCTTCTTCTTCATCAACTGGACGAAGAGAGAGAAGTTCTGGTTTCCAAGATCTTCTGTTTACCGCTAGACTACACTTTTATTACAGGTTCATTTTATTGCCATTCCCAGGAGTTTTCAACTTAATTTTTTAGAAGCTGAGTTAGGTCTTTCGTCCTCTTCGCTTAAGTACTTGTTTTGCAGTTTGGTTCCATTCAATTCATTGTTAAGAATATGTATTATTTTCTGTAAAGACACTGTTCTTTCTCATTCACTGCATTAACTGATGTCATTGCTTTCATTCACCATGTTATGTTCTAAAGTCTTTACAGTAATATCTTCTTCACAGTTTATTTCTTCCTAAAAACTTAAGCTTACATTTTTTTATATTATTTGCATTTTCACCACTTAAGGTTTTGGTTTTAGTCCTGTTTTTATCACTTTGATCTGTGTCTTTATGAGCTACACTTCAGAGTAACATACCGTTGCCCACTATCTTGAAGCTGATACATGGGGGGTGGTGGTAGTAGTGTTGTTGATGTTGTTTCAATCTTGCAAAATACGAGGGTAAGTCAATAAATAAGTCGCAAACGTCTGTTAAATTACACATGCATTTTGTGCCAGCAGATAGCAGCTTAAGTATGTTTGTAATATCTCTCTGGTATGCGGTCAGTCAGTGGCAGCTGTTTAAGATGGCAAGCGTGTTGCATGACTGTACCCGAGCAGAACAGCATGTGGTTGTGCATCTTTTGTGGGCCAAAGGCGTCCCGTGAATGGTGACAAGTGTTTCTCACGGAAAGCTGTATTCAATTGGATCCAGCAGTTTAACCAGGGAAGGCAAGGCATCCGAGATCGGGAGTATCCTGGTGTCAACTGCAGCTTATGGAACGAATTGTTCGTAATGACGATGGAATGACATAGCGTGTGGTATAGGTGTTCACATGGAACTGCTTACAACATCATGCATGAGCAGTTGAAGTTTCATAAAGTTCGTGCAAGGTGGGTGCCCTGCCAGTTGACTGTCTTTGCAGCACCTCTCTCAGTATAATGAGGAAGATGACGACTTCCTGGCATGAATTGCTACTGGGGAGGAGTATTGGGTTCAGCACTTTCAACCATAATCAAAGGAATGGAAACATCCCACCTCACCAATGGTTCCATCAGCCCGCAAGGCTATGCTCACCATGTTTTGGGACATTTAAGGCATCATACTGTCTCACTGTGAGACTGTGAATGCCACGACATTCACCGCAAGCAACCTGGACTCCTGGATGACAATGCCTGCCCTCATTAGGAACGGTTGGAACATCCGACTTAGCCCCCAGTGATTTCCATCTGTTTGGGCCCTTTAGCCATCACTTCGAAACTGATGGTGCCATAATCAGAGAGGTTGCTTGTTAGCGTGACAGCAACCAAAAGACTTATTCGCCACAGCATTCAAGGACTTGTAAAGAGATGGGATAATTGTCTCAATGTACAGGCTGATTATGTCAAAAAGTAAAATAAATTTCTGGTAGTTACTTTGATTATTATTGCCTCTATCCAGTTTTGCGATTTATTTATTGACTCACTCTCGTAATTTTTAAGTATTACCAATATATGAAATTATTTGTAGTTGTATTTTTACACTACACTTTGGCCTATCTAACTAGCTTCAACTCAGTGCAAAGCATGATTGTTATTTACTGGAACGATTGTTCACCACATTTTCTTTATATTCATTTATGTATTTCTTTCATTTTAATAGCTTTGCTTATTTGGATATTGAATTAGTGCAGCACAATGCTATTTACAGTACATGCAATTAACAGACAAATATTTTCTGTTGCATGCTTACACTTTACATTTGCTGGAGCAGTCCTACTCAATCTTTCAGATTTCCTTTCTTCTTCTTCTTCTTGCTCTTCATTTTTCCTTGCACTCTGAAGTAAATGCAGTCTTCTGCGTGAATTGTTCAGTAATACTAAACTACCATATGTTGACATGGTGACCAGAAATGTGGGTTATCTAGATGCAAACATCAAATTATGTGGTATTTATTGTATTATTTTGTGTTGTCCTTTTTGTTATTGAGAAAATTGTAACCATTTTTGTGTTTTCATTTTATATTTCAACTTATTTTATAGTCAAGCTCCTGGCATTTACTTCTTCATTTTTGCTATTTACCCTCTTTGTAAAGAAGACTTACACCCTACAGGGCTTACAAGCCAGTGCCTGTTGAGGAGGCAGACTCTGGATTAGAGAGAGAGTAGCCAGGATGGGTGATCGGCCCGATGCTTGGTATAAGAGTGAGGAGGATGGTGTGGTAATGTGATGATGGAGAAGGTGGTGGGGGAAACTGCAGAAAACTCACCCGGACATCGTTTGACACCAATAAATCTCACATGTGGTACTCTGGATTGAACCAGGGCTACCTTGGTAAGAGGCTCATTGCACCACCTTCCTAGAGTTTAAAATATATTTTACTTCAATATGAGCTGTATCAAAATATTTCACTGAGAAGTGAAAAAGTTATATTCCATGTTCCTATTTTTGTTTTATGTGTATGTAATGCAAGGTGGCTCAGTGTTTAAGACATAGTTTTCATGAAGTAAAGGTTATTTTCAAGTGTGACCAATATGGTGAGTAGAAGTAGTATAGCATTGCACTCAACAACACAATTCACTACAAATAGTCCTTGTGTCTGCGTGCATTAAACACAAAATTTGATACCATATTCAGACATTGCTTAAACACTCTAGATGAAGTTTTCCATGCACTGGTTCCCATCCCAAATTACCCATTATGTGAACAATTTTTTGTTATTTTTTTTTCATCCAGACATTTTGAATGTGTTATATATAAAGGTCATCTCCTTAGCACGGTGGCAGTGCGGCTACTTGCCAAGCTGGAGACCTGGATTCGATTCCTGGTACCAGTGTGGGGAATTTTCCCCCACTGGGAGACCTGGTCTGGGTTGCACTCAGCCTTGTGAAGTCCCTAGGGTGCCAATTGAGAAGTAGCGGCTCCAGATCGAGGAGATCGCCGGGAGGGACTGTGGCACTGATCATGTCACATCCTTCACGACACCTTTGACTCAAGATGGGGGATGCAGCAGCTGGGTGGTAGGCCTTGGTCCCTTGTGGACTGTTGTGCCATGGAGTTAAGTTTATATATATAAAACAAATAGTGTGTGCATTCTTGAATTTTCTATGAATCTCCTCTTAATTTTTATTTAACTGGGAAACCAATAAGATTTAAAGAAGGATCTAGAGCTAATGGAAGTGTTCAGAAGTGTTGAATAAGTTTATTAGAGCATTAGTCATATTGGAAATTAATATTCAAGTTGGGCTGAAGCCTATATTGTCATCATCTAATTGGTGAAAAAGAAGTACAATTGTGATATAACTGCTTCTTGTACAGAACTGTATTCTTTATTCACCTTAAAGAGTTTTTTTTTAATACAAATTCATGGCTTTGTCAAGTAATATAATACAGAGCACATGTAAGAAATACAATATTACATTATCACAGTAAGCAATGATAATAATAAATCTGACCAAATAGGAAAACATTTAACTTACACTGCAACTAGAAATCATTTCTGGCATTTTGGCAAAATTGTTATCCTGGTTAAGATCAAAGATATGCTTTGTAATATAAGTTGATGCTGAGGGAATATGTGTCAGTTGATAATGGGTAGAGAAATTTATGAACGTTAGCTACTAAACTATTTTTTTTTGTTGTATAATGTACATAGTAGGTAAAGAAAATAATGTTTTCCATCCAAAAGTTGAATACCAAGATTTCACAAAAGTACATGTTTTGAGGAACCCTGAACCCCAAAAAAATTAGAAAAAGGTCTGTGCATGCGTATGTGTGCATGCGCGCACCCAAGGTTGCAACATGGAGATTTCAGGAAAATCCCCCCATCTAAAACTACCCTTTACATGGAACATTTTTCGAAATTTTCTCTTTTCTAAAAAATGGCTAATGAACTTGGCTAGCATTCTGTATTATAGATATTTACATGGCGAATGAAATGCATATCCTGAATTTATTGGGAATAGCCCCTGAAGGCTTTTTCATTCTGAATGACTTTTGCATTACTGTTAAATCGCAACAGATAGACAAAAACTTGCTGCATGAAAGACAATTAAAACATAATGTATGTCATATACAATTCTTCTGAAGAAATAACCATTTCCAATGTACTCCCTGTTATTGTTTTGAATATCCGCATCTGTTTTATTTCTCTTTTGATTCACTCTGGTCACAGAAAGAGAGTTGAATTTTTATGGAGTCACATAGTAGTAGCTTTTAAAAGATTTGACTCGTTTTAGCCTATTATATTCCATTTCAGTTGACTCGACCTATCTAACTCCTGTCCTACAGATGGATTGTGTGAAAAAAAAAAAAAAATTAAACCAATACCAATTCACCATAATAGTTGGCTATGCTATAAATCCTGGGTCTTAAGTACTTGCAATATTGTAAGTCACCATTGGGGTTGTCATCTCAAAATAATTTGAGATCTTCTTGTGGTTTACTGGGAAACATATGAGCCAGTTGAGAAGTTATTGAGAGTTATTCAAAATTCAGAAAAATGTATCCAGAATGAATAGGTCTTCAGAAGCTATTTCCAGAAATTTCAAGATGTACATTTTATTTCTGATGTAAATATCTATAACATATGATATTTTAATCAAAATCGTTATAGCTATTTTTGAGAAGAACAACATTTCCAAAAAAAATTCCATGAGAAGGGTAGTTTTGGGTTGGGATCCTTGGAAGATAGTAAGCTTAAATACCAAGTTTGGAATTAACAGTCTTTTAGTTTTTAAGTTAGATTAGATTAGAAAGCATTCTGTAGGTTCGTTTAGGCCAGAAAGCCACTGAACATAGAACTTGTTAAGGCATATACATGTATACATATGTTTATATATTATGAAAAAAAAATGTATAAAGCTCTAGTGCTAAAAGCATAGGTTACAAAAACAACAGAATATTTTTTTGCATGCACTTAAAAACAAAGAGTATCAAAATATAGTGTTAAAGTGTATAAATAAATATAATTTCATTGTATGTAAAACTAATGTTATGTCAGATGATAGTTTTCAAATTATAGTAGTAAAACTAAAACATGATTATTGTATTATGTACTCTTCATAAATGTCAACAAATTACAATACATATTTACAAATATGTTATAGAATTTCCAATGCAAAGATTTACGATTATGCGGCTAGAGTGTAAAATATCAAAACATCAGGCTTTACAGACCTTGTGTCATTGCTAAATACTAAAAAAATTCATTTGACACATTTATGATGACCACACACACATGCATGCACACATGCACACATATATAGAGACCTTTTTCTAAAATGTTTTTCTTGGACTCAGGGGGTCTCAAAACCTATTTCTGTGAAATCTCGGTATTAGTTTTTTGGGTGGAATACAATACCTTCTCTATACACTATGTATATAGTACATGTAGAGAAAGTAAAACGAGCAAAGCTAATGATAACATGTATGAATTTGAGACAGAGTGCCTCCATATTGTGAACAAGCATTAATTATGAGTGTTATCAGTCTAAGGAACCATTTTATATGAGGTTTCCTATGATTAAGTGGAAGAGGTGTTAGTTTGGAGGAAAACATCTAGAGGTACAAGTTTCATTCCTAGCTGATAAAACAAAGCAACAACCCTTAAAGAAAGTTGGGTTTGAGTGTAACCATAATCAATAAAGAGGTATCAAACAAAATGAATCATCTTTCTCAGTGGCCATCTATAGGCTAAGGTGGGGAAATTAAAGCCTATTTGAAAAAATTCAAGGTCATAGGCAAAGCACCTAATAGGTAACCATTACTCTTCAGGGGTTGTCATGTATGTGTTAGCCTGATCAACCAAAGATTTGTGTTTGTAGTCCCAACTGCTATCTTGATATTTTCAAACTTAATTCAGTTTTCTTATTTGTTTCATATGCCAATCAGTATGAAAGAATACACATATGCATAAATTTCTGTTGTATAATCATTATTAGCATTTAAAGATGGATGAGAATTTTCGTTCTTCCATATTGGTATTATTTCAGAAGTCCCTTCACTCACTGAAGACTTCTTGAAGGCATTACATTTTCAAATTTGTTTGTGTTTCATTTTTTGCAGTCATATGATGGCCCAACAGCATGTGACCTGCTTGCAAGAGAGAGCTGGGAAGCTTCTGATGGCTCTGATATCTCTGATGTCGATGTAACAGGGGACAGTGACTCTATGCCATCTGAACCCCACCAAGAGAGCACAACATATCCACTCAAGATAGAAACGGTTAAGCAGGAAAAGATGTTGCCACTCAAACTGCAGCTGATAGAAAGGTTTAAACAGAAAATGGAATATGCATGTGGTGTGTGTGATGAGAAATTTATGTGTCCTAAAGAGCGAAGGGTTCATCAGAACACCTGCCATGGCAATGTTGGAGAGAGTACTGCAGCATCGATGGCTACAGAAGAGCCATCAGAACTCCTCCAACAGAGTACATGTCAACTGCCACTCAAACTGCAGCTGATACAAAGGCTTAAACACCAAAGGCTATATGCATGTGGTGTTTGTAATGCAAATTTTAAGTGTCCTAAAGAGCGAAGAGTTCATCAGAACACCTGTCATGTCAATGTTGGAGAAAGTAATTCAGCATCAATGGAAACAGAGGAAGTATCGATGGTTACTGGAGAAATAGCCATGGAAATGGAGACGAAACCAAACTTAATAAGTACAGTGATTGTAAATGCACACAGCGTAGCTAAGGGAACATCTTCCATTACAGAAGCAACTGAAGGTAAAGAGACAAAGAGGCTGGAAGAAGAATCAATGGTTGTTGAAATTTCAAAAGCAAAAACTACAAAACAGAGGAATTCTACACATGGTTATTTATGTTCAAAATGTCCTGAAATGTTCTCCAGTTTGAAGTTGCGAGCAGCTCATGAAAGCCAGACACATCAAATTACCAAAGATGTAAAAAATGTATGTAAAACATGCAATAAAACATTTGAAAACTATTTGAGTTTCAGAGAACATCTGCAGATTCATCCATTAGAATGCTCACACTGTGGTAAATGTTTCAATCGGCGTCAGAATCTTGATTTGCATATCAGGAGACACCTGGACATCAAGCCCCATAAATGTACTTTATGTGACAAAGCATTTGTGACAAAACAAAAATTGGCAGAACATATAAATTCGCACACAGGTAATTCTCCTATAAAGTGTCCTATGTGTGATGAGACCTTCAGACGTTACAGTAACCTGATTCAGCACAAAAACCGGCATCACTTAAAAAAGAAGAAGAAAATAAAGGATTTTATTTGCCGTTGTGGTGAAATATTCCATTCAAAAAAGAAATTGGAATGGCACAAAGAGACTCACGACATCAACCCAAAACGTTGCAAGTACTGCACAGAGAGATTTGTGCATGTTTCTAGCTTGACAAGGCACATTCGCAAAGCACATGACTGCAGGTATGTTCCAGATGGTGGCCGCATATCAGAGAATGTAGAGTGCAACATATGTGGCTTTGTGTTTCTCAAAGGTTCAATGCAAGTGCACATGCGAATGCACAGAGGAGAAAGACCTTTCTCATGCCATGAATGTGGCAAAGATTTCACAACAAAATGGAACTTGCAGTCACATCGGTGGACACATGCAGCACGCAGTGCAAAGCCGTACAAGTGTAACTTATGCAAAAGTGCATTCTTTCGGTTTGCAGATCTCACAGCTCATGAAAATTCACATCGTAATGTGAGACCTTACACATGCAATCACTGTGGCAGTCGATTTATTCGCAAATACAATTGTCTCCGACATGTACGTGAGCACGAAACAGGGAAAACTTTCAGATGCACAGTATGTGGAAAAACATTTCATCGCAGTTACTACTTAAAGGAGCACCTTAGAGTGCACACTGGCATCAGACCTTTTACTTGTCACATTTGTGGAAAGTCTTCCACAACCAAGTCAAACCACAACAAGCATGTAAAAATTCATCATGCACGTGAGCAAGTGAACACAGAAGGTTAAGGTGCAGGTTGAGTGAGTGGGCCCTCTCAAGAATCAATGTGATCATAGTTGTAACATGAACACTTTTAACAGAGTGTCATGCACTTGGCTTAGCTTCGAGGTAGATGTTTGATGTGTTCCTCCAGTTCCCTACCCTGAAGAGCATCTTGTGACTTTGAAGTAATTATTAAGAGTTGGACACATATTTATGAACTGTTTTACTTTTTGAAGCCTGAAATTAATGTTATTATTATAAGTGTATATTTTTATTTTATCAAATTGGAGTCTCTCAGAACCCCCTTATAAAAGCAGAAAAGGGCTTTTCTGACGTGTTTTATTTAACTACACTATGTTCTTAGTATAGAAATTGTGCTGAACACATATTCATTTTGTTTTAGAATAAGAATATTGCAGATTTTAAGCCTGTTGAGTAATCATAACAAATTGTCCATGATTGCTTATCCCTTCAGCTTTAAATGTTTTTACAGCATCTTAATTTTGTTTTCTTTGTAGATTTTTACATTTCATCTGATCTTATGTTTTATTTTATTTTTTTCCTTTTATTAAGGAAAGCTTCTCTGATGTGTTTTCTTCATTTGCAGATTGTTTTGAGTATAGAAATTTTGTTAAGTACTTATTCATTTTACTTTAGAATAAGAATATTGCGTTTTTCAAGTTTGTTAAAGAGTGAGAAAAACAAATTATGGATAACTGGCTATTCCTTTAGTTCCCAAAAATAAGAATGAAACATATTTTTAAATGTTTTACTCTAACAGGCTTAATTTTATGTTAAGATTTGCAGAGTTTTATGTTTAATCTGATCCTATATTTTATTTTATCTGATTTTATCTAATCTTTTCATTCTAAAAATTGAAAAGTACTTTTTTGATGTGTTTTCTTGAGCCACAGTTTATTTTTAGGAGAGAAATGTTGTTAAGCAGTTATTCATTTTATTTTGGAATAGGAATATTCAAGATTTTCAGCTTGTTGAAGAGTAAGCAAAACAAACTATCCATAACTGATTATCCCTTAAGCTCCCAAAAGGAGGAATGAAAAGGATATTTATAAAATGTTTTTACAGCAGGCTTAATTTTATATTATTATTTGCAGATTTGTATACTTAATCTGATTTTTTATTTTATTTTATGTGATGTTTTCCTTTTAGAAATGGAAAAGAGCTTCTCTGATGTGTTTTCTTCAGTTACAGATTGTTCTGAGATAAAAATTGTTAAGCACGTATTCATTTTACATTAGAATAAGAATATTGCAGATTTCAGGCCTGTTGGGAAATAACCAAAAGAAATTGGCCATAATTGCTTATCCCTTCAGCTTCCAAAAGGAGGAATGAAAGGAATGTTTTTAAATGTTTTTACAGCAGGCTTTATTTTATGTTATTATTTGCACATTTGTATACTTAATCTGAACTTTTATTTTATTTTATGTGACGTTTTCCTTTTAGAAATGGAAAAGAGCTTCTCTGATGTGTTTTCTTCAGTTACAGATTGTTCTGAGATAAAAATTGTCAAGCACTTATTCATTTTACATTAGAATAAGAATATTGCAGATTTCAGGCCTGTTGGGAAATAACCAAAAGAAATTGGCCATAATTGCTTATCCCTTCAGCTTCCAAAAGGAGGAATGAAAGGAATGTTTTTAAATGTTTTTACAGCAGGCTTAATTTTATATTATTATTTGCAGATTTGTATACTTAATCTGATCTTTTATTTTATGTGATGTTTTACTTTTAGAAATGGAAAAGAACTTCTCTGATGTGTTTTCTTCAGCTACAGATTGTTCTGAGATAAAAATTGTTAAGCATGTATTCATTTTACATTAGAATAAGAATATTGCAGATTTCAGGCCTGTTGGGAAATAACCAAAAGAAATTGGCCATAATTGCTTATCCCATCAGCTTCCAAAAGGAGGAATGAAAGGAATGTTTTTAAATATTTTTACAGCAGGCTTAATGTTATGTTATTATTTGCAGATTTGTATACTTAATCTGATCTTTTATTTTATTTTATTTTATGTGATGCTTTCCTTTTAGAAATGGAAAAGAGCTTCTCTGATGTGTTTTCTTCAGTTACAGATTGTTCTGAGATAAAAATTGTTAAGCACGTATTCATTTTACATTAGAATAAGAATATTGCAGATTTCAGGCCTGTTGGGAAATAACCAAAAGAAATTGGCCATAATTGCTTATCCCATCAGCTTCCAAAAGGAGGAATGAAAGGAATGTTTTTAAATGTTTTTACAGCAGGCTTAATGTTATGTTATTATTTGCACATTTGTATACTTAATCTGATCTTTTATTTTATTTTATGTGATGTTTTCCTTTTAGAAATGGAAAAGAGCTTCTCTGATGTGTTTTCTTCAGTTACAGATTGTTCTGAGGATAAAAATTGTTAAGCACTTATTCATTTTACAATAGAATAAGAATATTGCAGATTTCAGGCCTGTTGGGAAATAACCAAAAGAAATTGGCCATAATTGCTTATCCCTTCAGCTTCCAAAATGAGGAATGAAAGGAATGTTTTTAAATGTTTTTACAGCAGGCTTAATTTTATGTTATTATTTGCAGATTTGTATACTTAATCTGATCTTTTATTTTATTTTATGTAATGTTTTCCTTTTAGAAATGGAAAAGAGCTTCTCTGATGTGTTTTCTTCAGTTACAGATTGTTCTGAGATAAAAATTGTTAAGCACTTATTCATTTTACATTAGAATAAGAATATTGCAGATTTCAGGCCTGATGGGAAATAACCAAAAGGAATTGGCCATAATTGCTTATCCCTTCAGCTTCCAAAAGGAGGAATGAAAGGAATGTTTTTAAATGTTTTTACAGCAGGCTTAATCTTATGTTATTATTTGCACATTTGTATACTTAATCTGATCTTTTATTTTATTTTATGTGCTGTTTTACTTTTAGAAATGGAAAAGAGCTTCTCTGATGTGTTTTCTTCAGTTACAGATTGTTCTGAGATAAAAATTGTCAAGCACTTATTCATTTTACATTAGAATAAGAATATTGCAGATTTCAGGCCTGTTGGGAAATAACCAAAAGAAATTGGCCATAATTGCTTATCCCTTCAGCTTCCAAAATGAGGAATGAAAGGAATGTTTTTAAATGTTTTTACAGCAGGCTTAATTTTATGTTAGTATTTGCAGATTTGTATACTTAATCTGATCTTTTATTTTATTTTATGTGATGTTTTCCTTTTAGAAATGGAAAAGAGCTTCTCTGATGTGTTTTTTCTTCAGTTACAGATTGTTCTGAGATAAAGATGTTAAGCACTTATTCATTTTACATTAGAATAAGAATATTGCAGATTTCAAGCCTGTTGGGAAATAGCCAAAAGAAATTGGCCATAATTGCTTATCCCATCAGCTTCCAAAAGGAGGAATGAAAGGAATGTTTTTGAATGTTTTTACAGCAGGCTTAATTTTATGTTTATTATTTGCAGATTTGTATACTTGATCTGTTCTTTTATTTTATTTTATGTGATGTTTTCCTTTTAGAAATGGAAAAGAGCTTCTCTGATGTGTTTTCTTCAGTTACAGATTGTTCTGAGATAAAAATTGTTAAGCACTTATTCATTTTACATTAGAATTAGAATATTGCAGATTTCAGGCCTGTTGGGAAATAACCAAAAGAAATTGGCCATAATTGCTTATCCCTTCAGCTTCCAAAAGGAGGAATGAAAGGAATGTTTTTAAATGTTTTTACAGCAGGCTTAATTTTATGTTATTATTTGCAGATTTGTATACTTAATCTGATCTTTTATTTTATTTTATTTTATGTGATGTTTTCCTTTTAGAAATGGAAAAGAGCTTCTCTGATGTGTTTTTTCTTCAGTTACAGATTGTTCTGAGATAAAAATTGTTAAGCAAGTATTCATTTTACATTAGAATAAGAATATTGCAGATTTCAGGCCTGTTGGGAAATAACCAAAAGAAATTGGCCATAATTGCTTATCCCTTCAGCTTCCAAAATGAGGAATGAAAGGAATGTTTTTAAATGTTTTTACAGCAGGCTTAATTTTATGTTATTATTTGCAGATTTGTATGCTTAATCTGATCTTTTATTTTATTTTATGTGATGTTTTCCTTTTAGAAATGGAAAAGAGCTTCTCTGATGTGTTTTTTCTTCAGTTACAGATTGTTCTGAGATAAAAATTGTTAAGCAAGTATTCATTTTTCATTAGAATAAGAATATTGCAGATTTCAGGCCTGTTGGGAAATAACCAAAAGAAATTGGCCATAATTGCTTATCCCATCAGCTTCCAAAAGGAGGAATGAAAGGAATGTTTTTAAATATTTTTACAGCAGGCTTAATGTTATGTTATTATTTGCAGATTTGTATACTTAATCTGATCTTTTATTTTATTTTATGTGATGTTTTCCTTTTAGAAATGGGAAAGAGCTTCTCTGATGTGTTTTCTTCAGTTACAGATTGTTCTGAGATAAAAATCGTCAAGCACTTATTCATTTTACATTAGAATAAGAATATTGCAGATTTCAGGCCTGTTGGGAAATAACCAAAAGAAATTGGCCATAATTGCTTATCCCTTCAGCTTCCAAAATGAGGAATGAAAGGAATGTTTTTAAATGATTTTACAGCAGGCTTAATTTTATGTTATTATTTGCAGATTTGTATACTTAATCTGATCTTTTATTTTATTTTATGTGATGTTTTCCTTTTAGAAATGGAAAAGAGCTTCTCTGATGTGTTTTTTCTTCAGTTACAGATTGTTCTGAGATAAAAATTGTTAAGCAGGTATTCATTTTACATTAGAATAAGAATATTGCAGATTTCAGGCCTGTTGGGAAATAACCAAAAGAAATTGGCCATAATTGCTTATCCCATCAGCTTCCAAAAGGAGGAATGAAAGGAATGTTTTTAAATATTTTTACAGCAGGCTTAATGTTATGTTATTATTTGCAGATTTGTATACTTAATCTGATCTTTTATTTTATTTTATGTGATGTTTTCCTTTTAGAAATGGAAAAGAGCTTCTCTGATGTGTTTTCTTCAGTTACAGATTGTTCTGAGATAAAAATCGTCAAGCACTTATTCATTTTACATTAGAATAAGAATATTGCAGATTTCAGCCTGTTGGGAAATAACCAAAAGAAATTGGCCATAATTGCTTATCCCTTCAGCTTCCAAAATGAGGAATGAAAGGAATGTTTTTAAATGTTTTTACAGCAGGCTTAATTTTATGTTATTATTTGCAGATTTGTATACTTAATCTGATCTTTTATTTTATTTTATGTGATGTTTTCCTTTTAGAAATGGAAAAGAGCTTCTCTGATGTGTTTTTTCTTCAGTTACAGATTGTTCTGAGATAAAAATTGTTAAGCAAGTATTCATTTTACATTAGAATAAGAATATTGCAGATTTCAGGCCTGTTGGGAAATAACCAAAAGAAATTGGCCATATTTGCTTATCCCTTCAGCTTCCAAAATGAGGAATGAAAGGAATGTTTTTAAATGTTTTTACAGCAGGCTTAATTTTATGTTATTATTTGCAGATTTGTATACTTAATCTGATCTTTTATTTTATTTTATGTGATGTTTTACTTTTAGAAATGGAAAAGAACTTCTCTGATGTGTTTTTTCTTCAGTTACAGATTGTTCTGAGATAAAAATCGTCAAGCACTTATTCATTTTACATTAGAATAAGAATATTGCAGATTTCAGGCCTGTTGGGAAATAACCAAAAGAAATTGGCCATAATTGCTTATCCCTTCAGCTTCCAAAATGAGGAATGAAAGGAATGTTTTTAAATGTTTTTACAGCAGGCTTAATTTTATGTTATTATTTGCAGATTTGTATACTTAATCTGATCTTTTATTTTATTTTATGTGATGTTTTCCTTTTAGAAATGGAAAAGAGCTTCTCTGATGTGTTTTTTCTTCAGTTACAGATTGTTCTGAGATAAAAATTGTTAAGCAAGTATTCATTTTACATTAGAATAAGAATATTGCAGATTTCAGGCCTGTTGGGAAATAACCAAAAGAAATTGGCCATATTTGCTTATCCCTTCAGCTTCCAAAATGAGGAATGAAAGGAATGTTTTTAAATGTTTTTACAGCAGGCTTAATTTTATGTTATTATTTGCAGATTTGTATACTTAATCTGATCTTTTATTTTATTTTATGTGATGTTTTACTTTTAGAAATGGAAAAGAACTTCTCTGATGTGTTTTCTTCAGTTACAGATTGTTCTGAGATAAAAATTGTTAAGCATGTATTCATTTTACATTAGAATAAGAATATTGCAGATGTCAGGCCTGTTGGGAAATAACCAAAAGAAATTGGCCATAATTGCTTATCCCATCAGCTTCCAAAAGGAGGAATGAAAGGAATGTTTTTAAATATTTTTACAGCAGGCTTAATGTTATGTCATTATTTGCAGATTTGTATACTTAATCTGATCTTTTATTTTATTTTATGTGATGTTTTCCTTTTAGAAATGGAAAAGAGCTTCTCTGATGTGTTTTCTTCAGTTACAGATTGTTCTGAGATAAAAATTGTTAAGCACTTATTCATTTTACATTAGAATAAGAATTCATTTTACATTAGAATAAGAATATTGCAGATTTCAGGCCTGTTGGGAAATAACCAAAAGAAATTCTCCATAATTGCTTATCCCTTCAGCTTCCAAAAGGAGGAATGAAAGGAATGTTTTTAAATGTTTTTACAGCAGGCTTAATTTTATGTTATTATTTGCACATTTGTATACTTAATCTGATCTTTTATTTTATTTTATGTGATGTTTTCCTTTTAGAAATGGAAAAGAGCTTCTCTGATGTGTTTTCTTCAGTTACAGATTGTTCTGAGATAAAAATCGTTAAGCACTTATTCATTTTACATTAGAATAAGAATATTGCAGATTTCAGGCCTGTTGGGAAATAACCAAAAGAAATTGGCCATAATTGCTTATCCCTTCAGCTTCCAAAAGGAGGAATGAAAGGAATGTTTTTAAATGTTTTTACAGCAGGCTTAATTTTATGTTATTATTTGCACATTTGTATACTTAATCTGATCTTTTATTTTACCTTATATGATGATTTCCTTTTAGAAATGGAAAAGGGCTCTTCTGATGTGTTTTCTTGAGTCGCAGATTGTTCTGAAGATAGTAATAATTTTTTTTGTAATACATATTAACTTTGATTTAGAATAAGAATATTGCAGATCCCATGCTTGTGGAAGAGTAAGGAAAACAAATTATACATAGCTGGCTATCACATCAACTCCCAAAAGTAAAAATGAAAGGGATATTTATAAATGTTTCACATACACAGGCTTAATTTTATGTTGCTGTTTGCAGATTTTTTATTTTATCTGATGGAGGGTCCCAACTTTTAAGAATGGAAAGTGCTTTTCTAATGGGTTTTATCACCTCAGTTTATTTTGAAGACAGAACTATTCTTAAGTACATATTCATTTTGTTTTAAAATAAGCTGTTGAAGATTTTCAGCAAGTTGAAGAGTAACTAGCACAATATTTTTTATTATTTCTTTTATTTTTGTTATTTTTTTAATTTTAATACTTATTTTTGTTTTTATTTTATTTATTTTTTAGTTATTATTGTTTTAATTATCCTGATGGGGGTGCACCATCTTTTAAAGGAGGAAAAGTCCTTTTCTGATGTGTTTTCTTCAGTCACAGATTCTTCTGAAGATAGTAATTTTGTTAAGTAATATTAATTTTGATTTAGAATAAGAATATTGCATATTTCAGGCTAGCTGAAGAGTGACCAAAACAAATTGTTTGTAACTGACTGGCTATCTCTTCAACTCCCAAAAGTAATAATAAAAGGCATTTTTGAATGTTTTTATTGCCCTTTGCATTTACTTTAGCTGTTCAATTTGCAGACTTTGTTAATTTATCTGATCAGAGTCTTTGAGTTACATTGTAAAAATAGAAATGTGCTTTTCTGATATGTTTTCTTCAGTCACAGTTTGTTTTAATGTTGAAAATTTTGATATTCACATATTCATTTTATTTTAGAACAAGATTATTACAGCTTTCAAGCTTGTTGAAGAATAATGAAAACAAATTATCCACAATTGGCTATCTCTTCAGTTCCCAAAAGTAAGATTGAAAAGGATATTAATGGTAATAATTGTTCTACTGTTTTTCTCTCTTTCTCTTTTCCAATCATCGATGTGTTCCACCTTTTAAAAATGGAAAAGTACTTTTCTGATACGTGTTTTTTTCAGTCACTGATTGTTTTGGGGACATAAATGTTGTTAAGTACATTTTCATTTTGTTTTAGAATAAGAATATTGCAGAATAATTCAAGCCTGTTGAAGAGTAAGCAAAACAAATTATCCATAACTGACTATCCCTTCAGCTTCCAAAAGGAGGAATGAAAGGGATATGTTTAATTGTTTAACTTCAGCAGGCTTAATTTTATGTGATTCTTTGTAGATTTTTATATTTAGTTTGGTCTTATATTTTATTTTATTCCTTTTAAAATGGAAAAGTGCTCTTCTGATATGTGTTTTCTTCTGTCACTGATTGTTTTGAGGATATAAATGTTGTTAAGTACATATTCATTTTGTTTTAGAATAAGAATATTGCAGAAGAATTCAAGCCTGTTGGAGAGTAAGCAAAACAAATTACCCATAACTGACTATCCCATCAGCTCCCAAAAGGAGGAATGAAAGGGATAAGTTTAACCCAGATAAGGCTGAACTATTTTTATTTGCATTTTAGTGAAAACTTTATTTAATCAGTTGATTATAATAAATTTACATGTATATAATAGTTCTACACTTCTTATTTCCATAGTATTTTAAAAATGCCCCATCCTTCTGGAAGGACTTAAGCTGTATATGTGTGCACCTAACACACTGTCACTATTTAAAGATCAAATCAGTCAATAGTATGGAACAGTATGAAACTACAAACATTAAGTGGTGCACTACTTTTAACACATTGTAGCCCGGGCATTTTGGTAGTTGAAGTGTCAAGAAACCCAGGGTTTTTACGCCTACTTTGAGTTATTATTTACAGTACATCAATTAAATCTGCCGAAAAGTATTGGGACAATCTAAAAGTATGGCATTCAAGGATTTCTCAACAAGTAAGAAAATAGTCATAACTACCATATTAATATTTTATTTTAAATTTACAAGTATCAAATATGAGCTTGAAAAAAAAAACTGCATAAAGCTGCTTACACTCCATTTATTCAAAGTTCAAAAAACTCGCCCTTGGAATCAGAATTTTCCAAAGCTTCATTTGTATCCTGAATTTCAGCTTCAGTTCATAGAAATCGAGGAAAATGCAGCATTTTAACATTTAAGAGCACAAACATAACAAACAGATCACCACCTTCAAAGAAAATGGCACGACTATCCAAGAGCAGCCAATATTATTAAATCTCATAAAATTCCTAATAGTTGACTAAAGCAAGGACACATGGCAGCACAAATCAGACTACTAAACGATAACTGATGTATGTACCACACTGATGCCAACGGTATTAATTTGTGCAAACAAACTTGTAGACACCCTCTTGCCAATATCATGCAAACTCGTGTCAATATTGTGCACACACCCCATACCTGACACCAGAAAATTACTGTATCTCTTCTTGTGTGGGAGAAGGATTGGGTTTTGCTGAGCGGTTGCAGACTTCAACTGGGGAGTTGATGTTGGTTGACTGATGGTGCCAATTAAAGCCGATGCAGAGTTTATTGAAGAGAATTTGAAAGTACTGTACACTCTAAATAATACCAGCTTTAGCGATGCAGAGTAATGTTACAGGGTGACTTGCTCTGTGTGCTGCTTCCTGACGTACTCTTGTAGAGTTCTTGCTACATCAGCCTCTAAACTCTGCTTTCCCCATCCTCAAGGCAGAGAATTTTATATAAAACTGACCAATGCTTCTAGAACATCCCGGAAGTCACACACACAATGAACTTTCACCACATTGTTTGCAATTTGTACAATTGCTCAGGGGCACGTAATTTCCTATCACTGCTCTCTGTTTGTTCTATCAATAATGGCCAAAGAACTACTATGTTGCTCTTAAGCAGGCTTGAGTACATAAGTAATACAGCTTATTCAAATGAAATACAATTCATACAGAATAATACATATTAAATACTCTATGCACATCATCATATCAGTATTACCCTTGCATAACAACTCTGGTATCGTTCCAGCCATATTAAATATCCATCACTTGGCCCTTCACACCAGAGTTTAAACCCATATCTTATAGGTTTGCCTCAAATAAACTGCTTTGCTCCATTCTGCCAAAAATAAGGAACCATATTTTCATCTACACTTGTTAGGCGTTCTCTGAATTTTTCATTTATCATGCTTATAAGGGGGTGAACCTTGGAAAATGTGTCAGTACTATCAAGTTCATCATTGTGGCAAACATGGATATTTGACATGATGAACTTGAAGTGGTCCCTGGACATTGCAGTAGAAACTAAAATGTTGTGTACATCTGCTCACATTTCCCAATACATTTCTTCTTGTTAAGACTACATAACCACAGGTCAGCAAAATAGCTAGGAAACACTTCATTTCCTCTTCAGAGTAATCTCCAAGTCTGTTTCTGTTTGTTTCTGTTCACAGCATACTGGTTGGTGTATCTACTTGTTGAACAGTCAGTACCTGCATCATTTGTCAAACGTGATGCTTTGGAAATTTTACATTGTTAGACAAATCTTTATTGCAAACTATGGCTGGGTGTTAGAAAGCAACATCCAAACCATTTTCAGGCATGCAAACACCATTTCAAAAATGCCATCTAAGTTACCCATTTCCTGCAAATAACTGTCCAGGAAGTGTCAGTTTTTCTCATATCAGCATTATTTTTCAAAGTTATTTTATTCATTACTACTGCATTTTATTTTCTTATAATAAAACAACAGTGATCCCATTTGAAAAAAGTGTAGTTTATAAAGCAAAAGTTCACAAACAGGATTTTTAAATGGGTATTTATGAAACAACCACAACATAAAAATATAGGTTCTCAATTCTGATATAACAATTAAATTTTGTACATCCCAAATGATGATAAATATTACTGAGCACAGCATATACATTTTAGTGACTTACACTGGTATAGCATGCATTTGTTGCTAAAATATAGGATAAGCATGTGTGTACTTAGATTACAGCAAAACAGAAATGACAGAAACATTGTATATGATTTGTGTATGCTTAAAGCTAATGACGTTCTAGTCAGTCGCTGAGGTGACATTGGACATGCAAATACCCATATTATCTTTTACTATATTAATATGATGTGAACAGTTATCTCTCTAATACACTTGCTGTACTTACCCATCAACTAGAAGGTCAGGCAGATAATCCATTTTCGGCAAACCAAGTTTTCTCATGCATAAAGAGCAGTGCTGATTCAACAATGAAAGCTAACTGGTATTTTAAACAATGGTATGGGTCAGTTGGATGAAGTGTGTACTAATGCCATCTGCTGGAAGGTTTAATGAAGTGGTAGTATAAGAAGTTTTAAGCTCCTCTGTAAAAGTCCTTTCAGAAGGACAACAGCTGTATCTGGGTTAATTGTTTTACTTCAGCAGGCTTAATTTTACGTCATTCTTTGTAGATTTTTATATTTAATCTGATCTCTTTATTTTATTTTTTAGTTTTAAAAATGGAAAAATGCTTTTTCTGATGTGTTTTTTTCAAAACAATTGTTTTGGGGACATAAATGTTGTTAAGTACATTTTCATTTTGTTGTAGAATAAGAATATTGCAGAAGAATTCAAGCCTGTTGGAGAGTAAGCAAAACAAATTATCCATAACTGACTATCCCTTCAGTTCCCAAAAGATGGAATGAAAGGGATATGTTTAATTGTTTTACTTCAGCAGGCTTAATTTTATGTCATTCTTTGTAGATTTTTATATTTAGTTTGGTCTTATATTTTATTTTATTTTCTAAAAATGGAAAAGTGCTTTTCTGATGTGTTCATTGATGTGTTTTCTTCAGTTGCAGATTCTTCTGAGGAAAATATATGCTCTAGGTACATTTTATTTTGATTTAAAATAAGAAGGTTTTACTTTAACAGGCTTAATTTTATGTTACGTTTTGCATTCACTTTAGCATGTTTAATTTTATGTTATTATTTGCTGATCTCTTTATTTTGTATGATTGGGGTCTTCTTGATCTAAAAATAGAAAAGTGCTTTTCTGATCTTCAGTCACAGATAGTAATAATTTTTGTTAAGTACATATTAATTTTTTTTAGAATAAGAATATGGCAGACTTGAAGCATGTTGAAGAGAAACCAAAACAAATTATCCACAGCTGGCTATTTCTTTACCTCCCAAAATTAGAATGGGAGGGAGATTTATGAAATCTTTTAATTTAGCATGTTTAATATTATGTTGCTATTTGCACATTTTTGTTATTTTATCTCATCGGAGTGACCCATTATTTAAAACTGGAAAAGTACTTTTCTGATGTTTTTTCTACAGTCACAATTTTTTTTGAGAACAGAGATTTTGATATTTATATACAGTAGAGTCCTGCCAATCCAACCCCACTAATCTGAAAATCTGCCTAATCCAAACAGGGCTAGGAATTTTAAAACAGCAAAGAATAAAGATTAAGATCAGTGGTGCCCAACCTACGGCAGATTTACCTCCATTCGTTTGTTTGGTAGCGACAGGCACAAACCTCTCTAGGCGGTGGGTTACTTTAGAAATCAGTAGCGACGGCTTCAGCAATGTTAATGTTATATGTGATGGAACAAATACTAAAAAACCTTGTAGTGACTTGGTTGGCACTGTTTACTTGTAACCAGTTCATCACATGTTTGCTGACCAAATGATCCTGCCCTCCCTTCCCTACTACAACATTTCCGTTTTATTTGATTCATTTTCAAGAACATCTGTTTGCAAATATGTGTAGAACTAAATTTTGATATATGCTTTCCAGCAACATTTTGCAATTTGGGAAAATTTTCATTGAGGACAGATTTAAATAAATCCTAATCTTTTTTGTGAGAATATTTGGATGGCCTCAGGGTAAAAGGGACTAAAAAACCATAACTAGCCGAAAATGACGGATCACCATCCATAAGCTTGTTCAGTTGAAGTGCCTTTTCTTGTATTATAGGGCCAGTGATAGGGATTCCTTTCTGTCTTTCTTGAGTAAACCACAAAAAACAAAAAAAAAGTGCTTTTTCTAGTTTTTCATACGGATAACGTTGTTTGCCATTTTTCAAGAGTTTTCACTTGTAGCAGAACAAGTGTGTTCAATCTTAGCATGTTTTTTTTTCCAATTGCTAATGGTTGCTTTGCCAATACCAAATTTGATTTATAATTGAGTGGCTTTTCTATCATTGTGCAATCTTTTTAACACTTGAAGTTTTTCTTGTAATGTGCATAAGTTGTGTTTGCCATAATGAGAGACAGGAACAGAATGTGGAATAAACTCAGTAGGCACTCACAATCCAGGAGAGTTGAAAGTCACTTTCACCAAGCTGCTCGCATTAGGTAGACACCAACAGGTTTTCGAGCCTCAGAATGTTGTGGTAAAAGAAATTAAGCATACTGTACTAATTTCGTACTTTCAGTCATTTTAATACTTAACTCATAAACACTTAAAGTTACAACATAACTCCATGGCACAACAGTCTACAAGGGACCATGGCCTACCGCCTGGCTGCTGCATCCCCCATCTGGCCCGAAGGTGTCATGAATGGGGTGCAGTGCTGGAGGGTGAGACGTGATCAGCATCTCGAGTCCCTCCCAACTGGTTAATGCAGTCTGCTCGATCTGGAGCTGCTACTTCTCAATCAAGTAGCTCCTCAGGGACCTTAAGAGGCTGAGTGCACTCCAAACCAGGTCTCCCAGCAGGGGAGAATACCCCACACTGGTACTGGGAATCGAACCTAGGTCTCCTGCTTGGCAAGCAGCCACACTGCCACCGCACTAAAGAGATGACGTATGTTGTATTTGATGAAAATCAACCTAATCCAAATTTTCGTTTCTCCGAAAAGGGTTTGACCCCAATTAGTTCTGATTATGGGGACTCTACTGTATTCATTTTGTTTTAAAATAAGAATATTGAATTGCAGATTTCATGCTTGCTGAAGAGTAACCAAAACAAATTATCCATAGCTATCTCTCTAGCTCCCAAAATTAAGGAGAGGGATATTTATAAAATTCTTTAATTTAGCGTGCTTAAATTGATGTTGCTATGCTACATTTTTTTTTTTATCCAATCAGGGTGACCCATTTTCTAAAAATTTAAAAGTGATTTTCTGATTTGTTTTCTTCAATGTGAGTTTGTTTTGAGGATAGAAATTTTGTTATAGAATAAGAGTATAGCAGAAAAGTAAACAAAACAAATTGTATGTATCTCTCTCTTCAGGTCCCAAAAGCAAGAAGGAGAGGGATATTTATAAAATGTTTTGCTTCAGCATGCTTAATTTTATGTTACTCTGCAGATTTGTATATTTTGTTTGGTCTTATATTTTATTTAATCTTTTCCTTTTAAAAACATTAAAGTGCTTTTCTGATGTGTTTTCTTCAGTCATATCTTTGCAAATTTTGTAAAGCATTATTCATTTTGGTTTAGCATAAGAATATTGCAGATTTGAGCGTGTTGAAAAGTAGGGAAAACAAATTATTCATAACTGGCTGGCTAGCTTCTCAGCTCCTAAAAGTAAGAATGAAAAGGATACTTATAAAATGTTTTACTTTAGCAGGCTTAGTGTTCTGTTAATATGTTTTATTTTTTTATTTTATCTGATCTGGGTCTTTATTTAGAGAAGTGCTTTGCTGATGTGTTTTCTTCAGTCTCAGTGTGTTCTGAGTATAGAATTTTTGTAAGTTTTTTTTTTTTTTTTTTCTTTAAATAAAAGAATATATCAGATCTGAAGCCTGTTGAAGATAATTCATAACTGGATCTCTCTTCAGCTCTCAAAAATAAGAATAAAAGAGATATCGATGTCCATACTTAAGGGTTATTCACAATGGTTTATTGAATGATATACAGTACATTTTTTCTTAGCTCTAGATTTGATATACAAAAGAGACATTTAAATTATCATTACACTGTACTGCAGTTTAGTGATGTGGCAGTTAATGGAAAAATTTGTGCATTACTTTAAAGCCTGTATGATGATTGTATAAATTGCTGGAACACAATGTGTAATCAGTTTTGGTTAATGAAAGTAACTTCCGCTGACTTATCTGATCCCCCCATACCATTGCTCATTAATATATTATTCACATATCAAAACACAAGTTAGTTTTAGGCCTTTTCTACTATCTCTGTAATGTATGTGTGTTTGTTCTTCCACTCTTTCAAATTTTTAAGCTTCTCTTGTCTAAAATTGGCAAAAACCATTGAACATCTATGTTCTAAAAAGCAATCAGGATGTATTCCATTTTGACTACTTTTACACACCGTCTACTAGAACACATACAACATCCTCCTTTCTTGGTTCCACTGAGTTTTATCACTTGTTCCATTATTACCATTATCATCACCACTAGGAGAAATGTCATTATATGTATCACTTTCTAACCATACTGCCTCAATTTTATCATGTCAGTGACTTGTTCCAGTATGCCATTTTGTGATCAAAAAATCACTGTAAACACTAAACAAACAAACAAGCCCAGGACAATAAACAACACCACTGCTTCCACACTACAATGGCCAACACAAGAAAATTTCAGAAAGAAAAATTAAATAAATAAATGTACACATTAACAAACAGACAATGCTGCCAATATGCAGTTTAAATATTGTAGATTATCCAGAGGTAGATACTAACGGCATCTGTTGCATGAATTGTAAGTTATTTGAATGTGAAAACCAACCTCCTTGGTTCAGATCGCATCAGATCTTGGAAATCCATGTGCACAAATTGAATCAGCTCAAATCGGTTCTTGGCAGCCAAAGGGTTATTGAGTATGCTGTCATGATATCAAAAATGTTATTTTGTTCTCTCTCTTAGGACAAAAGATATGAATGTTTGAGTGTTACACCTTTTATGTCAATTTGCTGTCATTCTGATAGTTGTTTACTGACTTTTGTTTAATGAGGGTGCTAATGGTCTTGGTAGTTGAGGGCCCTTAAACACCAACCATCATCATCATTCTGATAGTTTTTTGACAGTTCCAATATATGCTAAAAACTGAAAATTATAAACCTTATCTTATTCTAAATATAAAGTGTTTAACAAATATGCTCTTAGTATGAAAGTGTACCTTCAAATAAGTTCATTTCATGCAAATAACTTGCAGTGTAAGTCATCCTGTTAATTTCCTACTTTATCTGTGAAATGTGTTATAATAATGTGATGCAATGTTTCAAGCAATTCAGCATTAAAAGAAATCGAGAAAAACTAACAGTAGAAAATAACACAGTTTACACATACAGTACTACAGAAACGGTCATTAAACAGACTTCTCAGTTTATAGAAATGTGATTTTAGGCCAATAAAAGTCTGGGAGGGAGGTGTGTGTTTTCCAAGAAGTTAGAGCAGGCAAAGAAAAGGACAGGGCGAAACCTGACAAGTTAAATCTCATCAAAGATGAATTCTTGGAACTTTTAACAAAGTTGAGACATACAAAAGCCATATATAGACTTTTCTAGAATTCAAAATAAGTTTTTCATTAAGAATAAAAAACATTCTGACTTTGAATTATCTGAATGTTGGCTTCAAAAATGTCAACTAAAGGCGAATTTAAACATTATTTTAAGAAGGCATTTCTAGAGGATTGTACTATTATTTGAATTACCTAAAAAGTTCAAATTATCTGATGTGAAATTAATCAGTCCTTACTCTGAATGATTTTAATTGTTGAAGTCTGGAGAACAAGAAGAAATGAAAACCTAAAGTTTGGAAAATTTGATCATTCCTAACCATTCTGAACCCCCTTAAGTAGGTAATCTAATCTGCATATTGAGAAACCTCTGCAGGATCAAAAATGGGGATCTGATGCTCTATTAGGTTGAAAGAAAAACAGATGTATCAGTTTTTCTTGGAATAGGACTTAAACCCTTAGTATTCATCACATTAAACTGAAGAACCGCATTAGTGATGTTGTTACTTCCACTTTTATTGAGCTGCAGAGGAGAATAGTTAATTCGCTAAGCAGATGCCAAAATGAAGAGAGACATTTCGAATATCATTGTGCTTGACATTATATATACTTTTTAAATTTTCTTGGATTTATGTTTAAATAAAGATGTCAAATTTTCACAAAACAGTCTATTTTGTCAAATGAAATTACTAGATACAATACTTGCCACTTTTACAATAATAATTATTATCTACAGTGAATGATGCTGTAAAACTAGAGAACGATCTTTTGGCAATTTCCCCATTCTGATATCTCTAGCCCATTGTAGGTTGAAATTCTAATGGCTGAAGAAGTTTCTAGTAGTTTCATTAAAACTTTGAGTAACCCTGAAACCAAATTTTATTTTTTATAAACTTAACCTGCATGTAAACAAACACAACTAAATGTGTCCATCTGCTTTTTGATTGGTTGGGGTTGTTCCCACCATAAATGTGACTTTGACACAGGATGTTGCAGATAAAGTAGCCCATGTAAGTATAAAGGAAACACAGTGAAATTACAGAAACGGACTTAAAACATTTATTTACAATGAAAAATACATTTTTAGAAGAGCTGAAAGTGACCCTCTGTAGCATCAATACATAGCTGTGCACATTGAATATTCAGATAAACCTGGCAGGAGCTTCATGACTGATGCTGTCTTTTAGTTCCTGTATTGTGTGTGGATTTGTTTCTTCAAGTGTCCCAAGAGTTGTTAGATCCCTGACAGTTTGCTCCTCAGAGAAGACATGAACTCACTCCAGGGATACCTTAGATGTGTGACATGTTGCCACAACTTGCTGGAAGAAGCATTATTGTATTTCATAGTAAGTGAGGTGAGCACAAAATGTGTCAAAAATATCCATATATGCAACCGTGTCGAGGGTAGTGTAAAAAAAATATCAATATAGTGTTGCACATTCCTATTTTAAACAACAAAGGTAAAATGTTTTTAATGAGATCTACATTTTTGTGCAGTATGAGTTTTTATCTATATCTTATAGTTTATGCTAAAGTTCTTCAGAACAAAGAAGACTTCAGGGGCTATTCCCACAAAACTCAATATATATATATTTTATTTGCTTCTAAATTTCTTTAGTATATGGTGGCATTTAATCCAAACTGTTAGAGCCATTTTTGAGAAAATAAGTTTCAAAAATATTCCATATAAATGGTAGATTGGGATGGATGGGGAATTTTCCTAGAAACCTTTGCGTCACATGTTTGAAAGATGCCAAACTCAAATACCATGTTTGGTACTTAACCTACTTTTGTTTATAGTTATGCTGTTTACAGACACACACAGATATTCTAAAAACATTTTTCTAGGATTCATGTGTCTTCAAAACATTTTATTTTTGATAAAATATCACCTTTAAATTTCTGGATGGAATGCAAAACCTTTATGTACATTGTACATGATAGAGAAACTAAAAATACAAGTTAAACATAAAATATGATGGTTGAATAATTAATGAAATTTTAAACAAAAATATTAAGTGTATGTTCATACAGGAACATACTTGACTAGATCACAAATAAGTGTACTACTGAAACTCTTTCATTTTAATTTGTTCTTGGTAATCTGCCATATCATCTAAAATTAAATATAAAGTCCAAAAATAAAAATATATTTGTTTTGATTATGTAAAATGGAGAGTAAGTTTTATTTATGGAGTTCTTTAATACTACAGTTCTCAGCATCCCATTTAAGCATGAAAGACCACTTAATTTTCCTCAGAGGCCGCTTTATCAGTTTTGAGGTTTTATGTGCAGGATCAATGTCTTTACTTCCCCTCTGAAGGAAGCTATGTTAAGGATTTTTATCCCAAATAAAATCAATCAGCCCCCCCCCCCCAGATTTGAACCCACGATCTTGGAAATTAGAAGCTAACATATTACCCCTAAACCATGGAGGACTATTGATATTGCAGCTTTTTTAAATGTTGGTGTGATGAGGAGGGAGCGTTATTCCAAACTCCTGGAAACTTCAACTATAAAATATTCTAACCCCCCCCCCCCCAGAACCAAATTCTAGATATGCTACTGGTTGCAATATTAAAAGGAAGAGAACAAATTATTAATCACTGCGTGAAGTACTGGGACTCCCCTGCACACCCAGACGATACGCGCAGTGTGTGTGTGCTCTATGCTATGGCAGTTGCCTCAGCTACAGCTGCACTGCTTTAAGCATGACTTCTTTCAGTAATTGAACAAATGTGTGCATATTGGAAAAACTGAAAGAATTGAAATGACAAACACTGCAGTAGCAGAACTCACTCGCATCAGTCAGATACAACTTCCAGTATCTTTATAACAGTGTATACATGTATCACTGAAAGTTTGAAATTCCAAACTAATAATGCTAACTTTTTGAAATTTATACCGCATGTGTAATATAATACAGATAGGTTACAGCAAAAATTTCATCCAGTTTGCTCTAAATGGTCAACTTTGTGTATGTTTTGTCATGCCACTAAAAAGTCCTTTGCTGCAAAAAATTTAAAATTTTGGTCTAATATTTTAACCTTAGATTCACAATACATTTACTTTTTGAAATTTCCCTAGATTTCTCTGTGTCTTTTTTGGTTTAGACTCCAAACATTTTTATAGTTATGAAAGTGTATTTCTTTTTGTCATAAAAATATAATTTTGACGTTTGAAAATTTAAAACATATGCTTAAATACATCTGACAGTAAAACCTAGGGCAATTCTTATTCACAGTACCTCTGTGAGCATGTACAGCAAATTTTATTTAACAGAAAAACTGCTCCTCTAAAATCATTTTGCAGGAAGTAAAATACTGAAAATATAGTGAGAAAGCAAGGAAAGATTTTCCTCTCGTCTGCTGCTGCCTTTTCCTTTTGCATTGCTGCTTAGCTTCCGCTAACTTTGTTCTTTACTTTGCATAATGTAAATGAGGTCTTGTTGAACTGAAGTTTTTCTTGCCGAGTCCAGTACAGATTCACCTCCAGTGAAGAGCTTTTGTAGCTCCAGTGACTTAAGATAGTTGATTTTTTGTGATTTTTCATGAAATTTCACATATGCCCTTAAAACAGCATGGCCAACCGTGACATTTTGCTGAGGCAACTGCCCTAGCGCTCAGCTTTGGTCTGGACTTACATCTGAGATCTGGTAGACTTTACGAAAGCTGTATACCTACATTATTTATTTTTAAATGAGAATTTTGTACCTACATTTTGATTCATGTAGTTAGTAACATTAAATGAACACCACATGTCAAAATGTATTTCTTGTAAATGAACTCCTATTATGCAGTTGCTATAATCTGTTATACCAAAAGAAATGTGGGATACAGTATGTTAATGCATAGAAATTTCCTAATTATGGAAACAGTTTCCTTACCCTTGATATTTACATTAAAAGGATTCTGTTATTTCAGCAATCTTCAATAAATAAAACTTGTTCTTGCTAGAAATACATTATGTCATAATTTGGCTAAAGGAAATTGATTATATTGTATAATGTTATAAAATATACACACTGTTGAGCAAATATCTGTCAGTTATCACTCTCTGTACTTCATACATAGTGCGTAGGTAGAGATGCTATTACATTTCACTAAACAATTCGATGCCAAGATTCCAATGCAAATACACGTTTTAGGTAGGCAATTTTAGAAAAAAGTATGTGTCTGTTAACACAACTCAAAAATGTTGTATGTTACAAATATTTATATGCAAAATAAAATGTATATCTTGAATTTCTTGGGAATAGCCTCTGAAGTCTTCTCCATTGTGAATGACACACTCACGCACACAACACACACTTTCTAAAAAAGGCTCTCTTTTTTTATTTATTTTTTTTTAATTAAGGGGACCTCAGAACAAATCCTTAATGAAATTTTAACATCCAAATTGTGGGTAAAATGCAATATGTTCTCAACTTCTATATACAGTAAGTAATAAGCACCTTCATTTATTTTTGAAATTGATATCTCCTGAATGTGTGTCCATTAGGCCAACTAAGAATCTCTATCTTCATTAATAAAAACCACTAGACTGACTGTACTTAACACATATCAGTTTGCTTCAGCTGTCCTTGAGACTTGTATGGCAAGAGAGAAGACCTGAGCGCTTTGCTGTTGTGTTCTCATCTCATACTATATCCCACATTGGTCAGTCATGCTACACCCATCTGAGAAGACAGGCTGCAGTACATTGGAAATAGAATTGAGTTTTAGCACATTTGAAGTTGTAACAATACACTAGAATGCAAAAGCCAACGTTAGGATTAAATCCTTTGTTATTTATAAATTAGATAGAAATTCTTTGTTTACAAATTTACCAGGCTTTGCAGCTAACCCACAGAATATGCCCCTGTGCATTATGTTTCATCACTTTTGAAGTTAACTTGACTCAAATGTGATGGAAGATATCTTGCCTGTTACTGTTTTCATTAATCATGGCATAAACTTAAAAAACAACAGAAAAGTAAACACTTGCAAATTGGAGATTTTCTGAAAACAATACTGATACTTTACCAGAGAAATTCTTATGTATTTATTTTCTCCAAAATTGTACCAAGAAATTTTATATTTTAATACACATAGGTCCATGTGTGTATTTTTTTTTTTTTTTTTAATCATGCACTTCTACATCTTTGCACCAATTTTGCCAAACTTGGCACAGATAACCTTTGACACAAGGCAAAAATAATTGTCCAGCTTAGAATTTGAAATTCCATCCCATTTCACAGAATTAATTATTTAGTTTTGTGTGATAGCTATTAAAAGCTAACAAGTGCATTTGTATCTTCCTTAAATAATGTCTCGAACTTAAAAATAATAATTACTTAAGACTCTTATGGCTTCAAAAAACAAAAGAATGTGGAGTTAATGTATTTTTCCTCTGGCATTAATCATGTTAGACTGTGGTAGCAGCAATGCATCAAACCAGATTAATACCACTTTTATTTATTTATTTGTCTGACTCATAAATGGGCTTGCCTAGTGATACAGAACAAACATAAAAATTTAGTGCTTTTGAACTTCATATGATTATTTATTCTTTATTATTTTTGCCTTTCATTTGTTTTGTCCTTTTTGTGTTTTAAGTGTGTTGGTTATTTATAATATAGGTTATAGCGATGTTTATAAACAATTTTTTCTAAAATAGCGACGAGACAGCCCGAATGTGAAGACACGATATCAACTACATTCACAAGGAACCATTACAAACTGTGGTATTTATCAACATTGCTTGTATATGATAGTTTCTCTAGCACATGTACAGTGTAGATAGTAGGTAGAGAAGGAATTAATTTGCATAAAAAAATTAAAAATCAGGAAAATCCTCCACCCCCAACCACCCTTTACATGGGATACTTTTTTTTTAAAAAAATGTATTTTCTTAAAAACAACTCAATCTTGATTAAAATAACCATGTGTTTAAATACATTTTTACAGCAAATGAAACATGAATCTTGAATTTTCTGGGAATTTCGTCTGAAGACATCTTCATTCTGGATGCTTTTAGTATAACTGGTAAACCATGACAGACAGACAAATAATTACTACACAAAATTTATATTTTAAAACACAATTTTTTTGTAGAGTTATCTGTTTTTGAGGTATCCTCTGTTATTGACTTTAATTTTAAAGTACTTACACTTTACTCAAATGGAAACTCATCATCTTTGTTTCATACATCCTTTGTTTTATCCCTGGCCATCCAAGCAGCACCAAATTTAAATTGTTTCACATAACAGTCAGCTTTTAAAAGATTTGACTATTGCTTTAGCCTAGTGTTTTCCCTTCTACTTACAAGGAAGCAAGTAATAAGACCATTCCTGCTAATGTTTATCTTGATTAACACAATGTAGACAAAAGAATAATCTTTTATAAGAATAGCTCATGTGTGGAACAGATAGAGAAAGTCATGTGAATGGCACACGTCATATTTTTTTTAAAAAAATGTGTGGTGTCCTGGGAGTTTTAATTCTCTAAGTGTCTTCTGTAATAATTCTTAAAGCCTCCAAAGAAACACAAGGTTATTGGGTAAATGCCAATTAAGTTAAAAATATAAAATTGCAACTTTTAGGTTAAGAGCAACAATTACATATAAATTTTTTATTTCTGTTTTACATACAGATGGGGTTAACAGAATGAACTCAAGGAAGACCCAGAGGCCAAGCAATGTACCTCGGACATTTGTAAAATTGGGTACAGAAATTGATAAACAGATATTTGTATACTGTTACTGTCTTACTATTACAATTACAATTCACCCCCACTACCTGCACCTCCTCCTTTGGAACCTATACCAAACCAAGTAATAGTAAAACTTACTGTTATAAGAGCATACCTTAATATCTGTGTTCATATTTTTTTGTTAATGATCTCACTACATTCGGAAGAATCTTCTTTTTAAGAACCATACTGTAGAAACCTTCACGTGCTATTTTAAAATTCATGTGAACACAAATCTCAGCTTTCACAAGTTTGTTGACATTCTATTTTTAGCATCCAACAATAATGCACTCATTACACTAAACACACTTTCAATATGCACGTTCCTGACAGGAATTGCGAGGACATGACCCATTATTTTGAACAGACTTGTTGCATCTGCTTTTTTGAAAAAATCACCCCACACTTTCAAGATTTGATACACCAATTTAAAACAGAAAACTTGTTTCCCACTTCAGCCAAGTCATTAAATGAAAATAGCTATTTTCATACGTAATCCAGATTTACTATTTTTGTTATTCTGCCATTAGAGCTGCTTTGTAGCTACTGGTGTGTTATAAACTTTTAGGCCCCTAATCTGCTTAGTGTAGCCCCGGAGGAGGGCCCTAAGCTGCAAAGCGCAGCCAAGGGATGTTTTATGTTTGGAACAGTTGCGACTGAAGCTGTGACTGGAGAAGCAAAAAAGGCCATAGCCAAAGAATCTGTGAAACTAAAACCCCCAATGAACCCAAGAGGAAGTCAGAACCTCGGCAATCTAGCAGATCTCAAATCTGGAGTTGTTATTTTCAACTTCTTCAAATCCGGATCGTCTGTGGAAATTTAGTTGGGATTTGATATAATCTAGCATGGACACAATTTTATACACATTGTCATTCCCACTAAAGGGTAATTATAGAGAACTTGGGCCCCTCTAGAAATTAAACAAATTTGGTTTGACTGTAAGTTTGGTTTATACTTGTTAAGTTTTCACCAATTTTTTTTTATCGGAAAGGCTCCGTAATTAAGTTAGACGCTAATTTATTACGTGCGCGTAGCGATCCTTTTTTGTGAATATTTATGAAGTATGCTGCCTAGAAGGAGTAGAATATAAATAAAGAAGTCTTGTAGTACTTTTGTAATGTAAATATATAATAATACTACACACTAAAGTGCCTAAAACCTGAGTTTCATTGTCGGCGGCAGGCGAACAGTTGTGGAATGCAACACCGGCATATGTCGCTAGACGCTGTGCTGATGTATGACGAGTATGTTTCACGGAGATACAGCTGTTCAGTGACTTTTACTATGCAGAACTTCGGCCGCTCTAAAATCGAATGAAACTAAGTGCGATTGATTGACTGTATTTATGATGACAATTTCAAAGCCTGTGGATTTCAAATTTAGCGCGAGGTTAGGTTAGTGTGTGTATATAAATTTATGTTTCTAATTTTATATCGTGGTAGTACCTCATCGATATTTCCAACAACTCCTAACAGCGCAATGGATACAAAATTAGTTTTTTAAACCATCTCCCCCACCCATAATCTCTCACTAACCACACCGGTCCCGTTAGAGTGCAAAACTGGCATAAGTCGCAGCTGAGAGAGTTAGCGGCCCAACTTGTAAATAATTACCTTATTTTCTTCTGTAAGGTGTTCAAAGACATTTTAAGTTCAAATACATAAACCTTAACCTCTCTACCACCCTCAGTTTATTTCTTCACTTCCAACATAACCTCGTGAACGTCTGTGGAAAGTGCCCTCTAAAGGTCCAATTGCTCTTAGAAAATACAGGTGACGTTGCGTTTAAAAAAATACAGAAAGCACACTGGTAGTGTTAGTGACACTCGTTTATTTCTTCTTGTGAACTAACGAATCACCAAATTAGGTGGTGTATTTTTTCTTTCCCTGTGCTACATGATACATCTTTAAATCTCGGCACATCATCGCACAACAGTGTCGCAATATTTCACTATGCTCATCCTGATTAAATTTGCAAAATGTGTTTTAGTTCTTCGAAATTTTTGATGCTGAAAAGTCTGAATATACAGGGTTATTATTTTATATGATAACCCACTCGCGCGCTCTCTAACAATACGCGAGAGAGCCGGGAGTTGCCGGGAAAACTATGCGGGCAGAGGTAAACTAAATGCTTACCTTATAACAGATGCTGGAAATGTTGACCATCTGCTCTCAAACAAGCATAGTGTGTCTTAAAAATGTCATCCAATGGCACAGGTTTTTTCTGAACCCCAGTATCGACTGTTGTGAGTATTCACACGCCTATTTAAGTGAAACCAAGGTTCGTCAGAGAAAATAAAAGCTGTGGGTCAATGAAACCTCTTTCTATAGATCGGTTAAACGAATTGCAATAAACCACATGTTTACCGGGGTATAGCGATAAAGTGTTAGTTTCAACAGATGTGTAGCATTTCTAGCAGACGATGGAGATGCACCTGTTTGCTGCGCTAATTTGTTTAGCGATTTTCAAGGTGAACGCTCCAAAGTGGCACCGAATTCATCCAGTTTATTTTCTGTTAACACTGACTTTCTCTAGAATGTTTCTTGTCCAACACTAAACCCGAAGCTTTAAATTTATTGACGACCGCATGTATAGTTTTCTTGCAGGTGGTTCTGAGTTTGTAAACTTTTCAGCGCACGCGGCGAGCAGATTCATGCTCAAAGTAAACTTCACAAACAAACACGTGTTCTTCCACAGTTAAGTGACGCACCATGTTTACTGCAACGACAGAAGCACTTAACTGACAATGATTAACTGCACGTGCACCTAACTCAGCAACATATAAATGGCGACAATGCAGTTTCAAGCGACAATTGGCAGTCCCTAGTTCCGGCAGACGACGCGGGGGTAGCGAAGGAGGAAAAGGCCGCGAATGGGTTACCATGTAATAAAATGAAGAACTAGTCCTTCTAGTCGTGTTTTAGAGGCTTGAATCCAAGTGTAGCACAGCTATGTAATATACGAAAACAATTGAAGCCGTTTACTAACTCCCAACTCAATTTATAGTAATACGCCATATTTTGAACCTAAGTCAATATCCTTACTATCATGGTAAGTCTGATGGTTATCGATAGAATTTATTATTTCTGGTAGACCATTCCGTACAAAAGGAGCTTTAAAATCCATCCTAGTTAGCAACATGATCAACAGTTTTACGTCATCTTCAATTTCCACATTAGTATAGTGAACAAATAAATGGACGTTATTTATTTAAAAAAGAACAATTGGTTTCAGAACTGTTACATATGTATAGTTAACGTCAACTTACAACATATCATGTAGAGTTCTACCATAAAACACTTTTCTTTACCTACCACAATGTGAAAATGCGCTTTTCATTCTTTGCAGTGTTCAATACTCTTATTGCATTGTACCTGCACAGCCATATGGCTGGTTCGATCCCAAGCGACCGCATGTGAGATTTGTGGTGGACAAAACGGCGCTGGGGCGGGTTTTCTCCGGGTACTTCGGTTCCCCCCGCCATCGCATTCCACCAGTGCTCCATAATCACTCATGTATCATCAGTGTGCCTGCGGTGCCATTAGTAGTTAAAGCGGGCGTTAAACACTACCAAAAAAAAAAAGAAGCCATCTGGCTGTTTAAATGGACAAAACTGTGAAAGGTTTTCTCGGGGGTATAAATGAAACCATGAAAAATAAAATCTTGGTATCGGTTACCTCCACAACAATAACGTAAAGCACATAAATTGTGTGTTTTGACGAGATCTGCATATTTTGTGCAGTAAGTTTTTGTCTATCTCTTACGGTTTAGCAGTTAAGCAAAATTAGGCAAAATTCATCCAGAATAAACAGGTCTTCTAAGACTATCCCCAGAAATGTGCATTGTACTTGCAGGCTAGAGAAAGTAAACGTATATGCCATAAATGTATGTTTTAATGAGGTCTACATATTTTGTGTAATGGTTTACCAGTTATTGTAAAAACCATTCAGAATTAAGAAATTCAGTATATATATATATATATATATATATATATATATATATACTTACTGAATATACTAAAATTATATATATATAGATATATATATATATATATAATTTGTTATGTAAGTATCTTTAATTTACGGCATTTTAACCAAGATCGTTAATCGTGCTTTAGGAAAATCGAAAATTTCGAAAAATGTTCGATTCAAAGGGTAGTTTGGGGTGGAGGGATTCTTCAGAAAATCCTTGTGTCGCTTCCTTGGAAGATCCTAAACTTAAATACCAAGATTGGTATTTAACGGACTTTTCGTTTTAGGGTTTTCATTAACAAATAGTGTGCAATCTTACTGAGAATTAATATGAACAACTAAAAATCCATTTAATCAAATTTAAGAGTCAATGGCACAGTTATTTTACCTTTGTAAAGCATTTTGTTAGTTTGCACAAGTTTTTGCAAAATTGAATTAAGTAATGGCATAAACTAAGAAGGGTTAAGGTTGATTTGTAATGTAAATCTAATGCAGGGATGAAACCGTCATCCTTGAATTAAGCTGGTCCCCATTGCCGCGCTCGCTAAAGCGTCTCGCTTTGGTGCTTCGTGGGCGGGGATCGTGGGTTCGAGTCCCGCCTTGGGCATGGGTGTTATATGTTTGTGCAATGTGTATATGTTTGTAAAAGAAACAGTAAAACCAGTAATCAGTAAAACCTACGGAGGGAAATGCAAATAGGGATACAGCACCGGAGTCCTGATCAGACTCCGTTACTGTTTTAATAAAAAAAAAAAAAAAAAAAAAAAATTATTGTTAACATTGTCATTGTTACTTTATTACTTCCTAATACTGAAGAAACGCTCTCTAGCATTATAACTGACTGCAGAAACACCTTTTGCAGATATTAAAGCTGATAATATGTTAGTAAATGTATTTAATTATTTTGAGAAGTTAGACTTTAGCCATATAATCGCCAACTGATTTGTTATACTAGACACATTTAAACGCCAGTCGCCATATTTTTAAAATGACCACTTTCAAAGAAAAAAGATAGCCAAGAGTACGAAAAATCTTCACTCTGATTGCCAGTTGACGCGTTGTCGCAGCTTGTCAGTGTTTCTTTAATAATGTGCGAGCCGAATAGTACACACGCAACAATAAACCTTTGTCAGAATAAGAACAGAAGCTTAGCATTTTGTTACAAAAGGAAATTAATATTCGAACAAAAGTGTTCCAAATGATTAAAGAGCAAGGTCGCATTCGGGCCCATATACCCAGACACGAGCACTCCGGTCGGCGCCCGGAGATCTGGCGACGGCGCGGGTTGCCCTCCGGGTCTCACCAGCTCTAGCCGAGTAAACCAAGGTTCGCTGCCCAAGGTTCTTGATCTCTATTTTGAGAAGAATCTTTCTCTGGATTGATGAAACGCCATTTCCCGTAACCACGAGGACTGGAACCTTCGGAACCCGGCTATGTGACTGTATAAGAAGCCGACGAGTGTCCTGTGTGCGCGAGAGAGAAAGAAAGAGTTGACAATCTAGTGAGTGCGAAAGGTAAAGCAGTGAAGTAAACTCACTTAATTCGTCACTAGAGCATTCAACATTATATAGCACGTTACACTCTTGGTATACGAAACAACTGAGTCACTGCGTTCACTTTCCCGCTTTACCTTTCGTACTCTTTAACTCTCTCTCTCTCTCTCTCTATCTATCTATCTATCTATCTATCTATCTATCTATCTATCTATCTATCTATCTATCTATCTATCTATCTATCTATCTATCTATCTATCTATCTATCTATCTATCTATCTATCTATCTATCTATCTATCTATCTATCTATCTATCTATCTATCTATCTATCTCTCTCTCTCACACACACACACACACACACACACATACGCACACGGTCGGCACTCGACTTCTTATATAGTCCCATAGCCTGGATCTGAAAGTTCCAGTCCTTGAAATTGCGGGAAATGTCGTTTCATCAATCTAGGAGTAGATTCTTCTCGAGATAGACATTAAGAATCTTCGGGACTGTTTTGCAGCGAAGCAACATAAATACCTATGTTTGTTCAACTTTTGAGGATTAGACGATTCAGGAGATAAGAGTCAAACACCACTTAACTTTTCAAGCGGGACGGAAACGTTACCTTGAGCTCAACCCAACCACCACTTTGAATTATTCCGCTGATGCCCGCCAGCCAGTGCGGAAACAGGATGCTATATTTCAGACAGTCCGTGTGCTCGTTTCCGCGTATCTATAGGTGTAGAGACAGATTCATCCTGCGACGTTTCGTCTCCAAAGGCCACTCCGATACCCCTGCTTTCCTCTATGCCATCTATGTCTTTTACTACTGTACCTGATCGCATATTCCGCAAGTCGCCCATTCGTCATCCCACAAGTCGTTCCGGCTCTGCTAGCCGAACTCGAACAACTTGTTCCGACACCGATACCAGTGATGGCAATCCAGATTCATTTCCGGTTGGCGGTCACACTCGCCTGAGCCGTAGCCCAACGAAAAATAAAAAAATAAAACTGCACCAAACCCTCCAGGCCACTCGTTGGTTCGATACCTTACCGGTGCGCGCACACTGAAAACCAGCCTTCTTACTGTCCTTGTTATGGCCCTCCTCCAGTGGAATATACGTTGTCTAGTAGTAGTAGTATGGTTTTCGGGCGCACAACTACTAAGGTTACGTTGTCTACGTACACGTCGGTCTGACCTAGACATTTTAATGCAATCTTATACAACTCTCATCGTTTTCTTACAGGAGACAAAGCTTCGCCCCCGAGATACCTTTGCTTTACATAGGTACACGCCGAATCCCTTTGATCTGGAACCGGCCGAGGACTCTCCTGCACACGTGGGTTCCATGGGCCTGGTTCAAGACGACATGTGTTTCCGACCTATGCCACTAGCACTCAGTTGCAAGCTGTTGCTGTCCACTTTTCTGTTCCTGGTTTTAGTTTTTTAGTCTGTAGTCTTTATGTTTCTCCTTCGTCTCCCCTTGCCATTGCTGACCTTGTGAGTTTTGCTTCGAAGTTACATCCGCCGTACCTTGTGGTGGGAGATTTTAATGGCCTTCACCCTATTTGGGGACCTCCGAGGGGTGTGCAAGGGGAACCTTAAACGCTGATCTTCTTGACCAGCTGAACCTCTCAATTTTGAATACCGATTAGCCTACATTTCTTTCAGACTCCACTGGCACCCTTTCTCATTTGGATTTAAGTACTTGCTTAGCGCAGCTTACACACTATTTAGAGTGGAATATCGTCTCTGATGCTCACTTCAGTGATTATTTTGTAGTTATTAGCTTTCTTTGTTTAACACCTCCAACCACTGGCATCCCAAAATTCCAGTTTAGCAAGGCAGATTAGTCACTTTATTTTCGTCTAGCCCATTTCTCCGAAAGGGAATATCTAACCATTGATAGCATGGTTGAGCACCTGATCTCTGTTAGTATGGCTGCTGCTAAGCTCTCCATTCCTGGTACATCTCCTCATCCCAGGCATATCCCGGTTCCTTGGTGGAATGAGGAATGCGGCAAACCTACCCGTGTGCGCAGAGGTGCGCATCAGGTTTTCTAATGTCACCCAATGAAAGATAACTTAATAGTGTATGAACGATTATGGGCTAAAGCGCTGTGCATTATTCGTCTCTTGGAAGCATTATGTGGAGAGTTTTAATAGCTCTCCATTTCCTCTAATTGCAAGAAAAGGAGAATGCAGGTCGCTTGCACATCACCACCACTGAGGGGTGTTTACTTGAATTTGCCCTGTTGAGCTCTGCAATTCTTTAAATGCATGAAGGGTTTTCTGGTAATGTGACATACGAGGCTGTTGGGTCACCTGGTATATGGTCTACTTATCAGTGAAACTGTTTCCAACAAATTCAACATTTTGAAAGTTTGATTCCATTAAAGGGAAAATGTAGACACCCTAGGTTAAAAGAAAAATAAATTCTTTTGAAGTATTTAGGATCAAATGGGAAATTATCTTGTAAAAAGAGGCATAGCCAAGATGGATCTCTATTTTTAAACTGTAGCAACAAGGAAAAAAAGGATAAAAATACTTCTGTCAGGGAAAGTCTAGACAGCATTGTGTGTGCGCCTATATTCAGTGTGAATTAGGAGACATTGTCACATTAATGTGGTAGATTGAGCTGCAATATTCTTATATGAAAATACTCCATAAACGAAAATGCCCATGTCTTGGCTTTCTCATAGGGCCTTTAATGGATACAAAAATATTATTAAACCTTCCCAAATATATATTCTCTATGTGCATGTATTTGCTACTCATGAGCCTCACACAGATCCTTACTGTGCAGTTTTCAGAGCCATCATTTTCTTTATGTAAAAGACCAGCAGAGGTGCATAGTTGTGCTTCTATTTCCATCTTGTCATCCATGAGATGATGTTACTATGCATGAGGGTAATTTTTTTCTATTCTGTGTAATTATTTTCCTTATTGTGGTATTATTTGTAGCAGGGAGCATAAGAGAGATTCACTGAAACAAATGAAAGTGACTGTAATGTATAGGAAGGCGATGATAATGAAAAGTTCTGCAAGTGTACACAGCAGTGATCTATGTAGTGACGAGCCAGAGTGCGTGGACACACTGCAGCCAGTGAGCACAGCAGTGACCTATGTAGTGACGAGCCAGAGTGCGTGGACACACTGCAGCCAGTGAGCACAGCAGTGACCTATGTAGTGACGAGCCAGAGTGCGTGGACACACTGCAGCCAGTGAGCACAGCAGTGACCTATGTAGTGATGAGCCAGAGTGCGTGGACACTACTACCAGTGTACACAGCAGTGACCTATGTAGTGACGAGCCAGAGTGCGTGGACACACTGCAGCCAGTGAGCACAGCAGTGACCTATGTAGTGACGAGCCAGAGTGTGTGGACACACTGCAGCCAGTGAGCACAGCAGTGACCTATGTAGTGACGAGCCAGAGTGCGTGGACACACTGCAGCCAGTGAGCACAGCAGTGACCTATGTAGTGATGAGCCAGAGTGCGTGGACACTACTACCAGTGTGCACAGCAGTGACCTATGTAGTGATGAGCCAGAGTGCGTGGACACTACTACCAGTGTGCACAGCAGTGACCTATGTAGTGATGAGCCAGAGTGCGTGGACACTACTACCAGTGTGCACAGCAGTGACCTATGTAGTGACGAGCCAGAGTGCGTGGACACACTGCAGCCAGTGTACACAGCAGTGACCTATGTAGTGACGAGCCAGAGTGCGTGGACACACTACTACCAGTGTACACAGCAGTGACCTATGTAGTGATGAGCCAGAGTGCGTGGACACACTGCAGCCAGTGAGCACAGCAGTGACCTATGTAGTGATGAGCCAGAGTGCGTGGACACTACTACCAGTGTACACAGCAGTGACCTATGTAGTGACGAGCCAGAGTGCGTGGACACACTGCAGCTAGTGAGCACAGCAGTGATCTATGTAGTGATGAGCCAGAGTGCGTGGACACACTGCAGCTAGTGAGCACAGCAGTGACCTATGTAGTGATGAGCCAGAGTGCGTGGACACTACTACCAGTGTACACAGCAGTGACCTATGTAGTGACGAGCCAGAGTGCGTGGACACACTGCAGCCAGTGAGCACAGCAGTGACCTATGTAGTGATGAGCCAGAGTGCGTGGACACTACTACCAGTGTACACAGCAGTGACCTATGTAGTGACGAGCCAGAGTGCGTGGACACACTGCAGCCAGTGAGCACAGCAGTGACCTATGTAGTGATGAGCCAGAGTGCGTGGACACTACTACCAGTGTACACAGCAGTGACCTATATAGTGACGAGCCAGAGTGCGTGGACACACTGCAGCCAGTGAGCACAGCAGTGACCTATGTAGTGACGAGCCAGAGTGTGTGGACACACTGCAGCCAGTGAGCACAGCAGTGACCTATGTAGTGACGAGCCAGAGTGCGTGGACACACTGCAGCCAGTGAGCACAGCAGTGACCTATGTAGTGACGAGCCAGAGTGCGTGGACACACTGCAGCCAGTGAGCACAGCAGTGACCTATGTAGTGACGAGCCAGAGTGCGTGGACACACTGCAGCCAGTGAGCACAGCAGTGACCTATGTAGTGACGAGCCAGAGTGCGTGGACACACTGCAGCCAGTGAGCACAGCAGTGACCTATGTAGTGATGAGCCAGAGTGCGTGGACACTACTACCAGTGTACACAGCAGTGACCTATGTAGTGACGAGCCAGAGTGCGTGGACACACTGCAGCCAGTGAGCACAGCAGTGACCTATGTAGTGACGAGCCAGAGTGCGTGGACACACTGCAGCCAGTGAGCACAGCAGTGACCTATGTAGTGATGAGCCAGAGTGCGTGGACACACTGCAGCTAGTGAGCACAGCAGTGATCTATGTAGTGACGAGCCAGAGTGCGTGGACACTACTACCAGTGTGCACAGCAGTGACCTATGTAGTGATGAGCCAGAGTGCGTGGACACTACTACCAGTGTGCACAGCAGTGACCTATGTAGTGATGAGCCAGAGTGCGTGGACACACTGCAGCCAGTGAGCACAGCAGTGACCTATGTAGTGATAAGCCAGAGTGCGTGGACACTACTACCAGTGTGCACAGCAGTGACCTATGTAGTGATGAGCCAGAGTGCGTGGACACTACTACCAGTGTGCACAGCAGTGACCTATGTAGTGATGAGCCAGAGTGCGTGGACACTACTACCAGTGTACACAGCAGTGACCTATGTAGTGATGAGCCAGAGTGCGTGGACACTACTACCAGTGTACACAGCAGTGACCTATGTAGTGACGAGCCAGAGTGCGTGGACACACTGCAGCCAGTGAGCACAGCAGTGACCTATGTAGTGATGAGCCAGAGTGCGTGGACACTACTACCAGTGTACACAGCAGTGACCTATGTAGTGACGAGCCAGAGTGCGTGGACACACTGCAGCCAGTGAGCACAGCAGTGACCTATGTAGTGATGAGCCAGAGTGCGTGGACACTACTACCAGTGTACACAGCGGTGACCTATGTAGTGACGAGCCAGAGTGCGTGGACACACTGCAGCCAGTGAGCACAGCAGTGACCTATGTAGTGACGAGCCAGAGTGTGTGGACACACTGCAGCCAGTGAGCACAGCAGTGACCTATGTAGTGACGAGCCAGAGTGCGTGGACACACTGCAGCCAGTGAGCACAGCAGTGACCTATGTAGTGACGAGCCAGAGTGCGTGGACACACTGCAGCCAGTGAGCACAGCAGTGACCTATGTAGTGACGAGCCAGAGTGCGTGGACACACTGCAGCCAGTGAGCACAGCAGTGACCTATGTAGTGACGAGCCAGAGTGCGTGGACACACTGCAGCCAGTGAGCACAGCAGTGACCTATGTAGTGATGAGCCAGAGTGCGTGGACACTACTACCAGTGTACACAGCAGTGACCTATGTAGTGACGAGCCAGAGTGCGTGGACACACTGCAGCCAGTGAGCACAGCAGTGACCTATGTAGTGACGAGCCAGAGTGCGTGGACACACTGCAGCCAGTGAGCACAGCAGTGACCTATGTAGTGATGAGCCAGAGTGCGTGGACACACTGCAGCTAGTGAGCACAGCAGTGATCTATGTAGTGACGAGCCAGAGTGCGTGGACACTACTACCAGTGTGCACAGCAGTGACCTATGTAGTGATGAGCCAGAGTGCGTGGACACTACTACCAGTGTGCACAGCAGTGACCTATGTAGTGATGAGCCAGAGTGCGTGGACACACTGCAGCCAGTGAGCACAGCAGTGACCTATGTAGTGATGAGCCAGAGTGCGTGGACACTACTACCAGTGTGCACAGCAGTGACCTATGTAGTGATGAGCCAGAGTGCGTGGATACTACTACCAGTGTACACAGCAGTGACCTATGTAGTGATGAGCCAGAGTGCGTGGACACACTGCAGCCAGTGAGCACAGCAGTGACCTATGTAGTGACGAGCCAGAGTGTGTGGACACACTGCAGCCAGTGAGCACAGCAGTGACCTATGTAGTGACGAGCCAGAGTGTGTGGACACACTGCAGCCAGTGAGCACAGCAGTGACCTATGTAGTGACGAGCCAGAGTGGGTGGACACACTGCAGCCAGTGAGCACAGCAGTGACCTATGTAGTGACGAGCCAGAGTGCGTGGACACACTGCAGCCAGTGAGCACAGCAGTGACCTATGTAGTGATGAGCCAGAGTGCGTGGACACACTGCAGCCAGTGAGCACAGCAGTGACCTATGTAGTGACGAGCCAGAGTGCGTGGACACACTGCAGCTAGTGAGCACAGCAGTGACCTATGTAGTGACGAGCCAGAGTGTGTGGACACACTGCAGCCAGTGAGCACAGCAGTGACCTATGTAGTGATGAGCCAGAGTGCGTGGACACACTGCAGCCAGTGAGCACAGCAGTGACCTATGTAGTGACGAGCCAGAGTGCGTGGACACACTGCAGCCAGTGAGCACAGCAGTGACCTATGTAGTGACGAGCCAGAGTGCGTGGACACACTGCAGCCAGTGAGCACAGCAGTGACCTATGTAGTGATGAGCCAGAGTGCGTGGACACTACTACCAGTGTACACAGCAGTGACCTATGTAGTGACGAGCCAGAGTGCGTGGACACACTGCAGCCAGTGAGCACAGCAGTGACCTATGTAGTGACGAGCCAGAGTGCGTGGACACACTGCAGCCAGTGAGCACAGCAGTGACCTATGTAGTGATGAGCCAGAGTGCGTGGACACACTGCAGCTAGTGAGCACAGCAGTGATCTATGTAGTGACGAGCCAGAGTGCGTGGACACTACTACCAGTGTGCACAGCAGTGACCTATGTAGTGATGAGCCAGAGTGCGTGGACACTACTACCAGTGTGCACAGCAGTGACCTATGTAGTGATGAGCCAGAGTGCGTGGACACACTGCAGCCAGTGAGCACAGCAGTGACCTATGTAGTGATGAGCCAGAGTGCGTGGACACTACTACCAGTGTGCACAGCAGTGACCTATGTAGTGATGAGCCAGAGTGCGTGGACACTACTACCAGTGTGCACAGCAGTGACCTATGTAGTGATGAGCCAGAGTGCGTGGACACTACTACCAGTGTACACAGCAGTGACCTATGTAGTGATGAGCCAGAGTGCGTGGACACACTGCAGCCAGTGAGCACAGCAGTGACCTATGTAGTGACGAGCCAGAGTGTGTGGACACACTGCAGCCAGTGAGCACAGCAGTGACCTATGTAGTGACGAGCCAGAGTGTGTGGACACACTGCAGCCAGTGAGCACAGCAGTGACCTATGTAGTGACGAGCCAGAGTGCGTGGACACACTGCAGCCAGTGAGCACAGCAGTGACCTATGTAGTGATGAGCCAGAGTGCGTGGACACACTGCAGCCAGTGAGCACAGCAGTGACCTATGTAGTGACGAGCCAGAGTGCGTGGACACACTGCAGCTAGTGAGCACAGCAGTGACCTATGTAGTGACGAGCCAGAGTGTGTGGACACACTGCAGCCAGTGAGCACAGCAGTGACCTATGTAGTGATGAGCCAGAGTGCGTGGACACACTGCAGCCAGTGAGCACAGCAGTGACCTATGTAGTGACGAGCCAGAGTGCGTGGACACACTGCAGCCAGTGAGCACAGCAGTGACCTATGTAGTGATGAGCCAGAGTGCGTGGACACTACTACCAGTGTGCACAGCAGTGACCTATGTAGTGATGAGCCAGAGTGCGTGGACACACTGCAGCCAGTGAGCACAGCAGTGACCTATGTAGTGATGAGCCAGAGTGCGTGGACACTACTACCAGTGTACACAGCAGTGACCTATGTAGTGACGAGCCAGAGTGCGTGGACACACTGCAGCCAGTGAGCACAGCAGTGACCTATGTAGTGACGAGCCAGAGTGTGTGGACACACTGCAGCCAGTGAGCACAGCAGTGACCTATGTAGTGACGAGCCAGAGTGCGTGGACACACTGCAGCCAGTGAGCACAGCAGTGACCTATGTAGTGACGAGCCAGAGTGCGTGGACACACTGCAGCCAGTGAGCACAGCAGTGACCTATGTAGTGATGAGCCAGAGTGCGTGGACACTACTACCAGTGTGCACAGCAGTGACCTATGTAGTGATGAGCCAGAGTGCGTGGACACTACTACCAGTGTGCACAGCAGTGACCTATGTAGTGATGAGCCAGAGTGCGTGGACACACTGCAGCCAGTGAGCACAGCAGTGACCTATGTAGTGATGAGCCAGAGTGCGTGGACACTACTACCAGTGTGCACAGCAGTGACCTATGTAGTGATGAGCCAGAGTGCGTGGACACTACTACCAGTGTGCACAGCAGTGACCTATGTAGTGATGAGCCAGAGTGCGTGGACACTACTACCAGTGTACACAGCAGTGACCTATGTAGTGACGAGCCAGAGTGCGTGGACACACTGCAGCCAGTGAGCACAGCAGTGACCTATGTAGTGATGAGCCAGAGTGCGTGGACACTACTACCAGTGTACACAGCAGTGACCTATGTAGTGACGAGCCAGAGTGCGTGGACACACTGCAGCCAGTGAGCACAGCAGTGACCTATGTAGTGACGAGCCAGAGTGTGTGGACACACTGCAGCCAGTGAGCACAGCAGTGACCTATGTAGTGACGAGCCAGAGTGCGTGGACACACTGCAGCCAGTGAGCACAGCAGTGACCTATGTAGTGACGAGCCAGAGTGCGTGGACACACTGCAGCCAGTGAGCACAGCAGTGACCTATGTAGTGACGAGCCAGAGTGCGTGGACACACTGCAGCCAGTGAGCACAGCAGTGACCTATGTAGTGACGAGCCAGAGTGCGTGGACACACTGCAGCCAGTGAGCACAGCAGTGACCTATGTAGTGATGAGCCAGAGTGCGTGGACACACTGCAGCCAGTGAGCACAGCAGTGACCTATGTAGTGACGAGCCAGAGTGCGTGGACACACTGCAGCTAGTGAGCACAGCAGTGACCTATGTAGTGACGAGCCAGAGTGTGTGGACACACTGCAGCCAGTGAGCACAGCAGTGACCTATGTAGTGATGAGCCAGAGTGCGTGGACACACTGCAGCCAGTGAGCACAGCAGTGACCTATGTAGTGACGAGCCAGAGTGCGTGGACACACTGCAGCCAGTGAGCACAGCAGTGACCTATGTAGTGATGAGCCAGAGTGCGTGGACACACTGCAGCCAGTGAGCACAGCAGTGACCTATGTAGTGACGAGCCAGAGTGCGTGGACACACTGCAGCCAGTGAGCACAGCAGTGACCTATGTAGTGATGAGCCAGAGTGCGTGGACACTACTACCAGTGTACACAGCAGTGACCTATGTAGTGACGAGCCAGAGTGTGTGGACACAATGCAGCCAGTGTGCACAGCAGTGACGTAAGTAGTGATGAGCCAGAGTGCGTGGACACACTGCAGCCAGTGAGCACAGCAGTGACCTATGTAGTGATGAGCCAGAGTGCGTGGACACTACTACCAGTGTGCACAGCAGTGACCTATGTAGTGATGAGCCAGAGTGCGTGGACACACTGCAGCCAGTGAGCACAGCAGTGACCTATGTAGTGATGAGCCAGAGTGCGTGGACACTACTACCAGTGTACACAGCAGTGACCTATGTAGTGACGAGCCAGAGTGTGTGGACACACTGCAGCCAGTGTGCACAGCAGTGACGTAAGTAGTGATGAGTCAGAGTGCATAGTGACACTGCGGCAAGTGTGCACAGCAGTGACGTAAGTAATGATGAGTCAGAGTGCGTGGACACACTGCTGCCAGTGTGCACAGCAGTGATGTAAGTAGTGATGAGTCAGAGTGCGTGGACACACTGCTGCCAGTGTGCACAGCAGTGACGTAAGTAGTGATGAGCCAGAGTGCGTGGACACACTGCTGCCAGTGTGCACAGCAGTGATGTAAGTAGTGATGAGTCAGAGTGCGTGGACACACTGCTGCCAGTGTGCACAGCAGTGACGTAAGTAGTGATGAGTCAGAGTGCGTGGACACACTGCTGCCAGTGTGCACAGCAGTGACCTATCAGTGACCTATGTAGTGATGAGTCAGAGTGTGTGGATACACTGCTGCAAGTGTGCGCAGCACTGACCTATCAGTGACTTATGTAGTGATGAGTCAGAATGCATGAACACACTGCTGCAAGTGTGCGCAGCAATGACCTATCAGTGGCCTATGTAGTGATGAGTCAGATTGCATGGACACACTGTTGCCAGTGTGCGCAGCAGTGACCTATCAGTAACATAAGTAGTGATGAGTCACAGTACATGGACACACTGCTGCCAGTGTGCACAGCAGTGACCTATGTAGTGATGAGCCAGAGTGCATGGGCACACTGCTGCAAGTGTGTGCAACAGTGACCTATGTAGTGACGAGTCAGAGTGCATGGACATACTGCTGCCAGTGTGTTCCTTCCACCTCACCAACCTCACCAGTGTAGTGTTTTCATTTATTTTTTGATGTGAATTCTGGAAAGAATTTGTGACAAGACTTCTAGTTATGGGAATCAAAGAAATATGCAGCACACTTTTCATATTTCTGCTTGGTCTGATCCTATAGCAACAGACATAAGAGCATTTTTGGGGCTAGTTATTGAAATGGGGCTGCATCCAAAGCCATGTATCAAAATCTAGTTTTCTAAGCTTTGGATAGAAAAAATACAGTTCTTTGGTAATGTGGTTTCCAGGGATGACTTATTATAGTTATTCTGGAATTCCTATTTCACTGATGATGAACCCAAGCAAGAAAAAGGTAAAAAGTAAACCCAGTCAACCTGTGCTCGACAAAACAAATTCCAAATGTCAGTTGCAGTATTCACCTTGTAAGCATACATATATCGGTGGGTCAAAGTAGCAAATCATTCAAGGGTATGGCATCATTCAAATTTTACAATTCACTGAAATCTGTGAAGTTTGGATTGAAAGTATTTCTATTATCAGAAAGTACAGATGGTTATATATACTCCTTCAAGCCTTATTTGGTTAAGGAGGAAAATTCACAAGAAACAGTTATGCTGAAGGCAATGCAGGTGTGATGCTCTGATAAAAGACAAGACCGTGCCATTTATAGGATATCATATTTATAGTGACTGATACTACACACTGCCAGTGTCGGCTGAAGAGCTACTCAAGCCGGGTGCTTACTACAGTAGCAGTCATATTAATAACAACTGGCACACCTAATGTTTTGATAAAAAAAAAACAGTCATTGAAAATGAGGAAAGGCGAAATATTGTCTTACTGTCAGCAAGAAAAATGGCAATTACTTGGAAAGATAAAAGAACTGTAGTTATGCTGTCCACTTTCCACAAAGGAAGCAAAGCTGACATGTTACCTGTTCAGTCAAAGTTTCCTACCATGAAAGCCAGTGTGTGTAGTAGACTACACAAAAAAACACTGGAGGTGTTCACATTTCTTCTTATCAGTTTATGAGGAGGACTGTGAAATTGGAAAGAAAAATTATTTTTCTCGCTGCTTGAAGTACCATTGTAAATTCTTACATTTTGCATAACATCTAAATAGAAAATAAAAAAAACAAAAAAGGTAAAACAAAACATGCAACATAAGGTGCCGGGTAGAAGTCCTGGTTTATTAGAGGATGCTGTCATGAAGACAGTGTGCTCTCTTGGGTGAGGAAGACCACCATTTGGACCTCTGGAGCAAAGACTGAGTGGACTTTTTCTTTCTATGAACAGAAAGGATAAAGGTTTCAATGAAAAATGTGCAGTGTGTCTTGTGAGAGGTGCTAGAAAACAAGCAATATATTTTTGTGTATTTCAGGAGTTTACTATATGCAAAAGGATTTCAGTACTACTCTATAAGATGCCATTAACTAAGTATGTAGTATGTCCTGCAGATATGGTAAAGTTTTGGATGTTTGGGCATATATTGTGCCATTTTTCATTGAAGCAAATGTAGCCTCAAAAGAAAATAATGCTAACAAAAAGCAATTTGACAACTTTATTAACATTTTTATGCTTGCTCATGGGTTTTCAATAATGTAGTGCACCACAAAATAGTTTAAAAATGCCTACACTTTGAAAATATTTATCTTTTAAAATACTTGAGAAATTTGGGAAAATAATTATGCCTGGGAAGGGCAAAGTTTTAAGTTAAAATGGTTGACTATAGGTCTGTCTTCTGCTGAATCTTAGCATGGCCTTCTTTAGAAGGGAAGTAGAGCCAGTTGTCCTGTGTCATAGATTTACAGCATGTAAAAGAACTTAAAGCCTGATAAAGAGGCTTCTGAGCAAAAGTACCATATATTTCTGGTGGATAAGACGAGGTACAAATTTTTGCCAAAGATATATATAGTTTTACCATATGTCCATCCTATAAGATGATCCCCAAACAATCAACAGCCTGTAAATTTAGTTTAGAACAAGATCATCTGGATAATAATATGTGAATTGATTCAGGTAATGATGCTGAATATTTACAAAACCATTATATTGACTATTACATTTCTACTGCTAACAAGTAACATAGGTTGGGTCATGTGTTCAAACGCTTTGTACTGTAAATGTAATCAGTATAAAATTTGCAAAATGTTTGCCTAGTGATGAAACTAACAAAAAGAGGGAAATATGAAGCAAGATTCATGTTAAAAGCCACAAAACAGGCTAAAGAATTTAACAACTGTGCTGAAGAAAGGACTTTCAATATAACAGAGAAGATAGTCAGAGATTGGTGAAAGAATGAAGATGCTATTACAAAAATGTCATTGAAAGATCACGGAATAGCTTGCTGACCAGATTCAGTAAATAGCGCTACAAAATGGGTGTAAGAACAGAGGCAGCATTGTTATGTTGTTACAAGAAATATGATTAGGGCTTATGGGCATGAGCCAATCCAGAGCACAACAAAGAATTTAAAGCAACAGTAGGTTGGTGCAATCTTTTCATGATCAGAAAAAACATCTGAAAACAAAAATTGTGCAGAAATTACTGAAAGATCTTGATCATAAAGATACAAGTTTTCACAAGTTTCTTATAAAAGTTTCTGCTATTGCAATACCAAACTATGATATATGTTTACTCTATTGATGCAATGGGTGGTTTTTGGTTAGGAGAGCAAAATGGAAAATTGTGAAGAAGGCTAAATGGAAAGCTTTCCATCTTACCCTCTGCTAGGAGGTGAAGGTAAATTGTTAGGAAGTGAATGTAAAACAGTATTACCTTGTTATTTATCAAGTCAGAATATACTAATGTTTAATAAGTACATAAATGAATTCTGAAACTTGCAGATATCCTTGTTTCAGATGGTGAATAATTATAAAAGAAAAAACAACCGTGGAAGCTGAGCAAGACATGCAGTTGGCTCTACAAGCAGCCAGAAGGAGAACTCTAGCAGAGGCCTCCAGAAGGTATGAAATTCCACTGGGAATATTACATAGGCATTTGAAGATTGGATCTTCAAAGAAAGTTCTTGGACGATTTGCCCAGTGTTTTCCTCTAATATGGTATTGGAAATTGTTAGACATGCCTAAGAATTAGACAGAAAATGTTATGGACTAACTAAAGAATCACTCCAAGTTTTAGTTTATTTGTTGGCTTGCAAAAACAACATTATAGCATGAGATAGCTGGCAGAGCTTGGATTGAAGGCTTTATGAAACGACATCCAGAACTATCATTCAGGACACCAGAGTCAACCAGTTTACCAAGCAAGATGTTCTGAATTTAACTGAAATATGGTTGGAAGTTTTTTGAAAATTTAGAGGGAGTTTATAATCTACATGGTTTTTCTAAATACCCTATAGATGTGTACAATATGGATGGAAACCAGTATCAAGACATCATCAAGCAAGCCACCAAAAGTGGTTTCTACCAAGGGAAAATGTCAAGTTGGTGTAATAACCACATCTGAAAAGTGAGAACTAACAACTGTCATAGTGTGTTGCAATGCAGCAGAGAATTTCCTACCGCCATCCTTTGTATTTGGCAAGAGGAAGAAAGTTGCTCCAAGAATGCTTGGTAATGGTCCAGCTGGAAGTACTGCCTGATGTACTGATTCAGGATGGATCAACACTGACATTTTTCAAGAGTGGTTAAAATATTTCATGGAGTGTGTACGACCATCTGCTGAACATCCTTGTCTTTTGATCCTCGATAATCACTCTGCTCAAATAAATTTGCCATCCATTGACTTGGCATGTGAGAAAAGTGTGATAATGGTATCAGTGCCACCCCATATAACCCCAAGTTACAACCGTTGGAAGTTGCTGTTTTCAAGCCCTTCAAGGATGCATGTATACTTTCCAAAAACAAAAATCCAGACTATGGAATTAACCAGTGTGATGTCGCTGGACTTGTTAAAACAGCATTTGATAGGAGAACAACTGTAAGCTCTGCCACATCAGGATTTAAGGCCTTTGTTATATGGCCTTTCAACAGACACATCTTCTCATAAGACAATTTTGCTCCAGCTTTGGTACATTTTGCTGAAGAACAGTCAGTGCCATCCACTTTCACTGTTGTTCCTATAATGCTTACTTCTCCTAACATTGGTCAATCTACTGAAATTTCTGAATCAATGCCAGTTTCTCCCATTCTAGTACTTCTGCTACAGACCAACATCATGTTCATTCTTCCAACTCAGAAACTAGAGTTTCTTCTGCTGTTGATAATACCCCACAAATTTAATTGGTGATATACCCATTGCTTCTAATATAGCAATATAAAGCAGAAATACTAGGTCTGCACCAAGATTTGCAATTTCACCAAGCAACATTTTGCCATTCCAAAGGCCAAGAATCAAGTTGAAGTCAAATGGTGCAGAAGCAGCTTGAAATATGAAATATTGACCAGCTCGTCATTTTAAATGCCTTTGCATAATAAAGTCCAGAAAAATGTAAAAAGGAGATTATTGACTGAGTTTGATCTGACTGCACCTGGCTCTAGGAAGAATGTAAAAAAATCAGCAGTGGGTACTCAAAACACAATTAAAATGCCTCAACCTCCTATAGACAATCCTCTACCTGATGAGAACAGTTTTTTGTTTTATTTATGATAAACTGTATTCTCACAGTGAAAGTGGAAGAATGTGCATACAATGCAATTTCTGTCAAAAATGGGCTCACAACAATGCACAGAATGCACATCCACTCAGACAATATATATGTGTGATTTTTGTAGATCAAGTGTTTAATAATGTACCATGTAACTTTTCTGTCCTCTTTACCAATGCCCATGGACAATGAGTTTCTTATGATGTTTATTTATAAAATACTGTGTGTGTTGGTTGGTTTTTGGCATTCCTAATACATTATTGTATTAAACATTGAATTTCTTTTAAAGAAGTCACTTCTCAACAATATTTTGATATAACGTGTTATCAAATTGGGTGACTACATAATTTTGGGTGTCTAAAATTAATTTGTAGCCCTTATCCATATTGTCCTCATACATTTTCCATCTTGCCTACCAAATGAGGGTAAGATGGAATTAATGCACTTTTAGCAAATTAAGCTGTTAGTGGAAAAGTATTGATTCAATTCTTGTAAAATTTCTTACAGATATAGTACTAACATTACATATTAATATAATGATGATAAAGATTTTGTTTTAAAATAGATACTGTTCTAATTAAAGCCTTTGCTGGCAGTTAGAACTGTGGATTACACAGCTACAGAAGGGTAACTTGTAATTCCTGCAAAATAAAAACGAGAAAAAGGAATTTAGTAGGTATATCTGGTACTGCAAAATCTAAAGCATAAACAATTTGCCAGGAAGTGATTTTTTTGTAAATCCTATGCAAGTAAAGCCTCCAAGGCTAATGGTAGATTTGCAGCTACAATATGTCTGTGAAAAATAATATATTTTGGAAATATTTGTGCCACAGAAAACATGGTTTGATCTATTTACCTCAATCAGTTATAAAACACATGCAATTAAGTTCATTTGCAGCTAAAATGTTTGCTTGTGAGAGTTAATTGTTTTTACAAATGAACTTTGCCAGCTCAAAATACGGATCTCATTTTACTGATGAACAGGAATTAGTGCACCTGAAAATAGTTCTAACCCAGATTTTAACCAGATAATTGCAAACATAAAATCATGTAATTACACATATAATGTTTTTTGTATTATCTTGTAGATATGTGAATGGATCACAAAGTATATGTGTCGTGTGGAAGTTCTGCAGGCATAGTGTGTGTGCAGAACAACAGATGGCTCTGTGATAGTAGTAGCGCAGCGAGGGCTGTCAAATCAGTCAGTTGGTGAGTGTCATGCGAGATAGAAGTAAACCGGTTGAGCAGCGCGCTTACATTAAAATAGCCGTTCTCCGAGGTAGAAATGCGATGGAATGTCACAGTGAATTAGTGGAAGCCCTTGGGAATAATACCCTACCATACCATACAGTAGCACGGTGGGTAGGAAATTTCAGCAAGGACGTGTGTCAACCAGTGATGCGGACCGACGTGGCACATGCCGTCATCGAGCAGCTGCTGGATGAATACAGACGATGGACACTACTGGAGTTAGAGAGGGCAATTGACATCGAGACACGCACTGTCCATAAGATAGATATTGCGTAATGAGCTGCAACTATGCAAAATCGCATCGCGGTAAGTACCGCATGCACTGACGGAAGTTTAAAGGTGAGTGCGCTATGCTCCGACCACCTTGCACGCTGGTAATAGGAAGGCAATCAATTTTTGTCCCGAATAATCGCCATGGGTGAATTTTGGGCCAGGGCATACGAACCAGAACTGAAACTTCAGTCCGCGGAGTGGCGACATGCTGGATCACCAAGGAGGCAGAAGTTCCGTCAGAATCCTTCCCCAGTCAAATTGATGGCGATCGTCGCGTATGACGTCAGGGGGTCATTGTTTGCCACTTTGTTCCATATGGCAGAACAGTGACCGCACAGTACTACAGGGACTTCCTGGTGCAACAGGTACGACATGGCGTTCTGGAGAAACGTCCAGATCTTGTGGACAGTGCAATAATTCTGCACGACAATGCAAAACCACATAAAGCAGTGTGTAGAGCAGCTACTGCAACGTTGGGATGGGAAGAATTTGAGCACCCACCGTACTCTCCCAACATTTCGCCCTGTGACTTTAATCTCATTCGAAAGATTAAGGAATCACTGCGTGGTAGGCGGTTTACAACACGAGAGGACATTGCTAATGCTGTGCGCGAACAGATGACCCGATTCACACATGATGCGGCTAATGCTGCGGTGGCTGGTATTCAGCGCCTCCTACATCGTTGGCAGCGTGTGGTGACAGTAGCAGGGGACTACTTTGTGGGTCTTTAGGCCCAGGTTTGTCATGTCAGCTGTATGTGTACTGTGTTGTCATTCTTTTGCACCGTGAAGGCCATGTTGCCCTATATACTACCGTAATAAATTAGTGTGTTACGATATTCAGTGCTATTCATTATCCACACATGTAGTTAACACCTTGGCCTTTCGTCTGCATATGTCACATTTTCCAACCGGTTTGATATCTTCAAAAAAATAAATAGTTGCCCTGACTTTTGCCCCTACCCTCGTATAAGCTCATTTTATCATAATCATCATTGTTGTTATTATAATAATAATAATAATGATAATTATTATTATTATTATTATTATTATTATTTGTGTGATGAAATATAAGTTATGAAATAGGAATGCCTATAACCCAGGAAATGGTGTTCTTTGTTTTAATAAATATAAGAATACCAGGTATGGCAAAATGCAGTAATACTACCAGGTTTTCAAGGATTCTTATAAAACTGAATTGTCATTTATTCTATGTATAATTTATATATATATATATATATATATATATATATATTAAATCTTCATTTACAATGAAAAGTAAATACAAGATAGTCATTTAATGAAAACATTCACATGGATATATCATATTTATTTAGAAATATTTAGGTCTGTTTTCAGAGTTTAAGCTTAAGTTACCAGAGTTTTACAGTAGGTATGTAGTTCAAATGATAAGCAGAGCTTATCAAAGTTTTCACTCGCCATACAATAAAATATGCAGTAACATATATGAAATAAAAATAAGTATTTTAGACAGTGGAGTGCCATCATTTAAATGATTTGAGTCACCTTTTTCTTTTCTTTTACACTTTTTGCTCCAACTTTGCCTTCGTTTGGGAAGACAGATTTCAGGGTACTTTAACCCTATCTTCAGTTCTGAGTATGGCTCACCCCGGAACTGAAGATAGGGTTAAAGCACTCTGAAACTGGTTTTCCCAAACGAAGGCAAAGTTGGAGCAAAAAGTGTAAAAAAAAAAAAAAAAAAAAAAAAAAAGTGACTCAATACATTTAAAAATGCAATAACATATTTTTACAGGATTTTGCCTACATTATGCGATAACTGCTTAGTTGACTGTGTAGCACCTGGTGGCATAGATTGGAACAATTTAAATAAAAGTTGTTATTCAGAATCTCAAAAGTTCATGATTTGTCCTTTGTTCCCCTTAATGAGGATCTTCTTCCAAACCCCAACTCAAAGTTTTATGTAGTGTTGCAGATTTTAATATCTTAACCGGTGTTATGGTTGTTTATCTAAAAATGGTTGGCTACTGCTGATTTGTCTGTCTGTTTGTGTCTAATGTTCCGATCCTCCTGTTTTTTTTGTTTTTTTTTTGTTTCCTTGCGGTTTGTCCAGTTTGTTGAATTAATTACGTTTTTTATAGAAAATCTATTTTGAGAAGCCAAGATGATTGTTTTTTGAAAATATTTTGGAATTTATGTATAGCGGTAGGATGGAAGGAAAACTTCTGCTATGTTCTCATGCTGCTATGCATACATTCCAAAAGATTTTCAAAAACACGTATCATATATGGAACATGCTAAATTTGTTATCCTCGAGATAGGTGTGAGAAGTGGTTGCATATAATCCACAAACACTTCTGCACTGTTAGAGAGCAATACAGGAAGAGCTAAACACTGTCATAGATTGTAATGATCAAGCTACTATAAGAAGAGGCAGTGATAATCCAAGTATAAATGGTTTTTATTTTAAGTAACGTTACAATATATGGTGGACATTGTGGCACTTGTGCGTTCTAATCGTTTAACTTGAGTGCATCACATACTATTCTATAAATGGAGGACTTGTTTGTGAAGCTGTGTGCTTATATTGGCAATGCCCGCTCTGATTAAATGAACCTCTACATTGGTATGCCGCCTGGCGTGGTTTAAACATTGAAACATGGTACATGTTTTACCATTGTAAATATTTTCCCAAACTGTTAACTCTGTTTATCTTGCAATGTCTTTTGATATTTTCGGACATCTATTTATGGTGTCTTGTAATGTTGTTTACCATTTTTGAAGTTCTGTTTATAGTGTGTTAGTCTTTTCAAATATGCCACACTACCACTGATTTGTCTTCAGATTTTTGTTTATCTTAATGCGGCATTCTTTTACTCTTGTTTTTATGTTTCTTTTAGTTTTCCCAAGGTATATTTTTTGACAGTCATTGCATCTAAACTGGTAGGTACAGGAATCAGTAACAGAAACAGTACACAAGAAAATACATAGAGTCAAAAATACAAAGAAAATAAAACAGATCAGCACACTCATTACAAATGACAAAGAAAAGAACATTTTCAGAAAGTTCACATACCACTAAGCACCTTTCTACCATTTCTAGAGGAACTGTAAACATCTTATCATTTTGACCCCCCAACAAAATACTCCATAAAAAATATATTGATTTCAAAATTTAAAGATGACATTACGCAGGAAACAAGTCAGCAATATACCAGTTAATTTGCAATGATTGCAAAAAAATCCACACTGGGGAAATTTAAAGGCAACATAAAAAAACAAGAGTAAAATAACACCTCAGAAACATAAAACAAAAGCAAGAAGACAAATCAGTGGTAGTATTTTTTTTTTTTTTTGGATATACTAAAATGCTAAAAATGATGTCCAAGAATACTAAAAAATCTGATGTGTTCCATTCACACGACTTTCTCTACATCTCCGTAACAAATTATTGTTAAAAAACTTAAGCTTCTATCTACTTCATGCTAATCAAGATAAATATTAGCAGAAATGCTTTCTTGTAAGCAGAAAGGAAATAAGGGAATACACTAGAATAAAACGTGTGGCGGTACTGGGTTCGTGTCCCGGTAAGGGTGTTGGTTAGCGGCAATGGTGTAGGTTTGAATTGGCTTAGCTCAGGGTTTTTATTAGCATGGAGACTCTTTCAGGCTGTGGTGAGACACAAGTGCTTTATTAACTGAGTCCGGCGTTTTTCCGCCGTAGAACACACGTGTATACTTCTTAATTTTCTACTGTGACGTTATTCAAGCCCCACGTTGGGCGCCATTTGTGGTACTGGGTTCGTGTCCCGGTGCGGGTGTTGGTTAGCGGCAATGGTGTAGGTTTGACTTGGCTTAGCTCAGGGTTTTTATTAGCATGGAGACTCTTTCAGGCTGTGGTGAGACACAAGTGCTTTATTAACTGAGTCCGGCGTTTTTCCGCCGTAGAACACACGTGTATACTTCTTAATTTTCTACTGTGACGTTATACTTTACCCGCACGCGACTATTATAATTTGTTCGTTTGATGCAGTGATATGTGTGTACTATGACCGGTCTTAAAATCACTTCCGTCACAACTAAGGGTTACACCACGCGCTCAAATATCACATCTTGGTCGTGCGGAGGTTCTTCGTCAAGTGCCTCACAATTAAAAGGTAGCCTGTTCGGCTCCATCACGAATTCTAAATTTCACATCTTGGTTGTCCGGAGGTCCTTCACCAAGTGCTTTACACTGTCCTGACCAGCGGGAATCATTTGTCTTGTGTCCCGCTAGCTTTCCTTGGGCAGGGCATTCTCACCCCTTTCCCTCGGGTCAATGCACGGCAGGTAACGGATCTGGTAGCCCGAGCTCGTGACTTATACGTGTTAAGTCTTTCTACCCTTCCCATTTTCACTCTACATTTATATTTTATCTTCGTGATACACTTTATATTCTTGGCTATGACTTATATTTCTCTTCTTAATAAGTCTTTCCCGCAGGGCAAGACATGTACTGTCTCATATGCCCCACAAATAAAAATAATAACGCCAATTAAATGCAGTTAATGTTTTTGTTTGTTGGTCCCTTTCTGATTTCTAAATACGAAGTTATTTTACAAAATAATTCATCCCCATGATATGCATCAGCGTTGCTTGTGTGCTTGCGGCTGTGTTCTCAGGCGCTACATACTAAATTCTTATGTTACCATTTACATTTATACATAAATATTTACCTTAATTACCACACACATCAAATTTTTTTATGCATTTGTGAGGATACTCTCAATATTACATACAAAATTACTTCACCCTTCTCTCCAGCAATAGTTATACATACATCACATTACACATAGCATCATTCATACATATTACAGGGTGGCATTAACATCATCCTTGTATTATATTTCTCTTCACCTTTTTTTTTTAATTCATTTTAATCAGATTTTTTTTTCAATGTTCCAAAAAGTACTGGTATAATGTTTTTCTTCATGGTTTCCCTTCATCTTTCTCTCCCGCAAAAGTTACATACAATAATACTAAACATAGGATTCCTGTTAGAATTACACTCATACATTACACATATTTATATGGTTACATTCACATTATCTTTTTGTTATCATGTTTTGCCCATGTTCCAAAATGGTTGGTATAATGTTTTTCCGTATTACGATTATTTTTTTATCACTATAACATATATCCATTACACTTTTCACTGATACACTTCACACGATGTTTGTCTCTTGCTGCTTATTCTAATTACTTAAACTATTAGACATATATTTACGATTTTATTAATCTTATTTTAGTACCATTACCAACATTTCTCTTAAAACTAAGTTTTTGTACATCCTTATGCCTATTCAAGATTTTTGGTGACCATTTAACATATTCTACAAAGTTATACATTTCACCTTTATTTTCTATTCCCTCACATTTTGTGTCAATCTACTCGGATGTTTACGCGTTCCGGGGGTCGTTGAACCGTCAGGTTGCCTCTCCACTTGCGCGATTTACGCCTGCGTTCACATTATTTCGCGGGGTCAATTAGCGTTTTGCCTGTTACGCGTGGGTGGATATTCGTGTCTTCCCGCATTGTAACTTGGACGTGCCCCGTCCCTTTCAGAGAATTGTCTTTTTCGGTTTTTCTGCCTATTGTGTAGCCTACTCTGAGATGCTATCATTATTTTCAAAGCTTCCCCCATTTTCTCGTCTTTGTAGCAATTAACACATTTTTAATTTCATTTGGACTGTGCAAGGCCGTAAGAGATATAGATTCAATTTCGCGTATTGGTGGTTCAGGTAGCTGGCCTTGTTGTAACTTCCCTCTCTTTCATAGTAACTAGCTCGATATTTACGGCAGTTTCTATTTCTTTTTGTTTATCCTCTACGCTGACACAATTAACCTTCAATAATCTATTATACTCATCTACACTTGAACATTGTGCATTTACTACCTTCTGTTTTAACTTACTTTCTTCATGCGTTTCCTGAATTTCAGCTCTTACTACTATTAATTCCTCGTTGAACATATTTTGTCCAGCCCTGATCTCATCTAGCCCCTGGCAAATCTGTTCTAACCTCTTCCTTTATTTCGTTCATGGCTTGGAACATTTGTTGTAACATGCCAGTCATACTTTGCTCGGAATTTAGTTCCTGGCCTACAGATTGTTTGTTTCCTACTTTCATGTCTACCTCTACATTTGCTACATTTACATTCTCTACATTTATATCATCTACTCTTCCGTCATTGTCCTCCACAGAGTTATCCATTTTGTGTACAATTTTATTGTTCCTTAGAAACATTTACACGCGCACTGCCGTTTTCTTGTAGCACTTTTCACCTTTTCTTGGATACTTGTTAATTGTTCGACTTACTTTTACTGGTGTTTCTGGTGTCACCAGGGCGTGTAGAAGTCCTCGTCGTCTGCGGAGCCAGGAGGAGCCAGGAGCAGGAACTAGTCGCCCGAGTGTACTCGGGCGGGGGCAAATCACCACGGTACCTATCCGCTTTTCTCGCGGATTTACCCGTGTGATATAAAAGATGTAGTCTTGTGCAAGCGTTTATGTCTGTGTCGAAGTAATGTGGGCAGGGTGTTTCCCTCTGTGCAGCCGGCGCGGGCTGGCTTACCTACCTGAGTGGTCACCCACCCAGGGAGGGACCAGGCCCGATGCTGCTTACCTTGGCCAGCCGCTTGCGGGCTGTCAAGGAAAGCAGTGCCGGCTAGCGGGGGGAACTGAAGGGATGTTGATCCTGATCCAGATGTTAGCTCTGCCGTGGCCTGGTGTTGTTTCTGAGTTTGGCGTTGTTTCTCGAAGTTCCGCTTTCTCGTGTCCGTTGATAAAATTGCACTTGTGTCGTTATTCAAGCCCCACGTTGGGCGTCATTTGTGGTACTGGGTTCGTGTCCCGGTGCGGGTGTTGGTTAGCGGCAATGGTGTAGGTTTGAGTTGGCTTAGCTCAGGGTTTTTATTAGCATGGAGACTCTTTCAGGCTGTGGCGAGACACAAGTGCTTTATTAACTGAGTCCGGCGTTTTTCCGCCGTAGAACACACGTGTATACTTCTTAATTTTCTACTGTGACGTTATACTTTACCCGCACGCGACTATTATAATTTGTTCGTTTGATGCAGTGATATGTGTGTACTATGACCGGTCTTAAAATCACTTCCGTCACAACTAAGGGTTACACCACGCGCTCAAATATCACATCTTGGTCGTGCGGAGGTTCTTCGTCAAGTGCCTCACAATTAAAAGGTAGCCTGTTCGGCTCCATCACGAATTCTAAATTTCACATCTTGGTTGTCCGGAGGTCCTTCACCAAGTGCCTTACACTGTCCTGACCAGCGGGAATCATTTGTCTTGTGTCCCGCTAGCTTTCCTTGGGCAGGGCATTCTCACCCCTTTCCCTCGGGTCAATGCACGGCAGGTAACGGATCTGGTAGCCCGAGCTCGTGACTTATACGTGTTAAAAGTCTTCTACCCTTCCCATTTTCACTCTACATTTATATTTTATCTTCGTGATATACTTTATATTCTTGGCTATAGTTTATATCTCTCTTCTTAATAAGTCTTTCCCCCGGGACAAGACATGTACTGCCTCAAACGACATTAAAGGCTGGTTGCCATGTGGATGAAATCTATTTCTATGCATTGCCAGGAGTTCACAAAGTTTTAAATATTTTAAAACTGAAACAAATAACAAGCAATATTTAAAAAATGGTCAGCTGTACCAAATATATATATATATATATATATATATATATATATATATATATATATATATATATATATATATATATTTTAACGAGATCTACAATTTTTGTGCAGCAAGGTTTTGTCTATCTCTTACTGTTTACTAGTTATGCAAACTCCAGCAAAATTCATCTAGAATAAAGAGGTCTTCAGAGGATACTCCAAGAAAATGCAAGATATGCCTTGTAAATGTCTTTAATATACGGTATTTTAATCAAAATCGTTAGAGCCATGTTTGAGAAAATAAAAATATTCGAACATTTTGCCAGATAAAGGGAAGTTTGGGGTGGGGGATTTTCCTCAAAATCTTCGTGTCGCATGCTCGGAAGATACTAAACTTATATACCAAATTTGGTATTTTACCGACTTTTCGTTTTTGAGTTATCGTGTTCATGGTCACACGGATACACATACACACAGATCTTTTTCTAAACACATTTTTTTATACAGGTTATCAAATTTTTGGGTGGAATGCAATACCTTCTCTATACACTATGTACTTGCAAGGCGATACTGATGCAGAGGTTCATCCAATCACCACTAGGGACAAGGTCAGCCATCACGATGGTGGTGGAGCAGGAATTGACAATCGGAAGCACGTCTTTCATTTAAAGAATAGTAAGTGATGGAGTGTTACAAAAATTGAGTCTCCAATAGGGATGTATGGAACTAGTACCGCTAGATGTCTCCATTGAAATAGCCGGTAAGCGTATGTCGTCGTTCGTTTGTTTCGTATAAGAGGTTTGAAGTTACGACGTGTATGAGTTAATATTTAAGCAAGCTGGCCTATATAAGAAGTGAATTTGGGCAAAAAACGAATATTATTAATAATTCCAGACTATTGCTGTGTTCCACTGTGCGAAAATCAAGGGCGGCTCTTTATTTTTCATCGACTTCCTGGGGATAAAGCTTTGAGAAAAACTTGGTTACAGCCATAAGAAGGAAAAGCCTAAGAAGTTGAGCAAAAACACTAAAGTATGCTCGTAGCACTTTAAACCGACGTATTTTGTTACTACTTTATTAGTTAAGTTATGAAAATATATAAGCTCATTAAATATGATTTTATGCATTTATGATTCTTCTGATATATTATTTTTGAAATTGTTCCTCTATACAACTTTTAGTGTATACATTTTATTTTCATTTAATTCAGACTATTTGGGTTTTAAAGATTTGCAATTTTTAATGTTAAGAATAACGTTTTTAATTTCTGGAAAAAAAAATCGGACATGAAACTCACATTGTGTGTTCAGAATTTCAAGGCTTTACAACATTTTGGAATGATTTTTCTGCACTTAAAAACCCATCTCGAAATTTCACTCTTTGATCTCGTAGTTTTACAGGTTGTTCTACCGAGATTGATCAACTGGTTCTAATAGCTTACATATTTCCTAAAACAAAAAAGTATATTTTATAGTGATCACTCAACAGTTAATGTTCATTATTTTATAGCTTATTTGTTTTGTTTACATATGTCATGAAACAAATATTAAAGGATGTGGACAAAAGCATTGTTTTTAAACAGTAAAAGCAATAACTTAAAAACTAGTTATCCCAGGTTGTAAAAAACTGTGTAAAAAAAATGAAGTTCATACCTTTAAACTCTAGAAAGTAGGGATTTTATCCATCTGCCCCTTGAACTGTATTATTACTATTATCAATTGCTGTGCAGTGCTTTCCTCACAAAGAATTATCTAAGCTCTATGAATGTTTCAGTTAATATATGGAATGAAAGTTAGTAATATGACTACGTTACTTTAAATCCAAATATTTTACATTTCAGATGAAAGGATAAGGTTAAAACAGTAGCAGTTACAAACCTTTCAGCTCCTGAAGCATAAGGATCAAACCTATAATAATGATCATGGAACACATTAAAGGCACTCACTTTTTTATGGCATAATGAAATGCCAATTTGTGTCTGGAGCTTTTCACTAACGAATGACTCTACATAATGTTGATAACCAAGACTGTTAATTCCAGATGAAGGCCTAACCTCACGACATGATTCTTGTAAAACTTGTCCAAGCGGCAAATCCTCTGCTTTAATTGGACTGATTGGCTTTTGTCTTTTACAAGGAGGATATGGAAAGTTTGTAGAGTCTGGGTACAGGTTTCCATACACTTAATCTCACCACTTTTTGAAAAGTGCTCTAGAGCATAGCATACTGCTGCAATATGTCTATAGCTTAGCTTTAGGACCTGCTCCAGCAGCACACTCGCCGTTAATGTCTCCTGATGTATTCAATATTAATTTGACATCATAACTTTTGTGTTTAGTGTACTCTGACTACTTAACCCTATTACTTATAACTACACCATTTAATTCAAATGCGCTCTTTATGAATGTGATAAATTTTCAACTGAAAGGCCTATATCCTGCATCACACAAAGATTTATAATTGGTTACAGGTGCACCATCTATTTCTGATTTTCGGAAGATGAAATAATGCATTAGATGCACACTTGAAATTTCAGTTTTGTGTTTGCAGCTGATCTTTAAATCCTGAAACATGCTATTGCTTGGAAATTGCAGTACTTGTGTTTTAGAAACAGGTGCAGCTGATTGAATTTGCAGTCTTTTGTATGCCTTTAACCTAGAAAAATAAAACAAAACTTATAAATGAAACGAAAAGAGATTTTATATGATTATTTTGTAACACATTATTTGACATTTTCATAGAGTATTCACAATTATATATTAGTTTAAATCTATACTTCTCCAATAATTCATGTTTTTTCCCACTAGTTTTAGCACCTCTCTTCTCAATTCCTGTTTCAGATCTGTGACTTAGGCACTCATTAAACCGTCCATCATAACTTAAAACATTAAGTTCATAAAATAATCAATTTAAACGCTAATCTTGAAGGAAAGTAAGAACGTTTTACCACTTCAATCAACCGAATAGCAGCCCACGTTAAACAGCATGTAATAGCAGACAAAACTCGGGGAAAAAAAAAAAAAAAAACATAAAAAAAAAAAAAACAGAAGAACGATTTGCGCTTACCGGCTAGTACACTAGCGCTATCTGCAGGGAAAACTTTCAGCATACATCCCTATTAAACTCAGTAGTTTTTATTTGCTTACAAGAGCAAATTAACTTTCTCATTTTTCAGATAATGTAAGGCAGTGTCTTTTAGGTTAAATGTCTTTTAAAATCTGTAGCATGCACACAGGCTAATTGTTGTAAAGAAACGCGTTTTTGTGAAGGACTATACTGGCTTGAGCAACAGTCCTGACAGCTGAGTCTAATGTTGCATGACTTGGTGCAATTGTTTAATACATTCCAGTCATGTGCGACAGTATATTAGTATGACGCGTATATTACTGGTTCAGTCATTAGCTTTGTACATATTTAATATAAGAAATATCTGCTTCAGTAGAACGCAGAACCTTATGGTGTATAAGCTCGCATTGTATTCTTCAAGGCTATTTGCTTTGTTAAAAATAACATGAATTTTAGATCATCAGGGACACAAGCAACAACCCCTAGTAGGAAGGAAGGTATTTTCCCTTATAATCTGGATAGAGGGACTTTCTCATTGCAGAGAAGGGTCACGTGGGTGGAAAATAAAGAAAAATCCCAGACAATCACTTGATAACGCCACTTTACGCACCTCTTTCCAGCCAATCAAAAAGGAGGGCAATATTAGGATCTTTTGGTATATAAGTGATACGCGTACAAGAAATCGCAGGCAGTGTAAGAAATACTCAATGTAAGAAGTGTGACGACACACAATGTAAGAAATCGCGCGGTACGCAGTGTAAGAGATACTCAATGTAAGAAACGTGACGACACACAGTGTAAGAAATCGCGCGGTGCCCCAGGTAAGAAATCGGCTTGTTATAAGAAATATGACGGCGATGAAAAGCAAGAAATACGCATTAGTTGTGAGTGTGAAGTGTTACAGTAAAAGTTAATCTGACGGGCAACTATTACCGTACATTATACGGACTGTGAAACTTAAGACCACGTGACGCTTGTAAAACTATAAGAACTCAGTAAGAGTGGAACTAGCCCTTATCCAGATTACGTCATCAAGTTCGCGATCGTTTATGTCGGGAGTCGCTCGTAGGGTTAGTGCCTCAACCAGCAACGGATAATTAATAAAAGAAGTCATCAGTGAAATTAAGTGAAATTTCTCTTTTATTTGAGTCTAACAACAGTGTTACACACCTTTGTCATTCTTTCCCCCCTGAGCAAGAGACAACTCATGGTCTACAAGAACGAGTTTAGCCAGAGCAACAAAGGGAATCTGCAAGGTATGTACACTCTTAATGTGGAGAATTTCACGAGCATTAACCCTCGACCAACTCCAAGTAGACTTTTGTTGTATCATTAAGTAGGAATAGTAATAATAAACTCAATACCCTGTTACGGAAAATCACAAATATTAGCCAGGATGGGTGATCAGCCCAATGATTGATATGCAGACGGCAAGGGTGAGGTGCTTGCGTCCGTCCAGCTGCAATGGTCTGCTGGATGGAGAATATGGTGTCCTTCAGGAAGGTGCCTGATGGTGAGGGTGTCTCGTCGGCGATGGTGTTTGGATGCTGTGGTGATGGCGGCGTAGATTGGTGATGTTGGTGGTGTTGTTCGTCTGGTTGGTCGGGTAGCTGGCTCTGCACTGGTTGCCTGCTCCGGGGGTATAGGGGCACTGGGCCTGCCCTGTGTAGTGTGTGCGGCCGGAGCAGGGGGTGCAGAAGCGGGGCATCGAGAGCCACCTTGTTAATCCGTCTGCCAAGGACAGCGACGACCGGTACTCGCGGCTGGGGTCTCTTGAGGCCTCGGTCGTGGCCATTCGAGAGCTGCAGCACCAACTTCATCAATCCATCTCCAAACAACTCCACGACCTTCAAGAAGGAATCAGGACCGATCTTCACACCACCATCACACCGGCTCCAACCTCCAAAGGAAGGAGGCATCGGTAGGACAGACATCATCACCACAGGGAGAAAGTGGCACTACACTTCGCTATGGGGGCTGGCTGGGCCTCGGTCAAGCCGGTCTGCTAGCAGAACCCTCTCTCCTGGCGGCCGCACAGCCGACCAGTTAACTTCACCTTAGACTGCGCGGGTGCAACAGCGGTACCGCAGTATCCTCACCTTTCACTTCTGTGGAGGATTTTTTTAGTCGGTATGCCCATTCTGGGAGACCCCGACTCTCCAGTCTTGCCAGCACGGGTTAGTCCTTAAGGTGGATTTTTCTTTTTCCCCTTCACTCGAAACTAAAAAAAAAAAAAAAAAAAAAAGTAGCTTGGCTCTCTCTTTGGGTTAGCCTTGAAATATAAGAGGATGGTGGCCACCGGATCCACTGCTGGTACACTCACATTATGTAAGTGTAACTTTGTTACAAGCTGTGTCTTTCATCATAAAGTTATGTCATTTCCATGATTCCATTCCAATCCCTTGCTGCCAAGTCCGAGTCCTCCTTATCGTCAATTCTTTGTGTTTGTGGAAAATGATGGTTTACTTAAGCATTTTATAGAGGGGTTGCGACAATACCTTCTCTATCTACTATGTACATTGTACATACGTGATAGAGAAAGTAAAAAAGTCACATATATTATTTCATAAACCTAACCCAGTTATTATTAATAGTTAATCTTTAACAATAACTCCATTATGCGAATACTACATACAAAATTATTAGGGTTGACTAAAGATGAAACTTTAAGTTGGAAAATACACATTCAGTAAAGAATTGCTCCTTATAAATGATATTAATTGTGGGACTTAAAGGACTTTCACCAATCCCTTGCTTAAGATCACTGTGCTATTTTCTAACACACTCTCGTTTAGCTTATATGGTATTTATTTGGGGTCATCACAAAAAATAGCTTTGAAACCCTTAGAAGACCTTCAGAACAGGACTATTAGGAATGTATTAACAGTTCATTATTTAACTCTCGCTAAAATTCTTCATGAAAAATCCCAAATATTACCTTTGGAATTAATAATTAAATTCAACGCTGCTGTTTATATATTTAAAGCCACACATAAACAACTTCACAGCAAATTTATAATAGAGTACAACAAAGAAGTACATCAACACAACACACTCTAGAAATTAAACATTTATTTTAACCATTCTGAAAGTTCAACTTATGAAACAATAATACTACATACAAAATTATTAGGGTTGACTAAAGATGAAACTTTAAGTTGGAAAATACACATTCAGTAAAGAATTGCTCCTTATAAATGATATTAATTGTGGGACTTAAAGGACTTTCACCAATCCCTTGCTTAAGATCACTGTGCTATTTTCTAACACACTCTCGTTTAGCTTATATGGTATTTATTTGGGGTCATCACAAAAAATAGCTTTGAAACCCTTAGAAGACCTTCAGAACAGGACTATTAGGAATGTATTAACAGTTCATTATTTAACTCTCGCTAAAATTCTTCATGAAAAATCCCAAATATTACCTTTGGAATTAATAATTAAATTCAACGCTGCTGTTTATATATTTAAAGCCACACATAAACAACTTCACAGCAAATTTATAATAGAGTACAACAAAGAAGTACATCAACACAACACACTCTAGAAATTAAACATTTATTTTAACCATTCTGAAAGTTCAACTTATGAAACAAAATGCTTCAACACTTAATTAAAATCTGTGATAAATTATCAGAACAAATGAAAGTATTTCTGATTTTCAGAGATTTAAATTAAAGCTAACAAGAAATATAATTCAACTTAAAATGGTTAAACACTTTTAGTTTTGTGTGTATGCCCTGCGGCGGAAACGACGATCGTGTGTGAAGTCAGCTGAGTGTGTGCAACCTGTGCGAGTAGATACGTGTGCTGTCGGAAGCTTCTTTGACTCGAAGCCGAGCATTGTTACACTTACTGAGTTTGTGACACTTTCGGTGGTTTGTATATGCGACTGCTTCTGGAAATTTCCTGCCATGTGATCGATAGGTACAAAAATAGGTACAAATCCCTGCCAAGATTTCAGTTTCAGCTGGGAATGCATAGCGAGCAGTAGTCGTCGCAGAGAACGTCTTACACCAGAACTGTTACCAAAGGAAAGAATTTAAAAAAGACAGTTATTGTGAGCAGTTTCTGATTGTAATCAGCTTGTGGAAGAAATAAAGAATTGTTTATTCGAATAAAAAGAGAGTTTTTGTTAGAATATTACTATCTTCATTATTTTTATCCATTAGTCTCATTATATTAAATATGGGCAGTTATTATTTGTGTTTATGTTTTGTATTTAACTTTCCAACACTTTGATATTTCTGAACTTAATTTTTCTGAATATTTCTGTGTAATTTAATTATATATGATTAATGATTTATTAATATCACAACTCAATTTTGAGACAGTACATGTCTTGTCCCGGGGCTAAGAGTTATTCAGAAGGGAAATATAAATCATAGTTAATAATATAAATTATACCAAGAGGGGACAAATGCAGACATTTGAAAACGGGCAGGGAAGAAAGATTTCAAACACGTCTAAGTAGCCGAGTTGCCAAGAGCCGGCGAGCGACCCCGACAGTACCGTTAAGAGGGTAGGGCATTGAACCGAAGGGGTGAGGTTAAACTGCTCAAGGGGAATATAACAGGAAAAGAGAAAATAATTCTCTCACTGGTCTGGCGACATTTTTTTGGCACTTGGCATGAAACATCCGCGGGGTTAACATGTGATATTTGGGTGCGTGGTGTAGCCGTTGTTAGTTGTGACGGAAAAAGTTAATTTAATATAGACCAGAGTACGGACGAAATCACTGCATCTCAAGTAATAAGTAATAACAGGCGCGGTCGGGTAAAGCGTAGTTTCACAGTAGAAAATTTAGGAGGAATGCGTGTGTGTTCGACGGCGGAAAAAGGCCGAACTAAATGAATAAATCACTTGTGTCTTACCACACCCGAAAAGAGATTCCATGCTAGCAAAATCCTGAAATAGGACACCCACATCTCCACACCATTCCTAATAGACAAAACCTGTACCCGGGATACGAACCCATAACCCCGTTACCGCCCCAATTTGTGTACTGCCCCTTAAAGTGAGCTTTAGAGAGGTTAGATCACTTTAACGTCGGGGAACACCTCGGAAACTGCGACCAGATACTGATCTATTGCGGCCTACCAGCCCCCCCCGGGGGAAGGGATGAGAGGAGGGGAAACCACAGACCAGCACACAGGAAACGACGCAGCTAAGCGCAGAGACGCACGGAAGTCCCTGGTCCGCCACGGAGGCTATACAAGCACCGGGAGGCCGAAAGGAGGCCTCTACAACGGCACCTAGCTTCAACCAGCGCAACCAGGGGGAAGAGTTTCACTCGGAGCAAGCAACGGTGCCATCTGCCTGCAAAGCCTCAAGTCACACCTGTGCCGACCTGAAAGATGAAGAAGGGAACTGAAATGAAGGAATGAAGGGAAAGGAACCTGGTAGATATACAGCACTCCAGCATTCACCTAAGTGGCCCCAGGAAAACCACAGAAAAACCCAGGGACCTCCCGAATGCAAGTCCCAGACGAAACGCCTGAGCCACCTGGCTCGGTAAAGCGAGCTTTACTCGTTGGAGTAAATGCATACATAAATACAGTAGGTATATCGTAAGTAGGGTTTCGCCGTCCCAAATAACCCCATTGTGCTGAAAAGGATTAGAAGATATTGCTGCCCTAAATGTGAAAGTAAAGGAGACCGCCTGTCACCAAGGAAAACGAGTAAGTACTAACAAGCCATGTGTTGAGGTAGAGATTAATTTACTTATGCATAAGAACAGTAACAAGGCTTAAATCCTGTGTCGTAATATTTACGCAAACTTAAAAAAAGGCCATTATCACATACACGCAAATCGATTTGGGGGGTCTTCAGTGAAAGTAAATCGGAAACCAAAATAGCTGTATCTCTCATAGATCCAGGCTTGTGAAGAAGAAAAAGATATTTACATATTAAAATGGTTCACTGCTTGCACATATCGATGTTTAAGAGCATTGCCTGTGACAATGTTAAACATTTGTCATTTTTATTCCTTCAGTTTTCTTTCTTTCTTCTTGGAGGCAGCAGTCACTGGGAAACAAATCACCGATATTCTATTCCTAAATGGACTGTTGGTCGTCTCCTTAGCGCAGTGCCAAGCGGGAGATCCACGTTCGATTCCCGGTACCGGCGTAGGGAATTACCATGGCAACGCAGGGGAGACCTGGTGAGATCCCTGGGGGCCAATTGAGGAGCTACTTGACTGAGAAGTAGCGTCTCCAGATCGAGAAGATCACATGAACCGCCGGGAGGGACTCGAGGCGCACATTACGTCTCACCCTCCAGCACTGCACCCGGGCCGAGATGGGGGATGCAGCGGTCGTGACATGGAGGTACGTTAAATGAACTCTTAGTTGTTAATTATCTTTAGCACAGATACTTGTAGCGTCAGAACGGGCAACTTAGCCAGGTAGCTGACCGTTGATACTTGATAGCGTTAAAACTTTATTATTTTTCTCATGAGTATTTTGTGAGACATGGACATTTCTGTTTTCAGTAAAATATTGCAGCTCAGTCTGCGACAATCACCTTTTGTTAGTTTATAACGTCTTAATGTTGAAACGAGCTTTTAATTCACCGTTTGTCTAAAACAAATGATAACTTATATATCTCACTGATAGTGAATGTAAGAGCATATTGTAGTGTTGAGATTACTGTCTCTTGTTTCAGACTATTAAATGGGGCACGTTTCGATTGTTTAAAGTCTATCGTAATGTGCTATTCTTCATGAGCTTCTGTCTCCTCTTTATTCAGTAGTTTATTTTTGCATTTCAGTCAATACAGTTGGCAATGCTTGTTCTCTTGCCTTTGTAAATGTTCATCTTCATCGTAAGGTTCAGTAAATACTCCTATTCGTGTCCCTGTCTAATGGTAGACTCATTTGCTGACTAACTTTTTTCGTTTGTTTGGCTTGTATATCTTTAGCAGCGTTAGTAGCTCCTCTGTTTGTTTTCTTATTAGTTCTGACTGTAGATGTTAAATTACACAAGGAGACAGAACAAGTTAATGAAGATGGAGATTGGTTCTCTCCCCCCACCCTTCTCCTTCCCCTTCACGATAAGATGTGATAGCCTTCTGTGTATCTTTTCCACTTCACGAAGTGATTTCCTTATAAGCAACATAGGAGGAAATACCAATACACAAAAACTGACAATCGCAAAGGTCGTGTTAGGAAATCTTATAGAGAAGAGGAAGTATTAGCGCTCATTTGGAGGTTTTAAACTTGACAGAAGCACGTATTACTATGGAATATTAACCCGTAAGAACACGCAGGGTGGTGCCGTGGCCGAGTAGACCGCTCGTCTCCCATCTAGGTGGCCCGGGTTGGATCCCATGCGCCCGCATGTGGCATTTGTGGTGACGAAATGGCGGGACTGGTTTACAGGTAGTTAATGCCTTTGATGATAGTGCATGCCCTTCAATCAAGATTGTAAAATCCCTTGCTTCAAATGGATTGCATGAAGATTTGCAATTGACGCAAAAGAACTTTGCAGATATATCTAACACAATAACACATATTTGGAAACATCGAACATTGAAATGCCTCGAGCCCTGAAAACTATCGATGAACTTGTGCAAGCAATTGATCACAGTATCTTGAGAGACAAAGAAACCGATAATTATATTGTTGTACATCAATTAAATATTAAAATTGTAGTTTCCGTAGATCAGTGGTATTTATGTTTAACACCCACTGAAACTCAATCCCCTTGCTCTGCTAGTGAAAACATCACCGGACCCATTTTCCTAGTATTAGTACCACTACATTGTCAACTATATACCATGCTGCGCCAACTTCGATTCCGTTCCTTACTATTCCCTAGTAATTGGAGTCGTTTGGCAAATTGTAAAAACAGCAAGAAATACATTCTGTTACTGTACGCCAAAAAGTATGTGTTCCGTTCACGTTTTCCACCTGTTCTGAAAACAACATTATTCCTTTATCTACATCCAGAGACATTAGCAGAAATTACTTCCTGGTTATTACAAGGGAAATAAGAAATCCTATTTCGCTAAAGCGAGAGTCAAATGTTTTAACATTTGGGTACCAATGTGAATCAATTGAAATTCCGTTCTCTTTGCATGATCAGGAGCAAAACAAACGGAGATGAAATGAAAGATGAAAGTTAAAGGTATTTTAAAATTGAAAGCAATACGAAGGAATAACTCTGAAACGGCTAACCCTGCAAAAACTGCATATGAGACAAATTGTGACATGTTTTGTATAGTAAGTTTTTGTCTATCTCTTACTGTTTACCAGTTATAAAAAGCCATCCAGAATGAAGAGGTCTTCAGAGTATATTCCCAGAAAATTACAGATATGCGTTTTGTTTGTCATGAAAATACGTTAGATATATTTGTAGTTGAATCAAAATAGAGCCATTTATGAGAAAATAAACATTTTCAAAAAACCTTCCTTGTAAAGGGTAGTTGAGGTTGGGGAAAATTTCCTGAAAAATCTTCGGTCATATCCTTGGAAAATAATGAACTTAAGTACCAAGTTTAATATTTAAGCGACTTTTAAGTTTTGAGATATGCTGTCCACACACACGGACGTTTTTCTAATGTTTTACTCTGGGATCTCAAAACATGTATTTCCGGTGAAATCTCGAAACCTATTGAGTACCTCGTTACACGCAGCTGGTGTCATAGACCCTTACACTTTCCATCACGTTAAAAATGCTCATTGTGAAAGCTCACGGAGGGACGTATTTGTAAATAAAATAGTATGCTTAACAATCATGTTAACGTATTTATTTAAAATAATATTTTGATATTTTGATAAAAAGAATTTATGCAAAGTGAAGATACATAAAAGCTACAATCAAAATAATTCACGTACGCAATATGTATAGGACTTCTCTCTTGGAATTCCAACAAATATTCATGGTATAAGCTTAGGAAGAAAACAGAGCCACTGAAATAATATTTAAGGGAAAAAGACATGAAACAACGTCTCATAGGGAGAAGAGACGAACGGAATAAATAAAAGCGACTGATCAGATAAAAGGTGTATAGACACTCCGGCGTGGCATGTCACGCGGGGTCTACTGCAGGTGCCTTGCCTTGTCACATTTCTACCTATCCTGCAGTACGTAATTCTTTTAAAAGCTTACCAATCTATCCACTTAATACTAATCAAGATAAACATTAGCAGAAATGGTTTCATTACACATTTTCTTGTAAACACAAACATTAAGGGAATACAGTAGGTTAAAGGTCAAATTTTAACACTTGGTCGCTATATGATGGTGTCGAAACTCCTCTCTCCTTGCATGACCAATATGAAAAAAGGAATAATAACTTCCCATTTGAAAAATTAGGTATAAGCGTCGGTAAATTTGAAACAATAACATTGAAATGAACTTTTGTAGTAAGCTTTTGTCTATCTCTTTCGGTTTTCATGATGAAGGCGATTTTAGGGGCCTTTCCCAAGCATTAAGGATATATATTTCTTTTTTCATGTGCATATCTTTGTTATAGGGTATTTTTATCAAAATTCTCATTGGAAATTCTCGATTTCCTCAAAAATTGCTTCTCGTAAAGGGTAGTTTGGGGTGGAAGATTTTCTTGTCGCATCCTTAGACGATACTGAACTTAAATGCCAAGTTTGACATTCAACCGACTTTTCGTTTTTGAGTTATGCAGTCCACAGACAAACATACATACCCACGAACCTTTTTCTAAAATACTTTTTAAGATTCAGGTGTCCTAAAACATGTATTCCTGGTGATATGTTAGTATCGAATTTTTGGATGCAATGCAATGTCTCTCTATGTACTATTGTACACGCGTGCCAAAGAAGGTAAAAAGGAAGAACGACTTCCCTTTGGAGAAAAGAATAAATATCCGAAAATCTAAACCAATAACAATGAATATCTCAGACATGGTTAGTCCCCCCCCACCAAAAGTTAAGAAGAAGAAAAAAAAAAAAGATATCTGACAGACTTAAACCCTGTGCTCAACAGATCTAAACCTTTGCTTAGTAAGATTTTGTCTCTTACGATTTAACAGCTATACAAAGGCAACCGGAACGAAGAGAACTTCGGAGGCTATTCCAAGAAAATTCAATATACTCATTTAATTTGTCACCAACTATCCTATAGTGTTTTAATCAAAATCGTTAAAGCCATTTTTGAGGAAATCAAAATGTTTGAAAAATGTTCCATGTAAAGTGTAGTAAGAGATGCTTCACTTTAACTTAAAGTTTGGTATTTACTAGACTTTTCCGTTTTGAGGTCATACTGTTGAAAGATACAGATGCGCACGTGGGCACAAACACGCACGCACACAGAGGATTTTGGTTCAAAAATAATTTCTTATTCAGGGACTCCACAACGTGTATTTTCAGTTAAATCTCGGTATAGAATTTTTGGGTGAAATGCAACATCTTCTCTACATGCTATGCATACAGTAGAGAAACTAAAGATGGCATTTTATCGGCATGCAAACTTTATGAAAATCGCCTTGGAATTACTCTAGCAGCTTTGCACGGGAAGACAGTTGAGTTAAGAAAGGTGCTATATGGCAATTGCACAGATCCAGATATTGAGACAGTGAGGGACAAGTAAACGCCTATTTTTTTCTAACGTAACCTACGAAAGTAGGGAGTTAGCCTAACATCTGGTATCTAAGTCAGAACACGTTACCAAACTATTTTATTTCCAAAAACCTCATACATTTACAATACTACTTCTTCTCGTCTGGGGCCAGATATCTGGATCAGTCCGATTCCTGGTATGAGAGTAAGGAAAATGATATGAAATGACGGTGAAATGGATTAAAGGAAAGAATATTATGGAGAAAATAACCGGAGAATACGAGAAAGCCCGCCCAGACGCCGCTTTGTCCACGCCAGCTAGGGAGACATATGACACTCGCTACCTTCCTCCAGAAAGACATACCAATACCTGTCAGTACAAAAGTTTCACTGCAGTTGTGTTGAATGCTGATTTTGTGTTATCCTTTATTTTAAAATAGATACTTTATGAAATGTGGATGGCATTAAATTCAGTCTCCATCGCAAGGTGATTGAAAAGCTCCAAGCTACACTTAGGAACACAGTTGTTTACTGTATACATGTTTTGAATTATAGTACTGTTTTTTTAAACTTGTGTCGAGTTTCATTAGTTAAGCAAATCTTCCTTTTGGGGTACTCACACAAAATCCGTAAACAATTACAGTGTCTAGAACTTAATTATTTCACAAATACCATACTTTTCTGCTAAGGGTATGAGGCATTCCTTATCCAAGATAGCCAGCCAAACAAAGATCTTCTGCAGTTGAGGCATGTTTTGTAGTGCATTGTACTGCTTGGCAAAGCGATGAGGCGTGCTGTCACGACGCTGCATTCGCTAGAACTGGGCATTTCTGAGAACTGAGACCACAAATGAAGCTTTCTGAGCTGGTGTACCTTGTTATGAAAGATTACATGATTAATAATATACACAACTGCAAGCAGTCACGTACATAATAGGAAAAATAACCTAATGTATACATCTACTTAAATATTTATTGTAATTAATAAAACATTACATTCTACAGTTTGCATCACGTGGCATACAGTGAGTTGCATCCATTTGATTTTATCTACACTCCATCGCTTAGATGTAATTGGGCATATACATTATTCGTAGGAAATTCTATCTTTCTATCTACTTCATTTTATTGGGGATAGACATAGATATGTTATATAGATACAAAGGGAAGACTGTCTCACATTGAAGAGATGCGCTAGACACACACCTTTTCTATAACATGTTTTTCTACAGAGACCATAAAACGTATATTTCCAGTGAAACTCCGGTATCGAACTTCTGGATGGAATGCAATATGCAATACCTTCTCTACCGATCTACTGTGGACTAAGTAGAGAAAGTATAAAGGGAATCGCGATATTCACATGTAGAACTGGACGGTATACGCCGGCCTTAAAATTACATCGTCTTTCCATTAGATCGCAAGAAGCAACTGAAAATCGACAGGAATTTAAAGGAATAAATAAGTATTAAATAATACGAACCATTAATAATGGATTTCCGCGAAATGGCACAATCCAAAAAAGGAAGAAAGAAAAAAAAAGTATTTGAAATAAATTGTGTGTTTTGGATAGACTCCTTTTGTGTAGTGGGTTTTCATTTATCGCTTAAAATCAAGACTGTGCAAATTTCCTTTTGAAAGAAGAGGACTTAATACGCTACTGCCAGAAATTCAAGACTTATATTTCATTTTTATTTTACATAACTTTAACGTGTGGTGTTTTGTTAAATCTTGAATCATTTTTTCAGAAAAAAAAAAACGGTCGAACGATGTTCCATGTAAAAGATAGCTGGAGCTGAGAGGATATTCTTGAAAATCTGCGTGTTACATACTTGAAACATACTGAATTCAAATACCAAGCTTGGTATTTATCGAAATTTCGTTTTTGAGTTATGCTGTTCCTAAGAGAGACAAATTAATACTACTGTAACATTATGCTCCATACATGTTTTCAACAGATTCTGTTTAATTCAATGTTTTTTTATAGTGTTCAACGCCCGCTTTTATTACAGCAGGCGATGACACTGGTGATACATGAAATGAAGATAGAGCACCGGTGGAATGCAATGACGGGGGAAACCGGTGGACCCGGAGAAAACCCGCCCTTGCGCCGCTTTGTCCACCACAAATCTCACATGTGGTCGCTTGGGATCGAAGTGAGTTGCGGCCACTTAATTTAATGTAACCTTATTGTTGCAAAACTTTACAACTGTGCATTAAGTATTTCTAACATAATGAATCATTAAGTTAAAAATGCAGAGGTAACTTTGATTTCCCTTAACGATGACACAAATTGAGTCCGAAGTCTTTGTCGCCAAACTACTATTTATGAGAATTTGAGCTGCGACGGTGTCGTAAAGTTGAATGCTTTCCACAAAAACGTGGTGAGGCTATTGTGTGCCTCTGGATAAAATGTGGCGTGCTGATATCTAAACAGCATTCAGCAGTGGAATATGCTCTCGAAAAGAATGAAAAATCTATACACTAGCGGCCATCTCTACCTTTCAGCCTCGTGGAAATGTAGCTTTCAGCGAGTACAATGGAAGTGAATTGCCGTTGGAGCCTTTCAAACAGAACACATCAGTGAACATCTGCTAGGCGTTTACTTTCATTGCTTTACTAATGTCATTAAGTTAAGCAACACTGGGACTCACCTTTCTAACTTCTTAAATTATAAAGTTATCTACGAGGGACCTCCAGAAAGTGAGAGAAGATTTAACATAGCTAAATATGAACACAAAAGTTTATTTACAAAGTTACAGTACGTTACTCTATTTCTCAACGCAGTCTCCATTCTGCCAAAATATTTATGGTCACGTGGTACCAGTCTGACTGGTAGTACGCAACTCCTGTCCTACACACGGCTTGTGTGAAAAACAATTAAAACCAATACCCATTGACCACAATAGTTGGCTGTGCTTTGAATCCTGGGACTTAAAGTACTTACAACATTGTAAGTCGCCATTGGGGTTGTCATCTCAAAATAATTTGAGATCAACTGGTGGTTTACCAGGAAACATGCGAGTCAGTTGAGAAATTCAATTCCGTGCGTGCACGTTACTATGGTAGCTCAGTGGCAGAGCAACCGGCTAGAAATCGGAAGATCCGGGGTTCAAATCCCGGCTTTGGCATTGAATTTTTCAGTCTGACTCTACGTATCCAAGGAAAACAGTAATTTTAACATTATTATTTTTTTTCCTCTCATAATAAGGAAGGACCATTATCAATGGGTACATGCATTGAAATGAATGCAAATATGCATACCCTATTCATTAATTTTCAAAATTGCATAATGTGGGACGTTTTGACAATCATTTGAATGTGAGAGATAAAAACAAAAGTGACAGTGAGGGAAGGATTAAAGCTGCTTTAACATATATTTACAGCAACTACATGGTAAAATAGAAGAATGCTTCAGTGTTTTAAGATTGAGTAGTGAGCATTCTGCAACACTGAATGTGAGACTGGACTTTTATTACTCTGTTAAAACAAAGTCTAACTGTCGTGAGACAGCATTAGCACCGCGCTAGAAAATTATCGCATATTCATAAACTTTCTTCGAATATGATAATAATAAAGTCCAACGTTAAATAGATACAGAAATTGCCAGTTAAGTTAAAATTCTCTACATATAGAAAATCCTGGTTTAAATATCAAAAGCGATATAGTGTTTAACGTAACGTAGGCAGCTAAAGAACTACGTTTCTTCTTAAATATCGTTTTCATTAATTTGGTATTGAATCAATGGAAGAGTTTAATCGTTTCGTTCCAGTGTGCTTTAGTAAACTAATATTCACTATCAGTCATAGGAACTTCTAAGCATTAAAGCTAGAATACACGTAAAATAGGTTGAACTATTGCCGGACTTCACGCAGACCAATCAGAAGACCGTGTCTATCTGCCGTCAGTGATGTATAAGTTCAATGTACTGATGATGGCTTGAGTGTAGCTAATTTGAAACCAACTGCTTAGAAATTCCTGTGCCTCTTCATTATAATCTCCTAGCTACAAAACCAAATGGCTTAAACTTTGGACCATTGTATTATTTAACGGCACAAATTTCAATACCTTTATTAAAGCAATACAGAATAGTTGCTACTTTTCTAAAGAACGACTACTAAACATTCGCCGATACGTTAAAATGCAAACGGATTTTTGCCACAGTATTTTGTAAATCCCAAAAGTATCCTGCCCGTGTTATAATCATTTTCTTTACGTGGACTTAAACCATCCATTACCATAAGCTTACTAGTGGCGCTGGAGTCGTCTGTAGAAACCAGGGAATTCGGTCAGTAGCTATATTAGGAGAGATCTCGCACAAGTGCTAATGGGAGGGATGGGAAATTCAAGGACACATGCTAGGAGGAGGAGGGAACCTAAACTGAGCTCCGAGTATTACAGGTATTTTTCAGTCCTTTGAAACTCTTTTAAGGTCGTTGGTTATGTTTTACGGTCATCTATAATTCTTTTGCAGAATTTGACATGTTTTAGCGATTACCTTAGCACTTTCCAATGCATTATGGGTGACGTTTGACGTTGTTTTGTTCTCTTTTTTGTTTGCTTGTTGATCATTTACGACACGTTTTGAAGATTCTTTGAATGCTAAAACAGTTGTTTCCAATGCTTTTAATGACATTCCATCCATTTGGAGGGTGCTTAGGACTATAAGACAGCTAGTTTCACGCAGACATTCTAGCACTTTGCCCGCTAATTCGTGCCGCTTTGAGGGCTGCTAAAAACACTTTCGAGCTCTTTTAAAGACATGCTACGTCTTTTTTTTTTTTTTTTTTTTTTTTTTTTTCTAGGACAGATAGTTTCAGGGTATGCATCAGACTTTTAGGTAACTGTCCTGGAGTCCTAAACACCCCTCAAAGGACAAGGAATAGGATTAAAATCATTCTAAACCACTGTCCAAGCAATCAAAAAGACTTTAAAAAGTATTATAAATGATCGCAAGCACGCAAACATCCAGAATAAAATACTGCAAAATATTAATAAAAAACGCGCTCAAACATCTCACAATGCATAGGAAAGTGCTAAAATGGTTAAAACTTGTCAATGAAAAATTCTTCAAACGTGCCACAACAATTCATAGAAAGATGCTGAAATAATAGCTAAAACATGTATATACTGGGCAAAATACTCCCCCTCCCCCCTCATAATACAGAAATTGTGTGTGATCTTGTGCCTCCTGAATTGCTTCAGGGGACCAACAAGACCTTAACAAGGACACCAAATGTCTCTAACATAGCCCTGAAATACATGAAAATGTGTTCTCAAAAGGACATAAAAAAAAACCCACACTAAATCCTGGGGAAAACCGCTCAACACCAACCAAACCCTCTAATAGTGTCCGCATCTTGCCCAATTTACGGTAGCCCATCTTTCTGAACTACTTCGTTCAGACCTGCGGAGTAGACTCCTAGCGTTCCCCGCGGCGAGACGAAATATTTGGACTATGTGGGATCCTCCACGGTGGCTCTTTACCCGCGTTCCGGTTTCGGCCGCCCACCGATAATAATCTTATCTCATACTATCTTCCTGGGGTCTGACGCACAGTAAGCCCATGTGTCTGCAGTGTGGAACACCCCCCCTGGAATTACACATACACACACACACCAGATGGCATTGCCCATAATTTTGACATATATCAATAGAAATCAGCAACTGTCTCAGAAATAAGCTTGAGGTGTATGTTTATTTATTTCATTAGCAGAAAAAAGCAACTGAAAGACGAAAAATACAAAAACAGTTTTCAAATGCTACATTCAGTCCTGTCTTAGAAACTTTTACAGTATCCAACATATTTACCGAGAGGTTCCGCCGCGGTAGCTTATGCGACTCGCATTCGGGAGGTTGTGGGTTCGACTCCCGGAGATGGCCTTAATGGTTATTGTGTTTTTTGGGGGTTTCAGTGAGTGGTGGGCGAATGCTGGGAAGATTCCTTATATTCAGAATTTCCTGACTGTCATTTCCTATTTGCATCACTGTCATCTGTTTCAGGGTTGAAGGACCAGGCGACTGTGTTCAGCGGTTTGCGGCTGGACATTTGTTTGCGCAATGTAAGGGTTAATTCCTGGTGTCATTGCCTGACCACTTAATAGAGATTCGCATGCGAGTGGTTTCGGAATAGAGCCCCTTGAGAAACCCCCAGAGGCTCTGGGCACGTAACATGGGCTTTTTTAAATCTGAAACCATTAGGGCCTCCGTCTGTCGTCATCTACGAGGCCCGTGGTGAACCGAGGGATAATGACTTTATTGTTGTGTTACCTACCCCTGTTAGGGCTTAGCCACGAAAAGGTTTTCAACGATTGCAGGTTTGGCTCTGTGGATTTAAAGTTAAGGAGTTAGGGGTACAATGAAGGCTCCTCAACGGTTGCTATGTCAGGAGCAGCATGCTTATCCTGGTGTCTCGTTTCAAAAGTTGTTGGTGTAATTGTTTGATGACCACTCCCATAGGGAGGAGGGGAGTACTTACATTCACTGTTTTAGCTATTGGCTTCGTTCTCGGGGGTGCCCACAAGCCTTGCGGAGGGTGCGGTAATGTCTGCAGCAGCGTTCATTGGGTAATGAATCCTACAGAGATCTGACAAGAGCGTTCTTCTGATAGGCCAATATGACATAGGAATTTTAAACTCGGCGCCTAATCACATTCTCCACATACAGAAATGCCGAAGCTTCATATAGTAGCCTCACTGGGAAGTGATGGTTGGCAGAGAAGATGGGCCGGAGTCCGCTGTAACCAGAAACATCAGGAATCTGCTGCTGCCATGCCCCACGTTTCACAGGCATAGAGTATTAGTGATCAGGGACACCGTCGTCACTCCTTTGGGTCATGTAACTCTCCCTAGAGTCACGTAAGTTGCAAAGGGCCTCTAGGGCCTACATGTGCTGCTCTGTAGGCCCTGTGCATGACTTATTCTTAATCAAACACATTTTACACCTTGGAGTCATGCTCTGGAAGTACAAAAGGTAACATGCCCTGCCTGAACTCTGATCTGACTACCAGGCGGCCCAACTGCCCCTAGGCCGTATTTGACGTGCGTTAAAACAGCTGCAGAACTGAACAAGTTAAAACCGCCAGTGGAGGACTGGCGATAGCGAGTTTCGTTTTACCCCTCGCAATGAGCACTACCGGCCCATCGTCTCCAGTCCTCCACTGACTGAAATTCCGAACTAATGATGCTAACTTTTTGAAACTTATACCACAGATGTAATATAATGCAAATAGTTACAGTGCAAATTTTATACAGTTTGCTCTAGTGATTTGAAGGTCATGGTCAAATTTGTTTATGTTTTTGTCCCGTCACTAAAAAGTTCCTCGCGACAAAAAAATAAAAATTTGGTCTAATATTTTAACGTTAGGTTCACAATAAATCTATTTTTTGAAAATGCCCTACGTTTCTCTGTCACCTTCGTTTAGGCTCCAAAATTTTTTAAAGTTATGAAATTGCTTTTTTTTTTTGTCATAAAATATAAATTTTATGTTTGAAAATTGAAAACATCCGCTTAAATACATCTGACTGTAAAACCTAGGGTAATTGTTATTTATTTTACCTGTGTGAAGAAGTACAGCAAATTTTATTTGCGTAACAGAAAAACTGCCCCACAGGAAGAAAAATGCTGAAAATGTCAATAGCGAGAAAACAAGGAAAGGTTTCAGTGCATGGGTCACATTAAAAGTTAGGTTGGACCCTCAGCTTTCCTTTTCCTCTCCTCTGCGTCTGCCTTTTCTGTCCTTTTCTTCTTGCATTGATGTTTTTATTCTCCATAACTTCGTTTTTTACTTTGTATGATGCGAATGAGATCTGGTCGAACGGAAGTTTTTCTTGCGGAGGCCAGTACAATTTCACTTCTAATGCTTTGCTGTAGCTCCAGTGACTTAAGGTATTTAAAAATGGTGCCTGGAGGTCAATTACACCTTTTTTATATACAGGAATATTTAAATTATTTTATGGAGCTTAAAATTAAAAGGTAGATTTTTTGTGATATTTCATGAAAATTCAGTCATACATACTCTTAAAATGAAATATACCCGTTGAGTTCTGCAACTCTTTTAACTCAGGAAGGAATGTGTGAGACACAGGTAGTTGGTGTACTGTGTACGCTAAATGTGCAGTGCTACAAGGAATAGAGGCAGTCTCTGTGAGAAGAAAACTTTGTGGTACTCCCAGTTTAGAAGGATTACCTTCTTCTGAGCTCCCTGCTGTTTCCACATTAAGGCTTTAATGTGAGAAATCTGATATGGAAAGATACCAAAGGCGAACATGTTTCTTTCGCAGCTTAGGAGAGTACTCGCATTACAAATATTTGAGTGCAAAAACAGAAGACAAACGTTCATTTCTAAGCCAGAAAATTCTGTTTAACACAAAGAACATAGTATCTACACTATCATTTGTACGAAAGTATATCTAAATTTATATACATGTTGTTTTAAAACGAATTTTAAAATGTTCTAAACCGGAATAAGCACAAACACTTCAAAACATGATTTAACCCTTTCAGTCATGATGGCCACTTTAAGGACACTGTATTTGGTTTAAAGGACAACTTAATAAACTTTACCTTCAGATGTTAGCTGTCTTGCATTTCAAATGGTTTAAAAGGCACTAGCAAATATGATTTACATATGAAAGCTTCTGAATGAATTGTTAGCTGATAAGTATAAGTTGGCTGACGGTGATGACGTCATCGACACGAGGCCGCGCCGTGGCGCTTGGTTAGACCACTCGCCTCACACGAAGGATTGCCGATCCCGGTGGCCGCGCTCGCTAAAGTGTCTCGCTTTGGCGCTTCGTGGTGCACAGGATCGTGGATTCGAGTCCCGCCTTGGGCATGGGTGTTTCTGTGTTTGTAAATGTGTCTATGTGTGTGTATGTATATGTGAAAGGAAAACTTAAAGAATAAAAAGGTCTACTAAGGATATATGGGAAACTGGAAAAAATGGAGAGAGAAAAAAGGAATACAGCGCCGGAGTCCTGACAAGCCTCCGGAACTGTATTAAAAAAAAAAAAAAAAAAAGGCGGACCGGACCGGGTTCGATCCCAGGGAACCGCAGGAGCGGGTTTCTCTGGGGTTTCCGGTTTCCCCCACCATCTTCTTTCCATGCGGTAATAAAAACGGGCTTTCAACACCATAAAAGTACATAGACAAGTATAAAAATGAGAGTTTAACTGTAATGAATAGCGTGCAGGATTTGCGAGGAAGGTTGTTGTGAAAGCCACGACCAATCACATGTGCAAGTTTGCTTTTATTTAGGAATATAACAAATTGTATCTCTGAATTTGTTGCGAACCAATCTAAGGTTCCATAGAGATGCTGCGTCTATCTAATCAGCGTTGCTCCGATTTTGCCAATTTAACCACTGCTGTCGCTAACCACTTTAAAAATGTACCCCGTGTTGGTTGAATAAATCTTAGTGAATAATGTTTTTCAGAATCAAAGAAATGAACCACACATGTAGTTATTTCATAGTATTTTCATAACAACCAAAACGCTTTGTGTCTGTAAGTTTACTGTTTCAAAATAAGCACTAATTCTACAGTGCGTCTAAACCTTAGAAGACGGTATATATTAAATGGAGCACCCTGTTGCCACATGTGCGTCAGAGCTTCAGCGCTCAGCTGCGAGAGATCTACCAATTCAACATCATCTTTTGAAGTACACATCACCAAATAGTGAAATATCTGCACTGTTGCCACATGTGCGTCAGAGCTTCAGCGCTCAGCTGCGAGAGATCTACCAATTCAACATCATCTTTTGAAGTACACATCACCAAATAGTGAAATATCTGCACTGTTGCCACATGTGCGTCAGAGCTTCAGCGCTCAGCTGCGAGAGATCTACCAATTCAACATCATCTTTTGAAGTACACATCACCAAATAGTGAAATATCTGCACTGTTGCCACATGTGCGTCAGAGCTTCAGCGCTCAGCTGCGAGAGATCTACCAATTCAACGTCATCTTTTGAAGTACACATCACCAAATAGTGAAATATCTGCACTGTTGCCACATGTGCGTCAGAGCTTCAGCGCTCAGCTGCGAGAGATCTACCAATTCAACGTCATCTTTTGAAGTACACGTCACCAAATAGTGAAATATCTGCACTTCTATTTACGGCTATTGTAACACATTTATTTTTCGTCTGCTCTTTCCTTATTCTCTATAGAGTTTTAGTACTTGAACACGAATTTATAGGCATAACATATCAAATATGATAAAGATTTTAGTTTTTATAGTCATCATTATTGTTTACCCTGGACAAAATTACATTCTGATGGGTGGAAACGGCAAAGAATGAACGATGTCTTGTGCGTAATTCCATTGTAATAAGATATATACAGAGTGTTCCAGAGTTCAGCCGCACAAACTGTCAGGATTTTAGAGGAGTCCAGGAAAACAGTTTGAGATAGGGAACCTATGGGATATGGGTTCTAAGTTGTTTGCTATAGCATAAAATGTATTAAGGGATAGCACGCCACTGATCAAACCGCCATAGACCGTGAATTGAACACTCGAATTTCGGTGAGGTAGATCATTATTTAGCGTCAGTGCTTCGGATTAAGATGTTAAGGGATTTGGAGGTTCAAGTCTACATAAGTACCTTTGTTATATAGCCTCATTTATTTGAACTTTATAATGAACCATTCATAATTTGCTGCGTTACTCATATGATTTATTCGTGCTGAGAAATAAAACAAATATGGTGTAGGAAAAGCATCTAGGTGCAACGGAGAACATTTCAATAACAATAATTGAATTAAATACCTGAAGGGGCGCATTTCTACGTACCCCTCGAAGATATTGAGGGACCATGTACCTACACGTCAAAATTGTAGGCACAGCTCCCAATTTCCGAAACAATATCTCATTGTGTCAAATTAACTTAAAATTAATTACGAAACGAACAACCATCTTCATAGTAAACCAAGTACCTACATAAAACTAGCTAAGAACTATGCACCAAAAAGGAGAGTGCATTCTACCTTTTCATCGCTGCATCAAAGACAAATAAAAAGAGACCACTGCAATACCCGACAGGTCACTAGAGAAACTGTACCAGCAACATCCCTACAGAGATTGCTGAAGAGATGAGACCAGCTCAAACAGAACAAGTACTGCCAGTTGTAGCACAGGGTTATTATTGTTGTTGTTATTGTTATTATTGTTATTGTTATTTATTGTTTTTATTTTTATTATTGTTATTATTATCATTATTAATTGCATGATTAGTATTATTGTAACTTTTATTATTATTATTATTATTATTATTATTATTATTATTATTATCAGCATCATTATTAATATCTTGTTTATGATTGTTATTATCATCATCATCATCATCACCATTATTTATTCCACCTTTAACATGAAACTATAATTTCTACGTTTTAAAGCATATTTTACATACAAATTTTCAACAAACGTATATTTTTATTAAATTAATCTATGCAGGTGCCCTGACAAACAATTACTGAATCATTGAATACTGAATACTACATAGATTTCATTCAGTCTTTTGAAAATAATTTGTTCAGGAGGGTTTATCCTCTTGACTTCAAAATTTAAAATCAGCGTGTTTGTGCTACTTAAATTGTGTGTCTCTTTGAGGAGAAGAAGAAGAAGAAGAAACTGATCAATGGAAACTTCAAAGAGCGATGCGATCTTATTTTCGTGGGATTCGGTGACCAGGGCCATACCGACTACCCATCGGTATTTTGTGCGCCTTATCTAACCTTTCTAGCTAACTGCAAATGATCTGAAATCAACCGAACGGTTATCAGGCAATTTTGCCAAAATTTCAAGTCGCATTGATTGTGCACCATTACTGCATTCTTTCGACTACTGGCATAATAATTAAAGCACTTTGAATAGGATACGCATGTTCACGTTCTTTTGAATTATGGCCGCTGATGTGCGGTCCAGAAAACATGCCGTAACTTTGAAATTTGGCAAAGAGGCAGTAGGTTCCCTATCTCAAAGTGTTTATCTGGGACCCCTCTACAATCCACTCAATTTGTGCGGTTGAATTCTGGGACACGCTGTATATATTTGGGGGGGGAGAGCCCAATTGGCAATCAGGTGAGACAGAATGATTTACATAGAACACAAACACAGAAATACAACATTAAACATCCATGCCCATAGCGGGATTCGAATCCGCGGCCCTCTCATGGCAGAGCGTCAACTACCACGGCAATATTTTCTTTAAACTAGCGTGTTTTTGTCTCTCTTACACTTTTTGCTTTCTGTCTAATGGCTTCCTTACTGGCACATTCGTTTTTTTTTTTTTCGTAAACACCGATGTATCTGAATACCTGGTAGCTTTAGTTGTTTCATTTATTTCCTTGCTAACATTCATTATTACTTTGCGTCTCTTCTTAGTTTACAAACATTTCGTCTCTTTCAAGCTTCTCCTTCCATGTAAAATACCAAAGGTGCATTAAGACTTGACAGTGTTGCACTTGCCTACAAACTATGTTAAAATGTCCCATAACACGCACGCTATCTGCGAACTGAATGTATAGTTATAGACAACGAGTGCTAGAAGTTACAGGATTACGGCTTGTTTTAACATTTTGTCCAACCCCTCACGCTTGGTCCGGCGCTGTAAACCCAAAAACAAAAATAGTTATTACTTGACTTTCCTACTGCAAAGGTAGAGACTTTTCCCTAAATTTTTGATTTAAAAATAATAACGCTCCTCTTATTAAAAATAGGGAATTCAAACTAGGTAGGTAACAGCATTCTAGTTTACTCTAGCAACGAAAAAAAGTTATATTGTTGCGTTGTGGTATTTAGTTGATTACGAGAGCCATCCAGAAAGCGACAGATGATTTGGTATAACTAAATGATATCAACACAAAACCGATGAAGACCTCAAAGTGACAGTGACATCTTGGCTCGTATCTTTAGCGGTGAAAGAGTATAATATCTGTATTGAAAAAAAAAAAAAAAACGGTATCACGTGACAATAAATACCTTAATAGCAATGGCGATTACATTGAGAAATAGAGTAAGGTACTGTAACTTTGTAAATAAAGTTTTGTGTTGATATTTAGTTGTGCCAATCATCTGTCACGCTCTGGATGGACCTCATAATTGCTGATAATAAGCATAGAAGCAGCAAATATCGAACGTTTTCTTTAGAAATTTGGAGCCGCAAAAAAACTAAAAGGCTCTAAACGTGATGAACTCTGATAGAGAATAAATTATGTAAAGGATATGTTCAAGCTGAAAAATATAATAAATGAATATTTCCACTGTATTATTATCAACTTAGCACCAGCGAGAGCGCAAAAAAGGTCGAAGCTAATGGAAATATGTATGCGATAGACAGAGTCATGCAACACTCGTTCCAGGTTCTCCATTCTGTGGCTTCGTACCGTTGGCTCCTCGAGAGGCTTCTGACCCCTAGGCATCCGCTTGTAAGTCCTAGGTTTTTTATAGTGTTTAACGTCCGCTTTTACTACTGCTGGCACGCAGGCGATGACACTGATGCTACATGGAATGGAGATGGAGCACCGGTGGAATGCGATGGCGGGGGAAACCTGAGAAAATCGCCCCTGCGCCGCTTTACTCACCATAAATCCCACATGCGGTTGCTTGGGATTGAACTCGGGCCACCTAGGTGACAGGCGAGTGGTCCGAGGGGGTGTCAGTAAACCGACTACGAAACGAAACTGTATCTTAAGCTTAATACAGGCCTTTTATAATGAAACTATCTGTACTGTAATAGTGATCAGCTCAATTCAATTTGTTTGTTATAACATAATATAGAAAAGGAGGGCGTACATATGTTAAAAAGCATTGTCACATTTTTCACTCTCTCAACACACTCACACTCAAACAGATATTTCACATAAAATCATTAAAAGTGTCTTCAAAATACTCATCGACACTACAGTACGCTCTATTTAACAAAACCTAGTCAATTTGAACTTAAATTTAGTAGGTGATATATATTGTTTAAGTCTTGTGGAAGCTTGATAAACAATTTTGACCCTAGGTAATCAGGTTTACATGCCCTTTGACTATGTAATTATTCTTTCCTCTTGTCACCTAGTTATGGATATCGGAATTTGTATTTATTGTGTTTCTATTGTATATAAATAATATTGCTTGGAAGAGTGAGTAGGTACACCTAATTTTTTTTTTTTTAACTAAGACCTGCAGGGAGTTATATGTGGTATTTTAGTCAGATAACTGCTGTTCTCTGCAGGATAAACATTCTAATAAAACTTGATTTGGAGGTATTTCCCCATTGCTCTATGCCATAGGAAATATGTGAAACTTGCTAATTTACTAGTGTCAATGGACGGAGAGTTGCTTTTATATCTAAAAAAAAATAGTCCAGAACTTACTTTCGTATTTAGAACTGACACAAGTGGATGCCTATGGGTTAGAAGCCTGTCGGAGAGCCAACGGCACGAAACCACAGAATGAAGAACCTGGAACGAGTGCTCGGCCCGTAGCTAGGCAAGAGCTTGAGGAAGTGGATGATATGAAATGCAAGCAAAGTGGATGATAGGAAATGTGATAATGGAGCAATTGGTGGAATGAGTGGCGGGGAAACCGGTGGACCTAGAGAAACCCACCCAGACGCCGTTTCGTCCACCTCAAATCCCACATGCGGGCGTTTGGGATCGAACCCAGGACACCTACCTGGAAGGCCAGTGGGCTAACCACTTGGCCACGGCTCCAACCTCAGAACTTTTTTTACGTTCCAATTTATCAATGTGGTTGCTCCAGGTTAACTTATCGTCAAAAACTAAAACTAAGATATTAAACCTGTTTACACATTTGACCAGACTGTCACAAAGTTTGAGTTGAGGTTCAAAGTGTGGCTTCTTAAAGTTAAAAAGGACTAGTTGGCTTTTGCTGGCATTAGTACACAGCTCGATATCATTAAAATACTTTATTTCTAAATCTACTTGATCTGTGATACTGAGTCCCAGTAAATGAGCCAGGTTTCTGCCGTGGCTCAGAGCTAGCGACCCAAAAGATCCCCTCACAACCTTGTGGGTAACGCATTTCTAAAGATTTTCCTTTAGCTACAAAGGTTAATTAGTTATTGATTCCTAAAGGTAATCTAAAATAGAAAGAGACAGGCAGAGAGAAGAATAACCGTGGTCTTCGAGGCCTGAATGAGTCGCACTCTAAAAGGGATGCAGGGAATCGAAGGGTGTTTTTCTGTGTTTCGAGGTTCGATACCCATAAGGACCGTTCTCAGGGACACTGGGAGGAAATTCGGACTATATCTGTCAAAAATGGAAGATTGCTTTTGTATTAGAAATACTTGTAGAAACCTTTGGGCATCTATAGATAATCATTCCCTTGTTTGGGGCTCCACAGACATTAAAACATTGTACCATACACTTGTTTCCAAACATACTACACTAGTGTCCAAAAGTTAAGCATCACACATGATCTGGAATGCAATAGAGTGTGAAATAGCAGACAATTTTGACCTCGGGATATCTTTTTACGCAAGCACAAACTCTGAACATCATTGTTACAATGACAATAATGGTGCTGGATGATTAATATGGGGTGTGGAGAACCCTCATGGCTACACAGGCCGTGGCATGCTCTCTATAAGGTGGCCAAGAGCTCTGCATGCAGCACGGAGAGCACATCGGAGGTCTGGGGGCTGGCGGGCTGCAACTTGTCTTCCTAATGCATCCATCTTCCCTCTCAAGATAGCCGTGGGCGCTATGTGAAGGTGCATTATCGTCCTATAAGATGAAGTGTGGACCAACTGCACCTCTGAAAAGTCGCACTGTACCTCTGGGCATTCACAGTACCACTGTCGCGATGTTGGTGGGATGAATCCGGGTTCCACGTTCTCTCCAGATTATTGAGCGACGAGAATCATTGTTCAAACTGAATGTGGACTCATCTCTAAACAGCATGTTCCTGCATTCATTCAAGGTCCAATGTTGACGTTGTTAATTCCATTGTAAACGGAACCGTATATGTATTCGAGTGAGTGGGGCACAAACTGCTGGACTTCTAGCACAGGGGTCGACTGCCCTGAGCTTCCGGCATACAGTTTGCCTCGAAACTCAAACGCCTAAGGCGGCTGCAAGCACAGGAGGCAGTTGTCTCCGGGCATCCTCCGATGTCGTCGTGCTGTTATGGTCAAATATCGGTCCTGTTGCGGCGTTGTGACCATGTACGGGGATCCGAAAAACCCCTCCTGTTTCTTGGAACCATCACCAAAACCTGAAAATGACACTTTGTGGCACATTCAGGGCCCGAGAGACTGTGGTTTGTGTCTGACCTGCCTCTAGATTTCCGTTGATTCTACACTTCAAAAAAGGGTCCAGTTGATGTCTTTGTGGCATGTTGGTGCTGTCTTCTAAACACTTTGCGAAGCAACTCTCTCTGTTCACAATGGGAGAACAATAATGCATGAGCCACTCTGATAGTGGTTTCCTGCTCTGGTTTTGCTGACCTTAGAAGCGCAAATCCGCTTACCTATCAGGGACCATCAGTAAGGGGAGGCACACACTGTGATAACGTTTAATGGCGTTCGCTCACCGTTTTCCCGTTCAGTTCTATGTTTTCCGAATTAACTTTTGGACACTAGTGATTTTATTAAACAGTGTTTTTCTTAAAACTACGTTTTCACACCTTAAAAATGTTCTACGCGTTTTAATTTTTACTTAAATACAACCAAAATTTCCCAGAATGTGCATAAATATCTGTTGTAATATTACAAAGAACAAAACCAACCTTACATAAATAGTAGTTTAAAAATATAAAATTTTCATGGGAAAATCATTGCTTTTAGAGATTAAAATTTTAAGTTCTTTAAAACATTATCATAACTTAGTAATAAAAGTTACTGAAATATCTCCGTTTAAAGGTTTTTGTGTGGTTCAAAGCTCCAATTGATAAAACGCCAACCCATTTCCTCAAATTCTGATGAGCGTGGGAAATTTTGACGATTCGATGTATTTACATAAAATTTTTGAAATAAGTTGTATCTTGCAAATTACTTATCCCATTTGAATGACATTTGGTGTTCATATAAACTTAGAAACAATGCAATCAGAGGAAATCCGTCAGATATTTTATACTGTAATACCAGGTGGCCCCGTATTTGACGTGTGCAGATATCCCTGCATACGTTAAAAAGTTGCACAACTTAACGGGCTATTTCAAGTTAAAGCCCACCAGTGGGGCACTGAGTGAGCGACCTGCCCATCGTCTCCGCTGATTAGCAACAGAAGTATAACGTAGGTCACTCTCGTCAGTTTTCCACTGAGAGATTTCAACTTGAAATAGTCCGTTGAGTTCTGCAACTCTTTCAACGTACGACGCAATATCTGCATATGTTAAATACGGGTCAGTTGGGACACCTGATATGTGAATTAGAAATGTAAATCCCCACGTCCCTTAAGAACGGAGCTTGAGCGAAAAGTAATAAGTTGAATTAACATTATCTTGGTCCAGTGTTTCCAGTGTAGTCCGCATCCTGAGGCTAAAATCTGCCAAAGTTTCGCCCATCTATGATGTGGCTTCCTCAGGGCTGACTGCGTCTTGTCCAGCTGGCGTTTCTTCTTTTATACTTGGTTGAGACATGCCAAGTACCGCTCTCCTGTGTTGCCGTTGGTTGTCGTTCGGCCAATGGATGGGGTCGCTGCTTTCTGTGTTCCCATTGGCTTGCTGGCAGCCCTGAGGAAGCTACATCATAAGATAGGCAAAACGTTGGCAGAGTTTAGCCTCAAGACGCGGTCTACACCGGAAACACTGTACCAAGATAATTTTAATGTTGGCCGTGGAAGTTTACGAAAACATATAAGTTGAAATAACGTTTACGTTGCTTGGAACTAAACGCAAACAAAAGAGACAAATTCATTTTAGTGCAATCCAGAAAGTTTATATTTGAGCAAGGTGGCGCTGCGGTAGCGTGTACTCGTCCATGAGTTTTTACGGGGTTTTCCCCGGGTCGCCAGGCAAATGCTGGGAAGGTTCATTACATTTCCCAAATTTCCTATTCCCATCACTGTCATCTGTTTTAGTGTTGAAGGACCAGATGACGGTATGCGGCAGATTTCGGCTTAGCGGTGAGGCTAATTCGTTGATGGACTACTCTATCGCATGCTAGGGTACTTTCTGGGAATTCCGGAAATCTGTGATTTGGTCCTGAGCGGCGTCGGAGACGTTCAATTTGGTGCCTTTAGGAGTCCGTTCATGCTTGCGCACATCGTCATCTGGACCTGGTCGCCCCTCAGGTTTCTTCCCTCCCTGGGCTAACCAAATCGCGATGGGCCCCTTGAGCCTACGTAAGATGCTCGGCTCCAGTCCGTAAGCTAATCCTAATCCTAGAATCAGGGAGGGATTTGATCCGCAGACCTCTCGCTCACCGTACCGTATGTTAACCACCTCGGAATGGGAGACCAGATTAAACGATTGAACGACATTTGTATAAAAATTAACACATTTTGATTGTCTAGTGTATTAGGAGTTTCATCAGTTAGATTAATAATTATGCTTACAGTAAGTTGATATAAAGGCTTTAAATGGGTTCATCTATAGCTCATATAGGATTAGCAATAGGAGGTTCAATTACTTTGAATGTTTGAGGATTTTATATAAAACTTCATAATTTTTGTTTTAATCGTTGCCCTTTGTTTATGTTCTTCTGGTTTATATGGCTTAACAAATATTAGTTATAAACGACTAGGGATATTGTCGCGTGTGTGATAAAGGAACCATTGATTTTAGTACCGATCTTCTAAATTCTTATCACATTATATTTTACTTTTCATTAACTATTGAAGCTTGGTAAGGATTGCACCATCCTCATGCCTATGAGTTATTTCCTGGATGAGTATCCAGTGATGCATGATGATGTCAACTTCCTATGAGTTGTCACAGGATAAAGTACAACTTGGGCTTAACATGTGTAATGCCGCCCACTCTGAGGAGACACAAAGTTCGGTCTCCCTGCGTCACGATGACGATGTTAGAGCAATCTATATAAGGGATTATTTAGGTACCAAGCGGGGGTTCTTTGTAAGGTTCGTCCGCCAGTCCAAGTCAAGTTGGTCTGTATGTCAGTGTATTAGTCTGTCTACGTCTACGTCTGGACATGGACACCATGGAACCACCATGAGTTCGACGCCGTGTTAAGTCAACACCATAGTTCCTTCATCACGTCACGACGATCATCTCCAATAGGTAAGATTAATGTACACATTAATTATCGCTCCTTTATGTTTGTAAACTCAACACTGCAAGTTACTCAGATTTCTATAGCCAAATAAATTCATATTTCTTCGCAAGCCAAGCTGTGAGTATCTCTATCAGGCTTTGCCTGGTTACGCCCCTCGTCCTCAACTTTTTAGGTTGTGACAATATGGTGGACGCGCTGGCTTTTCCCCAAAATTAGCGTTTTGCTAGGGAAAAGTAGAGTTCAATCCCGTATCTCTACATTTTAGTCCACGTCAATTTTCTTCAACCATCATATTTGTAAAAAATATGGTAGACACACCGGCTTTTCAAAATTATTACCTTGAGAAGTATGGTTTAAACTCCAACCTCTCAATTTTAAAGTCATCTCAATGCCATCCAAATAATTGTAAATATATTTAGTATCAAGTTGTCTCAATACAGTGTACTATTGTTTGCATCTTATTTTCTGTATGTTAGATTTTATTTAGTGTTATATACTCCCACTCACTTAAATGCATGGAATTGTTATCAAAGTACCAGAGTGACAGCCCCATTAGTACCGAAATCCGGACGTTGATTCGCGAATATCAAACTATCGTGCACAATAACACTCAACACCAGATTCCAGCATCTATGACTAATATCCCAGTGAGATCTAGTAGAAGACTTCAAGGTTTAACTCCTATTCAGTATTTTATTCCAAAAGAACGTAGTCTGAGCGTGGGTGACCTCAGCATTACAGTCTCGCCCCAAGAGCATTTTAAACCTCTAGCATCTTCAGCTTTTAACTTGACCAAAGACATAAAAATGACTACGGCCTCTACCTCGGCCGCACACTCGGTCCCAGAAAGAATCCAGTACACACCAGTAGTCACCACAAACGTGCCCTTTGCACGCCCTTTCATTGACCCAGGAAAATTTGACGGTAAACCTGGTCAAGATGTGGGAAACTACCTCTATAACTTTGAAACCATCGCTAAGGCGAATGGATGGGAAGATAAGCACAAGGTACAATATTTGCCGTGCTATTTAAGAGAAGCAGCAGCAAACTGGTTTAAAATATATTCCCTTCGCCATCCAAGTGTTGAATGGACTGACCTGAAATACGCCCTTCAAGCAGCGTTCGTGCCAGTGGCACATGATGATGTTTTGGAATGCCGCCTACGCCAGAGGGTTCAGGACCTATCCGAACGAACAGAAAATTATATATATGACGTACTAGCTCTCTGTGATCAGGTGAATCCTAACATGAAAGAACCTGAAAGAATTCGCCATATTATGCGCGGATTGAAACCCTCACTGCTACAGCGTGTCCTCCCCTCGAACCCACAATCTATTGCAGAACTGATACAATTTGCTCGACGTATAGAAACGGTTAGATACCTTGCCGGGCAACGAGTTGATGCTCAAGTATTTTAAGTATTCGCAGTATTTTACAAAAAAAAAAAAAAAAAAAAGAATCTCACACTTTACAAACGATAAAACGCTAAGGACCACAGCTGTTACGTCATCAACATATAAAATTTCTTATAAACGTTACGCAACTATTTTCGTACTAATAATACTTTTTTTCTGTTCGGCCATTTATATTTTCAAGTATTTGCGTCGATTAGTCTCGCTTAGGAGCCGATATTTCTTTATCTGATCGCTTGTGCGGTTTCAGTTTAGCACAGTTTTCGTATTTTTGCTTAAGTCTATATTATGTTCTCCCGAGGAACGATCGAGAACCTTCACACCCACCCAACGAGTATGTTATTTAACCTCTTGTATAATCACACAAGGACAAGCTTTCATGTTCAGAGATTTTTGAGAGTTACATTTACACATATACATACATATGTATATATATTATTTTTATTGACAAAGTGTATACCATAAGTTTAGCGCTTAGACAAGTCTTTGTCTTTGCATACGGTTACGCTATTCGACCTAACTACACAATGACGCAATGTTAAGTCTGCGCCCTTAGGATATATTTTTATAATTTATGTGTCCCAAATGTCTCACATTTTTTTTTTGTTGAGTTATGTTTACAGACGCTAATTTTCCTTGCCGTCTACCAGCGACGAGGGTATATGCTCAAGTTATTGATAACCGTCTCTCCTGATTGATGACAGATGGATTGGAAATTATATATTTCAGGTAATAATTACGTCTCTGTATTATAGCTAGACTTTCTGTTAAAACACTATTACTTATCTCCTTGTAACAGGATGTGGTGGAGCTTAGTCAGCTCCGACATTTAATTCTTAGCTGGGTTTTCCTTCGTCGCACATATTCTTATCAGCTATGTTTAAAACTTTCTTTCAATACCTAGAGTTTATCAGGTTACTGTTTGCTTAAATTTGCAAATAGTTGTCAAATTGTGTTTTTTTTCTCATCCTCATCTTGGGAAAATCGCAGGATTCCCCTTGATAGGCGGATTGAGTATCAGTATTGATAAAATATAGATTTATGTCACTAAGTTATAGATTTTACGGATGGACCTTTGTTTCCTCCTAAGCTTTCGGGTTATCACGAGATCCCGCTAGCGCTTGGAAGTGTATTGTGACGATCGATTATTATTTATATAAGTTATGGATTACATACCGTGCACGGTGCATTCTGTTAGAACAAGTCGTTTTCAGTTAAAAACAGGTGTATTTTAATAAATTAGAGGTATATTTAGATATTGAGCTCGTTTTTTTTTTCAGTCAGTTTATGACGTAAGTAGTTCGCCTACCCTTATTTCATATACGTATATGAACTCGAAAACAAATGTTTTCGCGTTGGTATGATTCAGTTTGTTGAAATAATTTTTTTTTTGTGCAGATTATCAGTTAATTCTTACGAATCTGATATTGAAGTGCATTTTCGTCGTGTTGCTAAATGCATGTGACACCTCGCGTTATTACTTTAATATGTTAACTACCACTTATTGGGCTATACATATGATGTTCTCTGCGCATTAGTGCGTACAGCGCCTTAATTCTCTCTTGATAAAAATATCCAACCTGATAATCTCTATGGTACAGTATGACCCATATAAAAATTTTCTTGTTTTGCCTTACATTGTATATGTTGATACACTAAGTTATGTGCATCAAATATTGTAATAACCTTATTGTAAATTTATATGTAAGTCAGTACTCTAGTATATACGGCGAGTATTCATATTGTAAAGCAATATCAATGTTGACAAGCATTTTCTCGTAAGATACTAGAATTATATTAGTATTACTCATCGTTCTTCTTATAATATACAGTAATCACTAAATTAATCAATTGTTCAATATTATCTGTTCTTCAGATTTGATATATCATGTGAGCACAGTTTTGTGAACTTAAGGTCTTCTTGCTCGAGCATTACGATAGTGTGTTATTGAATTTGTTTTTACCAAAATTCTAATCCCGGAGTCTTTTAGTTCTTGTTGGAGAGTTTTGTTCTTGAAGCTTCACTTTCTGGTCACTCCTATTTTTGTGCACCAATGATTGGTTTGCAGGAACACCTTTTCTACAATATAGCTTCCCGGGAACCTTTTAGCTATCATTGTCGGGACGGTGCCACCTTCTGATCTATCGATACTTGCATTATAGTGCTTTGTGGCACGATTATATCATCTCGGATGACCGCTCTCCGCCTTTCTTTTGGAACTTCCGGTTGTTACTCTTACATTTTTCTTTTATATTACTTCAGTGACCTTAAGCTTTGCAACACCGCCTCTACTAAACTTACGAGTATTTTTTTGTTTGCTTTACAAAGAATCAAAAAGAGAAAAATATAAGAAAAGCAAAACACCACATTTTTTTTTTTGTATTCATTCTCATGATTTTTGGAAGCTATGTTCTTCCGCAGGTGTTTCAAGCAATTTTATTCTCTTTATATACCCCTTATTACTGATACGAAATAATTTATGTAGATAAACATGTCATACGTTTTTGTGAGACTTTTTCTCACTCATTGTATACCTCTAAGGTACTTAGTTTAATTCTGTGAGACATCTATGTAATTTCTCCCCGCTGTCTTACGACAGGACATACCCAAAAATTTCTTGACCTACTTTTGCCTCTTAAGGTCACATTTTACTTTCTCTCTGCCCCGTTCTCTCTTTTCCGCTTGTGAATCGGAGAGATACAATTGATTAATTTAATTACCGGGATGTCTCACAATCTCATGTATTATACATATTTATGATGAAACCTTTAGGCTATAATATGATTCATTCAATTTGAACTGTGGCACCCTGTAAAAACCCCCTCCCCTGTCAAATCATCTGTTTCCCCGACTCCGTAAGACTTTATTCCTATATTCCCCATTTATTCATAGTCAATAGTTATCTTCCTTTTTGAATATTATACCCCCTTTTCCTAATTCCCGTGTATGTTCTTTGCTTTTATGGCCTCGCACGGTTGGTATGGACCCTCGGAACACACTGGACTTCGCCGAAGACTTCAGACAAGGAATACTCATCCAGCATTGACAGGCACTCTTATCGTCGATGGGACGTATGAACAGTACTTCGTCCCAATGTGAGACTCTACATTGATTCTGTGGCCTTCATGTACCCAGAACAGAAAAACTACTCTGTACACTGGTTAGGCATGGCATTTCTCGTGCCCCATGTGTTCTCTGGGAATGTGCCCTTGAACTTTTTGCACGTTTCTGCCACAGGTAGGAGGATGCAACGAGAACTGACTGTCCTCCAGGAATTGCTTCGAGATGCATAAACTTATGCTTTTGCCTGTCCGTCAGTGCAGTGTTAGTGTGTTCCCCATAAGCCAAAAACAATTCCGTGCTAAAACGCCTCTGGAAGCAAATGGAACTTGAACTTGCCCGAGATGGAAGCAAAGATCCACTTTTCCCCATCTATGTTAGGTGCCCCCCCCCCTCTTCCCCTGGATTACCACCCCTTTCTTTTGCAGGTGCTACACCTTGTTTAGATATTTAGTGTTCCAGAACATTCAAGCTGTAGGTTTTGCAATTCTGCAAACATTTTTGATACTCACCAGTGTGTGAGGTGGCCTAGGTGCCCAGTAATATTTCTGTACAAATTTTTTTCTCCATACATGATTGTATTGCATTTTTATTATTGTATTATTTTGTATTAGGTTAAGTATGCAGTGTTGGGTATCCCCTGTTAATTGACACAACTATTCAGCTTTGGATTATTGTTTTTTTAACTTTCACGTCACCAGGTGGTGTCGTTTTAGAGGTCCGAGGTATTGTCGCGTATGTGATAAAGGAACCATTGATTTTACAATATTTTTAGTACCGATCTTCTAAATTCTTATGACATTATATTTTACTTTTCATTAACTATTGAAGCTTGGTAAGGATTGCACCATCCTCATGCCTATGAGTTATTTCCTGGATGAGTATCCAGTGATGCATGATGATGTCAACTTCCTATGAGTTGTCACAGGATAAAGTACAACTTGGGCTTAACATGTGTAATGCCGCCCACTCTGAGGAGACACAAAGTTCGGTCTCCCTGCGTCACGATGACGATGTTAGAGCAATCTATATAAGGGATTATTTAGGTACCAAGCGGGGGTTCTTTGTAAGGTTCGTCCGCCAGTCCAAGTCAAGTTGGTCTGTATGTCAGTGTATTAGTCTGTCTACGTCTACGTCTGGACATGGACACCATGGAACCACCATGAGTTCGACGCCGTGTTAAGTCAACACCATAGTTCCTTCATCACGTCACGACGATCATCTCCAATAGGTAAGATTAATGTACACATTAATTATCGCTCCTTTATGTTTGTAAACTCAACACTGCAAGTTACTCAGATTTCTATAGCCAAATAAATTCATATTTCTTCGCAAGCCAAGCTGTGAGTATCTCTATCAGGCTTTGCCTGGTTACGCCCCTCGTCCTCAACTTTTTAGGTTGTGACAATATGAATTAATAAAGATGTATTGAATCTAATACCAAGATTGTCATTATGATGCCTTTTATATACTTCATGTAATACAGTAGCAATGAGACTAAAATGTGCTGCAGCACCATCAGGCTTAAAGCACATGTTTTTTCTTATTTACAGGGACATATTTTGTAACAAGTCTGGAAAAGTGTTCCGAATGGAGTCCCTGAAGACAGGAGCTGCAAGGTGTGCTTGTAGAAATGGCAATGACAAACGTACTCCAGCAGCCATGGGAACACAAGGCCAATTCCGCAGGATAAAATAGGTCAAAATCTTCTATGAACGGGTACATAGTTAAACTGGACGATGAACGTAAACTTTCATTAACAAATTCATTACGTGAAAACGAAGGGTTTCAGAGCATATGTTTATATGAACCTGTTTTCTTGCTTTGATTTAAGGAATCCATCAACAAACGTTGTTAAAGTATTTTTGAATCATTCTGTATATTCTTTAATTACTTACTTAATAACTATAATTTCTGTTTTTAGAATTGCTTATAAATTACATTTATATTCATACATCCAAAGTAGAATTTATTATTCTGCAATCTTTAGAAGAGTAAGAGGATATTGTCGTGAATATTTATTATTAATATCACATTGAATACGTTTAAATTTGTTAATTTTAAAAAGAATATTTTGTATTAATTTAATTTTTAAATTACTTATGTAGTTTGATTAAAATTAGGAATTTGTAGTATCGTAGGTATAAGAAAAGTATCATAAGTTATTATATACTTGTCATTATGTTTTAATTAGATATTTAATATATATTGTATTCATAATGATTTCATTTATTGTGTTGAATGGGAGGTAATTATATTAACCTCTTGCTCAATTGCTATGAGTTTATTATTTGATTGAATATCATTATTGTTTATGAGCTTTGTTATATTAATTTCCTCTTTAATAATTAGATACGATTTTTTTATTAGAAAGTAGTACGAGAATTATACATGCCTGTCTTTTTACTCTCTTTAGCACGTAGTTAACATATGTTTATTGTACTTAGGTTAAATTTACAGTTATTTACAAAACCATGTCCTGTTAATTCAATTAGACTACTTGGGTTAGAACACTAGCTCCCCATTGTTCCCTAGCTATTAGCCCTTTGGTTTGTGCTAACTATTCCATCCCAATCTCTTTGTTTTCACTCTTGTTCTCTCTTCCTTTTTTCTTATCCACTTTTCTTTTACCTTTCCCAAACAGTGCCTCATTTCTTGATTTCTTCTTTTTCCGTCGACATTTAACATTTTCTTAGCGAACATCTCTCCTGAACATACTATCCCATTTGTGTTCCCAAATTTCTATCTTCCAATTTCTTATCTCTTTATATTCTGTTAAACAGTGACTTTCTCCCCGCATAAAATACAGCGTCCTAGTTCACTGTCCCTCATCCCTCTCATTGATCCTGTTCTCATCCACGCTAGTCCTTCCTTCTCTTGTTTATTGCATATATCTACATATCCCTCTCTTGAGCCTTCCTTCTTTATTTTTCTGTATAAACAAAGCCACTGTTATTTTCTAGTTCACCCCAAATTTCCTGTTTATCTATGCCTTTTATCCTATTTCTCGCTGATTTCCAGGATCTTTTTTCATTTTCCTCTTCCTTTCGTTAAGAATTATAAGTATAATAGGAGACATTACACTTAATCAATATAGTTTTTTGGTTTAATGCTTGTAGTATTAATATTTGTTTAATTATTAGTCCTAATTTAATTACAATTTATTAAGCTGAGGATTAGAATCTTATTGTTTAATTATTTATTACGAAAATTTTTAGCCCAGTAATACTGCGATGTGAACCCCTGTATCAAATCGAGCAGGAATATTAAGTTTTGGGAGATGGAATGATATTTTTATTTACATTGAATATTACATGATTATCAACCATGTTTAACTTCATTTTTGGTTGTTTTAACAGGAACAGCAAAACGTTTTCAAGTTCCTTTCTCAAGTATCTTCAAGTATCTTTAATATACGGCATTTTAATCAAAATCGTTAGAGCCATTTTGAGAAATCCAAAATTTTGAATAATTTAACATGTATAGATAATTTGAGATGGTGTTATTTTATTGAAAGTCTTCGTGTCGTGTCCTTGAAATATACTAGACTTAAATACCAAGTCTGGTGTTTAACCAACTTTTCGTCTTTGAATTGTGCTGTCCATAGACACACACATGGGAGCCTTTTGACTCATGAGACTTCAAAACATGTGTTTCCGGTGAAATCTCTGTACGAATGTTTGGTTGGAATACAATACCTTCTCCACATACATAGCACTCGGTAGAGTACAACCTCACGATAAAAGCAGCCGATTCGTGAAATATAATTACATATATACACCAATCGCAGACGCAGTTTTGCATGCATATGAAACAAAACAATAGACTTTTGCTTATTTCAGTTGCCCCTGCTTGACGTGGAAAATGAACATATTACTTGTTCCATTATAAAGTAGCCAGATATGTGAACTTGAAGAAAAGCTGTAATGTTTCCACTACCAAATGGCAGCGCACAACTTTAAGCCTTGTTCTCTTATAGTCAACACGCGGCGGTAGCGTTGCTGCTTGCCAAGCGGGAGACCTGGACCGGGGTGAGATCCCTGGGGCGCAAATTGAGGAGCTACTTGTTGGAGATGTAGCGGCTCCAGGTCGTGAAGACCGCATTAACTGCTCGGGGGGGGGCGAGGATCGAAGCGCTGACTACGTCTCACCCCCCAATACTGCACCCCATCCATGACGGCCGGGCGGTAGGTCAAGGCTCTTAGTGAGCTGTGCCAAGGAGTCTCTTATAGTCAAAATGTAATTACTAATACTTGCTGCCTCTCAAAAGTACGTTAAACAAAATTATTTTATACTTTTTTCGTAATAATAATAATAATAATAATAATAATAATAATAATAATAATAATAATCCAGTTTGAGAAATACATTTTGAAAAATTAAGAGTCATGAAGCACACACAAAAAGAAATTCTACAATAACTAATCAATAATATAAAAATATGATCTAGACGTGTTTTTAAACTCATTTACTGTAAAAGAATATATTTAAAATGTATTATATGGAGCATATTTATTAGAACAATGCATTTAGACATTAAGCATTTTTATTACTTTCTCTAGCAAGTAAGTACAATATATTTATCTAATAGATACACAAGGTATTGTTTTCCAGCCAAAAATTTCATCGAGATTTTACCGGAAACATGTTTTGAGACCCCCTGTCCGTGTGTGCGCCTATGGATAGCAAACTAAACGAAAAATCGGTTAAGTATCAAACTTGATATTTAAGTTCAGTATCTTCAAAGGATGCGACATGAAGATTTGCAGGAAAATCCCGCCATTCCCAACTACCCTTTACATGAAACATTTTTCAAAAATGTCAATTTTCTCAAAAATAGATCTAACGATATTTTTATTAAAATATCATAAGTGTAACATATTTTCATGACAAACGAAATGTACATCTTACATTTTCTGGGAATAACGTCTGAAGACCTGTTCTTTCTGGATGACTTTTGCATAACTGGCAAACCGTAAAACTCGTAGATAGACAAACACTTATTACATAAAAAATTTATATCTCATTTATGTCATATATTTTTTTAGAGTTCACCATTGACGAGATATTCCTTTTTATTGGTTTCATTTTTAAACTGGTTAGACTTTCTTAAACGGAAAGCCATATTTCGTTGCCTATTCTTTTACTTCTGAGCAAGTAAAGAGAACCGAATTTCCATTGTTTTACATACCGACCAACTTTTGAAGCACTTGACTATCGCTTTAGCCTAGTGTATTTCCATATTGCGCTACTACGTAATAAGAGCATTTCTGGTAATGTTTACCTTGATCAGCATGAATATTCTTTTTTAAGAATAGTTAGTTTACAGAACAGATAGAGAAATGGAATACAAAGATATCACTGTTACTATGTGGTCTAAACTTTAACAAACTATCTTACACACTGTGGACTCTTACAATTTTACCGTAATGCGCAAGGAATTTAACAAATTTGACATTAACATGTAATCAATCCCCTTTGGGATAAAATGGGTAGAAATCTACCAGAACAGTTTTCCTCGTCCGCGCTATTTCTTTACGTCTTTTAAATATGCGAACTTAAAGAGAACGTTTCATTTTATGCTGAAATGTGTTAAACGTGAATGCTAAATAATTCAGAATCACAATGTAAAAGTTCTTCCTTATGAACCTTTAATAACTTAATGCTGCTGTTCTAAAACACGCAACTGATTAATTACACAAAAACGTGTTTACATTCTTAATGAAGCTAATTATTACTGCCCTTAATATCAAAATGCACCCTGCGTCTTAATACAGCTTTGAAAAATGGAAAATACCTTGCTGAAATCTCTACCAATTATTACAACCAATAACAGTGACATTTTTGAAGTGTGTCAAACTTCTAGCTTTCATTGGTATTTAAATTAAAAAAATTCTGATGTGTTCCATTCACATAACTTTCTCTGCTACAGATGATTATTTTATCTACGTCGTAGTAATAGAGATATACATCATCAGAAATGACTGTGTTGGCCTCCGTGGTGTAGTGGTTACCTTGCGGGTTCAAACCCGGCGGAGGACGAGCGTTCTTAGCATGTCTTCCTTCGGAAGGAAAGCAAAGCCATTGGTCCCGTGTCGTAGATTTACGGCACGTAAAAGAACCTCAAGCCTGATAAAAGAGGCCTCTGAGCAAAATTAAGTGGTCTTTCACGCCCAGTATAGAATGGGACGCTGAGAATCACAGCAATTAAAGGCCGTCAATAAATAAAAAAAACTTCAAACTCCAGAAATGGTTGTACTAATTCCTTTTAAGTAGAGGAGAAATAAGGTAATAAGGCTAAAGCGATAGTAAAATCCTTTTAAAAGCCGGTCGCTAGGTGAAGCAATTCAAATTCAGTTCGCTTTGCACAGCCCGTAATAAAAAGCAATAGTGGTAGAACGAAAGATGACCTCCCGTTTGAGAAAACTTTAACTACCTTAAAATTGAAACCAATAACAATGAATATCTCCAAAAGGGTTAACTCTACAGAAATATGTAATATTAGTTGTTTGTTTTAACAAGATCTACATTTATTGTGTAGAAAGCTTTTGTCTGCCTCTTACGGCGTACCAGTTATTTAACATTCATCCAGAATGAAGAGGTCTTCAGTGGCTATTCCCAGAAATTTTAATATACACATTTTATTTGTCATGCAAATATCTTTAATATACTGTATTTTAATTAAAACCGTTAGAGCCATTTTTGAGGCGAACAACATTTTTAAAAGAAATTTTCATGTATAGGGTGGTTTCGGGTGGAGAGATTTTCTTGAAAAATTTCCTGTCTCATTCTTAGAAGATACCAAACCTAAATACGAAATTTGTTATTTAATAGTCTCTTCAGTTCTGAGCTACACTATCCTCACACACACACACGCACGCGTATACTTTTTCAAAATAAAATGATATGAACTCTAAACTTTAAGAAAGCATACCGTTTTCCCACTTAGCGCAATTTGACTACCAATTAACTGAAGCATGTTTATTAATGGGCATTCCCAACTTTATTTAATTATGCATAACTTGGGCCGCTCGAAAAATGGAATGAAACTATAAGCGATCGATGGATCTTCTATGTATGATGACGATTTTAAAGGTTTTCTTTGACGGTCAAGCTTGCTTATTTTATTATAGACAAATTCATGTGCATGCTGGAATGGTTGGTATTTTGAGTATATGACGGATATTTACCAAGTAATTGTATATAAACGAGTATTATATGAATAATATGTGGTTTTATAATGTGTAAATGCTGAAATGCTTGCATAGAAACCTGATTTATAATGAAATAGCTTGGTTTCGTTGCCAGCGGAAGACTCTAACTATTGGTGTGCAAGAACGTGATATGTCGCTCTTGGCAGGATTACCGCGTCGTGAGAACCAATAGCAATACTTCGCCGTTTAGTGTCACTGTAGTGTTGGTGGAGGAGTGTGTTTCTGTGAGGTTTTTCATCTGTTTCTGTAGGCGAAACCACTGGGTGCTGTGGTTTTCATATTTAGAGCGAGGTTAGGTTCGAATCGGTTAAGGTTAGTGTGTGAGTGGGTGTGTGATGTGTGTGTGGTGTGTGTGTGTGTGTGTGTGAATTTATGTTTATAATTTTCTATTCTGGTATTAGTTGGCGGAGAAATATGTTTCTGAACATTATAAAACCATTATTATTTATATAATACTCGTTGATATATAATTATTTGGTAAATATCCGTCATATACTCAAAATACCAACTGTTCTAGCATGCAAACGAATTTGTCTATAATAATAAAAAAAAGCTTGGCCGCCAAATAAAACCTTTGAAATCATTATCACAAATACAATTAATCGCACTTAGTTTCATTCGATTTTTCGAGCGGACTAATTCTGCATAATAGCCAAATTGTTTTGTACTATTTCGAAATAATGCTCTAATTTTTGTAAACGAATTAGTACATTTTGAAAAATCAATAGCTTTGAAGAGTTCGAAACGTAATAATTCTCCTACAATAATTAGGGCCAATATAAAATAATATGTTAGACCTATTTGTAAACACATTTGCTGCAAAACTGCATTTATTATGAATACTTTTAAAATGTAAAACAATAAGATATCTTACATACTGCGTATTTCCAAATTTCAAAAATCATCAACTGAGGAGGGCCAGAAGCATTTTCTTTTGCAATGTTGGCGCAATCAATAATGCAGCATAGTTTAAGAACATTAAATCTGAAATATTTGATTCTCGTAGAGTGTATGCAATACACGGCTTGGATGCCATTTTAAAGCGTTGAGCTGGCTAAATGATTCTCGATATCAAGCTTTAAAACCATTTTCCTCAGGTTCAATTTTTCTGCTAGTTTCCCATATTCAAAATCTATCTTCTCCCACAAAAATACAGCTAAGATCTGTAAACTTTTCCCAAAGCACTGCAGAACGTATGTAATAAAATGTTTGGTTGTATATTTTATATTGATCATAGATTACTGTTAGAAATATAAATTAGTCTAATCATCGGTTTGTGTTTTCGCAATTTTTTCCACTTTGTGATATAAAATGTTAAAAAAAAAAAAAAAAAAAAAAAAAAAAACCGAATAAAAAAACAAAGGCTATCCAATAAAGAAACTTTTCAGCCATAATTATTTTACAAACCCATTAAGGAATGTAGTTTCAGAAAATAGTGCATGAAGCTCAATATCTGTGGAAGAAGATATATTTTTATTTTAAGTAATTAAATTGAATGCATTAATATCTCCAGAGTGAAAAGATATATTTAAATTAAAGTTGGACGAATATTTGTTTTATTGCCGGTAATGCCAACATAAACAATTGAAGCTATAGCGTTAATACTTTTATCGCTTCGGTGTCGCCTTATAGAGGACTTACTAAAGCTAATTTTGAAACGTGTTGTCTACGTTCACAGCTTTTTGGTGAATGTTGTATGTTTAGTACATTTAATGAAATGTATTTATTGTGGAAGCGATGTGCTTAGAGAAAGGGTAAAGTGGAACTCGGAACCACAAACACTGTTGATATATCTGCTATTGTAGAAGCTAGTTTTAATATATAAAATGAAGTAAAAATAAGCAAAGAATGTGATTTACACGGTTCATCAAGGAACTTTTAGAAGCTGTCCAAGATGCAACTGTTAATATATTTCCAGAAAAGTCTAGGAAAGTTTGTTTATATAGTTGTACGAAATTCAAGAATTGTTGTATGGGTAATGAAGAAGATGTAAAGGAAGATTATTTGTTCGGGTATTTTTTATGAAAAATCGAATAGCATTAAAGCTTCGAGTCTTTGGAGTGAATATTCCATGGTGAGATCAACTATTTTGATTAATGATAATTAGGGACAGCATCAAAGTTAACGCAGCATGCTTTATAGTTGTGATGTGTTGACAATGCAGTGTGTGCGTAGTGGTACTAATAGAAGGAAAATGGGGCAGTGGTTGCGTGATAGACTGTGATCTTTTCGTTAGCAGTGGAAGATGATTGAGGTTGGGTGGGTGCTCAACATAAATACCATTGCTTTACGGGAATTAACAGTTTTAATATTTACATACATTCAATTGCTGCTGTGCAACAAATCATCAGCATCATTATCCGTTTCATTTTCTCCCAAGATACATAGATTACAATGCACAATATACATGCGTAACGCCTCAAATGTGAATCGTCTCCGATTGGCACTAAACAGGCTTTATATTGGGAAAAACTTCGCTCCACATCACAAGATGTGATTGGAGGAAAACGGATACATCATCGACTATTGGGTAACATACTCCATCAGAAATTATTTCCGTAAAAGCGCCTCGTAGAACATTTCATATTTCACGCATTATTGAAAATCCGAAAGTTTTTTCTAAACACTGGCTTCACTTTCTTTTTCACACGCTCTAAAACAGGTGTCACGGTCTCTAATCTGCACAAGTTCAAGGCTCGAGGCATTAAAATGCTTGATGTTACCAAATATGTGTTATTGTCGTAGATAGGTATATCTGCAAAGTTCTTCTGTATGAGTTGCAAATCCTCATGCAATCCATTTGAAGTAAAACATTTTACAATGTTGATTGAAGAGTATGCATTATCATCAAAGGCATTCATTATCTGTAAAACAGTATTGTAATATACAGCATGGTATACTGCCACGTTCCCCAACGCGCTAATACAGGTTGTTTACATGCGGCGCGTGCAGGTCGGTCTCTACTCGGTAGGTATGCAACTGCTATTCACTTGTGTCCCTCCATCGATCCCCAAGATCCCCTAAAGATAATATGTGTATGAGTGAGATTGAAAGATTATAGAATTTTTTTTGATAATATAGAAAATATGCCTCCAATAAGTATTACAAATTGTACTGGTTGTAATATTAAAATAACTATCAATTACTGAAGAAAACTTTTGTTTTAATCCACATTATTATCAATAAAATAACATATAGATGATCATCATTAAAGTGTATTTTACGTTTTGTTGAACCTCTATTTTATATTTTGTGTTTTGTTAGAATATAGAGCAGCGGTTGTGTTGCCTAGTAACTACGAACTAAGGCATTGCTGTTTATTATAAAAGTAGATAAAGTAACTTAGCACTGGTGTTCTAAAATAAAAAACTGTTTCATTATACCAAAACTGTATTTACGTTCTTAATGAAGCTAAAAATTACTTTCCTTACCACCAAAATATGGCCTGCATCTTATCCAGCAGTGTAATTTCTTTCCCAAGAAGAATAAAATTGAAAGACTTGTGTATTGAAGTGTTTTACAGACATGAGAGCTGTTGTCAACAACGTTGCGTATATTGAGGTTTGTGTAAATACGTGCCAACATTCCCTCGGGCAATGTCTTCGTCAATTCTACAACTGCAACATCAAGAAGGCGTACCGTGTTTCCCAGAATTACTTAAGGCCTTTTACAGCCATTTTGATTAAAATAAATCTCATCTGCTCCATTCACATGACTTCCTCTACCTGCTCTGCAAACAAACTTCTTCTATCTACTTCATGTTAAACATTAGGAGAATGATGTTACTACTTAGTTCCTTATGAGTAGAAGTGTACATTGTCTGTCGAGTAGCTTTAAGCCCATTGACCCTGAGATCATTTCAGCTATCGTCCTTTATGACCAAGCTATGTATCTTCCATGTAATGGTGGTTTGGAGTGGGAGATATTGTTGAAAATCTTTGTGTCACATACGTGGGAGATCCTAAGCTTAAATACCAAGTTAAGGGAACTTTCGTTTTAGAGTTGCTGCCCACCACGTCCTTTATTCGTATCCTTGGAAAAGTCACAGTTGTACTTAATGGTTAATTTGAAAAGCACTGCTTAAGTGTGAAGGAATTCATGCCACAAATTAGAGATGAGATAGGTTAGGTTTCCTTTTTTCATTAATTATTAAATACATCTAGGTTGCCTTTGCTCTGTGAACTTCACTTCATTCACAACGAATTTTGTATAATCCGAGAACTGAAGAGAGTGAATTTTACAGTTAATACTGCCTTAAAAGCAATTTTCTTACTATTACTTTCATATTCTTCAAACAAGAATATGGAAGGAATATATTTTAATCTCATTTTCAATGTTAAATACATTTCAGTTTTCAGGAAATTCTTTGTAATTGAATCGCTACATACAGAAAGGGATGCAGTCCATTATACATAGCTTTCAGAAAACTAAAAGTGATGTGTTCCATTCACATAACTTTCTCTACAAACTATTGTTACAAAACATTATTTCTTTGTCCACATCCTGGTGAGCTAGATAAACGTTAGCAGAATTGGCTGTATTAGGTCTTTCTAAGTAGGAGGGAAATAAGGCAATACACCAGGCTAAAACGATAGTCACATCTTTTAAAAGCTGGTCGCTACGTGAAACAATTGATATTCGGATCGCATTGCATGGCAAGAAGTAAAACAAAAGGAAGATGATCTGTTTGAGAAAAGCTTAAGCAGCTTAAAATTGAAACCAGTAGCAAGGAATATCTCGGAGAAAGTTAACTCCACAAAAAACTGTATGACAAGTTGTGAATTTTGACGAGACATACATTTTTTGTATAGTATTTTTCTATCTCTTACGGTTAACCAGTTATCCAAAATTCATCTAGAATGAAGAGGTCTTCAGAACGTGTCCCCAGAAAACTCAAGATATACATTTTATTTCTCACGTAAATATCTTTAATATACAGTATTTTAATATAAATCGTTAGTCATTTTTGAGAAAAACAACATTTTCTAAAAATTTCCACGTAAAGGGTGGTTTGCGATGGGGGCATTTTCTTGAAAACCTTCATGTATTAAATTTGGTGTTTAACGATATTTTCGTTTTTGAGCTATGCTGTCCACTGACACAAGCACACACATACTCACATAGACACACCACACACACGGACATTTTTCTAAAAATGCTTTTTGAATTTAAAAGACCTCAAAGCATATATTTCCGATGAAATCTCAACATCGAATTTTTTGGGCGGAATACAATACTTTCCTTACCTCTATATGCATAGTACACGTGATGAGAGAGGGGGAGAGCAGAGGAAGGGAGAGAGGGGCCGGAGGGAGGGAGCGAGAGGAGGAGTGGCGAGGGAGGGAGAGGGGCGGGAAGGGGGGAGAAATGGAGAGATAGAGATCATTACATTATGAGTTTCATTCTAAGGGAGGAAAACATATTTGTGCAAGAAAGTTCTCTGCAGAGTTTCATTAAATTTGAAGATTTCGAAATAATCACAAAAAGGTTTTTTTTGACTTGGAACGAAGTTCTCTCTGCATGGAACAAATTTTCTTGCATAAACAGCATGCTTCATTTCTTACTTAGCTTATGGTTACAGTCTGTGATTGCGAAAGGCTCTAGTATCAACACATTGGTTTACAACCACTATTTGTATAATTAAAACTCAGAAATGAAAGATCAATATATCACCAACTTGTTGTTGTGGGCCAAGGTGTAATTTCTTGGTACAATTATTTACGTTCATACGTCATAAGGGAGAAATCTATTAATATGACGTACTTTTCTGTTTTTACCGGAATTTTTCCCATACCATCAATAATCTGGAATTTAATGACACATCCACATAACCAAGTATGTAAGAAAACTGCATCATTGAGTTCATCCCAAAATATATTTTCTCTTCTCGCGGTGCAGCTTCTTCTGATATGCAATTTCTTTTACACAAAATTGACCGCCAGATTTTGAAAACCAAAATGTCTTCTGTTTTCACTTCACTTACTTCAAATGTTGGACAACTTTGTATGCAGAGTAGAGACGATGATGTTTTCACTTCACTTACTTCAAATGTTGGACAACTTTGTATGAAGAGTAGAGACGATGATGTTTTCACTTCACTTACTTCAAATGCTGGACAACTTTGTATGCAGAGTAGAGACGATGATGTTTTCACTTCACTTACTTCAAATGTTGGACAACTTTGTATGCAGAGTAGAGACGATGATGTTTTCACTTCACTTACTTCAAATGCTGGACAACTTTGTATGCAGAGTAGAGACGATGATGTTTTCACTTACTTCAAATGCTGGACAACTTTGTATGAAGAGTAGAGACGATGATGTTTTCACTTCACTTACTTCAAATGCTGGACAACTTTGTATGCAGAGTAGAGACGATGATGTTTTCACTTCACTTACTTCAAATGTTGGACAACTTTGTATGCAGAGTAGAGACGATGATGTTTTCACTTCACTTACTTCAAATGTTGGACAACTTTGTATGAAGAGTAGAGACGATGATGTTTTCACTTCACTTACTTCAAATGCTGGGCAACTTTGTATGCAGAGTAGAGACGATGATGTTTTCACTTCACTTACTTCAAATGCTGGACAACTTTGTATGCAGAGTAGAGACGATGATGTTTTCACTTCACTTACTTCAAATGTTGGACAACTTTGTATGCAGAGTAGAGACGATGATGTTTTCACTTCACTTACTTCAAATGTTGGACAACTTTGTATGAAGAGTAGAGACGATGATGTTTTCACTTCACTTACTTCAAATGCTGGACAACTTTGTATGCAGAGTAGAGACGATGATGTTTTCACTATTGGCAAGTCCCTGTCATAAAGTAGAAAATTGACTTCTGAAAACAAAGAATTGCCCAATTTTTTTTACTTTCTCCAGCACGTATGTACGATGTACATCATAGTAGGTAGAGAAGGTATTGAATTTCGCCCAAAGTTTGAAACTGAGATTTTACATGGCATACATGTTTAGAGGACCAATGAATCCAAAATGCCTTTTTAGAAAAAGATCTGTATGTGTTGATGGTTATGTTCAGCGGTTGTTTCATTTGCATCTCTTTTTGTAATTCACAACAATTTAATTTTTTTTACTTTGGTGTAATACTCACCTGTTACTATCTTTATTAAAGAGTTAAATAAAACTGCCATTCTGTCTAATTTTAACCATTTTCTATTTATGCACTCTTACCTCCAAATTTGCGTCCCTTCACATTGCATATTTTACTTCCCTCACATACTGGACACTGATTTTACTGGAAAGCTTAGATATATTTTCCTTTCCCATGAATTTTTATAGCTATATATGGTTCTAATGATCTTTTTTCCCTATGGTGCTAAAAAATGTTGTATTTACGTGTCCTTAAATCTCCCCCTAGCTCCTTTTCAAAAACCATTTATATTACTTTCTCCCTTCTCCAGGTTTACCAAAAACCATAAATTCATTTGCATACTGTAACTCCAATTTTTCCCTAAGTTCCGCTCTTGAAGTTGGATTTAAAAAATTGTGATAAACAACGCAAAAATAATTTTAGCTGCAATACACCCTCTTAAACAGAGAAAAATATGTAATCTCTGTGGCTTAATGAGTTACACATAAAAGTGAAGCTAAATATTCTACTGCCAGTGATAGCTTGGATAAATAATTATATTATCTATAATATTGTGTAGCATTACCTTTTAGCATTGCGTCGGCAATTTTAAATGCATTCTGTTCGGTAAAAATTGCTACATTAAGTGTCAGTTTCATTTCAGTATATTAAACTGTTGTCGAGTAAGTTCAAATGAAGTTTAGCACTCAAAATTGGGTCAAGAATTGACTTAAAATGAAATTGAGACCGCTTAAATTTGCTCAAAAGCTTCTTTGTCAGATTTGAGGTTCTTTTATATGCTGTAAATCTACGATACGGGACCGACTGCATTATTTACGTTCCATACTAAGGATTTTTATGGCCGAAAAGTTCCTTCGCCCTACGCTGGGTTTGAACCCGCGACCTTGGAAACCAGAGGCTAGCATGTTACCATTAGATCATGGAGGACGACAAAATTTGAGTTAAAACTACCCTGTGTCGTTAACGTTTCCAGACGTGACACTCTGGTGTATCTCACCCCATTGAGGGACGGTACGGTAACAGTTTCTCAAAGCAAACTTCAGCGCCCTCCCTCTACTCGCGTGATCCTTCAACCCTCAGATATGTTACAAAAATAAAATAACAGAAAACAGCGGTTTTATACTAGGGTCATCCAGAAAGTAGCAGGCGATTTGGCATAACTAAATAATAACGAAAAATATCTACACAAGACTTCACTTACAAAGTTACAGTATCTTACTCTCTTTCTCAACGTAATCTCCATTCTGTAGACATTTACTGTCACGTGGTACCAGTTTTTTCCTTCTACCACCAAACGTCTGAGCCAGCATGTACTGCCACTTTTAGGTTGGGACCCAAAAAGTAATTCATAATGTCTAAAGTTAAACACCGTTTTTTCTGAATTCTTTTATCAACATTTACTTTCAACTTCTCCGTAAGGATTGATGACATTTCACTCTGGTCTTTGCATACTGGTTCTTCCTTGATTACTCTAAATTAAGCGCCATTTCCTCGTTCATTGCATTATCACCACTCACTTGCGCTATCTGCCTATAACATTCGTTTGGCAAAACACTTTGAGCACTTAAGGAAACAAAAAAAAAAAAAAAAAACAAAAAAAAAAAACAAACAAAGAACGAACGAGTCCTTGGGTGGTAGAAAAATACAACATTGCCATTGAAAAACTGGTACCACGTGACCATAAATGTCTTGAGAGAATGGAGATTACGTTGAAAAACAGAGTAAGGTGCTGTGACTTTGTAAGTGAAGTCTTGTGTAGATATCTTTCGTTGTTATTTAGTTGTGCCAAATGGTGTGTTACCTTCTGGATTGCCAACCCTGCAGCAAGTAAGGTCAGCGTATCACACTGCAGTCTCTTACCGTGTGGACATCTTGCTTGCTGTGTTAACTTCTGGATTGCCAACCCTGCAGCAAGTAAGGTCAGCGTATCACTCTGCAGTCTCTTACCGTGTGGACATCCTGCTTGCTGTGTTACCTTCTGGATTGCCAACCCTGCAGCAAGTAAGGTCAGCGTATCACACTGCAGTCTCTTACCGTGTGGACATCTTGCTTGCTGTGTTACCTTCTGGATTGCCAACCCTGCAGCAAGTAAGGTCAGCGTATCACACTGCAGTCTCTTACCGTGTGGACATCTTGCTTGCTGTGTTACCTTCTGGATTGCCAACCCTGCAGCAAGTAAGGTCAGCGTATCACACTGCAGTCTCTTACAGTGTGGACATCTTGCTTGCTGTGTTACCTTCTGGATTGCCAACCCTGCAGCAAGTAAGGTCAGCGTATCACACTGCAGTCTCTTACCGTGTGGACATCTTGCTTGCTGTGTTACCTTCTGGATTGCCAACCCTGCAGCAAGTAAGGTCAGCGTATCACACTGCAGTCTCTTACCGTGTGGACATCCTGCTTGCTGTGTTACCTTCTGGATTGCCCTCGTATTAACCCTGCAGCAAGCAAGGTCAGCGTATCACACTGCAGTCTCTTACCGTGTGGACATCCTGCTTGCTGTGTTACCTTCTGGATTGCCCTCGTATTAACCCTGCAGCAAGCAAGGTCAGCGTATCACACTGCAGTCTCTTACCGTGTGGACATCTTGCTTGGTGTGTGCGCTGGTAACATATTTAGATATTACATTTTATGGATAGCCTGCCTCCTGAGTTTTACGTAACAGAACTGCAAAAAGGTTTGAGAAAAATAGGCATGACGTCAGTATGACAAAGAGAAAAACATAAATAAAAAACAAGTGTGAAAATGTGTCAAAAGAAAACAGTTGGACAGGAAGTTGAATCGGATTATAAAATTAAACCTTCTCTAGCTCTAGCAAATGAAATAACAATTAACTGCGGTACAGAGCAGTATGTACACCCGTCGCCACAAAAAAAGAGTCATCCCCAGATTCTAATTGTCGATCGAAGAGCTTTCGTGTATCTTTGTAAAAGCTGTGTTCACAACGCACACGAAATAACTGTACAGTGGTCTGTGACTGACAGCACAACTTCTGAGTACTGAAAACAGAGCACAGAACAAGGTTATGGTGGCCGAGAGGTTAAAAACGCATCGCTTTCACTCAAGTTCCTAAACTCTGTCATTTTTTTATGTTTGTTAATATTATGATTGGATATGTAGAACGTAACATTGCATTAACATAACTTTGGCACTTGACCATCTATGCACACAAAAACATAATTGTACTAACACTCCTGTTAAGTAACAAAAAAAATCTTATGTGTTCCATTCACATGACTTTGTCTATGTCTCTGTAACAACTTATTATTACAAGGCTTATGCTTCTATCTACTTCATGCTAATCCAGATAAACATTAGTAGAAATATCTTCTTGTAAATAGAAATACAATAGACTAAAATGACAGTCAAATCGTTTAAAAGCTAGTTGCCACATAGATGAAACCCATTTCTTTCCATTGCCAGCAGTTGACAAATTCCCGTCTCTGAAAAGTTTTAAGTACTTTAAAACTGAAACGAATAACAAAGAATATCCCAAAAATGGTCAACTTCATGAAGAAAATGTACTTGAAGTAAATTATGTGTTTTAACAAGATCTACATTTATGTGTAGTTCGTTTTTGTCTATCTCTTACGGTTTAATAGTTATACAAAATCCAGCAAAATTCATCCTGAATAAAAAGGTCTTCAGACTATCAAGATATGCATTTTATTTGATATGTAAGTATCTTTAATATACAGTATTTTAATTATAATCGTTAGAGCCATTTTTGAGACTTTTTTTCATGTAAAGGGTAGTTTGGGGTGAGGGGATTTTCCTCAAAATCTTCGTGTCGCATCCTTGGAAGATACTTAACTTAAATACCAAGCTTGGTATTTTACCAATTTTCGTTTTTGAGTTATCGTGTTTAAAGGCACACGTACACACTGACACACGGACACACATACGGACTTTTTTTTAGATACACGGGACCATAAAACTGTATTTCCGGTGAAATTTCGGTATCGAATTTTTGGATGGAATGCAGTACCGTCTCCATATGCGCATAGTATATATAGAGAAAATAAACATATGTGTAAATAAGTTATATTCTAAAACTAAAACACAGAGAATAAACATAATTAATATCGGGTGTATAAACCCTGAGCCCGTATAACAGCCCTCAATCTTCGGGGCAAAGACAAAATGTGGACGAACTTAGGCTCCTTGAATTTGTATGTATGTGTGTATTTATTTTTCTGCAAGTGGGTATCACTCGGTGGCAGAGTTATATATGTATACAAGATATATAAACAATAAATCACAGCTGCCAGTTTATGGCTTTGTAAGCTAGATATAATAGTTATTTACACACATATGAAAACATTAATTTTTCTCTCAATTCAGATTAATTAATTTCATAATTAGAATCACCAACCAATTTAACATTTGTATTTACAATATAAAATCACAAGCATTTCATTTAAGGAATATTTACAAAAATTATCCAACATTAATATCAAGATTTTTCCTAAATTTCTTCAGAGACAGAGGACAACCCCGAAAGGCTGCTCCAGGCAATTCATTCCAGTCTTTTATGGTTCTATTTACAAAGGAGAACTTTCCCACGTCAGTTCTGTATCTTCTACCCTTAATTTTGAACGGATGATCGTTTCGTGCATAGTAAGTTGGGTTTTCCAGTTTGTCAGTAACGTCCTCCCATGCGTTTAAGCCAGCGTAAGCTTTAAATAAAGCGCACAACCTCTGTTTCTCACGCCTAACTTTCAACGGCTCCCATTTTATCTCCTCAGCGTTTGTAGGCCCAAAATATTTACCTCTTTTTATGAAATTTTATAGCCCTTTTCTGGATCTTTTCCAGCGAATCAATTTGATTTACTCTATACGGGTCCCAACAAGTTACTCCAAATTCCCTGGACTTGTACGCAATTTCCCTGGACTTTGCACTCCCCTTTTTTAAAATCCTCATTAGGAAGTGCAGTGCACGCTTTCTTAGATACAGAATTTACCTGCTCGTCCCATCCAGCGTTACTCGCCAAGCAAACTCCCAAGTATTTGCAGCTGTCCAGCTGTCGAATTTTTTCCCCACCCATGTGATAGTTCTGCAGAATTTTTCCCTAGATCTATTAAATGCAATTGGCTTACTTTTGCCAGCGTTAATTTTCATTTTATTTGCAGCAGCCCAATCACTCATTTCATTTAAATCACCCTGAAGAGCAGTCTCATCTTCAACATTTCTAATTTTATTCTAAATAATACAATCGTCTGCAAACAATCTTATCTGACATTTTATATTAACAGTTATGTCATTTACAAAAATAAGAAAAATTAACGGCCCCAATACTGAGCCTTGGGGTACGCCCGAGCTATCCATACCCCTCTCAGATAGCTCTTTGCCTACTTTTACCCTTTGCGATCTTCCTTCCAAAATTTTTTTAACCCATACAACTACGTGTTTATCAATTCCTGTAGCAGTTAGCTTCTGGATAAGTAAGTTATATGATACAACATCAAAAGCTTTGGAAAAATCTATCACCACTGCATCTGTTCTTCCCCCTGCATCCACCTCCTCTGCTAAATCTTGGAATAATGACGTTATCTGGCTTTCACACGAGTATCCAGGTCTAAACCCATGTTGCGCTTTATTGAACTACTTTTTGTTTTCTAATTCCTCCCGTATATATTCCAAAATTAAATGTTCCATCAATTTGCACATTACTGAAGTTAGGCTGACTGGTCGATAATTATTTAATTCTGTTTTATTTCCCCCTTTATGAATTGGAACTGCAATCGCGGTTTTCCAGTCTTCCGGTAAGGCACAGTTATTTATTGACGTATTAAATAAAATCATTAGGTACGGAATCATGGATTCCCCTCCAATTTTTAGCATTTCGGTCGGTATATTGTCAGGCCCCCTCGACTTTCGATTTTGCAACATTCTGATCCTTCTGCGCAATTTGGATGCCATTATTTGAAAAACGGATTTTCGAATATCCTCAATTTACAGTTTATAATTATAATCCGCTTTGTTAAAAACAGACACAAAATGTGAATTTAATGCGTTCGCTTTTTCTTTATCGTTCAATATGGCAATTCCATTTTCCTTGAGTTCTGGTATGCCAAGTTTATTTCCCCTGCGTCTACTTACATAATTATAAAACAATTTCCAACTATTATTGGTCCCGCTAAGAATTTGTTCTAAGAACCGCTCCTGTCTTTCAATTGTTTAGCTAATCCTTTATATCTGTTAAAATGTCAATATGACTTCTTCCGTTTATGAAATGCGCGCCTAGACTTTCGTTTAAGTATTCTGATGGATCTTGTATAATATTCTGGATCATTGTTTTGTTTGATAACTTTGTATGGAACGTATTTCTTTATTGATTCCGAAATAAGTATTTTGAAACTATCCCATGCTGCATCTACATTTGTTGCAGATTTTACAAACAGGCAAAATTGCTTTTTGAGAAAAGTCTGAATTCCATCTACGTCTGTTCTGCAGAAGTTAAAACTAATAATTTCCTCCCCTTCAAACCGGTTTGGCACCTTCCAGTTTATGTCTAATTGTACACAGCTGTGGTCACTTATACCTGGCAAGACCTCACATGCGCTAAACAATGACTCAGGTCTGCATAGAAACACGTCCAGTACAGCCGATCTGTTTGGACTACCTGCGATAACCCATGATCCCAAACCAGAAGGTTAACAACATATTGAGCTGCGCCTCCTAATAACTGCCCATTCCAGTTTACATTTGGCAAATTTAGATCTCCTGCTAAAATAACATTTTTTCCCGTTTCCGAAGAAATGTTTTCCACTAGTTTATGAAGAGTGTTAAAGTTAGTTTCGCCAGATTGTCTGTAACACGCTATTAATGTAAAGTTATTTGCTTCGTTTTCGTGATCGATAATTTCAATGGCCATCATTTCTACGTCTTCTTCCACCCACAATATCTTACTGCTTAACTCTAACTTGGTACAAATAAAAATTCCCCCTCCCCTTCCTTCCCTGTCCCTCCTAAACACCATGTAATCTGATCTAAATATCTCCGCGTCATTAATATCAACACTGAGCCATGACTCCGTACCTATAATCACAATTGGGTTACTTATTTCTATTAAATTCCAAAATTCTAATGTTTTGTTTATGATGCTACGGCAACTTACCTGTAACATCCTTAAGGAATGTGCCCCTACCTGAGAATCGTCGCTTCCCCGAAGCCTTGTCAGTGCTGCCCGGTGCCACCGCTCCACTCGGATACCCTCGCGAACAATGCTGCCAACTTTGAAGTTCCTCTTTTGTTTAGGTGAACATAGTCCCAGTCGTCAATCCACGAATTTGAGTCCACAAACTGCACATGCAGTCGTTCAGCCACCCACGAAAACGCGTCGTTCACCTGCATTACCTTCCTCCAGTTGATATCGCGTCGCCTCAAAACTCCACTGATGACAAATGTGTGCCGAGGGAAATGGTGCCTTTGTCTTCTTAACTAAATCATACATGTCTCCCATCACATAGCCAGAACTCCTTCGTAGGTCATTACTTCCAACGTGTAATACGATGGTCCGGTAGTTGCTTTCTTCCTCCTCTCGCTTCTTCTCAATTTCCCTCAGTAGGCCGCCATTCTTTATGCCAGGATAGCAAGCTACCTTTGCATTTGTAATTCCCGTGTGTTTAACGATAGAGTCGCCGATGATAAAACATGGTTTCTCCTCTTTTTTAGGTCATCTTCCCTTGTCTCCCTCAGTAAGCGGTTTTCTTCTTTAAGCTTCCGAATAATGTCTTCCGCTGTTTTCAGCTTGTCGCGTAAGTCTCGTAGTTCCTCCTGCAGCTGCTCCCATTTTTTATCATTTGCGGTGACGGTCACATCTCTCCTGCAGTCCTTATATGGCCAGTTTTCTTCTATGTTCTGTTCTCTCTTAATTTTTTGACAGCCAAAATGGTACCATCTCCCGCATGAAATACAAAGAAGTCCGGTCCTCAGTACTTTGTTGCAGCTTCCACATCTTTCATCTCCTACAGGTCCTGGATTTATTTCAACTCCTCCTATCACAAGCAGGGCTAGTAATATAAAAGCCATAAAATAATAATTCTTCGTAGTTTCCGTAGCTCCTGTCGCCTCTCTACCTGCTTTCCGCGGTCGCCTGCCCGACCACATTCCTACCCTCGCCCGGTAAACAACCAGATCCACACCCATTGTTCTGCTGCTACCTGCCTCCCACTGGTACGTCCGCACTGCTCGAGATCCCAAGCCAGAAGCAATCTTTTGTCCTTCAGGTACATTGTACAGGGGGAATCAAACTATTATAGAGTATTACCGTGTATTGCACACCGTTCATTGAATCGTCAAGCTGCCACAGCACACCTAGACCGTCCCCTGATATCCAACCTCAACGGATATGCGACCATGATGGAATTGTGAAGCCACGGTTTATGAAGGGTGTGATTGATCACTTTGTGAAGGGTGTGTTTGATCGCTCTGTGAAGGGTGTGTTTGATCACTTTGTAAAGGGTGTGTTTGATCACTTTGTGAAGGGTGTGTTTGATCACTTTGTAAAGGGTGTGTTTGATCACTTGTGAAGGGTGTGTTTGGTCACTTTGTGAAGGGTGTGTTTGGTCACTTTGTGAAGGGTGTGTTTGATCACTTTGTGAAGGGTGTGTTTGACCGCTTTGTGAAGGGTGTGTTTGGTCACTTTGTGAAGGGTGTGTTTGATCACTTGTGAAGGGTGTGTTTGACCGCTTTGTGAAGGGTGTGTTTGATCACTTTGTGAAGGGTGTGTTTGATCCCTTTGTGAAGGGTATGTTTCCTCACTTTGTGAAGGGTGTTTTTGACCACTTTGTGAAGGGTGTGTTTGACCGATTTGTTGAGGGTGTGTTTGATCACTTTGTGAAGGGTGTGTTTGAACGCTCTGTGAAGGGTGTGTTTGATCGCTTTGTGAAGGGTGTGTTTGATCACTTTGTGGAGGGTGTGTTTGATCAGTTTGTGAAGGGTGTGTTTGATCATTTGTGAAGGGTGTGTTTGATCACTTTGTGAAGGGTGTGTTTGATCACTTTGTGAAGGGTGTGTTTTTGACCGATTTGTTGAGGGTGTGTTTGATCACTTTGTGAAGGGTGTTTTTGACCGCTTTGTGAAGGGTGTGTTTGACCGCTTTGTGAAGGGTGTGTTTGATCACTTTGTGAAGGCTGTGTTTGGTCACTTTGTGAAGGGTGTGTTTGATCACTTTGTGAAGGGTGTGTTTGGTCACTTTGTGAAGGGTGTGTTTGATCACTTTGTGAAGGGTGTGTTTGATCACTTTGTGGAGGGTGTGTTTGATCACTTTGTGAAGGGTGTGTTTGATCATTTTGTGAAGGGTGTTTTTGATCACTTTGTGAAGGGTGTGTTTGATCACTTTGTGAAGGGTGTGTTTGCTCACTTTGTGAAGGGTGTGATTGATCACTTTGTGAAGGGTGTGTTTGGTCACTTTGTGAAGGGTGTGTTTGATCACTTTGTGAAGGGTGTGTTTGATCACTTTGTGAAGGGTGTGTTTGCTCACTTTGTGAAGGGTGTGTTTGATCACTTTGTGAAGGGTGTGTTTGGTCACTTTGTGAAGGGTGTGTTTGATCACTTTGTGAAGGGTGTGTTAAGTACAAAAATGGACATTAAAATGTCTTAAAGCATTGGTTTTCTAAACATTACTTTTAGTATTTCTGCGCACCCCATTGTTCCGTGTGCAGCATATTGATGTTCGGTAGAATAAACCGTTAAAAAGTATCATAATGACTATCATATTATTAGCTGTACTAAATGTCGTGTATGAAACAAGTATGTCAAATAAATAGCCGCCGTCAATTCAAGATCTCTAAGAGAAGGAAAAAAAAAAAAAAAAAAAAAAAAACATTTGTAACCTGCGTTTTGTCAAGCGCTACAGTAAGCACACATGGAAAGTGGCAATGAAACAACCAAAACTGTATCCTGTTTTGTGTCGTTAATGGTTTTAGGTAATATTGATAGTTTGGTGTTGAAGACGCTTAAGTTATGCATCTGATTAAGATTAATGCCATGTGAGTTAGTAATATTAAGATTTGGAACCTGTAACAACTTGTTGCTGCCGCTACACAACTGCATCACGGATGGTGTATACAAGGCGCTGCGCCGTCAGGAACTTAGAGCAATTTGGCGCTCAAGACATGACTTTCTTTTTCCGCGGCGGGTGTACATACGGTCGGTAAGACATTTCTTTGTGATTGAGTCTCGTGGAGTGTGTGGTCTGCTGGCAGGGGCTCGCCAGACCACAGTGTAAGAATACATAACCGTCAGACATCATGTTATCGGCGTTGCAACACCTACGGGTTAAGTGGAGATTTACGCGCGCGTTCTAATGCATGACTGATCTGATTGCTTGCGATCTCGTTGATTTGATTGTGTGAAAAGTTGTGTTGTGTAATACACACTGATTCCGTAAGTATTTACATTTTTAACCGTTACTACCTTTTATATATCTCGGACATTGCTCTTGTTCTCATACTAGAACTATCACGAGTGAACCTGTGATTTGAAAATGTCTTACAGCAGTGATAAACGAGTTGAGGTTATGTTTTGTCATGTTTAGGTTTCGTGAAATACCGGACCCAATGTTGAAAGGAATAGATGAGATAACTGGTGAGAAATGGGGAAAAGTAGTTCAACATACGAGAAGTGTGATAAAAAATGCTTGGAAAGAAGGCATTTTAGAGGAAGCAGTGGAACATGTGACACTACAGGCGGACAGCGAGTAAATAAGGCAACAGCGTACCGAAACAGCCACGTGTTGGCAGGAATGTCAATCACAAGATAATTTCTCACTAATTATAACTTCGGGAGAAAGAAAAGGTCAGGAATGGCATGGTTTAGACTGGGAAAGAAATTGACTGACAACTGTGGAATCTGCTCACGCAGACAATTTATTTCTGCTAGAAGGAGATCGTCATGTTGGGATCTAGACTGACCAGAGGAACTGGCAAAACAGGACAAAGCGCGCGAAGGCAAATCAAATTTATTCTATCAGTCAGAGGTAATTTATCTCAATTTTTAAAACTTTTTCTTATTTACCTTTCTGTTTGTCATATAACTTGTAACTGAAATATGTACGGTCAACGACCAGTGCAGTAAGTATTTGTGTAACAACTTTAATAATTTGACAAAAATAAATCTGCCTATCTACCCATATATCACATCTACCACTAAGGGCAGAGTCATATTATTTAAGGGGGCACAGAAATGCTTTTTTATATTTTTAGCTATTTTGGTAAAACTGTTTGGAAATTTGATTTTTTGGTGCAGAAAGTTCACTATGCTCTAAAGCACACAGTTGCCATGTTTGCTATTTGCTGCATAAATGATTCTTTATGCCATTTTTCTCAGGTTCAAATTTGTTGTTAGTTTCCCATTAAAATACAGCTAGAGGTCTGGAAAATTTTCACAGAGCATTGTAAAATATACGCAATAAAATGTCTGGTTGGAATTTCGATATTGGTCATAGCTTAGGTTAAAAAAGGTTAGTGCAATTAGGTGTTGTATTTTGTGTTTATTAGCTTTGTGATCTAAACTATTAAAGCAAAATACAATCCACTTTAGGAACATTTAATTTCTTACAAAGATATTAAGTAATGTAATTTAAAAAAAATACTTTATTTAACTGAATACCTATAGAAAAAATAGATTTTGATTTTAGCTAATCAGATTGAACAAATTTGCTAATGTGTTCAGAATGAAAAGCAATGTTTGAGCAATCTCTGGGATTAATACTTTAGAAAATCACTATCATCGCTCCTTTAACCCCTTAATCCTAGACATGCCTCCTTTGTAATAGAGGGAAAGTGTAATGTTTGGCAACTGAGTACCAAATAAGTGAGGTAATCCATTGGAAACCAATACTTATTTATACCACCTAGTATGCATTGTCCTAGTTGTGAATTTGAACACCAACATCTCTACTCCACTTTAGCTCTGCATCCAGATTGCAGTGTCCGCTTTTATTTTGTGACTTTGCAGTTGAAACTGTACAAATCTACATTTTACTGAAAAGTTTCAATGATTACTATAATGTCCTTGGTCATGTTACAGATAGCTTGTGTTCCACTACACTAATACGCTTTAATTCGAACTGGCTGACATTAACCATGGCTCTGAACTGACTCATAGGAAAAACAAGAGAATCAATAGGAAGCTCACCTGAAAAGTTTGGCCAATTAATTTAATCTCTTCCTCCAAACTCCATTGGAAAGCAATTATCAAGGATGCCATCCATGTCCGAAAAATAAACCGCGCAAGAGATCTGATGCCACACTCGGTGCGATTCAACAGATCAGAACGGTGATAAATAAGTTCATTCTAATTAGATAAGAATGTGTTAAACCCGAATACTTTACCCCACATGTTCATCACAAGGCCTTACTGACAGTTCATTAGAATTATATGTAGATATGAATGTGTTAAACCCAAGTACTTTACCTCACATGTTCATCACAAGGCCTTACTGACAGTTCATTAGAATTATAAGTAGATATGGATGTGTTAAACCCGAGTACTTTACCCCACATGTTCATCACAAGGCCTTACTGACAGTTCATTAGAATTATAAGTAGTTATGAATGTGTTAAACCCGAGTACTTTACCTCACATATTCATCACAAGGCCTTACTGACAGTTCATTAGAATTATAAGTAGATATGAATGTGTTAAACCCGAGTACTTTACCCCACATGTTCATCACAAGGCCTTACTGACAGTTCATTAGAATTATATGTAGATATGAATGTGTTAAACCCGAGTACTTTACCCCACATGTTCATCACAAGGCCTTACTGACAGTTCATTAGAATTATAAGTAGTTATGGATGTGTTAAACCCGAGTACTTTACCCCACATGTTCATCACAAGGCGTTACTGACAGTTCATTAGAATTATATGTAGATATGAATGTGTTAAACCCGAGTACTTTACCTCACATGTTCATCACAAGGCGTTACTGACAGTTCATTAGAATTATAAGTAGATATGGATGTGTTAAACCCGAGTACTTTACCCCGCATGTTCATCACAAGGCCTTACTGACAGTTCATTAGAATTATAAGTAGTTATGAATGTGTTAAACCCGAGTACTTTACCTCACATATTCATCACAAGGCCTTACTGACAGTTCATTAGAATTATAAGTAGATATGAATGTGTTAAACCTGAGTACTTTACCCCACATGTTCATTACAAGGCCTTACTGACAGTTCATTAGAATTATATGTAGATATGAATGTGTTAAACCCGAGTACTTTACCCCACATGTTCATCACAAGGCCTTACTGACAGTTCATTAGAATTATAAGTAGATATGGATGTGCTAAACCCGAGTACTTTACCCCACATGTTCATCACAAGGCGTTACTGACAGTTCATTAGAATTATAAGTAGTTAGGAATGTGTTAAACCCGAGTACTTTACTTCACATGTTCATCACAAGGCCTTACTGACAGCTAATTAGAATTATAAGTAGATATGAATGTGTTAAACCCGAGTACTTTACCTCACATGTTCATCACAAGGCGTTACTAACAGTTCATTAGAATTATAAGTAGATATGGATGTGTTAAACCCGAGTACTTTACCCCACATGTTCATCACAAGGCCTTACTGACAGTTCATTAGAATTATAAGTAGATATGGATGTGTTAAACCCGAGTACTTTACTTCACATGTTCATCACAAGGCCTTACTGACAGTTCATTAGAATTATAAGTAGATATGGATGTGTTAAACCCGAGTACTTTACCCCACATGTTCATCACAAGGCCTTACTGACAGTTCATTAGAATTATAAGTAGTTATGGATGTGTTAAACCCGAGTACTTTACCCCACATGTTCATCACAAGGCGTTACTGACAGTTCATTAGAATTATATGTAGATATGAATGTGTTAAACCCGAGTACTTTACCCCACATGTTCATCACAAGGCCTTACTGACAGTTCATTAGAATTATAAGTAGATATGGATGTGTTAAACCCGAGTACTTTACCCCACATGTTCATCACAAGGCCTTACTGACAGTTCATTAGAATTATAAGTAGTTATGAATGTGTTAAACCCGAGTACTTTACCTCACATATTCATCACAAGGCCTTACTGACACTTCATTAGAATTATAAGTAGATATGGATGTGTTAAACCCGAGTACTTTACTTCACATGTTCATCACAAGGCCTTACTGACAGTTCATTAGAATTATAAGTAGATATGAATATGTTAAACCCGAGTACTTTACCTCACATGTTCATCACAGGGACTTACTGACAGTTCATTAGAATTATAAGTAGATATGAATATGTTAAACCCGAGTACTTTACCTCACATGTTCATCACAAGGCCTTACTGACAGTTCATTAGAATTATAAGTAGATATGGATGTGTTAAACCCGAGTACTTTACTTCACATGTTCTTCACAAGGCCTTACTGACACTTCATTAGAATTATAAGTAGGTATGGATGTGTTAAACCCAAGTACTTTACCTCACATGTTCATCACAAGGCGTTACTGAGTGTTCATTAGCATTAGATATAAATGTGTTAAACCCGAGTACTTTACCTCACATGTTCATCACAGGGCGTTACTGAGTGTTCATTAAAATTATATGTAAATGTGTTAAACCCAGGTTGTTCAACGACATACGCATCACAGTGCGTTACTTCATTAGAATTAGATATGAATGTGTTAAACCCGAGTACTTCACCGCATACTCATCGCAAGCGTCAAAACAGCGCAAAGGCGGATTTCCTCCGCCATTAGATTCCACCGGTGCTCCATCTTCATTCCATGTATCACTAGTGTCATCGCCTGCGTTGCCACTAGTAGTAAAAGCGGGCGTAAATATTACAAAAATTCACAAGGCGTTACTAATTCATTCGAAATAGACACGACTGCATTAAAACAGAGTACTTCACCCACATGCTTATCACAAGGAGTTACTGACTCCATTAGCATTAGATAAGCATGTGTTAAACCAGCGTACTTCATCCATATGCTCATTACAAGGTGTTTCTGACTGTTCACCAGAATTAGATAAGCATGTGTTAAACCAGCGTACTTCATCCATATGCTCATTACAAGGTGTTTCTGACTGTTCATCAGAATTAGATAAGCATGTGTTAAACCAGCGTACTTCATCCATATGCTCATTACAAGGTGTTTCTGACTGTTCACCAGAATTAGATAAGCATGTGTTAAACCAGCGTACTTCATCCATATGCTCATTACAAGGTGTTTCTGACTGTTCACCAGAATTAGATAAGCATGTGTTAAACCAGCGTACTTCATCCGTATGCTCATTACAAGGTGTTTCTGACTGTTCATCAGAATTAGATAAGCATGTGTTAAACCAGCGTATTTCATCCATATGCTCATTACAAGGTGTTTCTGACTGTTCATCAGAATTAGATAAGCATGTGTTAAACCAGCGTACTTCATCCATATGCTCATTACAAGGTGTTTCTGACTGTTCACCAGAATTAGATAAGCATGTGTTAAACCAGCGTACTTCATCCATATGCTCATTACAAGGTGTTTCTGACTGTTCATCAGAATTAGATAAGCATGTGTTAAACCAGCGTATTTCATTCCCATATTCATCATAACATGTTCACTAAGTCACAAACGAATTATGGATACAGGGAGGAATGTGATTGGACGCAGTCCCTAGATACCAGGCCAAAGCAACGCACCTAGGCCCGTAAGACCCTTTGTGTCTTATGGGACATATGGGAGGAAGGGATTTGGGAGAGACGTCAAGGGCGACCAGATTTGGATGACAATGGGCAGGGTCTGACGTTGCCCGGTTATAAGCATGAGACCCAAGCCTTCGGTGGTGCCCAAGTTAGTGCGAGCCCGAAAACCCCTAAGGTGGGTCAAGATCGAGCGATACCAAAGGCAGCGCCAGGATAAACCCACGAGAAAACACTCAACCTACACACGCCGAACACCGTCACCTGGTCCTCCCACCCTGAAACCGATTACAACAAACTTATGGGAGTAAAAACGATGGACAGGAAAACTCGGGGTATGTATTGAACCTGCCCAGCATTCACCTAGTAAAACTTAAAGTAACCCATGAGTTAGGCAGGCCGGTCGCGGTAATCGAACCCACGAACTCCCGAAAGGGAGTCGCAGATGTTGCCGCGGCGATACCTCGATCAGCACTGACGTGCATAACCAGCTAATTCCCCCAGACCGCAATTGTATTTTGCCCTCTTCAACTTCAGGTAACCAATCTTTGACTCCATCCAACGATATCAGTTCTGTATGTGACTGGCTTGGAGAAAACCAGCAACAAAAAGAAACCAACGAACAACGTTAACATCGATGTGAAATGAAGGTACAACTTGGCTACAGCCTCTAATAAAGAGTTTTACTGCGATGAGACAGAACGGAAAGCTAAACAAGTACAACGTAATTCTAAATGAATGGGCTGAAGAATGATTTGCATGTGTCACTAAGCTGAACGACAGCTACGAATTCATATGAGAGGTTGCATCACTGATGGAGATGAAGGTTTCTGTCATTAAACGGAAATAAGGAATAGCATTAAGGTAGGGCTTGATGCAAATGGAAGGCTTGCATACATTAAAAACGGAAGACGCAAAAACCAAATAGAGCTTAAGTTTCATTCTTACCTTAGTTTTTCGAGTGGAGCAAAAACCTACTTATACACTAACCCGGCAAGTCCGGAGGGTTCTGCTAACTGGCCATATACCCATTAGATAAACCTCGGAATGGGGTATCAGAAAATAATTAAAAGAAAAATGAAGGTAAAGGTAGTGCGGTGGGTTTTCTCCGGGTTCTCCGGTTTCCCTACCATCGCATTCCACCGGTGCTCCATCTTCATTCCATGTATCATCAGTGTCAACGCCTGCGGTGCCATAAGTAGTAAAAGCGCGTGTTAAACACTATAAGGTCTTGAAACTTCACTAGGAACAAATTTTGCCTAGAACGTAAAGAACTTAATGCTGTACATGTTAGCAAATTTAATATGACGCAGTTATAATTCCTCGCGATCAGATTCAGGGACAGTTTAATGACTATTCATCTTGGAAAAATTGCCAAATCATCCCAAACAGATCAACCATTAGCTTCCTGGAGCAGCAAACTGGCAGCAGAAAGTACTCCAGCATTTCAAAGAGCCAAGTGTAGAAAAATAGAAACATTAAGTACAACAAAATGTATAAATTTCTAAAGGCTTAAAATACAAGCTAAAGACAAGCGACACATATGTTATTCTACCGTGCCTTCGTATTATACCAAAACCGACTTATATGCGTGTCGGTTGAGGCGACTGTGACCTCGTTATTATGCCACTGCGCAGAGGCGGCGCAGGATGTGTCAAGGGCACGTTTATCAGCTGTGGGCTGTCTCAGTCATTGCTTTGTCTGCATGTCGTGAAGTGTTTGGACAGTGCGCGAGTTGTGTGTCATTTTCTTAGGAATTTTAATCGCTTATTAATTCGCGGAAATGCTTGCCAACCAATTCAGGCTTGAAGAGCGTATTTTTATATACGAAGCATACATGAAAACTGAATCATGTAGACAAATGTGCAGACAATTTCAGCTCAAATTTCTTTGTCATCCAGTTCCGAGTAGAGATACTGTGAGATGTTTGGCCTATAGATTTAAAACAACGGGATCCCTAAGCGCTTAATCAAAGAAGCGAAAACGACATGTTCTAACGGAGGAAAAGCTGGTCGAAATTGATGCTGCATTCGAATGTTCATGTAGGAAGTCTCTCAGCCGTTTTGCACAGCAAGATGGTGTTCTATAAACTTCTGTTCATACATCTACTAAACGTTTAAAATAAAAACCTATTGTGTAACTATACTACATGAATTTACAACCAGTGACGACGGGAAACGAGTCACTTTCTCTAACTGGATTTTACAAATATCTATGGCAGTACTGTTGATCCTTATTTAAATTTTCTTTCAAATGAAGCGTAGCTTTATTTAAATGGTCATGTTGCCTCAAAGAACAATAGGTATTGTAACAAATGTCTTTATTGACTCAAAATGTAGTTGCAAATAAAGTTTTAAATACACTGCTGCAAATAATTCACTCGGCATTTCGACAGTTTACAGCTGTACGTCTTCCATGTCTCGCGCAGCACTGCGCGCCAACACTCCAGTTACTTACGACTCAGTACAATTTTATTCACCACAACGCACAAGCTGCACTCCTTCCTCCTTTCAGGCTAGAAAATACTTCACAAACTTTCTGGAGGCTTGTCGAAGGTACTAGAAATCGAAGCTGGTAGAAACATCTCGAATGTTGGGAAGAATCATGATGTCAATGTGTCGCCATCCGAAGTCCCCTATTTTGTCGCGCCGTTGTTAACGCATCCAACTGCGATGATTCACATTCCAGCTCCACTACCGCATACCAAAGCGAACATGAGATCGATCGCATACACGGACGTCATTGTCGTTTTATTGAACCACGGAGAATCCTCATTTAATTCTTGAAATTGAATTGCATGATGTCAAAATCAGTGTATGGTGTGTTGTAAAAACATAACTGATAATGTGGCTCATCTTTTTCATGGAACCTTTATTTCCGATGAGTACCGCAGAGACATTCTTCTATATTTTTTTCAAATGTTGCAGAACACGAATATCTCCAACACGATTCTACCTCAGCTCATACCGCTGTAGAAGACCTACTCCTTGGAAGACATAAAGACGGTTTCTGGTGATAGAGTAATTTCTAAAGGATTGTGCTGCCCACACCCTTCCCCTGCGTGAGACTTCTACATGTGGGGAATCCTAAGAAATAAAGTTTATAGGAACAATCCTCATACCACAGACGAACTTAAGAACAATATAAAAACAGAAATTATGAATATTACGCAACAAGAAATTATGCATTTAAATGGTAATTTCATCCGACGTTGTCAAGAATGTCTTCGCACAGATAGACGCCACTTTCAACAATCTATATAAGAAGGTTAGTACTCAGTACATATATGTTACTAACTCTCGTGAGTAAGTAGCGCGGGAGTTACGGAACAGAAACCCCTGCAGTGTAGTAGACTGTGTGCGGAGCACACGGTCACGCGATCCCCGGCCTTGGAATAAAATGAAGGCACTGTAATTGTTGCACATCTGTTCTCTTCCTTAGAGGTTAGAGGTTAGAGCACGTTACCGGTGGGGGACAGTTCGGCAACTGCGACCAGATGCTGATCCATTGAGGCCTAACATCCCCCGTGGGAAGGGATGAGAGGAGCGGAAACCACAGGCCAGCACACAGGAAACGACACAGCTAAGCGCAGAGACGCACGGAAGTCCCAAACTTTCACTAGATGGCAGCCCTGGCGCGCCACAGAGGCTATACAGGCGTTGGGAGGCCGGAAGGAGAGCTCTACAACGGCACCTAGCCTCAGCAAGCGCAACCAGGGGAAAGAGAGTTTCTCTCGGAGCAAGCAACCGTGCCATCTGTCTGCAAAGCCATAAATAACACCGGCGTTGACCTGGAAGATGAAGAAGGGAGATGCAATGGAGGGAGAGGAACCGTGGTAGATATACAGGACCTCACCATTCGCCTAAGTGGCCCCAGGAAAACCACGGAAAAAGCCAGTGTCAGAGTGCGCGGTGAACGGGGATGGAACCCGGACCTCCGAGTCCCAAGCGAAACGCCTAAGCCTCCTGGCTCAGTGTTCCTTTCCTTTATTTCAACAATGTAATACGTAGTCACGTGCTCTATACATATAAAGCCCCACATTTAAGCATCGGAAAGTTTGTGTCTGTTCCAGTTTGTATCAATTTCACTTGTTGTCTGTCTTACAGTAACATAGATAAGACTTACAATTCTCTGGAGCTGATTTCACTCTTCTTATAAGCAGATCGATTACATAGTTCTGTAGCATCACAAGTCCTTTTGGGGATTTATTCAATTTTGGAACACAAATAAAATTAGAGACATTAATTACTTGAACTATTTCACTGTATATCCAATAAGACTCTAGTGTGGGCCCCGATTCTTGTCTGTCATTATGTGTATTCTTCTTCTTTTCCCGGAACTGGCGCAGAGCTTTTGATGCCAGCAACTAAATCAATATTGTGTTTGCCAGAGCTTGCTTATTCTGTTGATAGTAATGGTTCTAAGTTAGTTCTAGACGAAAACTTCAGTTGAATTTTTTCGGGCGGGGATGGGGGACTTAGTAGGACGACTTTAAAGGACACAGACCTCCAGTTGGTGCCCAATATACGTTATACTAGTAAATAAATTATGAAGATAGTGTTTCCAACTTAGTGGTTATTAATAATTCTAAACAATATTTTGTAAATAATATTCCCAGAACTTAATTTCGAAGTTATTACTCCAATAATTACTGCATGGGTCGTTGATCATATACATGCATATTTGGGATAAAATATAAAGGTGAGAAAAACAACAAACGTTAAGAAAATGAGAGAAGAAAGAAATTAAGCATTAGAATTAGGATTGATCTCGAACTAATCAACATTTCTAGGACTAATATTACACGACCGGGCAGCTCACTGTTCAGTGCATATACATTGGTATCCACTCTGCCTTTATATCTTGATATTTACAAATATAATATACCTATACCTTTACGAAATTGAAAAAATGAGAAATTAAAGTAAAAACGACTCCAACAAAATACAAATTCAGTATAATTTTGTAAACTGCGAGGAGGAATCAGCAAGCTGTCAGTGAAGTACAATAAACCACAAGCAAGGGACATCAGCCTTTTCATAGTCTTGTCATGAAACGAAATTAGACAGTAATACGCATACGTTAGTCAAGCTTAGTAATTAAACTTGAATAAATGTTCATTGTTGTAATGCTTAAATCTTCGGAGCAAGAAATTTCAGCCATGAAAGAGAAGAAACAACATAAAAGAAAAACCTGAAAGGTCTTGCAAAAGTTTCAAGTTAACAAGCACTGAAACTCCGAATATCTTAGAGACCTAATCCAACCGTTTCATTGATTTCGCTTTTTAAATCCAAAGAGCGAATGCTCTTTGTCAGAGCATTATACTATTTTTTCAAATTCGTTAAAGCTTTGATATGTGGTAAAGTACATATGATAAATCATCCGTAGAGAAAACAAAGGCAAACATATCCCTCCAGCAGTGAATTTCTCCGTGTCCCTGGTGCCTTTCCTAATGGAAGAGTCCTCTCTCTTGGGTATCTCGTTGCACACTAAGAGTGTCCCTTGAGAACTCGTTGGCTTGCTTGAGAAAGACAAGACAACTATGTCATTAACATCTACAGGATACTGCAGAATTCATTCGACAAACTTTCAGGGATTACAGAGGAGTGTTAGGCGAGAACGTTGTTATAGATCTCTTATAGACTTTCAGGGGTTACAGGGAAGCGTTAGGCGAGCACGTTGTAATAGGACTCACATAGACTTTCAGGGGTTACACCGGAGAGTTAAGGCGAGCACATTGTTATAGGACTCTTATAGCCTTTCAGGGGTTACAGGGAAGTGTTAGGCGAGCACGTTGTTATAGGACTCTTATAGACTTTCAGGGGTTACAGAGGAGTGTTAGGCGAGCACGTTGTTATAGATCTCTTATAGACTTTCAGGGGTTACAGGGAAGTGTTAGGCGAGCACTTTGTAATAGGACTCACATAGACTTTCAGGGGTTACAGAGGAGTGTTAGGCGAGTACGTTGTTATATGACTCTTATAGACTTTCAGGGGTTACAGGGAAGTGTTAGGCGAGCACGTTGTTATAGGACTCTTATAGACTTTCAGGGGTTACAGGGAAGTGTTAGGCGAGCACGTTGTAATAGGACTCACATAGACTTTCAGGGGTTGTACAGGAGAGTTAGGCGAGCACGTTGTAATAGGACTCACATAGACTTTCAGGGGTTGTACAGGAGAGTTAGGCGAGCACGTTGTTATAGGACTCTTATAGACTTTCAGGGGTTACAGAGGAGTGTTAGGCGAGCACGTTGTTATAGGACTCTTATAGACTTTCAGGGGTTACAGGGAAGTGTTAGGCGAGCACTTTGTAATAGGACTCACATAGACTTTCAGGGGTTACAGAGGAGTGTTAGGCGAGTACGTTGTTATATGACTCTTATAGACTTTCAGGGGTTACAGGGAAGTGTTAGGCGAGCACGTTGTTATAGGACTCTTATAGACTTTCAGGGGTTACAGAGGAGTGTTAGGCGAGCACGTTATTATAGGACTCTTATAGACTTTCAGGGGTTACAGGGAAGTGTTAGGCGAGCACGCTGTTATAGGACTCTTATAGACTTTCAGGGGTTACAGGGAAGTGTTAGGCGAGCACGTTGTAATAGGACTCACATAGACTTTCAGGGGTTGTACAGGAGAGTTAGGCGAGCACGTTGTTATAGGACTCTTATAGAGTTTCAGGGGTTGTACAGGAGTGTTAGTCGAGCACGTTGTTATAGGACTCATATAGACTTTCAGGGGTTAGACAGGAGAGTTGGCCTGCACATTGTTATAGGACTCATAGACTTTCAGAAGTTACAGGGAAGTGTTAGGCGAGCACGTTGTAATAGGATTCACATAGACTTTCAGGGGTTACACAGGAGAGTTAGGTGAGCACTTTGTTTTAGGGCTCTTATAGACTTTCAGGGGTTACAGAGGAGAGTTAGGCGAGCACGTTGTAATAGGACTCTTATAGACTTTCAGAGGTTGTACAGGAGTGTTAGTCTAGCACGTTATTATAGGACTCATATAGACTTTCAGGGGTTAGGAGAGTTGGCCTGCACGTTGTTATAGGACTCATATAGACTTAGAGGGGTAACTGGGAAGTGTTAGACGAGCACGTTATTATAGGACTCTTATAGACTTTCAGGGATAACAGAGAAATGTTAGGTGAACACGTAGTTATAGGATTCTTATAGGCTTTCAGGGATTACAGAGAAGTGTTAGACGAGCACGTTGTTATAGACCTCTTATATACTTTCAGGTATTACGGAGGAGTGTTAGGCGAGGATGTTGTTATAGGACTCATATAGACTTTCAGGGATTACAGAGGAGTGTTAGGCGAGCACGTTGTTATGGCACTCATATAGACTTTCAGGGATTACAGAGGAGTTTTAGGCGAGCACGTTGTTATGGGACTCATATAGACTTTCAGGGATTACAGAGAATTGTTAGGCGTGCAAGACTTTAAGGAGTTGCAGAGAAATGCTTGGAGAACACGTTTTTTAGAACTCTCACGATTGTTCGCATTGAGGCATCTGTGAAAATTGAAAACTCTAGAGCATTAATTGCATTTTGCTTTTATTATCAGCAGTTATTAGGTATAAACATAAAATACAGAATACTAAGTATCAGCATTAAAGCTTTAGTACTGTTCTATGCATTAATTTGTTTCATATCTCACATTTAAGCGACATTGAAAATGTTCTACATGATGCATTTTTAAAAACCAACGATTAAGATATGGACGTTTTCATTCATTTTAATTCACTAATTACCTTTACCCATTTACATGTTTTGTTCCTTATTGGTTTCCTGCAATTCATTGAACCACTTGCTCCGTGATCACTGCTTTTTTTTTTTATCTCTTTCACCGTCATTTTTATCTTCTTGCTCTTTTGATAGTAAGTATTGGGCTGATCTGGCATCCTGTGCATGATCCAGGGTCCGGCGGCTTTTCAACAAGCATTCACAATGTCACATATATGTGTCTACACTCTTCTACTGTCACATTTGAATTTTTCGTGTGACTATTTTAAAAACATGCATCGCGTGGAACATTTTTTTTTTCAACACATTACTTTACAAAGTAAACAAGTTTATTTAAATATCCATTCAAGCTAGACGTTTGTATCATGGCAAAATAGTAATAATAAAATAATAATAATAATAATAATAATAATAATAATAATAAAATAATAATAATAATAATAATAATAATTATTATTATTATTATTATTACCATTATTGTGTGTAATAACTGGTATAAGATATTTGACACAAGTGTTTACCTACCCGGTGGCCCAACTGCTCCGTATTTCATATTTGCAGATATCCCTTCGTGACAAAAGAGTTTCAGAACTCAACGGGGCTATTTCAAGTTAAAACTGGCCGATGGAGAACTGGCGAGACCTACTTTGTTTGCATCCGTATCAACGAGCGTGGTCTACTTACCGTCACCGCTGATAAGCAAGAAAGGTATAACAAGTTGGCCACGGTCGTTAAATGTAAAGGTTGTTGCTTCATGGCTCAGGAGGTCGCGGTTTCGTTTTTTTATAGTATTTAACGCTCGCTTTTATTACACATGGCACCTCAGGCGATGACACTCATGATACATGGAATGAAAATGGAGCACCGGTGGAATGTAATGGCGGTGGAAACTGGAGAACCCGGAGAAATCCCGCCCCTAAGCCGCTTTGTTCATCACGAATCTCACATGCGGTCACTTGGGATCGAACTCAAGCCGTTTAGGTAAGAGGTCTAACCAATAGGCCCGGCGCGGCCTGAGTCGTAGGTTCGAGTCCCGCCTTGGGCATGGGTGTTTCTGGTGTGTTCTTGTGTTTGTGTTCTGTAAGTCATTCTCTCTTCCCTATATGCCAACATAGCGGTTTAACTTGAAACAATCCCGTTGAGCTCTGCTACTCCTTTAGCTGATGACGGCATATCTGTAAATGACGAATACGGGGAAGCTAAGCCACCTGATATTTGCATTTATCAGGACGAATATTCAAATAAAAAAGCCATTACATAATTTTAAATTTTGCCATCACAGACCATAGGTGTAATGTATCAAGGAATGGCCACGCGGGCTCCCAGTGGCGTGGAGCGGCACACACACACACACACACACACACACACACACACACACACATCCAGCACATAAGCAGCGCGTGTCCCACCAATTAGCGTTAAGAGAACGCTCTTTTCTCTCTCAACTTGAAACAAGTGACAAGCTTTGCAAGCTAGGAAGGACAGAAGGTCCTTAAACAAGCACTCACCTCTCAGTTTACAATACAGAACACTGTTTCAAGTTTTGTAGCATATCCTTGGGATTGGCGTAATTGAATGCTTTCACGTGCTCTTGAGAAATATGTTTATGTAGGTATTAATTCAATTTTTTTTTCCACACAAGCTGTGTGTAGGACAGGAGTTGGATAGGTCGAGTCCGACTGAAAAATCCCATGCCTTAGCTGGGATTTGAACCACGGATGTCCCGGTCTCTAGCCAGTTGCCCTACCACTGAGCTACCATGGCAATATGCCGGCACGATATTAATCTTCTCAACTACCACGGTAACACATTAGTAGAGCAAGCGGGAGATCCGTGGTTCAAATTCCGGCTATACCATTGAATTTTTCACTCTGACTCTACACATCCTATATCCAGCGATCGGTGCATTCGTACAGGATATAAACATTGCTCATCACCCAAAAGGATGATCCAATATGCCCTTAAAGTACTAAAACGACACAAAATGTGATTTGAGGAAAATTGACCTTCTGTTGGAAAGTGAATCCTCGGTGTATACCAACTGGCCCATCGTGGCTGAGTGCTTAGACCTCCCATCTAGGCGACCCGGGTTCGATCGCAAGCGCCCGCATGTGCGATTTTTGGTGGACGAGGCGGCGTCTGGGCGAGTTTTCTCCGGGTTCTCCGGTTTCTTACGCCACACATCCCACCAATTTCTCCATCATCACCTTTGTTATCATTCATTTCGCTTGCATTTCATATCATCCACTTCCAACACTCGTTCCAGGTTCTCCATTGTATGGTTTCGTGCCGTTGGCTCCCCGAGTGGCTTCTCACCCCTAGGCATTCTCTTGTAAGTCCTTGGAGCATGTCAGTCCTAACTAGGGGGAGGGTAAGTCGACTACGATAAATAATACTTTTCTCCTAATAAAATTATATGAACTCTAAAATGTAAGAAAATGTATTCATTTTCCCCACTTGACGCAATTAACTGAAGCTGTATATGAATAGTCACTCCCAACTCTAATCCTGGTTTTCTCGCAACATTTTTCCATCACCTTTTCACTTAAAATGCTCCACACGATGCAATTTATTTCAAAATTTTATACTGCATCTCAAAGGTACATTAAAGAAAATGGTTATGTGCTGCTTCGAAATAATGCTCCAATTTTGAGCAATAAACCACTAAATATTGAAAAATCAAAATTTTTGGTGAGCAGGAAAAATACTACTTTTTACACACTAATTTGAGTTAATATAGAATATAAATCTATTTGTAAACTCATTTACTGTAAAGCTGGAGTTTTATATGTGAATATTTTTAAAATGTGTCGCGTGGCACATTTTACTAGAACAATAAATTTAGATAATAAAACATTATTATATAAATAAACATAGAAACTAGAGTTTTGATGGTGCCTTAAATATCACTATTATTGCGTACAGAAGGGGTATACATTTCAATAGGATAACTTACAAACTGTGTATTTTCCAAATTTCACATATGCATTACCAGGCACGCCCATAGTTAAAGCTGCTTTCCGGCAAACACTTTTTCAGCATTTTCTCGTATTCAAAATTGCCCACACGATGCAATTGTTTACTAATTAGTGTCAATTTTCGCTGTCTCTCTTAAGCATATTAAACAAACTTGCCAAACACGTTTTAAAAATGTTCCAATTTTGAGAAATAAATTATGAAACCTTTGAAAAATCTAAAAATAATTTGTTTCTAAACTAATTAGATGTTAATATAAAAACTCTGATACATCTGTTTTTAAACTCATTTACTATAAAACTTGTATTTTAATGTGAATATTATTCAAAAAGGGTTGCATGGAGCATTTTTCTTGCGCAACGAATTTGGATTATCAAATTTATTATTTAAATAACCAAGAAAATTAGAATTTTAAGAAATAACTAAAATATTATTGTATTTTCTATAATAATTGGTGTACATTTCAAAGCAAGTATGTTACAGAGTCAGCTGGCTGTGATTGGGGAGGTTGTGGAATCGGTTCCCCGCGGCAGCCCCATGGCAGAGTCGCCCTTCCGTGAAGGTGACTGCGCTCTGGAAATACATCTGTGGCGCTGATGGTTGTCTGCGAGCACAGATGATCTATCCGGGACTGAAGCACGGGCTCCGACACTGCTTGTGAACTGTTCATTAACTAGAACACATCTCTGTTGTCTGTGGAGGACACAGATCCATTAATCTAAACGTTGCGTGTTGAGCAGTGATTCTGTCCTGTGCTTCTGGCAAATAAAAGCGGCCTACAGTTTTCTTACCTCCCATATGTTTAGGAACCGAACCTGCAACCCACAAGAGAACGTCCCCGGAAGAGATGAGGCGGCCGGAACCAGGAGCGACCCCGCCACACATATGGTCCAGGAGCGGACCTCATCCCGGCAACCAGCCGAAGACGTTAGGTTTAGCCACAACTCTTTCCACCCTGAAACAAACCAACGGGGTGAAGTATGAACGAAATAAATGCGTCACCCTCCGTGCTGTAGTGGTTACCATGCTAACTTCATATACCTACCCAAGGTCGCGGGTTCAAACCCGGTTGAGGACGATAGATTTTTTCGGGCGTAAAAATCTTTGGCATGGCTTCCTTCGGAAGGGAAGTAAAGCAGTGGGTCCCGTGTCGTAGATTTACGGCACGTAAAAGAACCTCAAGCCTGGCAAAGAGGCCTATGAGCAAAATTAAGCCGTCTTTCACGCCCAATATAGAATGGGACGCTGAGAACCACAGCAGGTAAAGAACGTCCATAAATAAAAACGCCATTTACTTTTACAGCCTCCTAGCCCAAGGTCATGGGCTCAAACCCGATGGACGACGATGGATATTTTCGGGGCGTAAAACTCCTCTTAGCATGGCTTCCTTCGGAAGGGAAGTAAAAGCCGTGGGTCCCGTATTGTTTTACGCAAGTAAAATAAAACGAAATGAAATTAAATGGAGTTTTATTTATGGACGGTCTTTAGCTGATGTGTTTCTCAGCGTCCCATTCTATACTAGGCGTGAAAGGCCACTTAATTTTGCTCAGAAGTCTCTTTATCAGACTGAGAACCACAGCAGCTAAAGAGCGTCCATAAATTAAAAAAAAAAAATCCATTTCGATTTCATGAATGAAATGGCATGGGAAACGACATGGGGGGACACCATTCATGTGGAGACCCAGAGTCATGGGTCAAGTGGACCACGCTCGGTCCCATATGTTTCCAGAAGGATCGTTCTTGTTTGAGATAGTTCCTTCATTCAAAGTAAATCTGGTCTCTACACGTACTCTGCATAGTGTATAGAGAAGATATTACATTGCACCCAAAAATTCCATACCGAGATTTCACTCGAAATACATGTTTTGAAGCCCCCTGATTAAAACAAGTATTTTTGGAAACATGTCCATGTGTGTGTCTGTAGGTAGCATAGCTCAAAAACGAAAAGTCGGCTAAATACCAAACATGGATTAATTTTCGAAAACGTTGATTGTTTCAAAAATGGCTCTTAACGATTTTGATTAAAATACCTTATGTATAAGATATTTTTATGACAAACGAAATGTAGGTATATCTTCAATTTTCTGAGAAAAGCCTCTGAAGACCTTTTCATTCTGGATGACTTTTGTGTAACTGGCTAACCGTAAGATATATGCAAAAACACACTACGCAAAAAATGCAGATCTCATTAAAACACACAATTAAGGCGTATACATTTTATTTTGTAGAGTTAACCGTGTTCGAGATATTCCGGATTATTGGTTTCAATTTTAAGCCCCTTAAACTTTTCTTGAACGGGAAGACATCTTTCTTTTCGTTTCTCGTTTGTTTTCTCCTGGCAAGCAAAGCGATGGAACTTCAATTGTTTCACATACCGACCGCCATTTAAAGGACTTGAGTATTGCTTTAGACTGCGCATTTTCTTATTTCCCTTGTACTTACAAGGAAGCGAGTAATAAGACTAATTCTGCTTATGTTTATCTTGATTAGTATGATGTAAATAAAAGATTAATCTTTTGAAGAAAAGTTTTTTTGTGGAACAGCTAGAGAAAGTCATGTGAATGAAACACATAAATTATTGTTTTTCACAAACCACAAAAAAAAAAAAAAAATAAGTATCTACAAGCACATTATTGGCTAATAAATCTACTACCAGCACTATCAAGATTATTAGAATAGGTAACCACTCCCGACTAGCAGCATTTGTTTACAGCAACAGTATAATACCATCGTTTCAATTCGACTTTTGCCCTCAGAATTCAACAACCCACCAGTTACTAAGAATTATTAAAAATATCTCAAAAGGGTTGGAGAAGAAGCAATACACTACTGCCGTTTTCCTTGATACAGCTCAAGCGTTCGGCTACGTATGGCACGAAGGATTATTGGTCAAATTACTTCGAATTGGACTTTCAGATTACCTTTTCAACACAACTAAAAGTTTTATCTCACAACGACAATTACTGGTGCGAATAGATAATTACAAATCTACCATTCTACTAATAACAGCAGGTGTTCCTCAAGGATCACTTCTGGCACCATTACTCTTCAACGTGTTTATGTATGACCTGCCGGATACAAACCCTACTTCTATTGCTATGTATAGTATGCAGATGACACAGTCATTTTCTACTCACACTCCGTTGTAAATACTGCAATTAAAAGGCTTCAAACTTCATCAAGTCTTCTATCTAGATGGTCCACAACCTGGAGAATTAAGTTAAACACCAATCAGACGGAAACGAAGATATTCTCCTTAAGACAATACAACAATCCACCTCCATTATTACTCCAAGAAAACAGCTTACATAGCTGCCTCCAGAAACACCTGTCAAGTATCTCGGAATAATGCTGGACACAAAACTAAGCTGGAATTCTCCAGAATGACAAAACTATAGCCTCTTCAACACAAGAGACCATCACTTGGAATGGAATGCTCAATACTGTGTGGTGTGCAGTCAGCAAAACTCGTGTTCACCGACTTAAGGCTATACAAAATAAATTTCTCCGCACTATCACCAAGACTCCATGGTTAATAAGAAATCATCAGCTCCACCAGGAATTTGGATTAAAAAGAAAACTTGCTCTTCAGTAATTCCGATTCGCAGTCTAATTACTAGCCATACACTGTTCTATTGATTGTGATCAACTGAATATATTGTTAATTTACCCACGATAATTTGATTGTTAATATAATCACTACCCATTGTTAATGTATCTTCTTGTTATGTTTCGCACATGACAGAGGTAATGTCTTCAGTTTGTTATACGTATACTTTTTAATCTAATTTGCCACTGGCTTGTATAGCAGTCTTGCTGATCGACCAAATAATAAATTGTTATATTTTTTTTTTTTTACATTTCACTCATTAAAGTAATGTTTCCTTTTCTTGAAACGTTTTAATAAATGAAAACGTTTAACCCTTTCTTTTAAAAGTGACTCTGAGCTGCTGCAGCTCGAGTGCAATGATTCATGAAGGAACGTTTTCACATGCACAAGTGTATTTAACCCCATATTTAAAATGTTTATTTTGTCTTATTTTATTCCTCTACCTCTGAACTCCATCCGATTTTCCTCACATCTAATTACGCTTTAGTAAGCTGAAATGGCAGTTTGCTTTACTCCAGTAAAGTACTTGGAATAATTAGTGATGACGTGTGTTGGTTTTTGCTTGATTTTGCACGCAAAGGTTTTGTTAAGCATCCAGTAAATGTGAGGCTTTTGTCTGGCGTTGCTCAACGGTATTATGCTTAAATTATTACCGGCGCTCTCCTTCGTTTCTCCATTTATCCTTTGTTTCTTTTACTCTTTGCTTCTTCTGTTGGTTGCTGTTAAACCAGCTGCCTTCGTTAATTTCATGCACTCACCTCAGATGTGAGTGGATTCCGTTTTATGCATGACACAAATTTTATGAAAAATCACATGTTTTTTATTTTAATTCCATAAAATGATTTAAACATTCCTCATTATAATAGTTATTTATATTATAAGTGGCTTAAATAGACTATTATTTGTGAGTGGGGAGTTTAGTACACGAGTCTTCTAATTTCTCATGAGCAAATGATAGTGTAATAAGCCACGTGTAATATACAACGTTTTATCCTATCCTAATATTAACTGACATATTCTTATATTTATTAATATTAATATTATTTGAGTCTTCATTACGAGGAATTGAATTTTAGTCATGACGTAAGTAGCGCTTATTCGTTCTTTGCTGCGCAACCTCGGCGGAATAAACATTTTCAATTCTGGTTGTTTAAGCTGCACCAAATAAATGGATATTCCCGAAGAAGTTTTAGGTTATGCTAAAAACTGTACTTTGTTACCCGGCAAGTAGAAGGTCTCATGTGACAAGGAATTTTCATTATTTAAACATTGTGCAGCTGCCAAAGGAATTAAAATAATTTACAATCAAATAAAGTACTTAGTTTATTTCACGATGAAATAGACTCATTTGTGTTGTTTCCTAGGATACATGAAACGTGCACATGAAGTTTATAGGATAGGATAAAAAATGTATAATTAGCCACCAGGCGCCATTTTTAAATGCCTTAACTGGAACTAGTGCGAAGCATTAGACGTGAAACTGTACTGGACTCGGCACGAAAAGCTTCAGTTCGACGAGATCACGAAAAGTAAAAAACGAAGTTATGCAGAACAAAAACAGCAATTCAAGAAGAAAAGGTCAGAAAAGACAGCAGCAGAGGAGAGGAAAAAGGTCCAACCTACCTATCCTGTTTTCTCGCTATTGACATTTTCAGTCTTGTAAAATGCTCCTTGCAGAGCAGTTGTTCTGTTACACAATTGAAACTTGCTGTGCATGTTCACAGAGGTACAATCAATAACAAATGCCCTACGTTTTACCGTCACATGTATATCAGAATACGATTTTAGTTTTCTTACATAATAATAACAATAATAATAATAATAATAATAATATTTATTGACAAAAAAGCACATTCATAACTTTAAAACTTTTTGGAGCCTACACCAAAAAAGACACAGAGAAATCTAGGAAAATTTAAAAAAATAGATACGTTGTGAACCTAAGGCTAAAATACTAGGCCAAGATTTTAATATTTTCATCCTAATGGACTTTTTAGTATCGTGACAAAAACATAAACAAATTTGACCATAACCTCCATACCAATACACAAAATTGATGAAATTTGCACTGTAACTTATTTGTATTATATTATATCTGAGGTATCAACTTATTACTTTGGAACTTCAAACTTTCAGCCATAAATGTACTTAAAAGCGTGATGTGTTCCATTCAAATGTTTTTAGCAACCTGTTCTGCAAGCAAACTATTCTTACAAAAATTAATTTAAAATATTATCCAAATCAACATAAATATTAGCTGAATATGACTTATTACTTGCTCCCTTCTAAGCAGAAGGGAAATAAGGGGATATACGCGCTAAAGCGATCGAAAGATTTCTAAAAAGTCGCTCGCCATGTGATAAACTGAAATTAGGTTCGCTTTGCATACCAGGAGTAAAACAAATGAGAAATAAAGACGACCTCCCGTTTGTGAAAAGTTTAAGTGGTTTAACATTGAAACCAATAATATATAGCATTCAGGAAAACCTTATTACTACAAAAAATTGCATATGATATAAATTGTGTGTTTAATCAGTAGTAAGTAATAGTAAGCTTTTGTCTTATCACTTGCGGTTTACCAATTATACAAAAGTCTCCAGAGAGACGAACACTTTAGAGATCAATTCCAGAGAATTTAAGATTGTATTACATGTGTCATGTAACTTTCTTTAATATACGAGTTTTAATTGGAATCCTTGGATCCATTTTTGAGAAAAACAAAACCTTCAAAAATTGTTTCATGTGAAGAGTAGTTAGATGGTACGGGAGAAGTGCAGTACTGATAGCATCTGACGTGTAGTAGTGCGTGACAAATGCAGTATTGATAACATCTGGCGTAAAGTAGTGCAGTATTGATAGCATCTGGCGTGTAGTAGTACGTGAGAAGTGCAGTATTGATAGCATCTGGCGTGTAGTTTTGCGTGAGAAGTGCAGTATTGATAACATCTGGCGTGTAGTAGTGCAGTATTGATAGCATCTGGCGTGTAGTAGTGCAGTATTGATAACATCTGGCGTGTAGTAGTGCAGTATTGATAGCATATGGCGTGTAGTAGTAGGTGAGAAGTGCAGTATTGATAGCATCTGGCGTGTAGTAGTGCGTGACAAATACAGTATAGGTAGCATCTGGCGTGTAGTAGTAGGTGAGAAGTGCAGTACTGATAGCATCTGACGTGTAGTAGTGCGTGACAAATGCAGTATTGATAACATCTGGCGTATAGTAGTGCAGTGTTGATAGCATCTAGAGTGTAGTAGTACGTGAGAAGTGCAGTATTGATAGCATTTGGCGCGTAGTAGTGCAGTATTGATACCATCTGGCCTGTAGTTTTGCGTGAGAAGTGCAGTATTGATAGCATCTGGCGTGTAGCAGTGCAGTATTGATAGCATATGGCGTGTAGTTTTGCGTGAGGAGTGCAGTATTGATAGCATCTGGCGTATAGTAGTGCAGTATTTATAGCTTCTAGCGTGTAGTAGTACGTGAGAAGAGCAATATTGATAGCATCATGCGCATAGTAGTGCGGGAGAAGTGCAGTATTGATAGCATCTGGTGAGTAGTTGTGTGTGAGAAGTGCAGTATTGATAGCATCTGGCATATAGTAGTGCGTGAGAAGTGCAGTACGGATAGCATGTGGCGTGTAGTAGTACGTGAGAAGTGCAGTATTGATAGCATCTGGCGTATAGTAGTGCCTGAGAAGTACAGTATTGATAGCATCTGGTGTGTAGTTGTGCGTGAGAAGTGCAGTATTGATAGCATTTGGCGTATAGAAGTGCGTGAGAAGTGCAGTATTGATAGCATCTGGCGTGTAGTAGTAAGTGAGAAGTGCAGTATTGATGGCATCTGGCGTATAGTAGTGCGTGAGAAGTGCAGTATTGATAGCATCTGGTGTGTAGTTGTGCGTGAGAGGTGCAGTATTGATAGCATCTGGCGTATAGTAGTGCAGTATTGATAGCATCTGGCGTATAGTAGTGCAGTATTGATAGCATCTGGCGTATAGTAGTGCAGTATTGATAGCATCTGGCGTGTAGTAGTACGTGAGAAGAACAGTATTGGCAGCATCTGGCGTGTAGTTTTGCGTGAGAAGTGCAGTACTGATAGCATCTGGCGTGTAGTAGTGCGTGACAAATGCAGTATTGATAACATCTGGCGTATAGTAGTGCAGTATTGATAGCATCAGGCGTGTAGTAGTGCAGTACTGATAGCATCTGGCGTATAGTAGTGCAGTACTGATAGCATATGGCGAATAGTCTTGCGTGAGGAGTGCAGTATTGATAGCATCCGGCGTATAGTAGTGCAGTATTGATACCGTCCAGCGAGTAGTAGTACGTGAGAAATACAGTATTGATAGCATCTGGCGTATAGTAGTGCAGGAGAAGTGCAGTATTGATAGCATCTGGCGTGTAGTAGTACGTGAGAAGTGCAGTATTCATAGCATCTGGTGTGTAGTTGTGCGTGAGAAGTGAGTTATTGATAGCATCTGGCGTAAAGTAGTGCGTAAGAAGTGCAGTATTGATAGCATCTGCTGTGTAGTTTTGCGTAGAAAAGTGCAGTATTGATAGCATCTGGTGTGTAGTTGTGTGGGAGAATTGCAGTATTGATAGCACCTGGCGTATAGTAGTGCGTGAGAAGTGCAGTATTGATAGCATCTGGTGTGTAGTTGTGCGTGAGAAGTGCAGTATTGATAGCATCTGGCGAATAGTAGTGCAGTATTGATAGCATCTGGCGTGTAGTAGTACGTGAGAAGTGCAGCATTGATAGCATCTGGCGTGTAGTAGTACGTGAGAAATGCAGTATTAATAGCATCTGGCGCGTAGTTGTGCGTGAGAAGTGCAGTATTGATAGCATCTGGCGTGTAGTAGTACGTGAGAAGTGCAGTATTGATAGCATCTGAGATGTAGTAGTACGTGAGAAGTGCAGTATTAATAGTATCTGGCGTGTAGTTGTGCATGAGAAGTGCAGTATTGATAACATCTGGCGTGTAGTAGTACGTGAGCAGATCAGTATTGATAGCATCTGGCGTGTAGTAGTACGTGAGAAGTGCAGTATTGATAGCATCTGAGATGTAGTAGTACGTGAGAAGTGCAGTATTAATAGTATCTGGCGTGTAGTTGTGCATGAGAAGTGCAGTATTGATAATATCTGGCGTGTAGTAGTACGTGAGCAGTGCAGTATTGATAGCATCTGGCGTGTAATAGTGTGGGAGATTTACACTATTGTTAGCATCTGGCGTGTAGATGTGCTTGAGAAGTGCAGTATTGATAGCATCTGGTGTGTAGTTGTGCGTGAGAAGTGCAATATTGATAGCATCTGGCGTGTAGTATTACGTGAGAAGTGCAGCATTGATAGCATCTGGCGTGTAGTAGTACGTGAGAAATGCAGTATTAATAGCATCTGGCGCGTAGTTGTGCGTGAGAAGTGCAGTATTGATAGCATCTGAGATGTAGTAGTACGTGAGAAGTGCAGAATTAATAGTATCTGGCGTGTAGTTGTGCATGAGAAGTGCAGTATTAATAACATCTGGCGTGTAGTATTACGTGAGCAGTGCAGTATTGATAGCATCTGGCGTGTAATAGTGTGGGAGATTTACGCTATTGTTAGCATCTGGCGTGCAGCTGTGCGTGAGAAGTGCAGTATTGACAGCATCTGGTGTGTAGTTGTGCGTGAGAAGTACAATATTAATAGCATCTGGCGTGTAGTAGTACGTGAGAAGTGCAGTATTGATAGCATCTGGCGTGTAATAGTGTGGGGGATTTACAGTATTGTTAGCATTTGGCGTGTAGTTGTGCGCGAGAAGTGCAGTATTGATAGCATCTGGTGTGTAGTGGTGCGTGAGAAGTGCACTCTTGATAGCATCTGGCGTGTAGTTGTGCGTGAGAAGTGCAGTATTGATAGCATCTGGTGTGTAGTTGTGCGTGAGAAGTGCAGTATTGATAGCATCTGGAGTGTATTTGTGCCTGAGAAGTGCAGTATTAATAGCATATGGTGTGTAGTTGTGCTTGAGAAGTGTAGTATTGATAGCATCTGGCGTGTAGTTGTGCGTGAGAAGTGTAGTATTGATAGCATCTGCTGTGTACTTGTGCTTGAGAAGTGCAGTACTGATAGCATCTGGTGTTTAGTTGTGCGTGAGAAGTGCAGGTTTGATAGCATCTGGCGTGTAGTTCTGCGTGAGTAGGGCAGTATTGATAGCATCTCGTGTGTAGTCCTGGGAAGTTTAGTATTGATAGCATATGGCGTGTAGTTGTGCGTGAGAAGTGCATTATTGATAGCAACTGGTGTGTGGTTGTGCGATTAAAGTGCAATATTGATAGCATCTGGCGTGTAGTTTTGCGTGAGAAGTGCAGTATTGATAACATCTGGCGTGTAGTAGTGCAGTATTGATAGCATCTGGCGTGTAGCAGTAGGTGAGAAGTGCAGTATTGATAGCATCTGGCGTGTAGTAGTGCGTGACAAATGCAGTATTGATAGCATCTGGCGTGTAGTAGTAGGTGAGAAGTGCAGTACTGATAGCAGCTGACGTGTAGTAGTGCGTGACAAATGCAGTATTGATAGCATTTGGCGCGTAGTAGTGCAGTATTGATACCATCTTGCCTGTAGTTTTGCGTGAGAAGTACAGTATTGATAACATCTGGCGTGTAGTAGTGCAGTAATGATAGCATATGGCGTGTAGTTTTGTGTGAGGAATGCAGTATTGATAGCATCTGGCGTATAGTAGTGCAGTATTTATAGCATCTGGCGTGTAGTAGTACGTGAGAAGTGCAATATTGATAGCATTATGCGTATAGTAGTGCGTGAGAAGTGCAGTATTGATAGCATCTGGTGTGTAGTTGTGCGTGAGAAGTGCAGTATTGATAGCATCTGGCATACAGTAGTGCGTGAGAAGTGCAGTATGGATGGCATCTGGCGTGTAGTAGTACATGAGAAGTGCAGTATTGATAGCTTCTGGCGTATAGAAGTGCGTGAGAAGTGCAGTATGGATAGCATCTGGCGTGTAGTGGTAAGTGAGAAGTGCAGTATTGATAGTATCTGGCGTGTAGTTGTGTGTGAGAAGTGCAGTATTAATGGCATCTGGCGTGTAGTAGTGCGTGAAAGTGCAGTAATGATAGCATCTGGTGTGTAGTTGTGCGTTTGAGGTGCAGAATTGATAGCATCTGGCGTATAGTAGTGCAGTATTGATATCATCTGGCGTATAGTAGTGCAGTATTGATAGCATCTGGCGTGTAGTATTACGTGAGAAGTGCAGTATTGGCAGCATCTGGCGTGTAGTTTTGCGTGAGAAGTGCAGTACTGATAGCATCTGGCGTGTAGTAGTGCGTGACAAATGCAGTATTGATAACATCTAGCGTATAGTAGTGCATTATTGATAGCATCTGGCGTGTAGTAGTACGTGAGAAGTGCAGTATTGATAGCATCAGGCGTGTAGTTTTGCGTGAGGAGTGCAGTATTGATAGCATCTGGCGTATAGTAGTGCAGTATTAATACCATCCAGCGAGTAGTAGTACGTGAGAAATGCAGTATTGATAACATCTGGCGTATAGTAGTGCGTGAGAAGTGCAGTATTGATAGCATCTGGCGTGTAGTAGTACGGGAGAAGTGGAGTATTGATAGCATCTGGCGTATAGTAGTGCGAGAGAAGTGCAGTATTGATAGCATCTGGTGTGCAGTTGTGCGTGTGAAGTGAGTTATTGATAGCATCTGCCGTGTAGTAGTGTGGGAGATGTGCAGTACTGATACCATCTGGTGTGTAGTAGTGTGGGTGATGTGTAGTATTGTTGGCACCTGGTATGCAGTAGTGTGGAAATGTGCAATATAGATAATATCTGGTGTATAGTGGTTTGGAAGATGTGCAGTATGAATAACATTTGGCGTATAGTAATGCAACATTGATGGCATCTGGCGCGTTTTAGTGTAGGAGAAGTGCAGCTACGATAGCATCTGACATGCAGTATTGTGGGAGAAGGGCATTATTGATAGCATCTGACCACTGGTAGTGTGGGAGAAATGCAGTATTGATAGCAACTGGCTTGTAGAGGTGCAGTATTGATAGCATATGGCATGTAGTAATGTGGGAGTTGTGCAGTATTGATAGCATTTGACGTATAGTAGAGCGTGAGAAGTGCAGTGTTGATAGCATCTGACATGTAGTAGTGCAGTATTGATAGCATAAGTTGTTTAATAATGCGGGTATTGATATCATCTGGCGTGCAGTAATGTGGGGGGCGTGCAGTATTGATTACATCTGGTGTGTAGCAGAACAGTATTGATAACATCTGGCGTGTATTGCAGTTATGATAGCATCTTGCGCGTAGTAGTGTGTAAAATGTTCAGTATTGGGAGCATCTGCATGTAGTAGTGCGTAAGAGATCTGGCGTGTTGTGATGTTTGAGTAGTGGAATATTGATAACAACTGTCGTAAATTAGTGCGTGATAAGTGTAGTATTGATAACATCTGGCTTATAGTGCTGTATCGATAAATTCTTGCATGTTGTGGTTTGGGAGAAGTGCAATATTGATAGCCTCTGGCGTATAGTAATGCTGTATTAGTAGCATCTGGTGTACTAGTGCATTATTGATAGTTTATGGCGTATACTAGTGTGGGACAGGTGAAGTATTGGCAAATTCTTCGTCAGTATTGGTAGCAACTGGCGCGTACTATTTATTGCAATATTGATAAATTCTGCCGTGTAGTGGTGAGGGAGAAGTGCAGTATTGATAGCCCCTGCCATGTAGTAGTGCTGTATAACTAGCATCTAACGTATACTAATGTGGGAGAAGAGCAGTATTGATAGCATCTGGCGTGCACTAGTGCAGTATTGATATCATCTGGCGTGTACTAGTGCAATATTGATAACAACTGGCAAGTAGTAGTGCTGGAGAAGTGCAGTACTAATTGCCTCTGTCGTGTAGTGTAGGAGAAGTGCAGGTTTGATAGCATCTGACGTGTAGTAGTGAGTGAGAAGTGCAATATTGATATTATGTGGCGTGTAGTATAGCAATATTGAGAGCTTCTGGCCTGTAGTAGTGTGGGAGTAGTGCAGTATTGATAGTTCTGGCGCATAGTAGTGCAGGAATGACAGCATCTGACGTGTAGTAGTGGGCGAGAAATACAGTATTGATAGCATCTGACGTGTAGTAGTGCGTTAGATGTGTAGTATTGATATTATGTTCCGTGTAGTAGTGCAGTATTGATACTATCTGTCCTGGGGTAGTGCAGCATTGATAGCACCTGATGTGCGGTAGCGCAGTGTTGATAACATCTGGCTTACGGTAATATGAGAGACTGCAGTATTGATAACATCTGGTGTGTTGCAGTGCAGTATTGATAACATCTGGCGTGTAATAGTGGGGACAAGTGCAGTATTGATTGCATCTGCATAATGATAGCATCTGGCGTAAAGTATTGCGAGAGAAGTGCAGTATTGATAGCATCTGCATGTAGTAGTCCGTAAGAAGTGCAGTATTGATAGCATCTGGCGTAAAGTAGTGCGAGAGAAGTCCAGTATTGATAGCATCGGCATGTAGTATTGCGTGAGAAGTGCAGCATTGATAGCATCTGTCGTTTAGCAGTGTGAGAGAACTGCAGTATTGATAGCATCTGCATGTTGTGCGCGAGAAGTGCAGAATTGATAGCATTTGCATGTAGTAGTGCGTGAGAAGTGCAGTATTGACAGCATCTGCATGAAGTAGTGCGAGAGAAGTGCAGTATTGATAGATAGCATCTGCATGTAGCGGTACGAGAGAAGTGCAGTACTGATAGCATCTGCATGAGTTGGTACGAGAGAAGTGCAGTACTGATAGCATCTGCATGTAGCGGTACGAGAGAAGTGCAGTACTGATTGCATCTGCATGAGGTGGTACGAGATAAGTGCAGTACTAATAACTTCTGGCGTGTAGTAGTGTCGGAGTAATACATTATTGATACCACCGGGCGTAAAGTAGTGCGTTCAAAGTGCAGTATTGATAACGTCAGCTTTTACGGATGCAGCATTGATAAATTCTGGTGTGTTGTGTTATTGGAGATGTGCAATATTGATTGACTCTGGTATGTAGTGGTGCTTTATTAATAGCATGTGGCGTACTAGTGCAGTATTGATAACTTCTGGGGTGTAGTAGTGTGGGAGATGTGGAGTTTTGATAACATCTAACGTGTAGTAGTCAGTATTGATAGCAACTGGCCTGTAGTAGTGTGGAAGAAGTGTAATATTTATAGCATCTGACGTGCAGTAGTGTTGGACAAGTGTATTATTGATAATCTGGTGTGTAGTAATGAGGGAGAAGGCCAATATTGATTATATCTGGCGTGTAGTAGTGTGGGGGAAGTGCAGTATTGATAACATATGGCGTGTAGTAGTGTGGGAGAGGTGCAGTATTGATAACATCTGACGTTTAGTAGTGTGGGGGAAGTGTAGTATTGATAACATCTGGCGTGTACTAGTGTGGGAGTAGTGCAGTATTGAGAACATCTGGCGTGTAGTAGTGTGGGAGAAGTGCAGTATTGATAACATCTGGCATATAGTGGTGTGGGAGTAGTGCACTATTGATACCATCTAGCGTCTTGTAGTGTGGGAGTAGTGCAGTATTGATAATATCTGGCGTGTAGTAGTGTGGGAGTAGTGCAGTATCGATAACATCTGGCGTGTAGTAGTGTGGGAGTAGTGCAGTATTGATAACATCTGGCGTGTAGTAGGGTGAAGAAGTGCACTATTTATAGCATCTGGCGTGTAGTAGTATGGGAGAGGTTCAGTATTGATAACATCTGGCGTGTAGTAGTGTGGGGAAGTGCAATATGGATAACATCTGGTGTGTAGTAGTGTGGGGGAAGTGCAATATTTATAACATCTGGCCCATTGTAGCGTGGGAGAAGTGCAGTATTAATAACATTTGGCCTGCAGTAGTGTGGGGAGGTGCAGTTTCGATAACATCTGGCGTCTAGTAGTGTGGAAGTAGTGCTGTATTGATAATAACTGGCGTGTAGTAGTGTGGGATTAGTGCTGTATTAATAACATCTGGGGTGTATAATAGTGGCAGTAGTGCAGTATTGATAACATCTGGCGTGTAGTAGTGTGGGGGAAGTGCAGTATTGATAACATCTGGCCTGTAGTAGCGTTGGAGACGTGCAGTATTGATAGAATCTGGCCCATGGTAGCGTGGGAGAAGTGCAGTATTAATAACATCTGGCCTTCTGTAGTGTGGGAGAGGTGCAGTATTGATAACATCTGGCGTGTAGTAGTGCGGGAGTAGTGGAGTATTGATAGCATCTGGCCTATAGTAGCGTGGGAGAAGTGCAGTATTGATAACATCTGGCTTGCAGTAGTGTGGGAGAGGTGCAGTATTGATAACAACTGGCGTGTAGTAGTGTGGGAGAGGTGCAGTATTGATAACATCTGGCGTGTAGTAGTGCGGGCGTAGTGGAGTATTGATAGCATCTGGCCTGTAGTAGCGTGGAAGAGGTGCAGTATTGATAACATCTGGCTTGCAGTAGTGTGGGAGAGGTGCAGTATTGATAACAACTGGCGTGTAGTAGTGTGGGAGAGGTGCAGTATTGATAACATCTGGCGTGTAGTGGTGTGGGAGTAGTGGAGTATTGATAGCATCTGGCCTGTAGTAGCGTGGAAGAGGTGCAGTATTGATAACATCTGGCTTGCAGTAGTGTGGGAGAGGTGCAGTATTGATAACAACTGGCGTGTAGTAGTGTGGGAGAGGTGCAGTATTGATAACATCTGGCCTGTAGTAGCGTGGGAGAAATGCAGTATTAATAACACCTGGCCTGCAGTTGTGTGGGAGAGGTGCAGTATTCATAACATCTGGCGTGTAGTAGTGTGGGAGTGGTGCAGTTAGATGGCATCTGGCCTGTAGTAGCGTGGGAGAAGTGCAGTATTGATAACAAATGTCGTGTAGTAGTGTGGGAGTAGTGCAGTTAGATAGCATCTTGCCTGTAGTAGTGTGGGAGAGGTGCAGTATTGATAACATCTGTCGTGTAGTAGTGTGGGAGTAGTGGAGTATTGATAGCATCTGGCCTGTAGTAGCGTGGGAGAAGTGCAGTATTGATAACATCTGGCCTGCAGTAGTGTGGGAGAGGTGCAGTATTGATAACAACTGGCATGTAGTAATGTGGGAGAGGTGTAGTGTTGATAACATCTGGCGTGTAGTAGTGTGGGAGTAGTGCAGCATTGATAGCATCTGGCCTGTGGTAGCGTGGGAGAAATGCAGTAATAATAACATCTGGCCTGCAGTTGTGTGGGAGAGGTGCAGTATTGATAACAACTGGCGTGTAGTAGTGTGGGAGAGGTGCAGTATTGATAACATCTGGCGTGTAGTAGTGTGGGAGTAGTTCAGTATTGATAGCATCTGGCCTGTAGTAGTGTGGGAGAAGTGCAGTATTGATAACAACTGGCGTGTAGTATTGTGGGAGAAGTGTAGTATTGATAACATCTGTAGTAGTGTGGAAGAAGTGCAGTATTTATAACATCTGGCTTATAGTTGGTAAAGAGAAGTGCAGTATCGATAACATCTGGCGTGTTGTACTGTGGGGGAAGTGCATTATTGATAACACCTGGTGTGCAGTAGTGTGGGAGTAGTGCAGTATTGATAACATCTGGCGTATAGTAGTGTGGGAGAAGTGCTGTATTGATAACATCTGGCGTGTAGTAGTGTGGGGGAATTGCGATATTGATAACATCTGGTGTGTAGTTTTGTGGGAGTAGTGCAGTATTGATAACATGTGGCGTGTAGTGGTGTGGGAGTAGTGCTGTATTGATAACATCTGGCGTGTAGTATTGTGGGAGTAGTGCAGTATTGATAACATCTGGCGTGTAGTGGTGTGGGAGAAGTGCAGTATTGATAACATCTGGCGTGTTGTAGTTTGGGAGAGGTGCTGTATTGATAACATCTGGCGTGAAGTAGTGTGGGGGAAGTGCAGTATTAATAACATCTGGCTAGTAGTAGTGTGGGAGTAGTGCTGTATTGATAACATCTGGCGTGTAGTATTGTGGGAGTAGTGCAGTATTGATAACATCTGGCGTGTAGTAGTGTGGGAGAGGTGCAGTATTGATAACACCTGGCGTGTACTAGTTTGGGGGAAGTGCAGTATGGATAACATCTGGCGTGTAGTAATGTGGGGGAAGTGCAGTATTGATAACGTCTGGCCCATAGTAGCGTGGGAGAAGTGCAGTATTAATAACATCTGGCCTGCAGTAATGTGGGAGAGGTGCAAAATTGATAACATCTGGCGTGTAGTAGTGTGGGCGTATTGCAGTTTTGATAACATCTGGCGTGTAGTGGTGTGGAAGAGGTGCTGTATTGATAACATCTGGCGTGTAGTAGTGTGGGAGACGTGCAGTATTGATAACATCTGGCGTGTAGTAGTGTGGGAGTTTTTTTATTTATTATTATTATTATTATGATGATTATTATTATTATTATTATTATTATTTTTATTATGATAGTTTTTGTTCTACACGTGTTATTTACGTGTTATAGTGTGAAAAGAAGGTACTGTGTTGTACCCAAAAATTCAATATTGAGAGTGCAGCGGAAATATATATTTTGGGGCACCCTGAATAAAAAAGAACATTTTTAGAAAAAGGGCCGCGTGGCCTTGTGTCTGGGGACAGCGTAGCTCAAAAACCAAAAGACCCTTATATACCATGTTTTGTATTTAGATTTATTATCTACCAAGGATGTGACCTGAAGATTTTCAAGAAAATCCCTCTCCCTAAATACTTTTTAGATAGAAATATTTTTGAAAATTCTGTTTTTCTCAAAAATGACTGTAATGATTTTGATTAATATACATCATATTATACACATTTACATCACAAATAAAACATACGTCATGAATTTTCCGGGAATGTCTTCTGAAGTCCAGAAGTTGTCTTAGTACCTTATTTCTTATACGTGGGCTGGAAACAAGGCAATACAATAGGCGGCGGCCAAATCTTTTAAAAGCTATCGCTATGCGGCTCTCATAGAAATTCGGTCTCTTTGCATAGTCAGGAGTAAAACAAAGGAGATATAAAACGAACGGCGACTCTCGTTAAGCATTTTAAAATTGAAACAAATAACAACAAATATCTTGGAAAGTTATAGATATACGGGGGCAATCCAGAAAGATACAGACGATTTGGCATAACTAAATAATAATGAAAAGTTATCAGCACATAATTTTATTTACAAAATTATAATACCTTAGTTTATTTCTCAACTTAATCTTCAATTTATTGTCACGTTGTACTAGTGTTTCTATGCCGATGTTACATTTTTCTGCCACCAAAGAACTTATTCGCTTTCTTTTTTAGAATGCACAAAATATTCGGCCAATCGAATTTTATAGACAAATAACGCAAGTTTATAGTGATAATACAATGAAAGAGTCTTCAGTGAGGAAATGGTGCATAAGTTATATGTATTCAAGGTTGAACCAGTGTGTACAAAAAAGACCGGAGTGGAAGTTTATCAATCGTTATGGAGGAGTTGAAAGCAAATGTTGATAAAAGAATTCAGAAAAATCGGTGTTTCTCTTTGGACACCGTACATGACTTTTTGGATGGAAAAAAATTCTCCAAGCGATGAAGACCTCAAAGTTACAGCGACATCTTGGCTCAGATCTTTAGCGGTGGAAGAGTATAACATCCACATTTAAAAAAACGGTACCATGTGACAATAAATACCTTGATAGCAATGCCGATTACGTCTGGATGGTCCAAGTGCAAGAACGTTATATGAGTAGTTTGGTGTTTTAACGAGCTCTATATTTTTGTTTTTGTCTATCCCTTGCGGTTTACCAATTGCGCAGTCATTTAGAATGAAGAAGTCCTCAGAGGGTATTCCCAAGTAATTAAGGATATGCTTTTTATTTTTCACATAAACATCTTTAAAATACGGCAATATTATAAAAATCCTTAGAGCCGATTTTGGATCTAAAGTTTCGAAAAATGTTCGATGTAAATGATATTCGGGATGGAAGATCGGCCATGAAAATCTTGGTGTGGTATTTTTGCAAGATACTGAAGTTAAATGCCAAGTTTGGTATTTAATCCACCTTTCTTTTTTGAGTTATACAGCCCACAGACACAAACGATACGTTTTCTGAAATCTGATGTGTTCCATTCACATGACTTTTTCTACCTGTTCTGCAAACGAACTTCTTGGTTCTCTGCTTCTTACAAATCGATATAAGCATTAGCAAAGTGACCTCATTACTTAGTTCTTTATAAGCAGAATGGAAAAAAAGGAAAATACTAATTTAAGGCGATAGTCAAATGTTTTAGAAGCTCTCGCTATGTGATTGCCATCGAAATTCGCTTCTTTGCATGACCAGGAGTAAAACTATAGAAACACGGACGATGTCCTGTTCAAAAAATATATACATATTTTAAAATTTAAACAATAACAAGAAATATCTCGGAAATAGTTAGTATGAATGAATGAATGAATAAGGGTATTTATTAACATAGCAATATCATATGTAGAATTTCAACAGTCGCACGGGTCCACAGACCGTACGTGCTTTTGTTATACACATTCCAAGCAATATTAAAACAACAACCGCAACAAAGAATTAAAAGAGTAAACACGAAAATAAAAAGGCAAAGGAAATACACAGCCAAAAGCAATATTAAACAACAATAAAATTAAGAGTGAATCCGAAAATAAAGATACAAAGATATTCAAATATAGCAATTTAAATTTACAGCACAGAGTACACCTTCATAAATGCACCCTCTTATAATAGATAATTTACACTTAAAAGACATATATACACATAATATATACAACCCTAGCACAACAGTGACCTAAGTATGACATAATATATATGTATGTAGAACATTGTAGTCACTTTTGTTTAGTTGATCTTATTCCCCCCCCCTTCTCTATTGGCAGCCTCCTCAGATCTCAGCTGTCTTGCCTTAAGTATAAATTTACCTAGCCCGTCCATGTTTTCCGTGCCTGCCAGTAGCGTCTAACATGCTTCTATCCCTACATTCGCGGTGGTAAAAAATCGCGGCAAATATTTTTCCCGCCATTCCTCCGTACCCCTACATCTTGCCAAGATGTGAGTCCACGACTCTTCCTCCTTGCAAATGGGACAGATTCTCGTACCATTCTCGTCAGAAATTTTCGTGCTCCTCCATGCTCCTAGTCTAATCCACGCGAGCCCCTCTCTAATGAGTTTGCTCCATACCCCACTCCGATTTCAGCCCAGACTGTACTTCTAATGACATCTTCTCTGTGCATTGGGCAATTATTTGCTGTCTGTCAATATCACAGAGACGTTTCTTAATTTTTCTCCAAATACTTCGCCTGTTTTCCTGCCCCGCCATCCAAATGTCTCCCATCCCAATGGTTTCCAACCCTTTCTTTAATTTTGATGCCCACGTCAAATTACCTTCCATTCGCAACTGTTCACGGTAGCAGACTGCCCTAATTAGAGATTGGTTTCCGTGAACGATTCTCATCCAATATTTAACTGCTCTGATTTTGCACTCTATCGTTTCACTATGTACCCTGGATTCCCTCATTATTCCGCAGTTTGCCGTACTCCTCCCTACACCCAGAATTCCTTTCAAAAATTGGGCCCTCACTTGATCCAGATTCCCTGTTTGTTCCCACCCCCATATTTCTCCTCCTTATGTCATCGTGGATCTAACTGTCGCTCCGTATACAGTTTCCATTAAGGTTATGGAGATATTCGGAATTCTGCAGCGTATCCAGAGAGCTTCCGCCGCTTTCACCCTTGCCTTGTGTTTCGTAATGTCAATGTGTTTTGTCCATTTTCCGTTCATTGTAAATGTGAGTCATAAGTACACAAAAGATTTAACATTGTCCAGTATCTGTCCTGCATATGTCCAAGTCTCCTCCGTGCTATAAACACAACCCTTTTTGAAAGTCATTGCCTTAGTCTTATTCACATTAACTGTAAGTAGCCATTCATCGCAATAATTCTTAAGTTTGTCCAGTCCTCGTTGCAATCCGTTTACTGTCGTAGAGCACAATACTAAATCGTCTGCGTATAAAAGTGTTGGGATCTGCAAATCCGCTACTACTGGCGCTTGAATATTCTCTGCTATCATTGTATCAGTAATATCATCCACAAAGAGATTAAATAGCAAGGGAGATAAAATACAACCCTGACTCACTCCCCTATAGCTTCGGCAGCTCTCAGACACTCTGTTTCTGTCGTACTTTACAGAGAATTCGACATTTGGATACACTGCCTGCAATGCTCTAACCATTTTACTTGATAACCCCTTTCTGCCTAGTTTGTACCATAATGCATTTCGATTGATAGAGTCAAATGCCTTCTTAAAGTCCACAAAAGCACAATGAAGCTTTTCCCGCTTAACTAACAGTTGCTTCGTCCTTAAAGTGTCTAATATAAAAGCGGCATCTATGGTACTGTGTCCTTCTCTGAAACTCATTTGGAATTTTGAAAGTTTGCCAAATTTAGATTCCCAGTCCTTTATTCGGTTATATAACACTCTACAATAAATTTTCTCCATAATTAGCAAAAGAGTAACCCCCCTATAGTTATCCGGATTTCCAATAGTTCCCTTCACTTTATAAATGGGATGAATAATGCCCTTTCCCCAACAGGTAGGGTAATTCCCCTCAATAAACAATCTGTTACATATCTGGAGCATACTCCTACCAAACTCATTAACATTGGCTGCGGCTTTAAAAACTTCCGGGGGCAGCCCATCCAACCCTGGAGCTTTGCCTTCCCTCAGACTCCTCAGCGCCTGTGCTATTTCTCGTGCTGATATTTCTTCGTCCAGTATTGGGATCTCAAGATTTCCCAAAATTTGCGCTTCCTTTATAAAAATTCCTTCCCTTTCACCTTTCCCGAATATTCCCATAAAATGCCTTGCCCATTTTCTGGGAGAAATTTCGTTGGGCGCCTGACGGTTGCCTCTTAAATGTTTTACTACTTGCCACATCTTAGCGTTATCCCCCCGTGTTAACGTATTACTAATTTTCTGAGTAATTTTGTCTTGCCACGTAGTTCTCTTTTCCCGTAAGAGCTGTTTATACTCCCTTCGCTTTTTTGTAAACATTTTCCTAATGTCATCTATCTATCCTTGCTCTTTCGTTGACCTTCGCGGAATTCCTCCCCCCATTGATGACACCCCGTTAGAGAAATATTCTCCCCTCCTAACCTCGCATTAAAATCTCCTAAGAGAATTAATTCAGTTCCTGGAAACTTTTCCTGTAACTGCACTAACGTTTCGGTTAAGTCATTGAAGAAATTCCTGTTTGCATACTTGGACGTTGCTGGCTGGTTGTATAATCCTTTAACTATTATTTGTACTCCCCCCTGTGCCAAAGATACAGCAATCACCCCTTCCAAACCGATTTTTAATTTAGTTATCTCAGCCTCCAGCTCAGACCCGAATGAAACTGATACCCCTCCTGGCCACCTTCCCCTCCTACCCCGTGTCTCCCTTCCCCTACTAAAACTATGGAAATTAGCAGGTGTTACATTTTCTCCGTTTTTCAACCAAGTTTCTGTTAAACATACAACGTCAAAATCACTAAGGAAATGCAAGAAATTCTCGCTACCCAACCTTTTTTTGAAGCCTTCGATGTTCCATGTGACAATCCTCAGAGAAGGGGTTGGGTCTTATTGTTTCCTTGCTGATGGTCTTCCTACAACTTGGCTGACCCTTTGTCTAGCTGTTGTCAGCCTAAGGGCACGGAGGGGCGTTGTTGTTGGCTTTTCCGGCGAAGACTGTCTCACCCTCCTCTCCTCGTTGCCCCTCCCTGTCGACATAACTTGAGGCACCTGATGTTCTGCTGAGGATCCTCCTACCTGCTGGGCTGATGCATTGGCTACCTGCTCTAGCTGCCCTGTCCTGGGTTCGGTTTCCACACTACTTCTAGGCTGTTCCATGCGCTCCAGCTCCTGTCGGTTCCAGACTCGTCCGTTAATGAAGAGCTTGTCATAGCGCAATACGGCATTACAGCCCTGCCTCCTGGCCTCGAACATGTGGCCCTTTAAGAATTCTCTCTCTTCTCTTACACGCTGGCTAAAGTCCTCGCTAATGCTTATTCCCGTTCCCCGTAAATAACGAGCATCTCGAAGGATGGCCACCTTGAGTCCATAATGGGCCAGTTTACACACAATAGGTCGCCTTCATTGCCACGTCGACCTACACGATGGGCTCTCTCCACATCAAACTCGCGGAGTTCGATTCCTATTTGTGAGATGACCCTTTTCACTATTTCCCCCGTCATCTCCCAACTCTCTCCCGCTTCTTCCGTCACACCATATACCACAATATTATTTCTACGAGATTGGTTCTTTAAATAATCCATTTTCTCTTCCAGAGTACGCATTCGAACTGTCACATTCTCCACGGCACTTTCCAGCGATTTTAGGCTGCACTTTTCAAATCCTACATGCATTTCTTGCCTCAACTGTTCAATGAGATCTCGTACGCTTTCCACTGTCGAACTTTTTCCACGTAGCTACGAGCAAGACACAAAACACGACCGTCCTCTTTCACACTCGGACTGTCGAAATAGTTAGTAGCACAATGGTTAGTAGCATGGTTAGTATAGAACATACTTTGTGTTTTGAGCAGGTCTACATTTTTGTGTAGAAAGTTTTTGTCTATCTCTTACGGTTTACGAGTTATGGAAAAGTCAATAAGAATGAAGAGGTTTTCAGGGGTGTTCCCAAGAAATTCAGGTTATACAATTTATTTGCCATGTAAATATCTTTAAAATATAACAGTTTAATAAAAATCGTTAGAGATACTTTCAGAACATCTAAAATTTTGAAAAATGTTCCATGTAAAGGGTAGTTTGGCGTTGGGGGATTTTTCTGAAAATCTTCATGTCACACCCATGCAATATGCTGAAGCTATATACCAGGTATGGAATTTAACCGACGTTTCGTTTTTGAGTTAGACTGTCCATAGACACACTTGCTTCTTTTTCTAGAAGTGCTTTTCTGTTTTTTTAAAGGACTATTCTCTAAAACATGTATTTACGTTGCAATGTTGGTATCGAATATTTGAATGGAGTACAATACCTTTTCTGCCTACTATGTATGTCGTACATACGTCCTAGAAAAAGTAATTATATCTGAAAATATAAGTATAAACATATAATTTCAGTATAAATGTAAGTTTACACCGCCGTTCGTGGCATTGCCATAGACCAAAATCTAAGCACTTGCGTATTACACTATCCACACGTTAACCAGTGGCCAGGTTGTTCATTACCAGGTGGCCAACTGCCCCGTATTTCACGTGTGCAGATATACCTTCGTGTGTTAAAACAGCTGCACAACTCAATGGGGCTATTACAAGTTAAAACCCGCCGGTGGGGTACGTGTAAAGCGACGGTCGCTCTTGGTATGAGCGGAGACTGTTGTGGGCAGGTCGGGCTCATTGTGAGAGGTAAAGCGAAGGTCGCTCACGTCTTGGTATAAGCGGAGACTGTTGTGGGGGGTAAAGCGAAGGTCGCTCTCGTCTTGGTATGAGCGGAGACTGTTGTGGGCAGGTCGGGCTCATTGTGAGAGGTAAAGCGAAGGTCGCTCTCGTCTTGGTATCAGCGGAGACTGTTGTGGGCAGGTCGGGCTCATTGTGAGAGGTAAAACGAAGGTCGCTCACGTCTTGGTATGAGCGGAGACTGTTGTGGGCAGGTCGGGCTCATTGTGAGAGGTATAGCGAAGGTCGCTCTCGTCTTGGAATGCGGAGACTGTTGTGGGCTCATTATGAGGGGTAAAGCGAAGGTCGCTCTCGTCTTGGTATGAGCGGAGACTGTTGTGGGCAGGTCGGGCTCATTGTGAGGGGTAAAGCGAAGGTTACTCTCGTCTTGGTATCAGCGGAGACTGTTGTGGGCAGGTCGGGCTCATTGTGAGGTGTAAAACGAAGGTCGCTCACGTCTTGGTATGAGCGTAGACTGTTGTGGGCAGGTCGGGCTCATTGTGAGGGGTAAAGCGAAGGTCACTCTAGCCCAGTCCTCCACTGGTGGGTTTTAACTTGAAATAGTCCTACTTTTAACGCACCAAGGGATATCTGTCTGCACGGGACTGTTGGGCCACCTGGTATATGCTTGAAATATACACTACACATTCCGAGGCCGATTCAGTGGCTGTCTGTATCTTTCAAAAAGAGGGTGTTTTACTATTTATATTTTGTGTTGATTAGTTTTACTTAAATCCTATATGTATTAAATTAATTATTGTTTTATAGCATATTTACTATTTCTATTGTGTGTCTGTCAGTTTTACTTGGAGTCCATACATTTTAAATATACAGACCATGAACCAGATTGCCAGAGCATCTCCGAGGTACCGTGCGGTAGCGTGTCAGAAAGGGGAGGTATTTTTAACGGTTCATTGTGATCATACCAACTACATAGCAATCACTATGCTCTTTGTCTATTATTATTATTATTATTATTATTATTATTATTATTATTATTATTATTATTATTATTATTATATTATTATTATTATGGTTATGGTTATGGTTATGGTGATCGTGATCATTATTATTATCATTACCAACATTGATGCTGTTGTTTGATAATTTATTTACTATTTCTATTGTGTTTATTAGTTTCATATAGTTTCTACACATTTTCTACTAATTATTGTTGTTCCTCTTATTTTGGTGTTATTTCTGTTGGATGTATGTTTGGGTGTATTTTATTTGTACTATCATTGCATTTAGGGTTTTTCTATTTGCTGAGCGGAAGAGAAGGCCAAATGTCTTAGTTCTCCCGAAATAAGTAAATAAAGTAAAAACTAGTTAATTTCGTTTGGATTCTCTCTAAGAAGCTGAAAGCCAGGTTAATTCCCTGGAACTGGAACGGTCCTTATGATGTAGGGGCCTTTCGTCTGAAATAAATGCCCAAGTTTGGCTCCTGCGTGCGTTAGAATATCAAGGTATAGCATTTGAAATGTGAGTGTGTAGGTGGGGGACACGCCCTTAGGTCTTCCGGTCATGCTTCCACCAACATATTGTTACGCTGCAATCCAAGTCCCCCGCAGCAAGGAACATGCACGTTCAGACCAAACGTGCCTGCTTCAATAGGGATACTTGCAATTACCCCAGTTCGTGATCCTGCGATATACAAATATTTATGATGCTTGTCACTTGGAAAGTTTTAGTTTTCTGATGCTTCAGCGTTTTAACACCATTCTCACATTTGTGTCGCAGATTGAGGTGCACTTTTTATAGTGAAAATATATCACAATAAAAATTACCCGTGACTTGTATTTTTCTCCCTTAGGATCCCTGTTCATCGGAAACATATAAATGTTTATGTTGTAACGGCCGACCTAAGGCATGTCTTCCACTCAACGATCAGCTGCCAGGTGCTTTTAACCCGGCAGCGCACGCGCCTGGAATACTGACGTCATTACACGCATCCCTTACAGTTTCCATCGTTTTTAAAACAGTCATTGAGACTAGTGTTAGAAGTGTTAGAAAATGAAACAGAATTTTTCCAATCACTTAAATATATTTAATTGAAATACTCTTTTTTTATATTTTGATCAAAAATTTCGTTTGTAGTTGGTTTAACCTCAACGTATTTAGGACTGACACCCTCTAGCACTTACAAGCGGATACCTAGGGGTCAGAAGCCTGACGGGGAGACAATGCCACGAAACCACAGAATGGAAAACCTGGAGTGGTCAGTCCGTAGCCAGACATGAGCGTGAGGAAGTGGATGATATAAAATGCAAGCGAAATGGATGATAGGAAAGGTAATGATGGAACAATTGGTGGAATGAGTGGCGGGGGAAACTGGATAACGCACTCAGACACCGCTTCGTCCACCACAAATCCCACATGCGGGCGCTTGGGGTTGAACCCGGGCCGCCTAGGTGGGAGGTAAGCGGTGTAACCACTCGGCCACGGCGCCGCCCTCGATCAAAAGTATTACGTAAAATGAAGATGCATATACTTGCGTTTCAATCAAAATAATGCTCATATTTAATGGGATATATTGCTTTTTTGAACACAGTAACAGAATGTTCAACGCAAATGTATGTCTTTCAGTTTTTACAACATATCTGGTTTCCATGTTTTTGCTTTTGCAGTACATGCAGTATCCTCCTGAGCTTGTAGTTGATTCAATTTCAGAGCTTTTAACAACACAAACCTCTCCAATTCTCTCAGATAATTATTTGTTCTGATAGTGCATTTTGCTGCAGCTGCCTAATTCTGTGCTCTTCTGCCTCGTAAGAAGACAGGTAAGGACCAAGCAAGAACACTAAACAAAGCTAATAATACATGCATGTGTGCACAGGAATAACTAAACGGAGCTAGCAATAAACTGACACCAGTGCTCGCGGCTGCTCTGTGATATCTAGAACTGTTTGTTGTCAGCTAACTGGAAGTGTTATTGTTGAAATACCAAACGATTCCTGTTATGTTCACTTAAACGTATTGAGAAGATAACTTCTTTGAAGCAATTGTTAAATACTGTATTAATGTGACAATTTAGTTCAACTATTAAAGCACCAAGAGGTCGCTTCTTAGCGCGGCGATGGTAGCGTTGCTGCTTGCCAAGAGGGAGACCTGGGTTCTATTCCCAGTACCGGCGTGGGGATTTTTCCCCCGCTGGGAGACCTGGACCGGGGTGCACTCAGCCTCGTGAGGCTCCTGGGAGTCCAATTGGGGAGCACTTGATGGAGAAATAGCGGCTCCAGGTCGTGAAGACCGCATTAACTGGCCGGGGAGATCGAAGCGCTGACCACGCCCCCCACCACATCTATGACGTGTATAATGGACCGAGATGGGGGACGCAGCGGTCGGGCGGTAGGTGGTAGGCCAAGGAGCTTAGTGAGCTGAGCCACGGAGTCACATTAAAGCGCCAATGCAATAGCCGAGTTTAGGCAATTTCAACCAATCGCGGTCATTTGATTGGAGCGCTATTGCCGCAGCTGATGTTCATTTCTTTGAAATCTTGTCGCACCTGACGTCCGTTTGTTTAATCTCCTGTCTTGGTTATTGGTAACAAGGTGACAATCCAGTCAGCCAACCTTCACGTTTAATAACTGTCAGTTCTGCAACTGTAATTTCAATTAATTCAGTTACAGTTAACTTGATCCAGTTCATAATGCATTTAGTTAAAAAAAGGAGTGAAAATAATAATTATTTGTATTTCTTATGTTTGAGATGAGTGCAATAACCTGAAATAAAATAACGTTTGTTTCCATTTGGTGTATAAATTATTAAAAGCTTAAATAAAATAATTGTTCCCTATTTCTATTGTTGCTATCGATATTCGTACATTGGGTGTAGGCACGGTCTGCAATATTCAGGAGGCAGTGAAAAAAGAAAAAAGAAATCGGTAACTAAACATCGTCGAATGCGACATCTACAATATGAGAACTAATGTAAATAATACAGTCATAACCTCATAAAATCTCCCTTACGGGAGGGAGGACGCACCTGGCGGCCAGAACAACAGGCACCCGACAGTCGGACAAGCACACTGGGACCAACGCCCCACACGGGGTACAACGCCACCGTAAGAACGGTCTCTCCCGGTAACCAGCCGAAGACGGGGCCGGAGAGTCACTTTGTGCATTCCTTTTCCCTGCCACGCCGCACCGAGCACCATCAGCGACCTTCACACCTGAAATAAATCAACGGAATGAAGGATGAAACCCCCTAAAAGCACATGGGTCTGGCAGACCGACCAGTCCTGATCTTTGCATTCCAGATTATAAAGGGTTCATTTAGAGAAAAGAATATCGACCGGGTATAGTTTCATTTTTTTCCTGCCAGTGATGGGTGCCTCCAAGAAAAAGGAAAAAGCTGATGTGTTGCATTCACATGACTTTCTCTACCTATTCTGCAACAAATTATTCTTACAAAGCTTTATTATTTTCTCCTCTTCATATTGATCGAAATAAACATGAGCAGAATTAGTTCCTTGTAAGTAGAAGGAAAATGAGGGAATACACAAGGCTAAAGCCCTAGTGAAATCTGTTAAAAAGACGGTCGTTATGTGTTGCAATTAAAATTGCCTTCTATTTGCACGGTCAGGAGTAAAGAAAGAGGTAAATGAAACGAATGACGGCATCCCATGTGAGAAACGTTTAAGTATTTTAAAATTGAAACAACAATAAGGAATATTTCGGAAATGGTTAGCTCTGCAAAATATGTATATGACATAAATTATGTTTAATCAAGATGTACATTTTTGTGTAGCAAGTTTTTGTCTACCTCTTACGGTTTACCAGTTAGACAAAATTCATTCAGGGTCTATTCCTAAGAAATACACGGTATGCATATACATTTTATTTCCTATGTAAATATAGCCCTTCTTTAGAAAATCGAAAATTTAGAAAAATGTTCCACGTAAGGGGTAGCTTGGGTTGGGGGAATTTTCCGGAAAATCTTCGTTGCGCATTCTTAGAATATACTGAACTCAAATTCCAAATTTCGTATTTAGCCGAATTTTCGCTTTTTAAGTTATGCTGTCTACAGACATACATATATACGGATATTTTCCTAGAAATTCATTTTGGAACTCAGGGGTCCATGTAGGTACGTGCTAGAGAAGGAAAAAGCTTGAGTAAGTGAGGAATGTGAATCACACACTGCGTAGCAATTGGTTCTGGGTGTGTGAAGCTTATCAAGAATTTGAGGGAAAGCGTAAAGAGAATTGCTTCACATACTCCCCACACAGGCATATTCATGCTTCCTGTACCCAATCAAGTTAATTAGAAGTGCTTTAGCCCTTTCCTATCTTATTACTATCCCCATAGCCTTGAGTCTGCGTAGCAATCAAATAGGTCAACACCATTTTTATTTTCTCTAGCTGGTATGTACAATGTACATAATTGGTAGTGAAGGTATTGTAGTCTACCCAAAATTACGATACCGAAATTTCACTGGAAATACATGTTTCGAGAAATCCCGAATCCAAATATTTAGAAAATGGTCTGTGTGTGTCCGTGTGTTTGTGTGCATTGGAACTGTATAGATCAAACACGAAAATTCGTTTGAATGCCAAATTTGATATATTTTCCAAGGATACAATAGGGAAATTTTCAAGAAGTTTCCTCAATCCCAAACTAACCTACGCATGAAAATGTTTGAACATTTTCCATTTTCTAAAACAAATGGCTCTAACGGTGTTGATTACAGTGCCAAATTTTAAAGGTATTTACATGACAAATAAAATGTCCTGACATTCTTGGCAGTATTTCCTAAATTCCTCTTTATTCTGATTAACTGGTAAACCGCAGCAGATAGCCAAAAACGTACTATACAAGAAATATAGAACTATTTAAAATATAATTTATATATGTAGTTTTTTGTAGACTAAGCATTTCCGAGATATTCCCGGTCATTGGTTTTAATTTTATGGTACTTAGATCTTTCTTAAACGGGAAATCCTCATCTTTTTTACCTCTTTTGTTTTACTCCCGATTTTCCATGACGATCGCATAGCGGCATCTTTTAAAAGATTTGAGTGTCGCTTTAGCGTAGCTTAGTTCCTTATTTGCATTCTACTTATAAGATACTAAATAACAATGAAGATGTTTATTTATTTATTTATTTATAGCTTAACCTGGTTGGTCGTATCGGACGATGAATGAAATGGGTGAAATGATTTCAGGGTCCAAGGAGCTCGACATTCGTCTTCTCAGGTGGTAGTGTTTAACGCCCGCTTTAACTGCTTGTGATACATGAATGATGGTGGAGCACCGGTGGAATGCGATGGCGGAGAAAACGCGCCCACCACAAATCTCGCTTGGGATCTAGGTGAGAGTCGAGCTCACAGCGTATTTAGCTTGAGTAGTGTGATACAGGAATAATCCTTTATAACAACAGCTAGAGCAAATCGTGTGAATGGAACGCATCAGTTTTTTACTTTCTCTACACTTCATATGTACATAGTGCTTATAGAAGGTTTTGTATTGCATCCAAAAATTCCATACCGAGATTTCAAAGGAAATATATATTTTGAGGTCCCCTGAGTCCAAAAAAATAAAAAAAGGTCCGCGTGTGGGTGCCTTGGGCAGCATAGTTAAAGTTCTAAGAGAGCGTTAAACACCAAACTTGGTATTTAAGTTTGGTATCTTTCAGGGTCTTTCAAACATGCCTCTAACGATTTTGATCAAAATACCGTATATTCAAACTATTTAGATCACAAATAAAATACATATCTTGAATTTTCTGGTAATAGCTTCTGAAGACCTGCTCATTCTGGATGAATTTTGCTGAATTTTGCAAAACTGGTAAACCGTAAAGGAAGGACAAAAACTTGCTACACAAAACTGCAGATCGTCTTAAAATACACAATTTTTGTCATATACAATTTTTCGTGGATTTGACCGTTTTTCGAGATATTCCTTGTTATTGGTGTCAGTTTTGAAATACATAAACTTCTCTCATACGGGAACTTGACAACTCCTGGCTACGTAAAGAAATGGACCTGAATCCCACAGCAACCATATTTTAAAACATATGACTCGCTTTAGCCTGGTGTATTCCCTTATTTCCTTTCTACGTATAAGGAACTGGTAATAAAACCGTTTCTGCTAGAGTTTATCTGGATTAGCATAAAGGAGATAAAAGAATAAGCTTATGAACAATAATTTGTTACAGAGATGCAGAGAAAGTAATGTGAATGGAACACATCAGATTTGTTATGCTTGTAGTAGCACTTTTTACACTCCAGAATTTGAGCATTTGTCCTTTAACGCTTTGCTCGACGTTGCACTTCAATTTTGGAGGTATAACAACGTTATTATCGTCCCATCCGGCAATTCCAATTTCATTGTTTCTTTGAAAACAGTTCCACCGTCTTTCTTTTTCATGCTTGACAGCAACTCAAGTGGACATCGAATCGTTCCTGTAATGGAAAATCCTTTCTTTTCCATCTATGTACCTACACTATAAGGTAGAGGAAAGTGATGCTCATGTACCGCATGCTGACAATTTCTGCAACAATGTCCTCTCTTTCCTCCCTTGCTCTAGTAAAATCTGAAGTGGAAATGCAGGGCTGATATGCAAATTTTAGTGGCTTCCCTTTTATGTACAGTTTTAAAGAACGACTTTCAAAATACTGTAAGAAATGTTTTTATTGGCCTGAAATGTAGTAAGAAATAGAACTTTAACGTCACTGCTGCAAATATTTCACTTAGCTTTAGATAGTTTACAGCTGCACACTGTCCATGGCGTGCTAACACTCCGGACAAAATTGACAATAGCACAGCAATGCACTTCTTCCTCCTTTTATAGCGAGAAAATGACGTCGGAAACTTGTCTAAGGTAGTAGAAATCGAAGCTGGCAGAAACATCTCGAATATCGGGAAGAATCATGATGACGTGAGAACTCTCGCGTTCCGAAGGATCCTGTTGCGTCGCACCAGCTTCACTACCGCATACCAGAGCGAAACTGAAAGCAGTCACGTGTACGGAGGGCATTGTCACAATACTTAATCAGTTTTACTTTCTCGAGCACGTATGTACTATGGACGTAGATACAAAAGGTATTGTATTACAGCCAAAATTAAGTACCAAGATGTCACCGGAAATACACGTGTTACGGATCCCAGAATCCAAAAGTGTAGTTTTTTAAAATGTCCATGCGCGCGTGTGTGTGTATGTGTGTTTTGATAGCACAACTAGAACATTTTCAATTCTCTCAAAAATAGTTCTGAAGATTATAATTAAAATAGCATCTATTAAAGAGAATTACATGGCAAATAAAAGGTATATCTTGAAATTGTTGAGAACAGCCTCTGAAGTCCTCCCCATTGTGAATGACGTTTGCATAACTGGTAAATTGTTAGAGATAGACAAAAACCTACCGCACAAAGGTGCTTATCTCATTAAAACACACATATACCCTTATTTCCTTCTACCTGCAAGGAGATAAGAAATAACACAATTTCTGTTAATGTTTAATCTCGATTTACATGAAGTAGATAAAACAAGAAACTTTTGTAAGAATAATTGATTGCAGAATAGATACAGAAAGTCATGTGAACAGAAAACATAACGTTTTTGTATTCTGTCTTGGACACGCGATTGGAACGGGTCTATCCCGATACATCCTGTCTCCATGAAGTGTGTGATACCCACTGATTAACAATATGCCAGTAATGTGGTGTGTTCTGTTCACATGACTTTCTCTACCTGTTCTGCAAACAAACTATTGCTTTATCTACATCATGATAATTGAGATAAACATTAACAAAACGATGTTACTACTTGCCTCCATATAAGTAGTAGGATGTTGTTGGTTAAAGCTAGCCGCTATGTGAAACAATTAAACTTCGCTTCTCTTGCATTGTCAGGGGTACCTTAAAATTAAAACCAATAGCAGGGAATTTCTACAGAAAATGCATAGGACACAAATTGTGTGTTTCAACAAAAGCTACATTTTTTGTGGTTTACCAGTGGCAAAGTCATTCAGAATGAAGAGCACTTCAGGGGCTATTCCCAAGAAGAACAGAATATACATTTCACCATGTAAACATTTTTAATACACCCCATTTTAATTAAAATCGTTGGAGCCATTGTTTTGGAAAAACGGAAATATTGAAAAATGTCCATTTAAAAGGTATTTAGGGCGAAGGAATTTTTCTGAAAACCTTCGCGTCGCAGCCTTGGAAGATTTCAAACTTAACGTTTGACATTTAACGGTCATTTCGTTTTTGAGCTATGCGGTCCACAGACACACGCACCTTTTTCTAAAAATGATTTTATGGGCGGGATTTAGTGGGCCCCAGAGAATGTATTTCCGGTGAAATCTCGGTATCGAATTTTTTAGTGTATTACTTTTTCCATACACTATGTACACTATACGTGTAGAGAAAGTAAAAAATACACGTAACCATTCTTTTGGATTTCTGTAGCCTTTTTACTATCTCTGATCGTACATATGTGCACACAATGTATATGGTAGCTAGAGAAGGCATTGTATTCCACCCTAAAATTCGATGTCGAGCTTTCACCGGATATATCTTTTGTAGTTTCCTGAGTCCGAAAAAAAATATTTTTTTGAGAAAGGTCCACGCGCGCGCGTGTATCTGTGAACAGCATAGATAAAATGATAAGACCGTTAAATACCAAACGTGGTATTTATGTTTAGTATCTTACAAGGATGCGGCACGAAGATTTTCAAGAAACTCCCCCCCCCCACAAACTAGCCTTATCATGGACAAATATTTGAAATGTTTTTCTCAAAATCCGCTGTAACGAATTTTATTAAAATACCGTACATTAAGGATAACTACATGGCAAATAAAATGTATATTTTGAATTTTCTGGGAGTAGTCTCTGAAGATCTCTTTATTCTTAATGAATTTTGCAGAATTTTGCATAGCGGTTAAAACGTAAGAGATAGGCAAAAATTTACTACATAAAATCTTGTTAAACACATAATTAATGTCACATACGTTTTTCTTGTAGAGTGAACCATTTTCGAAATAAAAAACTACCTAACTTTTCTCAAATAGGAACATGCAAAGCGAACCGCACTTCCATTGTTTCACATAGCAACCAGCTTTTAAAAGATTTGCCTATCGCTTTAGCCTAATGTATTCTCTTATTTGCCTTCTGCTTACAAAGAAGCAAGTAATAAGACAACTTCTGTTAATGTTTATCTCAGTTAGCATCACGTGGATAAAAGAAGAATCTTTTGTAAGAACAGTTTGTATATGGAGCAGCTCGAGAATAGAATGCTTTAACCAGAGAGTTTCACTCGGAACAAGCAACCGCGCCATCTGCCTGCAAAGCCTCAAGCCGCCGACCTGAAAGCTGAAGTAGGGAACTGAAATGAAGGAAAGGAACCGTGGTAGATATACAGCACCTCAGCGGCCCCAGGAAAACCAGGGCCAGAGTGCGCGATCAACAGGGAGCGAAACCCAGCCCCAGACAGTGCTACTGTTATTAGCGTTGTGAAATCTACCGAAAAGGGTCACATGCCGTCTCTATCAAACAGTTTCGCTAGCATTAGTATCCAAGGATAAGCTAAACCAATTACAACGTTATTCGGTATTCTAGAAGAAGGGGCGAAGGATTATTGTATGTGTCGTTAAACTAGACAACTAACTTATATGAGAGCTTTCCTCAGCGACATAGAGCAGAAGCTTAGCGTTCTTGTCATTATCGAATGGAAATAAGCAAACCGATGTGAAGAAAACTGCAGTGTACAGGATTTAAGTTGTAATGCAACCTTTGGAAGTTCGGCCATACTTTGAGGGAGGTGAAGAAAACACTCGCTGGAATTATTCCATTCACATGACTTTCTCAGTCTCTTCTGCAAGCAAACTATTCTTACAAAAGACACGCTAATCGCCATACACAGTACCAGAAATGGCTTTATTACTCATTTCCTTGTAAGTAAAAAGGAACAGAAGAATATAATAGGCTAAACCGACAGTCAAATCTTTTAAAAGAAGTTGTTTGCGGTTCTCATTGAAATTCGGATTGTTTAAGTATTTTAAAACTAAAACCAAAAGCAGAGAATATCTCGGGAATGGTTATCTGCGAAAAAAAAAAAAGTTATATGGCATAGATTGTATGTTTTAACGAGGTCTGTATCTTACGGTTTACCAGTTATGCAAAAGGCATTCCGAACGAAGACGTCTTGAGGGAGTGTTCCCATATACCTTTTATTTGCGATGTAAATATTTTTAATGTACGATATTTTAATCAAAATTGAGTCATTTTCGAGAAAATCGAACATTTTGAAAAATCTACCACGAAAAGGGTGATTCGGGCGGCGGGGGGGGCTGACATTCCTGTATATCTTTATCTCGCATCTGTGGAAAATACTGAACTTAAATACCAAATAATTTGGTACTAAAGGAACAACACGTTTTGGAGTTATGCTGTCCACAGACACACGCACGGGCCTTTTCCTAAAGGTGCTTTTTGGGGAACTCAGGAATCCTCAAAACATTTAGTTGCTCTGAAATATCCATGTTGTATTTTTGGGTGCAGTGCAATACCTTCTGTACCACGTTTGTAAACCTAGGTGGCCATGAACCAACATAAACAGCTGCTACATTTAAGGGTGAGGAGTATATGATCATCGAGTTAAACTGTATTTTGTAATGTAATGCGAGCAATATCTTGTTTGGATAATTAAATAATTAAGTATAGCGCTGATAATTACCCGTATTTACTAAAGAGGTAGACTGAAATAAAACCTGTAAACAAGAGAAGCTCACCTCTGACGTCGGAAACGTTGATTTGAAAGGAACATTACACTTGAAGCATTCCTTTGTTTCCTCATTTCCTGGAACTTTCCCTTTGTGTTCCAGCCTAAACAGAGTTTCCTCCCTTTATGTTTATATTTCTCTTTGAATTGTTGTTTGTATTCATCTATTTGCTGCTCGCCTATATACCTACAGTACTGCAATTAGGGACGATTCTTTTCAAATTGTCCCTTACACTTACTGCAAAAGAATCCTCGAATCTCTCTTCACTTCTTCCCTGTAGCATTTAAAACTACATCTCATTACGCGCCCCTCCTAACTGCTAATCTAACTAATGCGCAATGCTACCGGTTTTTCCGTTCAGATATTCTACCGCATAGATGTACTGCCACTTTGAGCTTGGGACATTTTTCACCCAGAAAGTCATGTATGGTGTTCAAAGTGAAACACCGGTTTTTCTGAATTCTTTTGTCAACATTTACTTTCAACTGCTCCATAACGATTGATGAACATCCACTGCAGTCTTTATCGTACATACTTGGTTCCTCGTAAGCTATGCGCCATTTCCTCACCGAAGACTCGTTCATTGCATTACCAGAACACACTTGCACCGAATGTTTTGTGCATTAAAAACAACGAACAAACGAATAAGTCCGGTGGTGGCAGAAAAATATAACACTGGTACCACGTGACAATTAATGTGTTGACGGAATGGAGATGACGTTGAGAAATGGAGGAAGGTACTGTAACGTTTCGTTATCATTTAGTTATGTGTCACTTTGTGGATGACCCTCGCTCCTCAGAGGACACCGAAGTGATAAAACTGATATTAAAGCTAGAGCTCTAATCTTCTGGCAACAAACTGTCTGGTTTAAAATTCCTATAGTGATTAGTTTTCTTTTAAAAATATTATATATCACAAATTGGAAAATTTGCTAAAACAGCGCATGGTTACACAAATTATTTCCTTTAATTGATCTAGGCCCAATATACAATTTTCAAACAGAAATTTTATTATATCCATCCTACAGTACTTTGGAGAAAAATGAAATGGCGTGTTATTTATGGACGCTGTTTAACTGCTGTGGTTCTCAGCGTCCCATTCTATATTGGGCGTGAAAGACTTTAATTTTGCTCAGAGGCCTCTCTATCAGGCTTGAGGTTCTCTTACGTGCCGTACATCTACGACACGGGACCCGCCGCTTTACTTCCGAAGGAAGCCATGCTAAGGATTTTTACACCCGAAAAAAATCCATCATTCTCCGCCGGATTTGAACCCGAGACCTTGGGTATATGAAGCTAGCATGGTAGCCATTACACCATTGGAGAAAATTTTCAGAACTCTAGCTCTGCTTTTGTGAGAGAAGATTTGAATGTAGGAAAATAATAAAAGAATTGAACCTGATAAAAATGGTTCCAAAACGTCACATAGAGAGCCATTTAATCAGCCCTACGCTTTAAAAACGCGTTCAAAATGTGTATTTCGTCTATTCTAGGAAAATTAATATGGGCCAGTTTTTGGACAAAAATATAAAAATGGACACTTTTCACCAAAATCGATAAGGGCTTAAACTTTTCAGTAACCAGCGCTATATGTGTGTCTGGCCTGAGAAACAAGTCGTCGTGGTCGAGTGGTTAGAATACTGCCTCTCAACAAGGCGATTTGTGGTGTAGGGGCGGGTTTTCTGCGGGTTCTTTGGCTTCCCCCGTCATCACTTTCCATCGGTGCTCCATTTCCATTCCATATATCATCGCCTGCGGTGCCATCTGTGGTAAACAAGGGCGTTAAACACTATTAAAAATATGTTATAATGGCTGTGAAATGTATACGTGGGCCGCACACCTGTCTGCGATTGGCAACGTGAGTTGCAACAGCCTTCTAGAGGAAGGAGCGTGAAGGAAAGTTATTGTCGTTATCAAACGGAAGTAAACAAACCCATATTAAGAAAACAATAGTGCAGCACGAATGTATGATAATGTCACGACTAAGGCTGAGAATAGCTAGGTTGGAATTTAGCATGGTAGAGCAGCAACAAACGCTTGGCTCAACAATAACAATATAATGAAAAATTTATGCAATGTGCGGTTGTTTGGTGTACAAACAGGGGGGCTTCGTAAGTTAAATACTGACTTATTATAATGAGCTGGATAGTAACTATGTGTCGACAGTAAGCGAGCGAGTGTTCGAGACCGAAAGTGTTGACCAGAATCACGTGCCAACCAGAGAGAGAGAGAGAGAGAGAGCGAGAGAGAGAGAGAGAGATAGAGAGATATTGAGAGAGATAGAGAGATAGAGATACAGATAGAGAGATATTGAGAGAGATAGAGATAGAGAGATATTGAGAGAGATAGAGAGATATTGAGACAGATAGAGATAGAGAGATAGAGAGATAAAGAGATATTGAGAGAGATAGAGATAGAGAGATAGAGAGATAGAGAGATAGAGAATAGATAAAGAGATAGAGAGATACAGATAGAGAGACAGAGATACAGATACAGATAGAGAGATAGAGAGATAGAGAGATAGAGAATAGATAAAGAGATAGAGAGATACAGATAGAGAGACAGAGATACAGATACAGATAGAGAGACAGAGATACAGATACAGATAGAGAGATACAGATACAGATAGAGAGATACAGATACAGATAGAGAGATACAGATAGAAAGATACAGATACGGATAGAGAGATAGAGATACAGATAGAGATACAGATACAGATAGGGATACAGACAGAGAGCTAGAGAGATAGAGATACAGACAGAGAGATAGAGATACATATAGAGAGATAGAGATACAGACAGAGAGATAGAGAGATAGAGAGATAGAGATACAGATAGAGATACAGATACAGATAGGGATACAGACAGAGAGCTAGAGAGATAGAGATACAGACAGAGAGATAGAGATACATATAGAGAGATAGAGATACAGACAGAGAGATAGAGAGATAGAGATACAGATAGAGGGATAGAGATAGAGATAGAGAGATAGAGATACAGATAGAGAGCTAGAGAGATAGGGATACAGACAGAGAGCTAGAGAGATAGAGATACAGACAGAGAGATAGAGATACAGATAGAGAGATAGAGATACAGACAGAGAGATAGAGAGATAGAGAGATAGAGATACAGACAGAGAGATAGAGAGATAGAGATACAGACAGAGAGATAGAGAGATAGAGAGATAGAGATACAGACAAGAGATAGAGAGCTAGAGAGATAGGGATACAGACAGAGAGCTAGAGAGATAGAGATACAGACAGAGAGATAGAGATACAGATAGAGAGATAGAGATACAGACAGAGAGATAGAGAGATAGAGATACAGATAGAGGGATAGAGATAGAGATAGAGAGATAGAGATACAGATAGATAGAGAGATAGATAGAGAGAGATTGAGAGAGATAGAGAGATAGAGATAGAGAGATAGAGATAGAGAGATAGAGATACAGATAGAGGGAGATAGATAGAGAGATTGAGAGAGAGATAGATAGAGAGATATTGAGAGATAGAGAGAGATAGATAGAGAGAGATTGAGAGAGATTGAGAAAGATAGAGATAAAGAGAGTGAAAGAGAGAGAGAGGCCCCCTAGTCGGCCCTCGCGTCCAGTTATACAGTTTGAGGCATTTCCGAAAGCGCTTTGCAACAAGGCGAGATAATACCAATATAGCCTGTCTCGCCCTGATTTCGAACTGAAGTAGCCAATCAGCATATTGCATTTGCATTGTTCCAGAACATCGCATAAGACCTGAGTAGGAGCAAAGCTCCATGTTGCTCTGTACAGGGGAAGCTGACGTCATTGTAATTTGCCATTGGAAAGAAGAGACCGCAGTCTTCCTGTTATTTATGCAATCTAACAAAGCTTCTGTACTTTAAGAAACTGCAAAATGTAATTCCTATTAAATCCCGAGTGTCCCGAATAAAATATTCTCAAAATAATATAAGTTACAGCACTCGCTAATCAGTATTGCGGTTTGGGAGACGTAAAGCATGCTGTCAGTCCAATAGTCAGAATCATGCTCTGGAGGTTTGTAGAGATTTAGTCGTACCATCATACACAGCTCCGTTCCACCATGACCCACAATTTATTCATAAAAGTTGCGTTTTTACTTTCTCTACGCGCATTATGTACATAGTGTATAGAGAAAGTATTGTATTGCACTCAAGAATTAAATACTGAGATTTCACCGGAAACACATTCTGAGACCCCTGAATCCAAGAAAGAACTGTAAGAAAAACGGTCCGTGAGTGTCTATGGACAGCATAACTCAAAAACTAAAAGACCGTTAAATGCCAAACTTGGTATTCAAGTTTATTGACTTCCATGACTTGGTAAGAAACAGTTTCAAGAAAATCCCCCCAGCCAAAACTACCCTTTACATGGAAACATTTTTCAAACTTGTTTTATTTAAAATGGCTCTAACGATTTTTGTTAAAATATCGTATATTAAAGCTATTTACAACATCAATAAACTATATATTTTGAATTTTCTGGTTGAGTTTTGCAGAATTTTGCATAACGGCTAAACCGAAACATATGGACAAAAACCTACTACACAAGAATGTAGATCTCATTAAAACACACAATTTATGTTATATGCATTTTTGTTGTAGAGTTGACCGTTTCCAAGATTTTCCTTGCTACTGGTTTCAGTTTTAGAGTACTCACACTTTTCTCAGACAGAATGTGTTCGCTTTTCTTTTGTTCCATTCCTGGCCAAGCAAAAAGGCCAATTTCAATGACGATCGCATAACGATAGCTTTTAAAACATTTGACTATCGCTTTAGCATAGCACATTCCTTTAGTTCCCTTCTACTTATAAGGAACTAAGCTAAAGCACATTCTGCTAATGCTGATCTCGATTAGCGCGGTGTAGAAAGTAGAATAATGTTTTTTAAGACAGTGAAAGAGTTAGAGAAAGTCATGTGAGTGCTGGTTTCTCTAGAGTTTTGGTTGACAGTTCTACTTTCGCTGTGTGATATACGCCCTTGCCCTCAAGGGAACAGTGAACACTAAAAACTTCATCAGACGTGATACAATAGAGAAGAAGAAGAAGAAGAAGAAGAAGAAGCTACTGCCTTCCCTCTTACTCCTATTGATTGTATAGCTTTTAACTTCTCTTCTCTTTCAATAGACAGTTTTCTTTATCTCCCTTTCGTATCTTATTAAAGCTGGTTATTCCCTCCAAGTTTACTGTGAAGCTATCTAAAGGACAAAACTTAAAGAAAGGAAGAATGTTAAGCTCATATTACTCAATAAGAAATAGGACGCAGGCGGCGTCGTGGCCGAATGGTTAGACCACTCGCCTCCCACCTAGGCGGCCAGGGGTTCATCCCAAGCGCTCGCATGTGGGATTTGTGGTGAAGAAGTGGCGTCTGGGCGGGTTTTCTCCAGGTCCTCCGGTTTCCCCCATAACCCATTCCACAAATTGCTCCATCTTCCCCTTTCTTATCACCCATCCATTTCGTTTGCATTTCATATCCTCCACTTCCTCACGCTCGTGCCTGGCTACGGGCGGACCACCCGGGCTTGGTTCACCGCTCTGTGGTTTCGTGCCGTTGGCTCCCCGACAGATTCTGACCCCGAAACATCCGTTTGTAAGTCCTAGGGGAGTATCAGTCCTAACTAGGGGAGGGTAAGCCGACTACGAAGAAGAAAATAAAAAGGATACCGAACCAGGTGGCTCATCCATTTCGTGAAGGCGTGGGTTCCAACCCTGCGGCCGACCCCTCCGTCTCTCTGGGTATTTCGGGAATTTCCCTGGGTCACTAGGCGAATGCTGGGGAATTTTCTTCACTCCCCCGAATTTCCTGTCCTTTTATTTCATCTCCATTTCATTCAACCGGTTACTTTCAGTGTTGTAAGTGTCGGCGGGAATTGCGCTAGTGGCGCCTTTCCGTGGCGGTAAATGCATTTTGGAAATAAGCTCTCGGAGGCGGGATAGCGTTAAAGTCGTCTGTAGCGCCCAGGGGTTTCGGTCAGACCTAGTTCGCGGATTCCTAGCGCTCCCCGTGTTTCGTTGAAGAACTGCTTGGACTGTGCTAGGGATCCTCCACGGTGGCTCTTTCCCCGCGGTCCGGTTTCGGCTGTCCATCGACAAACCTCCTGGGGTTTGCCGCACAATAAATACATAGTAGCTGCAGTGTGAAGCCCCTTCGGATTCACACACACACACACGCACACACACACACTCACACAATAAGTACATAGCAGCTGCAGTGTGAAGCCCCTTCGGATTCACACACACACACACGCACACACACATCCACACACACACTCACACAATAAGTACATAGCAGCTGCAGTGTGAAGCCCCTTCGGATTCACACACACACACACACGCGCGTACACACAACCCATGATTTCTTCCAGGGGCGCTTGAACACCCCACTGGTTCTCAGAGCACATACAAGTTTGTTTTTTTTTATTATTAAATTACATATTTGTTCTCCCAGAATGGATGTAACAGATGCTTTGGACACCATTTTTGTGGGTTGCGCTGGTTAAATTACTCTTTATTACAAACTTTAAAGCCGTTTATTCAGGTTTAAATTTGCTGTTACTTTTCTACATTCAAAATCGATCTTCCCCCCCCCCCCTCCTCAGCCGAAAAAACTAGAAGTCTGTAAATATTTCCCAAAGCACTGCAGAATGTGTGTAATAAAATGTATGAAAACAATTTTGATACTAGTCATGGATTAATTTTAAAAAATTAAATGTATAATAGTGGAGAGTGTCTGCAGTTTTTTTCCACCGCGTGATATAGTAGTAGTGATAGTATTTCCTGTACCTCCTAAGTGGAGCAAAGGATATAGTTACGACTTTTCCATGATTTCAATTCCTAGTTCCTGCAATCGCCACTCTGCGCCATGGTGCCGAGGCATCAACTCGTTGCCCAAGATGGCACTTCAGGAAGAAATCATGACTTATGGACGCGAAATGGGGAACAATTTTTCCCAGGAATCTCTTTCTTTCAAGGTATATGGTTCTTTTACGTGCAAATAAATATTACACGGGACCATAGGCTTTACACCCCTTGCGAAGGAAGCCATTCTGAGGATTTTTGAGTCCAAAAAAGTTCATCTCCGTCCGCCAGACTTCTCCTGCAATCTTGTGTTTAAGAGGCTAGTGTGGTAACCACTACACCACGGAGACCGACACCCCGTGATATACTCGTACAATATTTTTGAAAATATCTGATGTGTTCCATTTACATGATCTTGTTCAGCCATTTGGTAACAAATTATTCCTTCAGTATTCTTCTACCAACTTTATGCTGATCGAAATACACATTCCTATAGTTACAATAGTGATACGAGAACACACCAGGCTAAAGCGATAGTCAGATATTTTAAAGAGCTGGTTAATATATCATGAAACTCCGTTCTTCTTGCATTGCCTGAAATAGAAGAAATACAAAAAAGCGAATCATACTTCCCGTTTGAGAATAGTATAAGTAACGGAAAATTGAAACCAATAACTGTAAATATCTCGGAAATCGCTAACTCCAGAAAAAAATGTATTTTAGAGGTGCATTAACGATATATACCTGTCTGTCTAGTGCTCTTTACCAAGTGATTCGCAATGAGGAGGACTTCAGGGACTATTGCTAGCAAGAACAAGACATGCAATGTAATCTCCATTTAAAGGCTAGCTTACTGCGATCTCAAGTGGGATTTGTGGTGGACAAAGCGGCGCAGGGGCGGGTTTCCCCGCTGCCCCACCCTCGGTCAATGCATCACCAGTGTCATCGCCTGCGGCGCCCTGGCAGAAAAGCAGACGTTAAACACTATAAAGAAAGAAATGGCTGTATTACTTGATTTTAGGATACGTCTGTACATTACGTTATAGCGACAGTCAAAAGCTGTAGTTATGCGATTGCCATTCCATGGCTAGGAGTAAAATAAAAGAGTATCAATAACAAGAAATAACTCTGAAGTGGGTAATTCTATCACATAAATAGTGTGTGTGTATGTGTATATGTGTATGTGTGTATGTGTGTATGTGTATGTGTGTATGTGTATATGATTGTATGTGTATGTGTATGTGTGTATGATTGTATTGTGTGTATGTGTGTATATATGTGTGTATGTGTGTGTATGTGTGTAAGTGTATGTGTGTATATGTGTGTATGTGTGTATGTATGTGTATGTTTATGTATGTATGTGTATGTGAGTATGTGTGTATGTGTATGTGTGTATGTGTGTATGTGTGTGTATGTGTGTGTATGTGTGTGTATGTGTGTATGTGTGTGTATGTGTGTATGTGTGTGTATGTGTGTGTATGTGTGTATGTGTGTATGTGTGTATGTGTGTATGTGTGTATGTGTGTGTATGTGTGCATGTGTGTATGTGTGTTTATGTGTGTGTATGTGTGTATGTGTGTGTATCTGTGTATGTGTGTGTATGTGTGTATGTGTGTGTATGTGTGTGTATGTGTGTGTATGTGTGTATGTGTGTATGCGTGTATGTGTGTATGTGTGTGTATGTATGTGTATGTGTGTGTATGTGTGTATGTGTGTGTATGTATGTGTATGTGTGTATGTGTGTATGTGTGTATGTATGTGTATGTGTGTGTATGTATGTGTATGTGTGTGTATGCGTGTATATGTGTGTATGTATGTGTATGTGTGTATGTGTGTGTATGTATGTGTATGTGTGTATGTGTGTATGTATGTGTATGTATGTGCATGTGTGTGTATGTGTGTATGTATGTGTATGTGTATGTGTGTATGTGTGTATGTGTGTGTATGTATGTGTATGTGTGTATGTGTGTGTATGTGTGTATGTGTGTATGTATGTGTATGTGTGTATGTGTGTATGTGTGTGTATGTGTGTATGTATGTGTATGTGTGTGTATGTGTGTGTATGTATGTGTATGTGTGTGTATGTGTGTGTATGTGTGTGTATGTGTGTGTATGTATGTGTATGTGTGTATGTATGTGTATGTGTGTATGTGTATGTGTATATGTGTATGTGTGTATGTGCGTGTATGTGTGTATGTGTGTGTATGTGTGTATGTGTGTGTATGTATGTGTGTATGTGTGTATGTATGTGTGTATGTATGTGTGTATGTGTGTGTATGTGTGTGTATGTGTGTGTATGTGTGTGTATGTATGTGTATGTGTGTATGTATGTGTATGTGTGTATGTGTGTATGTGTGTGTATGTGTGTATGTGTGTGTATGTGTGTGTGTATGTGTGTGTTTTTTAACGAGATCCACATTCTTTGTGTATTAAATTTCTGTCTATCTCTTACGGAAATGTTCCTGAAAATCTTTGGAATATACTCAACTTAAATACCAGGTTTAATATTTAACCGACTTTTCGTCTTTGAGTTATGTTGTCCACAAAAGTAGAATTGCAGTTTTATTTATGGACGCTCATTAACTACTGTGGTTCTATCCTGGGCGTGAAAGAGGTCTTTTTATCAGGCTTGATGTTCTTTTACATGCCCTAAATCTACGACACGGGACCAACGGTTTACTTCCCTTCCGAAGGAAGCCATGCTAAGGATTTTTACGCCCCAAAAACCTCCATCGTCCTCCGGCGGATTTGAAGCCGCGACCTTAGGTGTATGAAGGTAGCGTGGTAGCTATTACATCACAACGCTATCCACAGGCAGACACACTGACACACATTGAACTTTTTCTAAAAATGCTCTTCTTGGATTCAAGAGTCCTCAAAACATGCATTTCCGGTGAAATCGCGGTATTCATTTTTTGGCTGGAATACAATACCTTCTCTACCTACCATGTGCATTGTACATAGGTAAAGATGGTGCATGCAGGAGAAGTTTCTGCCTTTAGCTAATTAAATGGAGTAAATACATTAATACGTCCAGAATGAAAAGTGACAGTTTGTTGTTCATTACTCCAGGTTTGGTTGGTGCCAGTGACATGTTGGTACAGCTTCTGTTTGCGATTTCTACTTTCTTTACACATACTATGTATACAGTAGGTAGAGAAAGTGTTGCATTCCACCCAAAATCCGGTACCGAGATTTCACCGAAAATATGTGTTTTGAGGTCCCCTGAATCCAAAAAAAATTATAAAAAGATGTACATGTGTGTTTTCTGTGGACAGCTTAGCTAAAAACAAAAGACGTTAAATAATACAGTTAGTATTTAAGTTTAGTATATTCCAAGTAACGGTAAGTCAAGTTAAGTCAACCCTAAATAGTTTCATTTAATACAATGTGTTAGACTTTCACGTTACGTTGCGTTAAGTGAAGTCACGTTACGCTAACGGGGCGAATGGGTTTGAAATCGAACTTCCAGTTTTTAAAGCTAGAAACTTAAATTTTTGTTCACATGCGCTGCATGAAATGTGTATAAAGCCCTTGAAGGTTTAACTTTGTAGCTTTAAAGGTGTTTTGGTTATTAATGCTTTTGTGTTTAGAAAAATGGTGTTTTAAGAATCTATCTCCTCCTGCAATTTTAATCCAGTGAGACTGGAATGTTACAGAATGTTCTAGAAAATGTGATGAATTAAACTAAATATCATATTTTTAATATCTGCTTCCTATGCAGAGTAAAAACAACATATTTAGTTTACGGATGACAACATTTTTGCGTTTTTTACTCTCATGTTATATTACACCTCACTTTTCTTTCATGAGCCATGCAATATATCATAGCTCAAATACTTAGTTTTATTATTTATAGCATCCCAAATAGCTAGTGCAGTTTAGAGCCTCCTTGCATCAAAATTGTAAGAGGAGACTTTTGTTTGCTGCAAAATGTTTTTAAAAAAAGAAGAAAGAAAAAAGAAATAAGAGAAAATTAAGTTTAAGATTTAGATGTAAAGGGCACGCTTTTAAAAATGATGCATTTATTATATTACTAACCTCTTGGCCACAAAACGTAGGAAATATGTAAAAGAAAATTTTTGGATTTGATTTTTGCAACAAAAAATGATATTTTAACCGAAAGTGGCATATCGACACCCTTTGTTAATCATAATCGTCTTGTCTCATGTCAGCACGTAAAATAGCCTCAGGACTGAAAAGAGCACTCTGAGCAAATTTGATGCCATTTATAAAATGGGTCGTAACAGTTAAAGGGCGTCCATTTCTCCTTCACTAGCCTCAAGCAATCTTAAATGGAATCACTAACAAACAGTTTGTGACTGATAAAGCGAAATGTAACGCTGAAACATTAATCCAGAAAGCGAAATTGCACATTCTAGTTCAGTTTCAATTGACCAACATGGCTGCCCATGCGAACGAACGGAAGACTGTGCATTTCGCATTGGAAGAGAAGAACAGATTTTGAGAAAGTCCATTTTTACCCCTTATTTCGATCCAGTTCATTTACATACACCTAACCTAACCTAATGTAGCCTAACCTCGACGAAATCTCGAAACCTGTCGTTCATCTGTCACGTAGCCATATTGTCTCCGTAACCAATAGGAAAAGCTCAGGAAAGAACCTTAATCTAAAACTGAACCAGAATCTGCCATCTCGATCCAGAAATGCATGCCATTGCCCTGCAGTGACGCCATTAATGAATTGCTTCGCGTTTGTTTCCGGGGATGCACTCTGCAGGTGAAAATGCGAAACATAAACTAGTTTGAATTCTGCGGAAATTAAGTGACGATAACCGCACTGAACGTGAATAATGGAGCACCTAATAATTTGACATCAAGTGTAGCTCACATTTTCGTCGATAAACATGGCTGACAAACGAGCAAATTAATACTCATTTATGCGAAACTCATGGGCAACACTTTTCAAAATAAATACTGTTTGCGAAATGAAACAGCAAATGTGGTATTGCAAATCACAGGGATTTAAAGCATTTATTTCTGAGGAACAGCTGAATTATCACAATGAATACAGATAACCTGCGCATTCATAAATATACACAAGACCAAAAACAAGCGGAAGGGGGCGGTCAATCACTAGCACCTCAAATACAAATACATGTGACACCACTTGCTCTACCTGGTATGTAGTAGCGAGAGGAGATATTGCATTCAACCAAAGAAAGGAAAGGAAGAAGAAAAGGAGGGATTGGATGAATGAAAGGAAAGGAAGGAAGAAAGGAAGAAGGAAAGGATCGAAAGCAAGAAAAGGGAAAAGGAAAGGAAGGAAGTAAGGAAGAAGGAAACGATAGGAAGCAAGAAAGGGAGAACGACAGGGAAGGAAGTAAGAAAGGAATAAGGAAAAGTTAGGAAGGAGGAAAGGGAGAAGGAAAGGAAAGGAAAGGAAGAAGGAAGAGAAAGGAAGAAGGAAAGGAAGGGGTGAGGAAAGATTTTTGCTTTATTTACTACGTACAATGTATTTAATAGGCAGGGAATGTATTTTATTCGATCTGTGTGTGTGTGAGTGTGTGTGTGTGTGTCTATCTGTGAATACCATAACTTAAGAACGAAAAGCCTTTAAATATTTAACTTGGTATTTCAGTTCCGAATGTTTCAAGGATGTTACATGAAGATTTTCAACAAAATCCAAAATTCGAACACCCCTGGAACATTTTTTTAAAAGTTCGATTTTCTCAAACGTATCTGCAACAATATTGATCAAAATACCGTACATTAAAGATATTTAAATACAATGCTTAGCTCGAGTTTGTTGATATAGCCTCTTCATGAGGAAGAAGTTTCATATGAAAAGGGACAGACGTAAACGCACTGCTCAAAGAACGCACATCTCTTTAGGACACACCATTTATTTGAAAGCAATTTTTGTACTTTAAGCCATTTCCAGTGTTAATGTTCTATGGTCCTATCAGCAACGGTGTACACTCCGGGAACAAGGAGAATCCCTGCCCTCCAGACGGCAACAGAACCTGTGACCCCTCTTACAGCTGACACGTGCTTTTCCACTGAACTGCTAACATTTGACTGTCGCTATTTTTGTAAAGGTCAAACTGTTGTAGATGGAAATGTGAACCTTATAGCAATACTATGTATACCAGTAATAAACCAAAGAGGGAAATTTTCACCATATAGCGATGCTGTAAATTTGTTTTGTAGGGAACATATAAATCCGGAGTTGTAGCTACTTATTATGTTTTCCCTGTATATTATATTTTATCTCTAATTTTACAAATATTAATACCTTACATAGGACGATTATATACTTTTAACTAAGGCATTTCTTTTCTTGGTACGTGCAAGATTAGGTATTAATAAAGTAATATCACTTGGGTGGTTCACAAATTATACTTTATCAGCAAGGTCAGCATCTTGGGGACCAACAGAGGTACACGTTCGGATACCAGTTGCATACCTACCGAGTGGAGACTGCACGCGCCGCATGTAAACAACCTATAGTAACAAGTTGGCGAACGTGGCTCAACGCAGCAGTATACTATGCTGTATTTACAATACTGGTTTACAGGTAATTAATGTCTTTGATGATAGTGCATGCTCTTCACTCAAGATTGTAAAATATTTTGTTCCAAATGGATTTTACGAATATTTATAATTCATAGGGAAGAACTTTGCAGATATATCTACAACAATAACACATTCTGATAAAGTTTATTACCCAACAGTCGATTATGTGCCCTATTTCCGTTTTGCTCCAATCACATATTGTGATGTGGAGCAAAGTTTTTCACAATTTAGGACCTGTTTACGCGCCAATCAGAGACGATTCACATTGGAGACGTTAAGAATGTATGTTATTGTGCATTGTATCTTGAGAGAAAAGGAAACGTATAATGATGCTGATGAATACTTGCACAGCAGCAATAGAATATATGTAAATATTAAACTCGTTAGTTCCGTAAATCAGTGGCATCTTATGCTTACCACCCACCCATTCTCAATCGTCTGCAAGCATCACAGTCTATCACTCAGCCACTGCCCCATTTTCCTTCTATTAGTTCCACTACGTACACATTGCATTGCCAACACATCACAACTATATATCATGCTGCGCTACCTTCGATTCTGTCCTGCTATTGCTCCCCAAGATGCTATCCCTACTTATTAGGTAAATTACGTGCAGTACAGTAAACAATTTCATATGAAGTTGGAATGGCATTACTTTTATTATCTTTTGTTTTTACTTTACAGACCACTACATACAATACATATTAGGTAGAGGCGGTATTTTATGCCACCCAAAAACTCGCTACGGAGATATTGCCGGAAATACATGTTTTTAAGACCCCTAAATTTAAAAAATGCAGTATGAAAAAGGTCCGTGTGCATGTGTCATGCACAGCGCAACCTTTTACATGGACTGTTTTACGAAAATGTTGATTCTTTCAAAAATGGCTCTAACGATTCTTATTAAAATACCAAATATTTAAGATATTTTCATCACAAAACGAAATGTATCTCGAATTTTCTGGGAACAGCCTATGAAAAGACCTCTTCATTCCTTGTTATTGGTTTCATTTTTAAACTACTTATACTTTACTCAAAATAGAAGCCATCTTTCGCTTTGTCTTTCTTTTGTTTAATTTCTGGCCATGTAAACATAGATACATTTTAATTGTTTCACATAGCAATCAGCTTATAAATTAACTAACTCTCGCTTTAGCCTAGTACATTCACCTATTTCCTTTCTAGTTAAAAGGAAGGAAGTAAAAATAGAACTTCTGCTATGTTTACCTCTATTAGCATGGTGTAGTTAAAAGAATAATATTTTGTAAATGTAATTCGTTCGCAGGTGAGATAGAGAAAGTTTTCTGAATGGAAAACATTTGTATTATTTCAGTCAGACGTTATTCATTACTTGATTTTGTTATTATCATAAAGGAAGTTGATTCTTATTCTTAGATGTATCTTTATGTAATATTTTATTTATTTCATGTTCTCCTGAAACCAATAAGTGCCCTTTTCACTATACAAGGATGGGAGTAATACGTATAGCAGCAGCAATTGCGTCACACTGACTTACGGGCGGGTGTTCGTGCATGCTTAATACTTGAATTTAGAATATTACCTACCCCTATTTTACACATAGACTACAATAACAGAACAACAAATCAACAAAAGAAAGAACATATTAGCGTATAAGGAATTTGATGATCCAGTGTTTGCAGTTGTTTCGTTCTTTTCTAAAGTTATGTTCATGAGAAAAATTTCAAGATGCTTTTAGGATGGTTTTTGTTCTGTCTCAGACCTTCGGTTGTTTACGTACCGGGTCACACGGTTGACCTACTTGTTACTCTGCCCGGCTATAGGTGGTGTGATGTATGCAAAAACAGCGGAGACGTTGCTCGGCCGTTCAAAACTCATTAAGCCCTGAAATTTGTGCTTCATTTATGTCCATTCTGTTAGTAATTGGACAAAAGGGCATATAATTATGTGTTATGCACATGTTTCTCTAGTAAATATCAGATTATTTGCACTTATTCTGCTCCTATCTCTATATGAGAGCCATCGAGAAGGTAACGAAATATATAGACACAAAACTTTATTTACAAAGTTACAGTACCTTTGCTCTATTGTCAACGTAATCGCCATTGCTATCAAGATGTTTATTGTCACGTGGTACCGGTTTGCAAATGTAGATGTTATACTTTCCCACCGCTAAAGATATGAGCTAAGATGTCACTGCCAATTTGAGGTCTTCATTCCCTGGGAAATCTTTTCCATCCAAAAAGTATTTAGGGTGTCCAAAGTGAAACACCGTTTTTTCTGAATTATTTTTTAAAATTTTGCTTTCAACTCCTGTATAACGATTGATGAACCTCCACATCAATATTTGTCGTGCGCATTGGTTTTTCCTTGATTACTCTAAATTATGCGCCTTTTCCTAACTGAAGACTTGTTCATTTCTTTGTCACCATATACTTGCGAAATTTACCTATAAAATTCGGCTCCTAGACGTTTTATGCATTAAAAATACGAATAAGCATTGAAAAGCTGGTACCACGTGACGATGTTGCCTTGACAAAATGGAGATTACGTTGAGAAATGAGTAAGGTACTGTTAACTTGGTAAATAAATAAGTTTTGTGTTGATATTTGTCGATATTATTTAGTCATTCCAAATCGTTTGTTACTTTATGGATGGCCTTCGTATATGGATCGTTGTCGATTCCAATCGAAATGGTTAAGCATATAGCTATGTGTTTTTGGTTCAGCAAGATTATTTTCTGTGTGTCGCATAAATGCGGGAAAAAGTCATGTTTGCTATGGTGAAATCCGTTGTAATATTTTTCCGTTTCAAAAAGTGCTAAAAAGAACGATAAAATCTCACATCAAAGAATCGACTTATCTAGTAAATGTTGGAGGTGAGTAGTGTAGTTTCTGGAAGGTGCAGGAAAGGAATGCGCGAGGAAGGTCAGAGATGGCAGGCCAGATAGTCCCGACAGTGCAGTTCTAAAGGATGAACACATTTCGGCAGGTGAGGCGGAACAAAGGAGATTGCATTCAAGTCGCAGCACTCTCTGAAATTGACTCCACATCATTCGGCACAAATAAAGGTTCATGACCTCCGTTGGTTTTACCTCCTCAAATCTCTCTGCAAACGAATGGATATTTCCTTGCTTTGTGCTCCGTGTTAATCTACGAGGCCATCTAGAAAGCGACAGACGATTTGGCATAAGTAAATAATAATGAAAGCTATCAACACAAAACTTTATTTACAAAGTTATAGTACCTTACTCTATTTCTCAGCACAATCACCTTTCTGTCAACACATTTACTGTCACGTGGTACAGTCATGGAAAAAATGATTGAGCGCTGTAACCTTGCAGTTTGGCCTGGGTTAACACGTGCACGTGCACTATGCTACAAAACATGCTTTTATACAGCGTTTATTGCTTTATAGCATAAAATAGCAACCAGAGAACAACCAAAATAATTTTTTTTCGCTAACTTGCACAGAAACACTAAAAAGTTAGCCAAACTTTGATAATTGAGCTGTCCGCTAAAGTTCCTTATAAACTCGGAGTAGAGTCCTAGTGTGCAACCTAGCGTAGGATCGAGACCAGTAACCCGCGTACATGTTTGTTCCTTCATATTAGTACTCATTACAATGTAGATTACGTTATATGAATCATTCACTCTGTGCAGTTTGACATCTTTTATTTGCTGTTCTCGCAAACTAGAAAAACACTGCAAGATGGTCTCCGGTTACTTTTAAATGCAACAAAGGCTAATAAAACAAGAGAAAACAAATTCTAATACTTTATATGATCCCCATTGTTTGCTATCACTGCCCCCAATCTTCGGGGCATGAAATCCATTAGCGTTTGAAAATAATTAATGTCTTCTACTAGTTAATCCCCAGTGTCTGTCATGGCACACCAGAGTTCTGTACCATTATTCAATCTGGGACCTCGAGAAATCATCTGCTTTACTTTCTTCCAAACATGTTCAATTGGGCTCAGTCTGCTGACTTTGGAGGCCACGATATCTGCTCTAAGATATTCGTTTGCTCCGAAAACCACTTTTGAACTTCGGCCAACTTGGGGCCGAATGTTTATCCTGTTGGAATTTAATAATACCTTCAGGATAACGCTCTTGGGCGGATGTAAGCAGACCATGTTCTAGAATTTCAGAATAGGTTTCCTCATTCAGCTTTCTATGATCACGTTCCAGCGTACCTGCGCCTTCCCGAGATATCCATGCCCAAGCAGTAACGCTCGTTCGACCACTCCTTGCAGCTATTGCAACATTTATCAAGAAAATTCTGCAGCAGAAACATAAGTATGGCAAAATAATGATGTCAAGTAAAAACAGAGATAACTCAAACTGAAGTAATTAAACAGGGAAAATGAACACCATGGTGTCATAGTCTCTTTAAGTAATGTCTCTAGCAGTTCCAAGAGACGCAGTTATATATGACAGGAAATAGGGCTTTTTAGTTGGTGAAAATCCATCTTCCACACAGAGTGGTGTCGTTGAAAGATTTTCACCTACTATAAAAAAACAAAACAGAACTCCTTGCACGAGTGGACAAATAACGCATATCATATCGAGTACCACTAGGCCTGTAAATAAACACAGTCGAATTGACATCTGCAGTAGAACGTAGCTTCGTGGGAGAAAACTACTTCGCTCCAATCAAAGCTCTCGTACTGCACAGTAAATGCCAACCTGTCAATTTTGTGGGCTTCAGGAAGCACTTCTTTTACTGCCGCAGGTCTACGCCGAATTCTACAGTTGCTAATCTTCCGTGCACTACCCGGGAATAAAGATAAAGCGTTGTATTCAGCGGCCGTCAGAAATGGATCTCTTTTGACCTCTACCATGAGAGATCTGTCTTGGTTTTCGGTAGATACACGTGAGCGACCAGTGCTCTTCCTTGCAGCAACCAATGCTATCCGCGCTGGTGGCCGTATAAACCTGTGAAACCAGGGTGAGAACAGCAGAACGTTTATCAACGGCCTCTGCCATTGAATGAGTTGTAGTAGTGGTTGAGAACTTCTTTCGGTGACTAATGGAACCAAGGACAAACATTTGAAAAAAGCCATTAAACTTATCACCAGTAGTTGTAAACTTTGACTATTATACATAATATATATCTGCATATTATCTAATACTCAAATTATAGCTAATATAGCGGAAACTCTGTATTACTATAAATTAAGAATGTGAAATAGATAATATGAAAGAAGAACAACATAAATGGGGGAGACAAAATTTATGTCGTTGCAGAGGTTTGAACTTAGATTCGGTAATTTTCAATGCGCTTGCGTTACTTCTGAGCTATATTTGTTTGGGGCAATGGGTGTCTACTGCCACATTCATATATGCGCTGTAATACTAGTCATGGTTCTTGTGATAACGTGATTCGTTTATCGTATTCAGGGTACTTCATGGCTTCTGAACCAGCTCATTGATTGATTCAGTTGCTTGGGAATTGCTTGCTCCACCTATATGTATGACTACCAATGAGCATAGCATCAGGTAGAAACGCTTATGGGTTTGCTTACTAATTGACTAACGAAGAATGGATAGCACGGTGCTTGTAGTCGAATCATTTATCAGGAACCAATACAAATGCAAGACACAGCCTGTTAATGTGTTCTACAGACGATAACGTATGTCGCAGACACTGTTAGATAAGTCTAGCTGCATATTGGAAATAGCGACCAGTGTAAACCTCGCTGCAATACGAAGTGGAACTTTGAAATATTCTGCTCTCAGAGTGCACCCAATCATGCTTTCCACGACTGTACCAGGTTTTAATGTCGATTTTTTACTTTTCTACTTCAAAGAATTTATTTGCTTCTTGAATGGACAAAATGTTCAGCCAATTGAATTTTATAGGCAAATGACGCAAATGAACATTTTACAAATTATTATATATATATATATATATATATATATATATATATATATATCCTTAGATTTTTATCTCTCCACTGAGTTGGCGCTTACCCTGGAGCCCAATAGGCTCACACTCTGTAGTTTCCGAGCTATGGGGTCCTACTATATCTTAAATCTAACACATTCTTCCTCTTAGTGCTTCATTTTCTTCTTCATGCTGCTTGCTAATTTTCCTTATCTATTTGCCTCCAAAAAGTTACCAATGTGATTAAGTTTCTCCTAGATTTTCCATTCTCCCTACCATATCCTCTTCCTCTCTTCGCATTCTAAAACTATATGTCATTCCTTATCCTTCAAGTGACAGAAGGGGTATTTCTCTCTTCTCACCACTCCTGTTCTAGCCCAAGCAAAGTGCTTCATCACAAATATCAATGTAATTCTCCCTGTTCCAGATCACTTTTGTCTCTCTATACCATGCTAATGAACTTTTGTATTGAAACTTTCTATTACTTCTTGTCTTTCAATATCTTCCATTCTTAACCTGATTTCTTCCTGTAATACCAAACATTGATGTACAATATTCTGTTTGTCTAATTTTCTAATTCTCACCAAATACTTTAATATTCTTTCCATAATTTTCCCTCTAGTTCCCAATATGGCTAGTTCTGCTTGTGCCACTCCATTGGGTGATGCTCTTGGCACGCCCAGGATTTGTTTGCAAAAATTTCTATAGATCATATCCATGATTGCGTCCCCTTCCTGAGCCCCATATTTCTACCACATTGAGAAGTTTTGCCTCCCATACAGCTGTATAAACGCTCTCTAGCCATTTTATTTGCATTCTTGGTAATTTATCTAAGCATGCTTTGGTAGTTTTAATGCAATTTGACCTTTTGCCAGTACCATTCTCTTTTGCTCACTCCAACCACCATTACTACTTAGTGGTACCCCAAATAATCAAATTTGTTGACCACTTCAACCTTCCTTCTTTGCCAATACCATTTCTCATCTTTCCTTAGCTTGTTGCCTTTCTTAAATATCATAATTTTTGTTTTACTTACATTAATTCTTAAATTCTGTAACAAATGGAGTCTATGTTTGCTTCTATTGGCCTATCCATTTCCACTTTAGATATAGCTCCTGCTACTAAATCATCTGCAAATAGCAAGCCTGGTATTACTTTATTGTTTAATCTTGGCATATGCCTATTCTTTACTGCAATTGCGTCGAGAATATCATCTATAAAGTGATTAAACAACACAACTTACAACCTTCCCTTAGTCCAACATTGTTTTGAATGCTTTTGGTTACTTTATTATTTGACATTTTATACAAAACTCATTGCTTGAACATATTCTTTGTAAAACCCATATAAACCTGGTGTTCATTCCTTTTTTGCGTATAGATACAATGCAATAAACAAGTCTTCAGTGAGAAAATGGCGCACAATTTACAAGTAATCAAGGAAGAACCGGTGTGCTCGATCAAGACCGGAGTGGAAGTTCATGAATCATTGTCGAGGAGTTGAAAGCAATTAATGTTGATGAAAGGATTCAGATAATATGTTGTTTCACTTTGGACACAGTTTGGGATTCAGTGAAGCTCAAAACATGTATTTCCGGTGAAATTTCGGCATTGAATTATTGGGTGTAATGCAATAGTTTCTCTACCTCCTATGCATATTGTACATAAGTGCGAGAGAAGGTAAAATAGTTCGACTATGCGTTCAAAGAACTTACTGAAGAGATTCAAACTTTTCTATGCAAAGCACTAAATTAGAAGTTGTCAAAGCTTTCGTAACGGGCGCCATATTGACGTTAGAGAATGAATCCTGAATACAATCGGTCAAAAACTAGAATAGTTTTTCTTATACATATAGCAAATGGTTGTTTGAACCTTTCGGCATCTATAGAGAATCGCCATTCAGCTATCATATCCTTGCTGCAGGCATTTAAACATCTGTTTCATTACATAGCATTATTGTAATACTACAAATGACAAACTTATCCTAACACCAACAGTAATTTTTCAACGAATATATATTTATGAAAATATAATTAATTTTAGAGATTAAACTTTATAAGATCCTTAAAAACTATAATACATTAGTAATCAAAGCTATTGAAATATAACAACCAAAAGTTTTTGTGTGCGGTTCAAGGCTCCAATTCAAAAAAAATGTCAACTAATTTTCTCAAATTTTGAGGCCGTGGAATATTTCGATTATGCAATATATTTCCTTCATAAAATTTATGAAATAACATATCTTGCAAAGTATTTATTCAATCTGAATGAAATTTGCATTCATATTTTCTATAACAGTAATTCACGCACAGAAAAAGTTTCAGAAAAATGTATACCAGAATGTACAAATTTGAAATTCCATTCCCTATGTTCCATAGGATAGAAGCTATAAACTCCTAGACACGAGGCGAGCTGATTGCATTCATTTTCAAGAGCTGTATTTTATCTATACCTACTTATGTATTAATACGTTACATAGTCGGCTTACCCTCCCCGTATTTAGGACTGACCCCCCCCCCTAGAACTTACATGTGGGTGCCTAGGGGTCAGAAGCCTGTCGGGGAGCCAACGCAGGATGTAGCCAGGCATGAGCGTGAGGAAGTGGATGATATGAAACACAAGCGAAAGGGATGACAGGAAGCAATTGGTGGAATGGGTGACAGGAGAAACCGGAGGACCCGGAGAAAACCCGCCCAGACGCCGTTTCGTCGACCACAAATCCCACATCCGGGCGCTTGGGATCGAACCCGGGCCACTTAAGAGGATGGTGAGCGGTCTGACCACTCTGTGTATTAATAATCGATGTTATTAAATACTTAGAAAGTGACGAGTCCTCCATTCCTAGTCTCAAAGTTATTTTCAGGTTGTGCTTAATACCATGTGGGCCAACTGCCTCGTATTTGACTGGGTACATATCCCTTCGTGCATTAAAAGAGTTGCAGAACTCAATGGGGCTATTTCAAGTTAAGTAGGGAACTGGCTTAGCAACCTCCGCGTTACCCCGTTTGCTTATTAGCGAAGGCGGTGTTTCCGGCGAATGTCGATACTGAATATTTGGGTGGAATACGCACCCTAAATACATGCCGAAAATATGGACCTCCTGCTCCCAAACATGCAGTATAACAAGTTAAACATGTTCTCGCTCAGCAGCAGAAATCCCTGTGTAATCTACAGAAACTTACTGATAACATCACAACGTATCCTGCTGCTAAGCTTAGATGAGTAAGCGAGAATATTTTCGCAATTTGTGCTGCTCGTATGTGAGCAGAAGGTCAACCTTTCCATAATTTATCTTAAGATACGTATTTTGCCGGCACCACTTTCCCGGCGACACTCGGATCTCTCGCGCAGTGGAGAGAGGCCGCGACAGGCGTTACCTTATAATTTAACGACCCTATATATACATACATATATACGCGCATATATGAAAGGATCCCCGTGTTGTATTTGTTGTTAACTTTTGTGATTTCTTTGGTTCCATACTAAACTTAAGTTTCTTAGAACATTTGATTGCTCTAAAATATTATAAGAATATTGAATCAAATACTTGGTTAAAGTAAGAGCTGAAGCTTTCCTGACGACGTATTGACGTATCAGTTTACCCTGAAGACGAAGATGAAAAGTTGGAGTCAATCCATGTACTTACCCAGAACAGTTAGTGTGTATATTGGTTGTTCATTCTTTTCGTAGTATGCTTACCCTCCTCGTGTGTAGGACTGACACCTCCCTAGGACTTACAAGGGAATGCACTGGGGTCAGAAGCCTGTCGGGGAGCCACAGAATGGAAACCCTGGAACGAGTGGTCGGCCCGTAGCCAGGTATGTGTGTGGATAATATGAAATGCAAGCGAAATGGATGATAGGAAAGTTGATGATGGAGTAATTAGTGGAATGAGTGACGGGGGAAACCGCAGGACCCAGAGAAACCCACCCAGATGCCGCTTCCTTCACCACAAATCCCACATGCAGGCGCTTGGTATCGAACCCGGGCCGCCAAGATGGTAGGCGTCGCCTTGGTTGTTCATATCTTACAAATGCAGCAGCGTCAATAACCGCTTTGCTTCTCCAATCTGAAATCTTTACATGTTATTTAAATTAGAAGTGTATAAGCTGTTACTCGACACTCAGAAGAAACTTGTGACCAAATATATTTTGACGTTTTCGACTACATTCTCAAGCGCGAGATTTCTGAAAGGCGGGGAATTATTTGGGGCGATGAAAGATAAGGACGGCGCCCAAGGGAGCCCAAAGTGGGGAGGGAATAAATGATGGCGAGCACCAAAGCAATATTAGCTCTAAAATGATATAAGAAGAATTGAGAGTAGGATAAAAGAGAGAGCGCTTCAAGCTATGGAAAGCCTGGGAGCCAATTTTCTCTAAAGGGGGCTTTGGCAAGCCGAAAGGGCGTGGGACCTGCAGCATGTGCGTTGTTGCCATGATTTAAACGTGGCTGTGGATTTTCTTTTCTTAATTTTGATATCCATATTTACTTTCATTACAGTAACAAGATTGTGTTTCATTCACATGACTTTTTATTTGTCATGCAAACAAACTATTCTCATAAAACATGATGCTAATCGAGACATTGTCTCATTACTTGCTTCTCTCTAAGCTAAAGCGATACTCAAATCGTTTAAAGGCTGCCACCATGTGATTGACGTTGAAACTCAGTTCTATTTCCATGACCAGAAGTAAAACAAAAGATATGTAAACGGATGGGGATTTCCCGTTTGAGAAACTATCAGTTGTTTTAAAATTGAATCGGTACAGTAAATATCTCTGAAATCGTTAACCATATAAAAAGATACATGACTTAAATTGTGTGTTTTAATGAAATCCAGAACGCTCTTAGCTTCAGGACTCAAAATCATATTCTTGATATTTTACAGCTTTGAGCGCAGCTTGTGTTAAGGGGGCACCGAAGTGGTAAAAGTGATTTTCTGAAATATTAAAGCTAGAGCTGTAAACTTTTGTATAATTATTACTGACAGCAAAACAAGTATCTATGTCAAGTTTCATTCAGGAAACATTAATTAATTTATTCGATTTAATTAGCTAAGATAAAAATCTTTCTTCCCCTACACATATTGAGCTACATGCATTATTTCAAAATTAAATTCTTTAATACACACCCACATACACACAAATATATTTAGAAAATTAACTGGTTAAAATTCTTCTAAAGTGGATATCATTTTTTTAAAAATTATTTTATATCACAAAGCGTAAACCATTCCAAAAACAGCTCATAGCTAGAATTAATTATTGTTTTAAAACTAATTTACAATCAATATCAAAATTGCAACCAGACATTTTACTACATACATTCTACAGTGCTTTGGAAAAGTTTTCAGATATCTGACTTTATATTTTGGGAGAAGATAAACTGTGAATGTGAAAAATAACAAAAATTTGAAAAATGGGTCTAAAGTTTGACATTGAAAGGCACGTAACCAACGTCCACAACATGTGTTTACTTCTGCTCTAAATATTTACTTTAAAGCAAGGTGCATTTTGCACCAAAAATTAAAAAATCGACGTTGTTCACCAAAATGGCTACAAAGCAATTCTATGTCCGCTTAAAGTGGTTTTATTTTGCTCGTAGGATTGCAAAACAAAACCATATATTTCTACTCGCAAAATTACACTAGCTTTAACCGTTGTATGTTCGCAGGATTGCGATACAAGGCCATACATTGCTACTCGCAACATTACACTAGTTTTAACCCTTGCATTTTCGCTGGATTGCGATACAAAGCCATACATTTCTACTCGCAAAATTACACTAGTTTTAACCCTTGCATTTTCGCTGGATTGCGATACAAAGCCATACATTTCTACTCGCAAAATTACACTAGCTTTAACCGTTGTATGTTCGCAGGATTGCGATACAAGGCCATACATTGCTACTCGCAACATTACACTAGTTTTAACCCTTGCATTTTCGCTGGATTGCGATACAAAGCCATACATTTCTACTCGCAAAATTACACTAGTTTTAACCCTTGTATTTTCGCTGGATTGCGATACAAAGCCATACATTGCTACTCGCAAAATTACACTAGTTTTAACCGTTGTATGTTCGCAGGATTGCGATACAAGGCCATACATTGCTACTCGCAAAATTACACTAGTTTTAACCCTTGTATTTTCGCTGGATTGCGATACAAAGCCATACATTGCTACTAGCAAAATTACACTAGTTTTAACTCTTGTGTTTTCGCTGGATTGCGATATAAAGCCATACATTGCTACACGCAAAATTACACTAATTTTAACCGTTGTATGTTCGCAGGATTGCGACACAAGGCCATACATTGCTACTCGCAAAATTACACTAGTTTTAACCCTTGTATGTTCGCAGGATTGCGATACAAGGCCATACATTGCTACTCGCAAAATTACACTAGTTTTAACCGTTATATTTCCACAGGATTGCGATACAAAGCCATACATTGCTACTCGCAACATTACACTAGTTTTAACCGTTATATTTCCGCAGGATTGCGATACAAAGCAGTACATTGCTACTCGCAAAATTACACTAGTTTTAACCCTTGTATTTTCGCTGGATTGCGATACAAAGCCATACATTGCTACTCGCAAAATTACACTAGTTTTAACCGTTGTATGTTCGCAGGATTGCGATACAAGGCCATACATTCCTACTCGCCAAACAAAATCATCGTATCATAATGCACTATCAGATATAGTCCAGTTCTTACTTTGGACGCTGCGGGCCTGTCATTATAGAGGCCTTAGTTTTCCGCGCTGAAACACAGACATTTGGGGTTGAAAACATTTCACCCTTGCTGTTGTCGAACGAAAGAAATCTTATTTCCTTGTTTGCTGCTCTGAGTTACGTGGCTTTCTCAAAGAGGAAATTGGTATTGGGAAAAGTAAACGGCGGGAGGTGGAAGAGGCTACGTTAAAAGTTATAAGAACGTGAAACCTAACACCAATAAATAGCAGCCGGAAAATGCTTAGCATTTCTCTTATAGGTGGATTACTAAACGCGCAGTTGAGAGGTTTTCTGTTTATAATTATTTTAAAAATTCGCATTAACGATTTAATTCGTGATGTTCTGCGTTGGATATCTTATATCAATTTCGTGCTAGCTTTAGGCCAGAATTAATGTCTGAAATCAAAATTAACAGATAAATAAAGTCGGTAACAATAATGTTAAGCGAGAGAGATGTCTCAGGCGGTTGCGTCAGTGGCCCGAATTCGGGGGATCGTGTGTTCGTTCCCCGCGCCGGCCTACCTCACCCATGGTTTTTTGGGGATTCCCAAGGTCGCCAACTGGATTTTCTGGTCCACCATTTCTTGTTCCCACCATTTCCTAACCATCTCCTTTGGGCTGAGGGACCAGGGGCGGTGTTCGGGCGGTTGCGGCTGGATGGTGCATTGCGCATTATAAGGGTTATCCTGGCGTCGTTGTCGGGATAACTTGGTCGATACCTGTCTTGCGGTTTCAAGGCTCCCCGCCCAGCGTTCCAACTGTGAGCTCCATCCATTCCTCTCCCTGGGGTCACCTTGGTGACAAAGGGACTAACAATAATGTTAACACCTCTTATTTATAAATTTCAAACTTTTTATTTTAAATCAATATCATAAATGGTATCAAATATCACATATTAGACATCACCAAACTGATACATAAGAACTTACATTATCGTTTTTCATATTTGCCCTTCTCTCTGTTAGAACTAAGTAATCGTAGAGGAAAATCTCTTGCTACTAAAATTTGATATCGCTAGGAAATTACATTGAAGAGACTTTTCACAAAAAACGTGGCAAGACTCACGTTTTGCTTTCAATTCCCGTTACCACACAGTTACCGTGGCTTAGCTCCCCAACAATGGAACAGAGGTTTTTGTAACAAACCAGATACAAATGTATTTAATTGTTAAATGCTGTCATTGCATTATTTAAATCGCCGATACTTGATTTAGTAACTAGCTTTGAATGCCCAAACAAATTATCTAGTCTGACTCTACCTATCCTTCACACGGCTTGTGTGTAAATAAAAAAACAATTAAATATTTAATAATTGGCCATAATAGTTGGTTAAACTATGAATCCTGGGACTTAAAGTGCTTACGACATTGTAAGTCGGCATTGGGGTATGTGATCTCATTTGAAAGGGAAATTTCAAATTATTATTATTTACCGGGAAATATGCGAGTAAGTTGAAGAATTTATTATCGTACCGGCATACTGCCATGGTAGCTGAGTGGTAGAGCAACCGGCTAAAGACCGGGAGATCCGTGGTTCAAATCCAGGCTATGTCATTGATTTTTTCATTCTGAATCTAACTATCCAGCTCCTGTCCTACACACGGCTTGAGTTAAAAAAAATGTAATCAGCAATAATAATAATAATAATAGTTGTAATAGTTAAACTACGAAGCCCGGGACTTAAAGTACTTACGGCATTGTGAATCGCCATTGGGATATGATCTCTCAAAATAATTTGATATTATACTTACGAAAGGTTATTCTTTTATCTAAATCATGCAAAACGAGATTACCTTTAGAAGGAATTGTCTTATTACTTGCTTCTTTGTAAGTAAAAGGCAAACAAGGCATATACATTAGACTAAAGCAATAGTCAAGTGTTTTAAAACTGTCGCTATGCAATCATCACAGATTTGACTTCTTTGCATGGCCAGGAGTAAAACAAAAGGAATATACACGACATCCTCCTTGAGAAAAGAATAACTATTATAACAAAAACTCTCAATATTCTTTCAACAAATAAATCTTTATTTCCTTCACTGATTACAAATGAATATCCGTTCACATATAGATGTATTTCTTCGACGTTTCAGTAACAAGCTGCCATAAAGTTTCCTTTCGACGCTGGCAGTGGTGACGGTGGCTATTACTGCACGCTCCAACATTCCCATCGAAACTCACTCAAATGCTAGAAGCTGTACATTCCCAACTGCAACTTACTCAACTGCTGCACGCTAAGTATTCTCAATTCAAACTGACTCAACTGCTACAATCTATGCATTCCCAATTGAAACCTAGCCAACTGCTGCACGCTATGCATTCCCAATTGAAACTGACTCAACTGCTATAAGCTAAGCACTCCCAATTGAAACTAACTCAACTGCTGCACGCTATGCATTCCAAATTTAAATTGACTCAACTGCTATAAGCTATGCATTCCCAGTTAAAACTGACACAAATGATGCAAGCTGTGTATTCCCGGCTTAAACTGACTCAACTGATACAAATTACACATGCCCAGTTGAAACTGACTCAACTGATACAAATTACGCATTTCCAGTTGAAACTGACTCAACTGATACAAATTACTCATTTCCAGTTGAAACTGACTCAACTGATACAAATTACGCATTTCCAGTTGAAACTGACTCAACTGATACAAATTACACATGCCCAGTTGAAACTGACTCAACTGATACAAATTACGCATTTCCAGTTGAAACTGACTCAACTGCTACAAGCTATGCATTTCCAGTTGAAACTGACTCAACTGCTACACGTTATGCATTCTGAATTGAAACTAACTCAACTGCGAGAAGCTATGCATCCCCAGTTGAAATTGACTAAATTGCTACAAGCTATGCATTCCCAGTTGAAACTACCTCAACTTCTACACACTATGCATTCTCAATTGAAACTGAGCCAACTGCTGCAAGCTGTGCATTTGCTGTTGAAACAGACTCAACTACTAAAAGCTGTGCATCGCCAGCTGAAACTGACACAATGCTTCAAGCCGTGCATTCCCAGTTGAAACTGACTCAACTGCTACAAGCTGTGCATTCCCAGTTGAAACCCACTCAACTGCTACAAGCTACACATTCCCAGTTGAAACTGACTCAACTGCTACAAGCTGTGCATTCTCAGTTGAAACTGACTCAACTGCTGCGAGCTATGCATTCCCAGTTGAAACTGACTCGACTGCTACAAACTAGGCATTCCCAGTTGAAACTAACAAAACTGCTACAAGCTATGCATTACCGGTTAAAACCAATTCAACTGCTACACACTATGGAGTCCCAGTTGAAACTGACTCAACTGCTGTAAGCTATGCATTCTCAGTTGAAACTGACTCGACTCCTACAAGCTATGCATTCTTAACTGAAACTGACTCAACTGTAACAGGCTATTAATTTCCGGGTGAACCAAGTTCAACTGCCACACACTGTGCATTCCCTGTAGAAACTGATTCGACACTGCCAGCTATGCATTCCCAGTTGAATCTGGACTCTCGCGGGGATCGTTGTCTCCTTTTATAAATGTTGATGACGTGGCAAGGAACTTCTAGGAGCAATCGCGCGAGCAAACCCCCGCAGGAGTAACAAGCTAACATAGATGTAACAATGCATAGCTTCAATGTCAAAGAACTTGCCCAGAGCACACCTGTCAACTCACGCAGATGTAACAATCGCAGCCTCGAAGTCAAAGAACTTGCCGAGAGCACACGTATCCACTAACGCAGATGTAACAATCGTAGCCTCGATGTCAAGGAAATTGCCGAGAACACACGTGTCCACACTTGCACGTGTAACAATCGTAGCCTCGATGTCAAAGAACTTGCAGAGAGCATAAGTATCCACTCACACAGATGTAACAATCGCAACTTCTATGTCAAAGAACTTGCCGAGAGCACACGTGTCCACTCACGCAGGTGTAACAATCGCAACTTCTATGTCAAAGAACTTGCCGAGAGCACACGTGTCCACTCACGCAGGTGTAACAATCGCAGCCTCGATGTCAAAGAAATTGGTGACAGCACACGTGTCCAGTCACGTAGGTGTAATAATCGCTGTCTTGATGTCAAAGAAACTGGTGATAACACACGTGTCAACTCATACAGATGTAACAATCGCTGACTTGATGTCAAAGAACTTGCCGAGAGCACACGTGTCCACTCACGCAGGTGTAACAATCGCAGCCTGGATGTCTAAGCAATTGGTGATAACACACGTGTCCAGTCACGTAGGTGTAATAATCGCCCTCTTGATGTCAAAGAAACTGGTGATAACACACGTGTCCACCCACGCTGGTGTAACAAATGCAGCCTCGATGTCAAAGAAATTGGTGATAGCACACGTGTCCACTCACGCAGGAGTAACAATCGCAGACTCGATGTCAAAGAAATTGGTGATAGCACACGTGTTCACTCATGCAGGTGTAACAATCGCAGCTATGATGACAAAAAAATTGGTGATAGCACACAAGTCCAGTCACGCAGGTGTAAAAATCGCAGCCTCCATGTTAAGGAACATGACGAAAGCACACGTGTCCACTCACGCAGGTGTAACAATCGCAACCTTGATGACAAAGAAATTGGTGATAGCACACGTGTCCACTCAAGCAGGTGTAACAAACGCAGCCTCCATGTCAAAGAACTTGCCGAGAGCACACGTGTCCACTCACGCTGGTGTAAGAATCGTAGCCTCGATGTCGAAGAAATTTGTGATAGCACACGTGTCCACTCATGCAGGTGTAACAATCGGAGCCTCGATGTCAAAGAAATTGGTGATAGCACACGTGTCCAGTCACGCGGGTGTAACAATCGCAGCCTCCATGTCAAAAAATTGGTATTAGCACACGTGTCCAGTCACGCAGGTGTAACAATCGCAACCTCCATGACAAAGAACTTGCCGAGAGCACACGTGTCCACTCACGCAGGTGTAACAATCGTAGCCTCGATGTCAAAGAAATTGGTGATAGCACACCTGTCCGCTCACGCATTTGTAACAATCACAGTCTTGATGTCAAAGAAATTGGTGATAGCACACGTGTCCAGTCACGCAAGTGTAAAAATCGCAGCCTCCATGTTAAGGAACTTGCCGAAAGCACACGTGTCCACTCACGCAGGTGTAAAAATCGCAGCCTCCATGTCAAAGAACTTGCCGAGAGCACACGTGTTCACTCATCCTGGTGTAACAATCGTAGCCTTGATGTCAAACAAATTGGTGATAGCACACGTGTCCACTCACGCAGGTGTAACAATCGCAGCTTGGATGTCAAAGACATAGGTGATAACACACGTGTCCAGTCACGTAGGTGTAATAATCGCTTTCTTGATGTCAAAGAAACTGGTGATAATACACATGTCCACCCACGCAGGTGTAACAAATGCAGCGTCAATGTCAAAGAAATTGGTGATAGCACACGTGTCCAGTCACGTGGTTGTAACAATCGCAGCCTCCATGTCAAAGAAATTGGAATTAGCACACCAGTCTTCTCACGCAGGTGTAACAATCCTATTCTCGATGTGAAAGAAATGGGTGATAGCACACGTGTCTGCTCACGCAGGTGTAACAATCGCAGTCTTGATGTCAAAGAAATTAGTGATAGCACACGTGTCCAGTCACGCAGGTGTAACAATCGCAGCCTCCATGTTAAGGAACTTGCCGAAAGCACACGTGTCCACTCATGCAGGTGTAACAATCGCAGCCTCCATGTCAAAGAACCTGCCAATAGCACACGTGTCCACTCACGCAGGTGTATCAATCGCATACTCGATGTCAAAGAAATTGGTGATAGCACACGTGTCCACTCACGCAGGTGTAACAATCGGAGCTTTGATGTCAAAGAAATTGGTGATAACACACGTGTCCAATCACGCAGGTGTAACGATCGCAGCCTCAATGTCAAAGATATTGGTGATAGCACACGTGTCCACTCACGCAGGTGTAACAATCGCAGCCTCGATGTCAAACAAATTGGTGATAGCACACTTGTCCACTTACGCTGGTGTAACAATCGCAGCCTTGATGTAAAAGAAATTGGTGATAGCACACGTGTCCACTTCGCAGGTGTAACAATCGCAGCCTCGATCTCAAAGGAATTGGTGATAGCACACGTGTCCAGTCACGCAGGTGTAACAATCGCAGCCTCCATGTCAAAGGAATTGGTGATAGCACACGTGTCCACTCTGTCAAGTGTAACAATCGCAGCCTTCATGTCAAAGAAATTGGTGATAGCACACGTGTCCACTCACGGAGGTGTAACAATCGCAGCCTTCATGTCAAAGAAATTGGTGATAGCACACGTGTCCACTCACACAGGTGTAACAATCGCAGCCTCCATGTCAAAGAACTTGCCAAGAGCACTAGTGTCCAGTCACGCAGGTGTAACAATCGCAACCTCGATGTCAAAGAAATTGGTGATAGCACACGTGTCCACTCACGCAGGTGTAACAAACGTAGCCTCGATGTCAAAGAAATTGGTGATAGCACACGTGTCCAGTGACGCAGGTGTAACAATCGCAGCCTCCGTATCAATGAAATTGGTGATAGCACACATGTCCAGTCACGCAGGTGTAACAATCAAAGCCTCCGTATCAATGAAATTGGTGATTGCAAACGGGTCCAGTCACTCAGGTGTAACAATCGCAGCATCCATGTCAATGAACTTGCCGAGAGCACACGTGTCCACTCATGCAGGTGTAACAATCGCAGCTATGATGTCAAAGTAATTGGTGATAGCACACGTGTCCAGTCACGCAGGTGTAACAATCGCAGCCTCCATGTCAAAGAAATTGGTGATAGCACACGTGTCCACTCACGCAGGTGTAACAATCGCAGCATCCATGTCAAAGAACTTGCCGAGAGCACACGTGTCCACTCACGCAGGTGTAACAATCGCAGCCTCGATGTCAAAGAAATTGCTGATAGCACACTTGTCCACTCACGCAGGTGTAATAATTGCAGCCTCAATGTCAAAGTAATTGGCGATAGCACACGTGTCCAGTCACGCAGGTGTAACAATCGCAGCGTCAATGTCAAAGAAATTGGTGATAGCACACGTGTCCAGTCACGCAGGTGTAACAATCGCAGCCTCCATGTCAAAGAAATTGGTGATAGCACACGTGTCCAGTCACGCAGGTGTAGCACTCGCAGCCTTGATGTCAAAGAAATTGGTGATAGCACAGGTGTTCACTCATGCAGGTGTAGCAATCGCAGCCTCGATTTCAAAGAAATTGGTGATAGCACACGTGTCCAGTCACGCAGGTGTAACAATCGCAGCCTCCATGTTAAACAAATTGGCGATAGCACACGTGTACAATCACGCAGGTATTAATAATCGCAGCCTCCATGTCAAAGAACTTGCCGAGAATTCACGTGTCGAATCACGCAGGTGTAACAATCGCAGCTTCCATGTCTAAGAACTTGCCGAGAGCACACATGTCCAGTCACGCATGTGTAACAATTGCAGCCTCCATGTCAAAGAAATGTGTGATAGCACACGTGTCCACTGACGCTGGTGTAACAATATCAGCCTTGATGTCAAGGAAATTGGTGATAGCACACGTGTCCAATCACGCAGGTGTAATAATCGCAGCCTCCATGTCAAACAAATTGGTGATAGCACACGTGTCCACTCACGCAGGTGTAACAATCGCAGCCTCCATGTGAAAGACATTGGTGATAGCACACGTGTCCAGTCACGCAGGTGAAACCATCGCAGCCTCTATATAAGAAATTGGTGATAGCACACGTGTCCTACCACGCAGGTGTAACAAACGCAGCCTCCTTTTCAAAGAACTTGCCGAGTGCACACGTGTCCACTTACGCAGGTAAAACAATCGCAGCCGTGATGTCAAAGAAATTGGTGATAGCACAAGTATCCACTTACGCAGGTGTAACAATCGGAGCCGCCATGTCAAAGAAATTGGTGATAACACAAGTGTCCACTCACGCAGGTGTAACAATCGCAGCCTTGATGTCAAAGAAATTGGTGATAGCACACGTGTCCAGTCACGCATGTGTAACAATCGCAGCCTCCATGTCAAAGAAATTGGTGATAGCACACGTGTCCTGTCAGGCAGGTGTAACAATTGCAGCCTTGATGTCACAGAAATTGGTGATAGCACACGTGTCCACTCACGAAGGTGTAACAATCGCAGCCTCCATGTGAAAAACATTGGTAATAGCACACGTGTCCAGTCACGCAGGTGTAACCATCGCATCCTCTATATAAGAAATTGCTGATAGCACACGTGTCCTACCACGCAAGTGTAACAAACGCAGCCTCCTTTTCAAAGAACTTGCCGAGAGCACACGTGTCCACTCACGCAGGTGTAACAATCGCAGCCTTGATGTAAAAGAAATTGGTGATAGCACAAGTGTCCACTCACGCAGGTGTAACAATCGGAGCCTCCATGTCAAAGAAATTGGTGATAGCACACGTGTCCACTACGCAGGTGTAACAATCGCAGTTTTGATGATAAAGAAATTGGTGATAGCACACGTGTCCTGTCACGCAGGTGTAACAATCGTAGCCTCCAGGTCAAAGAACTTGCCGAGAGCACACGTGTCCACTCACGCAGGTGTAACAATCGCAGACTCGATTTCAAAGAAAGTGGTGATAGCACACGTGTCCACTCACGCAGGTGTAACAATCCCCTCCTCGATATCAAAGAAATTAGTGATAGCATACGTGTCCACTCACGCAGCAAAAACAATCGTAGCCTCCTTGTCAAAGAAATTGGTGATAGCACACGTGTCCACTCACGCAGGTGTAAAAATCGTATCCTCGATGTCAAAGAAAATGGTGATAGCACACGTATCCACTCACGCAGGTGTAACAATCGCAGCCTTGATGTCAAAGTAATTGGTGATAGCACACGTGTCCACTCACACAGGTGTAACAATCGAAGCCTAGATGTCAAAGAAATTGGTGATAGCACACATGTCCAGTCACGCAGGTATTAACAATCGCTGTCTCCATGTCAAAGAACTTGCCTAGAGCTCACGTGTCCACTCACGCAGGTGTAACAATGGATGCCTCGATGTAAAAGAAATTGGTGATAGCACACATGCCCACTCACGCAGGTGTAACAATCGCAGCCTTGACGCCAAAGAAATTGGTGATAGCACACTTGTCCACTCACGCAGGTGTAACAATCGCAGCCTCGATGTCAAAGAAATTGGTGAAGGCACACGTGTCCACTCACGCAGGTGAAACAATCGCAACCTTGATGTCAAACAACTTGGTGATAGCACACGTGTTCACTCACACAGGTATAACAATCGCGGCCTCGATATCAAAGAAATTGGTGAATGCACACGTGTCCAATCACGCAGGTGTAACAATCTCAGCCTCCATGTCAAAGAAATGTGTGATAGCACACGTGTCCACTCACGCAGGTGTAACAATCGCAGCCTTGATGTCAAAGAAATTGGTGACAGCACACGTGTCCACTCACGCAGGTGTAACAATATCAGCCTTGATGTCAAGGAAATTGGTGATAGCACACGTGTCCACTCACGCAGGTGAAACAATCGAAGCCTCGATGTCAAAGAAATTGGTGAGAGCACACGTGAACAGTCACGCAGATGTAACAATCGCAGCCTCCATGTAAAAAAAATTGGTGATAGCACACGTGTCCAATCACGCAGGTGTAATAATCGCAGCCTCCATGTCAAACAAATTGGTGATAGCACACGTGTCCACTCACGCAGGTGTAACAATCGCAGCCTCCATGTGAAAGAAATTGGTGATAGCACACGTGTCCAGTCACGCAGGTGAAACCATCGCAGCCTCTATATAAGAAATTGGTGATAGCACACGTGTCCTACCACGCAGGTGTAACAAACGCAGCCTCCTTTTCAAAGAACTTGCTTAGTGCACACGTGTCCACTTACGCAGGTAAAACAATCGCAGCCGTGATGTCAATGAAATTGGTGATAGCACACGTGTCCAGTCACGCAGGTGAAACCATCGCAGCCTATATATAAGAAATTGGTGATAGCACACGTGTCCTACCACGCAGGTGTAACAAACGCAGCCTCCTTTTCAAAGAACTTGCCGAGTGCACACGTGTCCACTTACGCAGGTAAAACAATCGCAGCCGTGATGTCAAAGAAATTGATGATAGCACAAGTATCCACTTACGCAGGTGTAACAATCGGAGCCGCCATGTCACAGAAATTGGTGATAGCACACGTGTCCACTACGCAGGTGTAACAATCGCAGTTTTGATGATAAAGAAATTGGTGATAGCACACGTGTTCACTCACGCAGGTGTATTAATCGCAGCCTCCATGTCAAAGAAATTGGTGATAGCACAAGTGTCCACTCACGCAGGTGTAAGAATCGCAGCCTTGATGTCAAAGAAATTGGTGATAGCACACGTGTCCAGTCACGCATGTGTAACAATCGCAGCCTCCATGTCAAAGAAATTGGTGATAGCACACGTGTCCTGTCACGCAGGTGTAACAATTGCAGCCTTGATGTCACAGAAATTGGTGATAGCACACGTGTCCACTCACGAAGGTGTAACAATCGCAGCCTCCATGTGAAAAACATTGGTAATAGCACACGTGTCCAGTTGCGCAGGTGTAACCCTCGCATCCTCTATATAAGAAATTGGTGATAGCACATGTGTCCTACCACGCAGGTGTAACAAACGCAGCCTCCTTTTCAAAGAACTTGCCGAGAGCACACGTGTCCACTCACGCAGGTGTAACAATCGCAGCCTTGATGTAAAAGAAATTGGTGATAGCACAAGTGTCCACTCACGCAGGTGTAACAATCGCAGCCTCGATGTCAAAGAAATTGGTGATAGCACACATGTCCAGTCACGCATGTGTAACAATCGCAGCCTCCATGTCAAGGAAATTGGTAATAGAACACGTATGCAGTCACGCAGGTGTAACAATCGCAGGCTTGATGTCACAGAAATTGGTGATAGCACACGTGTCCAATCACTCAGGTGTAACCATTGCAGCCTCTATATCAAAGAAATTGGTGATAGCACACGTGTCCACTCACGCAGGTGTAACAATCGTAGCCTCCATGTCAAAGAAGGTGGTGATAGCACACGTGTCCTGTCACGCAGTTCTAACAATCGCAGCCTTGATGACAAAGTAATTCGTGATAACACACGTGTCCAGTCACGCAGGTGTAACAATCGCAGCCTCCATGTCAAACAAATTGGTTATAGCACACCTGTCCAATCACGCAGGTATTAATAATCGCAGCCTCCATGTCAAGGAATTTGCCGAGAATTCACGTGTCCACTCACGCAGGTGTAACAATCGCGTCCTCCATGTCTAAGAACTTGCCGAGAGCACACGTGTCCACTCACGCAGGTGTAACAATTGCAGCCTCCATGTCAAAGAAATTGGTGATAGCACACGTGTCCACTCACGCAGGTGTAACAATCTCAGCCTCCATGTCAAAGAAATTGGTGATGGCACACGTGACCACTAACACAGGTATAACAATCGCAGTCTTGATGTCAAAGAAATCGGTGAAAGCACACGTGTCCAGTCACGCAGGTGTAACAATCGCGGCCCGATGTAAAGGAAATTGGTGATAGCTCACGTGTCCAATCACGCAGGTGTAACAATCGCAGCCTGAATGTCAAAGAAATTGGTGATCGCTCATGTGTCCACACACGTAGGATTAACAAGCGCAGCCTGGGTGTCACAGTAATTGGTGATAGCTCACGGGTCCACTCACGTAGGTGTAAGAAGCGAAGCCTGGATGTCACAGTAAATGGTGATATCACACGTATACACACATGCAGGTGTAACAATCGCAGCTTCCATGTCAAAGAGCTTGCCGAGTGCACACGTGTCCACTTACGCAGGTGTAACAATCGCAGCCTTGATGTCAAAGAAATTGATGATAGCACACGTGTCCACTCACGCAGGTGTAACAATCGAAGCCTCGATGTCAAAGAATTGGTGATAGCACAAGTGTCCACTCACGCAGGTGTTACCATTGCAGACTCTATATCAAAGAAATTGGTGATAGCACACGTGCTCACTCACGCAGGTGTAACAATCGCAGTTTTGATGTCAAAGAAAATGGTGATAGCACACATGTCCACTCACGCAGGTGTAACAATCGCAGCCTGGATGTCAAAGAATTGGAGATAGCACACGTGTCCACTCACTCAGGTGTAACAATCGCAGCCTAGATGTCAAAGAAACTGGTGATAGCACACGTATCCAGTCTCACAGGTGTAAAAATGGCGGCCTCCACGTCAAAGAACTTGCTGAGAGACACGTGTACACCTACGCAGGTGTAACAATCAAAGCCTCAATGTCAAAGAAATTGGTGATAGCACACGCGTCCAGTCACAAAAGTGTAACAATCGCAGCCTCAATGTCAAAGAAATTGGTGATTGCACACGTGTCCAGTCACGCAGGTGTAAAAATCGCAGTCTCCATGTCAAAGAAATTGGTGATAGCACACATGTCCACTCACTCAGGTGTAACAATCGCAGCCTCGATATCAAAGAAATTGTTGATAGCACACGTGTCCACTCACGCAGGTGTAACAATCGCAGCCTCGATATCAAAGAAATTGTTGATAGCACACGTGTCCACTCACGCAGGTGTAACAATCGTAGCCTTGATGTCAAAGAAAGTGGTGTTAGCACACGTGTCCACTCACGCAGGTGTAACAATCGTAGCCTTGATGTCAAAGAAGGTAGTGATAGCACACGTGTGCAGTCACGCAGGTGTAACAATCAAAGCCTAGATGGCAAAGAAACTGGTGATAGCACACATGTCCACTCACTCAGGTCTAACAATCGCAGCCTCCATGTTAAAGAAATAGGTGATAGCACACGTGTCCACTCACGCAGGTGTAACAATTGCAGCCTTGATGTCAAAGAAATTAGTGATAGCACACGTGGCCACTCACGCAGATGAAACAATCGCATCCTTGATGTCAAAGTAATTGGTGATAGCACACGTGTCCACTCACGCAGGTGTAACAATCGCAGCGTCGATGTCAAAGAAATTGGTGTTAGCACACTTGTCCATTCACGTATGTGTAATAATCGCAGCCTCCATGGCAAAGAAATTGGCGATATCACATGTGTCCAGTCATGCAGATGCAACAATCGCAGCCTCCGTGTCAAAGAACTTGCCAAGGGCACACGTGTCCACTCAAGCAGGTGAAACAATCAAAGCCTCCATGTCAAAGAACTTGCCGAGAGCACACGTGTCCAGGCACGCAGGTGTAACAATCGCAGCCTCGGTGTCAAAGAAATTGGTGATAGCATACGTGTCCACTCACGCAGGTGTAACAATCGCAACCTTGATGTCAAACAAATTGGTGATAGCACACTTTCCACTCACGCAGGTGTAACAATCGCAGCCTCCATGTCAAAGAAATTGGTGATAGCACACGTGTCCACTTACGCAATGGTAACAATCGTGTCCTCGATGTCAAAGAAATTGGTGATAGCACACGTGTCCACTCACGCAGGTGTAACAAACGCAGCCTCGATGTCAAAGAAATTGGTGAAAGCACACGTGTCCACTCATCCAGGTGTAACAATCGCAGCCTCGATGCCAAAGTAATTGCTGATAGCACACGTGTCCAGTCACGCATGTGTAACAATCGCAGCCTCCATGGCAAAGAAATTGGTGATAGCACAAGTGTCCACACACGCAGGTGTAACAATCGCAGCCTCCATGACAAAGAACTTGCCGAGAGCTCACGTGTCCACTCACGCAGGTGTAACAATCGCAACCTTGATGTCAAAGAAATTGGTGATAGCACACGTGTCCACTCACGCAGGTGTAACAATCGCAGCCTCCATGTCAAAGAAATTGGTGATAGCACACGTGTCCACTCACGCAGGTGTAACAATCGCAGCCTCCATGTCAAACAAATTGGTGATGGCACACGTGTCCACTCACGCTTGTGTAACATTCGCAGCCTTCATGTCAAAGAAATTGGTGATAGCACACGTGTCCACTCAGGGAGGTGTAACAATAGCAGCCTCGATGTCAAAGAATTTGGTGAAAGCACACGTGTCCACTTATCCAGGTGTAACAATCGCAGCCTCGATGTCAAAGAAATTGGTGATAGTACACGTGTCCTGTCACGGATGTGTAAAAATCGCAGCCTCCATGGCAAAGAAATTGGTGATAGCACACGTGTCCATTCACGCAGGTGTAATAATCGCAGCCTCCATGTCAAAGAACTGGCCGAAAGCACACGTGTCCAGTCACGCAGGTGTAACAATCGCAGCCTAGATTTCAAAGAAATTGGTGATAGCACACGTGTCCACTCACGCAGGTGTAACAATCGCAGCCTCGATGTCAAAGAAATTGGTGATAGCACACGTGTTCAGTCACGCAGGTATTAACAATCGCAGCCTCCATGTCAAAGAACTTGCCGAGAGCTCAGGTGTCCACTCACGCAGGTGTAACAATTGCAGCCTTGACGTCAAAGTAATTGGTGATAGCACACGTGTCCAGTCACGCAGGTGTAACAATCGCAGCCTCCATGTCAAGGAAATTGGTGATAGCACACGTGTCCTTTCAGGCAGATGTAACAATCGCAGCCTCCATGTCAAAGAAATTGGTGATAGCACACGTGTCCGGTCACGCAGGTGTAATAATCGAAGCCTTGGTGTCAAAGAAATTGGTGACAACGCACGTGTCCAGTCACGCAGGTGTAACAATCGCAGCCTCCATGTCAAAGAACTTGCCGAGAGTACACGTGTCCACTCACGCAGGTGTAACAATCGCAGCCTTGATGTCAAAAAAATTGGTGATAGAACAGGTCTCCACTCACGCAGGTGTAACAATCGCAGCCTCGATGTCAAAGAAATTGGTGATAGCACACTTTTCCACTCACGCAGGTGTAACAATCGGACCCTCCATTTCAAAGAAATTGGTAAAAGCACACGTGTCCAATCACGCAGTAGTAACAAATGCAGCCTAGATGTCAAAGAAATTGGTGATAGCACACGTGTCCAGTCACGCATGTGTAACAATCGCTGCCTCCATGACAAAGAAATTGGTGATATCGCATGCGTCCAGTCACGCAGGTGTAACAATCGCAGCCTCCATGTCAAAGAAATTGGTGATATCGCATGCGTCCAGTCACGCAGGTGTAATAATCGAAGCCTTGGTGTCAAAGAAATTGGTGACAACGCACGTGTCCAGTCACGCATGTGTAACAATCGCTGCCTCCATGACAAAGAAATTGGTGATATCGCATGCGTCCAGTCACGCAGGTGTAACAATCGCAGCCTCCATGTCAAAGAAATTGGTGATATCGCATGCGTCCAGTCACGCAGGTGTAACAATCGCAGCCTCCATGTCAAAGAAATTGGTGATATCGCATGCGTCCAGTCACGCAGGTGTAACAATCGCAGCCTCCATGTCAAAGAACTTGCCGAGAGCACACGTGTCCACTAACGCAGGTGTAACAATCGCAGCCTTGACGTCAAAGAAATTGGTGTAAGCAAACGTGTCCAGTCACGCAGGTGTAACTATTGCAGCCTTAATGTCAAAGAAATTGGTGATAGCACACGTGTCCAGTCACGCAGATCTAATAATCGCAGCCTCCTTGTCAAAGAAATTGGTGATATCACATGCGTCCAGTCACGCAGGTGTAACAATCGCAGCCTTGATGTCAAAGAAATTGGTGATATCGCATGCGTCCAGTCACGCAGGTGTAACAATCGCAGCCTTGATGTCAAAGAAATTGGTGATTTCACATGCGTCCAGTCACGCAGGTGTAACAATCGCAGCCTCCATGTCAAAGAAATTGGTGATATCGCATGCGTCCAGTCACGCAGGTGTAACAATCGCAGCCTCCATGTCAAAGAAATTGGTGATATCGCATGCGTCCAGTCACGCAGGTGTAACAATCGCAGCCTCCATGTCAAAGAAATTGGTGATAGCACACGTATCACGTCACGCATGTGTAACAATCGCAGCCACGATGTCACAGAAATTGGTGATAGCACACTTGTCCACTCATGCAGGTGTAACAAATGCAGCCTAGATGTCAAAGAAATTGGTGATAGCACCCGTGTCCAGTCACGCAGGTGTAACAATCGACGCCTCCATGTCAAAGAAATTGGTGATAGCACACGTGTCCACTCACACAGGTGTTACAATCGCAGCCTCGATGTCAAGGAAATTTGTGATAGCACACGTGTCCACTCACGCAGGTGTAAGAATCGCAGCCTCGATGGCAAAGAAATAGGTGATAGCACACGTGTCCACTCATGCAGGTCTAACAATCGCAGTCTTGATGTCAAGGAAATTGGTGATAACACACGTGTCCATTAACGCAGGTGTAACAATCGCAGCCTCGATGTCAAAGAAATTGGTGACAGCACACGTGTCCAGTCACGCAGGTGTAACAATCGTAGGCTTGATGGTAAAGAAATTGGTGATAGTACACGTGTCCAGTGACGCAGGTGTAACAATTGCAGCCTCCATGTCAAAGAACTTGCCGAGAGTACTTGTGTCCAGTCACGCAGGTGTAACAATCGCAGCCTCGATGTCAAAGAAATTGGTGATAGCATATGTGTCCACTCACGCAGGTGTAACAATCGCCGCCTCGATGTCAAAGAAATTGGTGATAGCACACGTGTCCACTCACGCAGGTGTAACAATCGAACCCTCCATGTCAAAGAAGTTGGTAAAAGCACACGTGTCCAATCACGCAGGTGTAACAAATGCAGCCTAGAGGTCAAAGAAATTGGTGATAGCACACGTGTCCAGTCACGCAGGTGTAACAATCGCAGCATCCATGCCAAAGAACTTGCCGAGGGCACACGTGTCCACTAACGCAGGTGTAACAATCACAGCCTCGATGTAAAAAATTGGTGATAGCACACGTGTCCACTCACGCAGGTGTAGCAATCGCAGCCTTGATGTCAAAGTAATTGGTGATAGCACACGTGTCCACTCACGCAGGTGTAACAATCGCAGCCTCCATGTCAAACAACTTTCCGAGAGCACACGTGTCCACTGACTCAGGTTTAACAATCGCAGCCTCCATGTCAAAGAAATACGTGATAGCACACGTGTCCACTCACGCAGGTGTAACAATCGCAGCCTCAATGTCAAAGAAACTTTAATAGCACACGTGTCCAATCACGCAGGTGTAACGATCGCAGCCTCGATGTCAAAGAAATTGGTGATAGCACAAGTGTCCAATCACGCAGGTGTAACGATCGCAGCCTCGATGGCAAAGAAACTGGTATTAGCACACGTGTCCACTCACGCAGGTCTAACAATCGAAGCCTTGATGTCAAAGAAATTGGTGATAACACACTTGTCCAGTCACGTCGGTGTAACAATCGCAGCATCCATGTCAAAGAAATTTGTGATGGCACACGTGTTCAGTCACGCGGTTGTGTCAATCGCAGCCTCCATGACAAAGAACTTGCCGAGAGCTCACGTGTCCACTCACGCAGGTGTAACAATCGCAACCTTGATGTCAAAGAAATTGGTGATAGCACACGTGTCCACTCACGCAGGTGTAACAATCGCAGCCTCCATGTCAAAGAAATTGGTGATAGCACACGTGTCCACTCACGCAGGTGTAACAATCGCAGCCTCCATGTCAAACAAATTGGTGATGGCACACGTGTCCACTCACGCTTGTGTAACATTCGCAGCCTTCATGTCAAAGAAATTGGTGATAGCACACGTGTCCACTCAGGGAGGTGTAACAATAGCAGCCTCGATGTCAAAGAATTTGGTGAAAGCACACGTGTCCACTTATCCAGGTGTAACAATCGCAGCCTCGATGTCAAAGAAATTGGTGATAGTACACGTGTCCTGTCACGGATGTGTAAAAATCGCAGCCTCCATGGCAAAGAAATTGGTGATAGCACACGTGTCCATTCACGCAGGTGTAATAATCGCAGCCTCCATGTCAAAGAACTGGCCGAAAGCACACGTGTCCAGTCACGCAGGTGTAACAATCGCAGCCTAGATTTCAAAGAAATTGGTGATAGCACACGTGTCCACTCACGCAGGTGTAACAATCGCAGCCTCGATGTCAAAGAAATTGGTGATAGCACACGTGTTCAGTCACGCAGGTATTAACAATCGCAGCCTCCATGTCAAAGAACTTGCCGAGAGCTCAGGTGTCCACTCACGCAGGTGTAACAATTGCAGCCTTGACGTCAAAGTAATTGGTGATAGCACACGTGTCCAGTCACGCAGGTGTAACAATCGCAGCCTCCATGTCAAGGAAATTGGTGATAGCACACGTGTCCTTTCAGGCAGATGTAACAATCGCAGCCTCCATGTCAAAGAAATTGGTGATAGCACACGTGTCCGGTCACGCAGGTGTAATAATCGAAGCCTTGGTGTCAAAGAAATTGGTGACAACGCACGTGTCCAGTCACGCAGGTGTAACAATCGCAGCCTCCATGTCAAAGAACTTGCCGAGAGTACACGTGTCCACTCACGCAGGTGTAACAATCGCAGCCTTGATGTCAAAAAAATTGGTGATAGAACAGGTCTCCACTCACGCAGGTGTAACAATCGCAGCCTCGATGTCAAAGAAATTGGTGATAGCACACTTTTCCACTCACGCAGGTGTAACAATCGGACCCTCCATTTCAAAGAAATTGGTAAAAGCACACGTGTCCAATCACGCAGTAGTAACAAATGCAGCCTAGATGTCAAAGAAATTGGTGATAGCACACGTGTCCAGTCACGCATGTGTAACAATCGCTGCCTCCATGACAAAGAAATTGGTGATATCGCATGCGTCCAGTCACGCAGGTGTAACAATCGCAGCCTCCATGTCAAAGAAATTGGTGATATCGCATGCGTCCAGTCACGCAGGTGTAATAATCGAAGCCTTGGTGTCAAAGAAATTGGTGACAACGCACGTGTCCAGTCACGCATGTGTAACAATCGCTGCCTCCATGACAAAGAAATTGGTGATATCGCATGCGTCCAGTCACGCAGGTGTAACAATCGCAGCCTTCATGTCAAAGAAATTGGTGATATCGCATGCGTCCAGTCACGCAGGTGTAACAATCGCAGCCTCCATGTCAAAGAAATTGGTGATATCGCATGCGTCCAGTCACGCAGGTGTAACAATCGCAGCCTCCATGTCAAAGAACTTGCCGAGAGCACACGTGTCCACTAACGCAGGTGTAACAATCGCAGCCTTGACGTCAAAGAAATTGGTGTAAGCAAACGTGTCCACTCACGCAGGTGTAACTATTGCAGCCTTAATGTCAAAGAAATTGGTGATAGCACACGTGTCCAGTCACGCAGATCTAATAATCGCAGCCTCCTTGTCAAAGAAATTGGTGATATCACATGCGTCCAGTCACGCAGGTGTAACAATCGCAGCCTTGATGTCAAAGAAATTGGTGATATCGCATGCGTCCAGTCACGCAGGTGTAACAATCGCAGCCTTGATGTCAAAGAAATTGGTGATTTCACATGCGTCCAGTCACGCAGGTGTAACAATCGCAGCCTCCATGTCAAAGAAATTGGTGATATCGCATGCGTCCAGTCACGCAGGTGTAACAATCGCAGCCTCCATGTCAAAGAAATTGGTGATATCGCATGCGTCCAGTCACGCAGGTGTAACAATCGCAGCCTCCATGTCAAAGAAATTGGTGATAGCACACGTATCACGTCACGCATGTGTAACAATCGCAGCCACGATGTCACAGAAATTGGTGATAGCACACTTGTCCACTCATGCAGGTGTAACAAATGCAGCCTAGATGTCAAAGAAATTGGTGATAGCACCCGTGTCCAGTCACCCAGGTGTAACAATCGACGCCTCCATGTCAAAGAAATTGGTGATAGCACACGTGTCCACTCACACAGGTGTTACAATCGCAGCCTCGATTTCAAGGAAATTTATGATAGCACACGTGTCCACTCACGCAGGTGTAAGAATCGCAGCCTCGATGGCAAAGAAATAGGTGATAGCACACGTGTCCACTCATGCAGGTCTAACAATCGCAGTCTTGATGTCAAGGAAATTGGTGATAACACACGTGTCCATTAACGCAGGTGTAACAATCGCAGCCTCGATGTCAAAGAAATTGGTGACAGCACACGTGTCCAGTCACGCAGGTGTAACAATCGTAGGCTTGATGGTAAAGAAATTGGTGATAGTACACGTGTCCAGTGACGCAGGTGTAACAATTGCAGCCTCCATGTCAAAGAACTTGCCGAGAGAACTTGTGTCCAGTCACGCAGGTGTAACAATCGCAGCCTCGATGTCAAAGAAATTGGTGATAGCATATGTGTCCACTCACGCAGGTGTAACAATCGCAGCCTCGATGTCAAAGAAATTGGTGATAGCACACGTGTCCACTCACGCAGGTGTAACAATCGAACCCTCCATGTCAAAGAAATTGGTAAAAGCACACGTGTCCAATCACGCAGGTGTAACAAATGCAGCCTAGAGGTCAAAGAAATTGGTGATAGCACACGTGTCCAGTCACTCAGGTGTAACAATCGCAGCATCCATGCCAAAGAACTTGCCGAGGGCACACGTGTCCACTAACGCAGGTGTAACAATCACAGCCTCGATGTAAAAAATTGGTGATAGCACACGTGTCCACTCACGCAGGTGTAGCAATCGCAGCCTTGATGTCAAAGTAATTGGTGATAGCACACGTGTCCACTCACGCAGGTGTAACAATCGCAGCCTCCATGTCAAAGAACTTGCCGAGAGCACACGTTGCCACTGACTCAGGTTTAACAATCGCAGCCTCCATGTCAAAGAAATACGTGATAGCACACGTGTCCACTCACGCAGGTGTAACAATCGCAGCCTCAATGTCAAAGAAACTTTAATAGCACACGTGTCCAATCACGCAGGTGTAACGATCGCAGCCTCGATGTCAAAGAAATTGGTGATAGCACAAGTGTCCAATCACGCAGGTGTAACGATCGCAGCCTCGATGGCAAAGAAACTGGTATTAGCACACGTGTCCACTCACGCAGGTCTAACAATCGAAGCCTTGATGTCAAAGAAATTGGTGATAACACACTTGTCCAGTCACGTCGGTGTAACAATCGCAGCATCCATGTCAAAGAAATTTGTGATGGCACACGTGTTCAGTCACGCGGTTGTGTCAATCGCAGCCTCCATGACAAAGAACTTGCCGAGAGCTCACGTGTCCACTCACGCAGGTGTAACAATCGCAACCTTGATGTCAAAGAAATTGGTGATAGCACACGTGTCCACTCACGCAGGTGTAACAATCGCAGCCTCCATGTCAAAGAAATTGGTGATAGCACACGTGTCCACTCACGCAGGTGTAACAATCGCAGCCTCCATGTCAAACAAATTGGTGTTGGCACACGTGTCCACTCACGCTTGTGTAACATTCGCAGCCTTCATGTCAAAGAAATTGGTGATAGCACACGTGTCCACTCAGGGAGGTGTAACAATAGCAGCCTCGATGTCAAAGAATTTGGTGAAAGCACACGTGTCCACTTATCCAGGTGTAACAATCGCAGCCTCGATGTCAAAGAAATTGGTGATAGTACACGTGTCCTGTCACGGATGTGTAAAAATCGCAGCCTCCATGGCAAAGAAATTGGTGATAGCACACGTGTCCATTCACGCAGGTGTAATAATCGCAGCCTCCATGTCAAAGAACTGGCCGAAAGCACACGTGTCCAGTCACGCAGGTGTAACAATCGCAGACTAGATTTCAAAGAAATTGGTGATAGCACACGTGTCCACTCACGCAGGTGTAACAATCGCAGCCTCGATGTCAAAGAAATTGGTGATAGCACACGTGTTCAGTCACGCAGGTATTAACAATCGCAGCCTCCATGTCAAAGAACTTGCCGAGAGCTCAGGTGTCCACTCACGCAGGTGTAACAATTGCAGCCTTGACGTCAAAGTAATTGGTGATAGCACACGTGTCCAGTCACGCAGGTGTAACAATCGCAGCCTCCATGTCAAGGAAATTGGTGATAGCACACGTGTCCTTTCAGGCAGATGTAACAATCGCAGCCTCCATGTCAAAGAAATTGGTGATAGCACACGTGTCCGGTCACGCAGGTGTAATAATCGAAGCCTTGGTGTCAAAGAAATTGGTGACAACGCACGTGTCCAGTCACGCAGGTGTAACAATCGCAGCCTCCATGTCAAAGAACTTGCCGAGAGTACACGTGTCCACTCACGCAGGTGTAACAATCGCAGCCTTGATGTCAAAAAATTGGTGATAGAACAGGTCTCCACTCACGCAGGTGTAACAATCGCAGCCTCGATGTCAAAGAAATTGGTGATAGCACACTTGTCCACTCACGCAGGTGTAACAATCGGACCCTCCATTTCAAAGAAATTGGTAAAAGCACACGTGTCCAATCACGCAGTAGTAACAAATGCAGCCTAGATGTCAAAGAAATTGGTGATAGCACACGTGTCCAGTCACGCATGTGTAACAATCGCTGCCTCCATGACAAAGAAATTGGTGATATCGCATGCGTCCAGTCACGCAGGTGTAACAATCGCAGCCTCCATGTCAAAGAAATTGGTGATATCGCATGCGTCCAGTCACGCAGGTGTAATAATCGAAGCCTTGGTGTCAAAGAAATTGGTGACAACGCACGTGTCCAGTCACGCATGTGTAACAATCGCTGCCTCCATGACAAAGAAATTGGTGATATCGCATGCGTCCAGTCACGCAGGTGTAACAATCGCAGCCTCCATGTCAAAGAAATTGGTGATATCGCATGCGTCCAGTCACGCAGGTGTAACAATCGCAGCCTCCATGTCAAAGAAATTGGTGATATCGCATGCGTCCAGTCACGCAGGTGTAACAATCGCAGCCTCCATGTCAAAGAACTTGCCGAGAGCACACGTGTCCACTAACGCAGGTGTAACAATCGCAGCCTTGACGTCAAAGAAATTGGTGTAAGCAAACGTGTCCAGTCACGCAGGTGTAACTATTGCAGCCTTAATGTCAAAGAAATTGGTGATAGCACACGTGTCCAGTCACGCAGATCTAATAATCGCAGCCTCCTTGTCAAAGAAATTGGTGATATCACATGCGTCCAGTCACGCAGGTGTAACAATCGCAGCCTTGATGTCAAAGAAATTGGTGATATCGCATGCCTCCAGTCACGCAGGTGTAACAATCGCAGCCTTGATGTCAAAGAAATTGGTGATTTCACATGCGTCCAGTCACGCAGGTGTAACAATCGCAGCCTCCATGTCAAAGAAATTGGTGATATCGCATGCGTCCAGTCACGCAGGTGTAACAATCGCAGCCTCCATGTCAAAGAAATTGGTGATATCGCATGCGTCCAGTCACGCAGGTGTAACAATCGCAGCCTCCATGTCAAAGAACTTGCCGAGAGCACACGTGTCCACTAACGCAGGTGTAACAATCGCAGCCTTGACGTCAAAGAAATTGGTGTAAGCAAACGTGTCCACTCATGCAGGTGTAACAAATGCAGCCTAGATGTCAAAGAAATTGGTGATAGCACCCGTTTCCAGTCACGCAGGTGTAACAATCGACGCCTCCATGTCAAAGAAATTGGTGATAGCACACGTGTCCACTCACACAGGTGTTACAATCGCAGCCTCGATGTCAAGGAAATTTGTGATAGCACACGTGTCCACTCACGCAGGTGTAAGAATCGCAGCCTCGATGGCAAAGAAATAGGTGATAGCACACGTGTCCACTCATGCAGGTCTAACAATCGCAGTCTTGATGTCAAGGAAATTGGTGATAACACACGTGTCCATTAACGCAGGTGTAACAATCGCAGCCTCGATGTCAAAGAAATTGGTGACAGCACACGTGTCCAGTCACGCAGGTGTAACAATCGTAGGCTTGATGGTAAAGAAATTGGTGATAGTACACGTGTCCAGTGACGCAGGTGTAACAATTGCAGCCTCCATGTCAAAGAACTTGCCGAGAGTACTTGTGTCCAGTCACGCAGGTGTAACAATCGCAGCCTCGATGTCAAAGAAATTGGTGATAGCATATGTGTCCACTCACGCAGGTGTAACAATCGCAGCCTCGATGTCAAAGAAATTGGTGATAGCACACGTGTCCACTCACGCAGGTGTAACAATCGAACCCTCCATGTCAAAGAAATTGGTAAAAGCACACGTGTCCAATCACGCAGGTGTAACAAATGCAGCCTAGAGGTCAAAGAAATTGGTGATAGCACACGTGTCCAGTCACGCAGGTGTAACAATAGCAGCATCCATGCCAAAGAACTTGCCGATCGCACACGTGTCCACTAACGCAGGTGTAACAATCACAGCCTCGATGTAAAAAATTGGTGATAGCACACGTGTCCACTCACGCAGGTGTAGCAATCGCAGCCTTGATGTCAAAGTAATTGGTGATAGCACACGTGTCCACTCACGCAGGTGTAACAATCGCAGCCTCCATGTCAAAGAACTTGCCGAGAGCACACGTGTCCACTGACTCAGGTTTAACAATCGCAGCCTCCATGTCAAAGAAATACGTGATAGCACACGTGTCCACTCACGCAGGTGTAACAATCCAGCCTCAATGTCAAAGAAACTTTGATAGCACACGTGTCCAATCACGCAGGTGTAACGATCGCAGCCTCGATGTCAAAGAAATTGGTGATAGCTCAAGTGTCCAATCACGCAGGTGTAACGATCGCAGCCTCGATGGCAAAGAAACTGGTATTAGCACACGTGTCCACTCACGCAGGTCTAACAATCGAAGCCTTGATGTCAAAGAAATTGGTGATAACACACTTGTCCAGTCACGTCGGTGTAACAATCGCAGCATCCATGTCAAAGAAATTTGTGATGGCACACGTGTTCAGTCACGCGGTTGTGTCAATCTCAGCCTCCATGACAAAGAACTTGCCGAGAGCTCACGTGTCCACTCACGCAGGTGTTCCAATCGCAACCTTGATGTCAAAGAAATTGGTGATAGCACACGTGTCCACTCACGCAGGTGTAACAATCGAAGCCTCCATGTCAAAGAAATTGGTGATAGCACACGTGTCCACTCACGCAGGTGTAACAATCGCAGCCTCCATGTCAAAGAAATTGGTGATGGCACACGTGTCCACTCACGCTTGTGTAACATTCGCAGCCTTCATGTCAAAGAAATTGGTGATAGCACACGTGTCCACTCACGCAGGTGTAACAATCGCAGCCTTGGTGTCAAAAAATTGGTGATAGCACACGTGTCCAGTCTCGCAGGTGTAACAATCGCAGACTTGATGTCAAAGAAATTAGTGATAGCACACGTGTCCACTCATGCAGGTGTAACAATCGCAGCCTTGATGTCAAAAGAATCGGTGATAGCACACGTGTCCACTCACGCAGGTGCAACAATCGCAGCCTTCATGTCAAAGAACTTGCCGAGAGCGCACGTGTCCACTCACGCAGGTGTAACAATCGCAGCCTTGATGTCAAAAAATTGGTGATAGCATATGTGTCCACTCTTGCAGGTGTAACAATCGCAGCCTTGATGTCAAAGAAATTGGTGATAGCACACGTGTCCAATCACGCAGGTGTAACGATCGCAGCCTCGATGTCAAAGAAATTGGTGATAGCACAAGTGTCCAATCACGCAGGTGTAACGATCGCAGCCTCGATGGCAAAGAAACTGGTATTAGCACACGTGTCCACTCACGCAGGTCTAACAATCGAAGCCTTGATGTCAAAGAAATTGGTGATAACACACTTGTCCAGTCACGTCGGTGTAACAATCGCAGCATCCATGTCAAAGAAATTTGTGATGGCACACGTGTTCAGTCACGCGGTTGTGTCAATCGCAGCCTCCATGACAAAGAACTTGCCGAGAGCTCACGTGTCCACTCACGCAGGTGTAACAATCGCAACCTTGATGTCAAAGAAATTGGCGACAGCACACGTGTCCACTCACGCAGGTGTAACAATCGCAGCCTCCATGTCAAAGAAATTGGTGATAGCACACGTGTCCACTCACGCAGGTGTAACAATCGCAGCCTCCATGTCAAAGAAATTGGTGATGGCACACGTGTCCACTCACGCTTGTGTAACATTCGCAGCCTTCATGTCAAAGAAATTGGTGATAGCACACGTGTCCACTCACGCAGGTGTAACAATCGCAGCCTTGATGTCAAAAAATTGGTGATAGCACACGTGTCCAGTCTCGCAGGTGTAACAATCGCAGACTTGATGTCAAAGAAATTGGTGATAGAACACGTGTCCACTCATGCAGGTGTAACAATCGCAGCCTTGATGTCAAAAGAATCGGTGAGAGCACACGTGTCCACTCACGCAGGTGCAACAATCATAGCCTTCATGTCAAAGAACTTGCCGAGAGCACACGTGTCCACTCACGCAGGTGTAACAATCCCCTCCTCGATATCAAAGAAATTAGTGATAGCATACGTGTCCACTCACGCAGCTGTAACAATCGTAGCCTCCATGTCAAAGAAATTGGTGATAGCACACGTGTCCACTCACGCAGGTGTAAAAATCGTATCCTCGATGTCAAAGAAAATGGTGATAGCACATGTATCCACTCACGCAGGTGTAACAATCGCAGCCTTGATGTCAAAGTAATTGGTGATAGCACACGTGTCCACTCACACAGGTGTAACAATCGAAGCCTAGATGTCAAAGAAATTGGTGATAGCACACATGTCCAGTCACGCAGGTATTAACAATCGCTGTCTCCATGTCAAAAAACTTGCCTAGAGCTCACGTGTCCACTCACGCAGGTGTAACAATGGATGCCTCGATGTCAAAGAAATTGGAGATAGCACACATGCCCACTCACAAGGTGTAACAATCGCAGCCTTGACGTCAAAGAAATTGGTGATAGCACACTTGTCCACTCACGCAGGTGTAACAATCGCAGCCTCGATGTCAAAGAAATTGGTGAAGGCACACGTGTCCACTCACGCAGGTGAAACAATCGCAACCTTGATGTCAAACAACTTGGTGATAGCACACGTGTTCACTCACACAGGTATAACAATCGCGGCCTCGATATCAAAGAAATTGGTGAATGCACACGTGTCCAATCACGCAGGTGTAACAATCTCAGCCTCCATGTCAAAGAAATGTGTGATAGCACACGTGTCCACTCACGCAGGTGTAACAATCGCAGCCTTGATGTCAAAGAAATTGGTGACAGCACACGTGTCCACTCACGCAGGTGTAACAATATCAGCCTTGATGTCAAGGAAATTGGTGATAGCACACGTGTCCACTCACGCAGGTGAAACAATCGAAGCCTCGATGTCAAAGAAATTGGTGAGAGCACACGTGAACAGTCACGCAGATGTAACAATCGCAGCCTCCATGTAAAAAAAATTGGTGATAGCACACGTGTCCAATCACGCAGGTGTAATAATCGCAGCCTCCATGTCAAACAAATTGGTGATAGCACACGTGTCCACTCACGCAGGTGTAGCAATCGCAGCCTCCATGTGAAAGAAATTGGTGATAGCACACGTGTCCAGTCACGCAGGTGAAACCATCGCAGCCTCTATATAAGAAATTGGTGATAGCACACGTGTCCTACCACGCAGGTGTAACAAACGCAGCCTCCTTTTCAAAGAACTTGCCGAGTGCACTCGTGTCCACTTACGCAGGTAAAACAATCGCAGCCGTGATGTCAAAGAAATTGGTGATAGCACAAGTATCCACTTACGCAGGTGTAACAATCGGAGCCGCCATGTCACAGAAATTGGTGATAGCACACGTGTCCACTACGCAGGTGTAACAATCGCAGTTTTGATGATAAAGAAATTGGTGATAGCACACGTGTTCACTCACGCAGGTGTATTAATCGCAGCCTCCATGTCAAAGAAATTGGTGATAGCACAAGTGTCCACTCACGCAGGTGTAAGAATCGCAGCCTTGATGTCAAAGAAATTGGTGATAGCACACGTGTCCAGTCACGCATGTGTAACAATCGCAGCCTCCATGTCAAAGAAATTGGTGATAGCACACGTGTCCTGTCACGCAGGTGTAACAATCGAAGCCTAGATGTCAAAGAAATTGGTGATAGCACACATGTCCAGTCACGCAGGTATTAACAATCGCTGTCTCCATGTCAAAGAACTTGCCTAGAGCTCACGTGTCCACTCACGCAGGTGTAACAATGGATGCCTCGATGTCAAAGAAATTGGTGATAGCACACATGCCCACTCACGCAGGTGTAACAATCGCAGCCTTGACGTCCAAGAAATTGGTGATAGCACACTTGTCCACTCACGCAGGTGTAACAATCGCAGCCTCGATGTCAAAGAAATTGGTGAAGGCACACGTGTCCACTCACGCAGGTGAAACAATCGCAACCTTGATGTCAAACAACTTGGTGATAGCACACGTGTTCACTCACACAGGTATAACAATCGCGGCCTCGATATCAAAGAAATTGGTGAATGCACACGTGTCCAATCACGCAGGTGTAACAATCTCAGCCTCCATGTCAAAGAAATGTGTGATAGCACACGTGTCCACTCACGCAGGTGTAACAATCGCAGCCTCCATGTCAAAGAAATTGGTGATGGCACACGTGTCCACTCACGCTTGTGTAACATTCGCAGCCTTCATGTCAAAGAAATTGGTGATAGCACACGTGTCCACTCACGCAGGTGTAACAATCGCAGCCTTGGTGTCAAAAAATTGGTGATAGCACACGTGTCCAGTCTCGCAGGTGTAACAATCGCAGACTTGATGTCAAAGAAATTAGTGATAGCACACGTGTCCACTCATGCAGGTGTAACAATCGCAGCCTTGATGTCAAAAGAATCGGTGATAGCACACGTGTCCACTCACGCAGGTGCAACAATCGCAGCCTTCATGTCAAAGAACTTGCCGAGAGCGCACGTGTCCACTCACGCAGGTGTAACAATCGCAGCCTTGATGTCAAAAAATTGGTGATAGCATATGTGTCCACTCTTGCAGGTGTAACAATCGCAGCCTTGATGTCAAAGAAATTGGTGATAGCACACGTGTCCAATCACGCAGGTGTAACGATCGCAGCCTCGATGTCAAAGAAATTGGTGATAGCACAAGTGTCCAATCACGCAGGTGTAACGATCGCAGCCTCGATGGCAAAGAAACTGGTATTAGCACACGTGTCCACTCACGCAGGTCTAACAATCGAAGCCTTGATGTCAAAGAAATTGGTGATAACACACTTGTCCAGTCACGTCGGTGTAACAATCGCAGCATCCATGTCAAAGAAATTTGTGATGGCACACGTGTTCAGTCACGCGGTTGTGTCAATCGCAGCCTCCATGACAAAGAACTTGCCGAGAGCTCACGTGTCCACTCACGCAGGTGTAACAATCGCAACCTTGATGTCAAAGAAATTGGCGACAGCACACGTGTCCACTCACGCAGGTGTAACAATCGCAGCCTCCATGTCAAAGAAATTGGTGATAGCACACGTGTCCACTCACGCAGGTGTAACAATCGCAGCCTCCATGTCAAAGAAATTGGTGATGGCACACGTGTCCACTCACGCTTGTGTAACATTCGCAGCCTTCATGTCAAAGAAATTGGTGATAGCACACGTGTCCACTCACGCAGGTGTAACAATCGCAGCCTTGATGTCAAAAAATTGGTGATAGCACACGTGTCCAGTCTCGCAGGTGTAACAATCGCAGACTTGATGTCAAAGAAATTGGTGATAGAACACGTGTCCACTCATGCAGGTGTAACAATCGCAGCCTTGATGTCAAAAGAATCGGTGATAGCACACGTGTCCACTCACGCAGGTGCAACAATCGCAGCCTTCATGTCAAAGAACTTGCCGAGAGCACACGTGTCCACTCACGCAGGTGTAACAATCGCAGCCTTGATGTCAAAAAATTGGTGATAGCACACGTGTCCAGTCTCGCAGATGTAACAATCGCAGACTTGATGTCAAAGAAATTGGTGATAGCACACTTGTCCACTCACGCAGGTGTAACAATCGGACCCTCCATGTCAAAGAAATTGGTGATAGCACACATGTCCGGTCACGCAGGTGTAATAATCGAAGCCTTGGTGTCAAAGAAATTGGTGACAACGCACGTGTCCAGTCACGCATGTGTAACAATCGCTGCCTCCATGACAAAGAACTTGCCGAGAGCACACGTGTCCACTAACGCAGGTGTAACAATCGCAGCCTTGACGTCAAAGAAATTGGTGTAAGCAAACGTGTCCACTCACGCAGGTGTAACTATTGCAGCCTTAATGTCAAAGAAATTGGTGATAGCACACGTGTCCAGTCACGCAGATCTAATAATCGCAGCCTCCTTGTCAAAGAAATTGGTGATATCACATGCGTCCAGTCACGCAGGTGTAACAATCGCAGCCTCCATGTCAAAGAAATTGGTGATATCGCATGCGTCCAGTCACGCAGGTGTAACAATCGCAGCCTCCATGTCAAAGAAATTGGTGATAGCACACGTATCAGGTCACGCATGTGTAACAATCGCAGCCTCGATGTCATAGAAATTGTTGATAGCACACTTGTCCACTCATGCAGGTGTAACAAATGCAGCCTAGATGTCAAAGAAATTGGTGATAGCACACGTGTCCAGTCACGCAGGTGTAACAATCGACGCCTCCATGTCAAAGAAATTGGTGATAGCACACGTGTCCACTCACACAGGTGTAAGAATCGCAGCCTCGATGGCAAAGAAATAGGTGATAGCACACGTGTCCACTCATGCAGGTCTAACAATCGCAGTCTTGAGGTCAAGGAAATTGGTGATAACACACGTGTCCATTAACGCAGGTGTAACAATCGCAGCCTCGATGTCAAAGAAATTGGTGACAGCACACGTGTCCAGTCACGCTTGTGTAACAATCGTAGGCTTGATGGTGAAGAAATTGGTGATAGTACACGTGTCCAGTGACGCAGGTGTAACAATTGCAGCCTCCATGTCAAAGAACTTGCCGAGAGCACACGTGTCCAATCATGCATGTGTAACAATCGCAGTCTTGATGTCAAAGAAATTGCTGATAGTACACGCCTCCAGTCACGCAGGTGTAACAATCGCAGCCTCCATGTCAAAGAACTTGCCGAGAGTATTTGTGTCCAGTCACGCAGGTGTAACAATCGCAGTCTTGATGTCAAAGAACTTGCCGAGAGCACACGTGTCCACTAACGCAGGTGTAACAATCGCAGCCTCGATGTAAAAAATTGGTGATAGCACACGTGTCAACTCACGCAGGTGTAACAATCGCAGCCTTAATGTCAAAGAAATTGGTGATAGCACACGTGTCCAGTCACGCAGGTGTAACAATCGCAGCCTCCATGCGAAAGAACTTGCCGAGAGCACACGTGTCCACTCACGCAGGTGTAACAATCGCAGCCTTGATGTCAAAGTAATCGGTGATAGCACATGTGTCCACTCACGCAGGTGAAATAATCGCAGCCTCCATGTCAAAGAACTTGCCGAGAGCACACGTGTACACTGACTCAGGTTTAACAATCGCAGCCTCCATGTCAAAGAAATACGTGATACCACACGTGTCCACTCACGCAGGTGTAACAATCGCAGCCTCAATGTCAAAGAAACTTGTGATAGCACACGTGTCCAATCACGCAGGTGTAACGATCGCAGCCTCGATGTCAAAGAAATTGGTGATAGCACAAGTGTCCAATCACGCAGGTGTAACGATCGCAGCCTCAATGTCAAAGAAACTTGTGATAGCACACGTGTCCAATCACGCAGGTGTAACAATCGCAGCCTCAATGTCAAAGAAACTTGTGATAGCACACGTGTCCAATCACGCAGGTGTAACGATCGCAGCCTCGATGTCAAAGAAATTGGTGATAGCATACGTGTTCACTCACGCAGGTGTAACAATCGCAGCCTTGATGTCAAAGAAATTGGTGATAGCACACGTGTCGAATCACGCAGGTGTAACGATCGCAGCCTGGATGTCAAAGAAATTGGTGAATGCACACGTGTCCAATCACGTAGGTGTAACGATCGCAGCCTCGATGGCAAAGAAACTGGTGATAGCACACGTGTCCACACACGCAGGTCTAACAATCGAAGCCTTGATGTCAAAGAAATTGGTGATAACATCCTTGTCCAGTCACGCAGGTGTAACAATCGCAGCATCCATGTCAAAGAAATTGGTGATGGCACACGTGTCCAGTCACGCGGGTGTGTCAATCGCAGCCTCCATGACAAAGAACTTGCCGAGAGCTCACGTGTCCACTCACGCAGGTGTAACAATCGCAGCCTTGATGTCAAAGAAATAGGTGATAGCACACGTGTCCACTCACGCAGGTATAACAATCGCAACCATGAATGTCAAAGAAATAGGTTATAGCACACGTGTCCAGTCACGCAGATCTAATAATCGCAGCCTCCTTGTCAAAGAAATTGGTGATATCACATGCGTCCAGTCACGCAGGTGTAACAATCGCAGCCTTGATGTCAAAGAAATTGGTGATAGCACACGTGTCCACTCATGCAGGTGTAAAAATCGCAGCCTTGATGTCAAAAGAATCGGTGATAGCACACGTGTCCACTCACGCAGGTGCAACAATCGCAGCCTTCATGTCAAAGAACTTGCCGAGAGCACACGTGTCCACTCACGCAGGTGTAACAATCGCAGTCTTGATGTCAAAGAAATTTCTGAGAGTACACGCGTCCAGTCACGCAGGTGTAACAATCGCAGCCTCCATGTCAAAGAACTTGCCGAGAGTACACGTGTCCACTCACGCAGGTGTAACAATCGCAGCCTTGATGTCAAAAAAATTGGTGATAGAACAGGTCTCCACTCACGCAGGTGTAACAATCGCAGCCTCGATGTCAAAGAAATTGGTGATAGCACACTTGTCCACTCACGCAGGTGTAACAATCGGACCCTCCATGTCAAAGAAATTGGTAAAAGCACACGTGTCCAATCACGCAGTAGTAACAAATGCAGCCTAGATGTCAAAGAAATTGGTGATAGCACACGTGTCCAGTCACGCAGGTGTAATATTCGAAGCCTTGGTGTCAAAGAAATTGGTGACAACGCACGTGTCCAGTCACACATGTGTAACAATCGCTGCCTCCATGACAAAGAACTTGCCGAGAGCACACGTGTCCACTAACGCAGGTGTAACAATCGCAGCCTTGACGTCAAAGAAATTGGTGTAAGCAAACGTGTCCACTCACGCAGGTGTAACTATTGCAGCCTTAATGTCAAAGAAATTGGTGATAGCACACGTGTCCAGTCACACAGATCTAATAATCGCAGCCTCCTTGTCAAAGAAATTGGTGATATCACATGCGTCCAGTCACGCAGGTGTAACAATCGCAGCCTCCATGTCAAAGAAATTGGTGATATCGCATGCGTCCAGTCACGCAGGTGTAACAAACGCAGCCTCCATGTCAAAGAAATTGGTGATATCGCATGCGTCCAGTCACGCAGGTGTAACAATCGCAGCCTCCATGTCAAAGAAATTGGTGATAGCACACGTATCACGTCACGCATGTGTAACAATCGCAGCCATGATGTCACAGAAATTGGTGATAGCACACTTGTCCACTCATGCAGGTGTAACAAATGCAGCCTAGATGTCAAAGAAATTGGTGTTAGCACCCGTGACAGTCACACAGGTGTAACAATCGACGCCTCCATGTCAAAGAAATTGGTGATAGCACACGTGTCCACTCACACAGGTGTAACAATCGCAGCCTCGATGTCAAGGAAATTTGTGATAGCACACGTGTCCACTCATGCAGGTGTAAGAATCGCAGCCTCGATGGCAAAGAAATAGGTATTAGCACACGTGTCCACTCATGCAGGTGTAACAATCGCAGTCTTGATGTCAAGGAAATTGGTGATAACACACGTGTCCATTAACGCAGGTGTAACAATCGCAGCCTCGATGTCAAAGAAATTGGTGACAGCACACGTGTCCAGTCACGCAGGTGTAACAATCGTAGGCTTGATGGTAAAGAAATTGGTGATAGTACACGTGTCCAGTGACGCAGGTGTAACAATTGCAGCCTCCATGTCAAAGAACTTGCCGAGAGCACACGTGTCCAATCATGCATGTGTAACAATCGCAGTCTTGATGTCAAAGAAATTGGTGATAGTACACGCATCCAGTCACGCAGGTGCAACAATCGCAGCCTCCATGTCAAAGAACTTGCCGAGAGAATCTGTGTCCAGTCACGCAGGTGTAACAGTCGCAGCCTCGATGTCAAAGAAATTGGTGATAGCACACGTGTCCATTCACGCAGGTGTAACAAATGCAGCCTAGAGGTCAAAGAAATTGGTAAAAGCACACGTGTCCTATCACGCAGGTGTAACAAATGCAGCCTAGAGGTCAAAGAAATTGGTGATAGCACACGTGTCCAGTCACGCAGGTGTAACAATCGCAGCCTCCATGCCAAAGAACTTGCCGAGGGCACACGTGTCCACTAACGCAGGTGTAATGATCGCAGCCTCGATGTAAAAAATTGGTGATAGCACACGTGTCCACTCATGCAGGTGTAACAATCGCAGCCTTAATGTCAAAGAAATTGGTGATAGCACACGTGTCCATTCACGCAGGTGTAACAATCGCAGCCTCCATGCCAAAGAACTTGCCGAGAGCACACGTGTCCACTCACGCAGGTCTAACAATCGAAGCCTTGATGTCAAAGAAATTGGTGATAACACCCTTGTCCAGTCACGCAGGTGTAACAATCGCAGCATCCATGTCAAAGAAATTGGTGATGGCACACGTGTCCAGTCACGCGGGTGTGTCAATCGCAGCCTCCATGACAAAGAACTTGCCGAGAGCTCACGTGTCCACTCACGCAGGTGTAACAATCGCAACCTTGATGTCAAAGAAATAGGTGATAGCACACGTGTCCACTCACGCAGGTATAACAATCGCAACCATGAATGTCAAAGAAATAGGTGATAGCACACGTGTCCAGTCACGCAGATCTAATAATCGCAGCCTCCTTGTCAAAGAAATTGGTGATATCACATGCGTCCAGTCACGCAGGTGTAACAATCGCAGCCTCCATGTCAAAGAAATTGGTGATATCGCATGCGTCCAGTCACGCAGGTGTAACAATCGCAGCCTCCATGTCAAAGAAATTGGTGATATCGCATGCGTCCAGTCACGCAGGTGTAACAATCGCAGCCTCCATGTCAAAGAAATTGGTGATAGCACACGTATCACGTCACGCATGTGTAACAATCGCAGCCACGATGTCACAGAAATTGGTGATAGCACACTTGTCCACTCATGCAGGTGTAACAAATGCAGCCTAGATGTCAAAGAAATTGGTGATAGCACCCGTGTCCAGTCACGCAGGTGTAACAATCGACGCCTCCATGTCAAAGAAATTGGTGATAGCACACGTGTCCACTCACACAGGTGTTACAATCGCAGCCTCGATGTCAAGGAAATTTGTGATAGCACACGTGTCCACTCACGCAGGTGTAAGAATCGCAGCCTCGATGGCAAAGAAATAGGTGATAGCACACGTGTCCACTCATGCAGGTCTAACAATCGCAGTCTTGATGTCAAGGAAATTCGTGATAACACACGTGTCCATTAACGCAGGTGTAACAATCGCAGCCTCTATGTCAAAGAAATTGGTGACAGCACACGTGTCCAGTCACGCAGGTGTAACAATCGTAGGCTTGATGGTAAAGAAATTGGTGATAGTACACGTGTCCAGTGACGCAGGTGTAACAATTGCAGCCTCCATGTCAAAGAACTTGCCGAGAGCACACGTGTCCAATCATGCATGTGTAACAATCGCAGTCTTGATGTCAAAGAAATTGGTGATAGTACACGCATCCAGTCACGCAGGTGTAACAATCGCAGCCTCCATGTCAAAGAACTTGCCGAGAGTACCTGTGTCCAGTCATGCAGGTGTAACAGTCGCAGCCTCGATGTCAAAGAAATTGGTGATAGCACACGTGTCCACTCACGCAGGTGTAACAATCGAACCCTCCATGTCAAAGAAATTGGTAAAAGCACACGTGTCCTATCACGCAGGTGTAACAAATGCAGCCTAGAGGTCAAAGAAATTGGTGATAGCACACGTGTCCAGTCACGCAGGTGTAACAATCGCAGCCTCCATGCCAAAGAACTTGCCGAGGGCACACGTGTCCACTAACGCAGGTGTAACAATCGCAGCCTCGATGTAAAAAATTGGTGATAGCACACGTGTCCACTCATGCAGGTGTAACAATCGCAGCCTTAATGTCAAAGAAATTGGTGATAGCACACGTGTCCATTCACGCAGGTGTAACAATCGCAGCCTCCATGCCAAAGAACTTGCCGAGAGCACACGTGTCCACTCACGCAGGTGTAACAATCGCAGCCTCGATGTCAAAGAAATTGGTGATAGCACACGTGTCCACTCACGCAGGTGTAGCAATCGCAGCCTTGATGTCAAAGTAATTGGTGATAGCACACGTGTCCACTCACGCAGGTGTAACAATCGCAGCCTCCAAGTCAAAGAACTTGCCGAGAGCACACGTGTCCACTGACTCAGGTTTAACAATCGCAGCCTCCATGTCAAAGAAATACGTGATAGCACACGTGTCCACTCACGCAGGTGTAACAATCGCAGCCTCAATGTCAAAGAAACTTGTGATAGCACACGTGTCCAATCCCGCAGGTGTAACGATCGCAGCCTCGATGTCAAAGAAATTGGTCATAGCATACGTGTCTACTCACGCAGGTGTAACAATCGCAGCCTTGATGTCAAAGAAATTGGTGATAGCACACGTGTCCAATCACGCAGGTGTAACGATCGCAGCCTCGATGTCAAAGAAATTGGTGATAACACACGTGTCCAATCCCGCAGGTGTAACGATCGCAGCCTCGATGGCAAAGAAACTGGTGATAGCACACGTGTCCACTCACGCAGGTCTAACAATCGAAGCCTTGATGTCAAAGAAATTGGTGATAACACACGTGTCCAGTCACGCAGGTGTAACAATCGCAGCATCCATGTCAAAGAAATTGGTGATGGCACACGTGTCCAGTCACGCGGGTGTGTCAATCGCAGCCTCCATGACAAAGAACTTGCCGAGAGCTCACGTGTCCACTCACGCAGGTGTAACAATCACAGCCTCGATGTCAAAGAAATTGGTGATAGCACACGTGTCCACTCACGCAGGTGTAACAATCGCAGCCTTGATGTCAAAGAAATAGGTGATAGCACACGTGTCCACTCACGCAGGTATAAAAATCGCAACCTTGATGTCAAAGAAATAGGTGATAGCACACGTGTCCACTCACGCAGGTGTAACAATCGCAACCTTGATGTCAAAGACATTGGTGATAGCACACGTGTCCACTCACGCAGGTGTAACAATCGCAGCCTCCATGTCAAAGAAATTGGTGATAGCACACGTGTCCACTCACGCAGGTGTAACAATCGCAGCCTCGATGTCAAAGAAATTGGCGATAGCACACGTGTCCACTCACGCAGGTGTAAGAATCGCAGCCTCCATGTCAAAGAAATTGGTGATAGCACACGTGTCCACTCACGCAGGTGTAACAATCGCAGCCTCGATGTCAAAGAAATTGGTGATAGCACACGTGTCCACTCACGCAGGTGTAACAATCGCAGCCTTGATGTCAAAGAAATTGGTGATAGCACACGTGTCCACTCACGCAGGTGTAACAATCGCAGCCTTGATGTCAAAGAAATTGGTGATAGCACACGTGTCCACTCACGCAGTTGTAACAATCGCAGCCTTGATGTCAAAGAAATTGGTGATAGTACACGTGTCCACTCTTGCAGGTGTAACAATCGCAGCCTTGATGTCAAAAGAATCGGTGATAGCACACGTGTCCCCTTTCGCAGGTGTAACTATTGCAGCCTCGATGTCAAAGGAATTGGTGACAGCACACGTGTCCACTCACACAGGTGTGACAATCGCAGCCTTGATGTCAGCCTTTTCCACTTTAAACACATTATCCAATGCATAATATCTTTATCAGATTATCTCATGTATAGAAGCTTTTAGATTACAGTGGTGCCAAATATCTAGAGAAAATAGGCTTTTTATAAGAGTCCGACATTTGCTTCATTTATGCCTATATGGCAGTTAAAAAAATAAAGCTCAAAACCCAACAATATATTTTTTAACTAGAATAAACGATAATGCTGATACATGCCCAGCGTTAATTCTCTATTTTTAATAAATTGAGTGTAATGATATTTTATATTAGAGATTTAGGGAAAATTCTATACCTTCGTAGTAGAACGTTAGGCATCTTTGGCTTTACAACGGAGATCAAGAGAGAGAAAATGTTGGAAACGGTTAGATGATGTTTTTCAAGCGATACGGAGTCCTGTAACTTCTGACACTCGTCTACAACAATAAATACTCATTTATCCATTCAGTCAACAGTATCTAAGCAGCAAGCAGAGAAATGTTAATGTATCTTGTAAACAAATGTTTATAGGGTATGAAACACTGCATCGAGCCAGATGGCTCAGGCATTTCTTATGGGACTGGAGGTCCGGGTTCGCTCCCAGTTGACCGCGCACTCTGGCCCTGGGGTTTTCCGTGGTTTCCTGGGGCCGCTTAGACGAATGCTGGGATGCTGTACATCTACCTTGGTTCCTTTTCGTTCATTTCAATTCATTCATCTTTCAGGTCGGCGCATGTGTGGCTTGAGGCTTTGCAGGCAGATGGCACGGCGCTTGTATAGCCTCCGCGGCGCGCCAGGGCTGCCACCTAGTGAAACTGTTAGGGACTTCAGTGCGTCTGCGCTTACCTCCGTCGTTTCGTGTGTGCTGGCTTGTAATTTCCTATTCTCTTATCCCTACCTCCGATGGGTGATAGGCCGCAGTACATCAATACTTAGTCGTTGTTGCCGAGGTGTCCCTCGCCGTTAACATGCTCATGCCTCATTGAATACTGTGAACTGTTAATGATTTTGAAGGAAAAAATTGGAAGAGATGAGATACTAACAATAAACGCAAACTAATAATGAATGCGTAAAATGAGTGTTAATATAGGAATAAATGAAACAGCTAAAGCTACCAGGCGCTCAGAAACTGTAGCGTATAGGATATAAAAGAAACAAATGAAAGGACCTGTAAGGACGCCGTTAAACAGAAAGCAAAAAGGCGAGGGGACAAAAATAGGCTAGGCGAAAGCAATTCGATGGAAAAGCGCAAACACAGTGCGGCGAATCGTTCACTCTTTGCTGTTTTAAAATATTCCAGCCATCTGAATGTAGTCTTGTCAAGATTAAAGAATGATATGCTAAGAAATTAAAATCTTTGTTATTTTGTATCTCCATGTTTGGTATTTTATGGCTATAAAAACGTATTTCGAAGCTGAAACTATAATGGGCATAGAAAAACTGCTGGTGAAAAATATTTTTCTATAGCTTTAATAGCAATGCAATATTTGGTGATGCATGATTGACAAGAGGACGTTGAGTTGGTAGACCTATCGTAGCTGAGCGCCAGAGTTCTGAGCATATATTGTGACTACGTCCCGGCCGTAGTCGCCGAACGTGTGTGAACCGCTCCATTGTTACACCTGCTTAAGTGGACACGTGTTCCGGCGACGAGTCCTTTCGACATGGAAGCTGCGATAGTTACACGTGTGCTGTTGGCAAGTTCTTTGACGTCGAAGTCGGGCATTGTTACAACTTAGTGAGTTTGTCATACCAGCGATGGTTTGCACATTGAGGTGGTTCGCGTTATAGGCTTCTTTAAAGGGGTTCCGGGTTCGAATCCCGCGATATAGTTCAGGAGATTAAGGAATGGTGTGGAAGTGTGAGCGCCCTAGCTCGGGATGTGTCAACATGGAATCTTTCTCAGGGTGTGTTAAGACACAAGAGTTTTCCTTTGAGGTCACGATTACTGTTAAACTTATTTATTTTCTTTGCTATTTTCTGCCGTTGAACACACACCATTCCTCCTAAGTTCTTCCCCCTTTCAGCTACTCTTTACGCCACCCCACCTTATTACTAATGACACTTATTATGGTGTATTACTGAACACTGTTTCTATAACGACCATACAGAGCCCGTTCGTCTCCACCGTGATTCAAATAGCATGTCTTAACTCACCCCATCTCCCATAGCAGGTGAAGTCGCTTCTCTACCAACAATAAATCCGTTGTTTTGCTTTTGTTTCGGCAATAGACCTACCCCTTTCGGTTCATTGTCCCGCCAGTAACGGTACATGTCTCCCTGGGTTTCTTGCCAACCCGTGTACTAGGCACATTCGTACATTGGTAAAATCCGTATTTACGCTTTTCGACGTGTTTATATTCTTTCCTGGTCATTTCAAATGTATATTTGTCCCTTCTTAATATTACTTATATCTTATTTATAAATACCTTTTAATTACGCGATATGGCATGTATTGTCTGAGCGTAGGCCTGCTTCTGGAAGTTTCCTGCCACGTGATCAACAGGTGTGAAAAAGGGAACAATCTCTGCAATTGAGTTCAGTTTCAACTGGGATTGCACAGCGTACAGCAGTCGAATCATTTTCGACGGGAAATTTGTAGGGAGTAATAATACCCACCGCAGCGAACGTCGAAAGGAAAGGATACGGCAGAATTGTTGTGGAATCATTGCAGAAACACCAGTATTATTGGCCAGATTCTGATCTTAATCAATTTCTGTACGAAGCAGTAAAAAGAGTGTTTTGTTTCAGTACAGTACATGTGGCATCAGTATACTCTATTTAAAGGTATATATGACTGAATTTTAATAAAAAAATCACAAAAATTCGAATGCTTTATTTTAGTTCATAAAATAATTTAAACACTCCTGAATACAAAAGAAAATTACTTGGCCACCAGGCAGCATTTTTAACCACCTTAAACTCTGGAGCTTCAGCAAAGCATGAGAACAGTACTGCCATCGGCAAGAAAAACTTCAGTTCAAGATCTCTTTCAGATCCTGCAAAGTAAAAAACGAAGTTTTCCAGAAGAAAACCAGCATTACAAGAAGAAGGGGACAGAAAAGGCAGCAGCAGAGGAGAGGAAAAAGAAAGCTGAGTCTGGCCTACCAACCTGGTGGATCTTAATGTGAGCCGTGCATTCAACTGCAATTTTACTGTAAAATGGTCCTTGCGGAGCAGTTCTGTTACACAACTAGAATGTTGTGTACATGTTCACAGAGATACAGTGAACAAGAATTGTCCTAGGTTTTACTGTCAGGTCAATTTAAGTGTATGTTTTCAATTTTCAATCACAAGAATTTTAATTTTTATGACAAAAAAGCACATTCATAGCTTTAAGAAAAATTTGAGCGTAAACCAAAGGAGATACAGAGAAACTTAGGGTAATTTCAAAAAGTAAAGGTATTGTGAACCTAGGGTTAAAATATTAGTCCAAAATTGTAATTCTTTTATCGCAAGGACTTTTTTGTGAAGTGACAAAAACATAAAGAACTGTGACCACAACTAGTTTCAGTCATACATGTCTTTAAAATATACTTACTGTTTTCTACGTTTGAGACGCGTTTACAAGAAATGCTGTTGTTTATAAAGTGAAGTGAGTAAACAATAACAAAGCCATGAAAGAAAAAACGATGTAACGGTGTTTTCTATATAAGGGTGAGAGTTTTAGCGCGAAGTTCACTTTTTCTTGTTATTATCCATGAATATGATTACTTCTCTCTCTCTCTCTCTCTCTCTCTCTCTCTCTCTCTCTCCTCCTCCTTTCATCGTTTAACACGACTTTCCCTCGTCCTGCTAAGGGTGCACCCACACGCGACATTGCATGTAGTTTTGGATTTTTCCTCAATAATTTTGAACATGCATTATAAAAGCAGCGCATAATCCTAGAAAGTCCCAAGGGTACTTTCTGAGAACGGTTCTTATATATGCACTTGGTAATTACTTCTTTCATAATATACACATTGAAATTTGACGGAGGAACGAAATACTCTGGAGGTGTGAACGCAACAATGGAAATGTTGTCCATTAGAGATAACACCGGCAATTTTAACACCCTCGTCCAACATGAATTTGTATTCAGTATTTCTGCGTCATTTTGTTTGCATATAATCCTGCAAGATTTCCTCAGCCATATGTTTTCATTCTGTTGAAATGGAAGTGGAGTTTTATTTATGACCGCTCTTTAGCTGCTGTGGTTCTCAGTATCCCATTTTATATCGGGCATGAAACACCGCTTAATTTTGCTCAGAGACCTCTTTATCTGACTTGAGGTTTTTTTACGTGTCATAGATTTATGACACGGGACTCTCTTTCCAAAGAAAGCCATGCTAAGGATGTTTACGCCCGAAAAAATCCATGGTCCTCCGCCGGCTTTGAACCAGCGACCTTGGGTATATGGATTTAGCATGGTAACCATTACATCACGGAGGACGACCTCTGTGAAAATGGAGACTAGAAATTATAAACAGTTTGGTAACTCCAAGCATAGTAGTGGTTTTTACTTTTTCTACACAATATAGTAGGCAGAGAAGGTATTGTACTGCACCCGAAAATTCGAGTTTGCGATTTCATCGGAAGTATAAGTTTTGAGGCAACCTCAGTCGAAAAAGTATTTTTAGAAAAAAGTGCGTGTTTGTGTGTCTGTGAACATGAAAGCTCAAAGTGGAAAACACTTGGTATCTAGTTTAGCATCTTCCAAGGATCCAACACGAGCATTTACAGGAAAATCCCTCACCATAAAGAAACTCTTACATGGAAAAAAAGATTGAAAATACTCCTTTTATCAAAAAATGGCTCTAATGTGTTTGATTAAAATGTCGGATATTAAAGATATTTACAATATATTTGTGAGGGTAGTCTCTGAGCACCTCTTCAACCTGCATGAACTTTGAGTAACCTAAACTGTAAGAGATAGACCAAAACTTACTGCACAAAATATGTAGATCTCATTAAAACGCATAATTATGTCACATACACTTTTGATAGGGTTGCACCGTTTCCGGGATATTCCTTTCATTTGCTTTCAATTTTAAACTACGTAACTTTCCTCAAATCTGAAGTCACCTTTCGTTTCATCTCTTATGAACTTCAATTGTTTAAAAGAGCAACCAGCTGACTGTCGCTTTAACCTGGTGTACTCCTTTGTTTCTCTTCTGCCTACAAGGAAGCAAGTAATAGAAGTATTTGTACTGCTTAGCATGAATTAGATATAGAACAATCCTTTGCAAAAACAGCTTGTTTGCAGAACAGGTAGAGAAACTCCTGTGAATAGAACTCATATTTTCACTTTATGTAGTGCTGCTTTCCAAACTGCTCTTTCATCAGCCAATTAAAAGGACCAAATTTCGCGGTATGATATCGCGCATTTCACATATCTTTACTTCCTCTACCACATAGGCAGAGAACGTATTGCATTCCCTTAAAAAACTAGATACTAAGCTTTCACCATTAGTGCATGTTTTGAGGGCCCTGAAACCAAAGAAAAACCTTTTTAATGAAAGGTAAGCACCTGAACTAAAAACGAAAATTCGATTAAATACCAAACTTGGTACTTAAGTTCAGCATCTTCTAGGGATACAACGAGGAGAATTTCCCACCCTTCTTTACATGCGAAACTTTTCGGAATTATCAGTTTTCTCAAAAACTGATGATTTTGTTTAAAGTATACATTAAAGACGATATATATCCCGTGTACCTTCAGTTTCCTGGGAATACCTTCTAAAGCCCTCTTCATAAACCGGAAGAGGTAGACAAAATCTTACTGTACAAAATACACAACTTATTCCTAATACATTTTTGTGAAGTTATATATTTTAGATATATTATGTTATATTGATATAAATGTTACAAAATTTTACTTTTCTCAAATGGGAAGTCGTGATTCGTTTTCTTTTGCTTTTACTCTGATCATGCAAAGAGAAAGGAATTTCAGATTGACCACTTAGCACTTAGAGGCGTTTAATAATTATCACGGATAAACAATATAATCCTGTTATATCTTATACATACTGAGCAAACACAAGAAAGACGAAAGAAAGATAAAAAGGTAAACCATGTTAATTCGTTGTTTCTAAGCCGTAAAATGATGTGTATAAGTATGTATTTAATATAAAGCAGTTCCAACAGTAGATATGTTTCTTATATTGGCAATGTTTGAGTTACAAAGACATGTGTGGCCTCGTGATAATTTGTAGGCATTAGTAATAGTATTAGCCCATAACGTTCCCTGGAGGCACGGACCTTTTTTCCTTTGTTTAACTGCATGCTCCATTACAATAAGTAGTAATACTACATGCATTGGTTACTTGATTATACAATTTGAACATTACACATTTAATAGTATATTACATGAAATTGACAATAGCTTCTGTAGTGATGTTTGAGATATTTCCCCTAAACTTTAATGTCACTGATTATTTCTTTCTTCTATTTACACTATTACCACAATTTTTTGATTATTCTAGATTTACGGTTCGTGCAAATTTGAGAAATTGTTTTTTGTACTTCTGTAGCAGCTCTCTTTTAGAATTTGACCACTGCCCCCCCCCCAGTTTTTATAATGTTATTTCTTAATTTAGTTCTTTCTTTTCTAGCTTTTTACACTCACAGACAAAATGATCTACTGCTTAGCTTCCATCCCCGCAGAATCTGGTCGGGATGTCCATTATTTTAAAACAGTAGAAATAGGATCTTAATCTGCTACATACATACATACATACATACATACATACATACATACATACATACATACATACATACATACATACATACATACATACATACATACATACATACATACATACATACATACATACATACATACATACATACATACATACATACATACATACATACATACATACATACATACATACATACATACATACATACATACATACATACATACATACATACATACATACATACATACATACATACATACATACATACATACATACATACATACATACATACATACATACATACATACATACATACATACATACATACATACATACATACATACATGAGGGCAGGCAAGCAGGCGGGCAGGCGGGCGGGAGGGCGGGAAGGCAGGCAGGCATATACACACACATACATACATACATACATACATACATACATACATGCATGCATACATACATACATACATACATACATACATACATACATACATACATACATACATACATACATACATACATACATACATACATACATACATACATACATACATACATACATACATACATACATACATACATACATACATACATACATACATACATACATACATACATACATACATACATACATACATACATACATACATACATACATACATACATACATACAGGCAGGCAGGCATATACACACATATATACATACATACATGCAGGCAGGCATGCTGGCGAGCGGGCAGGCGGGCGGGCAGGCATATACACACATATATACATACATACATGCACGCAGGCAGGCACATACGCACGCATATATACATACATACATGCAGGCAGGCATATACACACATATATGCATGCATACGTGCAGGCAGGCAGGTATATGCACACGCATATATACATACATGCAGGAAGGCAGGCAGGCGAGCGGGCAGTCGGGCGGGCAGGCAGGCATATACGCACATATAATACATACATTCATGCACGCAGGCAGACATATACATACGCATATATACATACATACATGCCGGCAGGCATATACACACGCATATATACATGCATACGTGCAGGCAGGCAGGCAGGCGGGCGGGCAGGCAGGTATATGCACACGCATATATACATACATGCAGGCAGGCGTGCGGGCAGGCAGGCAGGCATATACACACGCATACATACATACATACATACATACATACATACATACATACATACATACATACATACATACATACATACATACATACATGAGGGCAGGCAAGCGGACATATACACATGCATATATACATACATACATGAGGGCAGGCAGGCGGGCATATTCACACGCATATATACAATGTACGTCCAGAAAGTAAGTTCCGTTTCAATTTATCTCCGCTGCGATCGCAGTTCCGCACATGCGCGCTAGACCATCTGTATCAAGGAGAATAAACGTGCGCCATTTGGTGATCGCTGTCAGCCACATACGCTTTGTTGTGCTTGTTTACAATGTCGGTGTTGATTGAAAATCCCGCCGCTTGTGAAATCAGATCTGTGATTCGTTATCTGAATGCTAGGAAAGTGAAACCAATCAAAACTTATCGGCAAATTTGCGAAGTTTACGGACAAAATGCGATGAATGATTCAATGGTGAGAAGATGGGTCCGACAGTTCAATGAAGGACGTAGTGAAGTGCACGATGAAGAACGAAGTGGGCGTCCATCTTTGGTTACAGAAGAACTGGTTCACGCGATTGATGACAAGATCCAAGAAAACCGCAAGTTTACAATTAGTGCTATCGCTATGGAATTTCCTCAAAGCTCAAACTGAAATTTCATAAACTTTGCTCACGTTGGGTACCAAAGATTCTTACTGAGTAACACAAAACAAAATGGATGGGTAATGCACTTCAGTTTTTAACCCGTTATGATGAAGACGGCGAAGAATTTCTGACACAGATAGTCACAGGAGATGAGACTTGGGTTTCTTACGACACCCTGAAAGTAAGCGGCAATCAATGGAATGGAGGCACACTTCATTGCCAGCAAAGGTTAAGCCGAAACAAATCTTGACACCTCGAAAAATTATGTGTACAGTGTTCTGGGACTGGAAAGGCATCTTACTCATTGATTTCTTACCGCGTGGTCAAACAATCAAAGCAGATGTTTATTGCGAGACACTTAGGAAATTGCGCCGCGCAATACAGAATAAGCACCGAGGATTGCTGTCAAAAGGTGTTGCTTTTCTTCTCGACAACGCACGACCACACACTGTAAATGTGACGAAAAACCTCCTACAGGGATTTGGCTAGGACGTGTTTGACCATCCTCCGTACAGCCCTGACCTCGCTCCTAGCGACTTTCATCTGTTCTTACATCTCAAGTCTTTCCTTGGCGGTCAACACTTCAACAATGACGAAGAGCTGAAAGAAAATGTTTCCAACTTTTTAAAGACACAGGTGGCAAACTTCTATGAAGAAGGTACACAAAAACTTGTGCCACGCTATGACAAATACCTGCAAAATTTCGGCAGTTATGTGGAAAAGTACTTTAAGAGTTGTGGAGTTTTATGCAATAAATACTTATTCTGTATCTGTACACAATTTAATTGTATTACCAAACGGAACTTACTTTCTGGACGTTCCTCGTACATACATATATGAGGGCAGGCAGGCAGGCAGGCAGGCGAGCAGGCGGGCGGGATGGTGGTCAGGCAGGCAGGCAGGCATATACACACGCATATATACATATATACATGCAGGCAGGCAGGCATATACACACACACACACATATATATATATGATGGCAGGCAGGCATATACAAACATATATATACATACATACTTGAGGGCAGGCAGGCAGGCCGGCGGGAGGGCGGGAGGGCGGGCAGGCATGCAGGCATACACTCACACACACACACACACACTCACTCACACACACACATATATATACATATACATACATATACATGAGGGCAGGCAGGCATATACACACATACATACATACATTCATACATACATATATACATACATACATACATGCATACATACATACATGCATACATGCATGCATACATGCATACATACATACATACATACATACATACATACATACATACATACATACATACATACATACATACATACATACATACATACATACATACATACATACATACATACATGCAGGCAGGCAGGCGGGCGGGAAGGCGGGCAGACAGGCATATACACACACACATATATACATACATGAGGGCAGACAGGCGGGCGGACAGGTAGGCAGGCATATACACACACGTATATATATATATACACATACATAAACACATACATGCAGGCAGGTGGGTTGACGGACAGTCAGGCAGGCATATACACACACATATATATGTATATATATATGTATATATATATGTATATATATATATACTCACACACATACACATATGCAGGCAGGCATACACACACACATATATATAGATATATATATATGTGTGTATATATATATATACATACATGCGCGCAGGTAGGCAGGTGGGCAGTCGGGAGGGCGGGCAGGTAGGCAGGCATTAATACACACACACATATATATACACACACATATATACACACAGACATATATATATATATATATACACACATATATATATATACACACACATATATACACACACATATATACACACACATATATATACACACACATATATATACACACATATATATACACATATATATACACACACATATATACACACACTCATATATATACACACACATATATACACACACACATATATACACACACATATACACACATATATATACACACGTATATATACACACACATATATAGACACACACATATATATACACACACATATATATACATACACATATACACACATATATATACACACATATATATACACACATATATATACACACATATATATACACACATATATATACACACACATATATACACACACACATATATATACACACACACATATATATATATATACACACACATATATATATACACACACATATATATACACACACATATATATATACACACACATATATATACACACGCATCGCATATATACACACATATATATACACACATACATATATACATACACTGACTTTTACATCTTAAGATATAATAGTCGATTTTCCCATAAAGAAGAATTAATGATTGACGATTGGCTAAAGCCTAAGTATGGAATGAAGTTAGACAATTGATTACTGATTGTCTACAAGCAGTGCAGAAATACCAGGTGGCCCAATGCCCCGGATTTGGCCTGAGCGGATATTGAGTTGCAGAACTCAACTTAAAACCTGCCAGTGGGTCGTTTTATCTGTCTTGCTTATCGTGGAGACGGTGAGGCGGGTCGCGCTCATTGAGCGGGGTATTTCTCGCTAGTTCGCCACTTACTGCTTTTAACAACAGGGCAAGAGGGAGAAATAAATACAAATCTGATGCTCTCCATTCACATGACGTTCTCTACCTCATTGTTAAAATGTTGATTATTCATGCTAAGCGAGATAAACATTAGCAGAAACTGTCTTATTACTTAGTTCCTTTTAAGTGGGAGGGAAATAAGGGAAAAACTGAAACCAATAACAAGGAATATCTCGGAAATGGCCAACTCCACGAAAATTATGTACATGACATGAATTGTATGTTTTAACGATATCTACATTTTTTGTGTTGTTAGTTTTTTTTATATCTCTTAGTTATGCAAAATTCATCCAGAATGAAGAGTTCTTTAAATGCTATTCTTAGAAAATTCAAGATATATTTTTTATCAGTCGTGGAAATATGTTTAATATATATGTTATTTTAATCAAAATCGATAGAGCCATTGTATAGGGTTGATTGAAGTGGGGGGGGGGGGATTTTCCTTAAAACCTTCGTGTCGTATCCTTGGAATATACTGAACTTAAATACCAAATTTGGTATTTAGGACTCTTTTTGTTTTTGAGCTATGCTGCCTACACACAGACACACAACCTGACCTTTTACTAAAAATGCTTTATTTGGAATCAGGAACTCTCAAAGCATGCATTTCCGTTGAAATCTCGGTATCAATTTTTTGATGCATTACAATACCTTCGTTATACACAATGCACATAGTACGTGTCGAGATAATAGTACGATTTCAAAATTCCGAATGATATGTGGAACAATACACAGAACATTGATAAATAAACAAGAAAGGAAACGAGATTTAAGTTACACACACACATGCATATATATATATATATATATATATATATATATATTTAATAATGGCGGCCGCTACATTGGAATATGGAAGTGAGACATTGGTCTTTATTAGGGATAGCATCTTGGGGATCGATAGCGGGACAGAATCAAACTTAACGCGGCATGGTATATAAGTTGTGGTGTGTTGACAATGAAATATGTACGTAGTGGTGCTAATAGAAGGGAAATGGGACAGTGGTTGCGTGGAGGACTGATGTTTTCACTAGCAGTGGAAAGCGATTGAGAGTGGGTGAGTGGTAAACATAAATACCACTGATTTACGGGAACTAACTATTTTAATATTTACATACATTCAATTGCTGTTGTGCAACAAGTCATCAACATCACTATCCGTTTCATTTGCCCTCAAGATACATAGATTAGAATGCACAACAAGATACATTCGTAACGTCTCAAATGTGAATCGCCTCCGATTGGCATTTTAACAGGCTTTATATTGTGAAAAACTTTGCTCCACACCACAAGGTGTAATCAAAACGGATATAGGACACATCATCGACTACTGGGTAAGATATTCCATCAGCAATTATTTCCGTAGCAACACCTCGTGGCACATTTCGTGTTTCACGCATTATTGAAAACCCGACATTTATTCTAAACGCTGTCTTCCCTTTCCTCTTCACAAAGTCTAAAATAGGTGTCACGAGCCTGTGATTAATTGCTTGCACAAGTTCATCGACAGCTTTCAGGGGCTCGAAGCATTTCAATGTTCAATGACTCCAAATATGTGTTATTATCGTAGATATATTTACAAGGTTCTTCTGTATGAATTGCAAATCTTCGTGCAATCCATTTCAAGCAGGAGATTTTACAATCTTGATTGAAGAGTATGCACTACAGTCAAAGGTATTAAATTACCTGTAAAACAGTATAGTATACTGCTGAGATGAGCCACATTCAGGTTGTTTACATGCGACGCGTGCAGTCGCCAAAGCAAATCGGTCTCTACACGGTAGGTATGCAACTGGTATGCATATTTGTCCCTCTATCCGTCCCCAAGATGCCATCCCTAAAAGAAAATGAACGTCGATTACAAAATACAGAAATAAACTCTTTAAGGAAAACAAAACAATTCACAAAATTAGACCAAATACGAATCGAAAATATACAAGGAGAACCTTACATAGATTCAATAAATTGTAACACCTGCATATGAAACCCACATCAGGAGCAGGAATGAAAAAGCAGCAAACATAGACCCTGATTTTTTCCTACCTCCAGCCATGAACATCGAAGAATGGAAGAAGCCTAACTTCGAGTTGACACGAATACACGAGAACTGCGGCCCATGGATTCCATCACAGGACTTGCGGACGACGAGGATACCATCTGGCGTCGGAATTATGTACATGTACCCTCTGAGGATAGTATTGTGGACAATATCATATAGTCACGTGCCAATCAAGGGCTCACTCTTTCACGGTCTATGCAAAACACAATGATCATCATACCACTGCATTAACTCATATGTACACATTGTGTTCAATACATCTTATTATTAATAAATTGTAACATTGAAAAATGTGAGAATCAATGGATGCAACATGTTCTAAGAACGTTAGATAAGATTACCTATGGTTGCATTTCAGTACCAAACTTAGATGCCGGCCGACACTGAGAAAGGAGGAAGGAACAACTGAGATGCAACGGGAAGTGAATAATAATAATTCAATTATATTCTATTGGTGCATATTTGATAATAAACACGTTTAAACACAGTTCCCTCGTGGTGGATGCATTGATGCAAATGTCTCTCACTTTTCAGTAGGACTCATCTAATATTTCTGCTGATATGAAATCCTTTATTTTAACATTTCGTTTCATAAACCGTGTCTTTTCATATATCCCCATAAAATTTCCAGGAGAAATCTCGCTGGACACCGAATGCTTCCACCAAGACCTATCCACCGTCTGGGGTACACGTTCTTGAGATTTCAACTCCTCTACAATAATGGAATGATGTGCTATAGTGTTAAAACAGTGGTTTAGATCTCAATATTCTTCCCCTTTTGGAGAAATTGCAAATAAAGCTTGGAAAACAAATAAAGTGTTAATGTCCCCAAAATGCCGTATCACTCTTCAACACTCACTGAGCATGCATCCCTGTGTCTGGAATAACGTGAGCTGAGCAGAGATGTTGCCTTCGAGACTCAACACCATTTTGGAGCACCTTGTTATAGATTATAACCATAAGCAAGACTTCTTGTATTAACAATAAATAAAATGTTGTTGAGTTTAAAAAATCTGATGTGTTACATACACACGACTTTCTCTAGCTGTTCTACAAACTTCTTACAAAAGATTCTTCTTCTTCCTGCATCACGCTAATCGATATAAGCATTAGCAGAATGTTCTTATTATTTACTTCTTTATCAGTAGAAAAGAACTAAAGGAATTTACTATGCTTAAACCGAAAGTCAAATGTTTTAAAACTTCGGTATGCAATTGTCATTGCAATTCGCTCCTTTGCTTGGCCAGGAGTCGAACAAAAGAAAAACAGACACTTCCTGTCTGAGAAAAGTATAAGTATTTCAAATTTGAAACCAATAACAAGGAATGTCTCAAAAACGGTTACCTCCACAACGAAAACCTAGAGGAAATAAATTGTATGTTTTGACGATCTCTACATTTTATTTGTAGCAAGTTCTCTTACGATATACCAGTTATGCAAAGTTGGGCAAAATTCATCCAGAATAAAGAGGTCTTCAGAGGCATTCCCAGAAAATTCAAGATGTACGTTTCATTTGTGATGTAAATATCTTTTTATACGGTATTTTAATCAAAACCTTTAGAGCCAGTTTTGAAAATGTTCAAACAGTTTTCCATGTCAAGGGTAATTTGGGGTGGGAGATTTTCTTAAAAATCTTAAATACGAATTTTGGTATTTTACAGTCTTTTATTCTTTGAGCTTTGCTGTTCTCAGGCACACACGTACCTTTTTCTAAAAAATCTTTTTTTGTGCTCAGGAATTCTCAAAACATTATTCCGTTGAAATTTCGCATCCAAATTTTGGGTGGGTTATTTATTTTATTTTCATTTATCCTTTGTACGTCTCCATTCCCGCCTGTGCGAGTATGGAACATTCACCTCTCCTGGTTTGGGAAGGGGACGACCAAGATCTACAACTCCAGAAATGCAGGAGGAGATTCTGGAGGCTGTGGACAGGACTCCTATCAGCACACGACGGTTAGCGTTGCAAGTCGATGTTCCTCATACGACTGTATGGAGACTGTTGAACGAGTATCAATTGTATCCTTATCATTTGCAACGTGTACAGGCCCTATCACCAGCAGATTGCCCTGCACGAGTTAGGTTCTGTCAGTGGTTCTCGCAGCAGTGTGGTGTAAATCCGAACTTTTCTGCCGTCGTATTATTTACAGATGAAGCACAGTTCACAAGAGATGGCATAACACATTTCCACAATCAGCATGTATGGTCGCATGAAAACCCACGTGCAACTGTTGTATCTCATCACCAGGTGCGGTTCTCCCTCAACATGTGGGCCGGTATCATTGGTGATCGATTAGTTGGACCCCATGTACTTGTAAACAGACTTACGGGGCAGGCATACACAAACTTCCTGGAAAACACCATACCTGACGTTTTCGAAGATACTCCACTGATCAATCATCAACACATTCACTTCTTGCATGATGGCGCTCCTGCACACTTCAGTCTTACGGCTCGCCGGTACTTGGATCGAAGGTTTCCTGATCGATGGATAGGTAGAGGTGGCCCAATTGCTTGGCCTCCACGCTCACCTAATCTGAACCCTCTCGATCTCTACTTGTGGGGCCATTTAAAATCATTGGTTTATTCGTCTCCGGTGCCGGATTTGGAATCCCTTCGGAATCGAATTGTGGCAAGTTGTGAAGACATACGCAATACTCCTGGAGTTTGGGATCGTGTTCGCAGGTCAATGAGACATCGATGTGAGGTCTGTATTCAAGCAGGAGGTGGACATTTTGAATATCTTCTGTAATGACAACAACCTGCGGAAAGAAAAGCGTTCCAGTGAATTTCAATGCTGTGAAGGCCATAACTCGGAAATGAAGCATTTCCGGACACATGTTATAATGAACTAAATTGATTGTCTACATGTGGGAAATACATACCTGAAATTAGCCCCGTATTTTTTAATCACCCTGTATATTGGACGTGAAACACCGCTTAATTTTGCTCAGAGGCCTCTTTATCAGGCTTGAGGTTCTTTCACGTGCCGTACCTACATCTGCGTCACGGTACCATTACCTCTCTTCCGAAGGAAGCCATGATAAGGGTTTTTACGCCCGAAATAAAACTCAAACCAGCGCTCCGGCAGATTTGAACCCACGGCCTGGGGAACCAAAGGCCAGCATGTTACTCCTAGACCACGACCATAATAATAAAAAAGCCAGTATAAACAGCATCTAATTATTAACCATTTGACTATCACCCGTAGATACGTTTGTATCTAATATGAAAGGGGCATTGTACAGTATTTTTCTGAACATGATAACTGGCGTGACTTTAGGAGGTTTGCGGCTGGATATCAAGCCTCGCAGTTGCCAAGTCTTCCACTTAACTGAGGCGCGAATCTCGACTTGCAAGCAGAGTCTACAGTCTCCAGGAAACGAGCTTTTACTACGTTGCAACTCTCCCCTAGTACCGGCTCTTATTGTTTGCTATTGGTTATTGCCCAGTGGCAGCGGGGAGTAGTCCCGTTTGTTTTGGAAAAAACTGTAGCTGCTTCTGCAAAAGTTTATCTCAAAGTGAAGTACCAGGTGAACAAACTGCCCCGTATTTGACGTGTTCAGATATATATTAAAATATTTGCAGATCTCAACGGGGTTATTTCAAGTTAAACCGGCCAGCGATTAACTAGCGAGAGATACCTTAGTATTACCCCTCTCAATGAGCACGCCCCGCCTCACCGTCTCTGCGATAAGCAAAAGGGTAAAACGATTGGCGCTCAGCTTGTTACCCATTTACTGGTTTAACTTGAAATAGCCCAGTTGAGTTCTGCAACGAAGGGATATTTGCACACGTCAAATACGGGGCAGTTGGGCCACATTGTATAAACTCTCATAAGAATAGTTTGAGTAGCCAATAATAAGCGATAGAGGATAGAGAAAGTCTTGTGAAATACAACACATTCAGATTTCTGTTAGCCACCTCCAGATTAAGAAGACTTTCTGAGAAAGAACAACAGATTTCTAATGTGTCAATTCTAACCTAAGTCCAGAATTTCATATTCCCTCACGCCACCTGAATTAATGTAGTGCTGAGGCGAATGGCTTTTGTTTCTTTTTTCCATACCTCTTGCTAACATGCAGCAAATGTTTCAACATATTTGTGTAGGTAGCATTCTGATGTGTTCCATTCACATAGCCTTCTACATCTCTTCTCAAACAAAATATTCTTACTAAAGGTTATTCTTTTATCTACATAATGCTAATCAAGATAAACATGAGCAGAAATGCTCTTATTACACAGTTCTTTATAAGTAGAAACGAAACAGCGGAATACACTAGGCTAAAGCGACAATCAAATCTTTTAAAAGCGGTACATGTCATATCGCAGAATTAGAAGGTATTTATAAGAGAGATATAAATTACATTAACAAGGGACAAATATGCATTTGAAATGTTCAGAGAAGAAATTTTGTGAAACAGGTCGAAAAGTGTGGAGACGGAGTTTACTAAGGTGCGAATGTGCTCAGTACACGGGTTGGCAAGCGAGCAAATGGCCATGACCAAGGGGGAAAAGCTTAGTCGACAGAAGCTTGTAAGGGACACGATAAAACAAGACGTGGATTCAGCCGTTATAGGAACACTCCACAATGAGTGTCACAAGCAGTGAGGGGTGATCCAGGAATATGTGTGTTCCACAGCAGATAATATCCAAAGAAAAGAAATAAATGAGTGGAGCAGTGAAATGAAACCATTTGTGTCTGAAAAATAGGACATATTCTGAGCTAGGGGTTCACATTTCCACCTTTCCTTAATCTCCCGAACCCTCACGCGGGTTTCGAACCCGGAACCGTTTATCCAACCGATGCCGCGCAAATCGCTACAAGCGGGTTGTGATTGATATTCATTTTTCTTTCCATGACTAGGAGTAACACAAAAGAGATATGAGGACTTCCCGTTTCAGGAAAGTATTTGAAAATTAAAACCAATAACAGGGAACATTTCCGAAATGGTTACCTCTACAAAAAGTCTATATGATACAGATGTTTTTCTATGTGTTACGGTTTACCGGTTGCAGAGCACTCACTTAGGAAGAAGAGCACTTGGTGACAATTTCCAAGAGACGTAGCATCTTAATTTAATTTGCGATGTAAACATCTTTAATATACGGCATTTGAATCAGAATCGTTAGAGCCATTTTTTTTTGGAAAATCATAAATTTCGAAAAATGCTTCATTTAAAAGATAGTTTGGGTTGGGAGTATTTTTACTCAAAACTCTTCGTGTTGCATCTTTGGAAGATACTAAACCGACTTTTGGTTTATGACGTGTGCTGTACAGACACACACACACACACACAAGTTCACAGGCTGACTTTTTTCTAAATTTTTGGGGGTGGATTCGGGGGGTCTCAAAAGCATGCATTTCCGGTGAAATCTCGGTATAGATTTTTTGAGTGAAATGCAATACCTTCTCTACCTACTATGTACATTGTGCATAGAGAAAGTAAAATGGAAAGAAAACCAGTTATTAAAAGGAAAACTTTGATTATTAAAATTTGATGAGTTACATTCACACGACTTTCTTTACCTATTTTTACAAAAGCTTAATTATATTAATCGAGATAAACATTATCCTAAATGACTTTATTACATATTCTCTTATAGGTTGAAGATGAATAATGAAATGCACTAGGACAAAGCGACAGTCTTTTAATACCCGGTCGCTATATGATATAATTGAAATTCCGTTTTATTTGCGTGAGCAGGAACTGGATAACTCCACAAAACTGATACGACATACCTATTAAGGAGATGTACATTTCTTGTGCAGTAAGACTTTATCTAACGGCGGCACTAGCCTGTACGCCGCTCTCGTCTCATCTAGGCCGGGTTTGATCCCAGGTGAGATTTTTGGTGGAATAAGCGACTCTCTCCGGACGCTCAGTACCAGAGTAGTGAAACAGCGTCCATAAACACTTTAATTTAAAATTTTGCTCGGAGGATATCGTTAGCAATATTTCTTGGTTTTAATAGATAAGTTAGCTTATGGGGCAATGCCATGTTCGCCAAGAGTGAAACATCTTAACCGTTAATATGTATTCCCACAATCAGACATCTTTTCCCATAACCATATTATAAAGATATCATCCAATGATTTCAGTCTTCAGTGTTATCGGGTTAGTCAAGTTTTTGATAAAGTAGATTTGAAAATGTAATGTGTCATCTTGCACCAGTTTCTAATCCTAATTCGTTTTAGAAAATCGGCTCTGAAGTTGACCAAGCTCAAATTGGCCATTCGTGCACACAGACAACATGAAATTTGTGAAATTTGAAAAATACACAGTGTATAATATACCTTATTGCAATTTATATCAATTATTACACACAGTAACACTGATATGTTTGCCATGTATTAACATTCCAGCTTGCAAGGTTATTTAAATAATAATTTGTTATTGTCTCATGTTTCAATAAAATTGTCATGTGATGTGTTGTTCACATAAAAATTCAGATTTTCTCCTAAATGAGTTTACATATAGATCTGTCATATCGCAATTTTAATATTAACCTAATTATTGTAGAATAAACATTACCTTTCCTTCTCTCCAAAATGACTTACATTTCAAAATGTAATAATTTATTTCTCAAAATTGGAGCATCGTTGCGAAAAGCGTAAGATGCTTCTCTTTAATATACTTTTGAAAGTCACTATAAAATTGTTTAAACAAATTAATAAAGCACTACAACGTGTTTGAGTATGGAGAAGTGTTGGAAAACGTTGTGAGAAAAAAAGGCTTAAAGTTGGCATTTTATTAATAAGTAGATATGCGCCTGCCCATTTATAACTTCAGTTAAAGTGCACCCAGAGGAAAAGCGATATATCTTCTTGAAGAGTTTTTGGCAACATTTCACAAATATGACATTAATTAGTGTCTTGCTGCTCCACCACCTATGTAAATGTACATAGTAGATAAAGAAGCTATTGTTTTCCACGCAAAACTTCTAAACCGAGATTTTACCGCAAATATATGTTTTAAGACACTCTAAATAACAAAAAAAAAAAACAAAAAAAGACAAAAGTCCGTTAAACACCAAGCTTGGTATTTAGGTTAACAGTCCTACAAGGATACGACAGAAATGTTTCAGGAAAATCCCCCCACACCAACTAAACTTTACATGGAACAGCTTTGGAAAATTTGTATTTCTAAAAAATGGCTCACAATTTTGATTAAAATGCCACATGTTTAAAATACTTTCATGACAAATTAAATGTGTGTCCTGAATTTTGAGGGGAATAACCTCATAACATCTATGGTTACTTTTGTGTAACTGATAAACCGCAAAACGTACACGAAAACTCAAAACAGAAGAATGTAGATGTTGTTAAAACACATAATATATGTCACATACATTTTTCCCCAGAGGTAGCCATTTTGAAGATATTCCTTATTATTGCTTTCAATTTTGAAATGTTTTCACTCTCCCTAAAAAGGAAATCGTTTTATGTTTCTTTTCCTTTACTGCTGGCCATGGAAGGAGGCAAATTTCAATGACAATACAAAGGGGCAGCGTTTAAAAGATTTGACTATCGCTTTAGCTTAATATATTCCTTTATTTCCCCTCTACTTATAACGAAGCAAGTAAAAAGACCATTTCTAATAATTAAATATTTGAAGCTTTCTCGGTGTTGGTCATTGGTTGTTGACTTCACGCGATAACAACCAAGTCTTCGAGGACGAGAGAGTTAAGTGGTCCAAAGTTTGGATTTCTATAACTCGGTTGTTATCCAGTAAAGTTATCATTAACTTCTGATAATGTTTACCTCGATTAGCAGGATGTGGATAAAAGGAGAATAATAATCTTTGTAAAATAGTTTGTTTGCGCATCTCGTAGAGGAGCTCATGTGAAGTTTGCTTTCTCTACACGTAGATACGTAGTGTGTAGAGAAGGTATTGTATTGCACCCAATACACCAAGATTTTACCGGAAATATATGATTTGATTTCCCCTAAGTCCAAAAAAAGCATTTTTAGAAAACGATTTGTGTATGTCTCTGCGTGTAGCATAGCCCAAATTGGTTAAATACCAAACTTGACATTTAAGTTGAGCGACACGAAGATTTTCAAGGAAATCTCCCACCCCCAACTACCCTTTACATGGAACATTTTTCTAAAATTTTGATTTTCTCAAAAATGTCCTTAATAGTTTGATTGAAACACCTTAGGTTTAAGATATTTTATGGCAAACGAAATGTATTTTTTGAAGTTTCTGGGAAAAGCCTCTAAAGACCTCTTCATTCTGGATGACTTTTATATAACTGGCAAACCGTAAGAGATATACAAAAACTTACTACAAAAAAAAATGTAGATCTCATTAAAAAAGTCAAAAAAAAAATATATATATATGTAGAGTTAACGGCTTTCGAGATATTCCGGATTGCTGGTTTTAATTTTTAGCGGCTTAAACTTTTCTCAAACGGGAAGACATCTTTCTTCTCGTATCTCGTTTGTTTATTCCTGGCAAGCAAATTTCAATTGTTTCACATAGCGACCGGCATGAGACTATCGTTTTAGCCCGTACATTTTCCTATTTCCCTTCTATTTACAAGGACGCTAGTAATATTTATCTCCAATAGCATGATGCAGATAAAAGAATAATCAACGATTTGTTTGCCGAAAAGCTAGGGGACATCGTGTGAATGGAACCATTTGATTTTTTTCTCTTCTACTCATGTTTATCTCGATGCAGATAGAAGAATAAGCTTTTTGACAATCATTTATTACAGAGATGTAGAGAAAGTCATGTGAATGGAATACATCAGGTTTTTTTTTACTTTCTCTAGCCCATATGTACAAATTACATGGTGGATAGAGAAGGTATGTATTCCACCCAAAAATTCGCTACCGAGATTTCATCGAAAATACATGTTTTGGGACACCCTGTATCCAAAAAAACACATTTGTAGGAAAATGTCCGTGTGTGTTTGTGTGTCTGTGTGTGTGTGTGTGTGTGTGTCTATGGGCAGAATAGCTCAAAAAAGAAAATTCCCTTAAATACCAAACTTGATATTTAAATTCAATACCGTCCAAGGATGCGACACGAAGATTTTGAAGAAGATCCTCCATCTCCAACTACCCTTTACATGGAACATTTGTCGAAAATGTTGATTTTCTCAAAAAATAGTCTTAACAATTTTGATTAAAATACCGTATGTTAAAGATATTCACATTACAAATAAAATGTATATTTGAATTTTCTGGGAATATCCTCTGAAGAACACTTTATTCTGGTTGAGTTTTGCAAAATGTTGCATAACGGTTAAACCGTAAGTGATAGGCAAGATCTTACAAACACAAAAATGTAGCTTCCTTTAAAACACAGTTTATGTTACATACGTTTTTCTTGTAGACTTGACCGTTTTCGAGATATTCATTGTTATTGGCTTCAATTTTAAAGTAATTGATGTCAACTTTATAGGTTTAGCCTAGTTTTATACTATTAAGTGTAAACCGCAATGAGTCACGTTTAAGGAAACTGAATTAGTTACTACGCCGCACTTGATTTGCTTCCCGGAAAACTGCGCCAAATGGAATATTCAGCATTTCTAGGGAATCGATATTACTACAGCAGAACGCGAGTTGCTTCCGTGTAATTGATATACAACTGTTGAGGCGCTTGCATATAGGTTACCATACTGACATTCGCAGCCTATCAACATTTCATCGGAAGAGTGTCTTTTGAAGCTCCTCATTTTACTTTTTGTGTCTTAAGATGATACAGAAGTGTTTCTTTTTAGCAGTTTTGCTAAAAAAAGAATGTAAATTCCTTTAGCTTTTCTTTTGGTACACAAAATGCACCACACTTTAAACTACATATTTGCAACGGTTGATGATTCTAGGACGAAAGTAGAGCGCCATTTTAAAGCATAGCGCTGGTTAAAATATTCTCTTTGCCAAACTTTAAAATAGTTTTTCTCAGGTTCAATTTTTGGTTATTTTTCCATATTGAAAATCTATCTTCTCCCACAAAATACAGATAGAGGTTTCAAAAAAATTCAGAATGCATTGCAGAAAGCATATAATCAATGCTTGGTTGGATTTTTTATATTGATCATAGATTAGTTTTCAAAAACTAATTAATATATCTAAATGCTTTTTTCTTTCTATGTTATTATCAGTTCTCTCTACCTTGTGATATTAAATATGTTTTTTTTTTAAAAATGCTACCAAAGAAAAATATAAACCGAAAATTTGTCATAAAGGTATTAAGGAATTCAATTTTAAAAATGGTGAATTTACCTTAATAACTGTAAGAGTAGATAAATTTTGATTTTAGCTAATTAAATCTAATATTAACTAAGGTGAATCATGTGTTAAATTTGGAAAATTTGCAGTATGTAAGATATCTTATTGAAATTTATAACAGATATTATAAGCAATAATAGTGCTTTTCTTGCCAAGTATCAAAATGCTACCTTACATGGTTCAGTGTAATTTTTATTTTCTAAGTGCAATTTTTGAAATAAAAATGAGCACCGTGATGCATTTTTAAAAATATTCACATAAAAAAATCAAGTTTTATTGTAAACGAACTTACAAATACATCTGTTATATGTATTGACCCTGGTTATTGTGTAAGCAATGTGGATTCTACATTTTCATCTCTGCGTGAAAGGCAAATAAAAAGAGACTTCGAAAAATAATACAATATAGTAAAGGCTACCAGAGGAATTGTTCAATGTAACGACCTGAAACATCCCTGCAGAGATTGCACCTACGAAGAAATGAACCCCGTACTCGGCAAAAATTCCAGGATTGTTGTGAACCTCGCCACAAGAAGCTAAAGTTCCAGTCAGTAATTGTTCATCTGTTTCAACGGAAATCTGATAAAAGAGGCTGTTGAGCTACCACGTGGCAGCTGAAAGCACAGGAGCTAGCTCTGAAGTTTGCAGCTTAGATTATCTTAGGTTGTTTGTCTGGGTGCTCATTGAATGTCGAGATTTCACCAAAAATATATGTTTTGAGGTCCCCTGAATTCTAAAAATGCATGCGTGGGTATGTCTGTGGACAACATAGCTCAAAAAATAAAAGACTGTAAAATACCCAACTGGGTATTTAAGTTTAGTATCTTCCAAGGGTGCGACACGGAGATTTTCAAGAAAATTCCCCACCCCAAACTACCTTTTACATGGAAAAAATTCTGAAAGTTTTGTTTTCCTCAAAAATGTCTGTACTGATTTCGGTTAGAAACCGTATTTACATCACAAATTCAATGCATGTCTTGAATTTTCTAGGAATAGCTTCTGAAGACCTGTTCATTGCGGATGCATTTTTGCTGAAATTTGCACAATTGCTAAACCGTAAGAAATAGACAAAAACTTAGTGCGTAAAAACGAAGATCTCACTAAAACACACATTTTTGTTACAGGGTTGACCATTCCAAGATATATTTTAAACTACGCAAGTTTTCGCAAAGGGTAGCTCATCTTTCTTTCGTCTGTATCCTGTTTACTCCTGGCAAGCAAAGAGAACGAAATTTCGACTGTATCACATAGAGACCGGCTTTTAAAGGAATTGACTATCGCTTTAGCCTAGTGTATTCCCTTATTTCTCTCCTACTTATAAGGAAGCAAGTAATAATGTTTATCTCAATTAGCATGCGGTAGATAAAAGAATAATATTTTGTAACAAAAATGTGTTTGCGGAACAGAGTCCTGTGAATGGAACACGTCAGATTTTTCTCATCTGGTTTATTGGCTTTGTGTTGTGCTCATCAAAGGGAATGTTGTGGTTTCGTAGCCAGCACTGCGAATCTGCTCTTAAAGATTTTCATGTTGGAGATTTGTGTACCTGTACATTATGATAGGAAGCATAGTTAACGGGTAAATTTGGGATTAATGTCGTACGCAGCCACTTGACATATTTTCGCGACTTTGACTATGAAGAGTTTTTCCGTTTAGTTTTGGCACCACAAGTGGCATTAGTAACCAAGTAGCTCTCATTAAAATACTGGCAATGGCATACACCCGTAACGCAGCTGTACGCTGTGTATCCTCGAAACGTAATCATCAGGAAGCAGAGCTGTTTGCTGACCTGCTTATCAAGGGTAGACCAGCTCACTCTAGCATCTCTAAAGGTGAGTCGTCTAGAAGGAACGAGCAGCCTGTACAGGTGTTCCAGATTTTTCTTTCTTTATTTATTTATTTAGTTATTGTAGAGGAGGTGATGAGGGATTATCTGCATGTTAGGTTGAGCGGACAAGAGCAACGTCATAACATATATGAGAGCTTTGATCGGTGAGACGGAGAGGAAGGTTAAAGTGATTGCCGTTATGGTAGGGCAATAACCAAACTGACATTAAGGTAATGCATTTATGAATTTTGGAAAATTCACAGAATGTAAGATATCTTATTGAAGTTTATATCAGTTGTTATACACAATAATATTTTTTTTTCGATGTTTGAAGACTCCAGCTTGCGTGGTTGTTGAACTAATATTTTAGTGTCTAAATTAATTGTTCTAGTAACACTGGTCCACACGTTGGATTTTTGACAGTATCCACACTAAAAACTCAAGTTGTACATTAAATAATTTAGAAAATAGATCAGTCATATCAAGATTTTTATATTAGACTCTACGAATGTTATTTCTTGTAGTCTCCAAAACTCTCGAAATCAAAGCATTGTTTGGATAAACAATATTGGTTATTGGTGTGAAGTTTAGACTATGTAACTTTTCTCAAACGGAGTTACCTTTCCTTTCATTTCGCTTTTGTTTCTGCTAGCCTAGCAAAGCGAACCGAACTTCAACAGTTGACATACAGACCAGTTTTTAAAAGTTATGGCTCTCACTTTAGCCATGTTTCCCCTCTGCTTACAAGGAATCAAATAGCAACACCATTTCTACTGATGCTTATCTCGATTAGCATGATGTTGATAAAACAATCTGGTTTGTAAGAATAGTTTTTTTGCGGAATGGGTAGAGATGGTCATGTGAATGGAACGCATCAGATTTTTAATTTTAGCTTTGTTTGGTAAAATTTCACAGCTACATCACCTCAGTGAGGCATGAAAATACAAGATTTAATTTGTAATGTTGGTTCAGTAATATTTTAGGGGAGGTAAAGTACACTGCTAGAATTATGATCGGAAAAGGGAGGTTGGCACTTATATTTTCTCCAAAACATGATATTTAGGGATTGCATCTTGGGGACCAATAGCGGGGCAGAATCGAAGTTAGCGCAGCATGATATATTGTTTTGGTGTGTTGACAACGCAGTGTGTACGTAGTGGTGCTAATAGAAGCAAAATGGTGCAGTGGTTGCGTGATAGACTGTGATGCTTTCACTAGCAGTGGAAGTCGATTGAGTTTGGGGAAGTGGTAACCATAAATACCACTGGTTTACGGGAACTAACAGTTTTAATATTTACATGCATTCAAATGCTGTTGTGCAACAAGTCATCAGCATCATTATCCGTTTCATTTTCTTTCAAGGATACATGGGTAACAATGCACAACAACATGCATTCGTAACGTCTCAAATATGAGTTGTCTCTGATTGGCACGTAAACAGGCTTTAATTGGGAAAAACTTCTCTCCACATCACAAGATGTGATTGCAGCGAAACGGAAATGGAACACATCATCGACTATTGGGTAACATACTCTATGAGCAATTATTTCCGTAGCACATTTCGTATTTCGCGCATTATTGAAAATCCGACATTTCTTCCAAACACTTTCCTTTTCACACGATCTAAACTAGGTGTTACGTCTCTGATTAATTGCTTGCACAAATTCATCGAGAACTTTCAGGGCTCCAGGCATTTCAATGTTCGATGCAACGTTCTTCTGTATGGATTCCAAATCTTCGTGCAATCCATTTGAAGCAAGAGATTTTACAATATTGATTGAAAGGCTTGCGCTGTCATCAAAGGCATTAATTGCCTGTGAAACAGCATAGTATATTGCTGCATCGAGCCACGTGCGACCGCATGTGAGATTTGTGGTGTACAAAGTGGCGCAGGAGCGGGTTTTCTCCGGGTTCTCCGGTTTCCCCCACCATCGCTTTGCACAGGTGTTCCATCTTCATTCCATGTATTACCAGTGTCATCGCCTGCGGTGCTACAAGTAGCAAAAGCGGGCGTTAAACACTACAAAAAAGTCGAGCCACGTTCCCGAACGCGTTACTACAAGTTGTTTACATGCGGTACGTGCCAATACAAGTCGGTCTCTACTTGGTAGGTATGCAACTTGTGTCCCTCTGTTGGTCCCCAAGATGCTATCCCTAATGATGACCCTACCCTCAAACGGGACCGTTCCCAATTACCACTGGGCAGTAATCATTAGCAAACAAAAGACTACCCTCTACTGGGGCGAGAGGCAACGTAATAAAATTGGTTTCCTGGAGACTTTGCTTGCAAGTCGAGAATCGCGCTCAGTTAAGGGATCGGTAAGTGGAAGACTTGGCAACAGTGAGGGTTGTTTTCCAGCCGCACACAACATAATGCCAAGCTTTAAAGTGGGAGAAGAATGGGGCTGGGTTCTCATGTTCTGAAAAATACTGTAAGTAGAAGACGGGGCAAAGTTCGATGTCTACCAACATAAACAGCTCCGTTCAGTTATGGGTCACATTTTATGCACGTGAGTATGTGTAGCTTATTCACAACACAGAAACGTTTATTATTGCATTAGGCTATCTTTACTTTGAGCTGTCAGAAAAAGAAATAGAGAAGTAACTACACAACCTTTACCCGAACGGGAATTCTAAATAACCTCAAATTGAAAGAATTGTGAAACAGGAAGAGGAATAACATTGCTCGAAAATAAGCCGGTAACAGTTCCTGTATTTCCCAGTAGAGGTCACTCTGACTCAGACTTAGTTCCCATTTAACTTTCCATTGAACTTTCCTGGAAAGTGCCATCTATTTTCTACTTTCAGTATTTCAGGAAAAGCTAATCAGCTTGCATGCGTGTCATACGCTTACTTCCTGCTGACGTAACAGGTTAAAGCAGCAAAACAAATGACAAGAGGGTACCAGGAAATACTTTTTCTCAGGAATGCTCCTGAAAAGAACATTAAAAATGTTATTTATGTCACTGTGTCATGGGGTCAGTGTGGCTATTGTGTAACGCGTGCTTCTGTGAATCTAAAAAATGTCCACAAATACAGACGGAATGGAAGACATAACGGCAGCTTAGTTAAACATCACCACTTATTTTATACAGGCTGGTAATTATTTTCCTTCCCGATTTACGATTAACTTCAATATACTTCACTAAAGATATTCATGTGCGAAAAGTATATCCTTTTAGACTTACGGTAATACACTGCGAAACTTGAGCAAAAACTGAAACATTATTTTCCTTCCTAATAAAATAATATGAATTCTAAACTTTAAGAAGATATATCGCTTTTCCCACTTGGCGCTTTGAGCGACTGAAGCAGGCGCGTGCTTATTAATTAGGCACGCACAACTTTAAACTTATTCCATTCTCAAAATGCTCCTCAAGATGTAATTTTTTAATAATTTATTTCAATATTTTTGCGCTTATTCTAAATTATGCTTTAAATTTTAAAAATAAGTAATTATCTTTTGAAAAATGAAGTGTTTTGGGGAGCACAAAAAGTAATAATTTTCTCCAACAATTATGGGTTAAAATAAAGAAACATGATATGATAGATGTATCTGTAACCCATTCATCGTTTGATGCTACTATTTTTACTTTCTCTACACGTACTATACACATAGAGTATGGAGAAGGTATTGTTCACCACCCAAAATGTAGATACCGAAATTTCACCGGAAATACACGTTTTGGGGTCTCCTGTATAAAAAATATTGAAGAAGGTCCTATGCGTGTCCCTGTGTCTGTGAACACGGTAACTCAAACACGGAAAGTCTTGGGATGCGACAACAAGGCTTTGAGAAACATTTCCCTACCCCAAACTATCCTTTACATGAAAGAAATTTCGAAAATTTTGATCTTTTCAAAAATGTCTATAAAGATTTTGATTTAAATACTGTGTATTAACTATATTTACATGAAAAATAAAAGCATATATCTTGAATTTTCTAGGAATAGCCTCTGAAGACCTTTTTATTATGGATGCATTTTTCTGAATTTTACATAAATGGTAAACAGTAAGGGATAGACAAAACCTTGCTACACTAAAAATGTAGATGTTAAAACACACAATTTATGTCATCGCCGAACGTGTGTGAGCAGATTCTGGACAAGTGTGCCGGCAGCGAGTTCTTTAATGTCGAAGTCTTTTAAAAATGGTGCAAATAAATTTGTTTTAAACACTGACAATACTGCTTGCTTATATTTTAGTAAACATATTTTAACAAACATGAATTTCAGCATTGGTGGTACTCTTTTAAGGTCCCTTGATAAGACGAAGTTCCTAGGCATTGTTTTAGATCAAAACCTTACTTGGTATGAACAGAATGCTTTTTAATATGAAGCCAAGAGACTCCTTAAGCTATGTTTTTAGACAATTTTATATTTCTACTTTGGTTTATTAATATATAGAGTTCTACCATATGGCATTATTAAAATAGATGACAGTTATAAATTTAAAAGATTACTACGTTCATTTTTACAAGACAAAACCTTTTATAGTTTATGTGTATTATTTAATTAATGTACATTTATGACGAGTCTATCTGAACAGTGTATGGCAACAGACAATAAACTATCCATCTTTCTGCTGTTACGCCTGAGCGAGTTTGCGACTGCTTCTGGAAGTTTTCTGCCATAAAAAGGGGAATGAAAACTGCAGAGTTAAGTGCATAGCCAGAGGCAATTTTGTGAGAGACAAAAAATCGAAAAGTCTCAATTTTTGTTTCCATTTGCTTGTTAAAAATAGTGTCAATTAGCTAGATCATATCAGCGCCGTCGGTGAGCCGGAATTTCGTTCCGCAGTACTACATACCAGTGATTTTAATGTACTTAGAAACCGTCGTTCCGTGCCGCGTTAGAACCCGCGACCTTGGGATCAAAACGCGGGCTGAACCGTTCATACCGACAAAACATTTCCATGCAAAAGGTAGTTTGAGTGAGTTTCCTTTTTTTTATTTTTAGTTTTTATGTCGCTTGTTTTCTATTTATCCACTTATGTTTTTGAGAAAACTGTAAATACACACATTCTAGTGCTTTCTCTTTTACTGTCTGTACCGAGTGCGACGTATCTGCATACATAACAGATAGAGAACAACATTTATTGACCCGAAAGTTCGGTGAAAAGATTTCACCGGAAATACACGTTTTCAGGAGCCCTGAATTAAAAAAAGGGTTTTAAAAAAGAGTCCGGTGTGTCTGTGTATGTGTGTGCGCGTGCGCTTGTTTGAGACAGCTTAACTAAAAAATGAATACTAAACTTTGTATTACATTGTAGTTTTTTCCATGGACACGATACGAAGACTATCAAGATAACCCCCCTTTTCAAAATACCCCTTATTTGGAAATGTTTTTGAAGAGTTATTTTTGTTTCCAAAAATAGATGTAACAATTTTGATTGAGGTACCATATTAGATTTATTTTCATGACAAAAATAAATGCTGATCTTGAATTTTCTGGGAATAGCCTCTATAGGCCTCTTCATTCTGAATATACTTTGTGTAATTGTTAACTACAAGAGAAAGTAGATCTCCTTAAAACACACAATTTACGTCATACGTTTTTTGTAAGGTAAACGTTTTCCGAGATATTCTTTGTTATTGCTTTCAATTTTAAGATGCTTTTGCTTTTCTCAAACAGGAGATGCTCATCCATTTGTCTTTTGTTTTATTCCTGGTCATGCACACAGAACCGTATTTCAAAGCGAATAGCTTAACGACAGCTTTTAAAAGAGTTAACTATTGCTTAGATCTCGTGTATTTCCGTATTTTCTTTCTACTTACAAGGAATTAAGCAATATGACCATTTCTGCTACTGTCTATCTCGTTAATTTTTGGCATGAAGAAGATAGATAAACTTCTCTAAGACATTGGTTTGTGAAATTTTAAAATTCATACATTTGATATAGATTAATATATTAATGAGCAATTTTAAGCAAAAAATAAAGCGTAACAATAAATGGAAGTACAAAATGAAATGTGAAATATCGATTTAGAGTTAATAGTAGAGAAAGGTAGAGAATCGGTTGACAGTTATGTGATTGGAACACATAAGACTATTCAGGCGTCCTCATGTAGGTATATCCGGTGAAATCTCGGTGTCAGATGTTTGGATGGAATGCAATACCTTCTTTAACCACTATTATGTACCTAGTGGTAGAAACGTAATAAGACAAGTTATTCATGGCTTGCTTCTAAGAGTAATGCATGCACCGAGCGGGATGGGTCAGGCAGTTGCTGGGTAGGTTCATTTCGAGCCCCGGTCCTGTTCCGTAAACATTACTCTTGCTCGCTGTATTCTGCGTCTGCTCCTGGGGTTCCGCAGGGAGGCTCGGGGCTAGGCATTCCAATTGTAACCGTTAGGGAACAAACCCTCATTGCCCCTGATGAGGATGCACCGGAAAGTTCGTAATTTGTTGTAACGTTTCAAACTAATTCTGAGATCATTATTCAAGGTCTTACTCAGTCTGCATGATGGTAATAATAAGATACTTCATGTTCTTGTATACTATTTACATCATTATGTAAAATATAACATTAAACTGTTCCTGGACATGCATAATGCAGCTTAAAATGTACAGGGGCATAATATAAAGCTGTGCATGTGCCTCTCGAGGATATGTTATCATCGTTGGCTCCGCCATTGCTGTCCCATAATACCTCCACAAACTGTGAAATAGTCCTTAGTATGCGTTTCTTAAAATGTATTTAGAAACATTCTGTTTGAATCTTCTGAAAAAAAAAAAAATATTATTGTGGAAAGTTGACGACATAAAGCAGTGGGGTCACGTAGAATGCAAAGGGTCACAAGAGCCTATGTGTAGTGACCTGCCCCAGCACATACATGGTTGCTGTCACTTGCAAACAAATCACAATACAAATCATTTAAAATCTAATTTTGATTTGATTAAGGTGATTCAGCTGTGAAAATTTTCAAAATCCACAGTATGTAAGAAATTCTACTGAAATTTGTATCAATTTTGCTATGTAATAAAATTCTAACTTCAATGGTTATTTAAATAATAACAGTTTACTGTCCAGATTCATTGTTCTAATAAAATGAGACAGGCGATGCATTTTTAAAAATATTTACATAACAATTTCAGTTTTACAGTAAACGAGTTTACAAAGAGAAGTCATATATTTCATATTGGCCCTAATTACTGTAGAAAGGCGGTCCCTTTAGCGCGGTGGTAGCGTTGCTGCTTGCCAAGCGGGAAACCCGGGTTCGATTCCGAGTACCGGTGTGGGGATTTTTCAGCACTTAGCCTCGTGAGGTCCCTAGGGGGCCAATTGAGGAGCTACTTGATGGAGAAATGGCGGCTCCAGGTCGTGAAGACCGTATTAACTGGCCGAGGGGTTCGAAGCACTGATCATGTCTCACCCCCCAATACTGCACCACATATCTGTAATGGAACGAGATGGGGGACGCAGCGGCCGGGCGGCAGGCCAAGACCCTTAGTGAGCTGTGCCACGGAGTCACTGTAGAAAGATTATTACTTTTTGTACTCATAGAACTCTCGGATTTTGAAAGTTTAATAATTCATTTCTCAAAATTGGAACATTATTTCCAAAAAGTATATCATTTTGTTTAATGCTAGGTTAAAAGGTAGTACAAAAATGCTTGAAATAAATTAGTACAAAATTGCATCGTGTGGATTATTTTGAATATGGAAAAGTGCTTAAAGAAAGTTTGGGAGAAAATAAGGTGTAAAGTTGGGAGTGCTTATTAATAAGCATGCGGTTACCCATTTTATAACTTCAGTTAATTGGTAGTTAGGGGTATATTTGACTGAAATTTCATGACAAATCACAAGAAATTGACTTTTTCATTTTAATTCCATAAAATAATTTAAACATTCCTGAACATAAAAAAGTGCAATTGGCCACCAGGCGCCATTTTTAAATGTTACAAGTCACTGAAGCTACAGCAAAGCATTAGAGGTGAAACTGCACTGGACTTGGCAAGAAAAACTTCAGTTCGACGAGTTCTCATTCGTAAAGTAACGAAGCTGTGCAGAAGAAAAGCAGGAATGCAAGAAGAAAGGGACAGAAAAGGCAGCAGGAGAGGAGAGGAAAAGGAAAGCTGAGGATCCAACCTACCAACCTGCTGGCTATTAATGTGAGGCATGCATTCAAACCTTTCCTTGTTTTCTCGCAATTGATATTTTCAGCACTTTTCTTCCCGTACAGTTTTTCTCTTACATAAATAACAGTTTCTGTACACATTCAAAGAGATTCAATGAATAAGAATTTCCTTAAGTTTTACTGTCAGATGTGTCTAAGAACACATTTTCAATTTTCAAACATAGAAATTATATTTTTTGTGACAGAAGAAAAAGTACATTTATCAATTTAAAAACTATTGGGAGCCTAAACTAAAGGAGAAACAGAGAAACCTAGGGCAATTCGAAAAGTAGATGTGTTGAGAATCTGGGGTTAAAATATCAACATTTTTTGTCGCAACAGACTTTTTAGTGATGTGACAAAAACAATAAAATTTTACCATAACTTCCAAACCATTAGTGTAAAATGGACGAAATTTGCACTGTGGTTTGTTTGCATTATAGTGCATCTGTGGTATAAATTTAAAAAATATAGCGTTATTAGTTTGGAATTTTAAAGTTTGAGTCACACATGCCCTTATAGTACGCCAAGTGGGAAAAACTGTATATTTTCTTAAGGTTTAGAATCCAAAACGTTTTATTAACAGTTTTGGTAACATTCCCGCTTAAGACGTCACCTACTGAAAATGATTTACACAAGCAAACGAAATGGAATTAGAGTGTGTCTGATCAAATGGGTTTCTTGTTCGTGAGCTGTGAAGTATAAACTGTCTAGGATAATCAATCTCCGCCTGGAAAATTAAATCAACCTGCGCTTTAGACTTCACCACTTGAGAAAGAACACGCATCGCACGCCATCATCTCTTTATTAATTCACCGCCAGTCTTTAAGGTCTGTTGTTTACAATGTGGAGCAAGTTAATAAATATTTATTCTAAATTGTTAAACTTTCTTATTTTGGATGTTTTCATTTGTAAAACAGTAGTTGTCGTGATGCAAAGCACACTCAAGTATTATACAGGGTGGGAGGTGAATAAGTGCAGCGTTTCAAGACCACGTGGTGTACAGGTACTTGCTATTCTCTACATTTGTCTGCACAACAGATAGAGAAAGTCCTGTGATTGTAAAACACCAGTTGTCGTGATGCAAAGCACACTCAAGTATTATACAGGGTGGGAGGTGAATAAGTGCAGCGTTTCAAGACCACGTGGTGTACAGGTACTTGCTATTCTCTACATTTGTCTGCTCAACAGATAGAGAAAGTCCTGTGATTGTAAAACACCACAATTTACATTTAGATAACCACGCAAACTGAAACGTAATGCAACGATCACTGTTATTTTGTGTAATACATTTTGTAAATTTCAACAGGATACTTTGTGTGGGTTCCCACATTTCTAGATGCATTAACGTTAAGATTTACAATTTTCTCTCAGTTAATTCTACTACTGAATACAAGTAGTTTATGCACTCAAATCACTGTGCGTGGGCAGCCACGTGGAATTAGTCATTTGTCTAGTGCTTTTTAAACTACTTCCATCAAAGATGAAGTTATAATTCAGTGTGAAGTCAACAACTCTAAGTATGAAAAATAGGGTACCAAGTATTTGTAATCACAATTATTCTGAGTAATTTTATTTATTAATTTTTATACCATTTAAATAAAGGAGGTTACATCAACCATGTTAATGTCACATTGCTTCTTCCCCTACCCCTTACCTCGTTCTAGCATTCCACTTAGGGACACTGGGCATAAAGTCCTATATATCTGTATTGATATTTCGGAAACTTTTACTTTGATTGCATTGCTCTTATGTTAATATTAATCAAAATTTCATTCAGGTTGGATAAATATTTCCAAGATATAAATTACTTCATAATTTTTTTCTTTTATATGCGATATGTTCCACACCCTTCAAAATTTGTGAAAATTGGTTGCATTTTCTAAATTGAAGCTTCGAATCACATACAAAAACTTGTGATATTTCATTAGCTTCAATTACTGAATTGTTATATGTTCTTAAAAAATACAAATTTTAATTTCCAAAATTAGTATTTTTAATGGCCATTTTATAAAAGAGATGTTCTTTCTGGAAATTGAAGACAGATTTGATATAAACCATTTTGAGGCTACATTTACAATGACACAAGTCATGACTGGACACGGGTCATGTCTTGAAGGTTTTAAAACAGTGGCACATTCGCCTGCGCACATCCAGTACACAACGTTAATCACTTGCTCTTTGAGTGCCCGTTACACGAAAGGAAACGGCTCAGATTAATAATGCACTAAGACTTCTGTAATAAACCCTTCACTCCACCATTATACCGCATCATAAGAAAACAATGTTGCTGCTCAGAATTTAAAATATTTGTCAATGATATTTTTGATTCATTATAAATGATTGCATACATTTCCTCATATATTTAAATTACTTAATACAGTTCTGTAAATAACTATTTTATATTTCCAATGACTATGCTCCTATTTTTATTATTTATCTGTTTACATTAATGTTAATTATGTTGCAATCGCATTTATACTTAATATTAACTGTTATTATGTAAAAGTACACATAGTTTACAACTATAGTCCTAATATACAATTGTAAAAGAGGACTAACATTTTGGAAAGCCAATAAATAAACAATGCTGGTGCTAGGTTCATTTTGTCATTTGTAGCATTACTTCTACACAGTCTTGGAAATTTCAGTTGCATTTAAAAAAAAGTGAGACGCGAGGAACATTTGAAGGTGTGAAAATGTAGACGCTGTCTTATGCAATTGTATGCTTGGAAACAGGTTGTACGATATATAAGTTTCTGTAGAGCCCCGAGCACGAGGCAGGGAGAGCGGGGGGGATTCAACTAAATGTCGATTCTCTATATACACACAAAGCTACCAAAACTATTTGCTATAAAAACAATATTCGATTTTTTCATTGATTGTAGTAAACATTGCCCTTTAGTATCCCTTAGTCTTTGTCTTAATCCCTCTTTATTTAGCCTCGACCTATATGCAAATACCTCCAAATCAAAATTTTATAACATTTTTATCTTGCAGAAAAGAATAGTTGTATACTATTAAATCATTGCATAAAACAACTCCACTAGGCCTTATTTTAAAACTCTAAATATGCACACTCTTCTAACAATGTTTAGTTTGTGAAAAAATATGATTTAAATAAAAGAGAAACACCATAAGTATAAATTCCGAAATCCACAATCAAGACAAAAGAGGAAAGAATAAATACTTTAATCAAAGGAAACGAATTGAAGCTTTTCGAAAGTAGATTTGATTACTTAGGTCCAACATTATTTATGAACCTTTCACTCAGCCCAAAAATGCTCTAACTCCTGCTGAGTTTCATTCCAAATTTACTAAGATTTTGTTAAATACAGCTCACTATAACGTAGACGAAGACTTTGAAGATACTTTTAATTAGTTCAAGTGAAATAGTTCGCTTGTGGTGTGTGTGTGTGTGACTGTGCGACTGTGTGTGTGAGACTTGAGACTGTGTGTGTGTGTGAGTGTGAGACTGTGTGTGTGAGTGTGTGTGAGTGTGTGACTGTGTGTGTGAGACTTGAGACTGTGTGTGTGAGTTTGTGTGAGTGTGAGACTGTGTGTGTGAGTGTGTGTGAGAGTTTGTGTGAGTGTGTGTGACTGTGCGACTGTGTGTGTGAGACTTGAGACTGTGTGTGTGAGTTTGTGTGAGTGTGAGACTGTGTGGTGTGAGTGTGTGTGTGTGTGAGACTGTGTGTGTGAGTGTGTGTGAGAGTTTGTGTGAGTGTGTGTGAGTGTGTGAGTGTGTGTGACTGTGTGTGAGTGTGTGTGAGTGTGTGTGAGTGTGTGTGAGTGTGTGTGAGTGCGTATGTGAATGTGTATATGACTGTATGTGTGAGTGTAAGTGTGTGTGTGAGTGTGTGTGAGTGTGTGTGTGAATGTGTATATTGCTGTGTGTGTGTGAGTGACCATCTGTTAGAGAGTGGAATTATAAGTTGGCAGGTTTTGTTTACATAATTATATGCGCTGCTTTATTTTCTTTAGCTAGTGTGTAGGATGTACGCAATAGATGAGAAGATATTGTATTCCAATCAAAAATTCAGTACGGGGATTTTACCTAAAAAACATGTTTTGAGGTTTCCTGAATAGATAAAAAAAGTATTTTTAGGAAAATGTCTACGCGCGCGTGTGTGTGCGTGTGGGCAGCATAACTCAAAAATAAAAGGTCAGTTAAATACCAAACATGGTATTTAAATTCAGGATGCGACACGAATATTTTCCATATATCCATTATATGGAACATGTTTGGAAAATTTTGTCTTTCTTAAAAATGACTAACGATTTTGATGAAGGATATTTTAATGACAAATGAAATGTATAACCTGAATTTCTTCAGATTAGCCTTTGAAGACCTCTTCACTCTGTATAACTTTCGTATATCTGGTAAACCGTAAGAAATAAACAAAAACACACGGCACAAAAATATAGATCTCGTTAAAACAAACAATATATATCATACACCTTTTTTGGTAGAGTTAAGCGCTTCCGAGACGTTCCTTGTTATTGGTCTCCGTTTTAAACTACTTAATATTTTCTCAAACGGGAAGTCGTCTTTCGCTTCATATCTCTTTTGTTTTACTTCTGGGTATGCAAAGAGAACGGCATTTCAATTGTCACATAGTGAACAGTTTTATTCCTTATTTCCCTTCTGCTTACCAAGAAGCAACTAATAACACAATTTCTGCTACTCCTCGTCTCAATTAGCATGATGCAGATAAAAGAATACTGTTTTTAGGAATGTTTTGTTTGTAAAATAGGCAGGGAAAGTCATGTGAATGGATGACATCCGATTTTTAGAATCCATTATGTTATACCGGTCGTCTCCTTAGCGCGGTGGTAGCGCAGCTGCTTACCAAGCGGGAGACCTGGGTTCAATCCCCAGTACCGGCGTGGGGATTTTTCCCCCGCTGGGAGACCTGGCCCGGGGTGCACTCAGCCTCGTAAGGTCCCTGTGGGGCCAATTGAGGAGCTACTTGATGGAGAAGTAGCGGCTCCAGGTCATGAGGACCACATTAACCGGCCGGGAGGGACTTGAGGCGCTGACCACGTCTCACCCTCCAATACTGCACCCCATCCATGACGACTGTGGTGGACCGAGATGGGGGACGCAGCGGCCGGGAGGTAGGCCAAGGTTCCCCGTGAGCTCTCGTGCCAAGGAGTTATGTTATACCGATTATTAAATTTAATTAACTTCTTTTAACTGGCATGCGCTCGTAGCTCACTGTTTCAGCGACAGATGTTTGGAATCAAACCTATATGAGACGGATACAGCCAGCGCGATAAGTTACTGATGTCTAATATGTCCGTAATCCTCCCGTTTCGCTGACCTTTGTTCATAAGCTAATGGTGTGTTTATCGAACAGATCTGACGGGGAACGCAGATGAACTGCTGCAGAACACTAGAAGATCGGAAAAATTGGAATGTTTCCACACACTCAGCTGCACATGAAACAGTTTTATGATAAATTCTGTAGTTTTCATGGGAATCATTTTAGTCCCTGAAGTCTAAAGGGCATACGATTCTTGTTTCTGACGACACTGTCGAGAGAGAGAGAGAGAGAGAGAGAGAGAGAGAGAGAGAGAGCAGTTAGCGAACACTGGATGAGAATTAAACAAGTATTATGTGTTACATTCGCATGAATTTACCGATTCTTCAAACAAATATTCATACTCTGCTTCATGCTAATCAAAATAAAAATTATCAGAAATGCTGTTATTACGTATGTTCTTGAAGTACTTACGGTAGTACACCAGACTAAAGTGATAATCAAATCTTTTAAGCGCTAGTCACTATATGATGACCCCTAAATTCCGTTTTCCTTTTATGACCAGTATGAAAAAAGAAAAAAAAAAAACGAATGAAGACTTCTCATTTTAAAACCTACACGTATTGAGAAATCTCAATAATGAACAAGGTATAACTCACAAATAGTGGAGTTAATTCTGAATTTTTATGAAATGTATATTGCATTTATGTATAGTAAGATGTTCAGTATCTCTTACGGATTACCCGTTATGAAGAGGTCTTGGGAATGAAGAGGTCTTCAGAGGGTAAGACCATCAGATGATCTAACTTCCAGCGCTTGAGTGCCCAGAACTCAAGTTAAAATCCGCCAGTGGGGAACTGGCGAGACCGACCTTCGTTTTTCTCCTCGCAATGAGCGCGACCCGCTCACCTTCCCCCCTGATAAGCAAGAAGGGAAAAGCGAAGGTCACTCTCGCCAGATCCCCACTGGGATTTTAACTTGAAGTAGCCCCGTTGAGTTCTGCAAGGAGGGACATCTGCACACGCCAAGTACGGGGTAGTTGAGTCGCCTGGTACAATTTATTTGTGATCTAAATATCTGTTAAATACTATGTTTTAACCAACCTCTTGGGGTTGGAGGATTTTCTTGAAAATCTTCGTGTCGCATCCTTGGACGACATTGAATTGAAATATCACGCTTTTCCTATGTTACTCGAAGACACACAGACTTAGTGTGAGCTCTCCGGGGTGCAATACCTTGTATATTATAGGTAGTAGAGAAAATTTAAAAAATTGTTTTTTTTTCTTGTGCACAAGCCGTGTGTAGCACAAGAGTTAGAGTCAGTTGAGGAATTTAATATTGTGTCACCATGTTGCCATGGTAGCTCAGTGGTTACAGCAGCCGCGTAGAGACCGGGAGATCCGTGGTTCAAATCCCGACATTGGTTTCGAATTTTTCATTCTCACTCTACATATCCAATTTAAAAAATATGTTTCTTGACGATGTTTTAATTGTCAGGATCATGTAAGCGCCGCCGGTGTGCTGGAATTTCGTCTCCCAGGAGCTCTTTTATATGCCAGTAAATCTACTGATTTGCGCGAAATCTGGGGCTGAGAACACACAAAACCATCGGTCTGAGTCAGGTTTGGTATCCTGTGCCACCCTGACCGACGTTGCTGTTTCTAGCTTGTCGATTATGAATTCTAGTCTTGGAAGTTAAGATGTCGATTTCACTTTTTTCTGTCCGTGGTTAAGGTGATGCATCGGTAAAAATTGACAAACATTGGGAAAAATTAAAAATAAAATACTTTTTTTCATAATAAAATATGAAGTACAAACCTAAGAAAGTATATCCGTTTATGCACTCAGCACGTTTAAACTACTAATTAAATGAAACTATAAATGGACAGGCCCATGCTTATAAAAAGATACGTCCAACTTTATATATTGTTTTCTCGCACACATTTTACCAACACATTTCCATGCTAAAAATTCTCCATACGATGTATGTTTTGCCAATTTCCTTCAAAACGAATAAATACTTCTACAATTTTTAGAAATAGATAAATCAATTTTAATTTTGGATAGTACTACGACAATAATGCTTCGCAGTAATTGGATTATAAGAAGCATTATTTTATTGATATATTTCTAGCTTCTTTATTATGAAACTTGAACTTTTTGTGAATATTTTTAAAAATACATCATGTGGTGGATTTTTATTATTAAATGACTCGAGACAATAATGCTGTGAGAGGAAAAATATCAGCTGTTAAGCATAATAACTATTGCAACTTTCAGCACGGTATCTTACACATTGTGTATTTTACAGGAGCCTTGCCCTAATGCTCTAATAATTACTTGAAATGTCCTGTTTCCAGACCGATAGGCTGTAAAGTCACAAAGTGGAGTGAAAAACCTCTCCAAATTAGCGAGAATGGAAAGTAAGCAAGCAAATAAAACCAAATTATAAAGGGCGAAAAGCGAGGACAACAAACCTGACGAACAGGTAATTGCATCTGTTGTACAAGCAAAGTGCATAGCGACGTGTTTCCAGTCGTTGCCCCATTCTCGTCCTGCATGCCGGAAGTCATCTAGTGCTAGAATGAGTCAGTCGGCTTTGAACAACTTCTGCTCTTTGTATATTTCCACTACAACACAATAACAATTTCCATTTTATTTTTAAATGGTTTGCAGAAATTATATTTCGAGAAAGGATTTTCAGCATGAGATGGTATTTCTAAAGGCAAGGCAAAGAAACGCAATCAAAGTACATATTTATACTACATAACTCTGCAATATTCGCTGTCCGAATTGTGTACAACAATCGGAAAATTACAGTAGTGAATTGAAATTGATAATAAATATGGATGCTCAAATCACTACATTAAAATAATTGTTGAAAATGTTGACGTTGATTACAAACATACGTCACCGAAAATGAGACTGTTTCCTCAGTCAACACACTGTGTTCGGATCAGAAAATACTGTCTTGTATGAAGGTACCCATCAAATGATATATTATGCTTTCAGAATATATATCTACGTCTCTGACAGAGTGAATGGTCACGCGGAAGAAGGCTGCCTTCCATGGACACAATGGCCTGCTTGTCTCATGTTGGCCGTTGGAATGGAACAAGACTCCATTTTGTACATACAGTTAATAAATGCGAGAGATTACGGCTCTGTCAGAAGATAAAGAGTTGTTGTCACCAGAAACATCAATGGCTGAAATTGGTGAAGGGTTTGTAATAATAATAATAATAATAATAATAATAATAATAATAATAATAATGATAATGATAATAAAATAATAATATTTGTGTATTATTATTAGTATTATTATTACTATTAATACTGTTACTATTACTATTATTATCATGATTATCATTATTATTATTATTATTATTATTATTATTATTATTTAGTATTTCGTGAAGCTTCTACATGCTCTACAACTTGCGTAGTACAAGGTAGATGTTTTTCAATTCCTTTTATGTACAGTATAAGTTAATAACCTTAGTTGATTGCATAAATACATTTTTTTACTGACGGCTTTGTCTTTGATCTTTTGCTCTTAAAGGTTTGCGTGGTTATTTCCTTTTATCTTATCACCTATGTTGTGTTTGCTATTCCTCATTGGTTTTTTTAATACTTTGAAGTCGAGGGACCTTATATATCATGTAAATGGTTCTAAAAGTCTGATTTTTGCACTGGCAGTTAGAGATTCTCTTTCACTTTTCTGCACTCACTCGAATGTTAGATGGTGTGTGTACTGCTAGTCTTCCATGGCCGGTTACTATTGTAGTCATGTTTGGATTTTGGTTGTTGGTTGTATCTTGCCATTTCTGCTGCCATTCCAGAGAAGTTGTTTTGCTGCTGTGACAGGTAATTTATAGTAGCGCATTTCCTTTGCCAGTTTTTCAGCTACTCGTTACCCTGTGTGTGCTTTGACCTGTTTCAATTGAATTCTCCAGTTTGTAGTCTTGAGTGTTGCTATTGCTATTTATATTATTAGTTTCTTTTGCCATAATAGAGTCTAATTTAAAGTCATACGGCAGCAAACTATTAAATTGTCTCTTTAACATTAGGCTCCATGTTTTACTTCCGAAGTGACCACTCTCTAATGTTTCGCACTTGACTCTGAGCAGGTTAATTCGGGATAGAACAGTGTGGCTGCAGATGGTACTTTAGGTTGAAATTGTAATACTGGATCTGACACCAACTTGAAACTATCAGAACAACACTTTTTCTTTCTCGGTAGCCTTTTAGTATTGTAACTGCTAAGGCCTTTTCGTTGAAATTCTACACGTTGTTCGATAACTTCTACCTAAATGGTCTGAAGACGTTAATGACTTCAACGTAGAAGTCACCATAATTTACGTCCCGGCAAATGTAAGCTACTCTAGGAAATGCTAAATCAATATGCTAACATTTTTTTGTAAGTTGAAATATATGCAGATTTTTTCTATGCAAAATAAAAATCTGATGTGTTCCATTCACTCGACTTTCTCTAGCTGTTCCGCAAGCAAAACTTTTATTCAAAAGATTAATCTTTTATCTACAGCATGCTAATCAAGAAAACATAAGCAGAATTAGTCTTATTACTTATAGAAGGGAAATAAGGGAATGCACAGACTAATGCGATAGTCAAATCCTTTGAAAGCCGGTCGCTATGTGAAGCAATGACATTTTATTCTTTCAGCTTGCCAGGAGTAAACAAACATGAAACGAGAAGAAAAATGCCCTCCCTTTTCGAAAAGAGTTAAAGTGGCTTAAAATTGAAACCAATAATCCGGAATATTTCGAAAACGTTTGACTCTACAAAAAAGTGCATATAACATTAAGTGTATGTTTTAATCAGATCTACATTTTTTATGCAGTAAGTTTTTGACCATCTTTTAGATTTGCCAGTTATATAAAACTCATCTTCATTGCCTATTCCAAAAAATTCAAGATATAGATTTCGTTTGTTATAAAAATATCTTAAACATAAGGTATTTTAATCAAAATCGTTTGAGTCATGATCGAGAAAATCAAAATTTTCGAAAAATTTTCCGCGTAAAGGTTAATTGGATGGGGGAATTTTCTTGAAGATCTTCGTGTCACATCCTTTGATGATACTCAACCTAGGCACCAAGTTTGGTATTTAACCGACTTTCCTTTTTAACTATACTGCCCCCCCCCACACACAGACATACACGAGGACATGTTTCTAAAATGCTTTTCTTTTTTGCAATCAGGGGACACTAAACACGCATTTACGGTGAAATTTCGGTATCGAAATTTTGGATACAGTACAATACCTTCTCTATTCACTATGTACATAGTACTTGGAGACAGTAAGAATAGATATTTATCATTTATCACTTGACCATACTGTGACTGCGCATAGCGGCCGTAATCGCCGCACGTGTGTGAGCGTGTGAAGTCGTAGCTGATTGCTGCCGTGCATTGTTACACCTGTGCGAGTGGATATGTGTGCCGCCGGCGAGTACTTTAACATTAGATAATTACATGTGAGTGAGTTTATCACACCAGCGGTGGTTTGCACATGTGAATGCTTCTGGAAGTTTCTTACCACGTCATCAACATACAAAGGGAGAGAACGAGCTTTGCAGGCCTGGCAGGCAAAGTGCAAGAAGTGAGAACCTACTATTCTACTTCGTCCCCACTATTCTCTTTCAGCAGTAATGTAGAACCAAATAAACCGGTGCATTCTGGTATTAGCTCCGAGGCAGCCTTATCAGTGCAGTGGTGGCTTACATGTGCAATATGAGTGAACGGTGAATGTTTAATCGAGACTGGGAAAACAAGTATTTTATTATTCAAGAACAATCGCCACTGTTGCACACGTAACCTCTCCGTTTCTCTGCCAGGTGGAAGGAAAAAGGAAGGGGCGATTGTGGGTTTAGAGCATTTCACAGTGCGGGTGATTATCCTACCGGCCCTGCGCTATGCAGCGAGTTCGGTTTCAACTGGGAGTGTATAGCGTGCAGCAGTTGACAGGAAATTCGGAGAATGGAGCAGTGATCGCCGCAGCGAACGTCGCAAGGAAAGTATACGCAGAATTTTTGCGGAAGCATCGAAGAAAGGCATTTATTTGTGAACAGATTTTAGTTTGTGTCATTGATAGAAATGAAGGGTATTTTGTTTCAGTAGTGAAGAGTTCTTTTTACAATATTATTCTCGAAAATATAAGAATGTTTTAAAAATTTGGGGAAAAATATGCGTTTACATAATTTGAAAATTATGCCAAATGTATACAAAATATTTTGCTTTTTTTAGTTGAACAGCAATTTCATTTATCATTAAAAGGAAACCTTTTGTCGCTGTTCATAACCAATATGTATTAACGCCGGTTATGAAAATTATTTTACATCAAAAGCACACAGAAGTGGCTTTTATGCCGTTTTGGAGATTTAGTGTAACAAGCACGTCCATGTGTATAGGCTCTGTACAGCGTCATTGCTGAAGTTCAGCTTTACCAAACTTAATAGCTAACTGTTCCACAAAAGTATAGTTAGAGGTGTGGACATTTCCCACAGTACACTTAAAGTTTGGGATATAACATTTATGGTTTGATATCAACCATACCTTTTACTTTGTCTAGCACCTTTGCACAGTGCATTTAATAGCAGCTAGAAAAGGTATTGTATTCCACCCAAAAATTCGATACCAAATTTCACCGGAAATATATGTTTTGAGGACCACAGAATACAAAAATAGCATTTAGAAAAAGGTCAGCACGCGTGTTTGTGAATAGCATAATTCAAAACCGAAAAATCCTTTAAATAGCAAACTTGGTATTTAAGTTTAGTTTCCTTCAAAGATGCGACACGAAGATTTTCAGAAAAATTCAGCCACCCCAAACTAACCTTTGCGTGGAACATTTTTCAGAATTTTTGGTTTTCTAAAAATATGACTGGCAATATTCTTTTATTTTTGTTTTTAGTGTTTAGCGCCCACTTTAGCTACCGAGGCAACGCAGCCAAAGGATCTAATGATTCTGATTAAAATGCCGCGTATTTAAGATGCTCATTGGCAAATAAAATGAATATCTTGAATTTATTGGGAATGGCCTAGAAGTCTTCTTGATTCTGAATGGCTTTTGCACAACTGCTAAATCGTAAAATATAGACACAAAACATATAGATCTCGTTGAAACACACAATTTATGTATGATATATTTTTTATAGAGCTCACCATTTCAGAGATATTCCATGTTATTGATTTCAATTTTAAAATAAGAATTTCTCCAACGGAAGAAATATATCTGTGTTGTTTTATTCCTGGCAGTGGAAAATAGAACCGGTTTTCAATGACAATCCCATAGCAACAGCTTTTAAAATATTTGACTCCTGCTTTAATGTAGTTTATTTCCTTATTTCCCTTCTACTTATAATTGACTATAAGACCATTTCTGTTATAGTTTATATTTAGATAAATAATCTTTTGTAAGAATAGTTTGTTTGCAAACCAGATATAGAAGGTCATCTGAATGGAAAACATTAGATTTTTTAAAAAAATATTGATATAAACATGGGCTACCTTTACGACCTTTTCACTTTTTGTGCTATCAACTATTTTTAAAAGTAAAACCATCCAATATATCAGAATTTATCCAAGACAATTTGTTTTAAAGGTATTAAGGATCATAACTGTAAACAAATCTGATGTGTTCCATTTACATGACTTTCTTTACATCTCTGCAATAAATTATTGTTGAAAAGCTTGGTCTTCTAATTTTTTATGCTAATCGAGAAAAAATTAGCAGAACTGGTCTTATTACTTGCTACCTTGTAAGTAGAAGGAACATAAAGCCATAGTCAAATGTTTTAAAATCTGGTTGCTATGTGATTAAAGTTCCTTTGTTTGTATAGCCAGAGATTGAGAAATACGCGTATGACAAAGAAAAACCAATAACAAAAAATACCTGAAAAACGGCCAAGTTTCTTAAGGAAGTTTTTGTCCATATCTTACGGTTTACCTGCTGTGCAAAATGCCGCAAAATTTATCCAGCATAAAGAAATCTGCAGAGCTATTCCCAGAAAATTCCTTTCATTTGTTTGTACGTATTCTTAATATAGGATATTTTAATCAAAATTGTTAGAGCCATTTTTGAGAAAATCAAAATTTCATGTAAAGCGTGGCTGGGGCGGGGGATTTTCTTGAAAACCTTTGTATCGCATCCTTAAAAGATGCTGAACATAAATACGAGTTTAGTATTTAACGGACTTTTCTGTTTGAGACATGTTGCCCACAGACACACATACACACACACACATACGGCCAGTTTTCTAAACATACTTTTTTGGATTCAGGGAGTCTCAAAACATATATTTATGGTGAAATCTCGGTATTGAATTTTTGGGTGCAACACAATACTTTCTCTACACACTAAGTACAAAGTACGTGTTGAGAAAGTAAATGACATTTCTAATTCAATATCTGTGGGAGGAGATATTTTTGCATTATATGTAAATGCATTTGATATAAATTGATTAATATTTGGAGAATGTAATTCAATATTGAACTGATATTTTATATACACACTTCCTCAATTACTTGTACAAATAATTAAATCTGTAGCTTTAAAACTTTTTACAATTTCATCTAGCACTTCGATATTCGCTTTTGTGTGCTATAATGCAGACATTTGTGGTTCTAACTTATTGTTGCCTGTGAAATGTTGAGTTAGGATTCACTGAACATAAAAAGGGCATAATTGGCCAATAGGCGACATATTTAAATGCTTTAACTGGAGCCACAGCAAAGCATTAGAGGAGAAATTGTACTGAACTCGGCAAGAAAAACTTCAGTTCGACGAGATCTCATTCGCATCATGCAAAGTAAACAACGAAGTTGAGCAGAAGAAAAGCAGCAATTCAAGAAGAAAAGGACAGATAAGTCAGCAGCATAGCAGAGGAAAAGGAAAGCTGAGGGTCCAACCTGCAAACCTGGTGGATTTTAACGTGAGCCGTGTATTCAAATCTTTCCTTGTTTTCTCACTATTGATATTTTCGTAATTTTTCTTCCCTGCGGAACATTTTTTTCTGTTACACAAATAAAATTTGTTGTATATCTTTGCAGAAGTACAGTGAATAAGAATTGCTATAGATTTTACCCTTAGATGTAGCTTAGTATATGTTTTCAATTTTGAAACATAAAAAATATATTTTTATAACAAAATAAGCACATTCATACTTTTAAAAAAGTTTAAAGCATAAACCAAACGAGACAGAGAGAAATCTAGGGCAATTTCAAAACGTAGATGTATTGTGAACCTAATTTAACCAACATATTAATTTTTAGTCGCAAGGGGAAAAAAAAAAAAAAAGATTGACCATAACCTCCAAACCATTAGAGCAAAATGGATGACATTTTCATTGTAACTTATTTGCACAATATTACATTTGTGGTATAAATTTAGAAACGTTAGCATTCTTAGTTTGGAATTTGTAGCTTTGAGTAATATGCTCATTAGTGTACATTTGTTGTGGTGTCTGCCTGCTAGCTGCTGCACGGCATGGAGGGGATATGGCAATGCTTCCTCAATTCCTTCTAAAAATAATAAAAAGCTACTGAGTCATCTCACCCTTCCCATATGTAGAGCTACACGAGGGTCAAGGGTCAGGCGCCTGTCGAGGAACAGACGAACATTAAATCAGAAAACCTTGACGTTGAATGGGAAAATTTATTGCGTCTCCAAAAATGAGGTTGCTTCAGTCAACATATATGGTTGTTAGAATTCTGTCCTCTTCTCTTCGGCGGAGTTGTTTCTTCTGCTTTTTCTTCGTCTTCTTCTCGTTATTATTATTATTATTATTATTATTATTATTATTATTATTATTATTATTATTATTATTATTATTATTATTATTATCATCATCATTATCATTATCATTGTTACTGTGGCGCCGTGGCCGAGTAGTTAGACCGCTCGGCTCCCATCTAAGCGGCCAGGGTTCGATCCCAAGCGCCCGCATGTGGCATTTGTGGTAGACGAAGCGGAGTCTGGGCGGATTTTCTCCGGGTCCTGCGGTTTCTCCCGCCACTCATTCCACCAATTGCTCCATATCACCATTCCTATCATCCATTTCGCTTGCATTTCATATCATCTTTTTCCTTATGTCCATGCCTGGCAACGGGCCGACCACTCGATCCAGGTTCTCCATTCTGTGGTTTCGTGCCGTTGGCTCCCCCACAGGCCTCTGACCACTAAGTCCTAGGGGCATGTGTCGGTCCTAAATACGGAGAGGGTAAGCCGACTACGAAAACGAAATATTTCAAACCCCCACGCTTATTTTGACATAACTTTCATAGAGATACGCTAATTGTAAGTAGTTTAAAAATATTGTTGAAAATAATCCTGCATAGTATGTTTAGAACATTTTGGTACCTCATTTGGTAAAACAGCAACAACTTAGTGTTAGAGAAGAGATGTTGTTTGTTTTGATCGAGAAGATTTACTTGAGGTATTCGCAGCTTTGGCATCCCGCTCATCTTTCCTCCATAAGAGAGCTTCGAACTATTATAAAGTTAGGTTACATTTTCTTTTTAAATTTTATGTTTCAAAACAATTTCTGAAAAAGTAAACTTTTCTATACAAATGCTCATTATCTCAGAAACTAATGAGCAGTAAGGGCGGAAATTTTTACCACACATTTGCACCTAAATAGGCTTATTTTAACGAATGTTTTATGTAAATGGATTAGTTATTTTTTCAACTTAAAAGTCATCATTTTTTCAAATAATCTGTTAGCTTTATTAAAAAAATATATACATTTGTTTCTAATCAACAGAAGTATTTTATTTTCATCAATCAAAGGCAAAGACATTCCTGAATATACCTTGAAAAAATGATCTCATTTTCTTAAACGGTTGCTGAGAAAATGGGTCAAACTTTAACATTGACAAGATAGGGCCTTTAGACTCCCCTTAATTTTACAAAAGTTATTCTTCTGTTTAACCCATGCTAATTAGCATATATATTTTAAAAAGAGTGTTGTTTCTGATTTCCTTGTAAACACAAGAGAAATAAGGGAATACATTATGCTAAATTGATAGCCCAGTCTTTTAAAAGGGGAATAGAAATAAAAACGAATGACATTTCCTGTTTGAGAAAAGTATGAGCATTAGAGAATTTAAACCAATAGCAAGGACAATCTTGGAAAAGGGTAACTAAAAAAAACAACAACAAAAAAACAAAAAAACAAAAACAAAAAAAAAACGTTATACTGGACAAAACCATACGTGATAATGATATCTACTTTTTATAGTAAACTTTTGTCTAACTCATCATTTTTTTAAACAGTTCCGGAGTCTGATCGGGATTCCAGCGCTGTATACCCTACTTTTATTTACCTAATTTTTTACTTTGTATTCTGCATGATTGCTGAATTGCTGTTTTCTTCTGTTACACACTTACACACATATACACACCCATGCCCAAGGCGGGACTTGAACCCACGATCCCCTGCGCCACGAAGCACCAGCGAGTGCGGCCATGGGGACCGGCAGTTAGACAGAACTAATTCTGAATGAACAGGTCTTCACTGGACATTCCCAGAAAATTCAGTATATAAATTTTTATTTGTGATCTACATATCTTTAATATATGACTTAAAAACGTTACAGCCATTTTTGAATAAAATCGAAAATTTTGAACAATCTTCCATGTGATGGGTAGATAGGGTTGAGGAATTTTGTTGGAAGGCTCCGTGCGCATCTTTGTAAGATTCTGAAATTGAATACCAAGGTTGATATTTAACCGAATTTTCATTTTTGAGTTAAGCTCTTAGCAGGGATACACAGACAGTTTTTTAAAAATGCTTTCTCCCCGATTCAGCAGGCCGCAGAGCATGTATTCCGGTGAACATTCGGTGTTTATTTTTGGACGGAACCAATATATTCTCAAACTTTTTGGATTAAGGTGGCCTCAAACAGACATTTCCGGTGAAATCTGGGCATACATTTTTGGGTGGGATGTAATACCTTTTGTACCCACTACATACATTGTGCGTGATACAGAAAAACAATTCTTGTGTCTTTGCATGACTTTCTCCAACTATTTTACAAAAAATTACTCTTATAAATGTTTATGCTATTTAGTTTACGGTTGCATCATCGACTTAGCGGTGTGTATGTGTGTGTGTGTGTGTATGTGTTACTGTATACAATGTTAGACATCACGCGCTACACGGCTACATCACCACCTTAGCGGTGTGTGTGTGTTACTGTACACAGTGTTAGACATCACGCGCTACACGGCTACATCACCAACTTAGCGGTGTGTGTGTGTTACTGTATACAGTGTTAGACATCACGAGCTACACGGCTACATCACCACCTTAGCGGTGTGTGTGTTACTGTACACAGTGTTAGACATCACGCGCTACACGGCTACATCACCACCTTAGCGGTGTGTGTGTTACTGTACACAGTGTTAGACATCACGAGCTACACGGCTACATCACCACCTTAGCGGTGTGTGTGTTACTGTATACAGTGTTAGACATCACGAGCTACACGGCTACATCACCAACTTAACGGTGTGTGTGTTACTGTATGCAGTGTTAGACATCACGCGCTACACGGCTACATCACCAACTTAGCGGTGTGTGTGTGGTACTGTATACAGTGTTAGACATCACGAGCTACACGGCTACATCACCACCTTAGCGGTGTGTGTGTTACTGTACACAGTGTTAGACATCACGCGCTACACGGCTACATCACCACCTTAGCGGTGTGTGTGTTACTGTACACAGTGTTAGACATCACGAGCTACACGGCTACATCACCAACTTAACGGTGTGTGTGTATGTGTGTGTGTTACTGTACACAGTGTTAGACATCACGAGCTACACGGCTATATCACCAACTTAACGGTGTGTGTGTTACTGTATGCAGTGTTAGACATCACGCGCTACACGGCTACATCACCAACTTAGCGGTGTGTGTGTGTGTGTATTACTGTACACAATGTTAGACATCACGCGCTACAAGGTTACATGGCCAACTTAACGGTGTGTATGCTACTGTGCGCAGTGTTAGACGGTTACATCAGTACTTTAATGGTGTGTATGCTACTGTGCGCAGTGTTAGACGGTTACATCAGTACTTTAATGGTGTGTATGCTACAGTACGCACTGTTAGACGGTTACATCAGTACCTTAACGGTGTGTATGCTACTGTGCGCAGTGTTAGACGGTTACATCAGTACCTTAACGGTGTGTATGCTACTGTACGCACTGTTAGACGGTTACATCAGTACCTTAACGGTGTGTATGCTACTGTACGTACTGTTAGACGGTTACATCAGTACCTTAACGGTGTGTATGCTACAGTACGCACTGTTAGACGGTTACATCAGTACCTTAACGGTGTGTATGCTACTGTGCGCAGTGTTAGACGGTTACATCAGTACCTTAACGGTGTGTATACTACAGTACGCAGTGTTAGACGGTTACATCAGTACCTTAACGGTGTGTATGTTACTGTGCGCAGTGTAGGACGGTTACATCAGTACCTTAACGGTGTGTATGTTACTGTGCGCTTTGTTAGACGGTTATATCAGAACCTTAACGGTGTGTATGTTACTGTGCGCAGTGTAGGACGGTTACATCAGTACCTTAACGGTGTATTTGTTACTGTGCGCAGTGTAGGACGGTTACATCAGTACCTTAACGGTGTATATGTTACTGTGCGCAGTGTAGGACGGTTACATCAGTACCTTAACGGTGTATATGTTACTGTGCGCAGTGTTAGACGGTTACATCAGTACCTTAACGATGTATATGCTACTGTGCGCAGTGTAAGACGGTTACATCAGTACCTTAACGGTGTATATGTTACTGTGCGCAGTGTTAGACGGTTACATCAGTACCTTAACGGCGTGTATGTTACTGTGTGCAGTGTTAGACGGTTACATCAGTACCTTAACGGTGTATATGTTACTGTGCGCAGTGTAAGACGGTTACATCAGTACCTTAACGGTGTGTATGTTACTGTGCGCAGTGTTAGACGGTTACATCAGTACCTTAACGGTGTGTATGTTACTGTGCACAGTGTTAGACGGTTACATCAGTACCTTAACGGTGTGTATGTTACTGTGCGCAGTGTTAGACGGTTACATCAGTACCTTAACGGTGTGTATGTTACTGTGCGCAGTGTAAGACGGTTACATCAGTACCTTAACGGTGTATATGTTACTGTGCGCAGTGTAAGACGGTTACATCAGTACCTTAACGGTGTGTATGTTACTGGGCGCAGTGTTAGACGGTTACATCAGTACCTTAACGGTGTGTATGTTACTGTGCGCAGTGTTAGACGGTTACATCAGTACCTTAACGGTGTGTATGTTACTGTGCGCAGTGTAAGACGGTTACATCAGTACCTTAACGGTGTGTATGTTACTGTGCGCAGTGTTAGACGGTTACATCAGTACCTTAACGGTGTGTATGTTACTGTGCGCAGTGTAAGACGGTTACATCAGTACCTTAACGGTGTGTATGTTACTGTGCGCAGTGTAAGACGGTTACATCAGTACCTTAACGGTGTGTATGTTACTGTGCGAAGTGTTAGACGGTTACATCAGTACCTTAACGGTGTGTATGTTACTGTGCGCAGTGTTAGACGGTTACATCAGTACCTTAATGGTGTGCATGCTACAGTACGCAGTGTAAGACGGTTACATCAGTACCTTAACGGTGTATATGTTACTGTGCGCAGTGTAAGACGGTTACATCAGTACCTTAACGGTGTGTATGTTACTGTGCGCAGTGTAAGACGGTTACATCAGTACCTTAACGGTGTGTATGTTACTGTGCGCAGTGTTAGACGGTTACATCAGTACCTTAACGGTGTGTATGTTACTGTGCGCAGTGTTAGACGGTTACATCAGTACCTTAATGGTGTGTAAGCTACAGTACGCAGTGTAAGACGGTTATATCAGAACCTTAACGGTCTGTATGTTACTGTGCGCAGTGTAGGACGGTTACATCAGTACCTTAATGGTGTGTATGCTACAGTACGCAGTGTTAGACGGTTACATCAGTACCTTAACGGTGTATATGTTACTGTGCGCAGTGTAAGACGGTTACATCAGTACCTTAACGGTGTGTATGTTACTGGGCGCAGTGTTAGACGGTTACATCAGTACCTTAATGGTGTGCATGCTACAGTACGCAGTGTAAGACGGTTACATCAGTACCTTAATGGTGTGTATGCTACTGTGCGCAGTGTAAGACGGTTACATCAGTACCTTAACGGTGTGTATGCTACAGTACGGAGTGTTAGACGGTTACATCAGTACCTTAATGGTGTGTATGCTACTGTGCGCAGTGTAAGACGGTTACATCAGTACCTTAACGCTGTGTATGCTACAGTACGCAGTGTAAGACGGTTACATCAGTACCTTAACGGTGTGTATGTTACTGTGCGCAGTGTAAGACGGTTACATCAGTACCTTAATGGTGTGTATGCTACAGTACGCAGTGTTAGACGGTTACATCAGTACCTTGACGGTGTGTATGTTACTGTGCGCTTTGTTAGACGGTTAGATCAGTACCTTAACGCTGTGTATGCTACAGTACGCAGTGTTAGACGGTTACATCAGAACCTTAACGGTGTGTATGTTACTGTGCGCAGTGTTAGACGGTTACATCAGTACCTTAACGGTGTGTATGCTACAGTACGCAGTGTTAGACGGTTACATCAGAACCTTAACGGTGTGTATGCTACAGTACGCAGTGTTAGACGGTTAGATCAGTACCTTAACGGTGTGTATGTTACTGTGCGCTTTGTTAGACGGTTACATCAGACCCTCTACAGTGTTAATGCTACAGTACGCTGTGTTAGACGGTTATATCAGAACCTTAACGGTGTGTATGTTACTGTGCGCAATGTTAGACGGTTACATCAGAACCTCTACGGTGTGTTTGCTACAGTATGCAGTGTTAGATATCACGTCTAGGATGGATTCAAACTTCGGGTTCTGCTGCGCTGTGTTTTCAGTCACGTATGGGCACTCTTTGAGGACACTTGCTATCGCAGGGCAAACCTCAGATTAGTGCCGAACCTCTCTATGGTCCACTTGAACATAGAAGCATGTTGTATTTCCTCCTCCTAACCCGTTAGTCACGTAATTTGCCGTATCACTTAGTTTGATTTCCTCTTTTGAGATTCAGGTTTCCTGCAGCTATTGGATCACATAGCCAAATAATGGGCCATATTAGTTAGGCTTGAACAGATACCATATTTCTCTTTGCCACCACTTCGAGCAACTCAAATGAATACACTGTTCTCTGCTGCTGCAGTATTTCTGTGCTCAAAAGTATATTTTGGTTTTATATTTGAAATATTGGTGTAAAGTGTAAGTGTAAGGCTCGGCTTTCACATAAGAGAGTGCCACGAATTGTAGAGCCCAAAACAGTTTCAGCACTATCTGAGATACAAGGTGAACTAGTCAGCAGATAACACCACAATTATATTCTGGGCAAATATAGTATTTGACGTAAACATAATTCGAAATTACTATTTGAAAAAATCTGAAATGTTCCATTCAGATGCCTTTCTCTATATCTTTGTAACGTATTATTGGTAACAAGCTTAGGCTTTTATCTACTTCATGCCTATCGAGATAAACATTAGCAAAACTGTTCTCATTACTGAGTTGCTTGTAAGTAGGAGGGAAATAAGGGAATACACTAAGTTAAGCCGACAGTCAAATGTTTTAAAATGTGGTTGCTATGGGATTGAAATCCCTTTCTTTGCGTAGCCAGAAGTTCACAAATTCCACATGAGAAATGAAAAGGAGTATCTCGAAAATGGTGAACTCCGCAAACAATTGTGCATGGCATAGATTGTGTGTTTTAACAACATCTACATTTGTTGTACTTTTGTCTGTATCTAGCGGTTCACAAGTTATTCAAAATATATGGCATTTCAACAAAACCGTTTGAGCCATTTTTGAGAAAAACAGAATTTTCGAAAATGTTTCCTTCTAAAGGGTAGCTTTGGGTGGGGTCCTATCCTTGGAAGATGCTAAACTTAAATACCAAGTTTGGTATTTAACGGTCTTCTCGTTTTTGAGCTATGCTGTCCACAGACAGAACACATGCACACACACACGAACCTTTTCCTAAAAATTCTTTTTTTTTTTGGATTCAGAGGGTCACAAAACATGTATTTCCGGTAAAATCTGATTTTGAATTTTTGGGTGTAATACAATGCCTTCTATATACACTATGGACATAGTACTTGTAGAGAAAGTAAGAAATAGCAGAACCCAGATATGGTAATAGGTATGAATAAAATAAAATCTGATTTGCTCCATTCACACGACTTTGTCTATCTCTTCTGCAAACAAAGTATTGTTATAAAAGATTATTATATTGTCCACATCATGCTAATCAAGATAAACCTTAGGGGAGCTTGTGTTATTACTTGGATCCTTCTAAGCAGAAGGGAATATACTAGGTTAAAGGGATAGTCTAATGTTTCAAAAGCAGGTCGCTGTGTGAACAATTGAGGTCATCAGTAAAGCAAAAGAGAGATGAAACTAAAGGTGACTTTCCGATTGAGAAAAGCTACATAGTCTAAAATTGAAACCAATAAAAATGTACATATATCTCAGAAACGGCAACATCCACAAATGTGACATTTGCGAGATACAAATTTAGTATTACAAAATTTATAAATAATAATAAAAATAATAACAACAACAATAATGCTATAACAATAATAATGTTATAGCAATCGAAGAATTTAATCTCATTACCTCAATTCAAGCGCAAAGTGTATTTCCACATTATATTTCCTTGCTTCCATTTTCATATTTTGCCAATGGATAAACCAATGTTCGTACTTCTGATGTTCAAAGGTTAGTGTCCCCCCTCCACCTTTGTTCTTTTAACTAGAACTACATTTTGTGTGAGGACAGTTTTTATCTATCTCGTTCAAAGTCGTTAGAACCACTTTTTGGACAACAACATTTTCAAAATGTTTTCCGTGTAAATGGTGGATAGGGTGGGACAATTTTTCTCATGTGAAATTGTTGATGCATATTAAAAGCTATTATTGTACAATTATATTCACTGCAATGTTTAAGATTATTCCTGGTAGAAGAGTAAACAGGTGCACTTTTCTTCAAACTTTTGTATCGTTCTTCAGTGAAATTTTGTATGCTTATTAAACGACCTGCTTATGAAATTCTAGCGTATTATTTTCGTATATCTGAATACAGAACTAATGATTATTTTTACACACACGCACACACACACACGCACACACAGAATGGAGGTATATAAGTGCAAATAATTTGATACTCAGTAGAGAACAAGTGTATAATACATAAATAAGTGTATTTCAGTCTCTCCGCTTACTAACATTTCGGAATCTAATGTGTTTTTAACGGCCCTTAGCTATGTCTCTGCTTTGTTTACATACATCACTCCATCTATAACCGCTCAGGGCAGAGAAGGGACCTGCTATGCAAACAGCGAAACATCTGAGATAGGGAATAATAGACATCCTGAAACATCGTGAAGATTTTTTCATGAACATAACTATAGAAATTATGGAAAAAGTGAATTTGCAAATACTGGAACGTCAGATCGTCCTCAAACGCTGAAACAGGTATTTAAATATTTGCACTTATTCACCTCCCACCCGGTATATATATAAATTAAGATTGACAATGTGAGAAGTAATTTTATCTGCAACAATTTTATCTCTTAGCCTGAGAAATGGCCGATAAGGTTTCTTTCCTGTAGCTAAACATACCGCCGCCAGTGATGATGATAATAATAATAATAATAATTAAACAAATGTTGAATGTTGGTTACAGAAGCTCATTAACTATTATGATTTTCACCGTCCCATTCTATTATATTGGTCGTGAAAGACCACTTTATTTTGCTCATAGGACTGTTTATCATCGTGAGGCTCTTTGACGTGCTGCAAATCTAAACTACATACTTACCTTCCGAAGGAAGCGATGTTAAGGATTTCTATGCCTGAAAAGATCCATCGCCTTCCGCTGGGTTTGAACCCGTGATCTAGGTAATCAGAAGCTAGTATATTACTCCTAGACCACGGAAGAAGACTAATAGTAGTAGTGGTGGTGGTGGTGGTAGTGTTTAAATTAATTTCTAGCACAAAAGTTAATGTTACAGGTTTATATCTAATACATATAGCTGTATACAATGTCCAATTTCATTTCATTATGTTAAATAGCTTTTGAGAAACTTAAACTCAAAGTTGACACTCAAACAAAAGCTTGACTTGCAAGTACCGTCTGCTTAACGTACGAGTACATAGTACGTAGCATACTATTTATTCGACAATGGTGAGGAACTGAAGCAGACTTATGAAAGGATAAAATTAATTATTTACTAACAGCTTGTTGCTTATGGCGTTTCAATTGCAAGGTCACTAACATTGACCTTGTTGGTACAGAGGCAATCGATTATCTCTGCCTGGTTGTTGCCTTGAAATAAATCAATAACCGCAGCTCATGTTTAGCTACTGCATCAATTAAATCATAAATTAATAGTAACAAATAAAAAGGAATTAAATTTATAAATAATATTTAAATGGTAAAACTCAAATATCAAATAGCATTGTATTCCACGTCTATAATAATAAATGTGCTAAAAATTAATGTAGTTGAAACACACCATGTAGTAAAATAAACATAAGATTTAGGTTAGGTTTCCAACCTTGAGTAGACGAAATTCAAACTTTCGACATGGATAATGAAAGAGAAGTTATGTATGTATGTATTTATTTCTCTGCAAGTGGGTATCACCCGGTGGCAGAGTTATATATGTATACAAGATATATAAACAATAAATCACAGCTGCCAGGCTTTGTAAGCTAGATATAATAGTTATTTACACACATATGAAAACATTAATTTTTCTCTCAATTCAGATTAATTAATTTCATAATTAGAATCACCAACCAATTTAACATTTGTATTTACAACAATATAAAATCACAAGCATTTCATTTAAGGAATATTTACAAAAATTATCCAACATTAAAATCAAGATTTTTCCTAAATTTCTTCAGAGACAGGGGACAACCCCGAAAGGCTGCTCCAGGCAATTCATTCCAGTCTTTTAAGGTTCCATTTACAAAGGAGAACTTGCCCACATCAGTTCTGTATCTTCTACCCTTAATTTTGAACGGATGATCGTTTCGTGCATAGTAAGTTGGGTTTTCCAGTTTGTCAGTAACGTCCTCCCATACGTTTAAGCCAGCGTAAGCTTTAAATAAAGCGCACAACCTCTGTTTCTCACGCCTAACTTTCAACGGCTCCCATTTTATCTCCTCAGCGTTTGTAGGCCCAAAATATTTACCCCTTTTTATGAATTTTATAGCCCTTTTCTGGATCTTTTCTAACGAATCAATTTGATTCACTCTATACGGGTCCCAACAAGTTACTCCAAATTCCATGACCGGCCGCACTAAGGACTTGTACGCGATTTCCCTGGACTTTGCACTCCCCTTTTTTAAAATCCTCATTAAGAAGTGCAGTGTTTTCCACGCTTTCTTAGATACAGAATTTGCCTGCTCGTCCCATCCAGCGTTACTCGCCAAGTAAACTCCCAAGTATTTGCAGCTGTCCACCTGTGGAATTTTTTCCCCACCCATGTGACAGTTCTGCAGAATTTTTTCCCTAGATCTATTAAATGCAATTGACTTACTTTTGCCAGCGTTAATTTTCATTTTATTTTCAGCAGCCCAATCACTAATTTCATTTAAATCACCCTGAAGAGCAGTCTCATCTTCAACATTTCTAATTTTATTTTAAATAAAACAATCGTCTGCAAACAATCTTATCTGGCACTTTATATTGACAGTTATGTCGTTTACAAAAATAAGAAAAAGTAACGGCCCCAGTACTGAGCCTTGGGCTACTCCCGAGCTTACCATACCCCTTTCAGATAGCTCCTTGCCTACTTTTACCCTTTACGATCTTCCTTCCAAAATTTTTTTAACCCATAGAACTACGCGTTTATCAATTTCTGTAGCAGTTAGCTTCTGGATAAGTAAATTATATGATACAACATCAAAAGCTTTGGAAAAATCTATCACCACTGCATCATTTCTTCCCCCTGCATCCACCTCCTCTGCTAAATCTTGAAATAATGACGTTATCTGGCTTTCATACGAGTATCCAGGTCTAAACCCATGTTGCGCTTTAGTGAACCACTTTTTGTTTTCTACTTCCTCCCGTATATGTTCCACAATTAAATGTTCCATCAATTTGCACACTACTAAAGTTAGGCTGACTGGTCGATAATTATTTAGTTCTGTTTTATTTCCCCCTTTATTAATTGGAACTACAATCGCGGTTTTCCAGTCTTCCGGTAGGGCACAATTATTTATTGACAAATTAAATAAAAGCATTAGGTACGGAATCATGGATTCCCCTCCAATTTTTAGTATTTTGGTCGGTATATTATCAGGCCCCCTCGACTTTCGATTTTGCAACATTCTGATCCTTCTGCGCAATTTGGATGCCATTATTTGAAAAACGGAATTTCCACTATCCTCAATTTCCAATTTATAATTATAATCCGTTTTCTTAAAAACAGACACAAAATGTGAATTTAATGCGTTCGCTTTTACCTTATCGTTCAATATGGCAATTCCATTTTCCTTGAGTTCTGGTATGCCAAGTTTATTTCCCCTGCGTCTACTTATATAATTGTAAAAAGATTTCCAACTATTATTGGTCCCGCTAAGAATTTGTTCTAAGAACGGCTCCTGGGCTTGCAACGTTTCGTCTTTCAATTGTTTAGCTAATTCTTTATATCTGTTAAAATGCCAATCTGACTTCTTCCGTTTATGAAACGCGCGTCTAGACTTTCGTTTAAGTATTCTGATGGATCTTGTATAATATTCTGGATCATTATTTTGTTTGATAACTTTGTATGGAACGTATTTCTTTATTGATTCCGAAATAAGTATTTTGAAACTATCCCATGCTGCATCTACATTTGTTGCAGATTTTACAAACAGGCAAAATTGCTTTTTGAGAAAAGTCTGAATTCCATCTATGTCTGCTCTGCAGAAGTTAAACTAATAATTTCCTCTCCTTCAAACCGGTTTCGCACCTTCCAGTTTATGTCTAATTGTACACAACTGTGGTCACTTATACCTGGCAAGACCTCACATGCGCTAAACAATGACTCAGGTCTGCATAGAAACACGTCCAGTACAGCCGATTTCCGGTTATTTGTTTTGACTACCTGCGAAAACCCATTATCCCAAACCAGAAGGTTAACAACACATTGAGCTTCACCTCCTAATAACTGCACATTCCAGCTTACATTTGGCAAATTTAGATCTCCTGCTAAAATAACATTTTTTCCCGTTTCCGAAGAAATTTTTTCCACTAGTTTATGAAGAGTTTTAAAGTTAGTTTCGCCAGGTGGTCTGTAACACGCTATTAATGTAATGTTATTTGCTTCGTTTTCGTGATCGATAATTTCAATGGCCATCATTTCTACGTCTTCTTCCACCCACAATATCTTACTGCTTAACTCTAACTTGGTACAAATAAAAATTCCCCCTCCCCTTCCTTCCCTGTCCCTCCTAAACACCCTGTAATCTGATCTAAATATCTCCGCGTCATTAATATCAACACTGAGCCATGACTCCGTACCTATAATCACACTTGGATTACTTATTTCCATTAAATTCCAAAATTCTAATGTTTTGTTTATGATGCTTCGGCAATTTACCTGTAACAGCCTTAAGGAATGTGCCCCTACCTGAGAATCGTCGTTATCAAAAACGCTATCCGCGAAAAAAATAATTTCAATAGCTACCTTCATATATTGAAACTTTAACCAAAAGTTGTCAAAAATCAGAATAAAAGGATATGGATACTAAACTTTAAGAAAAATCGTTTTTCCCACTTGGAGTATTTTACAAACCGAAGCTAGACGCAGGCTTATTAATAGCCGCTTGCAGCATTTAACATCTTTTCTCGAAAACTTTTTTCCTACACTTTTACATTCTCTAAATGTTTCTTACTGCATAATTTTTTCAGTAAAAGTACATACTACCTCTCAAAAGTCATTAAAGAAAATGCTCCAATTTTTAGAAATAGATTATTAAATTTTGAAAAATCAAGAGTTTTCGAGAGTACGAAAAGTAATGTTTTTTACACTAGTTAGGGCTAATCTAAAAAACTATGGTACGGTAGAACTATTTGGAAACTCATTTACCGTAAAACTGATTTTTACTCTCTCTACACGTACTATATATGTACAGAGTGTATAAAGAAATTATTGTATTGCACCCAAAAATTCAATACCGACATTTCACCAGAAATACATGTTTTGGGACCCACTGTATCCAAAAGAAAACATTTTTATAAAAATGTCCGTGTGCATGTGTGTGTGTGTGTGTGTGTGTCTATGGGCAGCATAGCTCAAAAACGAAAAGTCAGTTAAATACGAAACTTGATATTTAAGTTTAGTATTGCGACACGATTTTCAAGAAAATCAACCATCCCAACTACCCTTTACGTGGTAAATTAGAACATTCTGGTTTTCTTAAAATGGCTCTAAAAGTTTCGATTAAAATCTCTCATATTATATTTATTTACATGGCAAATAATATGTATATCTTGAATTTTCTGGGAATAGCCTCTGAAGACCTCTTTATTCTGGAAGATTTTTTCTGAATTTTGCATAACTGGTAAACTGTAAGAAATAGACGAAAACTTACAACACAAAAATGTAAATCTCCTTAAAGCACACAACTTCTGTTGTATACATTTTGTTCGTGGAATTTGCTGTTTTCGAGGTACTCCTTGTTATTGATTTCAGTTTTATAATACACTTCTCTTTTACGGGAACTCCTGGCAACGCAAAGAAACGGATTTCAATCCCATAGCAACCACATTTTAAAACATTTGAATGTCGGTTTAGCCTACTGAATTCCCTTATTTGCCTTTTACTTACAAGGAGCTAAGTATTATGACCGTTTCTGATAAAGTTTATTACGATTAACATGAAGGAGACAGCTTATTAGCAATAACTTGTTACATAGATGTGCAGAAGGTGATGTAAATCAACAGATCAGATTTTTATTATGACAATAAAATTATTATCATTAAAGCTAGAATTCTGATGCATTGCAAATTTCTCAGCATTATTGTGGATAATAGCTGATATAATATCTGACATTCTGAGGATCTTCCCTCACTTTAAATGTCTGCCATACATAGAACGAAGGCAATTGCAGGTTATACTACAACTTGTCGTAAACCTTAAGTCAGTAATAACAATGTTACGTTCACATCAACAACTGTATCCAGTCCTCCTAAAACCTTATTCTTGTACTTCACGTTTTTCCAGATAAACCTCTGCAGAAATACCATTTTTACATATTTTCTTGTGATTAGGGTTATGTGCCGGTCCTGAAATTCTCTGTTTGCTTAACCAGCACAAAGGAAACCCAGTTCCTTTTGAGCACAGAACAAGTGTGGGTAAATTGAAACCAGCTTGTGGAGAAGACATCCGGAATAAAGAGCACTTCAGAGGCTATTCCCAGATATATGTTTCATTTTTTTAAATATTCAATGTAAAGAGTGGTAGCAATCGTGTCGCATTCCTGGAACACACCTAATATAAATATAACGTTTTCAGTGAACACGACTTTTCGTATTCGAATCAAGCTGTTAACACACACACACACACACACACACACACGCACGGATCTGTTACTGAAAATCTTTTTATTACTCAGGGGATCTCAAAACATATATTTTCTATGAACATCTGACAACCAATATTTGGGTGGAATACATTACAGTACGTATCGAACGGAATGGCTGTGGCCTGCAGCCCGTGGCCAGCCAACCTCACCCTTGGGTTTTTACGGAGGTTTCCCCGGTCACCAGGCGAATGCTGATTTTTACTGTCCCTCCACGTCATTTGCATTTTAATTTAATTCATCATTCATTGCGTTGGCTTCTTTCAGGTTTGGAAGCGATGGTGCTCGGTGCAGCGTGGCAGGGAAAAGGGATGCTTAAAGTGACTAACTACGGAACGAGGACCGCTACTGGCAGGTGCGTTAGGTTCTCCGTAGGGTGGGTCCCGTCTGTCTATCTCTCTCAGTAGTGTGCAATCCCTGCCTCATCCCTTCCTCGTGGGGCATAGGTACATTGATCTTAGGCTCTCGAATACGCGGTAATTGGGCCCCTGAAATGAACCGCAATGTTCTTACAGAAACTGATGCAGAAGACAGAAATCTGTTGAGAACTAAACTTCTTTTCGATTCAAGCATAATTACTGTATTATTATTATTATTATTATTATTATTATTATTATTATTATTATTATTATTATTATTATTATTATTATTATTATTATTATCATCATCATCATCATCATCATCATCATCGTCATTATAATTAGGTTGGATGGGATAAGTTATAGGATAAGTCCATATTCAATAAGTCATGACATCAAAATTCGCAAGATTGTTTTTGTGTGTTTTGAAGAACGGAGGATGTCAGCCCTCGTGCATTTGATGCTATTAGTATAATGCAAGGCAATAGGTAAGTAGGACATTGAGACAGCCTGACGCCCTTCTAGGAACAATGTCATCAACTATTTAAGGGACGTGCAGTGCCGTGCCAGTTCACCGGGAACCATACACAGAAAACAAGCCAAACTTACGCATCGGCTGTCTCACTCCTTCAACACCCTTCGTCTAGAATACTAGATTACCTCTTAAACTATTAAACGTGTACCGAAATTATTTTTACTTTCTCTACACGTACTCTGTACATAGTGTATAGAAAAGGTGTTGTTTTGCACCCTAAACTTTGATTCCGATATTTCACCGGTGATACATGTTTTGAGACCCCCTGAATAAAAAAAACATTATTAGAAAAAGCCACGTGTTTGGACAGCACAACTCGAAAACAGAAATACCGTTAAATAACAAACTTGGTATTTAAATTTATCATCCTCCAAAGATACAACACGAAGATATTGAAGGAAATCCCACCATCACAAACTACTCTTTACGCGGACAAATTTTGGAAAATTTTGTTTTTCTCAAAAATCACTAACGATTTTCATTGAAATATCGTGTATTAAAGTTATTTACTGCACAAATAAAATGTACATTTTGAATTTTCTGGGAACAGCCTCTGAAGGTCACTTCATTCTGGTTGATTTTTGCAACATTTTGCAATACGGTTAAACCGTAATAGATGGACAAAAATTTGCTGCACCAAAACTGTATATCTCGTTAAAAAAGACAAATTATGTCATATGCTTTTTTGTTGTAAATTTGACCGTTTTCAAGATATTCCTTGTTATCGGTTTCAATTTTAAAATACTCATACTTCTCTGACAGCAACTGTCCGTTTTTCTTTTGTCCTCTAGCTTTTAAAACATTTGACTATCGCTTCAGCAATGTGCATTTCTTTAGTTGCCTCCTACTTATAAGTAATTGAGTAATAAGGACATTCTGCTAATGTTTGTCTCAATTAGTATGGCGCAGAGAGAAGAATAATTTTTGTACAATGTCTGTTTGTAGAATAGTCAGAGAAAGTTGTGTGAGTGAAACATATTAATCTTTTTAATTCTCATTTGCTTTATGATTTATTTTATAGTATCCGTATCACTTACCTACAATGGAGTTCCTAATATTACGGGAAACCACGTTTGTAGGTTCAATAAAATTAGTCAAAGTGGAAACAGAATCAAGGATCGAAAAACAAAAAAAAATGAAATATTTAAATTAGAAATTGTTTTACAGTGACACCCCAAACTACAATTTATGTATAAAACATGTGATGTTCTAAGTTTACACGACTTTCTCTACCTGTTTTACAACAAATTATTCTTGCAAAAACTTATTGTTTCGACTACAACGTGCTAATCAACGTAAGCATTAGCCGAAACTTAGTTTCTTGTCAGAGAAAGGAAACACTGGACTAAAGCTATAGTCAAATCTCTTAACAGCCGTTCGTTTTATCAAATTAAAACTCCTTTCTCTTGGAATAACCAAGATGAAAAAAGTGAATAACGATTTCCCATTTAACTCTAGCAAAAAGAATATGACACAAATTGCGTCTTTTAACGAGAAATCCGTTCCTTTGCATAGTAAGTTTTTGTCTATCTCTAACGGTTTACCGGTTATGTAAAAGTCATTCAGAAGGCTTCGGGAGCTTTTGCTAAGACATTCAGGATATACATTTTATATGCGGTATTTTAATCAAAATCGTTATACCTATTATTGAAAAACGAACATTTCAGAAAATACTCCATTTAAAGGGTGGTTTGTGGTGCGGATTTTCCTGAAGTCCTTCGTGTCACGTTCTTAGAACACACTGCACTTAAATACAAACATTCGTGATTTAGTTGTAATGTTTACGGAATTTTTCAGAAACTGCTTACTTGGATTTAAGGAACTCTAAAACATGTATTTTAGGTGAAATCTTGGTATCAAATTTGTGGGTGGAATACCATACCTTCTCCACTGTTCTAGCAATTCTGGTTAAGGTATAATACATTTGGGATAGTAATGTAACGAATTAAGGTAATGCGCCTGTGTAATTTTATCAAAAATAGTGAAAAATTAAACAATTGTTTTTTTATAATAAGATAATACAAATTTGAAACTTCAGTTTGAGATTATATATATTTTCCCTTGGCCGATTTCACCCATCAATTTACTGAAGCTAAACTGGACCTGCACATACCCGAGTTTAAAGCTTCTTTTCTCGCAAACCTTTCTTTGGTATTTTTCAAACTCAAAGTTCAATTTTTACTAATATAGATTTTTAATACTTTTCAAAACTGCATTAAAGAAAATGATGGAATATATTTTTTAAATAATGCTCCAGCTTTGAGAAATAATTTATTAACCTTTGAAGAATCAGAAGTTTGGAGAATACAAAGAATAACAATTATTTTTTTTTTTTGCAGTAGTTAGGAGTTAGTACCAGATGGCCCAAGTGCCCCGTACTTGATGTATGCAGATATCCTTTCCTGCGTTATAGAGTTGCAGAACTCAGCGGGGCTATTTCAAGTAGGGAACTTCGCACTACCGCCCTTACTTCATCAGGAGAGACTGATTCTAAGAGTTACATTTTTGGCGCAGTATTTCTTAAGATGCAGAAAAATGTGACATAGGGTTAATAAATTATAAGGTAACCTCTCTGGCGGCCGGTCTCCACTGCGCGAGAGATCCGAGAGTCACCGGCGAAGGCGCCTGAGTCCTTAATGCTGAAAATATTGACCATCTGCTCCCAAACGGGTAGTATAACAAGTTAAACATGTCACTCATTCACCTCAGCGCAGCAGCAGAAATCCCTGCGTAATCTAAAGAAACTTAGTGATAACATCACAAGGATTTCTGCTGCTAAGCTTAGACGAGTTAGCGAGAATATTTTCGCAAATTGCCGTATGTGAGCAGAAGGTCAACGTTTCCATTATTTATCTTAAGGTACGTATTTTGCCGGCACCACTTTCCCGGCAACTCTCGGATCTCTCGCGCAGTGGAGACAGACCGTGACAGGGGTTGCTTTATAATTTAACGACCCTATACCAGTTTACACAGAGGAGAGCATTTCCAAACACTCAACCACAAATAGTTTAGGAAAATCAAATTCGGAATTTGAAATGAGGCATAACTTTTTATATGGTGAAGGCTTTCTCTACATGCCGGAAGTAATGAACGACACGGATGTATCCTGCTTGTTCTTCATCTTCTTCAGTTTTCAATCCTGGGATTGGTTTGCAGCGATTCTCCTGTCTGATATTCTCTCTGCCGGCCTTTTTAATTCTTCATACTTGTACACTTCATGTCGTTGTTCTTTTGTACCATGTACTATAAAGTTTTGCTGCTTCTTTGCTATTCTTGCCTTCAGTTGTACCCTCGATTTTAGTTTTCAAAACAATTCGGATAGGGTGCGGTCGGAAAAATGAAATGGAGTTTTATTTGTGGACGATCTTTAAGTACCGTAGTTCTTAGTATCCCATTCTATGTTGGGCGTGAAAGACCGATTAATTTTTTGCTCAAAGCCCCTTTATCAGGTTTGAAGTTGTTTTACATGCCGTAAATCTACACTAAGGGATCAACGGCTTTACTTCCTTTCTGATGGAAGGCATACTAAGGATTTTTACGCCAGAAAACATCCATCGCCTTCCGCCGGGTTTAAACCCGCGACCATCGGATCCACAGGCTATCATGTTACCCTAGATAATGGAGCATGACGGCATTCGTCGGAGGGGACTCGGCACCGAACCTGAGTTTATTGTACCTTCACCCCACGAGGTGACGTCCCCGGGAGGGAGGGATGAGGTGAGAGGCCGGAACCAGGAGTGAAGGCACAGTAAAGACAGGGTCGCTACAGTTTCCAGATTCAAGCATGCCGACCGCTCCTTGCCCCATGTAGGGTCCAACACCATGGTCATTAGCGGTCCTTATCTGGCAACAATCGAGGTTTGGTCCTGCCATTTCCAACTCTGATAGAACTCAACAGGATGAAGGATAAATGAAATGACAATGGAAACGACAGGGAGGGACGGGACATTCGGGGACGAAAGGAACCTATCCAGCATCCGCCTGGCGACTCATGGAAACCCCCGAAACACCCACTGGTTAGGTAGGCCGGCGACGTGGATCGAACCCGTGACCTCCCAAATATGGGTCACAGTGGAAACCGCCTGGAATCCCGCTCGGTCTTTGGTACCTTAATAAGTGATCTTTAAACTTTATTCCCTTTTTCTCTTAGTTGATTCCAAATTTATCTTTTTGCTTTTATCTCTCATAAAGTTCTTATAAGTGCATCTAGTTTTCAGCAGTATCCTGCAGCGCCGTCTCTCTGATTTTAGGATTGACCGTGTTTAACATTTTGTTCCATACATAGATATGCTCCCAACTAATATTAGTGCATGTAAATCATTTATTACTTTTTCTAGCACGTATGTAAAATGTAAACACTATGTAGAGAAGGTATTGCATTCCACCCAAAAATTCGATAGTGATATTTCATCGAAAATTCATGTTTAATGCTCCTTGAATAAAAAAAATAGATGTCAGCGAGTGTGTGTGTGTGTGTGTGTGTGTGTGTGTCTATCTGTCTGTCTGAGGACAGCTTAACTCAAAAATTAAAATTCGGTTAAAATACCAAACATGCTATTTAAGGACAAATATTTTCAAGAAAATTCCCTAACGCTAACTATCCTTTATATGGAAAAAAGTTCGAAAATATTTATTTTCTCTAAAACCTAACATATTTAATAAACCTAGCAAGATGTTTATTTGACAAATAAATGAATTTTGTGCGATTAGCTTCACTCTGAGTGTCTTTTGATAACTGGTGAATCGTAAGAGACAGATAAAACTTGTAATTTATGTTGTACAGTCAACCGTTTCTGAAATGTTTTAATGTTAATCTGTTCTCAAATGGGAAGCCATATTATGTTTCATCTCTTTTGTTTTACTCCTGGCCATGCAAAGAGAACCAACTCTGAATTGTTTCGCATAGAGATCATCTTTTAAAAGATTTGCGGAAAATTCTGCTAATAAATACTTAGGCCTTCACGACCGGCGTGTATATGATAGCTGGGCCTATAGGCCGTGGCCCAAATTATTTCAGTACCGACGTTTCGCCGAAATCCGAACCCGGCTCTTCAGGGAACAAAGCTATTAGTCCAACAAGACTGGTCCCAGCTACCATATACAATCAATTGTGTTAATTTTTATTTCGATTAGCATGATGTGGATAAAAGAATAATCTTTTGTAAGAGCTGTAGTTTGTTTGTGGAATAGGTAGAGAAATTCATGTCAGCGGTGTACTTCATTTTTTTTTTCTTACTGAAAGCTAGTGTTGCATTATGTATTCTATCAATAATTATTAAATTTACTTTCTCCATCTGATGTTTTTTACTGCAGTTATTGAAAGTCTTCAGTTTTACCCAGTAGTTTTCCGTTTTATGTTATTTGTGTTTTATTATCTCTTTTTTATTACAAGTTAAAATTCTGTTTTTTTCGATTTAGTGTTTTTCCCAACTCTAACGCTGTTTAGTTTTCCAATAAAATCGCTATGTCATTACCTAACTCTTCAATATTAAAATACCTTTGATGAGTTAAATAATTCTGTCAGTTCTTACAAACGATGCATTGAAACAGAAATTACATAAAATTGCCCTATATTCGCATTTTATACCAATATTTTGTTTTAATACGTTTTGTATGGTCATATTTATGAGCTTATCAAGGAAGCTTTCAAGTCATGTTAAAGGGATTATTGGAGCATAAGATTGGCGTCCCGTAAAGGGCAACTGCCTCATAAACAACGGTTAACATCTCAAGTTAAACTGAATATGAAAATAATAAAGAAAAAGCCGTGAGTATCGATCCAACAGATTGACGGCGAAGGGAAACTGGTAGAAACGGACTTTTTGTTGATAAATTGGAAAAGCATTTAAGGGGAAAGAAACAAAACCACTGAGGAACTAACAAACATAAGAGCAGCGGCTGCGAGGCAATGGAAGTCGGAATGCATAGGATAAAACAATGCACTGACTGGTATGACCAGCAATGCCTATTCGCAAAGAAACAAACAGAGGAGGCTCTGAAAAAAATCAGAAGGGAAGGGTGGGAGGGAGAACATTAAGAGGATTTTCACAAAAAAGAAAGAAAGAAAAGGAAAAAGAAAGGAAAAAACAAATAAAACACAAACAAAGAAAAATACGAAGGGAGTATAAACAGCTAACACGAGAAAACCCAACTTATTGTCAAACAAAATGTTTCGGAAAACTAGTAATGTTTTAACAAGTGGGGATAACGCTGAGATATGACAAGTTGTAAAGAATTTAAGAGGCAACCGTCAGTGCTTAAAGAAATTTCTCCCAGAAAATTGGCAGTGCATTTTAAAAGAATATTTGGGAAAGGAATTCCTATAACAAGAGTAGTACAGGTTTTTGGAAGTCTGGAGATCCCAGAACTGGACGAGCACATTTCAGCAAGGGAAATAACACAGACCCTGAAGAACTTGAAGGGAGGCAAAGCTCCAGGCTTGGACGAGTTGGCGCATTGTAACAGATTGTTTCTTGTTGGGATTTACCCTACATGTTGGGGACTGGGCATTATTCATCCCAGTTATTAAGGCAAGGGAGCTACTGGAAATCTGGATAACTACAGGGGGGTTTCTGCTGCCAATTATGGAGAAAATATATTGCAGTGTGTTATATAACAGGATAAAGGACTGGGAATCAAAATTTGGCAAACTTTCAATATTTCAAATTGGTTTCAGAGAAGGATATATTACCATAGATGCTGTTTTTATTTTGGACACTTTAAGGTTGTTAATTAAGCGGGGAAAGCTTCATTGTGCTTTTGTGGACTTCAAGACGGCATTTGATCCTATCAATGGAAATGCATTATGGTATAAACTACGCAGAAAGGGAATTTCAGGTAAAGTGATTAGAACACTGCAGCAATCTAATCAAAAGTTGAATTCTGTGTAAAGTACGACAGAAGCAGAGTGCCGGAGAGCTTCGCAAGCTGCAGAGACATGAGGTAGTGCTGTATTTTACCACCGTTTCTATTTAATCTCTTTTTGGATGATATTACTGACCTAATATTGGCAGAGAATATCGAAGCACCGGTAGTGGCAGATTTGCATACTCCAGCACTTAGTGTTGTGTTCTAAGACAGTTATCAGACTAGACAAACTTAAGGGTTATTGCAATGAATGTGTACTTACAGTTAATGTGTATAACACTAAATAACTTAAAAAGCTGAGAGGAGGAGACCTGGACATATGTAAAACATACACAGGACAATGCTAAGTCTTTTGTGTACTTCTTTTAAGATGAGCGGAAAGAAAATGGATAACAAAACACACTGATAGGAAATACAAGGCAAGGGCAATAGCTCTCCGGATGCGTAGCAGAATTCCAGATATAGCCGCAACATTTCTGGAAACAGTGTACGGAGCGACAGTTGGATCCACGATGACATATGGAGGAGAAATATGAAGATAGGAACAAACAGAGAATCTGAACCAGGTGATGACCTAAGTTTTTTAAAGGAATTCTGGGAGTACGGCCACCTGCAGAATACTGAGGGAATTCGGGGCGTATAGTGAAACGATAGAGTGCATATTCAGAGCAGTTAAATATTGGATGAGAATCGTTCACGGAAACCGATCTCTATTTAGGGAAGTTTACTGCTGTGAACAGCTGTGATATTATTATAGTGTTTAACACCCGCTTTTACTACAGACGGCACCTCAGACAATGACACGATGATACATGGAATAAAGATGGGGCACCGGTGGAATGCGCTGGCAGGGGAAACTGGAGAACCCGGAGAAAACCCACCCCTGTGCCACTTTGTCCACCACAAATCTCACATGCGTTCGTCTGGGATCGATCCCGCGGCGCCTTGGTGAGAGGCGATTGGTCTAACCGCTCGGCGACGGCGTGGCCTACAGTTAAGTATGGAAGGAAATTCGACGTGGGCTTCAAAATTAAAGAGCGGCTTGGAAACCATTGGTATGGGTAACATTTGGATGGCGGGTCAGGGTAACAGACGGAGCGTTTGGAGAAAGATTAAGAACTACCTCTGATGTTGACAGACAGCAAATAATTGCGCAATGCACGAGAAGGTTTCGTTGACAGTACAGTCTGGGCTAAAATCAGAGTGGGGTATGGGGCAATGGATAAAACGGGTACCAAATTCATTAGACAGGGGCTTGCGTGGATTAGACTAGGAGCATGGCGGACGATACAAATTATTGGTATCTGAATCTGCCTCATTTGCGAGGAGGAAGAGTCGTGGGCACATATCTTGGCAAGCTGTAGGGGAACGGAGGAGTGTGGGGATCCTTTTCCAGTTAGGAGCATGTTGGGAGCTCCTGGTAGGCATGGAAGACGCGGAGGGTGTAGGTAAATTTCTGCTTAAGGCGAAACAGCTGAGATCTGAGAAGGCTGATCATAGGGAAGAGGGGGGGGGGCGAAAAGAAGAGTTAAAAATCGATTATAATGCTTTATATACAGGTTATATCATACTTTTGGTCATTGTTTTGTTGTGATGTTAGTGTTAGTGCTGTGTGTGTGTGTGTTTAATACAGTAAGGCTCACTAATGCACCGGCTTACGGCTTGCCGTTTATTGTGTGTTGTATATTTAATATGCTATATTTGAATAAGTTTGTGTTTTTGTTTTCATGTTCACTCATTTAATATTACTTGTTATTATAAAATGTGGACCCGTGCGATTGATGAAAGTCACTATATGTACTTAAATAAATACTCCTGTTCGTAAATTTATTTATTCAGTCATTCAACTAGTAGGGCAATAAGTGTGTAGACTATGCTAACGTTATAGTCACATGTTTTAAAAGCTGTCGCTATGCGATTGTCATTAAAACTAGGTTTTTTGATGTCCAGGAGTAAAACAAAAGTAACATGGATGACTTCGGTTAGAAAACTTCTGTTTACGTCTTCTAAAATTGAAACCAATGACAAGCACTATTTCGTGAACGGTTAGCTCCACAAAAAAGTGCATGCAGCATAAATTGTGTGTTTTTCCGAGATCTACATTTTCTGTGTAGTGCGTTTTAGTCTATCTTTTACGGCTTAACAGTTATGCAAAACTCACCCAGAGTGCAGAGTCTATTCCCCAAAAAATTGAAGATATACATTTTATTTGTCATGTAAATATCTTTAATATACAGTATTTTAATCAAAATCGTTAGCAACATTTTTAGGAAATTGAAAATTTCGAAAAACTTGAAGTTTAGTGGTGGGGAATTTTTCATCAAAATCCTCCTGTCGGCATCCTTAGAAGATACTAAACTAAAATGTCATGTTTGGCATTTAACAGACTTTTGGTTTTTTATTTATGCTACTATAGATATACCACGCACACATACACACGCACTAATTTTTATTCAAGGGACCCTAAAACATGTATTTCCAGTGAAACCTGGGTATCGAATGTTTAGTTAAGTAACCTAATAGACAAAGTAAAACTCTAAACAGATAAAATTTGCTTATTTTTTAAGTTCCGTAATTTAATACTTTCCAAACACCTATATATGCAATTAGTTAAATATTGTTAGTGAATCATTCTAATTGTTTATTTTAAAATCTCAATCTCGGTAAAGATGTCTCACATGTTCCATTCACGTGACCTTCTCTACTTGTTCTTTAAAAGAGAAAAGTTCTTACAAAAGCTTTTTCTTCTATTATTTTTTGAAAATCGAGATAAACTTCAGAAATGCTCTTATTATTTAATTCTTTATAAGTAGGAGGGAAATAAGGGTATAGATTAGGCTAACGTAATAGCCAAATGTTTCAAAAGCTGTCGCTATGCGATTGTCATTAGAATTCCGTTTTCTTTGATGGCTGGGAGTAACATGTAGGGAACACGGATGACTTCTGTTTATGAAATGTATAAGCATTTTAAAATTTAAACCAATAACAAGGAATAGTTCGGAAACAGTTAGCTACACCACAAAAGTTTATAGAACATACATTGTGTTTTGACAAGATGTCCATTTTTTGTATAGTAAACTTTTATCTATTACTCATCCAAAATGCAGAGGACTTCAAAGGCTATTGCTGTTTATTTGCCATGTAGAAATCTTTAATCTACGTGTTTTAATTCAAATCGTTACAGCCATTTTTGAAAAACCGAAAATTTCATGTAAAGGGTATTTTAGGGTGAGGGTATTTTCCTAAAAGTCTTCGCGTCGCATCCTTGAAAGATACAAAACTGAAATACCAAGTCTGGTGATTAACCGATTTTTGGTTTTGATTTATGCTGTCTACACACACACACACACACACGCACACGCACACGCACGCGCACACACACGCACAAACACGGACCTTTTCTTCTCCTCCCTCACCTTATTATTATTATTATTATTATTATTATTATTATTACTGTTATTATTATGATATTCAGATGACCGTAATCCTATATTTCCGGTGGAAACTCGGGATCTATATTTTGGTGTAACAAAATCCTTCAGTATTTACTATGTACAATATACATACGTGCTAACGAAAGTAAAACACCCAAGAGGTAAAAATAGCTTATGTTTTAATTTTATTCGTTTAACACTTTTCAAACACCGATGTATGCAAGACATTAGATATTATTATTGAACGCTGCGGATTTTTACCTAAATGCCTATTTTTTCCTTCAGAATTAAACATTCAGTTTAGGTTTTATTTTGTATTTCATATTGTTCGGAATGAAATACGAAAATTTTATGGTGCCTAAAACTGCCTAATTCACTCGTGAATGCCTAATGCAACTATAGCGGCTTAAAATTAGGGAATTTCAACCTTCATATGCAGATTTACGGTATTTATTATATGATTCATGTTGAATTTTAGAAACTTCTAAAACAATATTATGTTCAAATTGATTGTTAACAATAATGCATTACTTTGAAAATTGTCTATTTCGGTTCTCGTAAAGTAAAATAAAAAAGCACTCGTGATTGTTGACATGATTGTGGTGTTAATGTTAACTCAATTACTTAAAAGCTTAGCAGCTAAATAAACCTGGATTTGGAGGTTGTTTACCTTTAACTACACTCTTTGTATTCAGTGTTTTAAATGTGAATGTAGTGCTCTGTATTTCAGTTCTAAATGTTCAGAAATGCCAAGAGCTTCTAAACTTAGTGGATAAATTGCGATCCCAATTTTTCTACTGATTGCAAACTAATATTGCTGCAAACAAGTACATAAACATAATATACTTTATATATTATTTTTCTGTTTTTGTATATTTCTATCAAATATTGAAATTTTCAACAAATATTTTATTTAATTTTAGCTAATATCTGAAAAGAAATGTCATTTGGCCCAACACAAAAATATAAATGGACACATTATAAAAATATGAAAGGTAAATTCTTCTGTGCAGCCATTTTTGCCTCAAGTGCCAAACAATCAACAAAAGGAGTTCTTTGAGGATTTTTGCAGAACTATGAAAAAAGCAAAAAGCAAGACAAGTACCTAAGGGAATTTTTATAAAAATACACGAAGATGAATATTCCAAACCAATCCTGCTTAAGGAAAAACTATATGAGTGCAATTTATAATTCCATACGTTTTTAAATATCTAATTTCTTTCCATTCTAGTACCTAGGTTCAATAAGTGAGCGTTATAACACTTTAAATGTACACTGTGACTATAAAAATAATTTTTTATTATTGCAGGCAATTGAAGAACTCAAAAGTGACATGAGAAATTCAACATTTGACATTTCTATCTGTTGATGAAACTTGAGGTTCATGGGGAGAATGATTGCTGGCAACTTATCTGCTGAATACCCTGCAACACCTCATTTACCTTTATTTAGAAACGTCCAGGCTACAAATCATTCTACAACTGTAAGGATGGTTAGGAAAGCTCTGAGTGAGTGGAAACACAAATATGCATCTTCTAAGTGAATTATGTTTTGTTTTTAGGCAAAAATGTTCTCTTTAAGTTTTTTTTTTTTGGTTATTTTTAGGAATTTTGTGGCCAATTGAGAGCAATGACAAGAGACTGTTAACAGTAATACAGCATATTTGAATAAAACTGCAGAGACGCTTCAAGTTTTATGCTGCACATGTTCTTCATAGGCTGGCTGAGGAGAGAAGGATAGGATTTCTCACTGTGAACTGTCTAATCTCAAGTGTAAAATGGGCTTTCTTAAAGCCACTGCATTTAAAGAGCTTTGCCTCCACAGCCTGTGATTACACGGTGGGGCACTTGGTTGAATGCAGCCCTTTAATTACGCAGAACATGTTCATAAAAATGAAGGGGTGCTTCAGTAAGTTCATTTTATATGCTCTTTAATTTTTGTTTGTTTAAAATACTATTAATTCAAAATGATTGAAAAATTCAATTATTTTCATGTTATTCGAAACATTTGTAGTTTTTAATTCTTTTTATAAATGTTCTAGGTTATTGACAATTTTGATGAGAACCTCGCTGTAAGCACACAAGAAGCAAACAGTGCCTTAAGGAACCTGAAATTAACGTCTGATCTTGCTCTTTTGAAAGCTGCTTGCCCAGATAAAAACACTAGAACAGTTAACTCTTGCGCTTAAGATTGCAGTTCAAGTAGTGAAGGACGTTGAAAATAATCTCAAAGAAGTACCTGGAAATATTGGGGAGACAATTAGGAACAAATTTGTAAAAGTAACGAAACGAAATCCTGATTAGAAAAGTGTGTTGATGATAACAGAGGTACATGCTGGAAACTGGAGGGCGGCAATTCTTTAGATGGTTCGCCTGCAGAGATTGCATCGCTCAAATGTTGTCCTCTTGCTTCTTGTGAGCTGGAAAGACTCTTTTCCCGCTTTAGGAACATGTTTCTCGATAAGAAAAATCAATTTTCAACTCAACACTTGGAGAAATATTTGGTTATCCATTGCCACAATAAGGAAATAAATAATAATAATAATAATAATAATAATAATAATAAGAAGAAGAAGAAGAAGTAGAAGTAGAACAACAATAATAATAATATGTCAGATGAGAATTTCAGTGTCAGTGTATATTTTAAAATTTTAATGCCTATTTTGCCTGCCTGTTTCATTTTAATGCCTAAAATCCGCATCCTGTATTACATCACATTAATTTGTGAACACTTTTATTATCAAACGTGGTCCTATGTGAGAGAAACCTGGTGTACGAGTATTTTTATTTTTAACATATTTTGCAAAAACAAAATATATATATGTGTGTTTTAATGAGATCTACATTTTTTATGTAATAAGTTTTTGTATATCTTATGGTTTGTCAACAATATAAAATTCATCCCGAATGAAAAGGTCTTCAGAAACTGTTCCCAGCAAATTCAAGATATAAATTTCGTTTTCGTTTGTCACAAAAACTTCTTATACACAAAACATTTTAATCAAAATCGTTAAAGCCATTTTTGAGAAAATAAAAATTTTCGAAAAATGTTCCATGAAGCGGGGTTGGAGATTTTCTTGAAAATCTTCGTGTCGCATCTTAGGAAGATACCAAACTTACCAAGTTTGGCATTAAACGGTGTATTCGTTTTTGAGCTATGCTGTGCAAAGGCACACACACGGACCTTTTTATAAAAATGCTTTTTTACTTTCTCTATACGTACTATGTACACAGTGTATAGAGAAGGTATTGTATTGCACCCAAAAATTCGATACCGAGATTTCACCGAAAATATATGTTTTGAGACCCCCTGAATAAAAAAAAAAGCATTTTTAGAAAAATGTCTGTGTATGTGTGTGTGTTTCCGGGCAGCATTGCTCAAAAACGAAAAGACCGTTTACAACCAAACTTGGTATTTAAGTTTGGTATCTTCCAAGGATGCGACACGAAGATTTTCAAGAAAATCCCCCCACCCCCAACTACCCTTTACATGGAACTTTTTCGAAAATTTTGATTTTCTTAAAAATGCCTCCTACGATTTTGATTAAAATCTCTTATATTTTAGACATTTACTTGCCAAATAAATTGTATATGTTGAATTTTCTCGGAATAGCCTCAAAAGGCTTATTCTGGATGATTTTTTACTGAATTTTGCATAACTAGTAAATCGTAAGAGATAGACAAAAGCTTACTACACAAGAAATGTAGATCACGATAAAACACAATTTTTGTTATATACATTTTTTTCGTGGAGTTGATCGTTTTTGAGCTATTTCTTGTCATTGGTTTCAGCTTTAAAAACATGGTTTTCTCATACAGGAATTTGTCAACTCCTGTCCATATAAACAAAGGAATTTCAGTCACATAGCAGCCAGCTTTTGTCTATCACTTTAACTTACAGTACTCCCTTATTTCGCTTTTACTCGCAAGGATGCAACTAATAAGGCTATTTCTGCTAATTTTTTCTCGATTATCATGAAGTAAATAGAAGCATAAGCTTTTTAACAATAATTTGTTGCAGAGATGTATAAAAAGTCATATGAATGGAACACATCAGATGTTTTCATTCAGGGGTCCCAAAACATGTATTTCTGGTGAAATCTCGACATTGAAATGTTAGGTACAATACAATACCTTCTCTATACACTATGTAGAGAAAGTAAAGAAATCCCAGAGGGAAGGTTTACAAGCGACTTCATACTGAGATATTTGTTACTCGGATGGGAGAAAGGAAAAGTTGTCAAGCTATCGATATTCTTGAGGGGCCTCCTTCTTTGCTACGGAAACAAAAATGTGCGCAGTCTTTATCTCCTACTCTGTAAATGATACATTGTTGCTTGCTAGTACCAACCTTCTCGTATCCGCCAACGAAATCGTACAGCTGAAAAAAAAAAAAAAATATTTATAAACAGCTGTGGTTCTGTGTCCTATTCTATAATTGGCGTTAAAACCCGTCTAAGAGTTTCAAAAGTGATTTTTTAATAGATGATGCTAAATTTACCAGATGTCAGTAGTGTTATAAGTAGAAAAATTCTGTCACTCAGTGTTAGAAAATTGTAACACTACCTTTGGATTATATGTCCACGGCCCCATTCAAGTATGCTATGACTCTGAAAGCTCGTGTCGATCCACAAAATAGCGGAGGATATGAATGTCATGAACTAGACGAAATTATGTAAGCACGGAGAGAGCAAAATTACAACTGCTACACTGCCTGCGGTGTATAGAATATTTTCCTTCTGTACGAGTAAGTCATCAAGTTGTCAGCACTGATGCTAGGCAAGACAACAGCTGAATATCCGTAAAATAGATAAAACAATCTATTTATAATTATAATGTGTCTATACATATTGAGAAGTGTAAGACATACGTGTTAGCATTTTTAAATTGTTTGTAGGATAACTGTACTTGGTCCCGGCCTCGTTATGCAAGCTTCCTGCTCACAATATAAAACACTATAATTTTTACCACTTGTATCATAAATAACTATTTTGGCAATTTGGTAAAAAAATATCGATTTTTTAATTTTTGGTGCAAAAAATGCACCGAACTTTAAAGTAAATGTATTTGAAACGTTTGATTCTCCTGAAGTTGATGCAAAACACATTTTGGCCGCCATTTTAAAGCTTTTCGCTGGTTAAATGGCTATGTCAAAGATTAAGGTAATTTTTCTCAGGTTCATTTTTTCTGTCATTTTCCCATGTTCAAAATCTATATTGTCCCACCAAAATACAACTAGAGGTCTGAAAATTGTTCACGAAGGTTGCATAATGTGTGTAATAAAATGTCTGGTTGGACATTTATATTGGTTATAGTTTAGTGTTAAAATAATAATTACTATAAGCATACGTTGTTTTATGCAGCTTTTTATACTTTCTGACGTAACATGCACTTTTTTAAATCTATCAATGTTAGGTAAATTTCAAGCAAACAATTTCTTACAAAGTTGTTGAGGAATGTCGTCATCATGTACCTGCCTAGTAATAGGCCTAGTGACCTGTTCATCCCAACAGTCTTCTACCTTAATATTTGACATAGCATTCTTGACGCAGGCATTCTGAGTGCAAGGGAGCTCCAATTTTGACGATAATTTTGAATTGTTTCTACTATTGGATCAATTTTAAATTCTCTCATATTACCTATATATCCTGCAGTTCTTGTTAAAACTGTGAAACGATGTTTCTCATTTTGTTGTGTGGTCCAAGCACACATTAAAACTGACCTCCTAGCGTGTCTTTGGACCAGAGACGCTTTCAAAATATTACTAATAGTACTCATTGCATAATTGGTGTTGTTTAACTTCATTGCTCTGTCTTTTCCTGTTTCGTCACTTAAATAATATCCTAAATACTTGAATGATGATATCTGTTCCACAGTTTTATTAAAAAGGCATATGATTATTTTTTCCCACAAAGGCCATTGCTTTGGTTTTTGATACCGGGGTTTTCGAGTTATAAGTGTCCGAGATTCATTAAACAGAAGCCCATCAGTAACATTACATCACCTGCAAACATCTGGCTTAACGTCCCTGTTTCATTTTAATTTCCCATTGTTGTTTTCTATTCTTACTTTCCCTAGCCCCGTATGTACAGTGTACATAGGGATAGAGAAGTATTATATTTCACCCAAAACTTCGATGTCGAGATTTCACCGGAAATACATGTTTTAGGACCCCCTGAATCCAAAAAAAGCATTTTCAGAAACAAGTCCGTGTGTGTGTGTGTGTCTGTCTTTCTGTCTGTGGACAACATAGCTGAAAAACGTAAAGACGGTTAAATACCAAACTAGATGTTTAAGTTTGGTATCTTCCAGGGATGCAACACGAAGATTTTCAAGAAAATCCTCCCACCTCTAACTACCATTTACATGAAACATTTTCAAAAATTTTGTTTTTCTTAAAAATGGCTCTAATGATTTTGATTAAAATGCCACAAATTAAAGCTATTTCTATCATAAATAAAACGTAGATCTTGAATTTTCTTGGAATAGTTTCTAAAGACTGTTTATTCTTGGCGTAACTAGTAAACCGTAAGAGATAGACAAAAACTTACTGTACAAAAAGTGTAGATCTTATTAACATACGCAAGTTATTGCATATACATTTTTTTCGTGGAGCTTACTGTTTTTGAGGTATTCCTTATTATTAATTTCAATTGTGAGGTACTTATACTTTTCTCAGACAGGAAGTGTTCTACTCCTGGGCAAGCAAAGAAGCGATCTGCAATGACAAACGCATAACGACAGCTTTTAATACATTTGACTATCACTTTAGCATAGCGCATTCCTTTAGTTCCTTTCTACTTATAAGGTTCTAAGTAATAAGAACATTCTGCTAATGTTTATCTCGATTAGCGTGGTGCAGAAAGAAGAAATATTTTTAAGAAGTTTGTAGAGCAGCTAGAGAAAGTCATGTGAGTGTAACGCATCAGCATGTTTTTATTATATGATATGATAGTAGTGAGGAAAAACGGCGGCCATGTCTAACACCTTGGTTAACTGGTCTCCATCCTACGGAGCAGTTTCTTACTCATACTATAGGAACGTAGTGTTCTTACAAATCTGACTGATGTGTTCCATTCACATGACTTTCCCTAGTTGTTCTGCAAACAGCCATCATTCTTTTATCCATATCGTACTAAACAATATAAAAATTTGCAGAAATGGTCTCACTATTTGTTTCCTTGTAAAAGGGGGGAAGGACTGAAATAGCCAAAAGTGATAGTCAAATCTCTTAAAGGCTATTACTATGCGACTGTCATTGACATTCCGTTTTGTTTCCAAAGCCAGAAGTAAAACAAAAGATATATAAAACGGACGAGGATTTCGTTTGAGAAACATTTAAGTAATTTAAATTTGAAAGCAATAACAGAGTATATCTCGCAACTGATTAGCTCTACAGAAAATATGACATAAATTGTGTGTTTTAACAGATCTACATGTCCGCACAGTAACTTTTTGTCTACCTCTTACGGTTTGGCAGTTATGCAAAATTCATTCAGAATGAAGAGGACTTCAGTGGCTAACCCCAACACATTCAGGATACACATTTTATATCCTATGTAAATAACGTTAATATACAGCATTTTATTTAAAGTCGTTATAACCATTTTTTGGAAAATCAAAATCTAAAAAAAAAAAAAAAAAAAAATGTTCCATGTAAAGGGTAGTTGAGAATTGAGGCGGGAACTGGTGACGTAGCTTGTGGTGCTGGGCTGCGCAGCGAAGACTGGTCCTCTCTCCGGCGTTGTAGCTGCTAAAGTCGATTCTCAATGTTCCTCGGCTATTGGTGGACTCAGCGACGAGCAGTTTAGACCTATTTATATCTAGCTCAGGTAATGAGCTACGGTGATCTCCAGTGAGTTATACGGGAAATTAACTTACAATAACGTCGGCACTTTTCGTTCAGTCAAGTTTTATTTCTCTTCACAAGCGTCCCCGAGAAAGTTCCTGGCGCGACTGTGTTCCGACAATTTCCCTCGAACAAGGGCGTAACGCGTACAAAGGTAACTAAAATTTACACGACGATGAGTGCAGAATAATTGTAGACACGTAAACTTTCTACCGTGTCTCCCTTGTTTCCGGCGTCACAGGTTACACGTGACATTACTTTTCCAACTGCGTGAATCACATTACTAACTTTACTATGTTTACGCTGACTCTTGTTTCGAACGTCACAGGTTCTGCGTGTAGTTACATTCCAACTGCCTGAATCAATATAGTAACTTTGCGTATTCTTGTTTTGGGCATCACAGATTCCTCGTGTAGTTACATTCCGACTGCCTGAAAATTGGGGCGAATACTCTACATTTATAGCAAATTCTACCCACGCGCAAAACTCTCAACTTGTAATCTCATTGGCCCATTTTTAGCGCCGAAAGTAGCTTGGGGTACGCTTCTGCCGTGACGTGATTAATTCTAATTGGTCAATGCGACTTTCATGTGATTTTTGTCCTAAATTTCCTTGTGGTTCCCCTGTTTATATGTCGCCTTCACGTGACCACATAATAGCGTCTTTCCCCTCTTGCAATATAGAAAGAAATAGCGTAAACAGCTGAATTGGTCGCTTGAGAACTCCCGGGTTGAAGTTAGAAACGCTTTCCGGGAACGATCTCTCTGAACATCCAATAACTACACATCTTACTTAGTAATTAACCTAAACAATTTAATCAATTAAAATATAGGCTATGTGCTTATTCACCTGGGCGACAATCCGACTCAGAGTAAATAAGTTTAATATAGGGCATTTTAATCAAATTCGTTATGACAATTTTCTGGAAAATTCTTTCATGTAGTTGAAAGTTAAGATATTTTCTTGAAAATCCTCCTGTCGCATCTTTGAAAGATACTGAACTTGAATACTAAATTTGGCATTTAACCGACTTTTTGTTTTTGAGTTATGCTGTCCACAGATACACACGGATATTTTCTTAAAATGCAAACCCAGGAAAAGGTATTTGCATGTAATTAAGAATATGCCTACCCGATATTGCACATGAAAAATGAAAACTGTTCCGCAAGTAGCGCTATATATCCAACAATTAAATTCTCAATTGAAAATTTAATAATGCGGAAACTACTTGAAATAGATCGCTGAATTTTTATAGAGATTACCGTGAGGAAGTGTAATAAACATATAGCATTTGAAAGCTGTATTATAAAAAATATGGAATTTCGGATTTTTATTTAATTGCCCCTTGTGTTAAAGGTAAATTACATGCAACGTATAAATGTAACATCTGCATAAATCTGCTGAAAGGAAATAAGTTTAGAACTTCACTCCATCTCATTTAATATTACTTTATCAGAAACCTGCTTTTCTTTATTTCTCAGCATCACACCCATTTATGACAGTCTTTTCCAGTTACTATGTTTGGAGACAAGCTTGCTAGAAATGGGGCTTTTAATCGCCTTGGCAATATTAATGCATCGCTCTTTAACGTCTTTTAGCTTCTTCCCCTTGGCTTTTCTTGAATCTCTTTAGACCATGTAACGCCCTATTCATTGCATTCTTTAGCTCTCTCATGCTCAGGCAGGAAACTTAATAATTGAGCTAAGTCAGGAAATTTTAAATGACTCACTAGGAACTATAGTAGAAAGCATCGTTAAATTTTCTTTCCATTTTCTAGTTGATGTGGCGAGTTCATTTTATTTCTGGAAGAAAAAGTGGGTACTACTTCAGATCTAACCACAATTACTTCATTAATCCTCCAGTAACAGCCATCCAAATTATCCAACGCAATTACTTCTGCTTGGAAAACTCTCAGGAGGGAATTCCCGGGATCATTGCTAATTAACTTTATCAAAGTTGTCTCATAACAAAATGGAAACAACAGAAAAGTAACGCATAATAATTTGTTTGTACCTTGGTATTGCAGCTGGAATGTTGCAATGTGATGCTTCAAGTTTTCATTACAGAGTGTACTTTTTGTTTCATGTGTAGCTCTAGCGACAGAAGGGTGAACTACACAACAAAGATGGCGCGCATGCTACTGTCGTCCACGTGTGAAGAACAGGAAGACGTGGTTCGATATTTGTCGGCCAAAGGGCACAAACCATGTGAAATTCACAGGGACATGCATGGCGTGCATGGGGATGATTGTATGGACCGTAGCAAAGTCTCCAGGTTGTATGCATTCTTCCAAAAGGGCTGTGTGAACTTTAGTGATTCGCCATGCTCCGGGAGGCCGGTAACAGCTGCAACCCCGCAGAATGTCAGTGGCAATTTTGAACGATCGACGTTTGCAACTGCGAGCCCTATTGCAGCAGTTCAACGTATCCTATGATGCAGTGTACGATATTGTTCATCTCACGTTGAAATTTCGTAAAGTTAGTGCTCGCTGGGTGCCTAAGAATCTGACAGAGAATGATGACAAGCTTGGATAACTTAACACGGTGCACCGCAGAAAGGCATGGCTTTCTGAAAGGAATCGTCACTGAAACAAAGCAGGCAAGTGTTACATCAACTTCTGTAATTGAAGTGAAGGACAACGTACAGATGTAGGACTCCGTTGAATTGACTTTTGTATTGCGTCAATTTGAGCTGCGCTTGCGTAAGGTGGACGTGCTCGAGACCCGTCAGCAGCAGTATCTATTCGTTGCAACTTATTTAACAGCTTCCATACGGTTGTTCCATCCTTTCTAAATTTCCGTTGAAAGCATCGTCGCACTCTTCGCACGGAAAACCTTGTAGACGCCATGTGACAACGGCAATACGTCCTCTGTAACAAAAACACATTCGTGGATTACCTTAATCACGAAATAGTTTTTCATTTTGTGGACACCCTGTATTTAACTCTGCCACCCATTTGCAGGGAAAATATATACACAAACACGCACACATAGATACACAAACACGCGCGCGCCACACACACACACATATATACAAATATTATTGCCTCCTCCACAGAACAATGTCATCTCTGAGTAGTCGGAAACTTTCACGGCCGGAGTCAAAATTGTAAAGAGAAATTTCTTCCGGGCTTAGAAGCCGAGATTTACTGGAGTTTTATGTCCAGACGTTTTGAGCCTGAACTTCACCTTGAAGACTAAGACCACATCAAAAAAAATGTAACTGGCGTGTTATTTATGGACGCTCTTTAACTACTGTGGTTCTAAGCTTCCCATTATAAATTGGGCGTGAAAGACCGCTTAATTTTGATTAGAGGCCTCTCTATTAGGCTTGAGATTCTTTTACGTGCCATAAATCTACGACACGGGACCAACGGCTTTACTTCCCTTCCGAAGGAAGCCATGCTAAGGATTTTTACACCCGTAAACATCCATCGTCCTCCGCCGGGTTTGAACCCGCGACCTTGGGTATATGAAGTTGGCATGGTAACCATTAGGCCACGGAGGGTGACTAAGACCACGTCACTGACGATGTTCACCGCAGGTGTGGACGAAACGTCTGGAAATCAAAACTCCAGCAGATGGCGGCTTCTAAGTCCGGAAGAAATTTCCAAATATAATGTCATCTCTAACAGTAATAACATTGAACTCACTTCTCAAAGCCACATTGTTTAAACTAAAGTTTGTCGAGTCTGGGTCATCATTACACACTGCGCCACCTTATCAATTGTCGACTTATTTCGACGATAAAAATCGTGCATCTTGTTGTAAATTGCAGAAACAACATTTCGCTAGTTGTTTGCTTGGCGTCGTCAGCTGACCGGCAGACTGCACGCACAGAGACATGTAGTACAGCAGCTTACCAGGCTTTAGACGTCATTTTCACCCTGCTTCGGGCTCTACAGCCACTAAACATCATACAATTCACCTGTATGCTGGCTATACTGTTTTTAAAAATAGCATTTTTATTTCAAAAATACAGTTTCAAACTTTCAAAATGTTACACGCGTCTCAGTTGTTGTTTAAGTACAACTAAACTTTCCCACTATATGCAGAAACACCTTTGATCATTTCCAAAGGACAAGATTACTCTAACCCTAATAGGAATTTTTCAAAAAATAAATGTTTACGGAAAAATGATTAATTGTAGATTAAAATGTGTGAGTTTTTAAATAAGTTATAATAATTTAGTAAAAAAGTTGTTGAAATATTATCGTTTAAAGCTTTTGTGTTTGCTTCGAGGATACAATTCAGAAAATGCCAAACGATTTCTCTCAAATTTCGAGACACCTGGAACATTTGCATAATGCAATATATTTAAATAACAAAATTTATGGAATAATTCATACATTACAAAATATATATCAAATTCGAATGAAATTTGATATTCAAATGCCCACGTAATCACAGTAAACATTTCAGGATGATCTATGCCGAAATATAGAAATTTGAAATTAAATAATTTCCAGTGTCCCCTGTAATAATCGATACCGAAACACTTTAGGCTGTGGAGATTATTTAGGCAACTTGATTCATATGTAACGTCGGACTTTCCTAAGACTGGAGCGAAGAGACAATAGCTCAGCGAAATAGACTATTAATAAAATGTATAATATATAGCAAGGGAGCTTTTTTCAGGTTGTGATTGTAATAGTTCTCAAGTGGCAGACCATGTTTATTTATCGATTTTTTTTCTCCCTTCACTGCCTCCCGAATTATGATATGGCCGACCGTGCCTACACCCAATGTACGAATATCGATAGCAACAATAGAAAAGGGAACAAATATTCTGTTTCATCTTTTAATAAATAATACATGAAATTTATACAAACGTTGTTTCAGTTGAGGTATTGCACTCATCTCATACATAAAAAATATAAATAATGATTATTTTCACTCCTTTTTTGAACTAAATACGTTATGAAATGGATAAAGCTTTAAATAAAAATAGTAACTGACTTTATTGAAAGTACAATGTGAAACTGGCAGATTTGCTGTCTGGATTATCACCTTGTTACCAATAACCAAGACCGGAGATTAAATAAACGAACGTCAGGTGCGATAAGATGTTTTGACAATATCGCTCCAGTCAGATGACCGCCTAATCTCGGCCATTGCATTGACGCTTTAATAGTTGAGCTATATTGTCGTCTAAATACTGCTTAAACCCAATTTCCTTTCTGAAATTTTAAGGTTTTCCGCTGCTTCCGCCATGACTGACAACAAACAACTGCACTCGTGCACATGAATATGTCAATATGAAATAATTTTAAGCACTTTTATGTGGTTCAACAGACGTCAATCGTCAATTAGAATAAGCCAGTCAGCAAAGTTTTTGTATATGCAACTTTTGTTTATAAATGACAATATTGAAATAAAGTGTTAAACAGGACGATTATATGTATTTTTAATATGTTAAAAAATATATCTCGGGGAAGTTACTTTCTTTCTTTCATTTGCTATGTTTTTTGGGTTCCCCGTTTTTCTATTTTCCAATTCTGCTTATGTATACACGTACGGAAACACCCATGCCGGAGGCGAGATTCGAACCCGCGATCCCCCGCACCACGACGCACCAAAGCTAGCCATGCGGACCGACTGTTTGCTCGTAACTCGATTAGCGACCAATCACATTGACTTGTAGCTCGTGGTTTTCTTGGTGTCAACATTAAGGGGCACTGGGTGTGAAATTTAAAATGTCTGTATTTCTGAATATATTTTGTGAAGATTTTACTGTGGTTACATTACTGCCATGTTAATATAAATACCGAATTTCATTCCAATTAGATAAATGTTTCCAAGATATAAATTATTTCATACTCAAAATGTCCTACAGGCCTCAAACTTTGAGAAAATTGGTTTGCATTTTGTGAACTGGAGCTTCGAGTCACACACAAAAACTTTAAATGGAGATATTTCAATAGCTTTGATTATCGGATTATTATAATTTTTAAAAGGCTTAGAAATTTTAACCTCTAAAGTTAGTAATTTTTCATACAAATATATATTTTGAAAAACTATTGTTGTTATAGGGATAATTTTGTCCTTTGTTATATTACAATAGATATATGTCTGCCTGGGTAGTGTGGTGGTAGCGTGTCTGCCTCATGTTCAACAGGTCGTGAGTTCGAATCTCTTAGGGTGAGTTACACGGATAAGGTTTTTTCGGGGTTTTCCCTTATCCTGAAAAGACGAATGTCGAGTAACTTTGAGCTCTATGAACCCCGAGATAATTTGAGCATCATTTCACCAATTTCATTCATCGTCCAATATGACCGACCAGGTTAAAGGACGTTAAGCCACCACAAAAAAAAAAAAAAAAAAAATAGATACCTCTGCACACTTTAGAAATTTTAGATGTAAGTAAATAAAAATGAGACATGTGGAACATTTTGGAGATGTGAAAATAGTTTGAGCAAAAAACACCGTTTTATACAACACTATGCAAGGAAACAGTTGCACTGTGCGATGTTTAAATGGCTGTAGAACCGGAAGCACGGGAAGAACAGCCATTTTCTATAGTCTCACAAATTTTCTAGTAATATTTGTAATAAAAAATCAACTTTAATTTTTTGACCTTATAGTCAAAATTTAACTCTCAGTGTCCCCTGAGGAGATGCATTGTGAAATTTGACCAAAAATTGTGAAAAATTGAATTTTTTTTACAATAAAATAATATTAATTCTAAACTTTAAGAAAAACATATAGTTTCCATCACTTTGCGCAGTTTAACCACCAATTAACTAAATATATAAGTGGTCAGACGCATGCTTTTACGCAACTTTTTCCAACACTTTTCCATAAACAAAATGCTGCATATGATGCAATTTTTGACTTATTTCTTTAAAAATATGTACACTGTTTCTCAAAAGTGCATTAAAGAAAATGGTCATATAGTTTTTCGAAATAGTGTTCAAAATTTGTGAAATAAAGTCTTACTTTTGAGTTTTGGAGAGTACAAGTTCATTTTTTCCCTACAACAATAAGGGTTAATATAAATATCTGATGAGTTCCATTCATATGACTTTCTCTAGCTGTTACGCAAATAAACCTTTTATTAAAAAAATAATCTTTTGTTTACATCATGCTAATCAAGATAAACAAAAACAGAATTAGTCTTATTACTTGCTTCCTTGTTTATAGAAGGGAAATATGAAAATGCACAGACTAAAGCGATAGTTAAGTCCTTTAAAAGGCGATCGCTATGTGAAACAATTGAAATTCTATCTCTTTGATTGCCAGGAATAAACAAACGAGAAACGAGAAGAAAAATGTCTTGCCGTTTCAGAAAGTTTAAGTGGCTTAAAACTTGAAACCAATAATCCGGAATATATCAAAAACAGTTTATTCTACAAAAAGAAGTGTACATAGCATTAATTGTATGTTATATGTTTTCTGTGTATCACGCTTTGTGTTTCTCTTTTGGTTTGCCAGTTATAGAAACATCCTCTAGAATGAAGGGATCTTCAAGGGCTGTTCCCAGAAAACTTAATATATAAATTTCTTTTGTAATAAAACTATGTTAAGCATAAGGTACTTTTAATCAAAATCGTTAGAGCCATTTCTGAGAAAATAAACATTTTCAAAAAATGTTCCATGTAAAGCGTAGTTGGGGGTGAAGAACTTTCTTGAGAATCTTCGTGTCGCATCCTGGAAATGTGCTCAACTTAAATACAAAGTTTTATATCTAATCGACTCTTCATTTTTGAGCTATGCTGTCCACAGACACAAAATGGTCCTTTTTCTGAAAATGCTTCTTTCGGACTCAGGGCACCTCAAAACTTATCTTTACGGTGAAATCTCGGTATCTAAATTTTGGGTGGAATGCAATACATTCTCTATTCACTATGTACATTTTACATACGGGCTAGAGAAAGTAAAGTAAGATATGACATATCTATTTGTAAATTACATACTGTAAAACTTAAACATTTTACGGGAATAGATTTAGAAATAAGGATGGGCGGTGACAATACAGCAGCTGCCGACTGGTGTAAGATAGCTTTTGTTTTCCCTGTGTCTGTCGTACGTTATGAATGCAGCAGTGTGGCTAATGACCTTAACGTGTCACCTTCTGCACACGCTTGGGAAAAACCGCCTTTGATTTTATAGATGTGTTGCTTGTTTATGTTTTCTTGAAATATGTACTAAGAGCCGACAGGATGTCGTCTGGAAGCCGGTCACAACCAACCATATCTCAAAGCGAGAGCTTATTGCTCAAGTCAGTGGACAAATCTCCCATTCAAGGTCTGCACATTCAGTCTAAATTCGTTTCTCAGCGAGCTTCTCAGCATGCCAGTTCAGAACTGAAGTATTTGGAAACGTGTGCAAGCAGCTATTTACAACGTGTTGCCCTGTATAAAGGTATGTTAACGGAATTAAAACAGTATCATAGTGTGGCTTACAGATGATTCTGTAGTGTCAAAAAAAAACTTTGGCTGTTGCTGCTGATGCTGGAACATTTACAGATTGAGGTAAGGATATATTTGCATATTTTTTTTTGTGACTCTGGTTGTATTTCTGTTTCTGCATTAACATACACATACACAGTCACACACACACACACACAGAGTCACTCATACACACAAGACACATGTGTATTCACACAGACACATATACGCTTAGACACACACATACACAGACACATATATACACACACACATACGCACAGACACACATATACACACATACACAAATACGCACAGATACACATATATACACACACATACACACAGACACACACAGAAATATACACGGACACACATACATACAGAGACTCACAGACACACATACACACAGACACTCACAGAAATATACAGGGACACACATACATACAGAGACTCACAGACACACATACACACAGACACCCACAGAAATATACACGGACACACATACATACAGAGACTCACAGACACACATACACACAGACACACACAGAAATATACACGGCACACATACATACAGAGACTCACAGACACACATACACACAGACACACACAGAAATATACAGGGACACACATACATACAGAGACTCACAGACACACATACACACAGACACACACAGAAATATACAGGGACACACATACATACAGAGACACACAGAAATATACACGGACACACATACATACAGAGACTCACAGACACACATACACACAGACACACACAGAAATATACAGGGACACACATACATACAGAGACACACAGAAATATACAGGGACACACATACATACAGAGACTCACAGACACACATACACACAGACACACACAGAAATATACACGGCACACATACATACAGAGACTCACAGACACACATACACACAGACACACACAGAAATATACAGGGACACACATACATACAGAGACTCACAGACACACATACACACAGACACACACAGAAATATACAGGGACACACATACATACAGAGACACACAGAAATATACACGGACACACATACATACAGAGACTCACAGACACACATACACACAGACACACACAGAAATATACAGGGACACACATACATACAGAGACTCACAGACACACATACACACAGACACACACAGAAATATACAGGGACACACATACATACAGAGACACACAGAAATATACAGGGACACACATACATACAGAGACTCACAGACACACATACACACAGACACACACAGAAATATACAGGGACACACATACATACAGAGACTCACAGACACACATACACACAGACACACACAGAAATATACAGGGACACACATACATACAGAGACTCACAGACACACATACACACAGACACACACAGAAATATACAGGGACACACATACATACAGAGACTCACAGACACACATACACACAGACACACACAGAAATATACAGGGACACACATACATACAGAGACTCACAGACACACATACACACAGACACACACAGAAATATACAGGGACACACATACATACAGAGACTCACAGACACACATACACACAGACACACACAGAAATATACACGGACACACATACATACAGAGACTCACAGACACACATACACACAGACACACACAGAAATATACAGGGACACACATACATACAGAGACTCACAGACACACATACACACAGACACACACAGAAATATACAGGGACACACATACATACAGAGACTCACAGACACACATACACACAGACACACACAGAAATATACACGGACACACATACATACAGAGACTCACAGACACACACACAGGCACACATACGCACAGACACACAAATACACACATATACACACAGACACACATATACACAGACACATATATACACACACACATATACGCACAGGCACACATATACACACATACACAAATACGCACAGACACACATATATACACACAGATACACACAGACACCCACAGAAATATACACGGACACACATACATACAGAGACTCACAGACACACACACATACACACATACGCACAGACACACATATATACACACAGACACACAGGAATTTAGGAAAAATCTTGATTTTAATGTTGGATAATTTTTGTAAATATTCCTTAAATGAAATGCTTGTGATTTTATATTGTTGTAAATACAAATGTTAAATTGGTTGGTGATTCTAATTATGAAATTAATTAATCTGAATTGAGAGAAAAATTAATGTTTTCATATTTGTGTAAATAACTATTGTATCTAGCTTACAAAGCCATAAACTGGCAGCTGTGATTTATTGTTTAAATATCTTGTATACATGTATAACTCTGCCACCGGGCGATACCCACTTGCAGAGAAATAAATACACACATGCATACATACATACATACATACATACATACATACATACATACATACATACATACATACATACATACATACATACATACATACATACATACATACATACATACATACATACATACATACATATATACATACATACATACATACATACATACATACATACATACATACATACATACATACATACATACATACATACATACATACACACATGCACACATGCACACATACATGCATACATACATACATACATACATACATACATACATACATACATACATACACACACACATACACACAGGCATACACCTCCACTCGATGTAGCAGCCAGAAATGGTAAGAATTCGTTAATATTTTGAATAAGCTTTCATAAGTATTTGTTCAGTTCCTCAATAATATTGTCTCTTATATATCGGTAAACTAATACTTAGCGAACTATTTCTTGAGGTAATGCATCTGTGCAATTTGACAGGAAATTGTGAAACATTAATTTGTTTTCATAAAAACTATGTATATGAATTCCAAACTTTAAGAAAATACCTTCCCTACACATACTATGTCAGTACATAGTAGATAGAGAAGATATAGTATTCCACCAAAAAATTGGTGTCGATATTTCACCGGAAATATATGTTTTGAGGCCCCCTGAGTAAAAAAAACATTTTCTAAGAAAGGTCTATGTGCGTGTGCCTTTGGACACCATAACTCAAAAAATAAAAGTCGTATAAGTACCAAACTTGGTATTTAAGTTTAATGTCTCTCAAGGTTCAAAAAAAATACCCACCACCTATACCACATATGGATTTTCTTCTAAACATGCTTTCGTTTTTATTCAGGGAGCTTGTAAGCGTGTATTTCCGGTGAAATCTCGAAATTTTATTCCACTAAAACATTTCATATGATATTTCACCATAAATGTATGTTTTGAGACTCCCTGAATAAAAAGAAAGCATTTTTTCGAAAGGGTATAAATGTGTGTTTGTCTTATACTGTGAACAGCTTAACATAAAAATGCAAGGGGGGCTAAATACCAAATTTGGCATTTCAGTTTTAGATTTGCTAAGGATACAACACAAAGATTTTAAAAGAATATTTCACCACAAAAACTTCGCTCTACATGGAAATATATGCTTTATTTCTTTATTTTCTGAAAAGGGGCTCTAGACATCTAGCAATGTACATTTAATATATTATCATATTTGGTCAACTGTAAGAAACAAAGTATTATAACACAGCATTGTAAAGCACACAATTTATGTCAGGTAAATGTTTTGCGGCGTTAACACATTTCCCATATATATTTTTTTAATTGTTTGAATTTTCAAATCATTAAACTTTCTCAAGGGGCAGTGGCCACTTTTTTTAGTCCAAGTCATGCAAGGGCATGCAATTTTAAAACCTGTACATAACGTCGTACATTTTTAAAATATGACCAACACTAAGATCTGGTGTACTCTTCTAACACTAAAATTAGTGCAATGAAAGTTTATGTTTATTTATTATTAAAGGCCAGGTGTGAAATTGAATTTTTAAAATTTCTACCAGACTGTAAGTCATTATCATAGCACACTTCGTTAGAGCATGATTTATTGCTAGCACATTCCTCCATGGGTCCTTGGCAGGACTCGTTTTTGCAGATCCTCCCGTGAAACCCATGGGTGGCGAATCGTGTGTACAGCTGACGGTCCCTTCCAGATTTCTGTCTTCGTAACTTCCGACTCCATTCTGAAAAGCTTTGGTGCAAACATTTTTTCTATTGGTGCGAAAATGAGGCAGTTAGGTGATAATTTACATAATCCTAAGTGAATTATAGCATTTTTCTGCGTCTCACATTTTTTAAAACATTTTTAGAATTGTTTTGAAAACTTTAATACACATGTAAAATTGCAAAAATTATGAAAAATTAAAAAATAATTTCTTTTTCAAATAAAATGCTATGAATTGTAAACTTTAAGGATATATATTGCGGCTCCTGATTGGCGCACTTTAACCACCAATTAACTGGACTAATAATAAATTGGACATCCGCAAGTTTATTAATATGCACTCCTAACTTCAAAGCTTATTTTCTGGCAAAATTTGTCCAACACTTTTTCATATTCAAAATATTTCACGCGAATCACTTTTTCACTAATTTGTTTCAAAATTTTTATACTCCCTTTCAGCACATTAAGGTGAAGTCACATACTTTTTCGAAATAATGCTCCAATTTTGAGTAATAAATTATTACATTTTGAAAAATCCACAGCTTTGAAGAGTACGAAAAGTAGTAATTTTTCTGTACTAACTAGGACTACTATAATATAACAAATTTATTTCTAAACTAATTTCTGTAAAAACTGCATTTTTATGTGAATATTTTTAAAAATTCATCGCTTGGCTCATTTGATTGCAGCAATAAATTTAGATAATGCAAGCAATAATTTTATTCATATCAAAATATCACCATTATTTTGTGTACTAACTTATAAATTACGATGGATTTTCCAAATCTGAAAGATGCATCACCATAAGTGATACTGCGGGGACCTGGTTGACACTTTGCGCATCCATTGAGATTCGACGTTGCTTCGGGCTCTACACCAATTTAAAGATCAACCAATACATCGGTTTCCTAGCATTCTGTTTTATAGAAGGGTGTTTTTCTCAAAATGACTTTTTCAAAATATTCCACGTGTCTCAATTTTTTAAAGTTTGCTACTGAAATTATAGTTGCTTTTAAGGATTAACTTTTATTAAGTATTTGTAACAGTTCTTACAATTCGCTCGTCATATTTATCATTTGTAGGTGATTCAAAGCGCCAATTACAAATATTGCAATCAACTTTCTTCAATTATGTGATGCGTGGAACACTTTTATTATGCGACATATTTATGTATTAAGGTTTATAGAGTCATTTACTGCTCTCAAATATATTTATCCAATTTGAATGGAATTTGGCATACATATTAACTAAACAGCAATGCAATTACTACAAAAATGTAATAAAATTACTATAAAATGTGGAAAGTTAACTCCTAATGTACCCTAATAGTTTATAAATTATATATTTTAAGGTGATACATCTGTGAAGTTTGACCAAAACATGTGTAAAATTAAAAGAAACTAATTATTTCACAGTAAGGCAATTTAAATTCTAGACTTTAAAAAGTATAACGTTTTTCCACTTGGAGCATTTGAAGTACCAATTAACTGAAGCTACAAATGGATAATACCTGCTTATTAATAGGTACTTTACACCGAAAATGCTACACAAAATGCAATATGTACTAATTTCTGTTAACATTTTGTAATGCCTTTCTAAATGCATTAAAGGAAATCAATATACAGCTTTTCGAAATAGGTAATGCTTCAATTTTGAGAAATAACTTATTAAGTTTTGAAAAACCAAGGTCTTTCTGAAATAATTTAAGTTAATATAAAAAAATCGTATATAATAAATCAATTTGCAAACTCACTTACTGCAAAACATACATCATATGGAACATTTTTATTAGAAAATTTAAATTGGCAGTAAAATGCTTTTATTTAAATAATCATGCAAGGTAGTATTTTGAAAAATATTACTGCTTTTGTGTATAATATTTGGAATAAATTTAAACGTATATATTCAAATGGCTGACATTCCTAATTTCACACATGCGTTACCTTAAATAAGTGCATACCTTAAATTTTCTGGGAATAATCTCAGAAGACCTCTGCACTCTGGATAACTTTTGTGTAACTGATAAACCGTAAGGGATAGACAAAAACTTAAAAAAAAAACTGTAGATCTCGTGAAAGCACACAATTTATGGTATAATCTTTCTTGTACAGTTGACTATTTCCGAGATATTCCAAGTTATTGGTTTCAGTTATAAAAAACTATAACTTTTCTAAAGCAACAAGTTATCCATGATTCTTTAGCTTCACTCCATGAAAATTGCATAGCGACAGCTTTTAAAATACTTGAGTATCACTTTAGGTTAGTGTGTTCCCTTAGTTCGCTTCTGCTTATAAGGCACTACGTAATCAGACATTTCTACAAACTACTGTTGGTAATTCTAAACACCATGGAACATTATACTGGGCTAAGCAACTGTCAAGTAGTTCAAAAGCGGTCACTATGCGATTGCTTCTGTTTCCAAGGCCAGCAATAAAACAAAAGATATATAAACGGATGATTGCATTCCGTTTGAGAAAAGTTTTAAGTATTTTAAAATTGAAAGCAATAACCGGGAGAATCACTGAAACGGTTAGCTCTACAAAAATGTACGTAATAAATTGTGTATTTTAACAAGATGTATTAATTTTTGTCTATCTCTACGATATACCAGTTCCGCCAAAGTCATTCAGAACAAAAAAGGACTTCTGGGGCTGCTTCTAAGAAATTCAGGAGATTAGTTTTATTTTCCATGTAAGCATCTTTAATTATAATCAAAATCGTTGGAGGAAATCTGATGCGTTGCATTCATATGACTTTCTCTACCTGTTCTATTCTTACTAAAGGTTATACTTCTGCCTACACCGTACTAAATGAGATAAATGTTAACAGAATTTGCCATGCTACTTAGTTACCCATAAGCAGAAGGGAGATGAGGGAATACACCAGGTTAAAGCGATAGTCAATTCTTTTGAAAGCCGGTCAGTTTGTGAACAATTGAACTTCGGTCGGCATTGCATTTTCAGAAAAACAAAAGAGATGGAACGAAAGATGCCCCCGTTTGAGGAGATGCTTATTATAAAATTAAAACCAATAACTCAGAAACTGTCAACTCTGCAACACACACACACACACATATATACATATACATATAAATTGTGTGTTTTAACGAGATCTACAATTTTTGTACAATACGTTTTGGTCTATCTCTTACGGTTTACCAGTTATGCAAAATTCAGCAAAGTGCATCCATAACGAACAGTTCTTCAGAATCTATTGCCAGTAAATTGAGGATATACATGTTATTTGTAATGTAACTAGCTTTAATATTCTGCATTTTAATAAAAATTGTTAGAGCCATTTTTCAGAAAAAACATTTTCAAACATTTTTCCACATAAAGGATAGTTTGGAGCATGGGGGATTTTCTTTAAAATATTCGTGTCGCATCCTTGGAAGATACCAGACTTAAATACCGAGTTTGGTATTTAACGGTCTTTTAGTTTTTGAGCTATGCTGTCCACAAACATACACGGATATTTTTCTAAGACTGTCGGTGAAATCTCGGTATCGATCTTTTGGGTGAATTACAATACCTTTTCTATACACTATGAGCACAGTACGTGTAGAGAAAGGAAAAATTGAAAGTTTCGAAAATTTTTCTGTAAAGGATAGTTTAGGGTGGGGAATTTTTCTAAAAATCCTCGTATCTCATCCACGGAAGATACTGAGCTTATACCAAGTTTGGTAATTAACCGACTTTTCGTTCTTGAATCGTGCTGTCCGCAGACACACAGATCTATTTCTAAAATGTTTTTCTTTCTTTCATTAGAGGATATTAATACAGCTATTTGCAGCAAAATCTCGGTATCGAACTTTAGGTGGAATATAATAACTTCTCTACCTACTATGTATATTCACATATGAAATAGAAAAAGTAAAAAGAATAATCTTTTAAAATACAATTGCCAAAACCTAAAGAAGAAAACAAGGAAAGAAAAGCAAATTAAATTTTATAAGACATTGTCTGTACTGAGTCTTCTAAATGGATGTGAAGTATGGACCTTGAAAATTATATTAATAGAATATAGTCTGAAGTTTCACAGAAGAGTAAAATGATGTACAAGATTGGATGGAACTAAACCTGCCCCCAATTACAGATAAAATAAAGGAATACAGAATTTCTTGGTCGAAGCATCTCAGAAGAATGAACAAGCAACAGGATTTGTTTTAAGCCACCAGGCAGAAGAAATGTCGTTCGGCCAAGAACAAGACGGAAAGTTGAGGACTATCCTACTCCATCAAGAGGAGAAGAAGAACATGTTTGATTGCAGAGCAGGTACAGAGGATCATGCGATTGGAACGCATCGGATTTATTTCTCTCTCTCCTGTGTTTAACGCCCGATTTTACTACTTGTGGAATCGCAGGCGATGACACTGGTGATACACGGAATGAAGATGGAGCACCGGTGGAATGCCATGGTGGGGGAAACTGGAGAATCCGGAGAAAACCCGCCCCTGTCCACCACAAATCTCACATGCGGTCGCTTGGGATCAAACCCGGGCCGTCTAGATGAGAGGCGAGTGGTCTAACCACTCGGCCACGGCGCGTCCGTTCTCTCTCTCTCTCATCAGATTAAACAGTGGAACATCACAGAAACTTAGTTTTGATTTAATTCCTTTTTCAACAAGCCGTGTATGACAGCCCTGTGTCCAATACTATGAATCCTAGGACTTGGATAACTTAAGGCATTGTAAGTCACCATTTGGTATGTCATCTCAAAATAATTTGGGATCACCTTATGGTTTGCCGGAACACATGCTAGCCGTGTCGGCCAGATCCGTCGTTCAAATCCCAGCTATGGTATTGACTTTTTCGGTCTGACTACCTATCCAAAAATCTGGTTACAGAAATCCCTAAGAAGGAGTGTCGTCATTGCTTTAATTCGTCCTCCGTGGTCTAGCCTATGGTTCCAAGGTCGCTGATTTAAACCCAGTGGAGGGCAATGGATTTTTGTTCTGGCGTAAAATCCTTAGCATGGCTTCCTTCGGAAGGGAAGTAAAGTCGTTGGTCCCGTATCATAGATTTACAGCACGTTAAAGAACCTCAAGCTTGAGTCCTCTGAGCAAAATTAAGTGTTCTTTCACGCCCATTGTAGAGTGGGACGCTAAGAACTCCTGCAGTTAAAGAGCGTCCATAAATAACACTCAATTTAATTTAAGGTATAATTGTTATAAGGGGAGTTGAAATGTTCTGTCTTGCCAACGTTAAAGTGTGATCCATTGTCTCAACAACTATTGAAGATAATGAGCTACATTTTTCAAGGTATATTCAGCAATACTTTTATTGATGATTGATGAGTAATAGAATACTTCTGCTCATAAGAAGGAAAGGTGTGTTCTTTATATTTCATTGAAAAATGGCGATTTTTAAATTAAAAAAACTAATCCATATACATAAAACTTATTCGTTAAAATAAAGCCACTTTAGGCGCAAATGTGTGGTAAGGATTTCAGCCCTTAATGCCATTTAGTTTCTGAGATAATGGGACATTTGTATAGAACATTTTACTTCTTCAGAAATTACTTTCTAACCTAAAAAAATCTTATGTGTTCCTAATAATTGGCAGAAATTGTCTTTTAATTCCTCATAAGTAGAAGGGAAATGAGGGAATACACTAGGCTAAACCAACAGCCAAATGTTTTAAAATGTGGTTGCTATGGGATTGAAAAACGTTTCTCTGCATGGCCAGGAGTTGACAAGTTTCCGTACAAGTACTTTAAAACTGAAACGAATAACAAGAAATATCTCGGAAATGGCCACTCCATGAAAAAAAAAAAAAAAGTTATATGACCTAAATTGTGCGTTTTAACGAGATCTATATTTTTGTGCACTACGTTTTTGTCTCTCTCTTACCGTTTACCGGTTATACAAAAGTCATCCAGAATGAAGAAGTCCTCAGAGGCTATTTCCAAAACATTCAAGATTTAATGTTATTTGTCATGTAAATACCTGTAATAAATGGTATTTTAATCAAAGTTCTTAGAGTCATTTTTCAGAAAATAAAAATGTTCGAATTTTTTTCCATGTAAAGGGTAGTTTGAGGGGAAATGTTCTTGAAAATCTTCGTGTCGTATCTTTGGAGAGGATACTAAACACCCAATTTTGATGTTTTTTACGGTCTTTTCGTTTTGAGCTATGCTGGCCACAGACACATATACACACGGACATGTTTCTAAAAGTGTTTTTTATTCAGGGGTCTCAAAACATGTATTTCCGGTGAAATTTCGGTATGGAATTTTTGGGTGGAGTACAATACTTTATACACTACGTGCGTGTAGAGAAAATAAGAAATGTATCCAATACAACTTCGCAGTACTTCAAAACTCACACATGAAGGAAATATGGCGGGATTCCGATGCTGCGAATAGCTAAAGTATCAAAAGATAAAAACAACATATTTTCTCTGACACCAATATTTACAAACTTCTATTTATTTTATTAAGTGAATGTACCAAAATGTTCTAAAAACTAATACGCAGGATTACTTTCAACAATATTTTAAACTATTTACTATTAGAGTACCTCTATGAAAGCTATACCAAAATGAGCAGAGAATTCGAAATATTCTTATGCAATTAAAACATGAAAATGGAAAAAATTATGAAAATAGCATTTCGACTCCCCCTAAAGGGTAAAGTGATGTTATGGGGAATAATTTGAAAATCGATAAAATATTCAGAAATTTTAAAACTAATGCTTGTTTGATTTTCTGAAGCATTTTAATTTTCCTTTCGTACAATGCTAAAGCTTTTTTCTGTGTGACCATTCATCTGAAAGCGTATTGTACAGTATATGTATATAAGAAAGACGGGCTTCTTGGCTGTAAAGTAACTTAATGGCAGCACGGAGTGCCTTCCTCTAACTTCTGCACTTGGAATATTTTAAAGCTGTTTCTGGAAAAGAAATTGAGCATTCGCGCCCTGGTTTTTGACCAGAATTATTTAGCTACGTTTCTTGCTTTGGTATATAATGCGAGAGAGTGCTTTTCCCTGTACCACACAAATGAAAACGAATAAGGACCTCGCTTTGGACGTTATATTTCAAATAAAATAACGCATTCTAAAACTTAGGATAAATTATGAATAACATGTAAGGCAGGGAGGGGAGCAAGCACATAGTTAGTTCCCTTTGATGATACTTAGAATACAGAGTTGTAAGGAAAAGGTCCTGCGACATTCCTAGCTGATTGTTGCCGTCCATTGTTAAACCTGAGTAACAGAAAACTCTTCACTCTAACAAGCAACTCTTGATTTCTTCCACAAACTGGTTACATTCAGAATAAGCTCACAAAAACTGTCTTTTTAGACAGTTGATGATAAAAGTAGGTCTTTTACCACATGTCAGCAGTGTTAAAAGTAGAAAATTCTGTCACTCTATGTTATAAAATTATAACACTCCAATGTGGCCAATTTTGGTTTATGCGTGCACGGCCTCATTCAAGTAGGTTATGACCCTGAAAGCTCGTATGATCCATAAAATGGCGGATGATCTGAATGTTATGAACATGGAATCTGCTGAACCACACGAAATTATGTAAGCAACGGAGAGAGCAAAATTACAGCTGCTACACTGCCTCCGTTGTATAGAATGTTTTCGTTCTATACGAGTAGGTCATTATGTTGTCAGCACGGATGCTAATCAAGGCAACAACTGAATATCGCAGACCATTAAGCATGAACTCTGTGAAATAGGTAAAACAATCTATTTATAATTATGTCTCTAAATATTGAGAACTGACTAAAATAGTGTATGACACAAATTTCAAAATTGTTTTTTATTGTTAGTAAGATTACGAAATCCGACCTACGGCCTCGTTTCGCAAGCTTTCTACTCACAAAATAAAACACAATTTTTATCACTTGTATCTAAGTAAGTGTATTTCTTCAAAGTTTTCGTAAACATTCTGCCGTATAGTTTCCTTTCGACGTTTGCTTCGGCGACTATTACTGCTCGCTACGCACTGAATGAACTCTGGTCAGGGCTTCGCTCCCCGTTTTATACCTGTCCATCACGTGGCAGGAAATTCACAGGAGCAGTCGTACTTGCAAACCACTACAGATGTAACAATGTCCGGCTTCGATGTCAAAGAACCATTCATCAACACTGGTATCCACTTGCACAGGTATAACGATCACAGCTTCAAAGACAAAAGAATTTGCCAGCAGGCTAACAATGTCCACTGACGCAGGCTAACAATGGATGTCAACAATAGATATGTCTTACGAAGCAAGCCGTTTACACACGTATGCGATTAGGGCCGCAGGGTGGTCACAATATTATATCTGGCGGCGCCGTGGCTAATTGGCTAGTTCGCTCGCCTCTTATCTGGGGACCCGGGTTCAATCCCACAGGAACGCATTTAGAATTTGGGGCGTAGGAAGCGCGGTGGATTTCGGTTTACCCCGCCATTCCTTCCACCAATTGCCCCATCATCCGTTTCTCCTATCATCTGAGGCAAAGTTATGAGTTGAAAATTGTTTTAAACGTTTGCATTAATCATTTTAGCTGGTGGTGTTTTTGTTGAATATTCTGCATAAATTCGCCTTACTTTTGCGTTAATTTCCGGCTAAAATTAATTACTAATGACGTGACAGAAATGAAAATTGACAGGTAGCTAAAGTAACGTTAATGTCGAAACCCCTTATTTCCCAATTAAAAAAAAAAAATCAAATGAAGATCATGAATAGACATAATCCTTCTGCCTGTTTCAACGTAGAGAAAAATCATTTGATACATTGAATACATTGAAGGGACTTTTCACAGAAAACATGGTGAGACTCGCATTTCGCTTTCAGTGCCAGTTGCTACTTCTAATTTGTTACATCTCCACCAAGTAGAGCACAAAGAACCTTTAACATCAAAGGTAATATCGGGGGCTTTCCACTTAAAACAAATCGTTGTCTGTAGGTACTTTTACATTAGTTTAAATCATTTAGTTTTACATTCACATACAAACTTCCAGACTCTGTGGGAGATAGGGAATAATTCTGCGAAAGAAAGAAAAGTTCCCCGCCCCAGCCCGGAATCGAACCCGGGACCACCGGGTGAAAAGTCAGCTCGCTGACCACTCGACCACGGAGGCAGTCAAAGATCATTGTAGCAAAGGAGCAAAGCTGAATAGATGCAATTAGTTTGAAACGCGTTTAGCTGTCAATGACCTATGGGTAGAGGTTAGAGCATGGTAACGGCGGGGGACACGTCGGCAACTGCGAGCATGTACCCGGGGCAAGGGATGAGAGGAGTGGAAATCATAGGCCAGCACACATGAAACGAAGCACAGAATTCCCTAAGAGTTCACTAGATGGCAGCTCTGCCGCGACACGGAGGTTATGCAGGCGCTGGGAGGCCGAAAGGAGGCCGCTACAACGGCACCTAGCCCCAACCAGCGCAACCAGGGGGAAGAGAGTTTCACTCGGAGCAAGCAACCGTGCCATCTGCCTGCAAAGCCTCAGGCCACACCTGCGCCGACCTGAGAAATGAAGAAGGGAACTGAAATGAAAGAATGAAGGGAAAGGAACCTGGTAGATATACAGCACTCCTTCATTCGCCTAAGCGGCCCCAGGAAAACCACGGAAAAACCCCAAGGCCAGAGTGCGCGGTCAACGGGGACCAAACCCGGACCTCCCGAATGCCAGTCCAGGACAAAACACATGAGCCACCTGGCTGGGTATCACCTATAGGTATCTGTACTTAGTAACTAGTCTTTTGTCATATTAGAATCCAATAAACTTCTATATTGTCTTCTAATGTATCTGTAACAATGTAAACAAACTTACTCTGATTCCAAACTGGTGATGCTTCTCCAATATTTCACATTTGGCTCTGAGCGAGTTAATTCGGGATAAAACAAAGTGAGTTACAGGTTTTCCTTAGATTGAAGTTCTAATATAAAGCTGTACCAACTTTGTTCCACAACTTCTTGCTTCATGAAGACCCACGGTTAAATTAAAGTTTTAATTTTGTAACTTGAAGATAATACCCATTTTTAAATCAAATAAAAATTGCTATGTTTCTCATTCATCGCTAAACAACCATATTAATCTAGAAAACTGTTCAAAAACGTGAAAATAATAAGCCCTTACATCATTTCAAGATTATGTGAAATGCATACCGTACATATAGTTTTGGGATTACACAAACTTCTCACTGTCCGTTAAAAACAAAAACTATTGCCTCTTCCTGACACTCATTTCCTCATTCCATAAAACCTACTTCCTCACCCGCATGCGGGCCGGTCCCTCGTTCCGGGTTCCTCATTCCATAAAACCTACTTGCTCACTCTCATGCGGGCCGGTCCCTCGTTCCGGGTTCCTCATTCCTTAAAACCTGCTCCCTCACCCGCATGCAGGCCGGTCCCTCGCTCCGGGTTCCTCATTCCATAAAACCTGCTCCCTCACCCGCATGCGGGCCGGTCCCTCGTTCCGAGTTCCTCATTCCATAAAACCTACTTGCTCACTCTCATGCGGGCCTGTTCCTCCTTCCGAGTTCCTCATTCCATAAAGCCTGCTCCCTCACCCGCATGCAGGCCGGTTCCTCCTTCCGAGTTCCTCATTCCATAAAACCTGCTTGCTCACTCTCATGTGGGCAGGTTCCTCCTTCCGAGTTCCTCATTCCATAAAACCTACTTGCTCACTCTCATGCGGGCCGGTTCCTCCTTCCGAGTTCCTCATTCCATAAAACCTACTTGCTCACTCTCATGCGGGCCTGTTCCTCCTTCCGAGTTCCTCATTCCATAAAACCTACTTGCTCACTCTCATGCGGGCCTGTTCCTCCTTCCGAGTTCCTCATTCCATAAAGCCTGCTCCCTCACCAGCATGCAGGCCGGTTCCTCCTTCCGAGTTCCTCATTCCATAAAACCTGCTCCCTCACCCGCATGCAGGCCGGTTCCTCCTTCCGAGTTCCTCATTCCATAAAGCCTGCTCCCTCACCCGCATGCAGGCCGGTTCCTCCTTCCGAGTTCCTCATTCCATAAAACCTACTTGCTCACTCTCATGCGGGCCTGTTCCTCCTTCCGAGTTCCTCATTCCATAAAACCTACTTGCTCACTCTCATGCGGGCCTGTTCCTCCTTCCGAGTTCCTCATTCCATAAAGCCTGCTCCCTCACCAGCATGCAGGCCGGTTCCTCCTTCCGAGTTCCTCATTCCATAAAACCTGCTCCCTCACCCGCATGCAGGCCGGTTCCTCCTTCCGAGTTCCTCATTCCATAAAGCCTGCTCCCTCACCCGCATGCAGGCCGGTTCCTCCTTCCGAGTTCCTCATTCCATAAAACCTGCTTGCTCACTCTCATGTGGGCCGGTTCCTCCTTCCGAGTTCCTCATTCCATAAAACCTGCTCCCTCACCCGCATGCAGGCCGGTTCCTCCTTCCGAGTTCCTCATTCCATAAAACCTGCTTGCTCACTCTCATGTGGGCCGGTTCCTCCTTCCGAGTTCCTCATTCCATAAAACCTGCTTGCTCACTCTCATGCGGGCCGGTTCCTCCTTCCGAGTTCCTCATTCCATAAAACCTGCTTGCTCACTCTCATGCGGGCCGGTTCCTCCTTCCGAGTTCCTCATTCCATAAATCCTGCTCCCTCACCCGCATGTGGGCCGGTTCCTCCTTCCGAGTTCCTCATTCCATAAAGCCTGCTCCCTCACCCGCATGTGGGCCGGTTCCTCCTTCCGAGTTCCTCATTCCATAAAGCCTGCTCCCTCACCCGCATGTGGGCCGGTTCCTCCTTCCGAGTTCCTCATTCCATAAAGCCTGCTCCCTCACCCGCATGTGGGCCGGTTCCTCCTTCCGAGTTCCTCATACCATAAAGCCTGTTCCCTCACCCGCATGTGGGCCGGTTCCTCCTTCCGAGTTCCTCATTCCATAAAACCTGCTCCCTCACCCGCATGTGGGCCGGTTCCTCCTTCCGAGTTCCTCATTCCATAAAACCTGCTCCCTCACCCGCATGCAGGCCGGTTCCTCCTTCCGAGTTCCTCATTCCATAAAACCTGCTCCCTCACCCGCATGTGGGCCGGTTCCTCCTTCCGAGTTCCTCATTCCATAAAACCTGCTCCCTCACCCGCATGCAGGCCGGTTCCTCCTTCCGAGTTCCTCATTCCATAAAACCTGCTCCCTCACGCGCATACGGGCCAGTCCCTCGTTCCGGGTTCCTCCTTCCGTAAAACCTACTTCTTCACCCTCATGCGGGCCGGTTCCTCCTTCCGGGTTCCTCATTCCACAAAACCTACTTGCTCACTCTCATGCGGGCCGGTCCCTCGTTCCGGGTTCCTCATTCCATAAAACCTACTTGCTCACTCTCATGTAGGCCGGTCCCTCATTCCGGGTTCCTCATTCCATAAAACCTATTTCCTCACTCTCATGCGGGCCGGTTCCTCGTTCCAGGTCCCTCATTCCATAAAACATGTTTCCTTACTCTCATGCGGGCCGGTTCCTCGTTTCGGGTTCCTCATTCCGTAAAACCTATTTCCTCACTCTCATGCGGGCATGTTCCTCGTTCCGGGTTCCTCATTCCATAAAACCTACTTGCTCACTCTCATGTGGGCCGGTCCCTCATTCCATAAAACCTACCTGCTCACTCTCATGTAGGCCGGTTCCTCATTCCATAAAACCTACTTGCTCTCTCTCATGTGGGCGGTTCCTCATTCCATAAAACCTACTTGCTCACTCTCATGTAGGCCGGTTCCTCATTCCATAAAACCTACTTGCTCACTCTCATGAGGGCGGTTCCTCATTCCATAAAACCTACTTGCTCACTCTCATGTGGGCGGTTCCTCATTCCATAAAACCTACTTGCTCTCTCTCATGTGGGCGGTTCCTCATTCCATAAAACCTACTTGCTCACTCTCATGTGGGCGGTTCCTCATTCCGGGTTCCTCATTCCATAAAACCTATTTCCTCACTCTCATGCGGGCCGGTCCCTCGTTCCGGGTTCCTCATTCCATAAAACCTATTTCCTCACTCTCATGCGGGCCGGTCCCTCGTTCCGGGTTCCTCATTCCATAAAACCTATTTCCTCACTCTCATGCGGGCCGGTTCCTCGTCGATCGTTCCGGGTTGTTCACCAGGGGACGTACTTTCCCCGCGTTAAATCCGGATCTGCGGTATTTCGGACCGCGCTACTTCGGGCTTCTACATTTAGAAAAGATTTGCAATGGAAATTAGGCTTTGTCACATTCCAGTTTATTTTATTAAAAAAATATTGTTTTGGATAAAATTTATAACAATAATAACAATAACAATAGCAATAACAATAATAATACTTTTAACTCAGGTATTTGACACACAATAAAAGTACGTGCTCTGGTGACATTTGAGATTAGAATCACCGGTTGAAAAGGTAAAGAATCCAGAATAAATGAGGAAGTTAACCTTTTTCTTGTAATGTTGTCACTCTTTGGAAGTATCAATGCTCCTTTGTGTTGGTTTTTGCGGAGAGTACGTATATGGAAGCCTGTCTGGTTTAAACATGAGCTCCCTCTCAGCCATCTTTCTTGTGGTATATCTATTGCATTTTCACTTTCCATAGCACGCATGTAAAATATAAATAGTAGGTAGAGTTCGCATTGTATTCCACCCAAACATTCCATACCGGAAATACGTGTTGAAAACTTCCGAATCCATAAGATCATTTTTAGAAAACACCCCGTCTATGTGTGCGTGAGTATGTGTGTGTGTGTGTGTGTGTGTGTGTGTGTCTGGACAGTAGGTATAACTCAAATGCGAAAGGTTGGTTAAATATCGTTTTTGGTACTTAAGCTTAGGATATTCCAAGAATGCAACACGGAAGATTTTCAGGAAAATCTCCTACCACACATGGGACATCTTTCGAAATGTTCTTTTCTCTAATAAATGGCTCTAATGCGTTTTATTAACTTGCCTTATGTTAAAGATGTTTAACATGGCAAATAAAATGTACATCCTGATTTTGGGGGGGGGATAGCCCCTGGAGTCCTCTTCATTCTGAATGACTTTTGCATAACTGGTAAACCAATAGACAAAAACTAATACACAAAAATTGTGGATCTCGTTTAACACAGTTTATGACATATACAGTCTTTTTTTTAAGGAGCAAACAATTTCAGAGATATTCTTTGTTATTTGTTTCAGTTTTAAAATACTTAAACTTTTCTCAAACGGGAAGACTTCGTCCGTTTCATATTTCTTTCATTATGTTTTTCTCCTGACCATGGAGGGAGAACCGAATTTGCAATGACAATCGCTTAACGAAAGCTTTTGCATTTTTGAGTATTGCTTTAGTCTAGTGTATTCCCTTACATCCCTTCTGCTTACAAGGAACCAAGTAATAAGACCCTTTCTGGTAATTCCTGCCTTCATTAACATGATGTAGATAATATTCTATAAAATAGTTTGTTTGCACAAGGGATAGAGGGCATCATGTGAATGGAAGGCACCAGAATTTTTAAATTAGCGGAAGGTTTTCAAAGAGAAGAATTCTAGCCGATGGCAAAAATAAACCGCTTGTAGAGCTTCGCATCACATGATGCTCAATAAGGATATAAAATCAATAACATCTGTGGTCATGAATATTCAGTACGAATTTGATGAAATTTGCTTGTTAGCCAGTAATCCAGTCATTCTATACCAGGAAACAATTTTCTTCCATCAGCACCGCAGAAGGGAGCCAAGAAACTGACGCAAGAGAGTCACATTAAACAAGTAGTAATTATCGTTAACATGTTTTATATTTCTCATTCACGATTATAAAATATGTTCTAATATATACAGTAGATTTATTTGGTAGCAATATTATTTTGGAATCTCCAAATTGGAAACTCAATCCTAGAAATTCTGGGTCAGGAGTTTATTTAGTGATCGACACATTATCTGTAGTCGGCGTGCCCTCCCCGTATTTAGGACTTACAAGCGGACGCCTGGAACGAGTGGTCGGCCCGCGCGAGGAAGTGCATGATAGGAATGGTGATGATGGAGCAATTGGTGGAATGAGTGGCGGGAAAACCGGAGGACCCGGAGAAAACCTGCCCAGACGCCGCTTCGTCCCCCACAAATACCTCATGCGGGCGCTTGGGACCGAACCCGGGCCGCCTAGGTGGGAAAAAAGCGGTCTAACCGCTTGGCCACGGCGCTGCCTTATCATAATCATTGCTTCAAAATATTCCCTGATGTCATATAAACAAAGCTCTAATAGCAGTTCAACATAGCTTTTAAATTGAAATCCTAAATTCTTAAACATATTTTGCTAAAACAGTACACAATTTCATTCCCAATTTACTAAAACCTGCTTCAATTATGGAATTTCCACAATTTATCCTCCGTCTCTGTGCACAGCAGGTGGGGAAGGTATTGAATTTTGCCCAAAATTACCGAGATCTCACCGGAAATACATGTTTTGAAAACTCCTGAATCCAAAATGGCATTTTTAGAAAGAGGGTTGTGTGTGAATGTGGACAACGAAAAGTTGGTGAAATACCAAACTTAGTGTTTAAGTATAGTAGGATGTGACAGCAGAATATTTTCAGGAAAATACCCCACCCAAAATCACACTTTACATGGAAAATGTTTCGAAATGTTCCATTTTCTTAAAAATGTGTCAAACGATTTTGATTAAAGGTATTTACATGGCAAAGAAAATGTATATCCTGCATTGCTTGTGTAATGTCGGAAATCCGTTTCACTCAGGATGACTTTTGCATAACTGGTAACCTGCAAGAGATAGACAAAAACTTACCACAAAAAATGCAGAGCTCGTTAAAACACACCATTTATGTCATATTCATTCTTTTTACGTGGAGTTGACCGTTTTCGAGATATTGCTTTTTAATGGTTTCAGTTTTAAAATACTTAAACGCTTCTCACGCGGTTACTTGTCAACTTCTGGCCACGCAAAGAAACGGATTTCAATCCCATGGCAACCACAATTTAAAACACCTGACTATCGTTTAGCCTAGTAGTAGCCTAGTGTATTCCCTTATTTCCCTTCTACTTACAAGGAAACTAGTGGTAAGACCGTTTCTGCTAATGTTTATCTCGATTAGCATGAAGTAGATAGAACAATAAGCTATTAACAATAATTTGTTACAAAGATGTAGAGAAAGTCATATGAAAGGAACAAATCAAGTTTTATAAAAATGAGTAGTAGGCTATGCCTAAATAGCACATATAGGGTTGGAGATGAATAGGTGCAAATAATTTGATATTTAGTAAAAAACAATGCATATCTCATTTTGTCCACTTACTAAGCAAAAATAAATAAATACTAAAATCCCTGCAAATATTGGATCATCACATTGTCGTCAAACGTTAATACAAATATTTGCACTCTGTAAACACACACACACTATTAATGTATGCATATATACACAAATATTTTCTAAGGTATCATTTTGCAGGTGTATCATGTATTTCAGAATGTTGTGTCAGAGATGTACCTGTATACCTGCATACCTGTATACTCCGCCAGGTAGGTTTCCACCTGAAGCGAAATGGGATCCAAAGGAATGGTCACACTGTTTTAACGTGTTTGTTGACTCCTATTTAAAACAGTTTCTGTGTGGTGTAATGGTTTGTGCTGACACGAGTGGCCAGTCTTCGATTCAACACAACATATTAACATTTTAATGCATTCTCTGAACCCTTAAATAGGTTTAAAGTACTTTTATGTATGTGAAACTCGACTGAATACCTAAACAAGGTTTATGTTATAAATTGATGAAGAGGTAGACTTCTAAACTCATAATATCAGAATCAGTAAATGTCAGATTTACCTGAGTGTGACTTAAGATATTTGCACAAATTAAATTAATACAAAAGCTATAACTAAAGGCAAATGCATTATTAGAAAATCACGTATAATTATGTAACGCCCTATCACGTAACATATTCTTTGGTCATAGTATTTTGAGATTTTTGAAAGGTGAAATAAAGGTACATCCAAATATGCCACTACAAATAAAACGTCAGAAGTATTTTTCAGTATTGCTTCAGATGTTTGCACATTCCAAAATGAAATACCAAGGTATTTTTTATAATGCAGGATATATTTTCTAAATGGTGTTCGGGAAGATTCCCTGAATATTAAATTTTAAATTGTGTTTTCCCAAAAAATAAAAACTCTGATGTGATCCATACACTTAACTTTCTTTACCTACTCTGCAAACAAACTTGTTACAACAGATTATTCGTCTTTCTACTTTATGCTAATTGAGATAAACATTAGCCGAATAGTCTTATCGCGTAAGTCTTTATAAACACAAAGGAATTAAGACAATACACAGGCTGAAGCGATATTCAAATGTTTTAAAACCTGTCGATACTTGATGTCATTGAAGTTTGCTTCTTTGAATAGCCAGGAGCAAAATAAAGGAAACAAGGACGACTTCCTGTTTTGAGAAAAGTTAAGTATTTAAAATTGAAACCAATAACAAGGAATATTTCGGAAACGGTTAGCTCCACAAAAAATATATAGTATATGAACTGTATGTTTTGACGAGATCTACATTTTTTGTATAATAAGATTTTGTGTATCTCTTAGTTTTACCAGTTATGCAAAAGTTATTCAGCAGGAGGAGGACTTCAGAGGCTATTATAAATTGTATTTTTCATTCGAAATGCTGACCACGTCTCACCCCCAATACTGCACCCCATCCCTGACGTCTGTCATGGACCGAGGTGAGGGACGCAGTGGCCGGGCGGTAGGCCAAGGCTCTTAGTGAGCTGTGCCACGGAGTTAGTTTTCATGAAAATATCTTTAATGTGTTGTATTTTAATCTAAATCGTTAGAGCCATTTTGAGAAAATCAACACTTTCGAAAACTTTTCCATCTGAAATGTAGTGTGGGGTGGGATAATTTTGAATGCCTGGAAGATGCTAAACCTAAATATCAAATGTGATATTTAACCGATTTTTCGTTTTAGAGCTATCGTGTTCACACACACACACACACACACACACACACACACACACACACACAGGTTCGCCCTCCGTGGTGTAATGGTTACCATGCTAACTTCATATGCGGGTTCAAACCCGGCGGAGGACGATGTATTTTTTCGGGCATAAAAATCCTTAGCATGGGTTCCTTCAGAAGGGAAGTAAAGCCGTTGGTCCCGTGTCGTAGATTTACGGCACCTAAAAGAAACTCAAGTCTGATTAAGAGTCCTCTGAGTGGTCTTTCACGCCCAGTATAGAATAGGACGCTGAGAACCACAGCAGTTACAGATCGTCCAGAAATAAAACTCAAGTCTGATTAAGAGTCCTCTGAGCGGTCTTTCACGCCCAGTATAGAATAGGACGCTGAGAACCACAGCAGTTACAGAGCGTCCAGAAATAAAACTCAAGTCTGATTAAGAGTCCTCTGAGCAAACTTAAGTGGTCTTTCACGCCCAGTATAGAATAGGACGCTGAGAACCACAGCAGTTACAGAGCGTCCAGAAATAAAACTCAAGTCTGATTAAGAGTCCTCTGAGCGGTCTTTCACGCCCAGTATAGAATAGGACGCTGAGAACCACAGCAGTTACAGAGCGTCCAGAAATAAAACTCAAGTCTGATTAAGAGTCCTCTGAGCAAACTTAAGTGGTCTTTCACGCCCAGTATAGAATAGGACGCTGAGAACCATAGCAGTTACAGAGCGTCCAGAAATAAAACTCCCATTCCATTTTTACACACATGAACTGTTTTCTAAACATGTTTTCCTTTTTAAATACAGGGGAATCTAAAACGTGTTTCCAGTGAAATCGCAGAATCGAATTTTTGTACTAAGTGCTAAGTAGAGGAAGTAAACACCGAGGCTTGCCTGAAAACATCAGCATGTGTTTTAAATCTTTAAGCAAAGTAAGATGTGGAAAAGAAACGGAAAACTGTGACTACATTTTCTCAAAGATGTCAAAATGAAATGGTAGGGTATTTTCATGGCGCAGGATCATTCTAAACAGTGTTCTGGATGATTCGCTGAATCTTAAGCTTAAACTGTTTTTACTGCTAGCAAGAGAAGCCTTCTTAATAGATCTCAGGACAAGACTTGGACTGCCCTGGATCCCCAACTGCAAGAAGGTCCTCGACGAAACAACAATGAAGAGGGAGGACATCTGGACATCTGGAAGCCGTGGCAAACCGGAAAAGGACTGGCGACGAACTAAGGATAACAGCACATGGATACCATCACAAAGCATGCACGTCCCGGTCGACACCTGTGTGTGTAATACTTACGACAGATACCATGTCCTAACGTGCTCAAATCAGTTGCACAAAATAACTCCAAACATATGTACAACTTGTACGCGATGTTTTTGTTTTATTAATTATTATTATTATTATTATTATTACTATTACTATTATTGTTGTTGTGTTTTTCCAGATGATATAAATTTTGTACTTTGGGATGTACTTTCTCCAAATAATTTCAAACTGATCTGGATCAAATTTTACCATGTGCGTAAAAACCCATGACCACAAAACGCCTGAGTTACCTGGCTTGGTTTTTTGTCTAAGATAACTCGACGGCCTGGTAAAAAATTAATTTGTTCCATTCACATGACTTCCTCTATTTGTTCTGCACACAAACCATCTTTAAAAACGTTTGCTTCACCTACATCATGCTCAACGAAATAAACTTTAGGAAAAACTGTCTTAACACTCACTTCCTTATAAATAGAAGAAAAATCAGGGGATACACCAGGCTAAAGTAAGAGTCAACTCTTTTAAAAGTTGACATCTATATCAATAATTGAAATTCGGTTCTTTGTGCATGGCCAGGAGTAAAACAAAGTGAGTTGGAATGAAGAATGACTACCCAAGAAAAGATTAACTACTTTAAAATTGAAACCAGGAATATCTCTGAAACGCTTAACCGTACAAAAAGTGTATGCCATAAATGTGTTTTACTAAGACCTACGTTTTTTACTTTCTCTACACGTACTATGTAACTACACAGTGCATAGAGAAGGAATTGTATTGCACCCCAGAAAACCGAGATTTCACTGGAAATACATATTTTGAGACCCCCTGAGTCCAAAAAGAGAATTTTTAGAAACAGGCCCATGAGTAATGTGTGTGTCCGTGTTGAGAGCATAGCTCAAAAACTAAAAGACCATTAAATACCAAACTTCGTATTTAAGCTTATTATCTTCCAAGGAAGCGTCACAAAAATTTACAAGAACATCATCTTACCACCAACTACCCTTTACATAGAAAATGTTTTGAAAATTTGTTCTCAAAAATGGCGCTAACAACTTTGGTTAAAATACCATATTTTAAAGTTATTCACAACACAAATAAAATGTATATTTTAAATTTTCTGGCAATAGCCTCATTCTGTTTGATTTTTGCATAATTTTGCATATCGGTTAAACCTTAAGAGATAGATAAAACTTACTACACAAAATTGTAGATCTCGTTAAAGCACACAATTTATATGAAATGCATATTTGTTGTAGAGTTGACTGTTTCCAAGATATTCCTTGTTATTGATTTCAATTTTAAAATACTTTATACTTTTCTCAGACTGAAAGTATCCTTTTTTTTGTTCTACTCCTGGCCAAGAAAAAACCCAATTTCAATGATAATTGCGTAACGAAAGCTTTTAAAACATTTGACTATCACTTTAGCATAGCGCACTCCTTTAGTTGCCTGCTACTTATAAGGAACTAAGTAACAAAAACATTTGACTGTCACTTTAGCATAGCGCACTCCTTTAGTTGCCTGCTACTTATAAGGAACTAAGTAACAAAAACATTCCGCTAATGCTTACCTCAACTAGCATGGTGTGGAAAGGAGAGGAATCTTTTATAAGAAGTCTCTTAGAGAAAATCATGTGAGTGTAACACATCAGGTTTTTTATTTTGAGCTTGTACGTCCTTTAACCTGGTTGGTCAAATCGGACGATGAATGAAATTGGTGAAATGATGTTCAAGTGTTCTAGGGGTCCATGGAGTTTAAAGTTACTCGACAATGGTCTTCTTAGAATAAGGGAAAACCCCGAAAAAACCTATCCGGGTAACTCACCCTAAGCGAGATTCGAACTCGCGACTTGTTGAATGTGGGGCGCACACGTTACCACCACACTACCTACATTTTTATGCGGTAAGTTTTTGTCTATCTCTTGCGGTTAACCAGGTATGCAAAATTCATCTATAATGAAGAGGTCTTCAAAGGCTGTTCCCCCAAAATTAAATAAATACATTTTATTTGCCATGTAAATATCTTTAATATACTCTTTTTTAAATCAAAATCGTTAGAGCCATTTTTTCGCAACAATAAAGTTTCAAAATTTTTTCCATTCGAGGAGTTGTTCGGGGCTGGAGGATTTTATTAAAAATATTCGTGGCACAGTTACTAAATTTAAATACGAAGTTATGTATTTAACGGTATTTTCGTTTTTGAGCTGTCCACAGGCGCGCACGCCCTTTTTTCTAAAAATGTTTTTGTTTTGTATTCAGGGGACCACAAAACATACTTCCGGCAAAATCTCGACATCGAATTATTTGTGTAATACAATACCTACTCTATCTTCTATGTGCTAGAGAAAGTAACAATGACATATCAAGTTATAGCTGGATCACAGACTTGCAATGTGAGGGGTCGCGAAAGGCTATAATCTTGATATTAGGATCTTCCAGGAGTTAGAAATGACTTCCGTAGCTGGTGGAAACACTGCTGACGTCAATGCCATGCTTAAATAAATGATTTTGAAGGTGCTATTGCGCTGCGTTACTCGCACGAAAAAGGGAGCACAATAAGACAATAGCTATATCATTTTGTGCTCATCCCAGGTTATACATCCATCACGTAAAACAACTGGGCGTTTTATACCCAAAATATGTTTGAAATATACTTTTTAAAACTGCTAGGAATAATATCTGGTTAAATATTTACATATCATATTTTGTATTTCCCAACTACGGTTACTTTTTCGGCTGTCATAATACAGGGTGATTTATATGGAGCTGAAACACTTCTTTCATTAATTATTTCAAAACGTTTTACGCTAGCGACAACTTATTATACCTAAATTGTAGAGGAATTTTGGGAGATTATTTTACCTCTATAGCAAATTTGAAAATGTCCTCCATCCTGCAAAAGGCACAACTCAACTCGTCGTTCCATATTACTGGCCACTCGTTGGAGAACTCTGTTGTCAATAGCTTGAATCTCCTTTGTGATGTTGTGCTTCAGATCTTCCAATGTCTGGGGACGTGTGGCGTAAATCCTGTCTCTTAAGTAACCTCTTAGAAAGAAGTCCAGCGTTGTCAAATCCGGAGATCTTGGTGGCCACAAGTTCCTGGAAATTATCCGGTCGTCAAAGAAACTTGCAATTAGGTTCATGGATGCATTTGATGTATGGCATGTAGCGCCATCTTGATGAAAATGTCTTTGACTCAGCTCCACATCGTACTGCATTTTGACGTTGACTACAAAAACAAAATGTCGAAACAGCTGCCAGCAATGCAATTAGGAATAAAACATACACATCTGCGCATCTAGTGACAAGGAATCGAAACTCCAGAACATTCTGCTTAATTTGGTGCTAAAATTGGGTCATTGAATGAATTTCCAACGGAATAATTAAAGAAAGAAATTTGTCAGTTCTACATAAATCACTCTGTAGTTATTTATGCTACAAGTGGTAAGAATGGTGTTTTATATTGTCTGCAGGAAGCTTGTGAAACGAGGCCGTGGACCGAGTACAGTAATCCTACGAGCAATATAAAACACTTGTGACATACACTGTTTTTAGACAGTTCTCAATGTTTATAGACATATTATAATTATAAATAGACTGTTTTACCTATTTCACGGAGTTCATGCTTAATGGTCTGCGATATTCAGTTGTTGCCTTGTTTAGCGTCAGCAACATGATGACTTACTCGTACAGAACGAAAACATTCTATACAACGAAGGCAGTGTAACAGTTGTACCTTTGCTCTCTCCGCTGCTTGCACAATTTCGTTTGGTTCAACAGATTTTATGTTCATAGCAATTCATGCACCATTTTATGGATCGATGCGAGCTTTCAGAGTCACAACCTACTTGAATGAGGCCGTGGACGCATAAACCAAAGTTGGCTACATTGGAGTGTTACAATTTTATAACACAGAGTGACAGAATGTTGTACTTTTAACCCCAATGACATCTGGTAAAAGCTCTACCTTTAGCATCAACTGTCCACAAAAGTGTTTGCGTGACACAGACAGTAAAACATTGCCCGTTTACTGCTTTCTCAGTTTTCTTTTTTCAACACAGGATATGGTTGAAGTCCTCCTCCGTGGTCGAGGGTTAACATGTTCCCAAGGCCGCGGGTTCAACCCCGCGGAGGGCGATGGATTGTTTTTTTGGCAGTAGAGCTGCTGGTCCCGCGTCGTAGAATCTCAGATGTAAAAGAATCTCAAGCCTGACAGAGAGACCTCTGAGCAAAACGGAGCGGCCTTTGACACCCAATATTGACTGAGACGCTGAGAACCGCAACAATTAAAGGGATTCAATAAATAAAACTGAATTTAATGTATGTTGTTAAAATAACGTTTCAGCTTTCACTTAGAATAGGTAACCGCTATATTTTATACCTAAATGTGAAAAGGTATTCAATTGTTCATTTTACTCAATCCATTTTAAATATTTTTGTTTTACATCGTTGCCTAGCAAACTGGATTGTTGCTTTTGTGGAAGACCATTTTGATTATTTCTTGTGTATTAAATGTTTATAAAATGTATTCCATTCAAGAGAGAACAGAAATCATATTTATTTATGAACCCGTGTACAGAGGCATTTCTACTGTTTTATAAAAAGCCTCCGCGCAGAGCTGTTGATGAATTTTATTTTCTATTTTCAGTTTTAGCAGTTTATGTATAGAACCAACCAAAAGTTTTTACAGCAGATATTTTTGGATTGGACGTGGTGTGTCCAATGCTGAAATGACAGAATATTTCTATCTGAAAAATGCCATCGAGTTTTCTAGGTTGTTAATTTACTTTATTGCACACGGAACCAGTTTTTCCAAATTGTCATACTTCATATGACATATCGGTGAGTTTAGTTTTTCTCAGAGTGTCTCTTATTAAAAGCAGTAGCAGTTCTGTGTGCACAACGGTTTTCAGCTTCATTTTTACATTTGTACCACCAAATTGTAGTTTCCAGAATTGTGCTAGAGTGCGTGATTATATACAAGAACAGGGTGAACAGACCGCAAACGCTGTTAACTGTTTTCCACTTCAGTTAGAGAGTCGGTTTCTTTTGAAAGAATAAATACACCTATCAGTATCCGCCAATAGCTAAGTCTTGTATATACCACGTTCTTATTTAACATAATAATAACAACAATAATAAGATTAACATAAACAATATTAATGTAGTAATAGTTGTAATAATGAAAATAATAATAATAATAATAATAATAATAATAATAGTAATAATAATAATAATAACAACACAATGAAATACTACGTGCTCTCTAGAGACTAGACCCACTTCAGTGTTAAATAGGAATAGCGTATACATAGCTATAAAACTTAGTTCTTGTTGGATATGATAGGTAAACTTATTATCTCAAAACTAATGGTTGTGTAACTGAAGTTGAAAACAGTTAGCAACGTTTTCGGACTGTTTATACTGTGCTTGTATTATCAGCACAGACTCTAGTACAACTCTGAAAACTGTCTCTCGATGAGCGCGATTCCCTCACTGATTTCGCTTATACGCAATAGGTATGCAGCAAAGGTCACTCGCGCTGTTTATTAACAACGCCACTGTCCGGCGATTGCTTCGAATTGCCCCGTTGAGGACTGTAACTTTTATCGCACGAAGGGCTATCTGCACACGTGAAATACGACGCTGTTGGGCCACCTGGTATACGCCGCCAATAAAATAGGTGTGTATAAAAACTGGCTTGAAACAATAAAACAATCTTAGAAACACAAGATAGGACATGCGGCTTAATTCTATAAAATGATAATGGACTTCTCAGTAATACTTTACGAGAGTGCTAAGTGGGGTTTAAAAAGGTAAAACTCATACTCAGTGACAGAAATAAAACTGAGGGAGCAACAAGTTATGGTGGGATAACAAATGAAGAGTAAGAGAAGACCGCATATCAGTACTGTCCAAATTGCACATTTAACTGATACATAACGAGGTGCAGGCCCACCACCAGCACAACCACTACTGTTACTACTATAAACAAGTATCGGTGTAAAAATACTTCAAATTATAATTACAATTGCTTAGGTTTAGAACTTATATAATTAATGTGTAGTTTGGCAGTGCACGCGTGTTCGCTCTAAGTGCAGAACAATCTGGAGCAAGCTGCTCTTAGTGCGTCATCTAGAGGTGAGTCTGTTAAACTGGATCACCCCTTATTCTTGATAATGATCATACACGATAATGTGACCTCGCAAAGATATGTCCAGACAAAAAGGAATAAGTTTTCAAAGCAACACTACGAACGAGGTCCTGTCCACCACAGTCCAGAAATTACTTGAACTATTGTTTCAAAATTACACTCCTTCAAAGATTTGTAACACATTGTCTGGTTGATGTTTTCCTATAGTAAGTAGTATTTTTTTAATTATTTTATATCAAAAAGTGGCATAGCCTGAAAAGCAGCGCATTAGCATATCAATTATTTTTTTGAAACTAATCTATCACCACTATAAAATATTCAACGAGAACTTTTATTAAAGACGAAGTGCGTATTGTATTGCTTTGTAAACAAAGTTCAGACCTCTAGCTCACTTTCTGTGAGAGAACATAGCTTTTTAATATGGGAAAATAATAAAACAGTTGAACCATACAAAAAATAGAGATTCATTTAACCAGCGCAACAATTAAAATAGCGTGCAGTTCATGTATTACATCCGTCCTAGGGAAGTCAAACATTGCAAATATGTACTTTAAAGTATGATAATTCTTTGTACCAAAAATCGCCAAACAAGCGGGAAACGCAAGTGCAAGAAGTCATCTTCTAACGTGTTAGAGCTACAAATTTGATTTCTTGCACAAGAATAATAACAACAAAAAGTCTCAATACCAACTTTCAGCATAATATGTAATATCACTTTTATATCAATTCTATTAACAAGTTCCAAAATCGATCTTCTCTTACAAATCTCGTGCCATTCTTTAAAACTACATTTGAAACAAATGCTTGCTTGGAATTTTTCCATTTTGTGTAGTTATTTTATAGAACAGGTGTAGTACTTTATACGACAACGTGTAAAACACATTCAAAAAAGCAGAGTATGATTATATTAACTATGACGAATGAACGAATATCACAATTCTAATACATAAGTCATTTTATTTCACACATTCTGAAGTAGGCTAGTGCATTTTTTTCACACCAGTAGCAGCATGTTTATGTCACAAGATAGATTTTGAATATGGGAGAATAACGAAAAAAACTGAACTTGAGAGAAATGGATTTAAAGTTTAACATAGAGTCACTTAACCAGCCCAGTGCTTTAAAATGACGTCCAAAATATGTGTGACGTCAGTCGTAGGAGAATAAAACATTGCCAGTATGGTGATTGTGTGGTTTCTAGAAGAAATGTTTTATAACAATCATATAAACAGATATAGATTTATATCTTGACTCTGATTCTGAAATATTCACACCTAAAATAAATAAAAATAACAAAATATAATATAATAAATAAAATTCTCAAAGTATGAGAAAAATCGTGTATAATCATTCAGCACTGTTTGGCGCGCTTCAAGGCATATGAGCAACCTGACATTATCTTCTGTGCTATCTGTAGCTCAGCTTTTTCATGCCTGCCTACGTGATGAGCCAAATTGCAAATTCGAAAAATAAGCCATTGCAAATGTTGTGCCACCACGAAATATTTAGATTTCATTGTTATCTTGTCAGTTTGATTTATATTGTGAGACAGGAGTTTATCTAATTTAACAACATGCAGAAAAAATAAAAATAATAATAAAAAAAAAACTGTGGAAAAAAAGCTTTTGAATTTCATTTAGCCATAACACTATCTGGAGCTTTGTTATTATTTTTTAAGAATTTTATTGGTATATTATGCTTAGTTTTAATTTCTCGACCACGTATGCACAATAATAACATAAAAATCTATATAATAACTCTGGTACCTAATTCTTTAAACAAGGGCTGGTATGTCAGATTTTGAATATTTATTAAACTTCACATTTATAAATACATCAATCATTTACGATAAATTTAAACTAACATGATTATAAATATAAATTATAAATATAAAAGTAAAAATATAAAAAATTTAAACACAAATAAAAATACTAATAACATTTCTTAAATATAATAATAAACTAAAACAGCAAAACATCATTCATACATTCATAGCTAACACCAATACACCACGTTTGTACAATGTACATAGTAGGTAGAGAAGGTGTTGTACTGCACCCAAATTAGAATACAGAGATTTCAACGGAAATACATGTTTTAAGACATCCTGACTCACTCACTCAAACAAACAAACAAACAAAGAGTTTCTTGGACAAGGTCCATGTCAGTCTGTCAATTTGTGTGGCTCTTAAAAACAAAGTCCGTTAAACACACAAGTTGGTATTTAAGTTTAATGTCTGTCAAGGAACCAACCGACTCTAAGAATTTCAAGAAAATCCTCCTACCCTTTACACGGAACATTTTTCTATAAGTTTTATTTTCACAAAAATATCTCTAACGATAACGATGTTGATTAAAATTCCATAATATTAAATATATTTGCATTACAAATAAAATGTATAACTGCAGCATCCTGGGAAAGTCTTCTTAAGACCTCTTCATTCTGAATGACTATAGCAAAAATGGTTAACCGTAAGAGGTAGGCAAAATATTATTACACACAAATTGTAGATCTCGTCAAAATACAATCTATGACATATTCATTTTTGTTGTGGTGCTAAACTTTCTGAGATGTTCTTTGCTATTGGTTTCAATTTTAAAATGCTTACAGTTTTTTGAAAGGATATCGCTACCCGCGCTTCTTTCGTTTTGCCATTGTGGTTCTCGGTATTCCATTCAGTATTGGGCGTGAACGACCGTTTAATTTTGCTCAGAGCCTCCTTTTTAGGCTTGAACTTCTTTTACAGATCCACGGCACGGGACCACCGGCTTTACTTCCCTTCCAAAGAAAGCCACGTTAAGAATTTTTACGCTCGAAAAAAATCCATCGTCCTCCGCCGGGTTCGAAGCCACGATATTTGGAACCAGAGGCTATCATGTCACCCCAAGACCACAAAGGACGACGAGAATGTCATGTGAAGGACATGGCTGACTGTGGCCCGACAACGGGAGACTCCGGTTAGATCTCTGGCGACCGTCCGATCTCAGCAGGCGAATGCTGGGTTGGTGTATCTTATAGCAGGACTTTCCTGTACCGACCACTTCCTGGTCTATTTCAGGGTTGAGGGACCAGGCGGCGGTGTTCGGCGTGATGCAGCTGGACGGTGGCCGGCGCTCTGTGTGTGACCACTCTGGCAGGACCCAACTTCGGTTGCTTTCGGCCGATTAGAATAATCTATTATTTTGATTGTACAAATTAATCCGATGTGTTACATCCACAAGACTTTCTTAAACATTTCTGCAACAAACAATTTTTTTTAAATCTTGGGCTACATAATCAAAATACACATTTTCATAAATGGATCTATCACATATTTCATATAGGTACATTTAGTGTGCGGTATTTTCCTGAAAATCTTCGCGTCGCATCCTTGGAAGATACTGATAGAATAGGATAGGAAAGGATGCGATCGGAAGAGACTCGGCACCGAACCTGACGCTATTCTACCTAGGTCCTCCTAGAAGCGCCCCCAGGGGCAGGGATGAGGTGAGAGGATACACCTAGCGGCCGGAATCAGGAGCGACGGCACAGAAATAACAGTGTTCCTACAGTTTCCAGTTTGAAGCATCTTGACAGGGAGACCGGGACCCGCACCCCACGCAGGGTCCAAAACCCCCACCGAAAGTGGTTCTCATCTCGGTAACCAGCCAGGACGGGGGAAGGAAATACTCACTTTGAGCATCCTTTTCCCTGCCATGCCGCACCGAGCACCATATCTGACACTTCCAAATTTGAAAGAAAGCAACCTAATTAAGAATGAATGAAATGGAAAGGACATGGAGAGATAGAAAATTCAGAGGCATTCGCCTGGCGTCCCGGTAAACACCCGGAATATTCATGGGTCTGGTAGGCCGGCCATGGGAACCGAACAAAATACTGATTCTGGTGTTTCATCGAATTTTCGGTTTTCAGTGACGAAGTTTACAGACACACAAACACTAAGTGACACACTCAGTTGGTAAAACATGAGTAAGTTTGTAAATATTAACGTTAGAGAAGATGTTGCTCTTTATTTTGATTGCTATTCGCTGTTCCTTCATGTGAGAGTTTCCAAATACTGTGCAAACTTAGGTTACATTTTATGTTTGAAAACCATTTCTGAACAAGGAAGATTTTCTATACAAATGCCCCATTATCTCAGAAACTATTTGACACCAAGGGCTGAAATTTTTACCACACATTTGCACCTAAATAGGCTTGATTTTAACGAAAACGTTTTTATGTGTATGGATTAGTTTTTTTTTAAATTTAAAAATCATTGTTTTTCAATACAATTTTAAGCGTTGTATTTAAAAAACTCATACCTTCCTTCTAAGCAACAGTAATATTCTATTTTTCATCAATCAACAGTAAAGGTGAATATATCTGGAGAAAATTAGCTCATTATCTTAAATATTTCCGGGTCCTCGACTTCATCCGCCCCTCATGCCACCAATTGCTCCACCATCACCTTACCTACCATTCGTTTCGCTTCATTCCGTATCATCCACTTCCTCACGGGCCGGCCACTCGTACCAGGGCTCCCCGACAGGCTTCTAACCCCTAAGCATTCGCTTGTAAGTCCTCACCAGGGGGCCGACTATAAAAAGAAAATCTTAAATATTTGGTGAGATAATGTGTTAAACTGTAGCATTGGTAAGAGAAGTTAAAAGTTGTAACAGGGATCCGCTGTAACTCTAACAGACGGCGGGCGTATCATATGCTAACTTGTTTGGGCCACTTTGCATCTTTGTTCTCTGGCAGGTCTGTGGAACCCTTGCTATGTCTGCAGGAAATTGTAAACACTAACGCTCTCCTCTTCTTCCTTTTACTTTCTTCACACTACAACTTCCTCTCTTCCAACAATTACATGCCTTCCTTTAGGTTTCTTTCGCAATTTGCTCCTCAAAATGTTTTGTAGAAATGTGTTAGGCCATAATATGTGTGCAAAATTTGCTATTTCCTTCTACCAGAAGGACCAAATGCCCCGTATTTTTAACGTATGCAGATATCCCGTCGTGCGTTAAAAGAGTTGCAGAACTAAACGGGACTATATCAAGTTAAGACTCGCCAGTGGGGAACTGACGATGGTAATTTACTTCTTTCCCTCTCAAAGACCGCGACCCTCCCCGTTTTTAGGACTAGGATTTACAAGCGAATGCCTAGGAGTCAATGGAAAAGCTGGAACGAGTGGTCGGTCCATAGGCAGGCATGGATGCGAGGATGTGGATGACATGAAATGAAAGCGAAATGGATGATAGAAAAGGTGATGGTGGAGGTGGAATAAGTGGCGGGAGAAACCGGAAGACCCGGAGAAAACCCGCCCAGACACCGTTACGTCCACCATAAAACCAACATGCGGGCGCTTGGAATCGAACCCGGGCCACCTAGATGGGAAGCGAGCGTTCTAACGATAAAACGAAGGTCGCTCTCTCCAGTTCTTGCACTGGCGGGTTTTAATAACACCCTTGAGTTGTGCAACACTTCTAACGCACGGGGCAGGTGCGCCAAATTTCATTCCTTTTTTCTATAACCTCATCTCCATAGCATATAGCTTTTACTTTCTCTAGCAGGTATGTACAATGTACATAGTAACGAGAGAAGATATCGCATTCCACCCAAATATTCGATGCCGAGATTTAACCGAAAATACACGTTTTGTGGACCATACTTACCCTCCAAAAAGCATTTTAAGAAAAAGGGCTATACGTGTGTGTGTATCCTGATTTTTTTGGGAATATCCTTTGAAGTCCTCTTCATTCTAGATGACCTTTGTACGACTAGTATACTATAACATATAGACAAAAGCTTACTACACGAAGAGAGTAGATCTCGTTAAAACACACAATCTATGTCATACACAGTTTTAATTGTAGAGGTAAGCATTTCAGAGATATTTCCTGTTATTGGCTTCAATTTTAGAATATTTTTAACTTTTCTCAACGGGAAGTCCTAATCCGTTGCATACCTATTTCATTTTACTCCTGACTAAGGAAAGAGAACCGATTTCAATGACAATCACATAGTGACAGCTTTTAAAAGATCGTACTCTTGGTTTAGCCTTGTTTATTCCCTTATATCCCTGTACTTATAAGGTACAAAGTAATAACTGGGGAACGGATTTTTAGGTAAATGCATATTTTTTCTGCTTGCAGTTACAAGCGCGAAACTTAGTATGTAGCTTGATTTGTGAGAAGAGAAGCTGTGCAACGTTCTGCATATCCTGTAACCTTACATTAGATTATGTGTTGCTATCAGCTACTGCAGTATAAACACGCAGGAAAGAAGTTTCACACGTCAGAGTTTTGCACTATGCACCTAAAGTAAACAGGCTCAAGTTATTTTATTCTTGCTCCTTCAGTTTAGATGTGCCGGGCAGTGCTTAAGGACTGGTTCTTTACATCAATACAAGCAAAATTTTCCATAAAAGCACATGCCCCAAAACCCTTCTTTTTCAATTTATTGGGGTTAAAAAGTTTACTAAGTAAAATAGTTTAAAGTGACACATTATTCTATTTTTGACATTGTCAGCTTGTTAGCATTTGTACATCAAAAACACCACTAAGAGCAAATGCTCCAAGTACCCTTCTCTTGCGTCTAGAAACGCATGCACTCTTCGAAGCATAGACCTCAAATATTCCCTGTAGGTGCCGTATGGTTTAGCAGGCTTCCATAAACACGTGGATTAAGATTTCGAAGCTCTCTCGGGCTTCCAGCCAGGTGTAGATATGGTGAGGCACCAACGTTTCGGGAGCATACATTGTTCCCGTCTTCAGGGTTACTGAATGAATTGATTTTTTTTATTGATGATGGGGGAAAAGGCAACTAACGCCCTAACCCCAGGCAAGTCTGGGAATGTGAGACTCCCCACCCTGGAATCGAACCAGGGTGGCACTACCCACAAAAAACCTCCACCGGAAGTAAGAGGCCCATGCATTTCTTGTGCAGTACCGCATTAAGCACCTGCGAATTTGATGGTGAAATATGAATGCTGCCTGCCAGTGACAGTGACAGCGAGTGATACTGATTTGCCAGGAGACACACATGACTTGCGCCCTGAGTGCCCCACTGGAGAAGTGTTTGGTGAAAATGAATGGAAGTTAATGGTGATGTTTCTTGTAGTTATTAGTGATGCTTAATGAAGTTGGTTCGGTCACCTTGGAGCTGCTGTCTGTAGATTTCCCGAGCTGTCTTAGGTGGATGTTTTAGTGGTACTTGAGCTCTCTGAACCAGAGGCCCAGGGTCGCTGTGGTGGATGGGTGGCCGTCCTGGCCTTCACCTCCTCCCTGATGATGAGCCGAATGTCGGCGTAGAGCTGAGTAAATTGGTGTCATAGTGTTGGGAGTTCCTGAAGTTCGGTCTGTTGTTTCTGCAGGCGGTCCTCCATGTGAGTCAGTTTGGCCGTCAGCGTCAGAACCTCCGCGTGGAGGTCCTGAATGGCCTCACTTAGGCCCTGGAGTTTCTGCAGAAGTTCGCCGAAATGTAGTGTGGATGGTGTAGGTGTCTGAGCTGTCTGTGTAGTTACAGGAGTTGGTTCTTGCAGGGCCGGGTGCGGACGTGTTTGCCTGCTCCTTGGATAGGCTGGACACATGGCCTGCCCGGTGTAGTGTCCGTGCCACGGCAGGTGGCACAGAACCGGCGTCTGCGGCGGAGGTCGTGCTGCGTGCACTCGGCGATATAGGCTGCGGCTCCACAATAGTGGCACCGCGGCGGCGAGGAACAGGCTTCTAGACTGTGCCCTGATGCCAAAGCAGCTTCCAGATCTGTCTTGAAACTCGATTCGGACGAGTGGCGTTACTCCCCGGTCGTTGAGGATGCGAGTGGCCCTCCAGCAAGAAGGCCACTGCGACTGCGCTGCGTCGATTAGATGCCGGGTGGAAAGATCTCTTGGGGCCCCCCTAACCACAGCACTTAACTGCTGTGGTAGCGACTGCGCGGGCTCCGGCGGTGGCGGCGGCTGCGGCTGCAGCTGCCGAGAGGCTATGCTGGCTGCCGGTGAAATAGCGACAGGCTGCGGCGATATTGACTAGACTTGTTCCGGTGACGGTAATTTCGAGGCTTCCCTATCGGCAGTTGACGGAGGAGAGCTGGCAGCTGGATTGGCAGCGCATCTGCGTTGTGTCTTCTTCCTCGCCATCTCGAAGTTCCCTCGCGCGATTTTTTATTGATGGGGGAAAAGGCAACTGACGCCCTAACCCCAGGCAAGCCTGGGAGTGTGGGACTCCCCACCCTGGACTCGAACCACGGTGGCACTACCCACAAAAAACTCCCACCGGAAGTAGGAGGTCCATGCCTCTCTTGTGCAGTATTGCATTAAGCACCTACGAATTTGATGGTGAAATATGAATGCTGCCTGCCAGTGACAGTAACAGCGAGGATGGTGAATTTCCAGGAGATACATATGTCTTGCGCCTTGAGTGCCCCTCTGGAGAAATAGTTGGTGAAATGTGTGGTTATTTCCGGTGATTGTTCCTCAGTTACCTGAGAGCCTCTTGAGGTGTCATTGGAGGGGAAGCCTAGGTGCTTGCTGAATCCAAGATCCAGCGTTGCTTGAAAAAGGAGCTGTATAGTGTGAGTGGCCCTTGGATATGGACCGCTCAGCGGAATGGAACTGCTGATGTTGGTGGTCCTGTCGTAGCTGCGATTGGACGCTGACTATCCGGTTGGACAGCTCAGCGGTGGAGGACTGTAGAGTTGAGATGGCGGCGGTGGTGGCAGCTTGCAGGTCCTGCAGCTTCTCGGTGATGAAGCTGGTGAAGACCTCTTCCAAAGCAGCTAAGCGAGCGCCGATGTTCAGGATCTCCGTATGGAGGTCCTGCATGGCATCCCACGCCGCTGCGTCTGTAGAGCCTGGAGGTATTTGATGTGAGATGCGGTGAGCGTTCTGGCGGCGGAGTGGAGCGCCCGTTCCTCGGGTAAAGGGGACACTGGGCCTGTCCAGTGAAGTGTCCTGTGCCACGACAGGTGGCACAGAACCGGCGTCGGCGGCGACGGAGATCGTGTCCAGTGCACTGCGTCGTTAAGACGTTGGTCCCACAATAGTGGCATCGCGGCGTAAAAGTGCAGGCCTCTTGGCTGTGTCCGAAGGCGCAGCAGCGTCGGCAGGGCCGGTGGCGTTCCTGTCGGCTCACCTCGACGGCCAGAGGTCGCACTAACAAGGGAAATCCTGACGCCAAGGCGGCTTCCAGGTCAGCCTGGTCCTGAAACTCCACTCTTACCAACGGCGTTGGCCCCCGGTCGCAGTATATGTGGTGGCCCTCAAGCAAGAAGGCCACCGCGACTGCACGGAAGTGAGCAGATGCCGGGTGGAAAGGTACCTAGGGACCCCCCGTACCACAGCACTGAACCGGGGCGGCGGCGTTGAGCTCGGCGGAGACGTCGATGGTGAGTGCGGCGAAGCTGCGCTGGCGGCTAGCGGCATAGTAAGGCTTGCCTCAGCCGGCGGAGACGGAGGTAGTGCTTCCTCGACGGCTACCGGGGAAGAGGTGTCGGTTGCTGCAGTAGTAGTGGCGGCTCTGCGTGTTCTCTTCTTGCCCATGTTGACGGTTCGAAGAAGAAGCTCTGTCGTGCGCGCTTTTTTTTTTACCGTGGAGGGGAAAAATGCATTACGCATTTAACCCCCAGCCGAGGTACAATAGCTGGGAGGATATGTGGGACTCTCCGCTTCCTCATGCAGCATACCCACTAAAAAAAAAAACCCTCCACGTTTTATCACGTAGATGCCTGAGTTAAACGTGTTGTGTAGCAGAGCGCGGTTGCGCTGATGCACCCGCGTTAGTAAACGAAATATAGGAATGCTGCTGCACAATGGCGGGAGCGAGGTAAATTTTGCTGCTAGGCTACAGCCATGAAACCTGACTGCAGCCTAGGAAAATGAAGTTAAAATTGTGTAGGAAGTTGGTGGAAATAGTAGGTGTGGATGTTGGAGTAATCGTGGAAGCTTACTTGTGTTTCAGTCTTTCCATGTCCTGTCGGAGTCTCGTGCATTTTAGCCGCTAGGTTGAGGTCCTTCTCCGTAGGGACCCACTTCCCGTCTAAGGTTGTGGGTCTTGCAGGAGCGGCAGTGTTAGGTGACTGGCTCCGGGATCGGAATAGCTCTGCGGAGTACGCTGATTGCTCGCTGATGACCTGCTTGAGCTGCGTCGTGATGCTGTCCAGTCTGGATGCTAGATCAGCTGTGGTGGTTTGATGCATGGAGATGGCGGCGGTGTTGGAGGCCTGAAGTTCTTACAGCTTCAGATCCAGGACGCTGCTGCACACCTCTTCAAGTGCAGCTAAGCGAGCGCAGACGTTCGGGATCTCCGCGTCGAGGTCCTGAATAGTGTCCCGCGTCGCTACGTCTATCGAGGGTGCAGGTGATGTGGCGTCGATGGAGATGGTCGGCAGCGGTGTTGTAGTCCGGGCTGGTTGTGATGAGGTCCTGTTCCTCGGGTATAGAGGGCACTGAGCTTGCGCGGTGAAATGTCCTGTGCCACGGCAGGTGGCACAGAACCGGCGGCGACGGCGTAAATCATGCTCAGTGCTCTCAGCGGTGGTGTTGTCGGAGCCACAGTAATGGCGGCGACGAAGAGCAGGGGTCGGCAGTATGCCCGAAGGCACAACAGCGACGGTAGGGCCGGTGACGCTCCATCTTGCTGGCCTCGACGACCAGGAATCGCCCTAACAAGGGCAACCCTGACGCCAAGGCAGCGTCGAGGTCCGTCTGGTCCTGGAGCTCCATTCTGACAAGTGGTGTAGGTCCTCGGTTGCAAATTATCCTTGTGACCCTCACACAAGAAGGCTATTTGGATTTCGCTGCAGCGAGGAGGTACCGGGTGGAAAGGTCCCTAGGGACCCCCCGTACCACGGCACTCAACCGGGGCAGCGGTGTGGAGCTAGTCGGCCGGTGACGACGGAGGTGCTGCTTCCGCGGCGGCTCCCGGGGAAGAGGCGTTGGATGCTGCTTAGCAGCGGTGGCTCTGCGCTGTTTCTTCTTACACATGTTGTCAGCTCGAAGAAGAAGCTCCGAATCCGTTACGTGAGCTTTTTGTTTTTTACTTTCAAGTGGAGGGGAAAAATCCACCTTAAGGACTAACCCGGGCTGGTAAGCCCGGAGTGTCAGGGTCTCCCATGAGTGGGCCTACCGACTGAAAAACCCCTCCACCGGAAGTGAACGGTGAGGATGCTGCGGTACCGCTGTTGCACCCGCGCAGTCTAAGGTGAAGGCCCAGCCGGCCCTCGAAGCTAAGTGTAGATGAGGAATTGTGAGGAATTTGTAGGTTGTGGTGATTAGGATTTGTTGGTGAAAATGGAAATTGGGAGTGCAGGCAGAGCTGCCACTCTCCCTTTGGTGATCTTGTCGGTGCTACCGGTACTTCCTTCCCCTGGGGACTGGACCGGTTGCGATGTAGGTGAGAATATCAGTAGTGAGTCCTTCCCGAAGGTCGTGGAGTTGCTTGGAGAATGATTGATGCAGTTGATGCTGCAGCTCTCGGACACACACGACCGAAGCCTCAAGAGACCCCAGTCGCGAGCACCAGTCGTCGCTGTCCTTGGCAGGTGGATGAATAAGGTGGCTCTCGATGCGTTTCAGCTGTCGCTGGACAGACCCAAGCACCTCGCCATTGTCGCCTGCAACTCGTTCTGAAGCCTGGTGCTCGGCCTTCAATGCCGCGAGACGTTCATTGGTTGCCCTCTGATGTTCCTCGAGGCGGAGGCCAAGTTGGTGTGTAGCCGTCAGGATGGCGGCAATGTTCTGCTGGATGGAGACTATGGCTTCCTTCAGAAAGGTGTCCGTCGGTGTAGAGGAGTTGTCCGGTGAAGCAGTAACTGAAGAGTTGTGAGGTGGTGATGGTTGAAGATGCAGCTGAGGAGGTGATTGCCTGCTCCTTGGATAGGCTTGCCCGGCGTAGCGTCCTGTGCCACGGCAGGTGGCACAGAACCGGCGTCTGCGGTGGAGGTCATGCTGCGTGCACTCGGCGGTGTAGGCTGCGGCTCCACAATAGTGGCACTGCGGTGGCGAAGAACAGGCTTCTAGGGGGTGGTGTCGCTCTTTTCTGCTGACTTCGACGCTTAGGAGCCGCCCTAACAAGTGCAACCCTGATGCCAAAGCAGCTTCCAGATCGGCGCTGTTTTGAAACTCGATTCTGACGAGTGGCGTGAGTCCCCGGTCCCTGAAGATGCTAGTGGCTCTCCAGCAAGAGGGCCACTACGCCTGCACTGCGTCGATTAGATGCCGGGTGGAAAGGTCTCTAGGGACCCCCCTAACCACAGCATTTAACTGCAGTGGTAGCGACTGCGCGGGCTCCTGCGGTGGCGGCGGCTGCGGCTGCAGCTGCCGAGGTACTGTGCTGGCTGCCGGTGAAACAGCGGCCGGCTGCGGCGGTGTTGCCTGGACTGGCTCCGGTGACGGTGATGTCGAGGCTTCCATTCCGGCAGTTGCCGGAGAAGAGCTGGTAGCTGGTTTGGCAGCGCGTCTGCGTTGAGTATTCTTCCTCGGCATCCATGTCCGCGCGCTAAGGCGTGGCCGGTGAGGTGGAATGGAGCCAGGACTAGAAAGAAAACATTGCGATTAGGAGACTCTTGTAAGGGTCTGATTTGTGTTTCTCTGCTGGCTTTTTTGCAGGTCTAAGACCGGTTTCCAAGCACTGTTCAAGCGTGCTGATTGGCCCGCGCGGAACGCACGAACATATCTATATTAATAAAACCACATCAGTTCAATTCATTCAGTAACCCTGAAGACGGGAACAATGTATGCTCCCGAAACGTTTGTGCCTCACCATATCTACACCTGGCTGGAAGCCCGAGAGAGCTTCGAAGGTTTACGCCGCCAGGAAAGCTACAGCTCTTATTACGTAGGTTAAGAGTTTCTTCAACCGGGAATCTGCTGCAGAAACTAATTTTTATGGTGCTCTAAGGATAAAAATCCAAAGGATTGACGTCGGGGGAGTGGTCTTGCTCTGTCTATTTGTCAGGGCAGATAACAGCCAGTGCATCTCCACATGCATCTCCTACTTGCAAGAGCGCGTCTTCTAGGAGAATGTTCTGAATGAAGTCCTATATACAGAACCTGTAAGGTGAGCTGCTGACAAATGTGAACAAGCAGCCAAGGCTAACTCCGCCTTCAATGAATGAGTGCATAGATAAATAAAGCTGTTGCGTTCGACCCGGAAAGACGTAGAACGTAAACTTTCATTAGTAAATTGATAACGCGAAAACGAAGGGTTTTAGAACATATGTTTATATGAACCTATTTTCTTGTTTAGATACAAGGAATACATTACCAAACGTTGTAAAAGTATTTTTGAATCATCCTGAATATGTTTTCCTCCACTATGGAGGTTGTTTTTCGACATGAATAAGGGCAGTTAATGTTCCAGCAGAACAGGAGAATCCTGACCTGGATTGCTTCTGGACTACAACAAAGCCACAGCTGCTCTTCTGTTATAAACAAACTAATTTGCATCCCACAGCTATCGTGTGCTGCTTGGTACTCAGCAATGGCTTTGATTTCCTTGTCTCTGCCACGTCTGACTGACTTTTGAACAATCTAACTTCAGTGCTACTTTATCCTAATCACCAGTTTGGAGTGTCATAATTCTGTGAACACGCTGACTAGCTGACATGCATATTTTTACTTTCTCTAAACGTACTACGTACATAGTGTACAGAGGAAGTATTTTATTCCACCCAAAAATTCGATACCAAATTTCTCTGGAAATATATGCTTTTAGGTTCCCTGAGTACAAAAAAGCATATTATATAAGTCTCTTTGAATATAACAATTATCCTGGATTGGGCAGCATAAAATGAGCAGTGTTGTAACCACGCAAAGGCACCCGTTATCAACCACAGAAAAGAATTCCTCAGCTGTAAAATGTCGGTTGGGGATGAATTCGAACTTCCAGGTATCCGGGTGCGTCATTTTTCTCTGTTTGAGAAAAGGAAAACTATTTTAAATTTCGAACCAATAACAAGGAATATCTCGGAAACGCAACCAAAATTTATAGAACATACATTGTGTGTTTGACGATATCTACATACTTTTTTGTGAGTAGCAAGTTCTTGTCATCTCTTACGTTTAGCAGTTATGCAAAAGTGATTCAGAATGTAGATCACACAAAGTTGATCTTGTTAAAATACACAAATGATGTCATTCATTTTTGTGGAGTGATCCTTTTCCGAGATATATTTTTTATTGGTTTCAATTTTAAAATATTTAAAAAGGTTTCCCAAAAGCGATATTGTCATGCCTGTTTCTTTTGTTTTACTCCTGGCCACGCAAAGACATCGAAGCTGAATCACATAGGAATACGTTTCTAAAAGATTAAACTACATGATTTATATTCGATCCTCTTTGCTTGGTCGGGAGTAAGACAAAAGAAAAAACACTGAAAAATTGCGGTTTGAGAAAAGTTTAAGTATTTTAAAGATGAACTCAATAACAAGGAATATGTCGGGAAAGGTTGACTCCGTAAATATAGGTATATAATATATGACACAAATACTATGTTTTAAGGGTATTTACAGTTTCTATGTTCTAAGTTTTGAGTATCGCTTATGGTTTACCAGTCACAAAGAATGAAGAGGTCTTCAGAGGCTATTTACACAACATTCAGGGAGTATGTAGTTATATTTAATATACGGCATTTTTATCAAAATCGTTAAGAGCTAGTTTTGAGAATAACACAAATTTCGAAACATTTTTGCACATAAGGAGTAGTTTGGAGTGGGGGGGATTTTCTTCAAAAGTCTTCGTGTTGTGCCCTTGGATGATGCTGAACTTAGATATTTAAACTTTGAGTTATTGTGTCCAGAGATGGACATATACACGCATCTTCTTATACAAATCCAATGTCATCACATTACTTTCTCTACCTGTTCCATAAACTATTCTTACAAAAGAGTGTTATGTTATCTACATCATGCTAATCGAGATAAACATTAACAGAATTTGTCTTATTTCTTGCTTCCTTGTAAGTGGAGGGAAAATAAGGAAATGCGACTGTGAAATCTTTTAAAGCTTGTCGCTGTGTGTTAAATTGAAATTCTGTTCTCTTTGCATGGTCTGGAGTAAAGCAAGAGAGATATGAAATGAAAAAGGACTTACGGTGTGAGGAAAGTTGAAGTAGTTAAAACAGAAGCTAATAACTAATATCTGGGAAACGGTTAATTCTACAAAAAAAAAAAAAAAAAAAAAAAAAAAAAAAGTACATGACAGGAATTGTTTGTTATAAAGATATCTACATTTTCTGTGTAGTAAGTTTTTGTCTGTCTCTTACGGTTTATAGTTATACACAACTCATCAAAAATAAGAGATCTTCATGGGCTATTCTCATCAAATTTAAGATATACATTTCGTTTGCCATAAAAATATCTTAAACGTACTGTATTTAATTCAAAATGACCAGAGTCATTTTTGAGAAAATAAAACTTTATGGCTGTAAAGGGAAGTTTATGGTGGGAGCCTTTCTTAGAGTCGCATCCCGGGAAGGTGCGAAACTTAAGTGACAAGTTTGGCATTTAAGCGACTTTTCATTTATATGTCATGCTGTCCACAGACACAGAGAGAGAGAGACAGACAGACAGAGAGAGAGAGAGAGAGACCTGTTTCTAGAAATCTAATATGTTCCATTCTCTCTATTTCTAGAAGGGAAGGGAATGAATGCACTGAGTTAAAGCGACAGACAATGTGTTAAAGCCATTGCTTTGTGATTGCTCTCTTTCCATGGCCAGGAGTAAAAAACAAGAGATACTCAACGGAGAAGAGCTTTTTGTTGCCAAAGTTGGAGTACTTTAAATTTAAAACCAATAACATTTAGTATCTCTGAAATGTATATATGTATATGTAACATAAATTGTGTATTTTATCTATTACTTACGGCTTCCCAGTTGTGCAGAAGTCATTCATAATGAGGGGCTATTCCCCCAAAAATTGGGATATTTTATTTACCCTGGAATCCTCTTTTGTGTTTGACATTTTAATAAAATCGTTATTGTGATTTTTTAAAAATTGAGAATTTCTTAAACGTTCCATGTAAATGGCAGTTTGATTTATGGAAATTTTTCTGAAAATCTTCGTGTTGCGTCCTTGAAAGATACTTATCGTAAAAATACCAAGTTTAGTATTTAATGGAGTTTTCCTTTTCAAGTTATGCTGTCCACAGACACTCACGCACGGACGATTTTGCTTTTTAATTTTGCATTTCTCTAGCACATATGTATATAGTGGATATGGAAGATATTGCACTCCACTCAAAAATTCGATTCGAAATTTCACCGGAGACGTATGTTTTGTGGTCCCCTATGGACAGCATAGTTCAAAAACGAAAGGATCCTTAAATATGAAACTTGGTATTTATCTTTAGTACCTTTCAAGGATTTTCAAAAAAATCCCATCACCACAAACTACCCTTTACATGGAACTGTTTTTCAAAATATTGATTTTCTCAAAAACTGCTCTAACGAGTATGCTTAAAATGACGTATATTAAAGATATTTACACCTAAAATAAAATGTGTATTTTGAATTTTCTCGGAATAGCCTTTGAAAGCTTGTGTATTCTGTATGATTTTTGCATAACGGTTAAACCGTAAGACATAGACAGAAATTTACTATGCAAAAAAATGAAGACCTCCTTAAAACACACAACTAAATATCATACACATTTTTATGTGGAGTCGACCGTTTCAGATATTCTTTTTAATCTGTTTCAATTATAAACTACTTAAACTTTTCTCAACCGGGAAGTGACTTTTCGTTTCATCTCTCTTGTTTTACAGCAGGCCATGCAAAGCAAAGCGTACTTCAATTGTTTCACATAGGACCAGCTATCAAAAGATTTGACTATAGATTTAGCCTAGTGTATTCCCTATGTCCCTTTTACTTATAAGGAAGCAAGTAATAAAACAATTTCTGCTAATGTTTAAATTGATTATCATGTCGTAGATAAAAGAATACTCTTTTGTAAGGAAAGTTGCTTGTGTAACAGCTAGAGAAAGTCATGTGAATGCAACAAATCAGATTTTTCTAAAAAATTTTCTTTTTTCATTCAGGGTATCCACAAAACATGTATTTCTGTGAAATCTCGGTATCGAATTTTTTGGTGCAATACAATACCTTCTGTATCTACTATATACTTTGTATATACGTGCTAGAGAAAGTGAAAATTACAGGTAGGTATATTGACTGAAGTTTTTAGAAGTCAGGAAAATAGCATTTGAAAACTGCCTGTAATCAGACAACGTTCCAAAAGGAAGCTTTACGTGAACGATTTTAGAATTGTTTGTGGGAGACTTAAACGCTTGATTCTGTTTGGTGGCGTAGTGAAGTGCCTGCAAGCTCTAATGGAGCTCACTCTTCTAACCAAAACTAAACAAACCAAAGCATGGAACCTCCCTCAGCACCAGCAAATCAGCTCTTGACACGCGAAAAAAACATTGCACGCGAGGATTTCTAGCGTGATTGTGAGTTATGGCGTCTCCGCCCGAACAAAAAGAAAGAGGAAAAAATAGTGCCGATCTAATTTGATGCAATATTCCCGTCCCTTTCTACTCCTCTTGCAGTACTTAGACGTGGAAATAGAATCGCTGTAATGGAGCTGAGAAGGGGAAGAATGGGAAGGTACTTCCCAGGAAATGTATTATGTTGGCGTGTGTAGGCTGTGTTACATCGCAAGAAAATGTCTAATGGTGTACTATGCAAAGCCCAGCATCTTAAGACTACGTTACGTATTTTTTACGTCCACTGCAATTTGCATATCAGCCTCAAAACGTTGTTTCACAGCCACCGGATTTTGAGACCATCTGGCTGCAGTTGGTTCGCTAAGCAGCTGCCCTAATGGTTAACTTGTCTTTATGAAGTACGTTTAAAGCGGCATGTGCACATATCTTGACATTTTAGGCGCGTTCGCAATGTCCTTTAACATCTTGCATGAAAAAACAATATAGCTAAACTATTGCTTAATTTGAAATCATGATTATATAGAAAAATACTTCACTCCTGATTAAGAAAACTACATATAGAATGTTTTAAATCAGTCACCCTCCGTGGTGTAGTGGTTACCATGCTAACTTCATGTACCCAAGGTCGCGGTTCAAACCCGGTGGAGGACGATGTATTTTTTTCGGATGTAAAGATCCTTAGCATGGCTTCCTTCGGAAGGGAAGTAAAACCGTTGGTCCCGTGTCGTAGATTTACGGCACGTAAAAGAACCTCAAGCCTGATAGAGAGGCCTCTGAGCAAACATTAAACGGTCTTTCACGACCGATTTAGAATGGGACGCTGAGAACCACAGAAGTTAAAGAGCATCCATAAATAACACGCCATTTTTTCCATGTTTTAAATCAATACTTTTCCTTTGTGTACACGTACTATGCACATATTGGGTAGAGAAGGTATTGTATTCCATCAAAAAAGAGATTTCACCGGAAATATAATATATGTGTTCAGGTCCCTTGAATCCAAAACATATGCCTAGAAAACTATCATTATGTTTGTGTGACTGTGAGTGTGCGTCTGTGTTTGTGTGAGAGAGACTTTGGACAGCACAACTAAAAAAAAACGAAAATACCATTAAAAACCAAATTTGGTATTTAAGTTCTGTATCTCCCAAGGATGCGAAGATTATGAAGAAATTCCCCCACCCCAAGCTACTCTTTACAAGGCTTTTTTTGAAAATGTCGTTTTTCTCAAAAATAGCTCTAAAGATTTTGATTCTGGCTGAAGTTTGCATAACTGGTAAACCGTAAGATATAGATAAAAGCCTACTACACAAAAATGTAGATTTCTTTAAATCACACAATTTGTAGAGTTAACCGTTTCCGAGATATGCCTTGTTATTGGTTTCAATCATAAGTTACTTAAACTTTTCTCAAACGGGAAGTCATCATTGGTTTCATCTCTCTTTTATTTTACTACTAGCCGTGGAAAGCGAAACGAATTTCATTTGTTCCACATAGTGACCGGTTTTTAAAAGATTTGACTACCGCTTTAGCCTAGTGGATACTTAGAAGGAACTAATACAACAAATTCTGCTAATGTTTATGTCTATTACCACGATGCAGATAAAGGAATAAGGTTTTGTAACAACAGTTTGTAGAGAAATTCATGTGAATGGGATACATTAGATTTTTTTTACATCCACGGCAATTTGAATTTCTGCCTCAAACGTTGTTTTATCGCCACCGGATTTTGAGGTCAATTATCTGCAGTTGGTTCGCTGCAGTAACGGTTAAAGCTAGTGGTGGGCAGAATCGAACGTTTTCCAGAATCGAATCCTCTGTATTCGAATAATTTAAGTTCTCGAATACAAAATGATTTTGCTAATCGAAGTCGTATGCAAGTTCAGTTCAAAAGATGGACAGCAGAGATACATTTTACACTTATTGGATAAACATGTATTATAGTACCTACTGCTGTGCTAGTTGTAATCTTGGATCGTTGGCTCCTAAACAATTGACTGCAGCGCACGAGTTTCACTATGGACGCTGTGCTGCAGAGATTCCAAAGCTAATCAGGAGAGGAAAATACGTTATTTGGACACAGGAATGTTAATATATTTTTCAGACATTACTCACAACTTGCGTATGACCAGGGAAACATTGTACTTAGGGAGTCTACGGTATAAATGAGGATTAGTGCTGCCACCTACACCTGTACAGCACGGAGAGGGATTGAGGTTTACACATTTAGGTGCACCAGCCACAGGCCACGAGAAGGCCGCGCCGTCAGACCACTCGCCTTTCACCTAGACGGCTCGGGTTCGATCCCAAGCAACCATAAGTGAGATTTGTGGTGGCCAAAGCGGCGCAGGGGTGGGTTTTCTCCGGGGCTCCATCTTCATGTACCATCGGTGTCAAAGCAGTAAAAGCGGGCGTTAAACATGACCCCAGGGAGAACATGAAGGGACACAAGCTGGTTCCGAGGACGCTGACTGCAGGATAGAGGGGCAAGTCAGCCACAACCCGCCGACTAAAAAATGATGAAAACAGGAAAGTGCTGCACCGGGAAATTCGGGGATGTAAAGAATGTACCCAAAATTCGCCTGGTGACTCGGGAAAACCTCCGAAAACACACATGAGTCAGTTAGTGTAATGTTGACCACCTTTGTACTTCTATAGCTGTCCCCCTTCCTTCGGGCTGTACAGCCACTGTACACCTACCTACTTCATAGCAACAAACAGCGTTTTTTTACCAAAACTACATTTTTATACTTTAGCTAAAGCATAAATATACTTAAATATAACAAAGGACAAAATTATGCTAAAACCAATAGTAGTTTTTAAAAATATATTTTATGAAAAAGTGATTAATACTAGAGGTTAAAGTTTCCAAACTTCTTTTAAAGTTTTATTGTAATAATGCAGAAATCAAGGTTATTGCAATATCCCCGTTTAAAGTTTTTGAGTGCAGTTCAGAGCTCCAATATATAACACGCACAGCAATTTCCTCAAACTTTGAGCCGCTTGGGAGTTCGTTATTATGCAATGTATTTCCATAATAGAGGTTTTAGGCAGTTGATGCTAAAAGTAGGCTTTAACCAGATGTCAGTAGTATTAAAATTAGAAAATTCTGTCACTCATTGTTATAAAATTATAACACTCCAATGTGGCCCAATTTGGTTTATGTGTCCACGGCCTCATTCACTCTGAAAGATCGTATCGATCCATAAAATGGCATCTACCGAACCAGACGAAATCAGGCAACCAGCGGAGAGAGCAAAATTACAACTTACAATTCTACACTGCTTACTTGTGTAGAATGCTTTCGTTCTGTACGAGTAAATCATGTTGTCAACACTGATGCTAAGTAAGGCAACATCTATATATCGCAGACGATTAAGCATGAACTCCGTGAAACAGATAAAACAATCTATTTATAATTATAATATGTCTATACATATTGACAACATATCACACACGTGTTAAATTGTTTTATATTGTTCGTAGGGTTACTGTACTTGGTCTACGGCCTCGTATCACAAGCTTCCTACTCACAATATAAAACACCATTTTTACCACTTGAATCATAAATAACTATTATGAAGCAATTTTTATCATGCTACCATAGCAACAATGCAACCAGTAAAACTTTCAGAAACATTCGTACAGAAATATAGAAATGTAATATTTTACTCCCAGGGCATTCCTCTCGGCTGTGATTCGCCAGCTCAAGGTCAGGAAGGAACAGCTGGGAGCGAGTTTCACAGCACCACCGACATGATGACAAATGAAGGGAAGGGAGCGTCATACGATCTGCGACATTTGGTGACCCACTTCCATCTACGGATTTTACGACAAGATTTGTAAAACAAAAAGCTTCCACAAAGCACATGTAAATTGTGTTTGTGAATTGCGTGAAAAATTGCACGACAGATATGCATATTGCATTTCCGGAGAACAATCTCACAAAACAGGAAACAAGCGACTCGCATGGTGCGCTATTCCTCTTCCTTTGAAATGCCATGGTCTCTGTATGACAACTAGAAAATATCGCATGTGTTCCATTCACATGTCTTTCTCTACCTGTTCTGCACAAAAATTATTCTTACAAAAGATTGCTCTTTTATCTACATGATGCTAATCGAGATAAACAGTATACATTTATCTTATTTTACTTGCTTCCTTGTACGTAGAAGGGAAATAAGCGAATGCACTAGGCTAAAGTGACAGTCAAATATTTTAAAAGCTATGTGAAACAATACTTTAAGTTCGGGTTTCCTTGCATACCAGGAATAAAAAAAATGAGAGCTGAAAGGAAAAAGGACTTCCCGTTTGAGAAAAGTTTGAGTAGCGTAAAATTGAAACCAATAAGGAATATCTCCGAAACGGTTAAACCTTCAAAAAAAAAAAAAAAAAGTGATGTCAAAGTGATGTGATTTATCGAGGTACATATTTTTGTGTCATTGTTGCACAGTGTCCTATTTATACAAAAGTCATCCCGAATGAAGAGGTATTTTTGTTTTGTGTTTTGAAAACTCGTATTGCGTCCTTGGAAGATGCTAACATAAACACCAAGTTTCCATTTTTGAGCTATGCTGTCCACACGCAAAAACACACATACACACAAACGGATATTTTTATAAAAATCCGATGTGTTCAATTCACATGACTTTCTCTACATTCCTATAATACATAATGTTAAAAAGATTATTCTTCTATCTACATACTTCTAATCGATATAAAATTTGCAGAAATGCCTTATTATTTGGGTCCTTACAATTAAAAGCGAAATAAGGGACTACCATAGACTAAAGCGATAATGAAGTGCTTCAAAAGCCAGTTGCTATGTGATTGATATTCCTTTGTTTGTATGACCAGGAGTTACACATTTCCGTATAAGAAAAGTATAAATATTTAAAAGCTGAAACCAATAACAAGGAATATCTCAGAAACGGACAGCTCTATAGAAAACAAACATATATGACATAAATTGTGTGTTTCAACGAGATCTACATTTTCTGTGTCGTAAGTTTTGTCTATCTCTTACGGTTTACCAGTTGTGCCAAAGTCAGCAAAATTCATCGAGAATAAAGAGGTCTTTAGAGGCTATTCTCAGAGAATTCAAGATACAATTTTATTTCTTATGTAAATATCTTTAATGCACGTTATTTTAATCAAAATAGTTAGAGACAATTTTGAGGAAATCAAAACTATCGAAAATTTTTCATTTTTTTTTTGTACTCAGAGGAGCTCAAGGCATACATTTCCGGTGAAATCTCGGAATCGAATTTTTGGGTGGAATACAAGGGGAAAGTAGCCTAATGTGGGATGGCACTTAATTTGGGGTACCTCAGTATTTCAACTGCATAATGCTGACACCTGCTGGAAACCTAATGAACCAAGAACGGTTTGTCAACAAAGCATTCAACGAGCACGTCACCACATTGTTGTGTCGGATTGCATCACAGTGAGCTAAAGAAAGAAGTTTGCTCTTTGAAATTATTTGCTGCTGTTTACAAATACAATAATGCAATTATTCTAATAAATACACAATTGTACCTTGCCTCAATTGAATTACACAATGAGTGGGAAGAATTAGTACACTAAAATGGCGAGTTCCCTATTATGATGTAGCACGGACAGCTTAACTTGGGGTACACCATATTAGGTTTTGCTTTGCTACCTTATACATTTTCATATTAGAAGTATTAAGGAGGCTCCGATATTAAGATATTTTTGTTCGTTTCTGCTAAATCGATGCATAAATCCCGCCACTCTTATTTTTTAATAACAACAATAATAATAATTTAAATTTTGTGAATTAATTATGATTTGTTTTCCTTTATTTTAAATATATGTTTTTAAGTACACCTTGCCAGAAAGAGCAACGTCTCAGTAACCCGCCCCCCGCCTCTCAGCACTACCAAACTTCATTTCCTTAATGTGAAGACCTATTCCCGCCTGGAGATCGAAATGTGGCTGAAAAATCATATTGGTTGAAACGGCTACGGTTTACCAGATAGGAAAACCCTTTGGAAAGGCCTGTCTACGGGCAGCCAGCGAAGAAACAGCAATTAATTAGTGGCTTCCGTAAAATTATGATATATCCATTCAACCCCAATATTTTTAAGCCCCAAGATTTTACAATCCATGAAAATGAAACTGAGCAACTGCTCGAGAAAAGTGAACTTAGGAAGCTCCTGGAGCTATTTATGTATCAGAAGTGTCAGATTCACAGGGGAGATTGGTTCTAGCAGAGGAATGTCATCACTGAAGCAGAAGGCAAGCCAATCATCTAGAGCTGCGACTTCTTGTGTGATTACGCCATACAAAGCTCAGCTCATTGAACAGAAGTCAAAGAACGCCGAAAAGACTCTGCCAAAAGCCAACGGACGCGTTGCTGAATCTTCATCCTCTGAAGACGAGGATGATGATGTGCCTCCGGAATCGGATGAGAAGTGGGGAAACGAGAGTGACGATGATAACGCAGAGTGCCTCTATTGGCCTGTTCCCGGAGGATCGAAAGGGAGTAACTTGGATCAGATGCCGCAAATATTTCAAATGGGCACTCACTGTGCAGGTGATAGTTGCAATAAATTCTTCCACGAAAAGTGAGTGAGCAAAGGAAATAAATGAAACAATGAACTATCTAGATATTAGGGACACAGGATACCGCGCCAGTATTCTGACATTGAGCTTTCATTTGGTCAACAACCAATCATATTTAATGCAGACATTAAGTGGTGTAAACTTTTGTACTTGTAATGAAAAGTCGGAAACGCATCTTGTAATTATGTGCAATCAGTCGTTTTTATGCATACCAAAAAGTGATGCGTGTTGAAAATGAAAGAGTGCCCCAATGAAATATAAAAAGTTATTGGATTAATTGTTTTTTTTTTTTTTTTTTTTTTGTTTTTCACACAAGCCGTGTGTAGGACCGGAGTTGGATAGGTAGAGTCAGACTGAAAAATTCAACGCCACAGACGGGATTTGAACCAAGGAACTCTGTGGCATGGAATTTTTCAGTCTGACTCTACCTATCCAACTCCTGACCTACACACGGCTTGTGTGAAAAAAAAAACAATTAATCTAATACCCATTGATCATAATAGTTGGCTATACTATGAATTCTGGGACTTAAGTACTTGCAACATTGTAAGTCGCCACTGGGATTGTCATCTCAAAGTGATTTGAGAGCACCTTGTGGTTTACCGGGAAACATGCGTTCCAGTTGAGAAATTCAATGCTATACCGGCATGTTGCCATGGCAGCTCAGTGGCAGAGTGACCGGCTAGAGATCGGGAAATCCGTGGTTCAAATCCCGGCTGTGGCATTGAAAGTTTCAGTCTGACCCTACCTATGCAATGTTGTTCGTATGGTATTTTGGTTAGCGCCCCATTGTATTGTCATTTAGCACGTATCTTATTACTTTCTCTAGCATGTACGTACAATGTACATAGTAAGTAAAGAAGGTGGTGTATTCCACCCAAAAATTCGATACCAACTGTTTCTGCGTGCGTCTATGGAGAGTATAACTAGAAAACGTTGGTTAAATACCGAACTTGGAATACAAGTTCAGTAACTTCAAAGAATGCGATATGAAGAGCTTTAAGAAATCCCCCCCCCAAGCATCCCTTTAAATGGAACATTTTTCTAAAATTTTAATTTTCTAAAACAATGGCTCTTATAGTTTATAATAAAATACCATATCTTAAAGATATTTCCATGACAATCGAAATGTATATCTTGAATTTTCTTGGAATAGGCTCTGAAAGCCGCTTCATTTTGGATGACATTTTTAAAAATGGTAAACCAGGAAGAGACTGACAAAAACCTACCCCTAAAAATAGAACTCGTTGAAAAACACAATTTATGTCATAAACACTTGTTTGTAAAGCTAACCGTGGTCAGCGGAAAGCTGCTCCGTTTAGTCACCTTCTACGACAGGGTAGATACCGAAGTGCTATTCTTTTACTCCCCGGCCACCACACGGCTTTTTTTTTTTTTTTTTTTTTAAAGAGTGGGAACAACCCTCATGGGCATCAGGGGAGATAGCCCTGATGTGCTGGACTCATACCGACTAAAAATCCCCTCTTTTATTCACTTGCTCGCATTGCGGAAATTGCCTCTCAGCATTACTTCACAATGAAGCAATCATTTTTATCTCTGTTTTTCATCCAATTCTTTAGCTTTTATGATTTTGATTATCATGTCTTGAATAATTTTCCATTTATTTTCGGTTTCCAGCTTAACGTTATAATATTGTCAGCAGTTATTTCTTGTCCAATTTTTTTGATAATTGTTTGTCTTATATTATTCTTATTTATTCCATATTAATATAGTATGCTCAGGAGTATCATTTTCCTGACAATACAGACAGTTTTCACTATTGGTGATAGCCATTTTAAACAAATAGGCTTTGAAGCGTCCGTGCCCTGATAAAAATTGGGTTAAATAGTACTCCACTTGTCCGTGTTTCCGGTTTATCCAGGGCTCTATATCTGGTATTAGGTTCTTGGTCCATTGTGCCGTCTTGGTTTCCTGTGCCCACACGGGTAGCAGTACTAGTAGCAGTAACAGCAGCAGTAGTAGTAAGAGTAGTAGTAGTAGTAGTACTAGTAGCAAGGGCAGTAGTAGTAGTAGTACTAGTAGCAAGAGCAGTAGCTGTAGTAGTGGCAACAGTACTAGTAGCAGTAGCAGCAGCAGTAGTAATAACAGTAGTAGTACTAGTAGCAAGAGCTGTAGCAGCAGTAGTGGCAACAGTACTAGTAGCGGTAGCAGCAGCAGTAGTAGTAACAGTAGCAGCAGTACTAGTAGCAAGTGCAGTAGCAGTAGCAGTGGCAGCAGTACTAGTAGCAGTAGCAGTAGTAGTAGCAGCAGTATTAGTAGCAGCAGCAGAAGTGGCAGCAGCAACATTAGCAGCAGAAGTAGCAGCAGCAGTACTAGTAGCAGTAGCAGTAGTAGCAGCAGTATTAGTAGCAGCAGCAGAAGCGGCAGCAGCAGTAGTAGTAGCAGCAGTAGTAGTAGATGTAGCAGCAGTAGCAGTAGTAGTACTTCTAGTAGCAGCAGTAGTAGTAGCAGCAGTACTAGAAGAAGCAGGAACAGTAGATGTAGCAGCAGTAGCAGTAGTAGTAGTACTAGTAGCAGTAGCAGCAGTACTAATAACGGTAGCAGAAATACTAGTAGCAAGAGCAGTAGCAGTGGCAGCAGTACTAGTAGCAGTAGTAGCAGAAGTATTAGTAGCAGCAACAGAAGCGGCAGCAGCAGTAGTAGTAGCAGTATTAGTAGCAGCAGAAACGGCAGCAGCAGTAGTAGTAGAAGCAGTAGCAGTAGCAGCAGCAGTACTAGTAGAAGCAGGAGCAGTAGCAGTGGCAGCAGTACTAAAAGCAGCAGCAGTAGTAGCAGCAGTATCAGTAGCAGTAGCAGAAGCGGCAGCAGCAGTAGTAGTAGCAGTAGCAGCAGCAGTACTAGTAGAAGCAGGAGCAGTATATGTAGCAGCAGTAGCAGTAGTAGTACTAGTAGCAGTAGCAGTAGCAGCAGTACTAATAGCAGTAGCAGCAGTAGTAGCAGTAGCAGCATTGCTAGTAGCAGTAGCAGCAGTAGAAGCGGTTATAGTAGCACTAGCAGCAGTAGCAGCAGTTCCGGAAGCAATAGCAGCAGTAGCAGCAATACTAGTAACTGTAGCAGCAGTAGCATTAGCACTAATACTAGTAGCAGTAGCAGCAGTAGTAGTAACAGTAGCAGTACTAGTAGCAAGTGCAGTAGCAGTAGTAGTGGCAGCAGTACTAGCAGCAGTAGCAGCAGCAGTAGTAGTAACAGTAGCAGCAGTGCTAGTAGCAAGAGCAGTAGCAGTAGTAGTAGTAGTAGTAGTAGTAACAGCAGTAGTAGTAGTAGCAGCAGCAGTAGTAGTAACAGTAGCAGCAGTACTATTAGCAAGAGCAATAGCAGTAGCAGTGGCAGCAGTACTAGTAGCAGTAGCAGCAGTAGCAGTAGCAGTAGTAGCAGCAGCAGTAGCAGCAGTATTAGTAGCAGCAGCAGTAGAAGTAGCAGCAGTACTAGTACCAGCAGCAGTGGCAGCAGTACTAGTAGCAGTAGTATAAGCAGCAGTATAGTAGAAGCAGCAGAAGTGGAATTAGCTGCAGAAGCAGGAGCAGTAGAAGCAGCAGCAGTACTAGTAGCAGTAGCAGTAGCAGCAGCAGTATTAGTAGCAGCAGTATTAGTGGCAGTATTAATAGCAGCAGCAGAAGCGGCAGCAGTTGCTGTAGTAGCAGTAGTAGTAGCAGCAGTACTAGTAGAAGCAGGAGCAGCAGCAGCAGTAACAGTAGCAACATTAGCAGTAGCAGCATTACTAGCAGCTATTGCAGTAACAGTAGCAGCAGTACTAGTAGCATTAGCAGCAGTTCTATTAGCAGTAGCAGCAGTACTAGTAGTGGTAGCTGCAATTCTATTAGCAGTAGCAACAGTACTAGTAGCAGCAGCAGTTCTATTAGCAGTAGCAGCAGTTCTATTAGCAGTAGCAGCAGTTCTATTAGCAGGAGCAGTACTTGTAGTAGCAGCAGTTCTATAAGCAATAGTGGTGATGTTGGTGGTGGTGGTTTTGGTAGTAGCAGTAGTAGTAGTGGTGGTAATGGTGGCGGAGGCAGGTTAATATTGTAAATGCTTTTTAAGATTGGTCCACATATTTTCCCTCTATAATATGTACGTACAAAATATGTCGGTATCAGACAGGAAATGTACATTGTTTTATATAGAGATTTCACCGGAAATACAAGATGTGAGAAGCTCCGAATCAAAAAGGAAAGAAAAGCATCTTTTGAAAATTGTCCGGGTGTGTATGTCCGGGGTGTGTGCGTACGATAACTGTAGAAGGAAAAAAATTTAAATACCAAATTTGAAATTTAAGTTCACTATTTCCAAGAATGCGAGACGAAGATTTTCGTTAGTTTCGCGTACCCCAAACTATCCTTTACATGGCAACATTTTCGAAATTTTTGCCTTCCTCAAAAATGGTTGCATAACAAATAAAGCGTATATGTAGTATTTTCTGACATCTTCATTCAGTGTGACTTTTGCATAAATGGTAAACCTTAATAAATGGACTAAATCTTACTTCAGAAAAAGTGTACATATCGTCGATACACACAATTCATGTCATATGTTGTTTCTGTTGAGTTAATATTTTCCGAGATATTCATTGTTATTAAGTACTTTAAAATACTTAAACTTCTCCCACACGGGACGCCCTTATATATTTCATAGCTATGGTTTTCACCTGTCATGGAAAAAGAAGAGAATTTCAATGATAGTCACATAGTTATAGATTTTAAAGGACTTTAGTATCGCCTTAAGCTAATGTATTCCCTTATTTCCCTTGTAATTATAAGGAACCATGTAATAATACTATTTCTGCTAAAGTTTGTCTTGATTAACATAATATAGATAAAAGAATAATCGTTTGTAGGAATAGTTTGCTTGCAGAACAGACAGTGAACAGAACAGATCAATTTGTTAAATAAAATTAACCAAAACAAAATAATAGCACAAACTAAAGTTAAAATAGACGGGTGTAAAACAGTGTTTTAATAATTGTGTATCATTTGGCATGGAAAGCGCAATTATTTGGTGTTTGAAGAGAGACACCCCTCCTTTTCCGAGTACAGTGTTTCTCAGAACCTGATGTTCCTGCCCCACTCTTTAAAGTTTGGCATTGTGTGCGGTTGGAAATCAACCCTCGCTCTTGCCAAGTCTTCCGCTTACTGGTCCCTTAACTGAGGCACAATTCTCGACTTGCAAGCAGTGACTCCAGGAAAACGAGTTTACTACGTTGTCTCTGAACCTCTAGTACAGGGTTGTTTTTTGTTTGTTAATGTTTATTGCCCGGTGGAAGCGATTCCGTTTGAGGGTCATCATGTTTTGGAGAAAGCTATACTTCCTCAGCCACGGGTCAGCAGTTATGTACATACTATTATAATATATACCTATATTATTATTATTATTATTATTATTATTATTATTATTATTATAACTCTACTCACGCCTCTCAAGCCTTTCAGGCAATGAACCTCAGTCTGTTCTTTATTACACAAAATGGAAATGGAGTTTTATTTATGGACGCTCTTTAACTGCTGTGGTTGTCAGCGTCCCATTCTATACAGGGCATGAAAGACCGCTTAATTTTGCTCAGAGGCCTGTATATTATATTTAAGGTTCTTTTACGACACGGAAGCAACTTCGCTTCCGACGGAAACCATGCAAAGAATTTTTACGCCCGAAAAAAGTGCATCGTCCTCCGCCGGATTTGAACCCGCGACCTTGGGCATGGTAACCACTACACCACGGAGGGTGACTTTATTACTCAACGCGGATGTTTAGGAAAGGTGGCCTGGAATTCTACATTTATGTTTCTGTTGAGAAAAGTATCTGATATCGTGTGGTGCGGAACATAAATCAGAGCAGGCTTGGTACTGGAACCAGAGTAGTTCGTATTACGTCATCTGCTAGACCACCCATGCAGTTACGCGACCAGACGAACACAGTCCATCAGTGATTGGCTGCCTTTCAACGAATGTTTTTTATACAAAGTGGAAATTTATGTTGGTGTTGGTGGTGATGATAATGAGCAATTGCATAGCTTAGGTTCAAGACGATTAAAGCGATAGTCACTGAAAATCCGAGGTATTTATTAGGTTTGTGATTTGTTGTTTTTATTATTAAACAGGTCTTTGTCTTAATTAAATTGTTTTTTCACACAAGCCGTGAATACGATCTCCCGGTCTCTAGCCGGTTGCTCTACCACTGAGCTGCCATGGTAACGTACCGACACGCAATTAAATTCCTCAATTGACTCATGCTTCCCGGTAAATCTCAAGGTTCAAATCCCGGCTATGGCATTGAATTTTTCCGTCTGACTCTACCTATCCAACTTTTGTCCTACACATAGCTTGTGTGAAAAAAAAAAAAAAACAATTAAACTGACACTAATTGACATAATAGTTGCCTAAACTGTGAAGTACTTACGACATTGAAAGTCGCCATTAGGGCATGTCATCTCAAAATAATTTGAGATCGCTTTGTGGTTTACCAGGAAACATGTGAGTCAGTTGAAGAATTTAATGCTATGCCGGAATGTTGCCACGGTAGCTCAGAGGTAGAGCAACCGGCTAAAGTTCGGGAGATCCGTGGTTCAAATCCCGACTTTGGCACTGAATTTTTCAGTCTGACTCTTCCCATCCAAGACTTTATCTCTTTCTCTATTTAAAATGGTATGATTTTTGCTTTCTCTTGCATATGTTCAATGTATGTAGTAGATAGTTGTGTATTCCACCTAAAAACTCAATGCTGAAATTTCACGAACACACATGTTTTGAGGACCTCCAAATGCAAAAAAAAACATTTTTCGAAAAATTCCGTGTGCGTGTGTGTGTGCCTATGCACGACATACCTCAAAATCGAAAACTCCATTAAATACTAAACTTGATATTTAAGTTCACTATCGTTCAAGGATGCGACACAGATCTTTTAGAAAATCCCCCACACCCAACTACTCTTTACATGGAATTTTTTTTCGAAAATTTGGATTTTCTCAACAATGTATCTGATGATTTTGATTAAAATACCACATATTTAAAATATTTTCATGACTAAGGAGATCTATATCTTGAATTTTCTGGGAATAACCTATAAAGATGTTTTCATTCTGGATGACTTTAGTATAACTGGTAAACGTAAGATTTTTTTTTTTTTTTTGGTAGTGTTTAACGCCCGCTTTAACTACTAATGGCATCGCAGGCGGTGACACTGATGATACATGAATGATGATGGAGCACCGGTGGAATGCGATGGCGGGGGAAACCGGAGTACCCGGAGAAAACCCGCCCCAGCGCCGCTTTGTCCACCACAAATCTCACGTGCGGTCGCTTGGGATCGAACCCCGGCCGTCTAGGTGAGAGGCTAGTGGTCTAACCACTCGGCCACGGCGCGGCCCTAAACGTAAGATGTAAACACAAACTTACTGCACAGCAAATGCAGATCTCGTTAAAACACACAATTAATATCTCTACATTTTTTCTTTTTTATTTATTGTAGAGTTAACCTTTACATAATATTCCTAGTTATTGGTTTCAGTTTTAAACTACTTTAACTTTCCTCAAATGCAACACATGTTTTGTTTCACTAAACTTTTGTTTTACTTCTGGTCATCCAAAAAGAACCGAGTTTCATTTGTTTCACATCCCCAAAAGCTTTTGAAAGATATAACTATCGCTTTAGCCTAGTGTATTCGCTTATTTACTTTTTATTTATAAGGAAGCAAATAATAAAACTATTTCTGAAATGTGTATTTCGATTAGCATGATGTAAATAAAGAATAATCTTTTGTAACAATAGTTGGTAGATAAGTCTGTGTGAATGAAGAATTAAAGCAAATAAATTGCTAGCAGCGGAGATGGATGTTTTTGCAGATCAGCTAGGAAATGAAGAATAGAAAAAAATTAGAAACCAGAAAACTAGAGAAATAATACATGTTAAATTTAAAATTATTAAAATAATAGAATAAAATTACTTTAAATGGTTTGGACACAAAGAAATTAGAAAGCAGCAGAATTCCAAAATGCTAATTGAGCAAATGATTTGGGGAAGAAGAAAGAAAGGAAAGCCTAAGGAAAAATGGATGAATGCAGTAACAAGAAATAAGAACAGTAAAGGGCTTACAGAGGTGTATACAGAAGAGAGAAATCTGTGATTAAGTATAACTTTTTGGGGTTGAAGGATAGCTATTTTCTGTAGAAAACGCATAATATAAATAGTAGATAATATAGTAGTAATAATGCCAGCATAGTTATTACAGCATCACAGTTCTTTTGTTAACTGCTATATATGTGTAGATTAGGTAGACAAGGTATTCTATTTCAGTAAAAATTCGTTGCCGAGATTTCCCTGGAAGTATGTTTTGAGACCCCACTGAGTCCAATAAAAAGCATATGTAGAATAAGGTGTGCGTGCGTGCGTGTGTGTGTGTGAGTGTTTGTTTGGACAGCGTTAACACAAAAACGAAAAGTCGGTTCAATACCAAACGTGGTATAAAGATAAGTTGAGTATCTTCCAAGGATGCAACTGGAAGATTTTCAGGAGAATCTCCCCTCAACTACCTTTTACATCGAACATTTTTCGAAAAATTTGACTTTATGAAAAGTGGCTCTAACGTTTTGATTAAAACATTATATGTTTAAGATATTTTTATGGAAAATGAAGTGTATTTTCTTGAATTTCATGGGAATACCCTCTGAAGACCTCTTCATTCTGGATGACCTTTGTATAACTGGTAAATCGAAAGAGATAGACAAAAACTTACTGCAAAAAACATATCGAGGTTATTAAAACAAATGTTTGTCATTATTTAAACTTTTCTCAAACGGGAGGCCACCTTTTGCTTCATTTCACTTTTGTTTTATTCCTTGTCTTACAATAACGTGAATCAAATTTCAATTGTTTCACAAAGCGACAACCTTTTATAAGGTTTGACAATCGATTTAGCTTAAAATATTGCCTCGTTTCCCTTCTACTTAGAAGGAATCAAGTAATAGCTCAATTCTGCTAATGTTTATCTTGATTAGCAAGATATAGGTGAAACGGCTATTCTTTCCAATATGTGACGTAGAATTTTTCTAAGTCCAACGTGAGCGGAATATTTTTTCAAAGTACGGCATTACCTTTTTATGTAATATGCATTTAAAATAACTTTTTAATATGATTTCATGCCGGAAAAACGAGTATTATGGAGAATGCAATGCAGAACAAACTATCACAAAACACAAGACAGCCAACACTCTTTTATCGTCGATGAATTACACCAGCTATATAGTTCGTCACTCGCCATTCATTCACTGCACAACCATGTACACTGTTTGTCCCTAAATTACCAGCTATGTGCACTAAACACTTAACTCACATGTTGACTAAATATAATCAGTACAGTTTGTCCCTAAATTACCAGCTATGTACACTAAACACTTAACTCACATGTTGACTAAACCTAATCTATACAGTTTGTCCCTAAATTACTAGCTATGTACACTAAACACTTAACTCACATGTTGACTAAACCTAATCAGTACAATTTGTCCCTAAATTACCAGCTATGTACACTAAACACTTAACTCACATGTTGACTAAACCTAATCAGTACAGTTTGTCCCTGAATTACTAGCTATGTACACTAAACACTTAACTCACAGGTTGACTAAACCTAATCAGTACAGTTTGTCCCTGAATTACTAGCTATGTACACTAAACACTTAACTCACAGGTTGACTAAACCTAATCAGTACAGTTTGTCCCTGAATTACTAGCTATGTACACTAAACACTTAACTCACATGTTGACTAAACTTAATCAGTACCGTTTGTCCCTAAATTACTAGCTATGTACACTAAACACTTAACTCACATGTTGACTAAACCTAATCAGTACAGTTTGTCCCTAAATTACTAGCTATGTACACTAAACACTTAACTCACATGTTGACTAAACTTAATCAGTACAGTTTGTCCCTAAACTACCACCTATATACGCTCAACACTTAACTCACTCATTAACTAAACTTAATCAGTACAGTTTGTCCCTAAACTACCACCTATATACGCTCAACACTTAACTCACTCATTAACTAAACCTAATCTTCACGCACAGGGTACAGCTGCCAACGCCTTCCACAAGTTATTGTAAAGGTTCTACTAAACGATTTTTAGTGTCGGTGTTTTCAGTCCTATTTTCCGATCGTAGGTTTGAACGATGTGGCCGGGACACCCGAAACACATTTCATATCGTTAGGGGAAAAACCATGTGACATTGGATTTTTGAGCTGGTTCAAACGTCTCCTTGTGACCTGCACACAAGCACATACGCGTCAAATTGTAAAACCTTTTGCGTAACATTTCGGAAAAAAAAACTGCCATGAAAAGTGTAAGCGGCTATAATTCCATTAAAAGCGCCACTGCACAGTAAAAGCAAAACAAACAGAGAATTATACGACTTCGGCTTTGCCTGGAGATGTGTGAGTTTTTGTTTTATCCCTTAGTTTTACTTTTATAGCATCTATTTTATTTTAGGCGTTGTGGGGAGGCTGATTAGAAGGACGCCAGTGGTCTGTTAGCATTTTATGTGCTCAAGCTATTGCAAGTCTGCAAAACTTGATGATGGGAAGCATTTGTAAAATTTCCGGATTCTGTCACGCCTCAAGTTTAGTTAAATCACATATAGAGACGTGACCAAATTATTAGTGTGAACTTGATAATCATTATATTTTATAATGTGGCATACTAATTCTTGCCACAGTTAGATGTCTAAACACTTAATTTTTGACAATTCTGGCTAATATAGATGCGGTAGCAGCAATTTTTATTGAAACAAATAATCTAAATTTGAAAATGTTGCGTGAATCTTTAATTAGAATCTTAATGACCGGCTAATGTTGTCAAATAGGCTATTATATCTAGAAATTTATAAAACTCATTTCCGTAAACCTTCTATAATACAAACATATTTAAACGTTTAATTCATATAAAGTATAGTTCTGTGTTATTGTAAAATATTTATCCAAAGCTATTTCGACGAAGTATTAAATTGGCTAAATGCAGTGTTTTTTTTTTGTTTTTTTGTAAGTTTAACGCTTTTGACCTGGTATAGATCGATGGATGAAATCGGTGAAATATGCCCAAATTATTTCGGGGTCCATAACGTTTTCTCAAGAAAAGAAGCCCAACACAGCTTAAGCGAGACTGGAACTCGTGACCTGTTGCGTGCCAGGCAGGTATGAGTGCCGAGGTCGGCCGCATTTCTCCCAAAAGTATACTGTATCAAATTACAATGTGCTATTTCCAAATAATTCTCCAATTTTTAGAATTAAATTATTAACATTTGAAAAATAAAGATCTCTTAAGAAGAGGAGAAGTATTAATTTACACTTTCTCTACACGTACTATTTACTTCACCGGAAATACATGTTTTGAGGGACTTTGAGTCAAAAATCTTTTAGAAAAAAGTTCGTGTGTGCATACGCCTGTGAACAGCATAGCTCAAAAACGAAAAGACCATTAAATGCCATATTTGGTACTTAAGTAGCTATCTTCTAAGGTTGCAACACGTAGATTGTCAGAAAACCCCCACCCCCACCTTAAACTACCCTTTACATGGAACATTTTCCAAACATTTTGATTTTCTCAAAAATGGCTCTAACGATTTTGATTAAAATACCTTATGTGTAAGATATTTTTAATACAAACGAAATGTATATCTTGAATTTTCTAAGAATATTCTCTGAAGACCTCTTCATTCTGGATTACTTTTATATAACTTGCAAACCATAAGTGATGTACAACAACCCATTACACAAGAGTGCAGATCTAATTAAAACTCACAATTTATGTCATATACATTTTTTGTAGAGTTAACCGTTTTCGAGATATTCCGTTCTACTTACAAGGAAGCTAGTACAAATAGTAATTCTGTTTATGTTTTTCTTAATTAGCGTGATGTAGATAACAGAGTAATGTTTTGAACAAAAGGTTCGTTTACCGAACAGCTAGAGGACATCATTAGAATGGAACACGTTAGATTTTTGCCCATCCACTTACAAGGAGCCAAGTAATAAGGAAAATTTTGCTAACGTTTATCTCGAATATCATGAAGTAGATAAAAGAATAAGCTTTTTAAATAATTTGTTACAGAGACGTAGAGAAAGTTACGTGAATGTAATACACCAATTATTTTTACAATGGTTAGAGATAAATATAAAAACGATATGATCTACTTTAAACTCTAAACATAGTTTTGATGTTAATGATTTCGAAAGTGCATCATGAGGAGCAGTTTTATTAGAATAATTAATGTAAACAATAAGTTACAGTTATTAAACTTCCTAAACAAGGCAAAAATGTCACTTATTTGTGGAATAACTAGTATAAATTTCAACAAGACACTCGTAACTTACATATTGAGCTGCTTCTAAATTTCACGGACGCATTGTCTTAAAGGACTCTGGAAATTACATTTTGACTGTAATCAAAATATCGAAACTGAATTTGCGAAATGTGTGTTGTAGCTCTTGCGCACGCATGGAGAGTAAATGTTTAACATTTTGCTCCTCGCTTTGGACTACAGTCATTTACAATATAGCTGTTTCTTAGCATACTATTTCTTTAAACATCGTTTTTCTCAAAATTACAGTTTCACACTTTCAACATGTTTCACGCGTCTCAATTTTTGTTTAAATATAAACAACATTTCTTAGAATGTTTTAATATTATAGGGCACAAAAGTATCCCAAATTCAATAGTAATATTTCATAAAATACGAGTGTATATATAATGAAAAACTTACTTCTTTCAAAGGCTAACTTACCACTTCAGTAATCAAAGTTACTCAAATATCAAGGCTTAAAGTTTTATGTCTGGCTCGAAGTTCCTATTCAAAAAATGTCAACCAATTTTCTCATATTTTGAAACCTGTGGGATATTTTAATTATTCAGTTTATTTACATAGTAATATGTATGAAACGATTTATATCTTACAAAATGTTTACCTTAATAAAATTTGGTGTTTACACTCATGCAACAAGAATGCAATGACTGTAACATTTTCAGAAAAATGTAATCATTTGAAATTTCACTGCCAGTGTCTGTTAAATGTTCCACCTCGGTTACTAATTCCCTCCCATTACTTTTGAAAATTAATAAATTCTGTTAGAATTTTAATGTATTTAAATATTAGTATATCATGTTTTAAATTTTATATTACACTTTAGGCAGCGCCGTGGCCGAGTGGTTAGATCGCTCGCCTCGATCTAGGCGATCCCAAACGCCCCCATGTGGGAAAACGCCCCCATGTGGGATTTGTGGGGCACGAAACGGCGTCTGGGTGAGTTTTCTCCGGGTCCTCCGGGTCCTCCGGTTTCCCCCGCCACTCATTTTACCAATTTCTCCATCATTACATTTCCTATCATCCATTTCACTTGCATTTCGTATCACCCACTTGTCCACTCTCATGCCTAGCTACTGGCCGACCATTCGATGCAGGTTCTTCATTCTGTGGTTACGTGCCGTTGGCTCCCCGAGAGGCTTCTGACCCCTAGACACCCACTTGTAAGTCCTAGGGCGGTGCCAGTTCTATTTAATGGGAGGGTGGGCCAAATACGAAAAAAAAAAAAAATGCATCGCCCATAATGACCAAGCAAGCAAAAATAAATAATGTCACGTTGCCTAAAAAGCAAAAGAGAGGTCATGGAGCCCAAAGCCATCTTTATCACAGCCGAAAAAGGTATATTTAGCTTTTGTTTAACGCTACATGCGGTCTTCTGTCTTGGTACAGTTGTCTTAGAAAGCATAAAACATGGTCTTAAAATTGTGACTCACTTATTTCTTTTTGACATAGCTATTTGGACTTCTTTTCCGATCAACCAAATAGAAAAATTCTGAGTACAAGGCTACTGCAAATAAAATATATCAAAGTGCATATACCTTAGAAATAACACTAATATTAGAAAATAATGATAATGCATTGAAAATATGCAGAAAGTATTGAACACACATTTTAGAAAACAACATTTACATTAAAATAGAAGAATCAATTTAAAAGTAATAAGTGGTTAAATCCTTCAGTTCTGACCTAAGAGACCCTGGTTCGCTCCCAGTGGACCGCATGTGGTGGATAAAACGGCGTCTGAGTGAGTTTTTCAGCGTTCTCAGGTTTCCCCCACCATTCATTCCACCAATTGCTCTATAATAATAATTTTTCCTGTCATCAACTTCATTGTCATTTAATATTATCCACTTCCTCATTGTCATACCAGGTTTGGGACTGATCACCCATCCTGGCTTCTCCCTTATCCAGAACCTCTGCTCTTCAACAGGCGTCTGACTTCAGGCGTTGGCTTATAAGTGCCGGGGTCTGGAGGGTAACAGGGAAAGACAAAGATAGACAATGTTATAAAAATATATTAACACTATATATGTAAAATAAAAATATGATTAAACTTCAGAATTATAGACCTTGTTATATAATTAATAATGAAAGTAATTTTTCGGTTTTAAGAACTACATGTGCGTATATAAAGGAATGCTTCATATAAAAACAGCCTCGCAGTGAGCGCAACAGCTACCAGTCTTTAGTTACATAAGGTGCACAATACAACAGCTTCCTAGCAGTTTTATTCAAATGTTTAGCTAAAGAGTGTTACATTTAGCATTATGGGAGTCGGCTTGCTCTTCCCACAAGTCAGCAGATCATTAAGTGAGTATGTAATTAACTCTTATGGGAGTAGGCTTGCGGGCTGTCTTCCCATAAACAGCACACCATTAAGTGGGTATGTAATTAACTCTTATGGGAGTAGGCTTGTGGGATGTCTTCCCATAAACAGCACACCATTAAGTGGGTATGTAATTAACTCTTATAGGAGTAGACTTGTGGGATGTCTTCCCATAAACAGCACACCATTACGTGGGTATGTAGCTTGAGAGACTGCAAACAGAAGTTGAGTGGAGTCCGGTAGATGAGCCTGTGCACTATTGTTTCCTGGTTGCATACACACAGGTGTGCAGCTATCTCTCAAAGGACATCTATCCTTTCTAACGTTCCTTAAGGGTATATTTAGTCACCAGGCATAGTTTTCAAATGCCTTAACTGGAGCTACAGCAAAGCATTGAAGGCGAAACTGTGCTGCCTTCGGCCAAAAAAAAAAGCTAATTCGCATCATGCAAAGTGAAAAACGAAGTTTTGCAGAAGAGAAGCAGCAATGCAAGAAGAAAAGGACAGCAAAGGCAGCAGCAGAGGAGAGGAACAAGAAAGCTGAGGGTCCAAGCTACCAACATAGGGGATTTTAATGTAAGCCATGCACTCAACTCTTTCCTTATTTTATCGCTATTGATATTTTGCGCATTTTTCTCCCTGCACAATGATCCTTGTGGAGCAGTTTTTCTGATACAAAAATAAAATCTGCGGTATAAGTTAACAGAGATACAATGAATAACAATTGCTCTAGGTTTTATTTTTTTGGATGTATTTAAGCATACGCTTTCAATTTGCAAACGCAAACACTTTTTATGACAAAAAAAAAAAAAAAAAGCATTTTCATAACTTTAAAACTTTTTGGGGCTTAAACCAAAGGAGACGTAAAGATTAGAATACATAAAAAGCAGATTTATTGTGAGCCTAGGGTTAAAATATTAGACCAACATTTTAATTCTTTATCGCAAGTAACTTTTTTAATGACGTGACAAGAACAAACAAATTTAACGCTAACTTCCAAACCATTACCGCAAAATGGATGAAATTTGCACTTTAAATTATTTGCATTATATTACATCTGCGGTATTACTTTAAAAAAACTAGCGTTACTAGTTTAGAATTTCAAACCCTAGGTCATACACATCCTTAAGATGTACCCTTATACATAGGGTAGTATCTAAACCATCTTAGTCCATTAATAATCGTGCTTAACGGAATGCACTTGTGAAATTTGAAGGCTACACGTATGTGATACACCTCGTTGAAGTTTACAACAGGTATAAGTTGTCCTCAGTGGTCTAGTCTCTGGTTCCAAAGGACGTGGGTTCGGACCCGGCGGAAGCTGATGGCTTTTTTTGGGCGTAAATATCCTAAGCATGGCTTGCTTCAGAAAGAAGGTAAAGCCGTTGGTTCCATGTCGTAGATTTACGACACCTCATGGCTGATAAAGAGGCCTCTGAGCAAAATTAAACGGTCCTTCACACCTAATATAGAATGGGACACCAAGAATCGTAACAGTTAAAGAGCGTCCTTAAATAAAACTTCTCTTAATTTCATTTATGCCAACAATTACACACATCAGAGTTAAGTTTTTGTATTGTTCCAAAATTGTAGCTTGCATTGTTATTTAAATAAAACATTGACCTTATAAACTTTCTTTTATAATAACAACGATCTACATAGTGGAGTTTTAAAAATACTGCCATCAAAATGTACGACTTTAGGCTGTTGGTGCTCAAAGTAGGTCTTTTACTAGATGTCAGTAGTGTTAAAACTAGAAAATTCTGTAACTCAGTATTATAAAATTATAACACTTCAATGTAGTCAACTTTGGTTTATGCGTCCACGGCCTCATTGAAGTAGGCTATGACTCTGAAAGCTCGCATCAATCCATAAAATGGCGGATGATTTCAATGTAATGGACATGAAATCTGTTAAACCAGACGAAATTAGAGATCAAAATTACAACAGGTACCTTGCTTCCGTTGTATAGAACGTTTTCGGTCTGTACGAGTAAATGATTGTGTTGTCAGCACTGATGCTATGCAAGGCAACAACTGAATATCGCAGACTGTTAAGCATGAAGTCCGTGAAATAGGCAAAACAATCTATTTAGAATTATAATATATCTATAAATATTGAGAACTGTCTAAAAATAGTGTATGACACACGTGTTAAAACTGTTTTATACTGTTCATAGAATTACAGTACTCGGCCTACGGCCTCGTTTCGCAGGCTTCCTGCTCACAATATAAAATACAATTTTTACCACATTCTATTTAAGTTTTCCACAATTTCCTTGGCTAAGCTTCATCACCTTAAGAAATGTAAACTAAAGGTTTATGAACTCGCCAAAAAATCCATCGTCCTCCGCCGGGTTTGAACCCGCGACCTTGGGTATATGAAGTTAGCATTGTAAGCAGGGCGAGGTGTAACAATAATTGGCCATAATGGTTGTATTATGAATCCGGGACTTCCGGCATTGTAAGTCGCAATTTGAGATCCCCTTGTGGTTTACCGGGAAAAATGCGAGTCAGTTGAGGCATTTAATGTAATGCCGGCATGTTGCCATGGTAGCACAGTGTTGTTTCTTTTTTGGTAGTGTTTAACGCCCGCTTTTACTGCTCTGGCACCGCAGGCGATGATACATGAGGATGGAGCACCGGTGGAATGTGGTGGCGGGGGAAAACGGAGAACCCGGAGAAAACCCGCCCCTGCCCCGCTTTGTCCACCACAATTCTCACATGCGGTCGCTTAGGATCGAACCCGGACCGTCTAGGTGAAAGGCGCATGGTCTGACCACTCGGCCATGGCGCGGCCCGTAGCACAGTGCAACCGGTTAGATACTGGGATATCCGTGGTTAAAATCCCAGCTATGGCATTGAGTTTTTCAGTCTGACTCTACTTACAGTAGTTTTCTAATAAACTCTTACTAGCATTGTTGGCATTCATAAAGAGTTTACGTTAGAAGACGGTCCCTATCTTGTTGAACCTTGCGACATACGGTGTTAATTTTGTGATGGAGAAGACCAACGTTGAGGTTATGGCTGGTCGTAAATGCGCGAGTGCGCCGCTCTCGTCACATAAAATCCCTCAGCCCATTCAAAGGAGCTGTAATTTCTGAAAGTAAAACAAAAGGTTGCGAGGCTGCTCCCCTTGACACTAGGACAAATATTTTGAGGAAAATGAACCCTATTCGCACTGAGATGAAAGAGCCGAGGGCTTTACAACCACTTGCAGAAACAAAAGCGGCGAGCATCTCAACAATACTGGAAATCGTCAGGGGCTGAAGAGAGCCAAGGCATTATTTCTCGCCGCGAATCACATTAATCTTGTATTATGCTCTTCACCAGAAAACACAACTCTAATTTAGGCAGTTAAAAAAAGGTGTACTTTTCATTTGTGTTCGTGTGTGTTTTAACAGATTTTAAAATACTTCAAGGCGTTCTTACTAACTCGGTCGTACATGCAACACTTTAGGTATTCGGCTTACCCTCCCCACATTTAGGACTGACCCCCCCCCCCCCAGGACTTGCAAGCAGATGCCTTGGGGTCAGAGTTGTCGCTCTCCGTAGTGTAATGGTTATCAGGCTAGTCTCATATGCCAAGGTCGCGGGTTCAAACCCGGCGGAAGACGATGGCTTTTTTCGGGCGTAAAAATCCTTAGCATGACTTCCTTCAGAAGGGAAGTAAAGCTGTTGGTCCCGTGTGATAGATTTACGGCACGTAAAAGAACCTTAAGTGTGATGAAAAGACCTCTGCGCAAAATTAAACGGTTTTTCACGCCTAGAATAGGACGCTTAGAACAACAGTTATTAAAGAGCGTCCATAAATAAAACTCCATTTCTATTTCCTAGCGGTCAGAAGCCTGTACGGGAGCCAACGACACGAAACCACAGAATGAAAAACCTGTAACGAGTAGTCGGCATGAGCTTGAGGAAATGGATAACATGAAATAAAAGCGAAATGGATGTTAGGAAAGGTGATGGAGCAATTGATGGAATGAGTGGTGGGGGAAACCGGAGCACCCGGAGAAAACCCGCCCAGACGCCGTTTCGTCCACCATAAATCCGACATACGGGGGTCGAACCCTGTCGCCTAGGTGGGAGGCGAGAGGTCTAACCACTCTGCCACGAACTACGTATGTACAAAATAAAATAAAAATCTGCAATATCATGACCTGACACCTAATTCCTTTATTATTTATATGTTCTTAACTTTTATCATTTATTTACATATTTAAAACATTTCTTATAACAATTACTTTAGTTAGATTTAACTAATACTACTAAATACTACTTACTGAAACATTCTTGAAACAAATTAACCTTAACTAAAATTTATATATATATATATATATATATATATATATATATATATATATATATACACATACAATTCTTAAATACAACATTTAATAACAAATTATCAATTTTAATTTCTTACTATTTATCTATAAACACACACACACACACAAACTCACATCCACTTATATATATATATATATATATATATATATACAGTATTCACTAATTATTTATTAATTTCAATTTAATTCTTCCTAATTTTAACCTTCTTAAATTATCTCCATCATTTTTGTTTAAATCAATCTTTTATTATTTATTTTGTTTTATTTATTTAATGTCTCCATTTATATTCTTAAAACTTTTTATATTTAAGTTACAGTAAAGCTACAAAACTACAAATTAACCCTTTTTAAAAATTAAATATACTTATTGATGCTGAAATCCAGTATAAATAGCTGGTAACCGCAATTGGCTCTTGAACGATCCTGAGAACAGCGGCGAGCTTGGACTATCCTTCTCTATCTCTCTCGCTCGCTCTCTGTACACGAGGTTCGTGTTACTGATGACACACTGTGTTATACGTCCATCCCGAGTACAGTGAGTCTAAAGTATTGTCGTATGGATGTTACTATACTTTATATGTACATAGTAGGTAGTGAAGGTATTGCATTCCACACAAAAACTAAATACTAAGATTTATCCGGAAATACATGTTTTGAAAACTGGAATAAAAAGAAATAGACACAGGTCGGTGGTGTGTGTGTGTGTGTGTGTGTGTGTGTGTGTGTGTGTGTGTGTGTGTGTGAACAGTAAAACTCAAAAACATAAAGCCCGTTAAATAATTAAATTCATATTTATAACATCAATGCTATATAGATTGATATTTAAGTTCAGCAGCCTGCAGGGATGTGCCGAAGATTTCTTATGCAACACCCCCACCCCGCAGACTACCCTTTACATGGAAAAGAGCTCAAGCAATTTAGATTAAATACTATATTTTAAAGAAATTTCATGACAAGTGAAGTTATCCTGAAATCTCTAGGAACAGCCTCTGAAGTACCCTGGACGACTTTTGCATAACTGGTAAACCGTAACAAAAGGATAAAATCTTCTACACAAAAGATAAAGACCTCGTTAAAGCACACAATTTATGTAATACGTCTTTTTTACTTTCTCTAGCCCATATGTACCATGGACTTAGTGGATAGAGATGGTATTGTATTCCACCCAACAATTCTATGTCGGGATTTCACAGGAAATATATGATTTTAGGTGTTCCGAGTCCGAAAAAAAAAAGCTCCGTGCGTGCATGTCGGACTGTAGGCAGCATAACTCAGAAACGGAAAGTGCGTTAAATACCAAACTAGATATTTAAGTTTAGTATCCCCTAAGAATGCGACACGAACATTTTCAAGCAAATCCCCTTACCCCTAACTACCCTTTACATGATACAAATTTCGAAAATGTTGATTTTCCAATAACGGCTCTAACGATTTTGATTAAAATACCATATGTTTAACATTTTTTCGTGATAAATGAAATGTGCATGTTCAATTTTCTTCAGAAAAACAAATGTAGATCTCATTAAAACCGTTAACCGTTTCTGATATACTTTCTCCTATTGTTTCGAATTTTAAAATACTTATACATTTCTTGAATAGAAAACGATATTTGATTCGTCCCTCTTTTGTCGTGATCCTTGCTATGCAAAGAGAAATGAATTTCAATGTCAATCGCATAACGACAGCTTTTAAGAAATTTGAATATCGCTTTAACCTGTTGTATTCCCTTATTTGCCTCCTAATTAAAAGGAAGCAAGTACTAGGACAATTTCTGCTACTATTTATTTGGTGTAGATAAAAGAATATCTTTTTGTAAGAAAATGGTTTGTTTGCAGAACATATAGAGAAATTCATATGACTGCAACATAGCGGTCTTTTTTTATTTGGAGGCTTAGGGCATTATGGCAAGGGTTAAAATAAGGGTTTTATACATACTTCGAAATCCTGCGAGCAAAATAAAACCACTTTTAACACTTGCGATATGCACTACTTTTTAAACATAGCTCGAGCTTTTAAAACATCAATGATAATATTATATCAATTCCCGAATCTAAGAGAAATCACATTTAGAACGAGATCAACTCACATGTGCAGCGAGATGTCAGGGCTTGGACATCCCTCCCCGTATTTAGGACTGACACACCCCCTTAGGACTTTCTAGCGGATGCCTATGGGTCAGAGGGGGAGCCAACGGCAAAAAACCACAGAATGGAGAACCAGGTCCGTAGCAAGACATGAGCGTGAGGAAATGGATGATATGAAATGCAAACGAAATAGATGATAGATAAATGGAGCAATTGGTGGAAATTGGACGCGGAGATAAGGCTCGATTCGTCCCCCACAAATTCCACATGCGGTCGCTTGGGATCGAACCCGGGCCGCCTAGGCAGTATAACCACTCGGCCACGCCGCGGGAACATATCAATTAAACATTTTATAAGCTTATTGTATATACTGCTATCTTTATTTTTTGTATAAATTAGCTTAATGTCTTTTAGCTTAGTTGGTCATATCGGATTCAAATGGTCTCGGGGTCCATGGAGCTTAAAGTTACTCAACATTCGTCGTCTCCGGATAAGGGAAAACCCCGAAAAAAACCTTATCCGGGTATCTCGCTCTAAGCGAGATTCGAACTCGCGACCTGTTGAATGTGAGGCAGTCACGCTACCGCAACGCAGCCCAGGCGGGCATCTTGATTGTTCTTAATGCTAAGACAAAACTTAATCCTTGGATATTTGGCCCACAGTGATGAAAATGTCACTCTTTATTTTTTTCTTTCAAGTAAGCCAACAACAGATTTATAGTGAAATTATTTTGAGCTCTTTGTCTTACATCAGGCAACGAAGCGATTTAATGCTATTTCAATTTGCTTTTCTTGTGACAGTTCTTATGCTATTCCTTCTGCCACTTATGTAATTTCACTTGGTTCTTCATTGATTACATAATAATTGTCTTTATTTCGCTGCTGCACAACAATTTGCTCCACGCTTCGATGCGAAGACAGTCGATTACTCTCTCTCGCCACAGCACGCTAACACTCGCAGTCGAAGGCAGACTCAAGACCAAGTTAGCTTGCAACTATTCCTTATGTAGCCATGAATGAAGTCACAGAAGCTACTAGAAATCGAAGATCCTGGCGAGTGCCTCTTGCTTGCCGCGCATACCAGCGTGAGAACACTTGCTTTTACTGCCCGGCAAGGAAGTCGCAACAGAACAACAACCACAATAATGTAATACTTTATTTATAAAATCATGTCCTGTTACTTAAACTATATTACTTATCTTAATGCACAGTTAGGCTTGAGTACCGCTTGGGCACTGCTTCAAACCTAGTTCCCTGGCTGTTAGCGAGTGTTGCGCCCTCTGATTTGCGCAAGCCCTTACACGCCTGGCTGCGCAGACCGGCGCAAGTGTCGGGAATTGAAGAACTCGAGTGGAGGGCAAAAGACGTACAAGGTTGCGCGCAGTACTTTGGTTGTAATGAAAACAGTGAAATTTAAAACATCTGTAATTACGTCATAAGGATACCTGAGTCGGAAAGAATTGCGACAACACGTTCTTTATGATCGTCAGCATCTACGCACATGGATTATACCTTGAATGTCCTGTTGGGAGTTGAATAAAATCACTCCATCAACTAGACGGAATTTCATCCCACAACTGAGCAAATATAATTGAACTTGAATGTCTGCATTTAAAAGGATGTAAGTATCACACAGAGCACAATTCAACTTTAATTCTGTTTCCGCACTTTCTTTTCTGTGATGCTACGTATACTTTCTGCTTTTTACTTTAGTACACAAACGCGTCAACAAGAATTATAAAGAGGTCTTGTTAATAGTGTTTCTGCAGTAAAATAATCAAAATGCTGATTTAAATATGCAAAATATGCTATGTTCGATTCTAGGCTGATGAAGCAATTCTTATTCCCATATCATTATACGCCTACCTCAAGAGCCTGGAAATATAAATGCGATACTGAATGTGTAAAGTTAATCGATAAGTACAGTTTTAATATACACCTCAAATTTAAGCAGTTGTTATAGAAGGTCAAAGTGGCAATATGGCGTTGTTGCCTAAGGCGGTATGTGAATAAAAACAAACAAATAAATAAATGGTTTAGCAGAAAATATACTATATCTATGCGACACTGGATTTTCAGAGACACTGTGTGCAGCATAAAAATAAAATAAACCTGAAATTAGGTACTTGTATTCCTCTTCAGTAAACTATATTCAAGACGTTAAGTCAACATTTTCTATCAGTATTTGTGGTATATTTGAGTTAGAGAAGATATGATGTGCACTACAGGAGAGTATGGTCTGTGCTTCCTGAAATAATTCGCAAGAAAATCTAAAATTAGAATAGATTATTACTTAATGTTCTTTATGTTCTAAAACTTTCGCAAATTTCCCTTGTAGCACCCTGCGAGATTGTGTTTCAGTCTGAATTTAAAGATTTGAAAAAAAACTAAGTCAATCGAGATTTTGGGGTAACCTTTTTTTTAATTTAGGACGAACTATAATGTTGAATCAAATATTTTAGTACTGTCTTCTAATTTTAATGAGCACATACAAAATGGTTATAAGAATGAAACTAGCATTCACATTACCTTTGTCAGATGAGAAGGGACACTAAATATCGAAGGCATTTAGTATCATCTAGCCTCTATCCTCATGGAAACAATTTATTTTTTTCAAAATGCATTGAGTCTGTTGTATTTCAAAGTTATGAATTTGTCATGCCTCAGAGCAGCTAATCACTTACTCAATAATTTTGGTTTATGAATTGGAAACCTAAAAATAACATTCACTTGTGACTGAGGAAACCCCCGAGAGTAAATCGAAATGAATTTGGAACACAAATCACAAATATTACAATTTATTCTTACCGGTGGAAAGCGATCTCGGAAACATATTTCCGGTGGTTGGTTCAGTTATATGGCATAGATTAGATAAGATTAGAAAGCATTCTGTAGGTTCGTTTAGGCCAGGAATGCACCCGACTTTAAAGTCTTAAGCGTATTTAACATACGGAAGGAGAAGAGGCAACTGCGTGAGAGGTTTCAAATAGCGACAGCAACACTAGGGCCAGCGGCGTGTCTATATAATATAATTCCAAGGTCTTTGTGTTTTGCAACCTATTCCTTCCCATTCTTTGTTTTTTTCTGCTGCTGTTTGCTTTCTATCTTTCTTTATTATTCACTTTTTCTTTTACCTTTCCCAAATATTGCCCTTTCTCTTTAATTCTTCTCTTTACATATAAATTCAACATTTTCATCGCTACCCTCTATTTTGGCACACTATTCTAGTTGTGTTCACAAGCTTCTTTCCTCCAATTTCTTTACCTCTTTATATTCATTTAAACAGTGAACAATACTATCTTTCTCCCTGCTTAAAATACGACGTTCTTATTCATTGCAACTCATCCCTTTTAAAATAATGCTCTTGTCCTCATTCTAGCTAAACAGTTTATGCTTGTAAAGGAGTGTTAAAAGTAGAAAATTCTGTCACTCACTGCCTCCGTTGTATAGAATGTTTTCGTTCTGTACGAGTGAGTCATCATGTTGATGCTGTCAATATAATGTGTCCGTTAGTTGTACAACGAATTCGGATAAACTGAGGTATGATCATTTGTACTATTAACGGATATTGTGATGGTCATAAGACATGAATTATAAAAAGTCTTAATGAAAAGCAAAACTAATCAAGTCAAGTTGAATCATTAAACATGTGCAAATCAAAGCGCATTGGACCTGAAACAAGTTGGCCACAATGGAGTGGTGTGCACTACTTTCAGGACACAGACATCAATAGTTACTTTTAGAGATAGTGATTCTTCGCACATGCAAAGTAGTGCAAAATGCTCATAAACGTTGTTACTTTTCTATTTGTATTTTTACGACCTGTAAAACCACATTTTAATGTGCTTTGAAAATACAGAATTTACTAAAAGTGCAAAGTCATTCTAAGAAGGGTCCATTTCAGATTGATGTCACAGATGCAGCTGCAATTTTACAGTGAAAATACATCAAAAACAAAAATACCTGTGTGTTGGCTTTCTCTCCCAAAGGCCCCTGTTCGACGGAAAAAATCCTAAAGTATTAAGGGACACTGGAGCAAAGTTTTGACTACAGTCGATCAAAAAGTCTAGCATATATTTTTATTAAAGTAGTTGCTGGAAGCTTTGGGCATCTATCCAATATCAACTTTTGTTAAATGTTATCCTGCCCTTACTCCTGCTTCTACAGCCATTTTAAGGATCGCAATATACTCCTGCTTCCAAGCATACTATTTCATTAAAATTCGTTTTTCCCAAGACTACATTTTCTCACTTTCGAAATGTCTGAGTTTTTCATTAAATTTCTTTCGTTTCGTAGTCGACTTATCCTCCCGACACCCTCTAGAACATACAAACGAGTGCCTGGGGGTTAGAAGCCAACGGCACGAAACCACAGAATGGAGAACCTGGAACGAGTGTTTGGCCCGTAGCCAGGCATGAGCGTGAGGAAGTTGATGATATGTAATGAAATCGAAATAGATGATAATAAAGGTGATGATGGAGTAGTCGGTGGAATGAGTGGTGGGGAAAACCGGAGGACTCGAAAACCCGCTAAAACGCCGCTTCGCCCACCACAAATCCCACATGCGGGCGCTTTGGATCGAACCTGAGCCGCCTAGATGGGAGCATTGTAACCAAAGAACCACGGCGCCGCCTTTTCCTTAAATACAACTAAAATTTCCCAGAATGTGCATAAGTATCTATTTTAATATTACAACTGGCAAAATTATCCTAACACTAACAGTAATTAAAAAAACACATTTGCATGAATAAATGATTAACTTTAGTATTTAAAAATGTCTTAACTCTTCTAAATATATTCATTCAGCAACCAAAGTTATTGAAATGTCCCTCTTTAAAGTTGTGTGGTTCAAAACTTCATTTCAGAATATGTCACCCAATTTTTCTGAAATTTTGAGACGCGTGTGTTATTTTGACTATGCAATATATTTACATAATAACATTTATGAAATAATTTATATCTTCCAAAGAATTTAACTAATATGAATGATATTTGGTATTCATACTAACGTAATAAAATGCGAAGTAAAACTTCCAGAAAACATCTACACAGGAATATAGACATTTTGTTTTACCGCTTGTCACGGAAAGAGAACCAACTTTCAAAGACAATCGCATGGCCACGATTATGAAAATGTTTGACTGTCGCTTTAGCCAAATGCATTCCTTTACTTTTCTTCTACTTATAAGATCTTTTGGTAACATTTATCTTGGTTGGTACCATCTAGATAAACGAATAACGTTTGGTAAGAATAATGCGTTTTCAGAAACGATAGTCATATGAATGGAACATGTTAGGTTTTTTTCTTAAAAATTTAAATTAATAAGGCATTTATTTAATTTGCTGGCAATGAATTATACAACTTTTAGTTGAGTAATTGCGCTGGAATTAGTTGCCCAATGCAAGATGGCAAGTGTCTGAAACTAGTTGCCCAATGCAAGATGGCAAGTGCCTGGACTAGTTGCCCAATGCACATGGAGATGGCAAGCGCCTAGGAAGGTCCTGCCCTGTCCACTACTTGCCTTCCAGTTGTGTCTCATCATTGAACCTGGGAGGACCGGGCGCTCGCACGCAGATCTGGTAGGAGAACTTTATTTAACCTTTTTGTAGCTTTAACGTCCGTTAACCTAGTTGGTCATATCGGACGACCTTGTTCATTTAATTAGCTATTTACTGACGACACTGTCAATTGCCAGTAACGTCCTTTAACTTGATTGGTCATATCGAACGATGAATGAAATCAGTGAAATGATTTCCGAATGTTCTCGGGGTCCATGGAGTCCTAATCCGGGTAGCTCGCTCTAAGCGAGATTCGAGTTCGCAACCTCTATAGTCGATTAGCATGAAGTAGAAACAGGAATAACTTTTATAGTACTCTTCGATACTTTTTACTTTCTCTACACGTACTATGTACATAGCGTATAGAATCTATTGTATTGCATCCTAAATTCGATACCCAGATTTCGGAAATATACGTTTTGAGACTTCCTGAACTAAAATAAACCATTTTTTGAAACAGATCCGTGTGTATGTGTCTGTGTACGTGTGTGTCTGTAGACAGCATAGCTCAAAAACTAAAAGACCGTTAAATACCAAACTTGGTATTTAAGTTTATATCATCTTCCAAGGATGCGACACAAAGATTGTCAAGAAAATCGCCTCACTCCAAACTACCGTTTACATGGAACATTTTTTGAAACTTTTCTTTTTCTCAAAAATCGCTTATATTATAACATTGTATATTAAAGTAATTCACAACACAAATACAATGTATATTTTGAATTTTCTGGGAATAGCCTCTAAAGAACACTTCACTCTGGTTGATTTTTTGTAGAAACTTGCATATTGGTCAAACCGTAAGAGATGGACAAAAACTTTCTACCAAAAAAAATATATATATGTAGATCTCGTTTAAACGCACAATTTATGTCATATGCATTTTGGTTGTAGAGTTGACCGTTTCCAAGATATTTTTTGCTGTTGATATCAATTTTAAAACACCTACCTATGCTTTTCTCAGACTGCAAAGTGTCCTCTTTTCTTTTGTTCCACTCCTGGCCAAGCAAAGAAGCCAATTTCAAAGACAATCGCAAACGATGGCTTTTAAAACATTTGACAATCGCTTTAGTTCCCTTCTACTTATAAGGAACTAAGTAGTAAGTACAATCTGTTAATGCTTAGTATGGTGTAGAAACAGGAATAGTCTTTTGTAACAAGTGCTTATAAAACAGTGTTAACTACACAGTCATTTATACTAAAAATGCTTATTGTGATCTCCAAGGCCAGGATATTGTGATGTGTTCCACAGACAAGCAGTTATTACAACAGATTATTGGAGACGATGATTAGCCGAAACTGTTTTGCTTCTTAAGGGGATAGTCAAATTTCTTCGCGATTGTCACGAAATTCGGTTCTCTTCTCATGGCCAGAAGTAAAACAAGTGAGATATGAAATGGACGTTTTCCATTTGAGAAAGGCTCATTTTAAAAATTAAAAACAAACTTTATATAACATAAATTGTATTTTAACGAGATCTACATTTCTTTGTAGTAAGTTTGTGTCTCTACTTACAATTTTCCAGCATTACAAAAGTCATTAGAATGCATACGACTTCAGGGGCTCTTCCCAAAAATATTTCGAATATATATTTTATCTGCTATATAAACAGCTTAAATATATGGCATTTTAATCAAAACCGTTGGAGCCATGCTTTAGAAAATCGAACATTTTGAAAAATATTCCATATAAATGATATTTTGGGGTGGGGGATTTTCCCAAAAATCCTTGGAATATACTAAACTTAAATACCAAGTTTGGTATTAACGAACTTGACGTGTTTGAGTTATTCTACCCAGACACAATTGACAAACGCATTCTTTTTTCTAAAAATGCTTTTTTGGTCAGGGGTGCCCAAAACATTTATTTTCTGTGACATTTCGGTATAGATTTTTTGGATGGAATGCAATACTTTCTCTACCTACTATTTACTTAGTACGTGTAGAGAAAGTAATTCCTTGTTTTTTAGTTCAGGGGACTCAAAGCATGTGTTTCCTGTGAATTTTTTGTACCACTTTTTCTTTCTTTGTTTTTTCTTTTTAGTTGGAATACAATATGTCTTTACTCATTAGAGAAACTAAACATTTTACATTTTTGTAGAAAATTCGGTTTTGAGTATACATATATTCTTAGTCCAATATTTTTTTGGCATGGTATACTAAGGTTTTACGGTATAAAAAAGTCTGATGTGTTCCATTCAATAACTTTTTCTAGCTGTCCCAAATTTTTGTTACAAAAGATTATTCTTTATCTACGCCATGCCAATCTAGATAAACATTAGCAGAATTGGCCTTATCACTTGCTTCCTTGTAAGTAGAAGGGGATACATTAGGCTAAAGCGAAGCCGAATCTTTTAAAAGCTGGTCGCTATGTGAAACAATTGACGTTTGGTTCGCTTTGTATGGTCCCGTTTGGAAAAGTTAATTAGTTCCAAATTGAAACCAACAACAATGAATACCTCGAAAACGGTGCACTCTAAAAGAAAGACGTATATAACATATATTATTTGCTTAAACGAGATCTACATTTCTGTTTTGTCGGTTTTTGTGTATCTCTTACGGTTTAAACGTTAAGCAAAACTCAACCAGAATAAAGAGCTCTTCAAAGGATATTCCCGGAGAATTCCAAAGTATACATTTTATTTCTGACTTGAATATCATTATTATATGGTATTTTTATCAAATTCGCTACAGCCATTTTTAAGAAATTCAAAATTATCAAAAAATGTTCCTTGTAAAGATTAGTTGGGGGAATGTTCGTGTCGTATTCTTGGAAGATACTAAAGTTGGTATTTAACTGCCTTTTCGATTTTGAGCTGTGCCGTCCAGACACACTCACACATACGAACGGACGGACAGACAGACGCACAGACTCGCACTTATATAGTACACACGCATTTTTCTAAAAATGCTTTTCTCGGACTCAGGGACCTCAAAACATATGTATTTCCGGTGAAATCTCGGAATGGAATTTTTGGGTGTATACAACATCTTCTCAGTCCACTAGGCACATCGTACATACGGGCTACACAAACTAAAAATAATAATACTTTTACAGCAGTAAAGAATAAGAAATTGAACTTTTAAAAACATTTTAAAACACTATAGCATCTATAAGAGTGTGATGTATTCCATTCACATGACTTTCTGTACCTGTTCTGGCAACAAACTATTCTTACAAGGGATTATTGTTTCATATTCATCATGCTAATTGAGATAAAATTAACATAAATGGTCTTAATATTTGCTTCCTTGAAACAGAATGGAACTAAAAGAATACATTAGGCTAAAGCAATAGTCAAATCATTTCAAAGCTGTTCGCCTTGTGAAACATTTGAAATTCGGTTGTCCTTTCGTGGGCAGGAGCAAAATAAATTTTATATATATACACTGCCGGTCAACATTTGCTTCAGGATTATATATTTGTAGACTAACTGTCGTTGCATTGTCAAAGAACAGCACTAAGTGCACTATAACGAGGAATTATCACTCTACGTGTTATCTTGTTTATATAAACAACCCAGATGCTTGAGTGGCGTCATAACCAGCCACAGGTGACAGAGGATTTATCATTTAGTCTCAGCCTAATTCTGAGCTCACACAGCTTCTGGTTGCATTCTTACTTCATACAGAATACAAACTGAAACCCTCCTTCGCTAAGAAATGACAAACTTTTTGAAAACTACTGTGCTATTTTATGATACAAAAATAAATAAATAAAAGTAAATACAAATTATTTCCAACGTGGAATATACCATACAACTTTGAAGTGAGCAGTCGGTTCTGGGAAACAGTATTTTCATTTTTGATTTCTCTAGCACGTATACAATGTATACATAGTAGGCAGAAAAGATGCTGTATTTGACCCAGAAGATGCATATGGAGTTTTCACCGGAAATACTTGTTTTGAGGACCCCTGAATCATACAATTAATTTTTGAAAACGTTCCGTGTGAGTACCTATGTATGTGTCTGTGCACAACATAAGTCAAAAACTAAAGTCAGATAAATATCAAAATTGGTATATTTAAGTTTAGTATTTTCCAAGGAGGCGACACGGACATAATCAGGACAAGTTCTCCACTTAAAACTACCCTTTAGATGGAACATTTCTCGACATTTTTGATTTTATAAAAATGGTATTAGCCATTTTGATGAAAATGCCATATATTAGAATATTTTAATGACAAATAAAACTTCCTTTTCATGCAGAATGACTCTTACATAACTGGTAAATCCTAGACAAAAAAATGTATACATATAAGCGTTTTTGTGGAGCTGGCTATTGCGGAAATATTGGTTCTCAATTTTAAAACATTTCAGCTTTACTAAAGCAGCAAGTGCTCGTCCGTTTCATATCTCTCCTTGTCCATGATAATCGTATAGCGACAGCTTTTAACACATTTGACTGTCGCTTTAGACTAGTGTACCTACTACTTCCTCTCTACTTATAAGGATACCATTTCTGATAATGTTCATCTTGATTAGCATTGTGTAGCTCAAAGAATAATAAGAATAGTTTGTTTGCAGAACGGATAGAGAAAGTCATGTGAATGGAACACATTTCATCGACGTTTTTTTTTTTTTTAATTTTCTTTACGCATTACGTGCATAATGTATAGAGAAGGTATTGGATTGCACCCAAAAATTCGATACCGAGATTTCACTTGAAATACATGTTTTGGGACACCCTGAATAAAATAAAGAATTTATAGAAAAAGGTCCGTCTGTGTATCTGTGTGATTTTGGGCAGTATTACTCAAAAACAAAAAGTCCCTTAAATATCAAACTTGATAATTTAATTTCAGTATCTTCCCAGGATTCGACACGAAGATTTTCAAGAAAATCCCCCCACACCGAACTACCCATTAAATGGAAAAGATTTGGAAACTTTTGATTTTCTCAAAAATGGCTCTAAGATTTTGATTAAAATATCTTATATTTATTATATTTACATGAATATTAAAATGTATATCTTGAATTTTCTGGGAATAGCCTCTAAAAACCTCTCTATTCTTGAGTTTTCTGTTTTGTTTTTGTTTCTTTAATTGTGCATAACTAGTAAACACTAAGAGATAGAAAAAAAATCTTGCTACAAAAATGTACAGCTCGTTAAAACACACAATTTATGTCATATACATTTTTTCGGTGGGTTTGGCCGTTTTGGAGATATCCCTTGTTGGTTTCATTTTAAAATACTTGAACTTTTGTCATACAGGAAATTGTCAATTCCTGGCCACGCAGAGAAGCGGATTTCAATCCTATAGAAACCAAATTTCAAAACATTTGACTGTCGGTTTAGTTGAGTGCATTCCTTTCTACTTACAAATAAGGTCGTAAATAATATGACTCGACAAGCAGAAATGCAGAGAAAGCCATGTGGTGGCGACTACTCTCCCCTTGATGAGCTGTCGGGAAACCGACCGACATTGTGGCACCGGATGAGCAGGAACACATAGATTTGTTTTCCGTTCAACCCACTCACATGACTCACGCTGTTTCGTGTGAGGTGCAGGTTCGGTCCCCGGGAGGCCACAGGAATGCTGGGGAGCTTTATTACATTCTTCGAATCTGGCCATTTGGAATACTCGTCTGGCCAGTGTTGCCATATTGGGTGAAAAATCGTGGTTTGGGCTACTAAACGATTGATTTTCCGACCTTTTTTAATTGAGGCGATTTGCGAATTTTTGGGCTACTTCTGAAATCACGAAAATAATTTAAATGTATTCCTTGAAAAGTATATACTACGTTGTTTTACAAATTAAGTAATATATTAATGAGTAGAGTAATGGTATGTTACTACTACTATGAAAATAGTGTAAAATATCTACAGAAGAAAAATTAGCTACTATACTACTTTCCTTGTTACGTCACTATTAATGCAGTTCAAGAGAACTGAATCGAACTCGCCAGTTGAATGCGGTAAGTGGCAATGTAATAAACCTTTAACAAGAGTTGCTTTCCTGCTTTGCGAAGTGTCCCGGATTCGATTCCCAACTGGGGGTGGGAAACTTTCTCTAGCCGATATTATTCCCCATGCTCCCCAAAGGCTGGAAAAACTGTTGGGAGTGGTGTAATCTAATGAATAAAACCCAAAGTGAGGTAACACCATTGCCGATAAGCAAGTTGTTCCAAAGAGAAATCCCGCAGATATGACTTTGCAGTTGTGAACCTAAAATAAATAAAAAATTGGCTTTAGTGGGTTTCATATGATGTAACTTTGATTTTTACTGGCAGTAGTAGTAGTAGTATTATTAGTAGTAGTAGCAGTATTAGCACTAGCAGTATCAGTAGCAGTAGCAGTAAAAGTAGTGTCAGTAGCACCAGTAGCAGTAGTAGCAGTAGCAGTATCAGTATCAGTAGCACCAGTAGCAGTAGCAGTAGCAGTATCAGTAGCACCAGTAGCAGTAGCAGTATCAGAGGCACCGGTAGCAGCAGTAGCAGTATCAGTATCAGTAGCACCAGTAGCAGTAGTAACAGTAGCAGTAGCAGTAGTAGTAGTAGTAGTAGTAGTAGTAGTAGTAGTAGTAGTAGTAGTAGTAGTAGTAGTAGTAGTAGCAGTAGCAGCAGCAGCAGCAGTAGCAGTAGCAGTAGCAGAAGTAGAAGTAGAAGTAGAAGTAATAATAGTAGTAGTAGTAGTAGTAGTAGTAGTAGTAGTAGTAGTAGTCGTCGTCGTCGTAGCAGTAGGAGCAGCAGCAGCAGTATAAACAGGGTAACAGCAGTAGTATTCAGCAGGGTTACAGCAGTAGATATAAGCAGCAGGGTTACAACAGTAGTATTCAGCACGGTTAAAGTAGTAGTATTCAGCAGGGTTACAGCAGTAGTATTCAGCAGGGTTAAAGCAGTAGTATTCAGCAGGGTTACAGTAGTAGTATTCAACAGGGTTACAGTAGTAGTATTCAACAGGGTTACAGTAGTAGTATTCAGCAGGGTTACAAAAGTAGTATTCAGCAGGGTTACAGCAGTAGTATTCAGCAGGGTTTCAGAAGTAGTATTCAGCAGGGTTACAGCAGTAGTATTCAGCAGGGTTACAACAGTAGTATACAGCAGGGTTACAACAGTTGTATTCAGCAGGGTTACAACAGTAGTATTCAGCAGGGTTACAGCAGTAGTATTCAGCAGGGTTACAGCAGTAGTATTCAGCAGGGTTACAGCAGTAGTATTCAGCAGGGTTACAGCAGTAGTATACAGCAGGGTTACAACAGTAGTATTCAGCAGGGTTACAGCAGTAGTACTCAGCAGGGTTACAGCAGTAGTTGTATTCGGCAGGGTTACAACAGTAGTATTCAGCAGGGTTATAACAGTAGTATTAAGCAGGGTTACAACAGTAGTATTCAGCAGGGTTACAGTAGTAGTATTCAGCAGGGTTTTAGTAGTAGTATACAGCAGGGTTACGGCAGTAGTATACAGCAGGGTTACAGCAGTAGTATTCAGCAGGGTTACAACAGTAGTATTCAGCAGGGTTACAACAGTAGTATTCAGCAGGGTTACAACAGTAGTATTCAGCAGGGTTACAACGGTAGTATTCAGCAGGGTTACAACAGTAGTATTCAGCAGGGTTACAGCAGTAGTATTCAGCAGGGTTACAGCAGTAGTATTCAGCAGGGTTACAGCATTAGTATTCAGCAGGGTTACAGTAGTAGTATTCAGCAGGGTTACAGCAGTAGTATTCAGCAGGGTTACAGCAGTAGTATTCAGCAGGGTTACAGCAGTAGTATTCAGCAGGGTTACAGTAGTAGTATTCTGCAGGGTTACAGTAGTAGTATTCAGCAGGGTTACAGTAGTAGTATTCAGCAGGGTTACAGTAGTAGTATTCAGCAGGGTTACAGTAGTAGTACTAAGCAGGGTTACAACAGTAGTATTCAGCAGGGTTACAGCAGTAGTATTCAGCAGGGTTACAGCAGTAGTATTCAGCAGGGTTACAGCAGTAGTATTCAGCAGGGTTACAGCAGTAGTATTCAGCAGGGTTACAGCAGTAGTATTCAGCAGGGTTACAACAGTAGGATTCAGCAGGGTTACAACAGTAGTATTCAGCAGGGTTACAGCAGTAGTATTCAGCAGGGTTAGAGCAGTAGTATTCAGCAGGGTTACAGCAGTATTATTCTACAGGGTTACAGCAGTAGTATTCAACAGGGTTACAGCAGTAGTATTCAGCAGTAGTATTCAACAGGGTTACAGCAGTAGTATTCAGCAGGGTTACAGCAGTAATATTCAGCAGGGTTACAGTAGTAGTATTCAGCAGGGTTACAGCAGTAGCATTCAGCAGGGTTACAGCAGTAGTAATCAACAAGGTTACAGCAGTAGTACTCAGGAGGGTTACAGCAGTAGTATTCAACAGGGTTACAGTAGTTGTATTCAGCAGGGTTACAACAGTAGTATTCAGCAGGGTTACAGCAGTAGTATTCAGCAGGGTTACAGCAGAAGTTTTATTTGGCAGGGTTACAGTTGTAGTTGTATTCGGCTGGGTTGCAGTAGTAGTTGTGTTCGGCAGGGTTACAGTAGTAGTTATATGCAGGAGGGTTACAGTAGTAGTTGAGTCAGCAGGGTTACAGTAGTAGTTGTAGTCAGCAGGGTTACAGCAGTAGTTGGTTGCGGCAGGGTTACAGTAGCAGTTATATGCAGCAGGGTAACAGTAGTAGTTGTATGCAGCAGGGTTACAGTAGTAGTTGTATGCAGCAGGGTAACAGTAGTAGTTGTATGCAGCAGGGTTACAGTAGTAGTTGTATGCAGCAGGATTACAGCAGTAGTTGTATGCAGCAGGGTAACAGTAGTAATTGTATGCAGCAGGGTTACACTAGTAGTTGTATGCAGCAGGGTTACAATAGTAGTTGTATGCAGCAGGGTTACAGTAGTAGCTGAGTCAGCAGGGTTACAGCAGTAGTTATATGCAGCAGGGTTACAGTAGTAATTGAGTCAGCAGGGTTACAGTAGTAGTTGTATGCAGCAGGGTTACAGTAGTAGTAGAGTCAGCGGAATTACAACAGTAGTATTCAGCAGGGTTACAGCAGTAGTATTCAGCAGGGTTGCAACAGTAGTATTCAGCAGGGTTACAACAGTAGTATTCAGAAGGGTTACAACAGTAGTATTAAGCAGGGTTACAACAGTAGTATTCAGCAGGGTTAAGCAGTAGTATTCAGCAGGGTTACAGCAGTAGTATTCAACAGGGTTACAACAGTAGTATTCAGCAGGGTTACAGCAGTAGTATTCAGCAGGGTTACAGCAGTAGTATTCAACAGGGTTACAGCAGATGTATTCAGCAGTGTTACAGCAGTAGTATTCAACAGGGTTACAGCAGTAGTATTCAGCAGGGTTACAGAAGTAGTATTCAGCAGGGTTACAGCATTAGTATTCAACAGGGTTACAGCAGTAGTATTCAGCAGGGTTACAGCAGCAGTATTCAACAGGATTACAGCAGTAGTATTCAGCAGGGTTACAGCAGTAGTATTCAGCAGGGTTACAGCAGTAGTATTCAACAGGGTTGCAGCAGTAGTATTCAGCAGGGTTACAGCAGTAGTATTCAGCAGGGTTACAGCAGTAGTATTCAGCAGGGTTTCAGCGGTAGTATTCAGAAGGGTTACAGCAGTAGTATTCAGCAGGGTTACAGCAGTAGTACCCTGCAGGGTTACAGCAGTAGTATTCAGCAGGTTTACGGCATTAGTATTCAGCAGGGTTACAACAGTAGTATTCAGCAGGGTTACAGTAGTAGTATTCAGCAGGGTTACAACAGTAGTATTCAGCAGGGTTACAACAGTAGTATTCAGCAGGGTTACAGCAGTGGTATTCAGCAGGGTTACAACAGTAGTATTCAGCAGGGTTACAGCAGTAGTATTCAGCAGGGTTACAGCAGTAGTATTCATCAGGGTTACAACAGTAGTATTCAGCATGGTTACAACAGTAGTATTCAGCAGGATTACAACAGTAGTATTCAGCAGGGTTACAACAGTAGTATTCAGCAGGGTTACAGTAGTAGTATTTAGTAGGCTTACAGCAGTAGTATTCAACAGGGTTACAGCAGTAGTATTCAACAGGGTTACAGCAGTAGTATTCAGCAGGGTTACAACAGTAGTATTCAGCAGGGTTACAGCAGTAGTATTCAGCAGGGTTACAGCAGTAGTATTCAACAGGTTTACAGCAGTAGTATTCAACAGGGTTGCAGCAGTAGTATTCAGCAGGGTTACACCAGTAGTGTTCAACAGGGTTAAGGCAGTAGTATTCAACAGGTTTACAGCAGAAGTATTCAGGAGGGTTACAGTAGTAGTATTCAACAGGGTTACAGTAGTAGTATTCAGCAGGGTTACAACAGTAGTATTCAGCAGGGTTACAGCAGTAGTTGTATTCGACAGGGTTACAGTTGTAGTTGTGTTCGGCAGGGTTACAGTAGTGTTTATATGCAGCAGGGTTACACAAGTGGTTATATGCAGCAGGGTTACAGTAGTAGTTGTAGTCAGCAGGGTTACAGTAGTAGTTGGTTGAGGCAGGCTTACAGTAGCAGTTGTATGCAGCAGGGTAACAGTAGTAGTTGTATGGAGCAGGGTTACAGTAGTAGTTGTAGTCAGCAGGGTTACAGCAGCAGTATTCAACAGGGTTACAGCAGCAGTATTCAGCAGGGTTACAGCAGTAGTATTCAGCAGGGTTACAGCAGTAGTATTCAGCAGGTTTACAGCAGTAGTATTCAACAGGGTTACAGCAGCAGTATTCAGCAGGGTTACAGCAGTAGTATGCAGCAGGGTTGCAGCAGTAGATATAAGTAGCATGGTTACAACAGTAGTATTCAACAGGGTTACAGTAGTAGAATTCAGCAGGGTTACAGCAGTAGTATTCATCAGGGTTACAGCAGTAGTATTTCGCAGGGTTTCAGCAGTAGTATTCAGCAGGGTTACAGTAGTAGTATTCAGCAGGTTTACAGTAGTAGTATTCAGCAGGGTTACAGCAGTAGTATTCAGCAGGGTTACAGCAGTAGTATTCAGCAGGTTTACAGTAGTAGTATTCAGCAGGGTTACAGCAGTAGTATTCAGCAGGGTTACAGCAGTAGTATTCAGCAGGGTTACAGCAGTAGTATTCAGCAGGGTTACAGCAGTAGTATTCAGCAGGTTTACAGTAGTAGTATTCAGCAGGTTTACAGCAGTAGTATTCAGCAGGGTTACAGCAGTAGTATTCATCAGGGTTACAGCAGTAGTATTTCGCAGGGTTTCAGCAGTAGTATTCAGCAGGGTTACAGTAGTAGTATTCAGCAGGTTTACAGTAGTAGTATTCAGCAGGGTTACAGCAGTAGTATTCAGCAGGGTTACAGCAGTAGTATTCAGCAGGGTTACAGTAGTAGTATTCAGCAGGGTTACAGCAGCAGTATTCAACAGGGTTACAGCAGTAGTATTCAGCAGGGTTTCAGCAGTAGTATTCAGCAGGGTTAGAGCAGCAGTATTCAGCAGGGTTTCAGCAGTAGTATTCGGCAGGGTTACAGCAGCAGTATTCAGCAGGGATCAGCAGTAGTATTCAACAGGGTTACAGTAGTAGTATTCAGCAGGGTTACAAAAGTAGTATTCAGCAGGGTTACAGCAGTAGTATTCAGCAGGGTTTCAGAAGTAGTATTCAGCAGGGTTACAGCAGTAGTATTCAGCAGGGTTACAACAGTAGTATACAGCAGGGTTACAACAGTTGTATTCAGCAGGGTTACAACAGTAGTATTCAGCAGGGTTACAGCAGTAGTATTCAGCAGGGTTACAGCAGTAGTATTCAGCAGGGTTACAGCAGTAGTATTCAGCAGGGTTACAGCAGTAGTATACAGCAGGGTTACAACAGTAGTATTCAGCAGGGTTACAGCAGTAGTACTCAGCAGGGTTACAGCAGTAGTTGTATTCGGCAGGGTTACAACAGTAGTATTCAGCAGGGTTATAACAGTAGTATTAAGCAGGGTTACAACAGTAGTATTCAGCAGGGTTACAGTAGTAGTATTAAGCAGGGTTTTAGTATTAGTTTACAGCAGGGTTACGGCAGTAGTATACAGCAGGGTTACAGCAGTAGTATTCAGCAGGGTTACAACAGTAGTATTCAGCAGGGTTACAACAGTAGTATTCAGCAGGGTTACAACAGTAGTATTCAGCAGGGTTACAACGGTAGTATTCAGCAGGGTTACAACAGTAGTATTCAGCAGTGTTACAGCAGTAGTATTCAGCAGGGTTACAGCAGTAGTATTCAGCAGGGTTACAGCAGTAGTATTCAGCAGGGTTACAGCATTAGTATTCAGCAGGGTTACAGTAGTAGTATTCAGCAGGGTTACAGCAGTAGTATTCAGCAGGGTTACAGCAGTAGTATTCAGCAGGGTTACAGCAGTAGTATTCAGCAGGGTTACAGTAGTAGTATTCTGCAGGGTTACAGTAGTAGTATTCAGCAGGGTTACAGTAGTAGTATTCAGCAGGGTTACAGTAGTAGTATTCAGCAGGGTTACAGTAGTAGTACTAAGCAGGGTTACAACAGTAGTATTCAGCAGGGTTACAGCAGTAGTATTCAGCAGGGTTACAGCAGTAGTATTCAGCAGGGTTACAGCAGTAGTATTCAGCAGGGTTACAGCAGTAGTATTCAGCAGGGTTACAACAGTAGGATTCAGCAGGGTTACAACAGTAGTATTCAGCAGGGTTACAGCAGTAGTATTCAGCAGGGTTAGAGCAGTAGTATTCAGCAGGGTTACAGCAGTATTATTCTACAGGGTTACAGCAGTAGTATTCAACAGGGTTACAGCAGTAGTATTCAGCAGTAGTATTCAACAGGGTTACAGCAGTAGTATTCAGCAGGGTTACAGCAGTAATATTCAGCAGGGTTACAGTAGTAGTATTCAGCAGGGTTACAGCAGTAGCATTCAGCAGGGTTACAGCAGTAGTAATCAACAAGGTTACAGCAGTAGTACTCAGGAGGGTTACAGCAGTAGTATTCAACAGGGTTACAGTAGTTGTATTCAGCAGGGTTACAACAGTAGTATTCAGCAGGGTTACAGCAGTAGTATTCAGCAGGGTTACAGCAGAAGTTTTATTTGGCAGGGTTACAGTTGTAGTTGTATTCGGCTGGGTTGCAGTAGTAGTTGTGTTCGGCAGGGTTACAGTAGTAGTTATATGCAGGAGGGTTACAGTAGTAGTTGAGTCAGCAGGGTTACAGTAGTAGTTGTAGTCAGCAGGGTTACAGCAGTAGTTGGTTGCGGCAGGGTTACAGTAGCAGTTATATGCAGCAGGGTAACAGTAGTAGTTGTATGCAGCAGGGTTACAGTAGTAGTTGTATGCAGCAGGGTAACAGTAGTAGTTGTATGCAGCAGGGTTACAGTAGTAGTTGTATGCAGCAGGATTACAGCAGTAGTTGTATGCAGCAGGGTAACAGTAGTAATTGTATGCAGCAGGGTTACAATAGTAGTTGTATGCAGCAGGGTTACAGTAGTAGCTGAGTCAGCAGGGTTACAGCAGTAGTTATATGCAGCAGGGTTACAGTAGTAATTGAGTCAGCAGGGTTACAGTAGTAGTTGTATGCAGCAGGGTTACAGTAGTAGTAGAGTCAGCGGAATTACAACAGTAGTATTCAGCAGGGTTACAGCAGTAGTATTCAGCAGGGTTGCAACAGTAGTATTCAGCAGGGTTACAACAGTAGTATTCAGAAGGGTTACAACAGTAGTATTAAGCAGGGTTACAACAGTAGTATTCAGCAGGGTTAAGCAGTAGTATTCAGCAGGGTTACAGCAGTAGTATTCAACAGGGTTACAACAGTAGTATTCAGCAGGGTTACAGCAGTAGTATTCAGCAGGGTTACAGCAGTAGTATTCAACAGGGTTACAGCAGATGTATTCAGCAGTGTTACAGCAGTAGTATTCAACAGGGTTACAGCAGTAGTATTCAGCAGGGTTACAGAAGTAGTATTCAGCAGGGTTACAGCATTAGTATTCAACAGGGTTACAGCAGTAGTATTCAGCAGGGTTACAGCAGCAGTATTCAACAGGATTACAGCAGTAGTATTCAGCAGGGTTACAGCAGTAGTATTCAGCAGGGTTACAGCAGTAGTATTCAACAGGGTTGCAGCAGTAGTATTCAGCAGGGTTACAGCAGTAGTATTCAGCAGGGTTACAGCAGTAGTATTCAGCAGGGTTTCAGCGGTAGTATTCAGAAGGGTTACAGCAGTAGTATTCAGCAGGGTTACAGCAGTAGTACCCTGCAGGGTTACAGCAGTAGTATTCAGCAGGTTTACGGCATTAGTATTCAGCAGGGTTACAACAGTAGTATTCAGCAGGGTTACAGTAGTAGTATTCAGCAGGGTTACAACAGTAGTATTCAGCAGGGTTACAACAGTAGTATTCAGCAGGGTTACAGCAGTGGTATTCAGCAGGGTTACAACAGTAGTATTCAGCAGGGTTACAGCAGTAGTATTCAGCAGGGTTACAGCAGTAGTATTCATCAGGGTTACAACAGTAGTATTCAGCATGGTTACAACAGTAGTATTCAGCAGGATTACAACAGTAGTATTCAGCAGGGTTACAACAGTAGTATTCAGCAGGGTTACAACAGTAGTATTCAGCAGGATTACAACAGTAGTATTCAGCAGGGTTACAACAGTAGTATTCAGCAGGGTTACAACAGTAGTATTCAGCAGGATTACAACAGTAGTATTCAGCAGGGTTACAACAGTAGTATTCAGCAGGGTTACAGTAGTAGTATTTAGTAGGCTTACAGCAGTAGTATTCAACAGGGTTACAGCAGTAGTATTCAGCAGGGTTACAACAGTAGTATTCAGCAGGGTTACAGCAGTAGTATTCAGCAGGGTTACAGCAGTAGTATTCAACAGGTTTACAGCAGTAGTATTCAACAGGGTTGCAGCAGTAGTATTCAGCAGGGTTACACCAGTAGTGTTCAACAGGGTTAAGGCAGTAGTATTCAACAGGTTTACAGCAGAAGTATTCAGGAGGGTTACAGTAGTAGTATTCAACAGGGTTACAGTAGTAGTATTCAGCAGGGTTACAACAGTAGTATTCAGCAGGGTTACAGCAGTAGTTGTATTCGACAGGGTTACAGTTGTAGTTGTGTTCGGCAGGGTTACAGTAGTGTTTATATGCAGCAGGGTTACACAAGTGGTTATATGCAGCAGGGTTACAGTAGTAGTTGTAGTCAGCAGGGTTACAGTAGTAGTTGGTTGAGGCAGGCTTACAGTAGCAGTTGTATGCAGCAGGGTAACAGTAGTAGTTGTATGGAGCAGGGTTACAGTAGTAGTTGTAGTCAGCAGGGTTACAGCAGCAGTATTCAACAGGGTTACAGCAGCAGTATTCAGCAGGGTTACAGCAGTAGTATTCAGCAGGGTTACAGTAGTAGTTGTAGTCAGCAGGGTTACAGTAGTAGTTGGTTGAGGCAGGCTTACAGTAGCAGTTGTATGCAGCAGGGTAACAGTAGTAGTTGTATGGAGCAGGGTTACAGTAGTAGTTGTAGTCAGCAGGGTTACAGCAGCAGTATTCAACAGGGTTACAGCAGCAGTATTCAGCAGGGTTACAGCAGTAGTATTCAGCAGGGTTACAGCAGTAGTATTCAGCAGGTTTACAGCAGTAGTATTCAACAGGGTTACAGCAGCAGTATTCAGCAGGGTTACAGCAGTAGTATGCAGCAGGGTTGCAGCAGTAGATATAAGTAGCATGGTTACAACAGTAGTATTCAACAGGGTTACAGTAGTAGAATTCAGCAGGGTTACAGCAGTAGTATTCATCAGGGTTACAGCAGTAGTATTTCGCAGGGTTTCAGCAGTAGTATTCAGCAGGGTTACAGTAGTAGTATTCAGCAGGTTTACAGTAGTAGTATTCAGCAGGGTTACAGCAGTAGTATTCAGCAGGGTTACAGCAGTAGTATTCAGCAGGGTTACAGTAGTAGTATTCAGCAGGGTTACAGCAGCAGTATTCAACAGGGTTACAGCAGTAGTATTCAGCAGGGTTTCAGCAGTAGTATTCAGCAGGGTTAGAGCAGCAGTATTCAGCAGGGTTTCAGCAGTAGTATTTTGCAGGGTTACAGCAGCAGTATTCAGCAGGGATCAGCAGTAGTATTCAACAGGGTTACAGCAGCAGTATTCAGCAGGGTTACAACAGTAGTATTAAGCAGGGTTACAACAGTAGTATTCAGCAGGGTTAAGCAGTAGTATTCAGCAGGGTTACAGCAGTAGTATTCAACAGGGTTACAACAGTAGTATTCAGCAGGGTTACAGCAGTAGTATTCAGCAGGGTTACAGCAGTAGTATTCAACAGGGTTACAGCAGATGTATTCAGCAGTGTTACAGCAGTAGTATTCAACAGGGTTACAGCAGTAGTATTCAGCAGGGTTACAGAAGTAGTATTCAGCAGGGTTACAGCATTAGTATTCAACAGGGTTACAGCAGTAGTATTCAGCAGGGTTACAGCAGCAGTATTCAACAGGATTACAGCAGTAGTATTCAGCAGGGTTACAGCAGTAGTATTCAGCAGGGTTACAGCAGTAGTATTCAACAGGGTTGCAGCAGTAGTATTCAGCAGGGTTACAGCAGTAGTATTCAGCAGGGTTACAGCAGTAGTATTCAGCAGGGTTTCAGCGGTAGTATTCAGAAGGGTTACAGCAGTAGTATTCAGCAGGGTTACAGCAGTAGTACCCTGCAGGGTTACAGCAGTAGTATTCAGCAGGTTTACGGCATTAGTATTCAGCAGGGTTACAACAGTAGTATTCAGCAGGGTTACAGTAGTAGTATTCAGCAGGGTTACAACAGTAGTATTCAGCAGGGTTACAACAGTAGTATTCAGCAGGGTTACAGCAGTGGTATTCAGCAGGGTTACAACAGTAGTATTCAGCAGGGTTACAGCAGTAGTATTCAGCAGGGTTACAGCAGTAGTATTCATCAGGGTTACAACAGTAGTATTCAGCATGGTTACAACAGTAGTATTCAGCAGGATTACAACAGTAGTATTCAGCAGGGTTACAACAGTAGTATTCAGCAGGGTTACAACAGTAGTATTCAGCAGGATTACAACAGTAGTATTCAGCAGGGTTACAACAGTAGTATTCAGCAGGGTTACAACAGTAGTATTCAGCAGGATTACAACAGTAGTATTCAGCAGGGTTACAACAGTAGTATTCAGCAGGGTTACAGTAGTAGTATTTAGTAGGCTTACAGCAGTAGTATTCAACAGGGTTACAGCAGTAGTATTCAACAGGGTTACAGCAGTAGTATTCAGCAGGGTTACAACAGTAGTATTCAGCAGGGTTACAGCAGTAGTATTCAGCAGGGTTACAGCAGTAGTATTCAACAGGTTTACAGCAGTAGTATTCAACAGGGTTGCAGCAGTAGTATTCAGCAGGGTTACACCAGTAGTGTTCAACAGGGTTAAGGCAGTAGTATTCAACAGGTTTACAGCAGAAGTATTCAGGAGGGTTACAGTAGTAGTATTCAACAGGGTTACAGTAGTAGTATTCAGCAGGGTTACAACAGTAGTATTCAGCAGGGTTACAGCAGTAGTTGTATTCGACAGGGTTACAGTTGTAGTTGTGTTCGGCAGGGTTACAGTAGTGTTTATATGCAGCAGGGTTACACAAGTGGTTATATGCAGCAGGGTTACAGTAGTAGTTGTAGTCAGCAGGGTTACAGTAGTAGTTGGTTGAGGCAGGCTTACAGTAGCAGTTGTATGCAGCAGGGTAACAGTAGTAGTTGTATGGAGCAGGGTTACAGTAGTAGTTGTAGTCAGCAGGGTTACAGCAGCAGTATTCAACAGGGTTACAGCAGCAGTATTCAGCAGGGTTACAGCAGTAGTATTCAGCAGGGTTACAGCAGTAGTATTCAGCAGGTTTACAGCAGTAGTATTCAACAGGGTTACAGCAGCAGTATTCAGCAGGGTTACAGCAGTAGTATGCAGCAGGGTTGCAGCAGTAGATATAAGTAGCATGGTTACAACAGTAGTATTCAACAGGGTTACAGTAGTAGAATTCAGCAGGGTTACAGCAGTAGTATTCATCAGGGTTACAGCAGTAGTATTTCGCAGGGTTTCAGCAGTAGTATTCAGCAGGGTTACAGTAGTAGTATTCAGCAGGTTTACAGTAGTAGTATTCAGCAGGGTTACAGCAGTAGTATTCAGCAGGGTTACAGCAGTAGTATTCAGCAGGGTTACAGTAGTAGTATTCAGCAGGGTTACAGCAGCAGTATTCAACAGGGTTACAGCAGTAGTATTCAGCAGGGTTTCAGCAGTAGTATTCAGCAGGGTTAGAGCAGCAGTATTCAGCAGGGTTTCAGCAGTAGTATTTTGCAGGGTTACAGCAGCAGTATTCAGCAGGGATCAGCAGTAGTATTCAACAGGGTTACAGCAGCAGTATTCAGCAGGGTTACAACAGTAGTATTCAGCAGTGTTACAACAGTAGTGTTCAGCAGGGTTACAGCAGCAGTATTCAGCAGGGTTACAGCAGCAGTATTCAGCAGGGTTACAGCAGTAGTATTCAACAGGGTTACAGCAGTAGTATTCAACAGGGTTACAGCAGGAGTATTTAACAGGTTTACAGCAGTAGTATTCAACAGGGTTACAGCAGTAGTATTCAACAGGGTTACTGCAGCAGTATTCAACAGGGTTACAGCAGTAGTATTCAACAGGGTTACAGCAGTAGTATTCAACAGGGTTACAGCAGTAGTATTCAGCAGGGTTACAGCAGTAGTATTCAACAGGGTTACAGCAGTAGTATTCAACAGGGTTACAGCAGTAGTATTCAGCAGGGTTACAGCAGCAGTATTCAGCAGGGTTACAGCAGCAGTATTCAGCAGGGTTACAGCAGTAGTATTCAGCAGGGTTACAACAGTAGTAGTCAGCAGGGTTACAGCTGTAGTATTCAGGAGGGTTACAGCAGTAGTATTCAACAGGGTTACAGTAGTAGTATTCAGCAGGGTTACAACAGTAGTATTCAGCAGGGTTACAGCAGTAGTATTCAGCAGGGTTACAGCAGTAGTTGTATTCGGCAGGATTACAGTTGTAGTTGTATCAGGCTGGGTTGCAGTGGTAGTTGTGTTCGGCAGGGTTACAGTAGTAGTTATATGCAGCAGGGTTACACAAGTAGTTATATGCAGCAGGGTTACAGTAGTAGTTGTAGTCAGCAGGGTTACAGTAGCAGTTATATGCAGCAGGGAAACAGTAGTAGTTGTATGGAGCAGGGTTACAGTAGTAGTTGTAGTCAGCAGGGTTACAGTAGTAGTTGGTTTCGGCAGGGTTACAGTAGCAGTTGTACGCAGCAGGGTTACAGTAGTAGTCGCATGCAGCAGGGTTTCAGTAGTAGTTTTATGCAGCAGGGTAACAGTAGTAGTTGTATGCAGCAGGGTTACAGTTGTAGTTGTATGCAGCAGGATTACAGCAGTAGTTGTATGCAGCAGGGTAACCGTAGTAGTTGTATGCAGCAGGGTTACACTAGTAGTTGTATGCAGCAGGGTTACAGTAGTAGTTGTATGCAGCAGGGTTACAGTAGTAGTTGAGTCAGCAGGGTTACAGCAGTATTTATATGCAGCAGGGTTACAATAGTAGTTGAGTCAGCAGGGTTACAGTAGTAGTTGTATGCAGCAGGGTTACAGTAGTAGTTGAGTCAGCCGGGTTACAGCAGTAGTTATTTGCAGCAAGGTTACAGTAGTAGTTGAGTCAGCAGGGTTACAGTAGAAGTTGTATGCAGCAGGGTTACAGTAGTAGTTGAGTCAGCAGGGAAACAGCAGTAGTTTGTATGCAGCAGGGTTACAGTAGTAGTTGTATGCAGCAGGGTTACAGCAGTAGTTGAGTCAGCAGGGTTACAGTAGTAGTTGTATGCAGCAGGGTTACAGTAGCAGTTGTATTCAGCAGGGTTACAGCAGTAGTTATATGCAGCAGGGTTACAGTGGTAGTTGTATGCAGCAGGGTTACAGTAGCAGTGTAGTCAGCTGGGGTACAGTAGTTGTATTCAGCAGGCTTACAGCAGTAGTTATATGCAGCAGGGTTACAGCAGCGGTTGTATGTAGCAGGGTTACAGTAGTGGTTGTATGCAGCAGGGTTACAGTAGTAGTTGTACTCAGCAGGGTTACAGTAGTAGTTGTATGCAGCAGGGTTTCAGCAGTAGATATAAGCAGCAGGGTTACAGTAGTTGTATGTAGCATGTTTACAGTAGTAGTTGTATGCAGCAGAGTTATAGTAGCTGTACGCAGCAGGGTTACAGTAGTAGTATGCAGCAAGGTTACAGTAGTTGTATGCAGCAGGGTTACAGAAGTAGTTGTTGCAGCAGGGTTAAGGTAGTTGCATGCGGCAGGGTTACAGTAGTGGTATGCAGCAGGGTTACATTAGTTGAATGCAGCAGGGTTACAGTTGTTGTATGCAGAAGGGTTACAGTAGTTATATGCAGCAGGGTTACAGTAGTAGTGGTATGCAGCAGGGTTACAGTAGTACTGGTATGCAGCAGGGTTACAGTAGTTGTATGCAGCAGGGTTATAATAGTGGTTCGCAGCAGGTTTACAGTAGTTATATGCAGCAGGGTTACAGTAGTTGTATGAAGCAGGGTTACAGTAGTTGTATGCAGCAGGGTTACAGTAGTTGTATGCAGCATGGTTACAGTAGTTGTATGCAGCAGGGTTACAGTAGTAGTATGCAGCAGGGTTAAAATAGTTGTGTGCAGCAGGGTTACAGTAGTTGTATGTAGCAGGATTACAGCAGTTGTATGCAGCAGGTGTTACAGTAGTTGTATGCAGCAGGGTTACAGTAGTTGTATGCAGCAGGGTTACTGTAGTTGTATGCAGCAGGATTACAGTAGTTGTGTGTAGCAGGATTACAGTAGCTGTATGCAGCAGGGTTACAGTAATTGTATGCAGCAGGGTTACAGTAGTAGTGTGTAGCAGGATTACAGTAGTTGTATGTAGCAGGATTACAGTAGTTGTATGTAGCAGGGTTAGAGTAGTTTTATGCAGCAGGGTTTCAGTAGTTGTATGCAGCAGTGTTACAGTAGTTGTATGCAGCAGGGTTACAGTAGTTGTATGCAGCAGATTTACAGTAGTTGTATGCAGCAGGGTTAGAGTAGTTGTATGCAGCAGGATTACAGTAGTTGTATGTAGCAGGATTACAGTAGTTGTATGCAGCAGGGTTACAGTAGTTGTATGCAGCAGATTTACAGTAGTTGTATGCAGCAGGGTTAGAGTAGTTGTATGTAGCAGGATTACAGTAGTTGTATGCAGCAGGGCTACAGTAGTTGTATGTAGCAAGATTACAGTAGTTGTATGCAGCAGGGTTACAGTAGTTGTATGTAGCAGGATTACAGTAGTTGTATGCAGCAGGGTTACAGTAGTTGTATGCAGCGGGGTTACAGTAGTAGTGGTATGCAGCAGGGTTACACTAGTTAGGTTATGCAGCAGGGTTACAGTAGTTTTATGCAGCAGGGTTACAGTAGTTGTATGCAGCAGGGTTACAGTAGTTGTGTGCAGCAGGGTTACAGTAGTTGTATGCAGCAGGGTTACACTAGTAGTTGTATGCAGCAGGGTTACAGTAGTTGTATGCAGCAGGGTTACAGTAGTTGTATGCAGCAGGGTTACACTAGTAGTTGTATGCAGCAGGGTTACAGTAGTTGTATGCAGTAGGGTTACAGTACTAGTATGCACTAGGGTTACAGTAGCTGTATGTAGCAGGGTTACAGTAGTTGTATGCAGCAGGGATACAGTAGTTTTATGCAGCAGGGTTACAGTAGTAGTATGCAGCAGGGTAGCAATAGTTGTATGCAGCAGGGTTACTGTAGTACTATGCAGCAGGGTTACTGTAGTTGTATGCAGCAGGGTTACAATGGTTGTGTGGAGCAGGGTTACAGTAGTTGTATGCAGCGGGGTTACGATAGTAGTGGTATGCAGCAGGGTTACACTAGTAGTTGTATGCAGCAGGGTTACAGTAGTTGTATGCAGCAGGGTTACAGTAGTTGTATGCAGCAGGGTTACAGTAGTTGTATGCAGCAGGGTTACAGTAGTTGTATGCAGCAGGGTTACAATAGTTGTATGCAGCAGGGTTACAGTAGTTGTATGCAGCAGGGTTACAGTAGTTGTATGCAGCAGGGTTACAATAGTTGTGTGCAGCAGGGTTACAGTAATTGTATGCAGCAGGGTTACAATAGTTGTATGCAGAAGGGTTTTAGTAGTGGTTGTATGCAGCAGGGTTACTGAAGTTGTATGCAGCAGGGTTACAGTAGTTGATGTAGCAGGGTTAGAATAGTTGTATGCAGTAGGGTTACAATAGTTGTATGCAGCAGGGTTTCAGTAGTGGTTGTATGCAGCAGGGTTACAATAGTTGTATGCAGCAGGGTTACAGTAGTTGTATGCAGCAGGGTTACAGTAGTTGTATGCAGCAGGGTTACAGCAGGTGTAGAATTTAGCAGGGTTACAGTGATTGTGTTCAGTAGAGTAACAGTAGTTATGTTATGCAGCAGGGTTACAGTAGTAGTATTATGTAGGTTTACAAATTCTACTGGCAAACTGTTACCCAGCGGGATAGTTTAGGAGGTTTCCTCTATGGCCGGTATTCTGGAGGCTGTGGTTTCAATGTAGAGTGGGTTCAGTACCTCTCCCGAAATTTTTGATGCACCATTACGTGTTCCCGTATTCGCCTAATTATCTCTTTCTAGGATGAAGTACCAGGCGAAGGTGTTCGGTGATTTGTGGCGGCATCGTGATTTGTACGTTGTAAAAAGTTATCCTGGTGTCGTCGTTGGGAAAACTAGAACAAGGCCGGTAAGAAAAGCACCCCCAAGTGTAAAATTCTCTACCCTACAATCGCCTCTCTTTTCTTTCTACCTGGCAGAGAATTAGAGGGTTTACGTGTTCAACAGTGACGGTTGTTCTTGAAGAACAAAAAAGGAACTTGGTCTAACAGTCTTCATTATACATTCGCCGTTCATTAATACTGCACACGTAAGCCATCACTGCAATGATCTTTGGCTATACATACGTGACTGTGGAAAGAGAGTAGTGGGGACGAAAGGTGGACAAAGTTCATACCTCTTTCCTTGCCAGGCCTGCAGATTCGCTTTCCGGGTTCAGGCTCCCCCTGAGGGCTCTCCGGGAGTGTCAGAGGCAGCGTCAGAGTGGTTCCAACTGTAACCTATAGGGTCTCTATCCATGTTTGCGCCCGTGGATCTGCTCGCTCTTTGGGTTCCTCCCTGGGGCTACATGAGTGGCAAGGTCCTACGAGTTCTGGGGCCCCGCCCTTGACTAATTGTAATCCTAATCCAAAATGTTATCTTCTGTTTCCGTTCTTCTTTTGATTTCCAATTCAACACTTTCAAGTCTCTTTCCTTCTTACCACTTCTTATATCGTCCATTCAGATATTTCTTGGTCCATCCCTCTTCCCTCTACTTTATGCAACCCACTCCTAAGTCTCTCTAGTAATCCTGCTTCCGGTATTCAGCGAACGTGACTAATAGCTTATAGTTTACAAAATTTAACGATTTATCGCGGATCTTCTATATATTGCGTAATGATCGCTTTTCAAATGTTTTCCAATTTAGAATGCCTAGTGGAGCACCTAACATAACACATTTTGGAAAGTATCCTCAATCTTAGATTTATGTTTAAATGTCAACTTTCCGAACCATATGCCATTGTAGTTCTTATCGTATAAGATCTTTGAAAAGTAACTTAAAAATTTAAACCGCTACAAATATAGGGTCGTTAAATTATAAGGTAACCGCTCTTGTACCGTTTCTTCATTGCGCAAGAAGAAGCAGAATCACCGGGACAGTGATGCCCGCAGAGACGCCTTATAGTAACTGCTAGAAATGTTAACCTTCTGCTCTAAAACAAACAGAATATCTTGTAAAAATGTTCCCACTCTCGCCTAAGCTCATCAGCAAAAATCCTTCTGATTTCCTGTAATATACTGGGGTTGGAGCGATACACTTCATATTTTAAAGAACCCCATAAATAAAAATCACAACCAGTAGATAAGGTCGGGGAAATGAGGGTGCCACAAATCAACTTATAATTGTCATGAAGCAGATCTCTTGTTTCACTTAGTGCGCCGTTGCGGTTGTTTCCCACGAGACTCTGCAAGAGGATTGCTGGCACACTAGTGATAATATCATGCAAGAAATCACAAAGATTCCTTCTGCTGAACTTAGGCGAGGAGGGAGAACATTTTTACAAGATTTGTAGTCTGTTTGATTGCTAAGGCCAACATTTTCAGCTAAGCTTTCCCGGTGAGTATCGGCTCTCTCGCGCAATAGAGGTGACCATATAATTTAACTACCCTATATTATAATATTTGAGACAGGATAAAAACAAAAGAAGTCATATACTGGGCCATGCTGAACGAAACACTAGTAATTTTACTGATACTGCAATAAGAGTTACAAATTATAGCTCTAACAGTAAATTATAGAATATAGCTTGTGAAATCAAGATGAGTGTTTCTCAAGCTCTGAAGAAATTCAGAACTCTGAAGATTAAAATACTAGGCCTGTTCCATTTGTAATTTGGGGGATTTAATCGGGGAGTTTGGTTCCGTTTCTAATAAGAAGACATCTAGAAGCCTAAAGATAATCAATGGTGTCACTTGTTGAGGTACTTCACATCTATATTGTTGCAAAGTAATTAATTACCACATCTTTGGCGATCCAGTCATCAGTAGACACTCTCCAACTGAGTGGCCAAATCTTATTCCGACTTATTTTTGGTAAATTGCATAGGACGGATCCGGTATAGGATGGGAGATCCTGTGTTGGAAAGTGGAAGGACGAATAGACAATATCCACAAACGTGAATCAACACAAGTGTTGATGTGATTGCAGTGGTGGAACACGGGTATCTAAACAGGAAGTAGTGAGTATGGAGGGTTATGATCATTTCGGGAAAAAATGGAGCGAAAAAGAAAAGAAAGGGAGGGTCTCAGGGCAAATAGGAGTCTTTATTATAGGGGAAAGAGCAAAAGAAATAAAAGGTATAGGTGGTGAGGAAGTGATGTGGGTCATGTTACAAAGTGTGACAAGAAAGTGCCAAATGCTAGGTTTGGGCGTGGTAATTAATCCAACAGGGACGTCACACCTTTTACAGAAAGTTGGGAAACGATATGGACGTTTTGAGACAGATGTATGATAATTTAGACTTCAGTGCAAGGATAGAGCAAGAACAAATTCATTTAGTTGATTTAAAACATAACCAAATAAAAGAAAATAAGCATATAAAGGGACATAATAAAGACAAAAATAAGTAACAGAGAATGGAAAAGTTTAATACAATTTTGTGAAGTTCATAACCTATTAATGCTTTTGGGTTAAAAGGATCAGACAAATTCGAGGAGCTCATATTTGTCAATGAAAAGGGAGAAAGTTTAATTGATTATATGTTGTATTCACAGAATTTAGAAAACTGTCGAGGTTTTAGGTTATAAAAGAGATAAATAGATCGAGTTGGTAGATTATAAATTGTACAATTAGAGGGAACGTACATACACAAATAACCAGTGTTAACTGAATATGATACCAATTACAGCAACTCTAGGAAAATAACGCACGCAGGCAGGTAAGGTAAGGTAGGTAGGCAGGTATGTAGGGTAAGTTAGTTAGGTAAGGTAGGTATGTGGGTAAGTAAGGTAGGTAGGTGGGTAGGTAAGATAGGAAGGTAGGTAGGCAGGTAGGTAGGTAAGGTAGGTAGGCAGGTAGGTAGGTAAGTTAGGTAGGTAAGGTAGGTATGTGGGTAGGTAAGGTAGGTAGGTGGATAGGTAAGATACGTAGGTAGGCAGGTAGGTAGGGTAGCTAGGTAAGGTAGGTAGGTAAGGTAGGTAGGTAAGGTATATAGGTAAGGTAGGTAGATAGGTAGGTAAGGTAGGTAGGTTAGGTAGGTAAGGTAGGTAAAGTAGGTAGGTATGGTAGGCAAGGTAGGTAGATATGGTAGATAAGGTAGGTAGGTTAGGTAGGTAAGGTAGGTAGGTAAGGTAGGTAAGATAGGTAAGGTAGGTAGGTAAGGTAGGAGCTAGGTAGGTAAGGTAGGTAAGGTGGGTAGGTAAGGTAGATAGGTAGGTAAGTTAGGTAGGTAAGGTAGGTAGGTAAGGTAGATAAGATAGGTAAGGTAGGTAGGTAAGGTAGGAGCTAGGTAGGTAAGGTAGGTAAGGTGGGTAGGTAAGGTGAGTAGGCAATGTAGGTATGTAAGGTAAAGTAGGTAAGATATTTAGGTAAGGTAGGTAGATAGGTAGGTAAGGTAGGTAGGTAAGGTAGATAGGTAAGTTATTTAGGTAAGGTAGATAGGTAGGTAAGTTAGGTAGGTAAGTAAGGTAGGTAGGTAAGGTAGGTAGGTATGTAAGGAGAGTAGGTAAGGTAGGTAGGCAAGGCAGGTAAGGTAGGTAGGTGTAAGGTAAGTAAGGTAGGTAGGTAAGGTAGATAGGTAGGGTAGGTAGGTAAAGCAGATGGGTAAGGTAGGTAGGTAAGGTAGGTAAGGTAGGTAAAGTAGGTAGATAAGGTAGGTAAGGTAGGTAAAGTAGGTAGGTAAGGTGAGTAGGTAAGGTAGGTAGGTATGGTAGGTAAGGTAAGTAGGTAGGTACGTAAAGTAGGTAAGTAAGGTAGGTATGGTAGGTAGGTACGTAAGGTAGGTAGGTAAGGTAGGTAAGATATGCATGTGTGTGTGTGTCTGTCTGTCCGTCCGTCCGTCCGTCCGTGCGTGTGAGCGCGTGTGTGCGTGTGTGCGTGCGTGCGTATGTATGTATGTATGTATGTATGTATGTATGTATGTATGTATGTATGTATGTATGTATGTATGTATGTATGTATGTATGTATGTATGTATGTATGTATGTATGTATGTATGTATGTATGTATGTATGTATGTATGTATGTATGTATGTATGTATGTATGTAAGTATGTATGTATGTATGTATGTATGTATGTATGTATGTATGTATGTATGTATGTATGTATGTATGTATGTATGTATGTATGTATGTATGTATGTATGTATGTATGTATGTATGTATGTATGTATGTATGTATGTATGTATGTATGTATGTATGTATGTATGTATGTATGTATGTATGCATGCATGCATGCATGCATGCATGCATGCATGCATGCATGCATGTATGTATGTATGTATGTATGTATGTATGTATGTATGTATGTATGTATGTATGTATGTATGTATGTATGTATGTATGTATGTATGTATGTATGTATGTATGTATGTATGTAAATGTCTCTTCCAATACAGGCAAACAGTTTCGTCTCCAGACAACATGAAGGCGCGCATTTGAAATGCTTGTCCAGCAGTGGAAGAGACATACTTTTACGGACCAAGAATCGTTTGTTGACGAAGTTGGAAAATGTATTGAGGAGGAAGGGCATCATCTTGAGCATTTACTACATTAAGGTACGAGGCTTGTGAAATAATACTGTACAATACCCGTGCAGTGCTGATACTCAGTGCATCTGCCTTTCATCAATGTTTGAATGTCTACACCATTACAAGAACCCTGTACAAGAAAATGGTTTAAACATTTGTTTAATTTTAATGGGGAATAAGGAAACAAAATTTAAAATGTTGGTTCCCATTTAAAATACGTACCTTGACCTTCAAATTACCATCCAAACCTTCTCCAATTAAAACACGACAAATGGCATTTACTTTCCCCATTATATCAACTACTTTAATTCAAGACTTTTTTTCTACAACGCTTAGTTTTGGAGATGTTCTACAGCCTCAAGTTAAATGGTCCAGCCTGTATAGAGTTTTTTTTTTTCAAAAGTATTTTAATCCCTCATATTGTATTCTTCTAGATGAGTGTACATACGTGCTAGAGAAACTAATATACTCTATATCCGGCAAATGTTGAGACGAACTTGTGTGCACTAGCCTACGGGAGTATAGAAAGAGCTGGGGAAAAGTTCCTTGTAATTTAACTGAGGAAACCTAATATCAGAGTTGCCCTTCCATAGCATGCAACGACTCTTTTTCTTTCTTTCAAAATTACACAACTTAACTAATTATCAGGGCTAACAACTTGGTGTTTTCAGCTATTAAACCTCTTCTAAAATGTGTTGGCGTGCAAGCATTTTCTTTTTCACCGGAAGAAAATTTAAGCAAATGTTGGGCACATTTTTTTTAATCTTTAACATAAACAATCTTAAACGAAATTCCATCAAGTTTTCTTGTTATAAAACACTCTTTATGTGAAACAATCACGAGAGCTGTAACATTTTAAAAATAATTTAGGATTTGCTCTGCATAAATTGAATCTTAAACTTTTAATTGCATACATAACGTTGTGCAAATAGAGTCCTTAGATAAACATTTGTTTATATTTATACTTTCTGTGTATATCCAATTTAAATTTCTAACCAACTTATAAAGCAAACACTTTTTACACCACAATATTAACGGAACAATTACGTGAAGTCTAGTAAGGATGTCCAATACGTATCTCCATATGTGTGTGTGCGCGTGTGTGTGCGTGCCTGTGTGTGCGTGTGTGCGCGTGCATGCCTATGTGTGCGTGTGTGCGCGCGCGTGCGTGCCTGTGTGTGTGCGCGCGTGCGTGCCTGTGTGTGCGTGCGTGCGTGCATGCCTGTGTGTGTGCCCGCGTGCGTGCCTGTGTGTGTGCGCGCGTGCGTGCCTGTGTGTGCGTGCGTGCGTGCATGCCTGTGTGTGTGCCCGCGTGCGTGCCTGTGTGTGTGCGTGCGTGCGTGCCTGTGTGTGTGTGCGCACGTGCGTGCCTGTGTGTGCGTGCGTGTGTGCGTGCCTGTGTGTGCGTGTATAGCATTTGGTAAACAACAATTAAATGTATACTTGCTTCCTGACATACTAATTCATTGAAAAGCGTTTTTATCAAAACTAAATTTTCACACATTCAAAATGTTCCCTCAAAATATCTGAGTTTTTATTTAAATCTTCCGAGAATGTAGCAAAGTACATATTGTAATATCACAAAGGGCAAAATTATCCTAACAACCATAATAATTTTTTAAAAAATAAACTTTTAAAAAAAATAATTTCAGAGATTAAAATTTCTAACTATTTAAAAAGATCATGATAATTCAGTAATTAAAATTATTTAAATATTCCCGTTTAAAGTTTTTGTGTGCGATTCAAAGTTCTACTCATACAATCCCAACGAATTTTCTCAAATTTTGATATGCAATATATTTCCATAATAATATTTATGAAATAATTAATATATTGCAAGGTATTTATCCAATTGATTGAAATTTGATATTAATATTAACATAACAGCAATGCAGTCAAGAAAACTTTCAGAAAAATCTGTACAGAAATTTGAAATTTCCTTCCGTGTCCCTTATAAATTCGCAAAATCAGGACCGACAGTTCTATATCAATTTACACCACAGAAAACCAGCTTCACTTCCTATTTTTTAAAATAAAACATAGGATTGTACAGGAAACCACACTTGGGGTTTTGAGAAGGGCGTTTGAGGTTGAAATCCAGGCAGCACTGAGGTTTTTCCTTACATTCTTTCGCAGGTTTGCTTTGCAATAATCATTTCGTATGGTCGCATATGCAGTTTGTTCAAGCGTAACAACTGCAAAACAAAAATTAACAGAAATTAATACATACTCATTCTAAAGTTGATCCGCGTCAAAACAAAAGCCGGCGACCAGCGCACCGTTATAATATAGCCTTCCGCCATTCCCATGAGAAATACTCTCAGAATTTCACGACCACGGGCGAGAACACGCGCTATATAATGCAAAACGAACAGAGAAATTAAAGGCTTTTTTCGGATTCTTTTGCAAAATGAAAGTCAATTTCACACAATTTTATATAATATGGTTCTTTTGACGTTAGGCAAATCTGGATCAGCATTAACCTGCTGTAGCGAAATATCAACTGTTGGTGGCTTAATTCTAAAAAAAAAGAATGGTGTACTGTTACTGTATTGTACTCCTCACGTTCCTGCATCGTGTTTTTCACACTTTTCTTGCGAGGGGTGTTGTTAGATAGAAACAAAGGCCTATCCTCCAAATTAAATCAAACTTCTTTATCGTTTTCTTTACGAATGTTGATTATACTTGTAGTTCGCCGAAACGACTCAGAAGTTAAATTCGCCGCTTGTTTTATTGGAAACGTTTTATAATTCTCACAGAACTTATAATAGACAACACCATTTTTTTTTTCACCTCAGCTTAATGGTTTAACAGACTTACACTTTATGTAAATTGACGAAGACGCAAGAGCAAATTCACAGCGACCTGTTGTAAACAATATTCCGGATATCAGGTGTTTGATAGGTCTATGTTGGAACTTGTAGCTCTATTTAACGGCATAAATTGTTGTTAATTAAACTCTTAGGTATTTGTATAGAATATTCATACCATTTAAGAATAAATCCATTTTGAAACTTAAGATTGTTAGTCTGGGATTACTTTCCCGCACGCGTTGCTACTGTTTTGTACCACGGTGCACTGGCCACGTCTCCTCGACGTAACGGGGTAGGGGATGGATATTTGCGCCCTACGTTCATTGTTGCTACTTCTGCCTGCTCCTTATCGCACTTTCTGTTGTATCATTGTCAGTTTCACTCTGTATATTGCAGGCTAGTTGAACAAGAACTCTAAAAAACAAACTCAGAGGGTGGGGAATGCGGTGTTAAAAAGTAACAATTTACATATAATTCAATTTTTTGAATACACACACATACACACAGTCATTAAATTATAAGTTAACACTTCTCGCGACCTTTCTGCACTGCGCGAGAGACCCGAGAGTCGCCGGGAAAGTGGTGCCGGCAAAGACGTACTGGAGTTCTTACCTTAAATGCTGAAAATGTTGACCATCTGCTCGCAAACAGGCAATGTAACCAGTTAAACATGATATCGCTCATTCACCAAATTCAGCAGCAGAAATCCCTGTGTAATTTACAGAAACTTAGTGATAACATCACAAGGATTCCCGCTGCTAAGCTTTGATAACTGGGTGAGAATATTTTCGCAAATTGTGCTGCCCGTATCTTAAGATATGTATTTTAGTGCGTCCTTGCCGGCACCACTTTCCCGGCGATTGTTGGATCTCTCGCGCAGTGGAGAGATACCGTGACAAGAGTTACCTGTTAATTTGACGACTCTATACACACATACATATCACATACCTATATTGTTTGCTTCTGCAATTAGAATAGCGAGGTAGAGCTACAAAGGATGAGTTATTTGTGTTTTTACCGTGGTTGCTAAAATGAGTCGTTTAACCAAAAATGATATTAAAAATTGGACGTTTTAACATGGATATATCCTCCTCGTATGAGTTAACAGTGTTACGTGTGTGTGACAGCTTTCTGCCTGTAGCCAAGGCACCTCTCTCCGCAACATTGTGATCTGTCTGGGCCCCTTCCCCCTTATTCCGCATCATCTCGTGGGTCCAATGTGGCGCAGATCAACCTATACGGTTTAGTGTGTGTTACATTTAGGATTAGGATCACTCTTGGACGTATAGCATTTAGTTCCTGTATCATTATTCCGCTTCACCACATGGGTCCGGTGTGGCACAGATCAACCTATACGGTTTAGGGTGTGTTACATTTAGGATTAGGATCACTCGTGAACGTATAGCATTCAGTTCCTGTATCATTATTCCGCTTCACCACATGGGTCCGATGTGGCACAGATCAACCTATACGGTTTAGGGTGTGTTACATTTAAGATTAGGATCACTCATGGACGGGATCCCCAGATGCTGTGGCAGAACATCCCACGTAGGCCCTTGAACTCCTTTGCGACTTATGTCACCTAGGGAGGGAGGGATGAGAGTACAGACCCGAAAGGCAATCAGATCCGGATGACAATGGGTGCAAATGTGGACGGGGCCACCAACGGTTCCAATTGAGCGCCTCCGAACGGGTCCAACTCATGATCCCCGAGCAACCAGAGGTTTCCAGAATGGTCACCACGACGAGGCCAGGAAGAAGTCCCCAGAGAGCGCTGGCCCTTGAACCCCCAAACAGATGACAAGAAAGTAATGTGAACAGGAAAATTCATGGGGTGTAAAGACCCTTCTCAGCACCTGCCGAGCGAGTCGGACAATTTCCCATGAAAATCTACGCAAAAATATAGATCTGGTTAAATCATGATTTGTCATATACTTATTTAAGTTTATTTATTCTTTGTAAGGTTAACAGTTTCCGCGGTCGTTCCTGTTGGTTTAGTTATTTATTTCGAAGAGAGTGGTTAAATTTACATTCCTATAATCGCAAGAATCAAATATTGCTTAAGAGAGTTAATGCATCTGGAATGCATTTAAATTCTCATTATGAAATACATAGAAGGATGCTTTGCTTTCAGATGGCGATATCATGAGTATCGATAAGGAAAAGTGAGTATATCGCTTTTATCACTCACAATCATGGAAGAGGTGGGAGTAACATCTCTGTAGACTTCACTCACAACAATGGGAGAGGTGGGAACAACATTGTCTGCGGGCTTCACTCACAACCATGGGAGAGGTGGGAGTAACATCTCTTCGGGTTTCACTCACAACCATGGGGGAGGTGGCAGTAACATCTCTGCAGACTTCACTCACAACCATGGGAGAGGTGGGAACAACATTGTCTGCGGGCTTCACTCACAACCATGGGAGAGGTGGGAGTAACATCTCTTCGGGTTTCACTCACAACCATGGGAGAGGTGGCAGTAACATCTCTTCGGGTTTCACTCACAACCATGGGAGAGGTGGGAGTAACATCTCTTCGGGTTTCACTCACAACCATGGGGGAGGTGGCAGTAACATCTCTGCAGACTTCACTCACAACCATGGGGGAGGTGGCAGTAACATCTCTTCGGGTTTCACTCACAACCATGGGAGAGGTGGGAGTAACATCTCTGCAGACTTCACTCACAACCATGGGAGAGGTGGCAGTAACATCTCTGCAGACTTCACTCACAACCATGGGAGAGGTGGCAGTAACATCTCTTCGGGTTTCACTCACAACCATGGGAGAGGTGGGAGTAACATCTCTTCGGGCTTCACTCACAACCATGGGAGAGGTGGGAGTAACATCTCTTCGGGTTTCACTCACAACCATGGGACAGGTGGGAGTAACATCTCTTCGGGTTTCACTCACAACCATGGGAGAGGTGGGAGTAACATCTCTTCGGGTTTCACTCACAACCATGGGAGAGGTGGGAGTAACATCTCTTCGGGCTTCACTCACAACCATGGGACAGGTGGGAGTAACATCTCTTCGGGTTTCACTCACAACCATGGGAGAGGTGGCAGTAACATCTCTTCGGGTTTCACTCACAACCATGGGAGAGGTGGCAGTAACATCTCTTCGGGCTTCACTCACAACCATGGGAGAGGTGGGAGTAACATCTCTTCGGGCTTCACTCACAACCATGGGAGAGGTGGGAGTAACATCTCTTCGGGCTTCACTCACAACCATGGGGGAGGTGGCAGTAACATCTCTGCAGACTTCACTCACAACCATGGGGGAGGTGGCAGTAACATTTCTGCGGACTTCACTCACAACCATGGGAGAGGTGGGAGTAACATCTGTGCGGACTTCACTTACAATCATAGGACAGGTGGGAGTAACATCTCTTCGGGTTTCACTCACAACCATGGGAGAGGTGGCAGTAACATCTCTTCGGGTTTCACTCACAACCATGGGAGAGGTGGGAGTAACATCTCTTCGGGTTTCACTCACAACCATGGGAGAGGTGGGAGTAACATCTCTTCGGGTTTCACTCACAACCATGGGAGAGGTGGGAGTAACATCTCTTCGGGCTTCACTCACAACCATGGGAGAGGTGGGAGTAACATCTCTTCGGGCTTCACTCACAACCATGGGGGAGGTGGCAGTAACATCTCTGCAGACTTCACTGACAACCATGGGGGAGGTGGCAGTAACATTTCTGCGGACTTCACTCACAACCATGGAATAGGTCGGAGTAGCATCTCTTCGGACTTCACTCACAACCATGGGAGAGGTGGGAGTAACATCTCTTCGGGCTTCACTCACAACCATGGGGGAGGTGGCAGTAACATCTCTGCAGACTTCACTCACAACCATGGGAGAGGTGGGAGTAACATCTCCTTGGACTTCACTCACAACCATGGGAGAGGTGGGAGTAACATTTCTGCGGACTTCACTCACAACCATGGGTCAGGTGGGAGTAACATCTCTGCAGACTTCACTCACAGCCATGGGAGAGGTGGGAGTAACATCTCTTCGGGCTTCGCTCACAACCATGGAACAGGTGGGAGTAACATCTCTTCGGGCTTCACTCAAAACCATGGGAGAAGTGGGAGTAACATCTCTGCGGACTTCACTCACAATCATGGGGCAGGTGGGAGTAACATCTCTTCGGGCTTCACTCACAACCATGGGAGAAGTGGGAGTAACATCTCTTCGGGCTTCACTCACACCATGGGAGAGGTGGGAGTAACATCTCTGCAGACTTCACTCACAACCATGGGAGAGGTGGGAGTAACATCTCTTCGGGCTTCACTCACAAACATGGGAGAGGTGGGAGTAACATCTCTGCGGGTTTCACTCACAGCCATTGGAGAGGTCGGAGTAACATCTCTTCGGGCTTCACTCACAACCATGGGAGAGGTGGGAGTAACATCTCTGCGGACTTCACTCACAACCATGGGAGAGGTGGGAGTAACATCTCTTCGGGCTTCACTCACAACCATGGGAGAGGTGGGAGTAACATCTCTGCGGACTTCACTCACAACCATGGGAGAGGTGGGAGTAACATCTCTTCGGGCTTCACTCACAACCATGGGGAGGTGGGAGTAACATCTCTGCGGACTTCACTCACAACCATGGGAGAGTTGGGAGTAACATCTCTGCATACTTCACTCACAACCATGGGTCAGGTGGGGGTAACATCTCTGCAGACTTCACTCACAGCCATGGGAGAGGTGGGAGTAACATCTCTTCGGGCTTCGCTCACAACCATGGAACAGGTGGGAGTAACATCTCTTCGGGCTTCACTCAAAACCATGGGAGAAGTGGGAGTAACATCTCTGGGGACTTCACTCACAACCATGGGAGAGGTGGGAGTAACATCTCTTCTAATTCCACCCATACCTGGCTTTAATGCTTCCAAATTTCTATGACAATAATATTAATAATAATAAGAATAAAAATAATAATAAAAGTAATAATAATACTAATACAAAATGAGAAAAAAAGATATCTTCCGTTTGAGAAAAGTTTAAGTGGAAACCAATAATCCAGAATATCTCGAAATCGGTTAACTCTAAACTTTTTGTGTAGTAGTAAGTGATTGTATATCTTTTGGGTTTGCCAGTTATCTGAAAGTCATCCAGAATGAAGAGGTCTTCAGAATCCATTCCCAGAAAATTGAAGATATATATTTCGTTTGTTATAAAATATCTTATATATAGGGGATTTTAATCACAAACATTAGTCATTTTTTAGGAAATCAAAATTTTCGTAAAGTGTTCCACGTAAAGTGTGGTTTGGGATGGTGGATTTTCTTGAAAATTTTCATTTCGCATCTTTGGAAGGTACCAAACTTAAATACCAAGTTTGGTATTTAGCGGTCTTTTCGTTTTTAAGATATACTGTCCAAAGGCACACATGCGGACATTTTTCTAAAAATGCTTGTTTTTTGGATTCAAGGAGACCCAAAACACGTGTTTCCGGTGAAATTTCGGTATCGAATTTTCGATTTAAATACAATACCTTCTTTCTACACTATGGATGTACATAGTACGTGTAGAGAAAGTAAAACCGATCTCTATAGAATTAAGCATTTTTACCTAATATGGGCGTCTTCTTCTTACGTGTTGTTAATCTAAGACACGGGACTACCAGCTTTAATTCTCTTCCGAAGGAAGACTTGCTAAGGATTTTTACGCCCGAAAAATCCACCACTAATCCTTGTTCACTTAGTGTGCGTTCCTTAGGATTCAACCAGATGTGGGCTTCAAGGCAAGAAATAACAATAATAGGGTTCTGCTCAGTAACAATAACGCACGTGGTCAAGGAGGAAAACAAAAGATGGGAGCTGGATGGCAATATGAATAATATTATTCAGAGCGTGCTCATTAACCTTATCTGACAGCGAAATTGAGTTCTGGAATCAGATTCTGATATGGAAGGGGTTACTCCAGTACCGGATATTCCGTAATGACGAGTTAAATATTCTTTATATATTTGATGCACTGAGTGGTTAGACGGCTCACCTTCCATCACCTTTCATCCCAAGCCCCGCATGTGGGATTTGTGGTGTACAAACGTTGGTCCTCCGGTTTCCCCGCCACTCATTCCACCAATTGCTTCATCATCACCTTTCCTATCATCCACTTGCTCATGCTCATGCCTGGCTACGGGCCGACCACTCGTTTTAGGTACTTTATTCTGTGCTTTCGTGCCGTTGGCTCCCCGACAGTTTTATGGCCCCCGGGCATCCACTTGCACGCCCTAGGTCAGTCCTAAAATATGGGGAGGGTAAGCCGACTACGAAACGAACATTTGTTGCACGTTTCCAAAACTTTATTTCTAGGAGTCATGCATGTTTTTTTCTATTCTCATTTGTTCGCTCCACGTGAAATACATATAAGGCACATTTACGGTGGAAACAATCTCAACCAATCAGCTAGAACAAAACGCGGATGGATACATTTAGAGGTGTTTAAATGTCAGGCAACAAGATTTAGAGCACATCTTTCGCGCAGGCATTACTGGCAACAAAGCAAGTTGGGTTCAATGTGTAACGTTATTCTGGATCTATTAGTTAATTAATTTACATCATAATTATCTGCTAGACTCCCTCCAGCTCCTAGAACCGCATTTCACCCAGCAGATCATTGCATTATTCAAGCACACGCTCACGTCAACCTACTCTCTTTACCGCGGACAGTATTACGAGCAAACAGATGGAGTGGCCATGTGCTCTCCTCTCTCACCAGCCATGTGCTCTCCTCTCTCACGAGCCATAGCTAATTTTTACATGGAAGCGTTTGAACATCAGGCCTTAGATTCAGCAACTCTAAAGCCGGCTGCCTTCTACAGATACGTGGACGACACCTTCGTCATCAGGTCTGACGGGGAAGACACGCTACAGGACTTCTTGAACCATCTAAACAGTCAGCATCCAAACATCAAGTTTACTATGGAAATTGAACAGGAAGGGAAGTTACCATTCCTGGGCATATTAATACGCCGAAAGCCCGATGGTTCCCTGGGCCATAGTGTGTACCGGAAGCTCATACACACCAATCTATATTTAAACGCAAACAGTTGCCACCACCCAGCTCAACGAAACACTGTTCTATCGACGCTTGCACACAAAGCAATGGCCATCTCAGACGGTGAAAACCTCGCTAAAGTATTTCAGTATCTCAGAACCAGCCTAGAGAAAAATGGATATAGCAAGAGCAGCATCAACAAGGCACTAAAACAGGCCGCTGTCAGTACAAACTGTGCACAGCGTAATGCATCCCAGCTAGATGAGTCACAAGACACGAAGAAACAACGTAAAGCCTACCTCCCATATACAGGTCATTTGTCTGGTAAACTGAGTAGAATTATGGGCAAATACAACATCAAGACTATACACAAGCCGCCCAATAAAATTGGAAATATGTTAAGACAGGTCAAAGATTTCCTCGGCCTCAAGACTCCCGGGGTATACCGCATTCCATGTGAATATGGTAGAGCCTACATCGGACAGACGGGGAGAACGATCGAACAAAGATGCAAAGAGTATGAGAGCTACATCCGCCTGATATACCCAGAAAAATCTGGTCTTACAGAGCACTGCATCCAAGAAGGACACAGACCGAGACTGGGCGACACAACCACCATGTTTAAGTCTTCAAGCTATTGGGACCACTCCACCAAAGAAGCCATAGCTATTAAATACGAAGAAAATAACATCAACAGGGACAGCGGCTTGCAGGTGAATGGCATTTGGAGTTCGGTGCTCAGCAAACACTCACAAAGATTTGTGAAGCTGCCAAAAGCTAGCCCTAGTTTTAATAGTTTTTTTTTTTTTTTTTTTTTAACCGTGGAGGGGAAAAATGCATTACGCATTCAACCAGCCGAGGTGCAATGGCCGGGAGGATATGTGGGACTCTCCGCTTCCTTATGCGGCCTACCCACTAAAAGACCCCTCCACGTTATATCACGTAGATCAACGGTTCCCAACCGATGTGCCCCGGCACCCTAGGGTGCCGTGTGATTGGCTAAGGGGTGCCGCGAGATATTGAGCTAAACAAAAACAAAAAATACCTTCTACTGAAGCCTTAAGTCTTGTAAGGTCTTGAAATAAAATAAGTCAAATCAATTACTCTCATGCACGGCAGATGGTGATAGTGGTTGATTCATTTCAATAATTCAGTTATACTAGTATCCCACAGATGGCATTACAGCTATACCCTGCTGAACATTCCCGAGACTACTCGCTTCCTCACGAACATTCGAGACTTCGACAGATGAATATATAAAAGTGTACGCCGCTTGGCGCTTTCAGTTGTCTTCCTCGCGTTGATTCACAGTGTTTAGCTATGGATAAGTTCATTGTTAAACGTAAACGCCAGGACAGTGAAAGTGAACAGTCGGCTCCTACTGCTTGCTTTAAGAAGCCAAATCTTACAGTTTCTCCCGGACCGTCGAATTCACCACATAAAGAAGACAAACGAAAGAAAAGAACATACCAGGACAGTTACTTAGCGTATAGATTTAAGTGGAATAACAGCGAGGAAAACCCTATCCCTGTGTGTTTAGTTTGTGGCGAAACACATAGCAACGAGGCCATGGTACCTAGCAAACTGAAGCGGCATCTTACAACAAAGCATCCTAGAGTGTCAAAGAAAAGTGTAATGTATTTTTCACATATATTAGAAGGGGAGAAGAAAACAGCTGTGCGAATGGTAAAGAGAATGACCATAGGTGATACTGCTCTTGAAGCCTCATTTAAAGTAGTAGAACTGATAGCTAAAAAAAAAGAAACCTCATACTCTTGGAGAGGAAATCATTGGCCCTGCATGTCAAGTTATAGTTTCAACAATACTTGGCGAAGGAGCAGCTAATCAAATTTCGAAATTTCCTCTGTCCAACAACACAATCAGCCGCAGAATATCTGAAATGTCATGCAATATCAACGAACAAGTCACGGAGAAAATAAAAACTTATAGAACATTTGCTTTGCAAGTAGATAAGAGTCTCGATATTGGTGACAAACCGCAACTCCTTGGTTTTATCAGATATATTGATGAAAAAGATATTAGTGAACAGTTTCTGTTCTGTAGACCGCTGGAGACTACAACCACAGGCCATGATATTTTCTTTTCTATTAATTCCTATCTCAATGACCATGATCTTTCATGGAAAGACTGTTGTGGTATATGTACAGATGGTGCACCATCCATGTCTGGGAAAATTAAAGGTTTTACTGCCAGAGCTCTCAATGAAAATCCATCCATTATTATAGCTCACTGTTTTCTGCATAGAGAGGCATTAGTCGTGAAAGCGCGTACTGAAGATTTTGCTGAAGTGTTTAACCAAGTTGTGAAAATGGTGAACTATATGAAGTCTCGACCTTTAAAGTGCAGAATTTTTGAACAGTTATGTCGCGCAACGGTTGCAGCTCATACCTCTTTGGTACTTCACACAGAAATAAGGTGGTTGTCGCGGGGTCGTGTATTGAACCGGTTTCTCGAACTTAAAGAACAGCTAAAAACTTTTTTTAAGGATGAAAATCAAGACACATTTCATGAGCTCTTACTAAGTGATTCTTGGTGTTCTTGTCGTATCTAGCAGATATTTTTCATAAGCCGAATGAACTGAATGTTTCGATGCAGGGTCGACATGAAACAATAATCTCCTCAACCAATAAAATGAAAGGTTTTAAAAGAAAACTTAGTTCTTGGAAGTATGCAGTTGAAAAAGGAGATTTTTCGAACTTTCCATCTCTTCTTTATGTGGCAGGAGATAAAGATCTGGGTAAACTGAAAGACCGCATTTGTGATCACTTATCAAGATTGCAAGATGCAATAGATGCGTACTTTCCAACTATTTCCACTACGAATCTCGACTGGGTTGTCTCACCATTTGATTTCGTAGATAGTGCAGAGAAAATAGATGTCACTGCTTGCGAACGAGATGAATTTATTGATCTTTGCGCTGATTCCACACTCAAAGGTAAGTTCACTAAGAGTGAGGCGTCGGTGTCTAGTTTTTGGCTTCAACGGAGAGAGGAGTACCCTAACCTAATGAAGAAAGCAATTAACGCACTTTTGCCCTTTTCAACATCCTATCTATGCGAGCAAGCCTTCTCTGCTATGGTGGCAATAAAATGCAAAGCAAGAAATAGACTGAATAACCTTGAGGATGATTTGCGTTTTTCACTGTCAACTGTAAGACAGACATCACATATCTGTGCTCTAAGCATCAATCACAAGTTTCACATTAATCATTAGTCGAACAAAATTTATTGATGTATTTTTGCTCAGTGATTGTAGTAAAGTTTACTGCATTATGTTATGGTGTAAGTTATTATTATATAATATTTCAATAAATTAACATATTAAGCTTAATTTTCTTTTAGTTCAAGGAAGGGTGCCCCTGGTGTTTAATGTTATTCCCAAGGGTGCCGTGAACTTCAAAAGGTTGGGAAACACTGTGTTAAACAGTTGCTGAGTATACCTTGAGAAATGTAGCTCATTGTGTTAAACAGTTGCTGAGTATACCTTGAGAAATATAGCTGATTGTGTTAAACAGTTGCTGAGTAAACCCTGAGAAATGCAGCTCATTGTGTTAAACAATTGCTGAGTATACCTTGAGACATAAGGCTCATTGTGTTAAACAGTTGCTGAGTATACCTTGAAAAATGTAGCTCATTGTGCTAAACAGTTGCTGAGTATACCTTGAGAAATGTAGCTCATTGTGTTAAACAGTTGCTGAGTATACCTTGAGAAATGTAGGTCATTGTGTTAAACAGTTGCTGAGTATACTTTGAGAAATGTAGCTCATTGTGTTAAACAGTTGCTGAGTATACCTTGAGACATGTAGCTCATTGTGCTACACAGTTGATGAGCATACCTTGAGAAATGTAGCTCATTGTGTTAAGCAGTTGCTGAGTATACCCTGAGAAATGTAGCTCATTGTGTTAAACAGTTGCTGAGTATACCTTGAGACATGTAGCTCATTGTGTTACACAGTTGCTGAGTATACCTTGAGAAATGTAGCTCATTGTGTTACACAGTTGCTGAGTATACCTTGAGAAACTTAGCTCATTGTGTTAAACAGTTGCTGAGTATACCTTGAGAAATGCAGCTCATTGTGTTACACAGTTGCTGAGTATACCTTGAGAAACTTAGCTCATTGTGTTAAACAGTAGCTGAGTATTCCTTGAGAAATGTAGCTCATTGTGTTAAACAGTTGCTGAGTATACCTTGAGAAATGTAGCTCATTGTGTTAAACGGTTGCTGAGTATACCTTGAGAATCTTAGCTCATTGTGGTACACAGTTGCTGAGTATACCTTGAGACATGTAGCTCATTGTGTTACACAGTTGCTGAGTATACCTTGAGAAACTTAGCTCATTGTGCTAAACAGTTGCTGAGTATACCTTGAAAAACTTAGCTCATTGTGTTACACAGTTGCTGAGTATACCTTGAGAAACTTAGCTCATTGTGTTAAACAGTTGCTGAGTATACCTTGAGAAATGTAGCTCATTGTGTTAAACAGTTGCTGAGTATACCTTGAGACATGTAGCTCATTGTGTTACACAGTTGCTGAGCATACCTTGAGAAACTTAGCTCATTGTGTTAACAGTTGCTGAGTATACCTTGAGAACTGTAGCTCATTGTGTTACACAGTTGCTGAGTATACCTTGAGAGAAGTAGCTCATTGTGTTAAACAGTTGCTGAGTATACCTTGAGAAATGTAGCTCATTATGTTACACAGTTGCTGAGTATACCTTGAGACATGTAACTCATGTGTTACACAGTTGCTGAGTATACCTTTAGAAATGTAGCTCATTGTGTTAAACAGTTGCTGAGTATACATTGAGACATGTAGCTCGTTGTCCTACACTGTTGCTGAGTATAACTTGAGAAATGTAGCTCATTGTGTTAAACAGTTGCTGAGCATACCTTGATAAATGTAGCTCATTGTGTTAAACAGATGCTGAGTATACCTTGAGACATGTAGCTCATTGTGTTAAACAGTTGCTGAGTATACCTTGAGAAATGTAGCTCATTGTCTTACACAGTTGCTGAGTATACCTTGGGAAATGTAGCTCATTGTGTTACACAGTTGCTGAGTATACCTTGAGAAATTTAGCTCATTGTGTTAAACAGTTGCTGAGTACACCTTGAGAAATGTAGCTCATTGTGTTACACAGTTGCTGAGTATACCTTAAGACATGTAGCTCATTGTGTTAAAAAGTTGCTGAGTATACCTTGAGAAACTTAGCTCAGTGTGTTACACAGTTGCTGAGTATACCTTGCGAAATGTAGCTCATTGTGTTACACAGTTGCTGAGTATACCTTGAAAAACTTAGCTCATTGTGTTAAACAGTTGCTGAGTATACCTTGAGAAACTTAGCTCATTGTGTTACACAGTTGCTGGGTATATCTTGAGACATGTAGCTCATTGTGTTACAAGGTTGCTGAGTATACCTTGAGAAACTTACTCATTATGTTGACCAGTTGCTGGGTATACCTTGAGCAATGTAGCTCATTGTGTTAAACAGTTGCTGAGTATAATTTGAGACATGTAGCTCATTGTGTTACACAGTTGCTGAGTATACCCTGAGAAACTTAGCTCAGTGTGTTACACAGTTGCTGAGTATACCTTGAGAAATGTAGCTCATTGTGTTAAACAGTTGCTGAGTATACCTTGAGACATGTAGCTCATTGTGCTACACAGTTGATGAGCATACCATGAGAAATGTAGCTCATTGTGTTAAACAGTTGCTGAGTATACCTTGAGAAATGTAGCTCATTGTGTTACACAGTTGCTGAGTACACCTTGAGAAATGTAGCTCATTGTGTTAAACAGTTGCTGAGTATACCTTGAGAAATGTAGCTCATTGTGTTAAACAGTTGCTGAGTATACCTTGAGAAATGTAGCTCATTGTGTTAAACAGTTGCTGAGCATACCATGAGAAATGTAGCTCATTGTGTTAAACAGTTGCTGAGTATAACTTGAGAAATGTAACACATTGTGTTACACATTTGCTGAGTATACCTTGAGAAATGTAGCTATTTGTGTTACACAGTTGCTGAGTATAAGTTAAGAAACTTAGCTCATTGTGTTAAACAGTTGCTGAGTATACCTTGAGACATGTAGCTCATTGTGTTACACAGTTGCTGAGTATACCTTGAGACACTTAGCTCATTGTGTTAAACAGTTGCTGAGTATACCTTGAGATGTGTAGCTCATTGTGTTAAACAGTTGCTGAGTATACCTTAAAACATATAGCTCATTGTGTTAAACAGTAGCTGAGTATACCTTGAGAAACTTAGCTCATTGTGTTAAACAGTTGCTGAGTATACCTTGAGACATGTAGCTCATTGTGCTACACAGTTGATGAGCATACCTTGAGAAATGTAGCTCATTGTGTTAAGCAGTTGCTGAGTATACCCTGAGAAATGTAGCTCATTGTGTTAAACAGTTGCTGAGTATACCTTGAGACATGTAGCTCATTGTGTTACACAGTTGCTGAGTATACCTTGAGAAATGTAGCTCATTGTGTTACACAGTTGCTGAGTATACCTTGAGAAACTTAGCTCATTGTGTTAAACAGTTGCTGAGTATACCTTGAGAAATGCAGCTCATTGTGTTACACAGTTGCTGAGTATACCTTGAGAAACTTAGCTCATTGTGTCAAACAGTAGCTGAGTATTCCTTGAGAAATGTAGCTCATTGTGTTAAACAGTTGCTGAGTATACCTTGAGAAATGTAGCTCATTGTGTTAAACGGTTGCTGAGTATACCTTGAGAATCTTAGCTCATTGTGGTACACAGTTGCTGAGTATACCTTGAGACATGTGGCTCATTGTGTTACACAGTTGCTGAGTATACCTTGAGACATGTAGCTCTTTGTGTTAAACAGTTGCTGAGTATACCTTGAAAAACTTAGCTCATTGTGTTACACAGTTGCTGAGTATACCTTGAGAAACTTAGCTCATTGTGTTAAACAGTTGCTGAGTATACCTTGAGAAATGTAGCTCATTGTGTTAAACAGTTGCTGAATATACCTTGAGACATGTAGCTCATTGTGTTACACAGTTGCTGAGTATACCTTGAGAAACTTAGCTCATTGTGTTAAACAGTTGCTGAGTATACCTTGAGACATGTAGCTCATTGTGTTACACGGTTGCTGAGTATATCTTGAGAAATGTAGCTCTTTGTGTTAAACAGTTGCTGAGTATACCTTGAGAAACTTAGCTCATTGTGTTAAACAGTTGCTGAGTGTACCTTGAGAAACTTAGCTCTTTGTGTTAAACAGTTGCTGAGTATACCTTGAGAAACTTAGCTCTTTGTGTTAAACAGTTGCTGAGTATACCTTGAGAAACTTAGCTCTTTGTGTTAAACAGTTGCTGAGTATACCTTGAGAAACTTAGCTCTTTGTGTTACACAGTTGCTGAGTATACCTTGAGAAACTTACCTCATTGTGTTAAACAGTTGCTAAGTATACCTTGAGACATGTAGCTCATTGTGTTACACAGTTGCTGAGTATACCTTGAGTAATGTAGCTCTTTGTGTTAAACAGTTGCTGAGTGTACCTTGAGAAACTTAGCTCATTGTGTTAAACAGTTGCTGATTATACCTTGAGAAACTTAGCTCATTGTGTTAAACAGTTGCTGAGTGTACCTTGAGAAACTTAGCTCTTTGTGTTAAACAGTTGCTGAGTATACCTTGAGACATGTAGCTCTTTGTGTTAAACAGTTGCTGAGTATACCTTGAGACATGTAGCTCATTGTGTTAAACAGTTGCTGAGTGTACCTTGAGAAACTTAGCTCTTTGTGTTAAACAGTTGCTGAGTATACCTTGATACATGTAGCTCATTGTGTTAAACAGTTGCTGAGTATACCTTGAGACATGTAGCTCATTGTGTTACACAGTTGCTGAGTATACCTTGAGTAATGTAGCTCTTTGTGTTAAACAGTTGCTGAGTATACCTTGAGAAACTTAGCTCATTGTGTTAAACAGTTGCTGAGTGTATCTTGAGAAACTTAGCTCTTTGTGTTAAACAGTTGCTGAGTATACCTTGAGACATGTAGCTCATTGTGTTAAACAGTTGCTGAGTGTACCTTGAGACATGTAGCTCATTGTGTTAAACAGTTGCTGAGTATACCTTGAGACATGTAGCGCATTGTGTTAAACAGTTGCTGAGTGTACCTTGAGAAACTTAGCTCATTGTGTTAAACAGTTGCTGAGTGTACCTTGAGAAACTTAGCTCTTTGTGTTAAACAGTTGCTGAGTATACCTTGAGAAACTTAGCTCTTTGTGTTAAACAGTTGCTGAGTATACCTTGTGACATGTAGCTCATTATATTAAATAGTTGCTAAGATAATGGGTCAACATTTTTTAACATTGGTAAGATAGGGAGAGCACTTCGGCTCCCCTTAAAGTGTGGTGAATTTTTTGCCCACCAAAATCCAAAAATTGTGATTATTTTACCAAAAAAAAAAAACACCTCTGTATCCCCTTAAACATATTTTTAAAGATTAGGCGAATGAAAATTGTTACTGTAATAGTTTATCCGCGCCTGTTCTAATTGTTTTAGAAATGGAAGCAGCACTAGTGGAGATTTCCCTAAGAGTTCAGTCTCAGCAATTCTGTTAAAGAATATCTTAATTTGACATTTATGTTTATTTATTTTACACCTCTTCCGTTTTGGACAGCAACTGTTGTGACGATATATTAAAGAAGTCGGTTTACCAAGCCGACATAAATCCGTGTACATATAGTAGCATTGTCTGGTGGAAACCTGTCAAATCCTACCGTTTAGAAATGAATATCGATCACCGGATAGAGGCCGGAAATTACACGTTTATATTGCCCCTCTCCCCAAACCATTTACTTCTCGTGCTTTCTCCCTTTCCTGGCGTCCTCTTTACCGGGAACATGTGTTTGTTGTCCACATCGCCTGGCGTTATTCTGATAAGGAAATATGATGGCTTTATGGGCTTATGATATAAGGCAACCAAAGCGTAACAAGTCATTTATCGGAAACCTCCCTTAATATTTTATATGCAGGAATATACGTCTTTATCTCTGCAAGACCGTTTAAATGGAGTTAGTACCAAAACAACAAAAATACTGAACAGAGAAATATCGTAAATTGGCCGTATGTGCACTGTAATTCCAAAGGCGGATTCGAATTGGATTCAGTGCCGGTAGAGATGTTTGGTTGGACTCTTTGACTATAAACCTTTATTCTCTAATATCTTGACGCCCTTTGACTGAAGGCCAACCGCACAGTCACTGCGTCCTCCGCATTCCTCCGCAGCTGGACAGAGCGCAAAATCTGAGCAGCATGTGCCGTTATAACCAACCGCTTAAAGCGATTCTTCTGTGAAATTTAACGAAAATTCAGAAAAATTAAAATAGTTATTTGTGATACAAGTGGTAAAAATTGTATTTTATTTTGTGAAAAGGAAGTTTGTGAAACGAGGCCATAGGCCGAATACAGTAATCCTACGAACAATATAAAACAGTTTTAACACGTGTGTCATACACCATTTTAGACAGTTCTCAATCTGTATAGACATATTATAAATAGATTCTTTTACCTATTTCACCGAGTTCAAGCTTAACAATCTGCGATATTCGGTTATTGCCTGACAACATGACGACTTGCTCGTACAGAATGAAAACATTCTATACAGTGTAGCAGTTGCAATATTGCTTACATAATTTCGTGTAGTTCAACAGATTCCACGCCATGACACTGAAATCATCCGCCATTTTATGGATCGATTAATGACATCTGGTTAAAGACTTGCTTTTTGCATCAACAGTCTAAACAACTATTTTTTTCACAATAAACTAGATAATATAAATTTTAAAAATTAAGAAAATATATAGACTTTTCCACTTCGCGTATTTAAACTACAAATTAGCTGAAGCTATAAATGGACATACACATGCTTATAATAAATAATATATGCCCAGCTTTAAACCTCAAACCTTGCATTTTTATTTTCAGTAGCACGTGTGTACAATGTACTAGGTAGGCAGAGAAGGTGTTGTATTCCACTCAAGTAGTGGCTACAGAGTTTCACCGGAAATACATTTTTGAGGACGCCTAAACCCAAAAATACTGTTTTAGAACACGTTCTGAGTGCCTGTGAACAGCATAGCTCAAAACCGAAAAGTCGATTAAATACCATGCCCACGAAGATTTTTCAGGAAAATTCCCCACTCTAAACTACCCCCTACATGAGACATTTTACATTTTCCAAAAAATGGCTTTCACGATTTTGAGTAAACTGCCAAATATTAAATATATTTACATGTCAATTAAAAAGTATATCCTGAATTTCTTTTGATTAGCTCCTGAATATATCTTCATTCTGAAAGATTTACATAACGGGCAAACCACAAAAGATAGACAAAACTTAGTACACAGAAAATGTAAATCTCGTCAAAAGTCACAGTTTATGTCCAGTACATTTCTGTGACGGTTTCCGAGATATTCCTTATTATTGGTTTCAATTTTAGAATGCATTTACTCTTCTCAATCAGGAAATCGTCCATGTATCTTTTGTTTTACTCCTGCCATGCAAAGAGAAGTGAATTTTAGGCGTCATGGGTGATTGCAATACTGGTCCCTTGCGGACCTCCACTTTTCTCTTGGCACCCCCAGTCATCTTCCGAGGCTGAGTGCACCCGAAGCGCTAAACAGATCCTAGTCGGCTTACTCTCCCCCTAGGACTGGAATGAGTTGTCGGTCTGTAGCCAGGCATGTGCGCGAGGAAATGGATGACATGAAATGCAAGCGAAATGGATGATAGGAAAGGTGATGATGGAGCAATTGGTGGAATGAGTGGCGGGGGAAACAAGAGGAGCCATAGAAAACCACTTCGTCCACCCCATATCTCACATGCGGGCGGTTAGGATCGAACCCGGGCCGCCTAGATAAGAGGCGAGTGGTCTAACCATTCGTCCACCCGCTCTAAAGGGACGACGATAATTAATATAAGTTAAACCTGAAACAAAAGAGAGAGGGAGAGAGAGAGATACGCATAGCTACTCCCAGAAGTGCGACAGAAAGGCTGCTACAATAATTGCCAGGAATGTACACATAAGAGGGAAACTTTACCAAGCTAGGCACACATTATTACAGGTAGACGTATAACCGAAAAATAAATAGATATACAAAGAAAACTCTCATGTGTTCCATCCATAAACAAATGATTCTTACAAAATCTTGTTCATTTTCTATATACTCCAACATTATCAAGAAAAATAGGTAGCCTATGACTTATTTCCTTATATGTACAAGATAAATAAGGGTTTTTCAAGTCTTTTCAAACGTGGCCACTATGATGAACAGAGTTCGGAGTACTTTAACATGCCATCCTTTTTTATTCTGCCATACTTTTCCATGTCTTAATTTAACCACGTTTCCAACATTGTGAAAACAATTATGCAGCGTTTATTGGTGATACGTATGAACTCATTTTAATTAGATCATTTAGTGAATAAGTGTGCATTTTGCAAGTAGTTAAGATAGAGGGATTCTGGGCCAGGGGCTAATGCGCATACACGGGAAAGATAGGGAATTCAAGGAGGAGGGAGCGTCTGGCGAGAGATCAGGGCCAGGGTCTAATGCGCATACACGGGAAAGATAGGCAATTCAAGGAGGAGGGAGCGTCTGGCGAGAGATCAGGGCCAGGGTCTAATGCGCATACATGGGAAAGATAGGCAATTCAGGGAGGAGGGAGCGTCTGGCGAGAGATCAGGGCCAGGGCTAATGCGTATACACGGGAAAGATAGGGAATTCAAGGAGGAGGGAGTGTCTGGCGAGAGATCAGGGCCAGGGCTAATGCGCATACATGGTAAAGATAGGGAATTCAAGGAGGAGGGAGTGTCTGGCGAGAGATCAGGGCCAGGGCTAATGCGCATACATGGGAAAGATAGGGAATTCAGGGTGGAGGGAAGGTCTGGCGAGAGATCAGGGCCAGGGCTAATGCGCATACATGGGAATGATAGGCAATTCAAGGAGGAGATAGTGTCTGGCGAGAGACCAGGGCTAGAGCTAATACGTATACATGGGAAAGATAGGGAATTCAAGGAGGCGGGAGTGTCTGGCGAGAGATCAGGGCTAGGGCTAATGCGCATACATGGGAAAGATAGGCAATTCATGGAGGAGGGAGTGTCTGGCGAGAGATCAGGTCTAGAGCTAATGCGCATACATGGGAAAGATAGGCAATTCAGGGAGGAGAGAGTGTCTGGCGAGAGATTAGGGCTAGAGCTAATGCGCATGCATGGGAAAGATAGGCAATTCAGGGAGGAGGGAGTGTCTGGCGAGAGATCAGGGCTAGAGCTAATGCGCATACATGGGAAAGATAGGCAATTCAGGGAGGAGGGAGTGTCTGGCGAGAGATCAGGGCTAGGGCTAATGCGCATACATGGGAAAGATAGGCAATTCATGGAGGAGGGAGTGTCTGGCGAGAGATCAGGTCTAGAGCTAATGCGCATACATGGGAAAGATAGGCAATTCAGGGAGGAGAGAGTGTCTGGCGAGAGATTAGGGCTAGAGCTAATGCGCATGCATGGGAAAGATAGGCAATTCAGGGAGGAGGGAGTGTCTGGCGAGAGCTCAGGTCTAGAGCTAATGCGCATACATGGGAAAGATAGGCAATTCAGGGAGGAGGGAGTGTCTGGGGAGAGATCAGGGCTAGAGCTAATGCGCATACATGGGAAAGATAGGCAATTCAGGGAGGCGGGAGTGTCTGGCGGGAGATCAGGGCTAGAGCTAATGCGCATACATGGGAAACATAGGCAATTCAGGGAGGAGGGACTGTCTGGTGAGAGATCAGGGCTAGGGCTATTGCGCATACATGGGAGAGATAGGGAATTCAAGCAGGAAAGAGTGTCTGGCGAGAGATCAGGGCTAAGGCTAATGCGCATACATGGGAAACATAGGCAATTCAGGGAGGAGGGAGTGTCTGGCGAGAGATCAGGGCTAAGGCTAATGCGCATACATGGGAAAGATAGGGAATTCGAGGTGGAGGGAGTGTCTGGCGAGAGATCAGGGCTATGGCTAATGCGTATACATGGGAAAGATATGGTATTCAAGGAGGCGGGAGTGTCTGGCGAGAGATCAGTTCTAGAGCTAATGCGCATACATGGGAAAGATAGGCAATTCAGGGAGGAGGGAGTGCCTGGCGAGAGGTCAGGTCTAGAGCTAATGCGCATACATGGGAAAGATAGGAAATTCAAGGGAGGATGGAGTGTCTGGCGAGAGATCAGGGCTAGAGCTAATGCGCATACATGGGAAAGATGGGGAATTCAGGGAGGAGGGAGTGTCTGTCGAGAGATCAGGGGTAGGGCTAATGCACATACATGGGAAAGATAGGGAATTCAAGGAGGCGGGAGTGTCTGGCGAGAGATCAGGTCTAAAGCTAATGCGCATACATGGGAAAGATAGGGAATTCAAGGAGGAGGGAGTGCCTGGCGAGAGATCAGAGCTAGAGCTAATGCGCATACATGGGAAAGATATGGAATTCAAGGAGGCGGGAGTGTCTGGCGAGAGATCAGGGTCAGGGCTAATGCGTATACATGAGAAAGATAGGCAATTCAGGGAGGAGGGCATGTCTGGCGAGAGATCGTGTCTAGAGCTAATGCGTATACATAAGAAAGAGAGGCAATTCAGGGAGGAGGGAGTGTCTGGCGAGAGATCAGGTCTAGAGCTAATGCACATACATGGGAAAGATAGGCAATTCTGGGAGGAGGGTGTGTCTGGCGACAGATAAGGGCTAGAGCTAATGTGCATACATGGGAAAGATAGGGAATTCAAGGAGGAGGGAGTGTCTGGCGTGAGATCAGGGCTAGAGCTAATGCGCATAGATGGGAAAGATAGGGAATTCAAGGAGGCGGCAGTGTCTGGCGAGAGATAAGGGCTAGAGCTAATGCGCATACATGGGAAAGATAGGCAAATCAGGGAGGCGGGAGTGTCGGGCGGGAGATAAGGGCTAGAGCTAATGCGCATACATGGGAAAGATATGGATATCAAGGAGGCGGGAGTGTCTGGCGAGAGATCAGGGCTAGAGCTAATGCGCATACATGCGAAATATAGGCAATTCAGGGAGGCGGAAGTGTCTGGCGGGAGATCAGGGCTACAGCTAATGCTCATACATGGGAAAGATAGGCAATTCAGGGAGGAGGGAGTGTCTGGCGAGAGATCAGAGCTAGAGATAATGCGCATACATGGGAAAGATAGGCAATTCAGGGAGGAGGGAGTGTCTGGCGCGAGATCAGGGCCAGGGGCTAATGCGTATACATGGGAAAGATAGGGAATTCAAGCAGGAGGGAGAGTGTCTGGCGAGAGATCAGGGCTAGAACTAATGCGCATACATGGGAAATATAGGGAATTCAAGGAGGAGGGAGTGTCTGGAGAGAGATCAGGGCTAGAGCTAATGCGCATAGATGGGAAAGATAGGCAATTCAGGGAGGAGGGGGTGTCTGGCGAGAGCTCAGGTCTAGAGCTAATGCGCATAAATGGGAATGATAGGCAATTCAGGGAGGAGGGAGTGTCTGGCGAGAGATCAGGGCTAGAGCTAATGCGCATACATGGGAAAGATAGGCAATTCAGGGAGGCGGGAATGTCTGGCGAGAGATCAGGGCTAGAGCTAATGCGCATACATGGGAAAGATAGGGAATTCAAAGAGGAGGGACTGTTTGGCGAGAGATCAGGGCTAGAGCTAATGCGCATACATGGGAAAGATAGGCAATTCAAGGAGGAGTGAATGTCTGGCGAGAGATCAGGGCTGGGGCTAATGCGCAAACATGGGAAAGTAAGGGATTCAAGGAGGACGGTGTGTCTGGCGAGAGATCAGGGCTAGAGCTAATGCGCATTCATGGGAAAGATATGGAATTTAAGGAGGCGGGAGTGTCTGGCGAGAGATCAGGTCTAGAGCTAATGCGCATACATGTAAAACTTAGGCAATTCAGAGAGGCGGAAGTGTCTGGCGCGAGATCAGGGCCGGGGGCGAATGCGTATACATGGGAAAGATAGGGAATTCCAGGAGGAGGGAGTGTCTGGCGAGAGATCTGGGCTAGAGCTAATGCGCATACATGGGAAAGATAGGGAATTCAAGGAGGAGGGAGTGTCTGGCGAGAGATCAGGGCTAGAGCTAATGCGCATACAAGGGAAAGATAGGGAATTCAAGGAGGCGGGAATGTCTGGCGGGAGATCAGGGCCTGGGGCTTATGCGCATACATGGGAAAGATAAGGAATTCAAGGAGGCGGGAGTGTCTGGCGAGAGGTCAGGGCTAGCGATAATGCGTATACATGGGAAAGATAGGGAAATCAGGGAGGAGGGAGTGTCTGGCGAGAGATCAGGGCTGGGGGCTAATGCATGTACATGGGAAAGATATGGAATAAAAGGAGGAGGGAGTGTCTGGCGGGAGATCAGGGCTAGAGCTAATGCGCATACATGGGAAAGATAGGCAATTCAAGGAGGAGGGAGTGTCTGGCGAGAGATCAGGGCTGGGGCTAATGCGCAAACATGGGAAAGTAAGGGATTCAAGGAGGACGGTGTGTCTGGCGAGAGATAAGGGCTAGAGCTAATGCGCATTCATGGGAAAGATATGGAATTTAAGGAGGCGGGAGTGTCTGGCGAGAGATCAGGTCTAGAGCTAATGCGCATACATGTAAAACTTAGGCAATTCAGAGAGGCGGAAGTGTCTGGCGCGAGATCAGGGCCGGGGGCGAATGCGTATACATGGGAAAGATAGGGAATTCCAGGAGGAGGGAGTGTCTGGCGAGAGATCTGGGCTAGAGCTAATGCGCATACATGGGAAAGATAGGGAATTCAAGGAGGAGGGAGTGTCTGGCGAGAGATCAGGGCTAGAGCTAATGCGCATACAAGGGAAAGATAGGGAATTCAAGGAGGCGGGAATGTCTGGCGGGAGATCAGGGCCTGGGGCTTATGCGCATACATGGGAAAGATAAGGAATTCAAGGAGGCGGGAGTGTCTGGCGAGAGGTCAGGGCTAGCGATAATGCGTATACATGGGAAAGATAGGGAAATCAGGGAGGAGGGAGTGTCTGGCGAGAGATCAGGGCTGGGGGCTAATGCATGTACATGGGAAAGATATGGAATAAAAGGAGGAGGGAGTGTCTGGCGGGAGATCAGGGCTAGAGCTAATGCGCATACATGGCAAAGATAGGCAATTCAGGGAGGAGGGGTTGTCTGGCGAGAGCTCAGGTCTAGAGCTAATGCGCATAAATGGGAATGATAGGCAATTTAGGGAGGAGGGAGTGTCTGGCGAGAGATCAGGGCTAGAGCTAATGCGTATACATGGGAAAGATAGGGAATTCAGGGAGGAGGGAGCGTCTGGCGAGAGATCTGTTCCAGGGCTAATGCATATACATGGGAAAGATAGGGAATTCAAGGAGGAGGGAGTGTCTGGCGAGAGATCAGGGCCAGGGCTAATGCGCATACATGGTAAAGATAGGGAATTCAAGGAGGAGGGAGTGTCTGGCGAGAGATCAGGGCCAGGGCTAATGCGCATACATGGGAAAGATAGGGAATTCAGGGTGGAGGGAAGGTCTGGCGAGAGATAAGGGCCAGGGCTAATGCGCATACATGGGAATGATAGGCAATTCAAGGAGGAGATAGTGTCTGGCGAGAGACCAAGGCTAGTGCTAATGCGTATACATGGGAAAGATAGGGAATTCAAGGAGGAGTGAGTGTCTGGCGGCAAATCAGGGCTAGCGAAAATGCGTATACATGGGAAAGATAGGGAATTCAGGGAGTAGGGAGTGTCTGGCGAGAGTCAGGGCTAGGGGCTAATGCGTGTACATGGGAAAGATATGGAATAAAAGGAGGAGGGAGTGTCTGGCGAGAGATCAGGGCTAGGGGCTAATGCGTGTACATGGGAAAGATATGGAATAAAAGGAGGAGGGAGTGTCTGGCGGGAGATCAGGGCTAGGGCTAATGCGTATACATGGGAAGGATAGGCATTTGAGGGAGGAGGGAGTGTCTGAGGAGAGATCAGGGCTAGAGCTAATGCGTATACATGGGAAAGTTGGGCAATTCAGGGAGGCGGGATTGTCTGGCGAGAGATCAAGGCCAGGGCTAATGCGTATACTTGGGAAATATAGGGAATTCAAGGAGGAGGGAGTGTCTGGCGAGAGATCAGGTGTAGGGCTAATGCACATACATGGGAATGATAGGGAATTCAAGGAGGCGGGAATGTCTGGCGGGAGTACAGGGCCTGGGGCTTATGCGCATACATGGGAAAGATAAGGAATTCAAGGAGGCGGGAGTGTCTGGCGAGTGATCAGGGCTAGGGCTAACGCGTATACATGGGAAAGATAGGGAATTCAAGGGGGAGGGAGTGTTTGGCGAGAGATCAGGGCCAGGGGCTTAGGCACATACATGGGAACGATAGGCAATTCAGGGAGGAGGGAGCGTCTGGCGAGAGATCAGGGCCAGGGCTAATGCGCATTTATGGGAAAGATAGGCAATTCAGGGAGGAGGGAATGTCTGGCGAGAGATCAGGGCCAGGGCTAATGCGCATACATGGGAAAGATAGGGAATTCAAGGAGGAGTGAATGTCTGGCGAGAGATCAAGGCCAGGGCTAATGCGCATACATGGGAAACATAGGGAATTCAAGGAGGAGGGAGTGTCTGTCGAGAGATCAGGGCCAGGGCTAATGCGTATACATGGGAAAGATAGGGAATTCAAGGAGGAGGGAGTGTCTGGCGAGAGATCAGGGCTAGGGCTAATGCGCATACATGGGAAAGATAGGGAATTCAAGGAGGAGGGAGTGTCTGGCGAGAGATCTGGGCCAGGGCTAATGCGTATACATGGGAAAGTTAGGGAATTCAAGGAGGAGGGAGTGTCTGGCGAGAGATCAGGGCTAGGGCTAATGCGTATACATGGGAAAGATAGGGAATTCAAGGAGGAGGGAGTGTCTGGCGAGAGATCAGGGCCAGGGGCTAAGGCACATACATGGGAAAGATAGGCAATTCAGGGAGGAGGGAGTGCCTGGCGACAGATCAGGGTTAGGGTATGCATAAGTTTTTACCAAGTTCTCTTAGCAGATGAATTATTTTACCATCCAAACTTATAAAGAACAAAGAGTTCTGATTTATGTATACCAGATTTTACGTAACCATAGTGCGTACTTTAGTTCCACTAGAACGTAAGGTATAATTTACGTATATTTTTAATAAAAAAATTCGACGAATAATGTGCAACGCTCATAGTTAACGTAATGCAATTGTTTGTTAGAAAAAATTAAGCTCCTGGAGCAACTGCCCACAAGGGGCCAGGCCCTGCCGCCCGGCCGCTGCGTCCCCCAACTCAGCCCGCGACATATGTCATTGATGGGGTGTAGTATTGAAGGGTGAGACGTGGTCAGCGCCTCGAGTCCCTCCAGGCCGGTTAATGCGGTCCTATCAACCTGGAGCCATCAAGTAGCTTCTCAATTGGCTCCTCCCCCCCAGCGATCTCACGAGGTTGAGTGAACCCCGGACCAGGTCTCCCAGCGGGGTAAATTCTGGGAATCGAACCCATGTCCTCGTTTAGCAAGCAACCGCTACCAAAACACTAAGGAGATTCTTTCATAAACTGAGCATTTTAACATAACTTATTTTGTTTTGTTAATATTATTAATGTATAGTCACAGAACTCAGTGTTGTTGTTTTTTACAACCACAATATTAGAATAACAAAATACATACTTTATATAAGAACAATAATGGAACAACAACTATTTCTAAAACATACATAGAACATTACTTAGGAAATTAACAATATTGTTACAAAATCACTAAGGAATACACAGTTAGGTGTTACAGTTTAAATTGATTTATGCAAAGCAATAACAAACAGTATTATAAGAGAACTTTGGATTACTCAGAGCTGTGGTAGTTCCTGATATTGTGTGTTTCTGTCTAAATGTGCTGTATATGGTACATTCTGCAAGGATGTGGTTTACTGTTAGAGGTATTTACAGGTGCTGCATTCTGGTGACTCTTCTTTGGATATTCGATAGGAGCGCGTTAAGTTCGTGTGTCTAATTGTTAATCTTGTCATTGCAACTTGAATTATTTTCTGTAGCTTATGTATGGTTGGCATGTAATGGTGGTACACATTGTAATGTGTGGTCCAAAGGTTTTTAATCTTTTTATTTATGGATGTCAGTAAATCTGTGCGAGGAGTATTGGTGTTTTGTTTGCAAGGTCTGCCAGTTCATTACCAGTTATGTGACAGTATGAAGGTATACAATTTCATTTCCCTTTTGTTTCAAAGAATGGCTCAGGATCTGAATATCTTGTAGTATATCTGTTGTCCATGGGTCACTAATTACTTGTATGGAACTGAGGGAGTTAGTTAGAATAATGAAATGTTGGTGTTCCATATTTTTAATATTCCGCATTGCCTGATAGATTGCATAAAGTTCACGTGTGCAAATGGGACATAAATTAAGCAGTTAGTACGACAAAACGTTATCATTGATCAGTACTGTGCATCCGCTACCTTCAGTTGTTTTGGATCTATCTGTGTACGTTGATGTGTAATTGTGAATTTACTTTTGATTTCATTGTACATGTGTTTAAATATTACTTGAATAGTTTCTCTTTTTTTGTGTTTCAGTAGATCTAGTTTTATGACAGGTTTTGATAGTGACCAAAATAGTAAACTATTAATATGCCTCGGTTTTCCAGAGGAAATGGGGAAATTAAGCTCTTTACAATAGTCTTAAATGTCGGATCTGATTGGCTCTATTTTCAGGATATTTATTATAATATCTGTTGAAGAAAATATCTATATTTAAATGTTATACCATCAACGGACAGAGCTTTACAACAAACATGAAGATACATCATTTTAACACCAAGCAAAAGAGAAATATTCATCATCCTAATGTAAAACTCTCTTGCTTCCTCAAAGGTATATACTATGAAATAATTAAAATATCCAGAAATCTCAAGGAAAGCATTAGCATTATCACCTTTTTAAAGTTTCTCTTAACAGTACCTTTGTGATGTATCATTTTATTCTGTAGAAGAATACTCAAATCAATAATCAGCCTAATTTTTTCTTGTACCGCCAGCATTAAGTGAAGTGACACATTGAAATCCAGCCTCTAAATTGGGCTGGAAGTAGCCTGTGACCTCTATTGCATTCTGAATGAATTTTGCACCGTAAGAGATAAGAAATATCTTACTTCACAAACAACAAAAGGATGATCTCGTGAAAAGACAATGCATGACAAATACACTTTTTTGAGGGGTAAACTCTTTTTCAGATTTTTCTTTTCATTTATTTGAATTTTCAAACAGTTATAGCTTTCCAAAATGGGAATTAGTTATTCGTTTCCTCTCTCTTTTGCCTGTCTTGTTCATGCAAAAATAACAGAGTTTGAAATTCACTACGTAGCCACACGCCTTTACGGCATTTGAAATCGCTAGAGCCTTCTGTATCCACTTAATCCTGTTGCAGCTACAAGGTAATGTTATAATGTTTCTTTGAATTAGAAGTGTTTATCAGCAAGTGTTTGTCTCGATTAACATGGAGTAGATAAAAGAAAATGCTTAAGGCGATGCATATGTGAAATTCGACAAAAAGTGTGAAAATTCAACATTTTATTTATCATAATAAAACAATATACATACTCTAATTTTAAGAAAACATAGTTTTTTCCACTTGACGCACTTTAACATAAATTAAGTGAAGCTTCAAATATGAAGGCGCATGCTTATTAATAGGCAAGCCCAATTCTAAACCTTGCTTTTTTACAATTTGTTTTCAACATCTTTGCATATTCAAAAATGCTCCACATGAAGCAGTTTTTACTTATTTGTTTCAAAATGTTTATTCTGCCTTTAAAAGTGCATTAGAGAAAATGGTCATACTGTTTACCAAATTTTTGCTACAATTTTGAGAAATAAATTATTAAGTTTTGGAAAGTCAAGAGTTTCGGTGAGTATGAAAAGTAAAATTCCTTCTACAGTAATTAGGGTTAATATAGAAGTGTGATATAGCAGATCTATTTGTAAACTTACTTACTGTAAAATTTTAATATATTTGTGAATAATTTTAAAAATGCATCACGTGGATCATTTGCATTTGAACAATAAACTTAGACACCTAAAAGCGGTTATTTAAATAGGCATGGAGGATAGAATTTTGATAAATGGTTAAACACCACTGCTGTTGCGCATAATGAATTTTAATACGATAACTTGTACACTGTGGATTTTCCAAATATCACAGATGCATCAGCCTAATAAAAGAGTTGGTAGCACAAATAGAGCTGGGTGGAGTAGCAAGTAAGGGAAAGATTGTGGAAAGGGATTTGAAATTTTGGTATAGATATTGAACTTGGAAGGAACGAATTTGTTAAAACAGTGCTTAGTGTATCAAGAGAAACGTTTACAGAACAAAGGATGGGTAGGCTGCCTCAGAAATATCTTGGAAAGTAGTGGATTAGGGGAAATGTGAAGAAGAGAAATTAATGTGAATCATTTCTGGAAATCAGCAAGGAAAAGATTTGAGGATATAGAAATACAAAAAGTATTTGGTGGGATAGCTGAAAAGGGATTTTTAGTTTTTTATGTACCAATGAAGATTCATTGGGGAAGGGAAAAGTACATAGACGTGACAAATAAAGGGGAGCGAGAAGGTATTGTATGGCTGAAACAAGAGTATGGAGGTTAAAAGTTTAAGAAAAGTATTTCACAAAATGAATGTCCTATATGTGGCTGAAATGAAGACATGGAACATATATTGTTTAAATGTAAAGGGCCTGAAGTTTGGACAATTGTTATATGATGTGAAAAATAAATGGTTATTGACAGTCAACATGATGTAATAAACGAGAATTAAGAAAGTATTGTAAAATAAAAGAGCGAGTGAAAGCAATCATGTGAGTGCAACACTACAATGGTTTTCTATTCTCTATGTTAAGCGATAGCTTGTTTGCCGCGCGGTGTACCATTTGTGCTTTATGTGGTATTTCAGTTTCAAATAGAAGTTACTATTTAGTCAACTTCTTTGCCCATTTGCAGCTGGAATCAGACATCACCTTCCTGCAACCCCTGCAGCCATTTTGACTCCAAATAAAGTGGATAGTCATTAGGTGGAGCAAGTTAACGTCTACGCCACCAAACAACAGCTTCAAGCAGTTCCACCAAAGGAACCACAGATTTTTATGATGGGTGGACTGAAACCGCGACTACTAAGGTTGCTAGACCAGGTAGGTCTTCATTTCCGACCATTTGTGACTCTCACACTTCAGACCAATGCCAGCGATGGCTTGCAAACACCCTTTGGTTATTCATCATTTTCTGCAACTGTAACCAAAACGCTCATTTTTATTTTCTCTAACACGTGTCCATTATGTACATAGTATGTTGAGAAGGTATTATATTCAACCCAAATTTCAATATCGAGATTTCATCGAAAATATATATATATATATATATATATATTGAGAACCCTGAATCCCAAAAGGTATTTTAGAGGTCAGTGTGTGTGTGTGAGTGCGGACAGCATAACTCAAAAACGAAATGACCATTAAATACCAAACTTGTTATTTAAATTTAGTATCTCCCAAGAATACATGTACATTTTCAAGAAAATTCCCCATCCTAAACTATCATTTACATAGCTTTTTTATTCTCTCAAAAACACCTCTAACGATTTTCATTAAAGACCGTATATGAAAGATATTTGCATGGCGAATAAAATGTATATCTGGAGTTTCTTCGGCATAGCCACTGAGGTCATTTTCATTCTACATAACTGGTAAACCGTAACAGATGCACATAATCTTACTACAAAAAAATGTAGAGTTTGTCGAAGCACACGATTTCACCTACATTTTTGCTGTAGAGCTAACCGTTGCCAAGATATTTCTTATCGTTGGTTTCAATGTTAAAATACTTTTCACAACACGATGTATTCCTAGTTTCTTTGCCTTTACTCGTGAATGTGGAAAGAAGCGAATTTAAATGCCAATGACAGCCTTTAAAATATGTTACTATCGCTTTATTATGGTGTATTGCCTTACTTATAAGGAATCAAGGGCAGTCGAAATGCCCCATCTTTCCAATGTTAAAGTTTGACCCATTATCTCAGCAACATTTAACATAACGAACTAAATTTTCCAAGGTATATTGTTTTACTGTTGATTGATGAAAAATAGAATACTTCTGCTCCTTAGAAGAAAAGGTATGATCTTTTTAATAAAGATCTTAAAATTGTATTGAAAAATGATGATTTATAGTTTAAAAAATAATCGATATACCCAAAAACCTTTTAAAATAAAGCCTATTTAGATGCAAGTTTACGGTAATATTTTCAGCCCTTAGTATCAAATGGTTTGAGATAATGGGGCATTTCTACAGAAAATTTTACATCTTTAGAAATTGTTTTCACATAACATTAAAAAACAATGTAACCTAACTTTCGAAATACAATTTCGCAGTACTTGAAAACACTCAAATGAAGGAAACATGAGCAAGATGCCAATCCTAATGGCTAAAATAAAACTTTTTGATCAAATAAAAATCTCTTCTCTAACACTAATATTTACAAAGTTATTGATGTTTTACCAAGTAAGTGTACTAAGATTTTCTGATACCTATTATTCAGGATTATTTTCAACAATATTTTAAATCTCTTTACAAGTAGCGCACCTCCATGAAAGTTACACCCAAATGAGCGGGAGATTAGAAAGATACATATCAAATTAAAACATGAAAATGAAAACAAATATGAAAACCCCATTTCGTCTCCCCTAAAGTAATGCGATAATTCTGTTAATGCTTATATCGATTAATATAGAGTAGAAACATCATGAATATTTTGTAAGAACTTTGTTTCCAGAATGGGTAGAGATTTTCTCCATAAATATTTGTATAATACTTTTGATGCCCCGTCTTCTCCGTGATGACTTATCAGTAATTTATGGAATCCAACCTTATTCTTAGTTCATAATCATTTCAGATTATTCCATTACGCTTAGGGAGAAATTCAAATATAACAATAAAAATTTAAATTTTGATGTTTTCTTTTCCATTTTGGTTTTTGAAAAAGTCAAAGTGTTCTAAAAGTTTCCATGTAGTAGTAGTTGGGTGGTGGGTAACTCATTCAAAATCTTCGTGTCGTATCCTTAGAAGATACTGAACTTTAATATAAAGTTGCGCATTTAATGGACTTTTCGAGTTTGAGTTATGCTGCACACAGCCACGCACACAGACAGCACACGAACCTTTTTCTAAAAATGCCTTTTTTAAATTCAGGAAATTCCAAAACATCTCGGTATTGAATTTTTGGGTGCAATACAATACCTTCTCTATAAACTATGTACATAGCATGTGTAGAGAGAGTAAAAATTGGAGGTTTTGTTATTTTCCTCTAGAAGCTCAGCCCCAGTGTCCCCAAAATCATTATTTCCCAAAAGCGATAAACATGAGTGCATGGAATTATATATAAGCTATTTATAACTGAGGTACAGCAAGCTTTAGGAATTTCAAGTGAGATTCGCTTTTATTGTAAATTATTTTCCTTCCAAAATATTTCTGAATAATCTTTGATAATTAAGTCGATGTTTGTGCGAAATTTGATCCAAATTGTGAACGATTAAGATGATATATTTTTCCCATAGTGACAGGAATCCTGAGCTTTAGGACAGTGTGTTGTTTTTACCATTTTAACTACTAATTATTTGAAGATATAAATGGATAAGCGCAAACTTATTGTTAATAGGCACTCTTAATTTTAAATCTTATTTTCACAAAAACGTATTTTCAAAATTTTTCCGTACTCACAATGTTCACAGGAAGTACATTTTTGCTAATTAGTTTCATAATCTTTACACTGAAGCGGCGCCATGGTTGAGTGGTTAGACCGCTCGCCTCCCACCCAGGTGGCGCGGGTTTAATGTCACACACCCTCATGTGGGATTTGTGGTGGGCGAAGCGGCGTCTGGGCAGCTTTTCTCCGGGTCACTCATTCCAAAACTGCTCCATCATAACTTTTCCTGTGATCCAATTCACTTGTGTTTCATATCATCCACATCCTCACGCTCATGTATGGCTACAGACCTGGTTCTCCGTTCTGTGGTTCCCCCTCTGACCACTAGGCATCCGCTTGTAGGTCCTAGGGGGCTGTCAGTCCTAAATACGGGGAGGGTAAGCCGATAGGCTCCTAACCCCTAGGCATCCGCTAGTAAGTCCTAGGGTGGTGTTAGTCCTACATACGGGGAGGATAAGCTGACAGGCTCCTAACCCCTAGGCATCCGCTTGTAAGTAGTAGGGGGCTGTTAGTCCTGCATACGGGGAGGGTAAGCCGCCAGGCTCCTAACCACTAGGCATCCGCTTGTAAGTCCTAGGGGGGTGATAGTCCTGCATACGGGGAGGGTAAGCCGCCAGGCTCCTAACCACTAGGCATCCGCTTGTAAGTCCTAGGGGGGTGATAGTCCTGCATACGGGGAGGGTAAGCCGACAGGCTCCTAACCCCTAGGCATCCGCTTGTAAGTCCTAGGGGTTGTCAGTCCTAAATACGGGGAGGGTAAGCCGACAGGCTCCTAACCCCAAGGCATCCGCTTTTAAGTCCTAGGGGTTTTCAGTACTAAATACGGGGAGGGTAAGCTGACCGACTCCTAATCCCTAGGCATCCGCTTGTAAGTCCTAGGGGTTGTCAGTACTAAATACGGGGAGGGTAAACTGACAGACTCCTAATCCCTAGGCATCCGCTTGTAAGTCCTAGGGGGCTGTTAGTCCTAAATACGGGGAGGGTAAGCCGACAGGCTCCTAACCCCTAGGCATCCCCTTGTAGGTCCTAGGGGGTGTCAGTCCTAAATACGGGGAGGGTAAGCTGACAGACCCCTAATCCCTAGGCATGCGCTTGTAAGTCCTATAGGGGAGTCAATCCTAAGGACGGCGAGGGTAAGCTGAGAGGCTCCTAAACCCTAGGCATCCGCTTGTAATCCTAGGGGGCTGTTAGTCCTGCATACGGAGAGGGTAAGCCGACAGGCTCCTAACCACTAGGCATCCGCTTGTGAATCCTAGGGGGCTGTTAGTCCTAAATACGGGGAGGGTAAGCCGACAGGCTCCTAACCCCTAGGCATCCACTTGTAAGTCCTAGGGGGTTGTTATTCCTAAATACGGGGAGGGTAAGCTGACAGGCTCCTAACCCCTAGGCATCCGCTGGTGAGTCCTATGGGGGTGCTAGTCCTAAATACGGGGAGGGTAAGCTGACAGGCTCCTAACCCCTAGGCATCCGCTTGTAAATCCTAGGGGGCTGTTAGTCCTAAATACGGGGAGGGTAAGCTGACAGGCTCCTAACCCCTAGGCATCCGCTTGTGAGTCCTAGGGGTGTTAGTCCTAAATACGGGGAGGGTAAGCTGACAGGCTCCTAACCCCTAGGCATCCGCTTGTGAGTCCTAGGGGTGTTAGTCCTAAATACGGGGAGGGTAAGCTGACAGGCTCCTAACCCCTAGGCATCCGCTTGTGAGTCCTATGGGGTGTTATTCCTAAATACGGGGAGGGTAAGCTGACAGGCTCCTAACCCCTAGGCATCCGCTTGTAAGTCCTAGGGGGCTGTTAGTCCTAAATACGGGGAGGGTAAGCCGACAGGCTCCTAACCCCTAGGCATCCCCTTGTAGGTCCTAGGGGGTGTCAGTCCTAAATACGGGGAGGGTAAGCTGACAGACCCCTAATCCCTAGGCATGCGCTTGTAAGTCCTAGGGGGCTGTTAGTCCTAAATACGGGGAGGGTAAGCCGACAGGCTCCTAAACCCTAGGCATCCGCTTGTAATCCTAGGGGGCTGTTAGTCCTGCATACGGAGAGGGTAAGCCGACAGGCTCCTAACCACTAGGCATCCGCTTGTGAATCCTAGGGGGCTGTTAGTCCTAAATACGGGGAGGGTAAGCCGACAGGCTCCTAACCCCTAGGCATCCACTTGTAAGTCCTAGGGGGTTGTTATTCCTAAATACGGGGAGGGTAAGCTGACAGGCTCCTAACCCCTAGGCATCCGCTGGTGAGTCCTATGGGGGTGCTAGTCCTAAATACGGGGAGGGTAAGCTGACAGGCTCCTAACCCCTAGGCATCCGCTTGTAAATCCTAGGGGGCTGTTAGTCCTAAATACGGGGAGGGTAAGCTGACAGGCTCCTAACCCCTAGGCATCCGCTTGTGAGTCCTAGGGGTGTTAGTCCTAAATACGGGGAGGGTAAGCTGACAGGCTCCTAACCCCTAGGCATCCGCTTGTGGGTCCTAGGGGTGTTAGTCCTAAATACGGGGAGGGTAAGCTGACAGGCTCCTAACCCCTAGGCATCCGCTTGTGAGTCCTATGGGGTGTTATTCCTAAATACGGGGAGGGTAAGCTGACTACAAAGAATATTTTTATACAACCTCTCAAATGTACATTAAAGAAAATTAGGATATATATGTTTCGGAATTTTTGCTCCAATCTTGAAAAATAAAAAAATGTGGACTTGGAGAGTACGAAAAGTATTACTTTTTTACAATAACTAGGATTAATATAAAACAATATAACACGAGCGATCTATTTGCATGCTCATTGACTGTAAACGTTTAATTTTTATGTGAATATTTCTAAATAACGCACGTGGCTCATTTTTGTTAGAATAATGAATCTTGACAGTAAAATGTTTTTACATAGATAACCATAAGGTAGATTATTACTATTATTGTATAAAATGAACTTGAATAAAATATCTTACATACAATGGGTTTCAAATCTCCCCTTAAGCAGTTTCAATTTATTCCTTCACGAGGGTTTTGAGGGTAATAAGCATTAAACATTTCAGACGTAGAGCTTCATTACTGCACTAATAGTAATGTATTATGTGGATATTACTAATTACAATGAATAATGTATTGTTATATTGTATTACTCATAATGTATTAATACATAATAATTAATAATGAATTCATTTTTAAACATTTGACTGACGCTCTATTACTATACAATGTATAACCGAATCATCTAACATTTATTCGGCAAATATTTCAGAAATGGAAACTGCTATTGATGTGCGGGCTTCACAGAATTAATTGGAGTCACGGGAACCGTATTTGAAAACCACACACATATTATAATAATACTTAGAACGTGTATTTTCATAAAGAACATGCATTTTTGAATTTAGCAATGGCTATTGTCATCAACAAGGACCATCTCCAGTTGGCGATATTGCGATTCTAGTTCAGTTGATTACTGAGACAATTGATCTCACAGGGAGTTGCAGCAAAAGAATTTGTCGGCCCTCCTTTCGAATATGTGACGCGGGATTTTCAGAAACTTAACTTTTATCCCTTATTTCGATCTAGTTCATTTACACACATCTAACCTGACGTAACCTAACCTCTACGAAATCTCGAAACTTGTCGCTCGAAGCGACTCGCTTAAACCACCACTCGCCTCATATTTGTTTCACAAAAAAAAAAAAAAACACTTAAAAATACAAGAAAATCTCTCTTCACCGGTCACATTTTTGAAACACAAGAAAATCCCGCGTCACATATTGCAAACACAAGAAAATCCCGCGTCACATGTTGGAAACACAAGATAATCCCGCTTCACCGGTCACATATTTGAAACACAAGAAAATCCCGCGTCACATGTTGCAAACACAAGAAAATCCCGCGTCACTTGTCAGGAACACAAGAAAATCCCACGTCACATGTTGGAAACACAAGAAAATCCCACGTCAAAGATCGGAAACACAAGAAAATCCCGCATCACATATTGGATACACAAGAAAATCCCGCGTCACATATCAGGAACACAAGATATCCCGCTTCACATATTGGATACACAAGAAAATCCCGCGTCACATATCAGGAACACAAGAAATCCCGCTTCACATGTCAGAAACACAAGAAAATCTCGCGTCAAAGATTGGAAACACAAGAAAATCCCGCATAACATACTGAATACACAAGAAAATTCCGCGTCACATGTTGCAAACACAAGAAAATCCCGCGTCACATGTTGGAAACATAAGAGTATCCCGCGACACATGTTGGAAACACCACAAGAAAAGCCCGCGACACATGTTGGAAACACAAGAAAATCCCGCGACACATGTTGGAAACACAAGAAAATTCCGCGCCACATATTGGAAACAAGAAAATCCCGCGTCACATATTGGAAACAAGAAAATCCCGGTTCACATATTGGAAACAAGAAAATCCCGCGTCACATACTGGAAACGCAAGAAAGTTACGCGACACATGTTGGAAACACAAGTAAATCCCGCGTCACCTATTGGAAACAAGAAAATCCAGCGTCACATATAGGAAACAAGAAACTCCCGCGTCACATATTGGAAACACAGGAACATCCCTCGTTACCCGCGTCACACATTGGAAACACAAGAAAATCCCGCGACACGTATTGGAAACACAAGAAAATTCCGCGCCACATATTGGAAACAAGAAAATCCCGGTTCACATACTGGAAACGCAAGAAAGTTACGCGACACATGTTGGAAACACAAGTAAATCCCGCGTCACCTATTGGAAACAAGAAAATCCAGCGTCACATATTGGAAACACAGGAACATCCCTCGTTACCCGCGTCACACATTGGAAACACAAGAAAATCCCGCGACACGTATTGGAAACACAAGAAAATTCCGCGCCACATATTGGAAACAAGAAAATCCCGCGTCACATATTGGAAACAAGAAAATCCCGTTTCACATACTGGAAACGCAAGAAAGTTACGCGACACATGTTGGAAACACAAGTAAATCCCGCGTCACCTATTGGAAACAAGAAAATCCAGCGTCACATATTGGAAACAAGAAAATCCCGCGTCACATATTGGAAACAAGAAAATCCCGCGTCACATATTGGAAACAAGAAAATCCCGGTTCACATACTGGAAACGCAAGAAAGTTACGCGACACATGTTGGAAACACAAGTAAATCCCGCGTCACCTATTGGAAACAAGAAAATCCAGCGTCACATATTGGAAACACAGGAACATCCCTCGTTACCCGCGTCTCATATTGGAAACAAGAAACTCCCGCGTCACATATTGGAAACAAGAAAATCCCGCGTCACATATTGGAAACAAGAAAATCCCGCGTCACATATTGGAAACAAGAAAATCCAGCGTCACATATAGGAAACAAGAAACTCCCGCGTCACATATTGGAAACAAGAAAATCCCGCGTCACATATTGGAAACAAGAAAATCCCGCGTCACATACTGGAAACACAAGAAAGTTACGCGACACATGTTGGAAACACAAGTAAATCCCGCGTCACCTAATGGAAACAAGAAAATCCAGCGTCACATATAGGAAACAAGAAACTCCCGCGTCACATATTGGAAACACAGGAACATCCCTCGTTACCCGCGTCACACATTGGAAACACAAGAAAATCTCGCGACACATATTGGAAACACAGAAAAATCCCTCGTCACCCGCGTCACATATTGGAAACACAAAAACCCGCGTCACATACTGGAAACACAAACAAATCCCGCGATACATATTGGAAACGCAGGAAAATCGCGCATCACATATTGGAAACACAGGAAAATACCTCGTCACCCGCGTCACACATTGGAAACACCAGAAGATAACGCGATACATGTTGGAGACACTAGAAAATCCCGCGTCACATACTGGAAACACAAACAAATCCCGCGTCACATATTGGAAACAGGAAAATCGCGCGTCACATATTGGAAACACAAACAAATCCCGCGTCACATATTGGAAACAGGAAAATCCCGCGTCACATACTGGAAACACAAACAAATCCCGCGTCACATATTGGAAACAGGAAAATCCCGCGTCACATATTGGAAACAGGAAAATCGCGCGTCACATATTGGAAACACAAACAAATCCCGCGTCACATATTGGAAACAGGAAAATCCCGCGTCACATACTGGAAACACAAACAAATCCCGCGTCACATATTGGAAACAGGAAAATCCCGCGTCACATACTGGAAACACAAACAAATCAAGCGATACATGTTGGAAACACAACTAAATCGCGCGTCACATATTGGAAACACAGGAAAATCCCTCGTCACCCGCGCCATACATTGGAAACACAAGAAAATCCCGCGTCACATAGGTATGGGGAAGGAAGGTCTCCAAGTTTCTGTAACACTCTTGTGAGATCAGCGTCTCGCAGCCATATTTTCTCAGTAACCAACAGGAAAGGCTCAATCTAAAACTGCACTAGAATCTGCAATCTCGCCTCAAGCTGAAATGTGGCAACGTCATATCCCGTCCAATCTGCTGAGCAACGTTAGTCGTGTTTCAGTGCAAGGGGCTCTCCTCGGTTGTGTATTTTTGGCAATTTTTCTATTTTTCCATGTCTGTTGCAATATAAATGTTACATAAACATATGTGCAGTGCTCGGGAGCGTAAGAAATCTTGGTATCAATAAAAACTCACAGATATACAGGCTGGACCTGAGATCTTTATATACGAGTTAGGGAAAGTAAAAGTACACGACACGTTTTTACTTTCTCTAACCCGTATGTACATATAATGTACACAGTAGCTAGAGAAACTATTTTATTCCACCCAGAAATTCGATGCCGAGATTTTGCCGGAAATACCAGCTTTTAAAAGATCTGACTATCGCTTTAATAGAATGTATTCGCTTATTTCCCCTCTACTTACAATGAAGCAAGTAATACGAATGATGTAGATAACATGATTCTTTGTAAAAATAGTTTGTGTTTGGAACAGCTAGATTAAGTTATATGAATGAAACACATAATATTTTTCATGCCATACGGTTAATAAGCTATAGACGGAAAATGATTTTGAAAGAACAGTTAAGTGCCGGTGATGAGATAATTAATTGATCTAGGTATGACCGAAATACTCGTAGATGACCGCTTAGAAGAAGGTAGTTTACGAACTTTGTAAACAAAACAATCATGACGTTTCTCCACAAAGTACTACAATTGTCTGGTTCTCTAATTGGTACAGACACGAAAAGTATCCAAGTGAGGATTCTTGTTGAAGAATATTTTGAGGTCCCCAGAGTCCAATAAAAAGCATTTTTAGAAACAAGTCCGTAAGTGTGTGTGCAAGGTAGTTCAAAAACGAAAAGACCATTAAACACCAAACTTGGTATTTGTATGTTGTATCTTCCAAGGATTTGACGCAAAGATTTTCAGGAAAATCTCTCCAAGAAATTTTTTGGAGATTTTGTTTTTCTCAAACATGACTAACGATTCTTTTAAAATACCGAATATTACAGATATTTACATCACAAATAATATGTTTATCTTCAATATTCTGGGAACAGCCTCTAAAGACCTCTTTATTTCGGATGAGTTTTGCAAAATTTTGCATAACGTTTAAACCGTAAGGTATAGACAAAGACACATGTAGGTCTCATTGACGCACAACATATATGCCATATACGCTTTTTTTTATAGACTTGACCGTTTTCGAGATATTTCTTGTTATTGGTTTTAATTTTAAGCTGCGCTACTTTTCTCAAACTGGACCATGCAAAGCTAACCGAACTTTAATTGCTTTATATATCGGTGAGCACTTAAAAGAATTGACTATTGCATTAGCCTTGTCTATTCTCTCATTTCCCTTCTACTTACAAGGAAGTAAGTAACAGAATCAATTTTGCTAATGTTTATCTCATGAATTAGATAAAAGAATAATCATTTGTAAGGATAGTTTGTATATCGAATAGCTATAAAGAACCATGTGAATGGAGCATATAAGATTTTTATATATTTGTTTCTTATATATTTTTATAGAGTTAAACATTTTCAAGATATTCCCTGTTATTGGTTTAGTTTCTAAAATACTCAAACCTTTCTCAAAGATGAGGTTCTCACCCATTTCATGCTTTACCCCTGTCCCTTGAAAAAAGAACCGAATTTCAACGTCAATTGGACAGTGACGATCTTAGCGCAGTGCATTCCTTTATTTATTACAATGAAGCAATTAATGAGATCATACTTTCTCTACACACACTATGCACTTAGGGTATAGAGAAGGTATTGTATTCCACCCAAAAATCGATACCGGGATTTCACCGAGATATGTTTTGAGACCCGCTGAATCCCCCCTCAAAAAAAAAAAAAATTAAAAATATGTGCGAGTGTGTGTGTGTGTGGAGGGGGGGGGAGTTAGCATAACTCAAAAACGAAAAATCCATTAAAATACAAAACTAGATATTTCAGTTCAGTATCTTCCAAGAAAGCAACACGAGTATTTTCAAGAAAATCCACCAATTCATACTTAGTTTAACATGAAAAAATGTTCATTTTTTTTTATTTTATCAACAATGGTTCAAAAGATTTTGATTAGAATATCATATAGTAAAGCCATTAATCTGACAAATAAAAACTGTATATTGAATTTTATGGTATTAACCTCTGAAGACATCTTTATTCTGGATGCATTTTGCGGAGTTTTGCATAACTAATAAACCGTAAGTAATAGACAAAAACTTAGTCAACAAAAATATAAAGCTGATTAAAACACACAATTTATGTTAAATACATTTCTTCTTGGAGTTGGTCGTTTTTCAGGTATTCGTTATTGGTTTTAGTTTTAAAATATTAAATTTATCTCATACGGGAATTTGCGAACTCCTGGCCATAGAAACAAAGGAACTTCAATTACATAGCAACCAGCTTTTAAACCATTTGACTATTGCTTTAGTCTAATGTATTCCCTTATTTTACTTTACTTACAAGGAAGCAAGTAATTTTTTTCTTGATTAGCATGAAGGAAATAGAAGCATCAGTTTATAATAATGATTTGTTGCACAAATGCAGAGAAAGCCGTGTGAATGGAACACATTGTTTTACTAATGTTCATCTCGATTAGCTGATCACATAAAAGCGTTCGCTTTTGTAGGAATACATAGTTTGTTTGACAGATGGAGATCATGTGGGTGCAAAGCTTTTATCTTTTGGAGCATTTCCAGTTTATTGTTAACATATTGACGAAACAATACTAACTTGACTTCAAAAATACAAACAAATTTGGTATGCGTATTAGTGTTTGAAAAAATATATATGTGCGTGCGTGCGTGTGTGTGTGTGTGTGGTATCAGATATAAGTCACCATTTTCTTACGCATTATCAACTGAAACTCGTATCCGTGTAACGTATGGGCCAACAGGCGACGCCTTGGCATCGGTTAGTTCCGCCTCGAAGCGCTGGTGTCGCTTTCCCGTTTAGTTCGGCTACTATGAGGGATTTTGAAGTTAGTAGTAGTTAACCTTTCGGTCATGGATCGAGATGATCTAATTGAGTGCGTTCCTGGCGACTAGTTCGCCATCTTTAATTCATATGGATTGAGCGGCCTATGACCTTTTCTTGTGCACAGTATGTTGTGCTTTTTAATCAAATTTAAAGGCGGAATTTGTATTTTATTTGGATTAAAGCTAAGCATTAAGATATTTGTTAATTTTGTATTTGTAAGCATGGATAAAATTACGGAAAGTTTTTCAGCATCCGTGTACTAATATCTGAAATTTAACTGAAAACCTACACTGGAAGTGTGTCATTAAGATTTTTAAACGTCTTTTGGCTCTGTACTTATTTTTATTTTATGCAATTTACCTTTGTAATAAAGCACTTAATCAGATTTTTTTGAAAGATTTAAATGGAAGTCTTCCTATTAAAGCCCGTACCGGTTCAGCTTCCTTATTCATTTTAAGCAACAACATTTAATTGCACCAAATGGTTCAAGGCATCGGTGCAACAAATAGCACTTTGAGCTCTGGTGTCCCTAAAATTAATTTCGGGAATACTTAAAAGTACTTGTTGGTGTCTTTTTCAGGACGAGGGCTTCTATGTGCATACCTTCACCCTCAACATACTGCCTCCACCTGAGATGAATGAGACCATAACATACAGGTCCGAGGCTCTGCCATGCCCCCACTACCGGCCCCGGAACGGAGAAATGCCCAGGCATTACATCATCTACTCGAAGGGCGCGAGGAATGACGTCGTCTGTGTGCGGCATGTGCTCATGCCCATCCATCTGCATCCGGAGGGCCATGGTAAGTACTTGTACTGCATACCGAGATTTAACCGAAAATACACGTTCTCGGACACCCTGAATCCAAAAATAGCACTGTGTCTATGCTCAAAAACAAAAATACCGTTAAATAACAAACTTGGTAATTAAGTTTGGCACCTTTCAAGGATACGACACGAAGATTTTCCAGAACATTTTCCCATCCGAACTACCCTTTATATGGAAAATTTTTCGAAAATAGCACAAACGATTTTAATTAAAATATCACATGTTAAAACCATTTTCGTCACAAATAAAGTGTGTATATTAAATTTTCTGGGAATAGCGCAGACCTTCATATTTGATGTAAATAAGCTAACTTTGAGACATCAAAGAACTTTCAATCTTTGTATATATATATATATATATACATACATAGTAGTTTGTTTAGTATCTCCCCATAAAAGATATTGTAGGGTACAACAATATACTACAGTTTCAATAAGAGTAACATCGTGCAAGGGTTGAACAGAACTAAGGTTACAAAGCCTGCAGTGAAACGAGTATATTTATTAGTATGTTTAGTATCTCCCCATAAAAGATATTGTAGGGTACAACAATATACTACAGTTTCAGTAAGAGTAACATCGTGCAAGGGTTGAAGGTTACAAAGCCTGCAGTGAAACGAGTATATTTTATTTTGTACAACCATCTTATGGTAAATACTGTGACAATGGCGTCCGTAGGTGAGCGCTTTCAGGCTCGCGGCAGTGAAGTTGGAATGTGATATATCGCAGTTAGAGACCTTGCGTAAACAAGGCTAGGAAGTGCGTTGCAGCTGTAACAGGAACCTTCTGGTACTCGACTCCCGGTGCTTCTCGAATGGTCTGTTTCTGGAAACTTTAAGGAAGTTCTATGACATATTTTCACGTAAAAAAGATCACGAAGAAGTTCATTGTGTGTGTTGTGATATGTACTTAGTCGTGAGTGACTGCAGTATAATCGCGCAATGGGGCGCGAGCCACGGACGGCATGCTGTCAAACACTGTAAACTGTTTAACGTTGAGTGAACTATTTGGAGCAGTGAATTTGAAGCTTTATATGTAAACAATTGTAGAGTCAATAAAGCCATTTGTAACCATACATTAGGTTATTTTTGCGCATAGTCTCCGTATCGGTCGCGCCACTAGTCGCGCACCTCCTGTAAAAAGCCTGTCCTTGCGTGTACAGCCATGTTGTGAAGTGTTGCACCTCCTCATCTGAAGGCGAACCGTCGGCCTTGTAGGTGTTCCTTAAAGTGAGCACACATATTGTGAAAAGTCGCTTGGAGCGAGATTTGGACTGTAGGAAGGATAGTCAATGCTATCCCAGCGAACTGCTTCAACAATGTGGTGGGCTTCTGGGCTGTATGAGGTTGTGTGTTGTCGTGAAGGAAGACGACACCCTCGGTGAGGAGTTTTGGTCATTTCCTCCATAAACTTGTACCAGCTGTCGGTGAATGTCAGCCGCGGTTACGTGCTTTGCCCACTGAGCGGATTTCTTTGCGAGACTAGTTTTCGAAACGAGACGCCTTTTGCCTTGCAGTAGCATTGAGAATGCAGTTGGCTGAAACTCTACACACATGTCAACCGCGTGTATTAGAATTACCGTACACTACGAAGTTCATTGTGAAAGACGAAACACAAAGAATATGGGCTGTGTAACCTTAGTACCAGGTCATCCCTGAAATATAAAATCATAAAAATGTAATGTTCCAAGCTTACAGAAAGGTCTATTTTAATGTTGCAGGTCCACGTTGTCGTCGCGAGATACAGACTTACAATCGGCTGGCTCTTCATAGTGCAGCAGAACACTACCCCAAGGTGGCTGTTAAAGTATCAGTTGCTTTAGCAGAAGTTGCTGAAGAAGATATGGCTAGATATGCCGTTTATGGACTAGTTGCAAGCAATGCTGCAGTTGATGCGCAAAGAAGAACCAACAGACCTTGCCCTGTCATTGCAAGAGCAGAAGCTGTAACAAAAGCAGCAAAGGCGGCAGCGTTGGCAGCTAGAATAGTAAAAACTGCCATTATTGCAGTGGTTAGAACAACCACTTGTGCTCGCTATGCAACAGAGCGAATTGACTCTCCAGCAGCAGGAAGAATGGCGGCCTTGAATTTAAAAGCCAAACAACTGTTGGGCATGGTTTCAGCTACAGAACGACTTTCTGCCAGGTTGTTTGCAGTCACTCAGATGAGGCCAGTTGCACCTGGTCCTGCAGTAGCCACAGGCTTTTTTTTTTGCTGCTTCAGCAGAAGAAGTAGCAAATAGTTTTGAGGAACTAAGACGATTAACGAGTAATGCACATGTTGAAGCAACGGAAACGGCTGCCACACCAGAAGCTGTTGCTGCAACAAACTGCATCTGCTGCAGTCTTTGCATCCAGTACAGCTAAACACCTTCTACTGGCAGCAAAAGCAGCATCTGCTGCTGCTGCAAGATTGCTAGCTTCTACAGAAGCATAATGACACTAAAATCACCTTTAAAAAACTTTTTCTTCAACTTCTTGTTTATGATAATAACATTTTTGGCCTAAAGGGGTTATTTATTACCTAGGTGAAAATCTGGTATCCACATAAATATGCATGTGAATCAGCCTGTACAAAGTTATAGAATTTTAATGATATCATGACGGGATAACAGCTGAGTTAAATTGGAGTCGTAAAAACCCAAGCTTTCAATCATCTCAACTCGGGATATTATATAAAGTTCCCTGACAAAAACCATAAGCTTTCAACCATCTTATCCTTGTGCTCTTTGTCACGGAACTTTAGTTGACATCCAAGCTTTCAGTCATCTTAACTCTGTGCTTTTATCAGGGAATTTTAGTAAAAAATCCAAGCTTTCAACCATTTTAACTCTGTGGTCTTCGTCAGGGAACTAAAGTTTTAACGACTCCAATTTAACTCGGTTGTAATCTCGTGAAGTCGTCAATTTTAACTAACCCAGAGAAAACAGTTTGTTTGTTATTAGTAATTTCAATTATGGTTGTGGGATTTACTCGATCAATGTAATCAGTTAATCAATTTCTGTTTAAGATTAATCGACAACGGATGAGTAATCGAGTTGATTAAATTTAATCAACTGATAATTATTATACTACCGCAGTAATGCAAAACATAGCGTAAAATTCTAAAATTATTTCTTTATGGACGGTACAACCTAAGCTGTGGCTCCCCTCTAGAAAACCCTGTCATATCAGAATAAATGCTTGTGTACTACATTCCTCACATGTGCTTTTTGGACCACTCGCCTCTCACCTAGACGGCCCGGGTTCGATCCCAGGGACCGCATGTTGAGATTTGTGGTGTTCAAAGGGGCTCAGGTGCGGATTTTCTCCGGATTCTCTGGCTCTCCCCGCCATCGTATTCCACCGCTGCTCCATCTCAATTTCATGTATCACCAGTGTCATCGCCTGCGGTGCCACAAGTAGTAAAAGCAGGCGTTAAACACTACAAAAGAATATGTTTTTACTCCCAGATTGTTAATATGAATCTGTAAATGCTTCCAAGCAGTATAATAAACAGTCTATGTAGGTATTTAATCTAATGTTGAGGCTGTTGAACAATAGTCATTAGCTTCCTCGCATCGCTATACATTTGTCCCAAAATTCCCAGTTTTGATGGCATCTTCTTGACACGACACGCAGTTCGGGGTGTTAAGAATTTTAATCCGGTGTAGATGACGTGCTAGACAATCATGTGTTATTTTCCGGAATGTTGCAGCACTTTGACTTCGAGGTAATTTTGGTGCAGAGCTTTTATCGACGAGGATAATTGGACCATTTATTTTCACTGCTTAGTCTGATGACGGATTCAGTGCTTTCAATTCTGAACGAGGATTTGATTATAGTTCTGCCGAATTAAAACATCAGATTCTGTTTTTTAAAATATGTTTTCCCCTTTTTTTGTCAAACTATCAGCTCCTTCATTTCCTTTTGCTCCAATGTGAGATGAGATCCATTGCGGTTTAATTTGCTTTCCCCCTCTTTTCAGTTGTTTAAGTGCATCTATAGTCTGCATTATCTTGATGATGTGGGGTATTTATAGTTTGCTATTGCTGAGCTTGAATCACAAAGTATAACAGCTTTATGGAATGAGCTCATTCTGTTAGGCAGTTGGGAGAGAGAAGTACATATTTCTTCTATTTCACAATCATTCTTAAACTAACACAAGAACGAAAGAAAGCAGAAATAAATAAGGAAGCTTTTAAGACACATTTCCTTAGAGACAATTAAATTTTCTTTGGCATCTCTCGGTTTATTCCATTGCCTTCAGTGATCGCTAAAAGTTATTTAGTTCTTTGTATGCAATTTGCAGGCTTTTTGTCTTATATTTTTCATCCATTATTTTATTTTCCCTATTAAAAATTGCTAATTAGATTTTGTTAATTTCTGTATGTATTTTGTTGCTTAATGATTGCATTGCATTTGGCAGCAAAGACGAATAATCAAAGGTTTCAGTATTTTTAATGGACTTCTTTTCTTATTTCGTATTACACTAATCTTCAACAATATAATTACGTTATTTGCAATAAAACTGTGCTGTTTAATAATAAAGTGCAACATCCATGCAACTGCAGTAAAATGTAACCCCTTCAGCATCCAATCATGTCATCACACCGGTTATTTTTCTTGCGCCCTCCCTATTGTTTACCACAGTCGCTGGTATTCAAACTCCTGACGTTCGGCTTTCAATGGATATCCACTTTGTACCGCACTAACGATCACGGCTATTCAAGTCGCTTGAGTTGTGGTGCCGGTGAAAGGGATATAAATACCGGTTAGTGAATTAGAGGAAGAACGACATACGTAAACAAAATAACTCGTGCCATGTAGGGTTAACATTTCCTATTGTTTCTGGATTATTGCCAAGCCTAAACATTCTGCGTTTATTACTTATTTTTCAAAATACTGTGTAGTCTATTTTTTGGATATTGCTTATTATCAATTAGGATCAGTGTATGTGGGGGGGGGGGTGCATAACCCTTAAACGAAAACATGAACTTGGTATTTAAGCTTAGTATCTTCCAAGGATGCGATACAAACATTTTCAGAAGCATTTCAAGTCCTACACTACCCTTTACGTGGAAAATGTTTCCGCAATTTTCGATTTTTGTAAGATGATCTGATGATTTTGATTAAAATGCCGTTTATTAAACAAGCAAATAAAACGTAAGTCCTTAACTTCTTGGGAATAGTTCTTGAAGTCCTCTTCATTTTGGATGAGTTTTGCATAACTGGTAAACCGTAAAATGTAGGCAAAAATGTGTTATACAAAAGAATGTAGAGCTTGGTTTTACACAGCATTTAGGTCATATATTTAATTTATGTGGAGCCTAACATTTAAGAAATATTTCCTGTTCCGGTTTCAATTTTAAAATATGGTTCTCAAACAGTAAGCCCTCATCCGTTTTATCTCTCTTCTTTTTTACTCACGGCCATGGAAAGAAAAGTGGATCTCGGCGACAATCGCATACTGACGTTTAGAAAACATTTGACTGTAGCTCGAGCCTAGTGTATCCCTTCATTTCCCTTCTACTTACAAGGAATAAATAATAAAACCATTCTGGTAATGTTAACCTTGATTAGCTTATGTAGATAAAACTAATGATCATTTGTACTTTCTCTAGTCCGTATGTACAATGTACATCAATGGATTGTGTTCCACCCAAAAATTCGATACAAGATTTAACCGGAAATATATGTTTTGAGGTGCCTTGAGTCTGTAAAAAGCATTTTCAAAAAAAAAAGGTCCGTGTGTTTATCTGTCTGAAGACAGCATAACTCAAAAACCAGGTATTTAAGTTGAGTATATTCCAAGGATGCGACACGAAGATTTTCAAGAAAATGCGTCCACTCCTAAATATCGTTTACATGGAACATTTTTCGAACATTTTCATTTTCTCAAAAATGGTTCTAAATATTTGGATTAAATACTTTACGTTTAATACATTTTCATGACAAACGAAATGTATATCTTCAATTTTCTGAGACTAGCTTCTGAAGACCTCTTCATTCTGGATGACTTTTGTAAAACTGGCAAAGCATAAGAGGTAGACAAAAACATATTGCACAAAAAATGTAGATCTCATTAAAATACATAATTAATGTTATGTGCATTTTTTGTAGAGTTAATCGTTTTCAAGATATTCCGGATTACTTGTTTCAATTTTAACTTTTCTCCATGCGGGAAGTCATCTTTCTTCTCATTTATCCTTTAACTCCTGCCAATCAAAGAGATGGAATTTCAATTGCTTCACATAGCAACCGGCGTTTAAAGGCCTTAAGACGCTTTAGGCCGTCAATTTCCCTTCTGCTTACAAGTAATAAGACTAATTCTGCTTATGTTTATCTTGATTAGCATAATGTAGATAAAAGATTAATCTTTTGAATAAAAGGTTTTAGCGGAACAGCTAGAGAAAGTCACGTGACTTGAAATCATCAAATTGTTAAGAATAGTTTGTTTGCAAAACGGAGAGAGGACAGGTGAATGGAACACATCAGAGTTATTAACCAAATTCCATCCAGTAATTGTATATTCTACTTTATCTATTTAAATATGCTAAAGGGAGTTTAACTTACATATTACATTAAAAAGTGTGAAGTGCCCCATTCACACGACTCTCTGTAGCAAATTATAGTTAATAAGTTTATTCTTCTATCTACTTGGAGATAAACATTAACAAAAACGGTGTTATTACTTAGTTGCTTATGAGTAGAAGGAAAACAAAGGAAATACACTAGGCTAAACAGACAGTTGACAAGTTCCTGTATGATAAACGGATAAGTATTTTCTAACGAACCAATAACAAGGAATATCTCAAAGTCGATAAACTCTACGAAAAATGAATAATTGTGTGTTTTAAAGAGCTCTACGTTTTTTGTTAAGTAAGTTTTTGTCTATTTCATGCGGTTTACCAGTTATGCAAAACTCCGCAAAATTCACCTAGAATAAAGATAGCTTCAGAGGCTATTCCCAGAAAATTCAAGATATACATTTAATTTGTTATGTACATATCTTAAATGTACAATATTTTAATCAAAATCGTTATGTCCACTTTTGAGAAAATCAAAATTTTCGAAAATTTTTCCATGTAAAGGGTAGTTGGGGGTGGGGAAGTTTCTTGAAAATCTACGTGTCGCATCTTTGGATGATACTGAACCTAAATACTAAGTTCGGTATTTTAACGGACTTTTTCGTTTTTCAGCTATGCTGCCCCCTCCCCCAAAACACACACATGGATATTTTCTAAAAATGCTTTCTTTTGGATTCAGGGATTCTCAAAACATATATTTGCGGTGAAATCTCGGTATGGAATACATTCTCTATACACTAAGTAAGAGTGTGCAGGAGCAGGTGGGCAAGCCTCTGCTTTACTTTATGCCACATAAACACACAGACATATGTTGCGCGTCATCGCCCAGACAACTTCTCCGTACAGCCCTTATGGAACATTATGTTCCACTTCTTTATTCACTATTCTTTACAACAAATCTTAACTACACAATCTTCATTGCAAGTCCCGTCCATTATTTAAGGGTCTATATGACTGAAGTTTCACGAAAAATGACAAAAAATTGACTTTTATTTTAATTCCATAAAATAATTTAAACTTTGCCGAATACAAAAAATGTATAGCTTACTAAAAGGCGTCATTTTTAAATGCCGTAAGCCACTGGAGCTACTGTAAAGCATTAGAGACGAAACTGTACTGGATTTGGCAAGATAAAACTTCAGTTCGACTCCAGGTTAGATCTCATTTGCATCATTTTTTCCGTAGTGTTTAACGTTCACTTTTACTGCAAATGGAACCGCAGGCGATGACACTGGCGATACATGGAATGAAGATGGAGCCCCGGCGGAGCCCGATGGCGGGGAAACCGGAGAATCCGGAGGAAACCCGCCACTGGGCCGCTTTGTCCATCACAAATCATTCGGTCATTTGGGATCGAACCCGGGCCATCTAGGTGAGAGGCGAGTGGTCTAACCACTCGGCCGCGGAGCGGCCTTTATTCTCATCATACAAAATAAAACGACGAAGTTTTGCAAAAGAAATGCAGCAATGCAAGAAAAAAAGGGCAGATAAGTCAGTAGCAGAAGAGAGGAAAAGGAAAGCTGAGGATCGAACATACCAACTTGCTGGCTTTTAATGTGAGCCATGCATTCAAATCTTTCTTAGTTTTCTCGCTATTGATATTTTCAGCATTTTTCTTCCTGCAAAATGCTCCTTCCGGAACAGTTTTTCTGTTACACAAATACAATTTGTTGCCTAGGTTTTACTGTCAGATATATTTAAGCATATGCTTTCTATTTTCAAACACAAAAATTATATTTTTATAAGAAAAAAAGAATATAATTTAAACTTTTTATGAGTCTAAATCTAAAGAGGCAAACAAACTTAAGGACATTTCAAAAACTAGATGTATTGTGAACCTAGGGTTAAACAATTTTACAAAAAAATTAATTTTTTCGTCGCAGGGACAATTTTAGTGACGTGACAAAAACAAACAAATTTGACCATAAATTCCAAACCATTAAACCAAAATGGATGAAAGTTGCACTGTAGCTTATTTGTATTATATTATATCTATGCTATAACTTTCAAAAAAGCTAGCAATATTAGTTTAGAAGTTCAAATTTTCAGTCTTGCATATCCTTTATAAAGCCCAATATTGAGTATAGAAAGCAAGTATTAATTTCCACGGTTTCACTTTCTTGACGAATGACATTTTAAAATGGGAGACTAGATGCGAGTCCCTTACTCGTCTTTTCTGTGTACCTATTCTCGAAACGTAATCATATGTAAGCAGAGCTCTTTGTTATTGTAACAAACTATTTGCTGACACAGTGGGTGGATGGATGGATGGATGGATGGATGGACGGACGGATGGATATGGTATTGTGTTCCACTCAAAAATACGATCCGGAGTTTCAGTGGGAGCACATGTTTTAAGGACCCCTGAATATTAAATCTGATTTGTTTCATTCACATAGCTTTCTCTAGCTGTTCCATTTGCAAACTATACTAAAGATTATTCTTTTATATACGTCATACTAATCGAGATGGACATTAGCAAAATTGGTGGTCTTACTTGCTTTCCTGTAAGTAGGAGGGAAATAAGATAATACACTAGGCTACTGCTTGGTTTTGCAGTCGGCGTACCCTCCCCGTATTTAGAACTTACAAGCGAATGCCTAGGGGTCAGAAGCCTGTCGGGGAACCAATGGAGAACCTGGAACAAGTGGTCGGCCCGTAGCCAGGAATGAGCGTGAGGAAGCTGATGATATGTTATGCAAGCGAAATGTATGATAGGAGAGGAAGGCTGGAGCAATTGGTAGAATGAGTGGCGGGGAAAACCAGATGACCTGGAGAAAAGCTGCCCACACTTTGTATGTTCCAAGGATGCGACACAAACATTTTTAAAAATCCACCCTCCCAAGTCAGCCTTTATATTGAACAGTTTTCAAACCTTTCAATTTATTTTTAAAAAATGGCTTTAAAAATTTCGATTAAAATGCTGTATATTGAAGATGTTTACATGGCGAATAAAATGTATATCTTGAATCTTGGGAATAACTCCTGAAGTCCTCTTCATTCTGAATGACTTTTGCTTAACTGTAAACTGTCAGGAGCTAGTACTCACTACACAAAAATTTAGATCTCCTTATATATAGGCAGCGTGGTCGAGTGGTTAGACCGCTCTCCTCCCACCTAGGCGGCCCAGATTCTATCCCAAATGCCCGTAAGTGGTATTTGTGGTGGACGAAGCGCCGTCTAGGCGGGTTTTCTCCGGGTCCTCCGGGTTCCCCCGCCACTCATTCCACCAATTGCTCCATCATTACCTTTCCTATCCTCCATTTCGCTTACGCTTAATATCATCCACTTGCTCACGCTCATGCCTGACTACGGTCCGACCACTCGTTCCAGGTTCTCCATTCTTTGATTTCGTGTCGTTGGCTCCCCGGAATGTTCCTGACCCCCTAGGCATCCGCTTGTAAGCCCTAAGTGTGGTGTGGGTCTTAGATACCGGGAGGGTAAGCCAACACTAGTAAAAATATAAATAAACTATTTCCGAGATATTTCTTGTTATTTTTTCAATTTTGCAATCCATATAATTTTCTCAAACGGAAAGTTGCCATTCGTTTCATCCTTTGTTTTACTCCTGGCAATTTAAAGAGAAACAATTTCAATTCCTAAACATATCGATTAGGTATATAAAGGATTTGACAGTCGCTTTAGCCTAGAGTATTCTTTTATTTACTTCTATTTACAGGGCATTTAGTAATAAGACCATTTGTGTTAATATTTATCTGAATTAGGTTGATGTTGGTACAAGATTAGCTTGTTTGCAGAAACGGTAGTGAAAGTTATGTTTATGGAACACATAACTGAAAGAGAAGTATAAAACCCTCATGTCTTGAAATTTGTGTGATAGAAATTCAAAAACTTGTGCAAACTAACCGAAATGAGTTTCAAATACAGATTTAAGTTGTTAACGAAAGCAATGAAGACATTGGAAACCTTATCAGAATAAGTTTCTTGCTTGGAATACACTAGACTAATCAATAGCGATAATCAGTTCTTTTAAAAACTGGTTGTTAAACGCTTCACATTCAAGTCCGGGAGTAATACAAAAGAGATATGAAAGGATTATGTTTTCCAGTGCGAGAAAAAGTTAAATATTTTAAAACTGGAACCAATAACATGGAATATCTTGGAAATCTATGACCTAAAAAAATGTAAATGATATAAACTGTGTGTTTTAACGAGATCTGCATTTATGTAGTAACGTTTTGTCTATCTCTTAAAGTTTACCAGTTATGTAAAAGTAATTCAGAATGAAGACGTCTTCAGAGGCTATTTCAAGATATGCATTTTATTTGTCATGTAATTATTTTTAATATCTATCCGTATTGCAATCTATATCTGAGAGCCATCAAACTGTTCGAAAACTTTTCCATTTAAAGCTCAGTTTGGGAGAGGGAGATTTTTCTGAAAACCTTCGAGTCACAATCTGTAAAATGCTGAGCTTAAACACCAAGTTTGGCACGTTTTTGAGTTATCGTGTTTACAGGCACAGATATACACGGGGCCTTTTACTAAAAATGTGCTTTTTGGACTCAAAACATATGTGCTATGAGATCTCGACATCCGATTTTTGGGAGGAATATAATAACTTGTTTACCCGCTATGTACATTGTCCCTCTAGAGAACATAAACACATGTGCTAGAAGGATTAGAGAGGACATTTTTGTTTTTGATAGTGTTTAACGCACCGCAGGCGATAATACTTATGATATATGGGATGAAGATGGAGCACCGGTGGAATGCGATGGCGGGGGAAACAGCGTTGTCCACATGCGGCCGCCTGGGTGAGAGGCGAGGCTCTTAGTGAGGGCAATTGCATGAAGAATAGGATGCAGCTTATTTTGAGCTGGTGTCGCGTGCAGGTTGCACGAGACAGGCTGGCTCAAGACCCTTCACTGTTTATACCACTAAAATAGCTTTATTCTGACGTGCCTACATATTTCCAGGCTCAGTCGTTCTGCAATGAATTTCTGTTGGTTGTAAACCCTCGCTGTGCAGATAAGGAATAATTGATAATTTTTCTTCTCCAATGCAGCTCTCTAGGGATTCAACCATATTTTAGTTTTTCTAATGAGGTGACATGCCCTTTTACGGTTTTCTTTCGTTTTGGTATATGCGGATGTGAAATATGACTGCGGCAATTCAGCTACGTTCTTTAGTGCAATATTTAAACACTTTAAGCCATTGCTTACCTGTCCTACTCATCGATACACCTATTCTTATGGTATAAGTGCAGACATTTGTATGGTATAGTTCCAAAACCGGTCTTCTCCTGAAAAATAAAAAATAGAGATATTGGCACCAAATTATAAAATGGCGGAGGTTTTACAAATAACTGTCCTTTTATTCCCAAAAAGTTTCTCCCTGGAAGAAAAATTCGATGTGATCCATTTATATGAGTTTCCCTACTGTTTGGTAAATAAACTGTTCTCATAAAAGATTATTCCTCTATTTACAATAGACTTATCAAGATAAACAGTACCAGCAATGTTCGTATTACTTATTTCCTAATAAGCAGAAGGGAAATAAAGGAATACACTAGGCTAAATTTACAAGATGTAACGAAACCGTCCCCAAGCTTTTAAACATTATTTTTGAATCACCTGTATAGCACACTGTAATCCATGTTTCACCTTAAATTTGTCACGTTTAACTAGTGATATATCTAAGTGAAAAAAAACAACAAAAAACATCAGCAACAAAAGTATCTACCACCACGACCACCACCACCACCACCACCACCATCTCCACTACTACTAATTATAATAATAATAATAATAATAATAATAATATTAATAATATTAATAATATTAATAATATTAATAATAATAATAATAATAATAATAATAATAATAATAGCGACCCCTGTGTCCACGAAGACTTAAGTTGGTTTCACCCCTACCTTCCCACACTTGTCCGTCTTCCTGAACTGTATCACGCTTTGTAGAAAAGTACCAATATCTTCCCCAACCAGAAAGTCCAACAGGCTTCTAACCCTCTTATTAAGCTAACAAGGGGTCTATAGGCTTCTCTATTATCTGGTAACATAGATTTCATTTCTTTTCTCTTCGCTGTGCAAGATGGAAAATACCGTTATTCAGCTGCCTGAAGACGCTGACGGTCCCACGTTTTGTCTGATGGAACAAGCTTTCATTGCTCGTCAGAATCATCACCTTCATTTTGAAATCTCTGAAGCTTGTAGGTTTCTGTCACAACCCAACGGACATAAACGTTTAGATCACTTAAGCTTTCAATCATTTCTTGCACTGCTCATGTTCTCCTGTGTGTTTTGCAACGATCTCGTTCACAATGACACGCTCTGTCCTCTCTGATGTTACCTCCGTGAGGACTCCTGTCCCTGTTTAACATAGGCACGTTCAAGTCTCAGGGGCATTTCAGTAGCACATTTTCTTCTAACAAGAAATTCAAGACCGCACGTAGTCGACTTCTTACAAAAAAGTATTCTTTCTACGCCATCCTACTCAAGATGAACATTAGCAGAATGTACACAGACCACAATTAGTAATAGACATGGAATTTCTGTCTGTAGGGGATATCTATGGGGTGTCTTCTGGCAACTCCGTCACTCTGACTGGGGAAGGAGGGGGGGGTTTAACTTTCCTGTTGCATTAACACGGAATTCTGCTTGGTGGCAGTCAGCAATGCCTTACACAAGTGAGGTGACCCGCAGCCATATAGTGGGGAGCAGGGCGCACGGTAAAACGAATTGCAAATGCTGTGCAAATGAGTAGGTCTGTTGTGCAGTATTGGATTAAACGTTTTCAGGGGCGCGGTGAAGATGGATTAAAGACGCGTCCAAAATCGGGAAAGTCAAGAAAAACAACGGCGGAAGTCGTTTTCTTTTTTTTTTTTTTTTAAACAGTACCGGAGCCTGATCAGGACTCCGGCGCTGTATTCCTATTTTACATTCCCCCCCCCCGTAGGTTTTACTGTTTCATTACTGGTTTTACTGGTCCTTTACCAACACATTGCACAAACATATGACAACCATGCCCAAGGCGGGACTCGAACCCACGAAGCACCAAAGCGAGCGCGGCCATATTAAGATTACAAATGTAAGCAGAGATGTACCATTTAAACCGTCAACAAGATTGCGCCGCGATCTGATGGAGAATAGAACTGTGAAGGAGGCAATAATCAGTATTGTTCGTGAATCTCCAAACCCAAAATCCCATACTTATGCGGCCACTTCTTTTCTTGGAAACTACGTGTTCTGGAACACAGCGAGAATTGTCTGGTCACCACAAATACATTCGCTCATCCCTTTTCATCTGAGAAAATCACTAGCTGCCAAAATCTGTCTGGTGTGGCCAAGTATTCAGGTGCAAACCCCATTCGACTGTTGCGGTGTTGTTCAGTCCAAGTCTATTTTCTTTGCTGCCTTTCGATGGTGAATGGTAGCTTCTTGGAGACGACTTCTCTCCGTAGAAGGGAGCAAGATAGCTTCAGATCGCGCCGCAGTTTTGTAGACGGTTTAAATGTGGCATCCCTGCTTGCATTTACAATGTTAGCATCAACTACAGCCGTTGTTTTTTTTGTTTTTTTTGGCTTTTCTGATTTTGGACACGTCTTCAATCCAGCTTCACCGCGCTTCTGGAAACGTTTAATCCAATACTGCACAACAGAATCTACTTATTTGCACAGCATTTGCAATTTGTTTTGTCGTGCGCCCACAATACGGCCGTGGATCACCTCGCTTGTGTAAGGCATTGCTGACTGTCACCAAGCGCAATAGAAAAAGTATGCAATTACAATTTACTACAAGAGTAAGCTACAACCCTTCCTCCTTCCCCAATTAGAGCGACCAACGGATATCAGAACACACGCCCTATAAAGCCGCTACAGACAATCAGAAAATCGATGTCTATTACTATTTGTGTTCTGTGTACTTGTTACTTTGTACCTTATAAGTAGAAAGGAATTAAAGGAAGAAAGCGATAGCAAAATTTTTGAAAATCTATCGGTATGCGATTGCCATTGAAATTGGCTTCTTTGATTGGCCGGGAGTACAACAAAAGAAAAACGGACACTTACTGTCTGACAAAATTAGACGTTTTTAAAAGTGAAGCCAATAACAAGGGGTATCAGTCAACTCTTCAGCAAAAATGCATATGACAAAGTGTGTGCTTTAACGATATCCACGTGTTGTGTGCAGCAAATTTTGCCCATCTCTTACGGTTTAACCGTTATGCAACATTTTGCAAAAACCAACCAGAATGAAGTGCTGTTCAGAGGCTATTTCCAGAAAATTCAAAATAAATATTTTATTTGTGTTGCGAATAACTTTAAAGATTTTTATGAAATACCGTATATTAGAGTCATTTTTGAGAAAAACAAAGTTTCAAACATTTTTCCACATGAAGGGTAGTTTGGGGTGGGGGGATTTTCTTTAAAATCTTCGTGTCCCATTGGAAGATGGCAAATGTATACGAAGTTTGGTGTTTAACGGTCTTTTAGTTATTGAGCTCTGTTTGTTCAGAGAACACACACAGATTTCTTTCTAAAAATGCTTTTTTTGTATTCAGGGTGTCTCAAAACATACATTTGCGGTGAAATCTCGATATTGAATTTTTGAGTGCAATACGATACCTTCTCTATACACTATGTACATACATAGTACGTGTAGAGAAAGTGGTCACATGATAGAAGCTAATGACGTCACAACAGACTACGGTCATTTCTGTTACCTTGTTGGAGTATGAATTTGATTGCACACGAATATTGGTAGGATCGTCGTTACGTTGTGTCGAGGTGTATCTTTCACACCAATCCCCAGCACTGTCTCCATTTTTGCTTCGCACTCTGTGAAGCATTGTGTTTTAACAAGTGATTGGTCCACCGTCATAATTCTAACACAATATTTCATCTCCCGGACCTTACATTCAATTGTTTCGCTGTAAAGTCGAGATGTGCCAGGGGGGCCTGACTGCCCCGTAATTGATATGTGCAGATGTCCCTTGATACGTTAAAGACATGTATGACTCAAAGTTTGAAATTGCTAACTTTTTGAAATTTATACCACAGGTGTAGTACAATGCAAACAAGTTACAGTGAAAATTTCATCCATTTTGCTCTGATGGTTAGGAGGATATGGTCAAATTTGTTTATGTTTTGTCACGCCACTAAAAAGGCCCCTTGCGACAAAAAAAATAAATAAAAGTTATGGTCTAATACCTAAACCTTTGGTTCAAAATACATCTACTTTTTGAAGTTGCCCTAGATTTCTGTGTGTTTCCTTTGATTTAGGCTCCAACAATTTTTAAAGTTATGAAAGTGCCTTTTTTTATTCATAAAATATAATTGTTATGTTTGAACATTGAAAACATGCTTAAATACATAAGACAGTTAAACCGAGGTCATTTCTTATTCACTGTACCTCTGTGAGCATGTACTGCATATTTTATTTGTATAACAGAAAAACTGCTCCGCAAGGAGCATTTTACAGGAAGAAAAATGCTAAAAATATAAATATCGTGAAAACAAGGAAAGATTTGAACGCATGGTTCACATTAAAATCCACCAGGTTGGTAGACTGGACCCTCAGCTCCTCCGCTGTTGCCTTTTCTGTTCTTTTCGTCTTGAATTTCTGTTTTTCTTCTTCTTCACAGCTTCGTTCATTACTTTGCATAAACTCGACAAACTGTAGTTTTTCTGTTCGAGTCCAGTACAGCTTCACCTCTAATGCTTTGCTGTACCTCCAGGTAGGGCGTTTAAAAATGGTGCCTTGTGGCAAATTATACATTTTTGATAATCTGAAATGTTTAAATTGTTTTACGGAATTAGAATAAATTGTGATTTTCCATGAAATTTCAGTCATACATACCCTTAAAAGAGTTACAGAACTCAATGGGACCAATGCGGCACTGGGCGAGAGTGACCTTCATTTTACCCCTCACAATGAGCCGACCCGCTCACAGTCTCCGCTAATAGCAGACTGTACTCGCTAGTACTTCACTGGCAGGTTTTAACTCGAGTTGTGCAACCCTTTTAACGCACCAAGAATATCGGACCACCTGGTATTTCAAAAGCAATGTGGCTCAGGGAACGTTCGACATTGTCATTCCAAAAAACAGGCAAGTCTAGTAGGAGATATTGATTTAGGAACGGTATCAGGCCAAGAATCGAAGCAGCGCATTTGTAGGCAAACCAGAAGTCGCCATGTGTTTGTGCACGCTTCTCAATACTAGTTATCTTCTAGAGAACATGACTGAAAATGAAAGGCAGAAATTAGACCCTGCTAACAGCGAGCAATTATCGAGTCAACCCAAACGGCCAATGAGAGCAGAAAGGAAAACGTTTTCGACATTCAAGTTTTAACGAGAACGTAGCATGAGGTTTGCAAAATGCCAGCCTCATTTCCGTTCCTAAATAAGGTCCTCGCTTTGTTCAATTCCAAGAATTCTGCTTTAGCGTTATCTTCTTCGCCATTGTTGTGCTGTTGCTATTCGTTCAGAATGCCAAACTACAAGTAACGATAAACACTAAATTATTTAGCACCAAAATATTTTGCAATTGCATCTTTGCCAAACTCCTTGCATGTCAAAATGCCCACTGCACAATCTATGTTCAGTTGATCTCAAGGTCGCGGCCCAGCCAGGTTCTTCTTAGTGCAATGATGTTAAACAACTTCTGCGTTACAAAATTCAGGCACACCGGCGCCTCTAATACGACCCTGCTAGAGGACAGCGTGGTTAATTTCTTTTTGCATAATCTACACTAATTTTATAAAAATAGAACCTTTGGTTGCGTGGGTGGGTAGCTAACTAGCTAGGCATGGGTATGTATAGTAGTGGCATTTTTTTGCTTTCTCTGCACTACTATGTACACAGTGTATAGAGAGGATTGCAACCAAAAACTTCAATACCGAGATTTCACCGGAAATACATACTTTGGTATCCCCTGAGTCCAATAAAGCAATTTTAGAAAAAGGCCCGTGTGTGGATGTGTATGTGCGTGTTTGCCTGTGGACAACATAATCCAAAACTAAAGTACCGTTAAACACCAAACTTGCTATTTAAGTTTATTGTTTTTCAAGGATGTGAAACGAAGATATTCAAGAAAATCCCTCCATCCCTTTACATGGAAACATTTTTGAAAATGTTTTTCTCAAAAATGGCTCTAACGGTTTCAATTAAATAGCTTATATTATACATAGTCACATCACAAATAAGATGTATATCTTGAAATTTCCGGAAATAGCTTCTGAAGACTGTTTCTTCTGGATATACTTGTTTTTACTGTAAGAAGTAGAAAAAAGCTTAGGAGACCGGAAATGGTGATCTCCTTAAAACACACAATTTATTTCATATGGATTTTTGTGGTAGAGTTGACCATTTGCAAGATATTCCTTGTTATTGATTTCAATTATAAAATCCTTTTCTCAGACAGGAAGTGCCGGTTTGTCTTTTGTTCTACTCCTGGTCAAGGATACAATGACAATCACATAACGATAGCTTTATTTGCCTAGTGTGTTTCCTTAGTTACATCCTACTAGTGCTTATCTCGACATGGTGTAGAAAGAAGAATAGCTACTTTCTTGTCGAACAGTCAGAGAAAGGCATGCGAGTGTAGCTGATATTTTTCTTAAATTTGTATATTGCATTCAATTCTGATGAGCATGTTTCTTATCTAATGAATTATAGCCAGGAAGCATAACTATAGCACATTTTAATGTAAAAGTGCTCGTACTAGGCACTGCATATACACGTACTATATAAGCATAAGGTAGGTGGAGTATTCCACCCAAATATTCAAAACCACCATTTCAACAGAAATACATGTTTTGAGGGTCCCTAAATATCATGCATAATTTTAGTAGAAGGTCAAAGTGTGTACAAAATAACTTCAAAAAACAAACTTTTATATACTTTTAGTATCTTCCAAGGATGCGATAGGAGCATTTTCAGAAATATCCCCACACCCCAAACTAGTCTTTATATGGAATAGTTTCCGAAATGTTTGATTATCTAAAAACTACCTCTAAGGATTTTGGTTAATATATCCTATATTATTATGTTTGCTTGGGAAGTGAAATATACATCCTGAATTTCTTAGGAAAAAACCTTGAAGTCCTCTTCATTGTGAAAGACTTTTGCGTAACTAGTACACAAAAACCTTACTGCAAAAAAAATGTACATCTGGTTAAATCACACAAATTATGTCATACACATGAATGAACGGAATTTCAACGACAATCGCACAGCGGCAGCTTTTAAAATATTTCATTTTTGCTTTAGCCAGGATGCAATAGCTTGAATTAAAAATATTTTTATGAAGCCTCGGTGAGGTATCTATTTTTATTGGAAGATAGCAATGGAATGAAGGAGAGTAAACTAATATCTAGACCTATTCATGCTCCTATTCATGAATTGACACACAGTGAAATTAATGCACCTCTAATCAAGGTTCTTAAAAAAGAGGATTTTTGCATTCCTTTACTTCCATTCTACTTATAAGGAACCAAGGAATAGGACTATTTTTAGCAATGTTTATGTTAATTATAATGATGTAGATAAAATAATACTACATGGGTAGAGTCTGACTGAAAAATTCAATGTCCTTCTGGGATTTGAAGCACGGATCTCCCGGTTCCTAGCCAGTGGTCTACCACTCAACTAAAACGATAGCTAATTCTTTCAAAAGCTGTCACTATGCGATTATTATGAAAATTTCGTTGTCTTTTCATCCCAGGAGTAAAACAGAGAGATGAAGAACTCCCGTTTGACAAAGGTTTAAATATTTTAAAATTGAAACCAATAATAGGAAATATCTCAGAAATGGTTAGTTCTACAAAAAACTATGGAAAATAAATTGTGTGTTTGAACGTGATGTATATTTTTGTGGTTTTACATGTTATGTAAAAGTTATCCAGAGGCCATTCGAGATATAGAAAATACAAATATAGAAATGTCGCAAAATGTTCCATGTAAAAGGTGTCTGGGTTTCGTGCCACATTCTTTACCAAGTTAAGTATTCAGCCGACTTTCGTTATAGAAATACGCTGCGCAAATACACAATACTTTCTCTACCTACTATATGCATAATGGGTAGAGAAAGCAAATATGCATAAGTTTTCACCAAGTTCCCTTAACAGATGAACTATTTTACCATCCAAAATTTTAAAGAACAAGCGTTCTGGATACCAGATTTTGCGTAACCATTGTGCGCACTTTAGTTCCACTATGTAGTAAGGTATAATTTACTGGGGTAATTCAGTAGACTGAACGTATATATTTATTACAAAAAGTGGACGAATAATGTGCAACGCTCATAGTAAACGTAATGCAATTGTTTGGTAAAAAAAACTAAGTTCCTGGAGCAACTGCCCACAAGGGGCCAGGCCCTGCCGCCCGGCCGCTGCGTCCCCCATCTCAGCCCGCGACATACGTCATTGATGGGGTGCAGTATTGAAGGGTGAGACGTGGTCAGCGCCTCGAGTTCCTCCCGGCCGGTTAATGCGGTCCTCTCAAACTGGAGCCATCAAGTAGCTTCTCAATTGGCCTCCCCCCTGGCATCTCACGAGGTTCAGTGAACCCCGGACCAGGTCCCCCGGCGGGGTAAATTCTGTACTGGGAATCGAACCCATGTCCCCGCTTAGCAAGCAACCGCTACCAAAATACTAAGGAGATTCTTTCATAGACTGAACATTTTAACATAACTTGTTTTTTTGTTGTTAATATTATTAATGTATAGTCACAGAACTCAGTGTTGTTGTTTTTTACAACCACAATATTAGAATAACAAAATACAAACTTTATATAAGAACAATAATGGAACAACAACTATTTCTAAAACATACATAGAACATTACTTAGGAAATTAACAATATTGTTACAAAATCACTAAGGAATACACAGTTAGGTGTTACAGTTTAAATTGATTTATGCAAAGCAATAACAAACAGTATTATGAGAGAACTTTGGATTACTCAGAGCTGTGGTAGTTCCTGATATTGTGTGTTTCTGTCTAAATGTGCTGTATATGGTACATTCTGCAAGGATGTGGTTTACTGTTAGAGGTATTTACAGGTGCTGCATTCTGGTGACTCTTCTTTGGATATTCGATAGGAGCGCGTTAAGTTCGTGTGTCTAATTGTTAATCTTGTCATTGCAACTTGAATTATTTTCTGTAGCTTATGTATGGTTGGCATGTAATGGTGGTACACATTGTAATGTGTGGTCCAAAGGTTTTTAATCTGTTTATTTATGGATGTCAGTAAATCTGTGCGAGGAGTATTGGTGTTTTGTTTGCAAGGTCTGCCAGTTCATTACCAGTTATGTGACAGTATGAAGGTATACAATTTCATTTCCCTTTTGTTTCAATAAATGTCTCAGGATCTGAATATCTTGTAGTATATCTGTTGTCCATGGGTCACTAATTACTTGTATGGAACTGAGGGAGTTAGTTAGAATAATGAAATGTTGGTGTTCCATATTTTTAATATTCCGCATTGCCTGATAGATTGCATAAAGTTCACGTGTGCAAATGGGACATAAATTAAGCAGTTAGTACGACAAAACGTTATCATTGATCAGTACTGTGCATCCGCTACCTTCAGTTGTTTTGGATCTATCTGTGTACGTTGATGTGTAATTGTGAATTTACTTTTGATTTCATTGTACATGTGTTTAAATATCACTTGAATAGTTTCTCTTTTTTTTGTGTTTCTGTAGATCTAGTTTTATGACAGGTTTTGATAGTGACCAAAATAGTAAACTATTAATATGCCTCGGTTTTCCAGAGGAAATGGGGAAATTAAGCTCTTTACAATAGTCTTAAATGTCGGATCTGATTGGCTCTATTTTCAGGATATTTATTATAATATCTGTTGAAGAAGATATCTATATTTAAATGTTATACCATCAACGGACAGAGCTTTACAACAAACATGAAGATACATCATTTTAACAGCAAGCAAAAGAGAAATATCCATCATCCTAATGTAAAACTCTCTTGCTTCCTCAAAGGTATATACTATGAAATAATTAAAATATCCAGAAATCTCAAGGAAAGCATTAGCATTATCATCTTTTTAAAGTTTCTCTTAACAGTACCTTTGTGATGTATCATTTTATTCTGTAGAAGAATACTCAAATCAATAATCAGCCTAATTTTTTCTTGTACCGCCAGCATTAAGTGAAGTGACACATGCTGTTAAAGCCAACTGAAATGATTTTATGTTTAATATATATACATATTATTTTTAGAACAAATATCAGTATCAAATTTTGACATTCTTTACTTACAACTAAGGATGTAAAGAATGTCACTGCACAAAGTTGTAGAGCTCGTTAAACCCCACAATTTATGTTGTATACAATAGTTTTGTAGAGTTAACGTTTCTGAGATATTCCTTGTTATTTGTTACAATTTTAAAATACTTGAGGTTTTCTCATACAGCAACTTGTCAAGTACTGTTCATGCAAAGAGAACGAATTTCAATCACCTTTTAACCACCATTGAAAAGATTTGACTATCACTTTAGCCTAAAGTGTTCCCTAATTTCCCTTTTATTTTTAAGGAACGAAGTAATGAGACTTTATGCTAACGTTATTTTGGATTGGCATGAGGTAGAGTAAACTTTAAGAAGAAATTGTTACAGAGATATAGAGAAAGTCACTTGAATGGAAAATATCAGAATTTAACGAAAAGTTTTATTATTTGTGTGTGTGTGCGTGTGCGTGTGCGTGCGGAAGCGCGTGTGCGTGCGCGTGTGCGTGCGCGTGTGCGTGCGCGTGTGCGTGCGCGTGTGCGTGTGTTGGTGGGTCGGTCGGTTGGCTGAAAAGCAAACATAGTATTTATGTTGAGCATCATAAGAGTTTCAAGAAAACTCCTCAATTTTATATACTTTACTCTCAATTAAAATGTCTATCGATTTTTGATTGAAATAATATGTTCAATGTGTTTTCATGAAACATTGAAATCCAGCCTCTAAATTGTGCTGGAAGTACCCTGTGACCTCCATTGCATTCTGAATGAATTTTGCACCGTAAGAGATAAGAAATATCTTACTTCACAAACAACAAAAGGATGATCTCGTGAAAAGACAATGCATGACAAATACACTTTTTTGAGGGGTAAACTCTTTTTCAGATTTTTCTTTTCATTTATTTGAATTTTCAAACAGTTATAGCTTTAAAAAATGGGAATTAGTTATTCGTTTCCTCTCTCTTTTGCCTGTCTTGGTCATGCAAAAATAACAGAGTTTGAAATTCACTACGTAGCCACACGCCTTTACGGCGTTTGAAATCGCTAGAGCCTTCTGTATCCACTTAATCCTGTTGCAGCTACAAGGTAATGTTATAATGTTTCTTTGAATTAGAAGTGTTTATCAGCAAGTGTTTGTCTCGATTAACATGGAGTAGATAAAAGAAAATGCTTAAGGCGATGCATATGTGAAATTCGACAAAAAGTGTGAAAATTCAACATTTTATTTATCATAATAAAACAACATACATACTCTAATTTTAAGAAAACATAGTTTTTTCCACTTGACGCACTTTAACATAAATTAAGTGTAGTTTCAAACATGAAGGCGCATGCTTATTAATAGGCAGGCCCAATTCTAAACCTTGCTTTTTTACAATTTGTTTTCAACATCTTTGCATATTCAAAAATGCTCCACATGAAGCAGTTTTTACTTATTTGTTTCAAAATGTTTATTCTGCTTTTAAAAGTGCATTTAATAAATTGGTCATACTGTTTACCAAATTTTTGCTACAATTTTGAGAAATAAATTATTAAGTTTTGGAAAATCAAGAGTTTCGGTGAGTATGAAAAGTAAAATTCCTTCTACAGTAATTAGGGTTAATATAGAAGTGTGATATAGCAGATCTATTTGTAAACTTACTTACTGTAAAATTTTAATATATTTGTGAATAATTTTAAAAATGCATCACGTGGATCATTTGCATTTGAACAATAAACTTAGACACCTAAAAGTGGTTATTTAAATAGGCATGGAGGATAGAATTTTGATAAATGGTTAAACACCACTGCTGTTGCGCATAATGAATTTTAATACGATAACTTGTACACTGTGGATTTTCCAAATATCACAGATGCATCAGCCTAATAAAAGAGTTGGTAGCACAAATAGAGCTGGGTGGAGTAGCAAGTAAGGGAAAGATTGTGGAAAGGGATTTGAAATTTTGGTATAGATATTGAACTTGGAAGGAACGAATTTGTTAAAACAGTGCTTAGTGTATCAAGAGAAGCGTTTACAGAACAAAGGATGGGTAGGCTGCCTCAGAAATATCTTGGAAAGTAGTGGATTAGGGGAAATGTGAAGAAGAGAAATTAATGTGAATCATTTCTGGAAATCAGCAAGGAAAAGATTTGAGGATATAGAAATACAAAAAGTATTTGGTGGGATAGCTGAAAAGGGATTTTTAGTTTTTTATGTACCAATGAAGATTCATTGGGGAAGGGAAAAGTACATAGACGTGACAAATAAAGGGGAGCGAGAAGGTATTGTATGGATGAAACAAGAGTATGGAGGTTAAAAGTTTAAGAAAAGTATTTCACAAAATGAATGTCCTATATGTGGCTGAAATGAAGACATGGAACATATATTGTTTAAATGTAAAGGGCCTGAAGTTTGGACAATTGTTATATGATGTGAAAAATAAATGGTTATTGACAGTCAACATGATGTAATAAACGAGAATTAAGAAAGTATTGTAAAATAAAGGAGCGAGTGAAAGCAATCATGTGAGTGCAACACTACAATGGTTTTCTATTCTCTATGTTAAGCGATAGCTTGTTTGCCGCGCGGTGTACCATTTGTGCTTTATGTGGTATTTCAGTTTCAAATAGAAGTTACTATTTAGTCAACTTCTTTGCCCATTTGCAGCTGGAATCAGACATCACCTTCCTGCAACCCCTGCAGCCATTTCGACTCCAAATAAAGTGGATAGTCATTAGGTGGAGCAAGTTAACGTCTACGCCACCAAACAACAGCTTCAAGGAGCCACAGATTATTATAATGGGTGGACGCAGACCCCGAGAACCAATCTCGCTAAACCAGGTAAGTCTTCATTTCCGACCACTTGTGACTCTCACACTTCAGACCAATGCCAGCGATGGCTTGCAAACACCCTTTGGTTATTCATCATTTTCTGCAACTGTAACCAAAACGCTCATTTTTATTTTCTCTAACACGTGTCCATTATGTACATAGTATGTTGAGAAGGTATTATATTCAACCCAAATTTCAATATCGAGATTTCATCGAATATATATATATATATATATATTGAGAACCCTGAATCCCAAAAGGTATTTTAGAGGTCAGTGTGTGTGTGTGAGTGCGGACAGCATAACTCAAAAACGAAATGACCATTAAATACCAAACTTGTTATTTAAATTTAGTATCTCCCAAGAATACATGTACATTTTCAAGAAAATTCCCCATCCTAAACTATCATTTACATAGCTTTTTTATTCTCTCAAAAACACCTCTAACGATTTTCATTAAAGACCGTATATGAAAGATATTTGCATGGCGAATAAAATGTATATCTGGAGTTTCTTCGGCATAGCCACTGAGGTCATTTTCATTCTACATAACTGGTAAACCGTAAGAGATGCACAAAATCTTACTACAAAAAAATGTAGAGTTTGTCGAAGCACACGATTTCATCTACATTTTTGCTGTAGAGATAACCGTTGCCAAGATATTTCTTATCGTTGGTTTCAATGTTAAAATACTTTTCACAACACGATGTATTCCTAGTTTCTTTGCCTTTACTCGTGAATGTGGAAAGAAGCGAATTTAAATGCCAATGACAGCCTTTAAAATATGTTACTATCGCTTTATTATGGTGTATTGCCTTACTTATAAGGAATCAAGGGCAGTCGAAATGCCCCATCTTTCCAATGTTAAAGTTTGACCCATTATCTCAGCAACATTTAACATAACGAACTAAATTTTCCAAGGTATATTGTTTTACTGTTGATTGATGAAAAATAGAATACTTCTGCTCCTTAGAAGAAAAGGTATGATCTTTTTAATAAAGATCTTAAAATTGTATTGAAAAATGATGATTTAAAGTTTAAAAAATAATCGATATACCCAAAAACCTTTTAAAATAAAGCCTATTTAGATGCAAATTTCCGGTAATATTTTCAGCCCTTAGTATCAAATAGTTTGAGATAATGGGGTATTTCTACAGAAAATTTTACATCTTTAGAAATTGTTTTCACATAACATTAAAAAACAATGTAACCTAACTTTCGAAATACAATTTCGCAGTACTTGAAAACACTCAAATGAAGGAAACATGAGCAAGATGCCAATCCTAATGGCTAAAATAAAACATTTTGATCAAATAAAAATCTCTTCTCTAACACTAATATTTACAAAGTTATTGATGTTTTACCAAGTATGCGTACTAAGATGTTCTGATACCTATTCAGGATTATTTTCAACAATATTTTAAATCTCTTTTCAAGTAGCGCACCTCCATGAAAGTTACACCCAAATGAGCGGGAGATTAGAAAGATACATATGAAATTAAAACATGAAAATGAAAACAAATATGAAAACCCCATTTCGTCTCCCCTAAAGTAATGCGATAATTCTGTTAATGCTTATATCGATTAATATAGAGTAGAAACAACATGAATATTTTGTAAGAACTTTGTTTCCAGAATGGGTAGAGATTTTCTCCATAAATATTTATATAATACTTTTGATGCCCCGTCTTCTCCGTGATGACTTATCAGTAATTTATGGAATCCAACCTTATTCTTAGTTCATAATCATTTCAGATTATTCCATTACGCTTAGGGAGAAATTCAAATATAACAATAAAAATTTAAATTTTGATGTTTTCTTTTCCATTTTGGTTTTTGAAAAAATCAAAATGTTCTAAAAGTTTCCATGTAGTAGTAGTTGGGTGGTGGGTAACTCATTCAAAATCTTCGTGTCGTATCCTTAGAAGATACTGAACTTTAATATAAAGTTGCGCATTTAATGGACTTTTCGAGTTTGAGTTATGCTGCATACAGGCACGCACACAGACAGCACACGAACCTTTTTCTAAAAATGCCTTTTTTTAATTCAGGAAATTCCAAAACATTTCGGTATTGAATTTTTGGGTGCAATACAATACCTTCTCTATAAATTATGTACATAGCATGAGTAGAGAAAGTAAAGATTGGAGGTTTTGTTATTTTCCTCTAGAAGCTCAGCCCCAGTGTCCACAAAATCATTATTTCCCAAAAGCGATAAACATGAGTGCATGGAATTATTTATAAGCTATTTGTAACTGAGGTACAGCAAGGTTTAGGAATTTCATGTGAGATTCACTTTTATTGTAAATTATTTTCCTTCAAAAATATTTCTGAATAATCTTTGATAATTAAGTCGATGTTTGTGCGAAATTTGATCCAAATTGTGAACGATTAATACGATTAATTTTTCCCATAGTGACAGGAATCCTGAGCTTTAGGACAGTGTGTTGTTTTTACCATTTTAACTACTAAATAATTGAAGATATAAATGGATAAGCGCAAACATATTGTTAATAGGCACTCTTAATTTTAAATCTTATTTTCACAAAAACGTTTTTCCAAAATTTTTCCGTACTCACAATGTTCCACAGGAAGTAAATTTTTGCTAGTTAGTTTCATAATCTTTACACTGAAGCGGCGCCGTGGTTGAGTGGTTAGACCCCTCGCCTCCCAGCCAGGCGGCTCGGGTTTGATGTCAAACACCCGCATGTGGGATTTGTGGTGGACGAAGCGGCATCTAGGCAGCTTTTCTCCGGGTCACTCATTCCAAAACTGCTCCATCATAACCTCTCCTGTCATCCAATTTACTTGTGTTTCATATCATCCACATCCTCAGGCCCACATCTGGCTACGGATCCGGTTCTCCGTTCTGTGGTTTTTTGCCGTTGGTTCCCTCTCTGACCCCTAGGCATCCGCTTGTAAGTCCTAGGGGGTTGTTATTCCTAAATACGGGGAGGGTAATCTGACAGGCTCCTAACCCCTAGATATCCACTTGTAAGTCCTAGGGGGTTGTTATTCCTAAATACGGGGAGGGTAAGCTGACAGGCTCCTAGCCCCTAGGCATCCCCTTGTAGGTCCTAGGGGGTTGTTAGTCCTAAATACGGGAAGGGTAAGCTCACAGGCTCCTAACCCCTAGGCATCCGCTTGTAAGTCCTAGGGGTGTTAGTCCTAAATACGGGGAGGGTAAGTTGACAGGCTCCTAACCACTAGGCATCCGCTTGTAAGTCCTAGGGGTGTTAGTCCTAAATACGGGGAGGGTAAGCTGACAGGCTCCTAATCTCTAGGCATCCGCTTGTAAGTCCTAGGGGTGTTAGTCCTAAATACGGGGAGGGTAAGCTGACAGGCTCCTAACCACTAGGCATCCCCTTGTAAGTCCTAGGGGTGTTAGTCCTAAATACGGGGAGGGTAAGCTCACAGGCTCCTAACCACTAGGCATCCGCTTGTAAGTTCTATGGGGGTGTTATTCCTAAATACGGGGAGGGTAAGCTGACAGGCTCCTGACACCTAGGCATCCGCTTGTAAGTCCTAGGGGTGTTAGTCCTAAATACGGGGAGAGTAAGCTGACAGGCTCCTAACCCCTAGGCATCCGCTTGTAAGTTCTATGGGGGTGTTATTCCTAAATACGGGGAGGGTAAGCTGATTACAAAGAATATTTTTATACAACCTCTCAAATGTACATTAAAGAAAATTAGGATATATATGTTTTCGAAATTATGCTCCAATCTTGAAAAATAAAAAAATGTGAACTTGGAGAGTATGAAAAGTATTACTTTTTTACAATAACTAGGATTAATATAAAACAATATAACACGAGCGATCTATTTGTATGCTCATTGACTGTAAACGTTTAATTTTTATGTGAATATTTCTAAATAACGCACGTGGCTCATTATTGTTAGAATAATGAATCTTGACAGTAAAATGTTTTTACATAGATAACCATAAGGTAGATTATTACTATTATTGTATAAAATGAACTTGAATAAAATATCTTACATACAATAGGTTTTCAAATCTCCCCTTAAGCAGTTTCAATTTATTCCTTCACGAGGGTTTTGAGGGTAATAAGCATTAAACATTTCAGACGTAGAGCTTCATTACTGCACTAATAGTAATGTATTATGTGGATATTATTAATTACAATGAATAATGTATTGTTATATTGTATTACTCATAATGTATTAATATATAATAATTAATAATGAATTCATTTTTAAACATTTGACTGACGCTCTATTACTATACAATATATAACCGAATCATCTAACATTTATTCGGCAAATATTTCGGAAATGGAAACTGCTATTGATGTGCGGGCTTCACAGAATTAATTGGAGTCACGGGAACCGTATTTGAAAACCACACACATATAATAATACTTAGAACGTGTATTTTCATAAAGAACATGCATTTTTGAATTTAGCAATGGCTATTGTCATCAACAAGGACGATCTCCAGTTGGCGATATTGCGATTCTAGTTCGGTTGATTACTGAGACAATTGATCTCACAGGGAGTTGCAGCAAAAGAATTTGTCGGCCCTCCTTTCGAATATGTGACGCGGGATTTTCAGAAACTCCACTTTTATCCCTTATTTCGATCCAGTTCATTTACACACTTCTAACCTGACGTAACCTAACCTCTACGAAATCTCGAAACTTGTCGCTCGAAGAGGCTCGCTTAAACCTCCACTCGCCTCATTTTCGTTTAACACAAAAAAAAAAACAAAAAACAAAAAAAAAAAAAAAAAAAAAAACAAAAAAAAAACTTAAAAATACAGGAAAATTCCGCTTCACCGGTCACTTATTTGAAACACAAGAAAATCCCACGTCACATGTCAGAAACACAAGAAAATCCGGCGTCACATGTCACATACATGAAAATTCCGCGTCACATATTAGAAACACAAGAAAATCCCGCGTCACTTGTCAAGTACACAAGAAAATCCCACGTCACATGTTGGAAACACAAGAAAATCCCGGATCACATATTGAATACACAAGAAAATCCCGCGACACATATTGGATACACAAGAAAATCCCGCGTCACATATCAGAAACACAAGAAAATCCCGCGTCAAAGATTAGAAACACAAGAAAATCCCGCGTCACATGTTGGAAACATAAGAAAATCCCGCGACACATGTTGGAAACACAAGAAAATCCCGCGACACATTTTGGAAACACAAGAAAATCCCGCGACACGTATTGGAAACACAAGAAAATTCCGCGCCATATATTGTAAACAAGAAAATCCCACGTCACATATTGGAAACAAGAAAATCCCGCGTCTCATATTGAACACATAACAAAATTACGCGTCACATATTGTAAACACAAAAAATTACGCGTCACATATAGGAAACAAGAAAAGCCCGCGTCACATACTGGAAACACAAACAAATCAAGCGATACATGCTGGAAACATAACAAAATCGCGCGTCACATTTTGGAATCAGGAAAATCCCTCGTCACCCGCGCCACACATTGGAAACACAAGAAAATCCCGCGTCACATACTGGAAACACAAACAAATCCCGCGTCACATATTGGAAACAGGAAAATCCCGCGTCACATACTGGAAACAGGAAAATCCCGCGTCACATATTGGAAACAGGAAAATCCCGCGTCACATATTGGAAACAGGAAAATCGCGCGTCACATATTGGAAACACAAACAAATCCCGCGTCACATATTGGAAACAGGAAAATCCCGCGTCACATACTGGAAACACAAACAAATCCCGCGTCACATATTGGAAACAGGAAAATCCCGCGTCACATACTGGAAACACAAACAAATCAAGCGATACATGTTGGAAACACAACTAAATCGCGCGTCACATATTGGAAACACAGGAAAATCCCTCGTCACCCGCGCCATACATTGGAAACACAAGAAAATCCCGCGTCACATAGGTATGGGGAAGGAAGGTCTCCAAGTTTCTGTAACACTCTTGTGAGATCAGCGTCTCGCAGCCATATTTTCTCAGTAACCAACAGGAAAGGCTCAATCTAAAACTGCACTAGAATCTGCAATCTCGCCTCAAGCTGAAATGTGGCAACGTCATATCCCGTCCAATCTGCTGAGCAACGTTAGTCGTGTTTCAGTGCAAGGGGCTCTCCTCGGTTGTGTATTTTTGGCAATTTTTCTATTTTTCCATGTCTGTTGCAATATAAATGTTACATAAACATATGTGCAGTACTCGGGAGCGTAAGAAATCTTGGTATCAATAAAAACTCACAGATATACAGGCTGGATCATTTAACTTGAGATCTTTATATACGAGTTAGGGAAAGTAAAAGTACACGACACATTTTTACTTTCTCTAACCCGTATGTACATATAATGTACACAGCAGCTAGAGAAACTATTTTATTCCACCCAGAAATTCGATGCCGAGATTTTGCCGGAAATACCAGCTTTTAAAAGATCTAACTATCGCTTTAGTAGAATGTATTCGCTTATTTCCCCTCTACTTACAATGAAGCAAGTAATTCGAATGATGTAGATAACACGATTCTTTGTAAAAATAGTTTGTGTTTGGAACAGCTAGATTAAGTTATATGAATGAAACACATAATATTTTTCATGCCATACGGTTAATAAGCTATAGACGGAAAATGATTTTGAAAGAACAGTTAAGTGCCGGTGATGAGATAATTAATTGATCTAGGTATGACCGAAATACTCGTAGATGACCGCTTAGAAGAAGGTAGTTTACGAACTTTGTAAACAAAACAATCATGACGTTTCTCCACAAAGTACTACAATTGTCTGGTTCTCTAATTGGTACAGACACGAAAAGTATCCAAGTGAGGATTCTTGTTGAAGAATATTTTGAGGTCCCCAGAGTCCAATAAAAAGCATTTTTAGAAACAAGTCCGTAAGTGTGTGTGCAAGGTAGTTCAAAAACGAAAAGACCATTAAACACCAAACTTGGTATTTGTATGTTGTATCTTCCAAGGATTTGACGCAAAGATTTTCAGGAAAATCTCTCCAAGAAATTTTTTGGAGATTTTGTTTTTCTCAAACATGACTAACGATTCTTTTAAAATACCGAATATTACAAATATTTACATCACAAATAATATGTTTATCTTCAATATTCTGGGAACAGCCTCTAAAGACCTCTTTATTTCGGATGAGTTTTGCAAAATTTTTCATAACGTTTAAACCGTAAGGTATAGACAAAGACACATGTAGGTCTCATTGACGCACAACATATATGCCATATACGCTTTTTTTTATAGACTTGACCGTTTTCGAGATATTTCTTGTTATTGGTTTTAATTTTAAGCTGCGCTACTTTTCTCAAACTGGACCATGCAAAGCTAACCGAACTTTAATTGCTTTATATATCGGTGAGCACTTAAAAGAATTGACTATTGCATTAGCCTTGTCTATTCTCTCATTTCCCTTCTACTTACAAGGAAGTAAGTAACAGAATCAATTTTGCTAATGTTTATCTCATGAATTAGATAAAAGAATAATCATTTGTAAGGATAGTTTGTATATGGAATAGCTATAAAGAACCATGTGAATGGAGCATATAAGATTTTTATATATTTGTTTCTTATATATTTTTATAGAGTTAAACATTTTCAAGATATTCCCTGTTATTGGTTTAGTTTCTAAAATACTCAAACCTTTCTCAAAGATGAGGTTCTCACCCATTTCATGCTTTACCCCTGTCCCTTGAAAAAAGAACCGAATTTCAACGTCAATTGGACAGTGACGATCTTAGCGCAGTGCATTCCTTTATTTATTACAATGAAGCAATTAATAAGATCATACTTTCTCTACACACACTATGCACTTAGGGTATAGAGAAGGTATTGTATTGCACCCAAAAATCGATACCGGGATTTCACCGAGATATGTTTTGAGACCCGCTGAATCCCCCCTCAAAAAAAAAAAACATTTTAAAAATATGTGCGAGTGTGTGTGTGTGTGGAGGGGGGGGAGAGTTAGCATAACTCAAAAACGAAAAATCCGTTAAAATACCAATAGGGTATATATAAGGCTTTATGCTCCTCCAAATATATGTTTCAATAGCCTTAAATTTGTAAGACGACGGCATATTGCAGAGAGTGTACTATGACATCACGTGACGGGGCGGGGCGCGGGCGTGATTTAAAATTCAGAAGTGGGAAAATGGATGTAGGTAGGGGAGAAAATAGGAGATGCATAAAATAAAAAAAAAAGATTGAAAAAAGGAAATATTGAAATACTGTACGCTGTTGAGTATAACACAATTACAGCATGTTTAAAACTTTGAAAAAGCAGCACGTGTGTAATGTGGGTCAGTAATGAACACGTTCAAACCTGCATCCTCTCCTGTATTACATGCATAGTCGGGAGCGAGCATAAGACTTTCAAAACTCGCTGGAGGTTAACGTGTGAGTAATGAGGTCATTGAGCAAAACAAGATAGAACATGTATAAAACTTTGAAAAAAAAAAAAAAAAAAAGCAGCACGTGTGTAATGTGGGGAGATCAGTAATGAACACGTTCAAACCTGTATCCCGTCCTCCACCTACATTGGTAAAATAGTTGGTGTATCACGACTTTCAAAAAACTTGCCGGAGGATATCGTATGACGTCATCGAGCAAGACGGATCATGTTCAAAGCTTCAGAAAAAGCCAGCACGTGTGTGTGATGAGGTCATCATGAAAAGAATGAACACATTCAAATCCCCTCCACTCTTCCCATCTACATCGGTGAAATGGCAGATGTCTGTGAGTCGTTACCATGAACAGTGAAATAATCAGAAGTGTAGTCGAGAGTGACAACGCGCACTGGGTGAACATGGGAGAGTACGAGCAAATGAAGCAACGTTGTCTTGATAAGCATGAGGAAACGTGTAATGGAGATACGCATAGCATCGTCTGTAAGGATCCATCGCAGCATGACGAAATGACTACATCCTTCCGTTGCGGTGACTATTGCGATGTGTATCGCAAGTTGACTAGGTAAGTGCATGAGACATATGTGAAGCACTTAGAATAAACGAAATTGGTTATGTAAAACAAATGTGTATATTTTTACAGAATATTCGAAGGTGAAGATGTGCCTCCGTATAGGGATGTGGATCGAAGCGTCCAGACCGTGGAGGCTGGTGAAGAAGAAAAGTGAGTATAACTAAAATCAATAAAGAAGAGATTATAATAATTATTATAATATTATTTCTGACTATTTTGCGTATGTATGTTTCTAGGTCTGATAAAAAATCTGAAAAGAAGAGGAACAAGGCAAAGGTAGACATCAAGAAGAAGAGAATGGAAGACGTTATAGTAATCATTTTCGATCCAATCCCTGAAAAGATAGAGAAAGATGAATCCAAATAGTGTGTTTATGCTCAACGACATCTCCATTAGCCCCTACCATCGAGTGAATATAGGATTGCATTATGAAGTCCCCTCGCTATACATCATAGCAGCAGACGATGCGTATGCATACATAACAAAGCAAGACTGGCAGATAATAGTTCAAAACATGCTTGTGCTAGAAACGTATATGAAAGAAGGTACGCTTCCCAGTGTGTTGTACAGTGAGAATATAATCTATGCATATAATGTAATATTGCAAATGAACAAATGTCATGAAATAGCTCTTGTGAATACATGTCTAAACGAATATGTTATAAATCTGGATATAGCTGCTCTAATAGGATTAAAGAAACTAATTCCATATATTGAAAGACATTTATTTCAATTGTACAATGTTCATAAGTCAATGAGTTCATACGAAGTTGGTGGTAGGAGTATCAGGAGAAGGGTTAAGGAGATGTATGCTAAACTCAATAAAAAGATATTATGATTAACTTTGTTTATCTTTATTCACATAAAAAATACATTTTCCTTTTTCTAAATAATAGATTGAACAATATGAGTTAATGGCTTGTAAGTGAACATTTTATCATGAATAATTAAACAAAATAAAGATGTATGTGTGGGAAAGTTTGCTGATGCTTGAACTTCCAATCTGATATTAACGGCACCGGTCACAATCTCCTCGGGCTGATGAGAGCAGTCGATGACAAATAGAGGTGCATACTTGACGAAATCATTTCTCTTCAAAAGTGGATAATTATCCTTTCCATAATAAGAATATTGAAACGTAGAGTAATGATCATATAAAGATGCGAATCTTCAATTTGCAAAATCCAAATTCATGTCATGATAAGGATAGCATTCGCTGTTGAGATAAAATTTGAGATTGGTGATATTGCAATGATCAAAGAGAGAGCTATCTATAGAAAGATAATTCAGTCTGTCGGTTTGTGCACCCACTATGACAAAACGAGGCTTTTCAAGTTTGGATGTCGTGGCAAAGTTCCATGTGAAGCCTTTGGTCTGCGGTACAGCAGGTTGAGTGTGAAAGTCCCAGGTTCGAAAGGCAATGTGCAGAGGCTGATCCGACTTGACTAGTTTAAGTTTCTCCACCTTCTTGGCATCGAAAAGTCGAAGTACGGGCATCCTCCATTCGATTCTGGTTAGTTTAATGTCTGATAGATCGTTGCCTAATATGCAATTATTAGACTTTTTATATCTAAAGAGAACAAGTTCAAACTTGCTATTAAGAATGAGCTCTTTGTGATCGTCTGCGAAACCTAGAAGCATCGAGAGAGGAACGATAGCGTTGAATATACCATTCGTGGGGTTGACGATTTCGACATCCTCTCCCGGATAGATCCAATCGGCGTTCTGTAGGCGATTGAAGTCCAAAGTGTTGAGAGAAGCATAGTTTCGCATAGTTGAAGAACTTCCTGGATTCCGTGTTCTGTCTATAGTAATACCGTTCATATCCAAACGAATCTCGTCAAACAGAAACGCCATGGCATTGTTGGTCAGCTTTGACGACGTTGGTTCTCCATTGGGTTTAGTAAGAGAACCTTTTATGTAGAGATAACTTCTGCTAGGAAGCGTATACAGATCCTCAGCTTGGCATGGTATTCTAATTTCATCGTTCGCATCGAGAGCTGATGTGTTGTAAGGTAGGAACACATGCTCTTCCTCTTTACTTATCTTATCATCAAACGTTGGAACCCCTGTCACGTCTAATACGTCCACTACAGAACCTTGAAGCCCAGTCCCTCTAGAAACTTCCGATTGGATGATGTTAGCAGGTTGCGTGTCGAAGACAGAGTAGGTCCTAATTTTGAGAGAAGCTTTTTATTATAGTAATGTCTTTTAAAACTTATCCCCATTTCGCCGTATGTGTAGTCTCACAGTGATAGCTTCGTTTCTGAAGTCAAGCGTTTCTCCGTTCTGGTCCACCATCCGAATACTAAGCTGCTCTATGAGATTCGTGTCGATGATTGGTAGATATATAGGACTGGATGGTTCCTGAGAGATGTGATAGCCAGGAGGAACCGATGGAAAAAATTCGTAAAGAGAATGACTGCTACCATTTACGAAGGATCCTGTTGCAAGGCTACACTCGACGCGTATAATGCTCACTTTAAAGATATTCACCAGTTCGTCAGACTCTGTCAGTTCATTAGACTTCACTGTGCGCTTGCCTGTGAAACCGAGAAGAGAACCAACCGATCTTTCTTGAGTAAAATCGATGACATAGGGACACAGGATCTCGGCCTTCATCGTGTTATTATTAGGTCGTAGAAAAAACTTGTCATCAACGTCGAGTCTATTCTTTATGAAATTGCTTATATCGTCAATTTCATAAGTGCCGGGTGGAATCACAATTGTTTCAAGGCTTCCATCGCGAATGTAATGGAAAAGGTTATTGCTATGATCAACATTGGGTATTGAATAAAATGTCTCGACATTCAATAAAGCAATCTCGTAAAATCCATTAGGATCTAGATGGAGTGGCGGATTCAGATGAGTAGAGAAGTTGGAATCAGACCCGCTCATAGTGTAACTCATTTTGACGATTCAAACTGATCAATGAAACTGTTTTATAACAGAAACTGCAAGCACAAGTGACCGCAAATTACAGAATCAAAGTTCTGATACCTGCGTTTGTTATACAGAATTTTAACGCCTGAAAGGTAAGACTCAATTTCTCCTGGAGGTTTCAAATAGCCGAAACTATCAAAATAAAAGGCTACATTTTCATCCTTGCGTATAGCAACCCAATGGCTTCCAGGATTGTGAGAACTATCCAAGTTTATTACAATCCTCTCGACATGTCTAGGTTTTCAAGGTAGTTTGACGAGCATGTACACACCTCTAAATTTAGGTATATGTAGCCGTCTAGCATACGTTTCGATCTCGATACCGTTTAAGGATTTTTCCGGGATATATACAGGCCTCACCCCAAGTTTTTTGGACGTAGATATAAACCTTTACCCTTTCGCTTCCTGCGCTTCCCTCCAAGACCTTTGCCGGCAGCTAAGGCTTCCATATGTTGATTGTGACGGGCCAGCTCCTTCAATTGTCGTTCGGCAGCATGCTTCCTATTCACTGAAGTAGCAATGTGAGCAGCTCCCCCTGCCAAACTACCTGCTGCACCCAATGCAGCCAGCAGTGGTATCAAAGGTAAGAAACCTCCCCTCGCAGCAGGCGGCAGGATCCTCCTCTTGGCTGTTGTACGTCTCTTGCGCAAACCACCACCTACGGCGAGCTTCCCCTTCATGAGAGCAGTTACAAGTCTAGCAGCAAGCTTTTCACCAAAAGCAGCGTCGGCAGACAGCACCCCATTCTAAGCCTTTTCCACGAGAACCCTGTCAGCCAAATGTCTCGAAGCAGTGTTCTGATGCGTAGCGTAGGCAATATCGTGATCTCGACACGCACGGTCCAATTCGTTTATAGGCAAGTCTCCTCTTTGCAGACGTTTATGTAGTTTCGTTCCAGGTCCACAGAATCTGTAACCCGGCAGATGAGCCTCAAACGGAAGAGAATTAATTAAAGAATCAATAAATCCAGATTCCTTCTTGGAAGACTTTCGAACGCTTCCAGAGCCCACGGCACACTAGGAAATAAAAAGAAAAAATATTTACCTTATAACCTTAGTCACGAGATGGAAGTAGTGAAGCAAAAGTGTTCTCTACCGATACAAGTGCTAGACTTTGATAATGATATTCGTGAAGGAAGACCGGATCTCTCTTCCCGAGTAATGTCAGAGCTCTCATTCTGGGCAGCTCGAATGCTGGGAACTCAACCTACTAATACACGAGAATGGTCTGAGGTTTGAGAATCTGTACATTTATTCAAAATCGTTACATCAACCAAAATACCAATATCTACTTAAAGTATTAAAAACTATACCTGATATAGGAGTGTATACGTTTGAAGATGATGAAAAGGTGATGCAACCCGGCGAAGCAAGAGACAATTCAATATTCATATTTGATGACGTCATTAATGAGAAGCAAGGAAAGATAGCATCGTATTATAGCATGGGTAGACACCGTAACGTTGATGCAGTATACTTAGCACAGTCGTATGCAAAAGTACCGAAACATTTAATTAGAGATAATGCAAATATGATTGTACTGTTCAGGCAAGATAACCTGAATTTAAAACATATATACGACGATTATGTAAATACGGATATGAATTATGTAGAATTCAAGGAGTTGTGTAAGCAAGTGTGGGAGAGCAATGAACCGAGACTCTTTGTTGTCATAGCACCTGAATTCCCTCTGAATGAGGGACGATACAGAAACTGTTTCGATACCTTTATCAGAGTGAACAACTAGATGACATTATTCACTTCAACTATGAGTATCGATAGGTTCGGGTCCAGGAGAATCGCCCCCTCCAGAGCTGTAATTGACCGTTATATTATAAATCGAGATGGCATGGGAAATTATCAATTCAGGAAGAAGTGTCTGTGTAATGTTCAGGATCCTGAAGAGGAGAATGATGCAACAAATAAACGTTATGTTGATACGCATACGACCGTCGTTGAGAATCGAATGCAGACGTTTGCCGAAAAGACTTCATATCAGCACATGGCTGACTTTGAAGCATTGCTTAGGAATCATGTGCAAACATCACTTGATACACAATACGAGAATTTAATGACATATCTAAGTAAATATGCCTTCAAGCGTGATGCGGAAAATAATATTCTTCTAGAAACGATAAGACTGAAGGTATTATTGCCTCCAGTTCACGATCACGACGTTCCGAATAAAAAATATATATTAGATTACGTTAATGCACGGACACCGCTTCATGATTCAAACGGAAACGAGATAGCAGATCCCGTAGACGATAGCGATGCAGCAAGTAAAAAATTTGTTAAACATTTTGTTGCAAAGAAACAAAATGAAGCGCAGCCAGCCTTAAACAGAGCTCTAGCTTCTATGGCTACAACAGTGGAGAAAAATATGGAAACTATGTTAAGTCGTCAAATCTCGCTGGATAAATACATAACGTCAACAAACGATAGTGTTAATATTTTAAAATCACAGGTGAATGTCATCAACGCTATATTAGATCAAATGAGAGGGATGCTTGTTATTCCATTGCAAACAAAACCGTATAGAGGAAACTCCATAAGGTACATGTTAACCTCTGGACTCGAATATTATACGTCTCCCGTAAACGGAAAGGTAATTGCATGCTCTGTGATCCCTAATACCAAAGCAGATACTACAGTTATGATAAATGATAAGAAAATTGAAAATTATCCTGCACCCATTCTGATAGGCGATAAAATTAGTTTCACAGCCCCAGCCAATCGAGTGAAAGATGGCCATATTCTATGCATCGAATTAAACATCTCCTACAAATTGACATCAATAGCTTAAATACACACTCATTTTGATGATGGATGTTGAAGGTATACGACTCAAACAATCCATCGCTCGACATAGTAAGGCCATTAGGGAAAAATTACGTTCCCTAAAAGGTCTCAGGTTCGAGACCAAACGTGCAATGTCTGAGGTTCTCCAACCCGTAACTGTGCCACTGAAGGATATAATAAAAAACCAGGAGAGGAAGGAACCTCTCTCTAGCATCGACGAAGAAGAAGAAGAAGAAGAAGAAGAAACAGCTAACTCACTTGCAAAATATCTGGAAAAGGTACGCACAGCCAGTGACAGTGATCTGGACACTACTTATGGTATACGTTACGAAGATGGTTCCTATAAGTTAGGGAACAAAAATATTTCATTCGTCGGTAACAATGTCCGGATAGGTGAAGATACATACATAGGCACTCCTGGTGTATATGAACTTCTTTTTAAGCGTGTGCCTCAGAGTGCTTCATATACTGAAGATGATCTGGATACTTATTCGGAAATTTTGAGAAAAACTCTAGTTTATCGACATGCTTACATCAGAAACGGACGTCTGAGATCGAGCAGGGGTTTCAAATATAAAAATATTATACGAGGTTTAATTGAGAGTAAAACAGGTTCAGGTCTCGAGTGGAAGGAACACGTGCCCTATAAAAAAACCGATTACGTATACTGGTCCGCCCCAAAAGTTTTAATTAACAGACTCAGATTGCTTATCGCATCTAGGGACGCAGGCAATTTGAATCATAATTCTGAAATTAGAGAGATAGTGACAGAGTTTAAAACTTCAAACATCATAGCATGATCAGACGTAACATTGCCGCAGAGTTACACGCTCCAGCCAGAAGAAAATTTCTTCGCAGAAAAATAGTAAAGGATTAAATGACTTATTACAAATAGATCTAATCGAGATGATACCATATGCAAAAGAAAATAAAAACTACAAGTACATTCTTATTGCTGTTAATTTTTATTCAAAAATGGCTTACGCGAGACAATTGAAAAACAAGACTGCAGTTAGTGTGACAAAAGCAATGAGTGAAATACTCTCTGATCTGAATACTGTGCCTAAGAACATCCAGTCTGACAATGGCAAGGAATTTTATAATAAGCAATTCAAACAGTTAATGCTTAAATATGGAATTAATCACTGCAGTACATTTAGCACTGTTAAGGCTGCAGGAGTTGAACGTTTAATAAGAACGCTTAAAAGTATGATGCATAGAGAGTTTTCAGCTGTAGGTTCCTACAGATGGTTGAATCTATTGCCTAAAATAATAAATAATTATAATAATAAGTATCACTCTACCATTCGTATGAAACCTAGTGATGTCAGTGACAATTCTTTGTTACTTTCCATCTACAGCCGAGATCGTCACGACAGGGAGAAGAGGAATGCCAGGAGATTTAGTGTTGGGGACTTTGTGAGAGTCTCTAGACATAAAAGCATACTTGAAAAGGGATTCACACCAAACTGGGGGACCGAGATATTCCGCATCGCCACTGTGAGAGCTACATTTCCACCTACATACCATCTGCAAGATGTTGAAGGACGTGATATACAAGGAGGATTTTATGGTCACGAGTTATTGAAAACACAATATCCAGATACTTACCTTGTGGAAAAAGTGCTGCGTCGTAGAGATGATAAAGCTCTTGTGAAGTGGCTAGGTTTCCCGAAGAGTGAATGGATACCATTAGACGCTATAGTATAAAAAAAATAATATAAAAAATGTACAGATTCAGAATGTATTTTTTTTAATCATAAATAAAAATAAATGTCATTAAAGTGATTATTTTTCTTTTATCATTTGTTTAAAATTTATCTCCTATCCTTCCAAAAAAAAGATTCAAGGATTTTACTAGAGACATAATCGTGTAAGATAAAGATCAAAGCAAGTTAAGATTTAGACGAAATTTTTTTTGTTAAAAATATATCCTCCATCACTGTTTTCTTATTTCTATTTTATTTATTTATTTGTTTATTTTTTACAACTGTTTAAACAAATTCTCTCCTAGCCTCAGTCAAAGGATACAGGATGTGTTTTCTTTGGAGGGATGGTGAACGTAATAAACGAAACAGAAGGGATTCCAATGAAAAAAATGTTCTTTTTATTTATTCACTCATTTTTTCTCACTTTCCACTACCATTTTAACAATTAAAAACAGTAAACTTATGAATAGTGCAAGTTACATTTTACACATTTGTTTCTTTTATTTTATTCACTCATTTTTTCTCAGTTTCCACCATCATTAAGTATACAAAAATGAACTTATAATATAATGAATAGTTCAATCATTTTTTCTCACTTTCCACCACCATTTTAACAATTAAAACAGTGAACTTATGAATAGTGCAAGTTACATTTTACACACATTTGTTTCTTTTATTTTATTCACTCATTTTTTCTCACTTTCCATCATCATTAAGTATACAAAAAAAACAAAAAAAAAAAAACAGTGAACTTATAATATAATGAATAGTTCAATCATTTTTTCTCATTTTCCATCATTATTGAACAATTAAAAAACAGTGAACTTATGAATAGTGCAAGTTACATTTTATACACATTTGTTTCTTTTATTTTATTCATTCATTTTTTCTCACTTTCCATCGCAATTGAGTAATCAAAAACAGTGAGCTTATAATATAATGAATAATACATACATGAAATCTCATATGTTTCATTTTAAGCATACATAGTTTAAAAAATAATAAGCTGCTATGAATAATGCAAGTTACCTTTTCAGATATATTTTTTTAAACAAAAATTCAACAATGAGATCACACTGAAAAAATTAATTCGTTACATTTTTGTTTTTTTATTTATTCAATCATTTTTTTCTCACTTTCCATTGCCATTGAGTAATGAAAAACAGTGAACTTATAATATAATGAATAATGCAAGTTAATTTTTTTTAAAACAAAAATGTAACAATGAATGAAATAACGTTGAGAATAGCTGCAAGTTACATTTTACACAAATAATTTCAGATATTTTTATCCTAAAACCATGTCATAGCTATCTTATATAAATAGCCTCAATTATTTTTTATTACTTAAAAAATAATGAGCTGAAAACATCGCATTTATGACGTATTTGGTATGAAATCTCAAATGTTTCATTTTAAGCATATATAGTTTAAAAATTATAAGCTGCTATATATAGCCACAAATATTTTTTAATTTCTAACATATTCAGCATTAAATCTCACATGTTTCATTTTAAGCATACATAGTTTTTAAAATTATAAGTCGCTATACATAGCCTCAAATATTTTTTAATTTATAACATATTCAGCATGAAATCTCAAATGTTTCATTTTAAGCACGCATAGTTTAAAAAAGCGTAAGCTGTTATATATAGCCTCAAATAATTTTTAATTTATAACATATTCAACATGAAATCTCACATGTTTCATTTTAAGCATACATAGTTTAAAAATCATAAGCTGCTATATACAACATCAAATATTTTTTTTATTACTTAAAAAATGAGCTGAAACATGATTTTAACCTGTAGTAGCATTTTATAACATTGAAATCATTTTAAGCATATATAATTTTAAAATCATAATCTGCACAAAGAGCATAAGACATAAACTTTTTTCAGGAGTTATGCTCAGAGGTGTCAGGTGCTGCATAATGACCCCAAGCAAGAGTTGAATGTGATTTCTCTGAAATATAACGTTTTGTATCAACACCAGTTAAAGAAAGTTTGTTAATTTCCACTGTGTGAACGTTATGTTTATAGCTCCTAAAAGTTGTCTGTTTAGTATAACGCAATGCAATAACATCCCCGAGGCATGATAAGTAATCGTCAAAAGTTATTGAACGCATTGCACACTTTGCAACGCCTTTCGATTTCTTAACTACCTGACCGTCGTATCGATAAGCATATAATTTGGAACGGAACCCCACATATTCTGTCATTACCCTCCCAGATAATTCATCCTTATAAACACCCATTTTTTTGCCATTCAACAATGGTATTCCATATTTGTTATCTGAAGGATAATTGTAAGTGTCAAAGTATTGTATGTTAGCTTTCATAAATTCGTAAATATCGGTACTGGTTTCAAAGAGAAATGCATCTGTATCAGTATAATTTAAAGTTATGTCTGTAAGATTCTTTTTAGAACATTATAATAAAAATCATACATTACAAATTTGGAAAGATCAAGGATTGTCTGCCCTATGTAAATGGGTTTATTCATCTTAATTTCTTCTCTTGTCAATTCAATTCCGACAGGATTTTCTTCAAATATTACAACACGTTTGAACGTATGTCGCGATATTAATTTCCGTGCTTGCTTCCAATTTGTACAAAGCCGAAAGACATTATATTTACGTACATTCTCTATAAATTTCCCATAAACTGAATTATTAAACATTTTCCATAGATTCTGTCCGAATTTCGATTTCTCTTGAGAACGTTTTTTTTTTTTTTTTGCATTCAAGTCTATATACGGTTTTAAACATTGCGATTGCCTGAAATTTACAACTCTATGAACATGTTTCAATTTCATTCCTAAATTAATACATTGCTGAAGGTTACGGTAATGTAATACATACTTTCGCTTATTTGTCAACGTAGCGAGCAGTTTTTTAAACTTGTCATTACGGGGGGTTTCATTCTTTGGACATAGCGGGAAGTCATTATGTGAATCATGCAGGTCTGCGGGATAATCAAGGTCTGCCTCGATCGCATATCCTATTTCTGCATCTGGCGGAATATTTAGGAAATCAATTGCGTTAATTTCATCTCTGGTTAACCATCGAAGATCTCCATAAGGTATATAATCACATTGAACAAACCCATATAAATTATTGGAGTCAATATATGATAAGTACTTAATGGGTAATGACTCATTAAAATCCTGCATATATTTATTATTCGCCTTCGCATATCGATTAGATACAGTACAAAGTCCACCTCTGATTCCAGATTCAAAAAATTCAAGCATTTCCTTGTCAGTGATTAAAGATATTTTTGCTTGTGTAGTTTTTAGCATTGCATCGAATGCTAAACCCGGTATTGTGTAATAATGACACGGATCTAATTTATATAAATTCATACATAACTCTCTGAATTTTTCAAATATATCGGCCAATAACAAAGTATCCGTTTTAAGATACAAATCACTGTATTCAACCAGATTTCTAATACTGAAAGCTTTCCATACAGTTTGCGCATGCAAATAATCTTCTTGTGTTATATCATCAAACTCTGTTATATCAGGCAATTTACGTTCTTCTAATTTATCTATACTGTCTAGATATGTATAGGGGAAAACGCCTTTGCGTGTCATTAATTGCTGGAGTTCATGTTTTTGATACTCCATGTTTATGATTTTAAAATCCTCAGGATTTAGCATATCAGCTAAATTACTTAATTTATCGTCTAGAAATCGATAACTGTCTAAGAATCTGAAATATATACTCTTTCCATTGGATGTATATCTCTTACTAAAAGATAAATAATTTTCAGATGTCTGTGAAATACAATTTATGACTTCATTGTCATAAGCAAGATTTTTTACAAGGAAATGTGCATCATAGCTTGATAAGCAATGAAAAAAAATTGGAATGAAATTTGGTAATTTCCTATTTAAATTACACGAGTTGTGGCTTGAACCTAAATAGGGGGATGAGATGGGGCAATGAACCCGCACTCGTGACTTGTCAATACTGAAATCTTTTTCACATAGATAGCAGCGTTTGGCATTTGTAAAATTTATATTATCTTCATCGGTCATTTTTATCTCCGCAATCTTTGAATATATATCAATTAGTCGGTCACCGATTAGCTGCAATTCTTTGAAAAAATCCTGAATAGCATTTGGACCTCTAAAGATTTTGAATTCTGACAATGAATTGTCATAATGACAGACAAGTTTTAATGCAATTGACGCAGCCTCATGTTTTTGTATTTGACGTGTCCAACTACTTTCCACGGATGGTTGACACGAGTGAACTTTGGTAAGTACAGATTCTATATCTGCATAAATAGCATACGGGACAGGAGTACATTTGCTATATGCATTAAATTCGATTGTATCATTTACACCAATTTCGGGCATTGTTACAATCTGTGTTTTTGAACACTTGACCTTATGTTTTTCTAATCCATTTTTAGATGAAAAGTGCTTTAAACACGTTTCACAAAATGTGATTTTTCTCTTGCATCGAGTGATCTGTTTGGCCAATAGCCTGGATAGATAATTTATTAGACAATAGTGTTATCTATTTCCCTTTGTGACACGTAACAGATTCACATGATGCTCTTTACGTTCACAAGTTTGACATAACAGAATAATTGATTCGTGCTCTATGCCATATACCGTAACTGATATACTCTCATTCTGATTTTCAAATTGTTCTATTTGCTCGAGTGAAACGGGAAAGCTTATCCCTCTAAAATCAAATTCTTGAAACATGTCGCGTTTGCTATATGAACTCACTCGACTTTTGTTTTTTTTCACCGGATATTTTGACGCTAACAGACAATATGCAAAACATTTACTATCTGAATTTCTTATATTAGTTACAGCATGTTTGTTTTTTATGAAATTGGGAAGCTCCATATAACATCCTGCATTTAACACATCATACTGACAAGCATTTAAAATTAAAGCACATATTTGATATAGAGGTTTTGAACTGCATTTCGATTCGAAATTATCGATACATGCAAGTATAGGATCTTTAATTTTATTCTCATACAATTCAGCAATGTTTGTAGCCTGAATAATTGAATCCATTTTGCTATTGAAATTAAACGTCTTAATTCTTTCATTTTCAGGAGACTGTATTATATATTTGCATATGAATGTACCGTTTAATTTAATACCTGATTTGCATTGAATCAAATTATTCCGAATTTCGTCACAAACCAAGAGTTTACATTCGTCTAGAAATATTGTGGGATCTATTATTTCAACAGTATTTTCAATTTGCTTTGTATAAATTCTGTTTTTGAAAGCTGAATCTATTGTTTTACATGCCAATTCCTGACGGTTTATCTGAGCACAACTCACCGAATTTTCAGTCCCAGAAGTATCCTCAACACTTTTGTCGAACTCTCTTCTATTCCTTTTTGTGGGAAGGATGTTCTCTTCGGTAGATGCACACTCGATTCGTCTCTTGCCAGCTTTACTTTGAACGGCCTGGATGTGTTCACCTGGAAATATGATACATCAGTAAATTAATTGCTTTTTATTTGACTCCAGTGAACTGTGAACAAGTACTTTTTTCCATAGATCCTTTTTTAATAATAATAATAATAATAATAATAATAATAATTAACGTTCAAGCTAGTGATGTTATTACTATTATAATAATATTACTAATAATCATGGTACTAACAAAATAATCTTATTTTTTGTAGATAATAACTGTTATTTGAGAAAAATATTAGACATATGTATGTATTAAAAATAGTGCTAGCAAAAATATTATTATTTTTGTAGATAATAACTGTAATTTCCAATCCTGAAAAAAAGAAAAATGTTAGTTTATGTTTAAAAAAACAAACATTTTGGATATTACAAAACGTATGTCTAATTGTCGCAGATGATTTTCTATAAAAATTTTTATTATAATAAATAATAATAATGATAATAACATCAACAATACTACTGATAATTTATCGTAATACTGAAAAAAATTAATGTGATTATAGCAATAATAACAATACTAAAATCTATTTGTTTCTCTCAAACGATTTCTACAATTAAAAAGTTATATATTTTTTTCATCTGCTTTTTTGTACTTATGATGAAGTAAAATACTTTTTCTTTTAATAATACAATTACTATCCACGAAAACAAAATCCGTTAAAAAACAAGTTTTTTTACCTGTAATTTTTGTGAGATCAGTATCTGCTTTGTGAGACATCGCACCATCAGGATTTATTGTTTCTGGAAAAAAGAATTGAGTTACTTTAGCAGAATATTAAAATCAGATTGCTTCCTGGAATCAAGTGTGTAATTGATGAGTAAATTAATTTTTTCTTATGATGAAAATCAAGAATCATATGTCTTAGAATATTTGTTTTGTTATATCATTTTTTTAAATATATTTTTTTGAAAATCACATTTGTTTTTAAAATCAACAATTATAATTCTTTTGCAAAAAGTATCATATGAAAAATATTGATATTATTCTTCATATAGAAAGAATCAAATATATGACGTTTTACAAGTTAGAACAAAATAACCGATGCTGTATAATTATAAATTAAAATACTAATCCCCCACCCTCGTCAGAGATAAATTTTTAACTGTACCTGTAAAAAAGTGATGTTATGTCTTTTGAATCCTCCACTCAATGTATCCTGTCCTTTGTATATCATCTGAAATCCTCCCGCGCTGATGGCGGCCTTCTGCTCATCGGACATCCTGCTAAAACGGTCAGGGAGAAATACTTGATATTCTTGCATAGATAGGACCACCTTTGGTCCATATTTGGTGTTTATCGTCTTTAACCATTTTATGTTGTGGGCAATTTCTTGTTCCATATCAGCCAATGTTTTCGTAGGTACGATTTTCGTTCCAGCAGCTCTGCTACGACTCGTGCCTCTGAAAACAGGATAATTCATGCAACTTGTATAATTTTCTGATTAAATTATGCTGTTTTATTACTGAAAAAAAAATTAATGCAAGTTAAACTTATAACTTACCCGTCATTCTGCTTGTAGTACGTTTCTCCTGCTGTGACATTCGTAAGCTACACTGCTTTGCTATTCTCCACGCTTTTTATAATGTCGGTGACTGATGACCTAGTTTCATCTTCCTCCCACCGTCACACACAAACCCGCTCCCCCCCTCCCACACAATTCCTTCTCACATTATTCAATACATTATAAGTTCACTGTTTTTGAAGACTAAAGATTTTAAATATTAACACTAACTTATATAGCATCTTTTTTCATTCAAAAGTTTATTGGTGGGAGACATGCGCACGCATATGTTTCGTGATTGATTAAATTTAACGGCATCGTACAACCTTTTTACCGTATGGCGGGGGCAGAGTCTTCTCCTAGTCAGCTGTGTATGTAAGTTTATTTTCCAATTGCCCCGTTAGCCGGAAGTCTTTAACTTTATGCTTTAGGATACTAAGGTCACGACTTTTTTCGTTTTAAATTACCTTCATGCATTCCTCGCCGGAAGACTTTACCTTCATGGTCAAGATAATACGGTCACGACTCTCATTTAAATTATCCGCAGGGCTCTCACGTCTTGCTTGTAAGAAATAATGACTTAAGCTTCCTCATATCTTGTCATGATATTTTTTTTCTGCTTTGTCATGTTCACTGCTTAACAGACTTTTTTTTGGATTATTTTTTCATTCTACCAATATTATAATAACCTCTCGAGGTATCCCTCTGTTTAGTCATTACATACCTACTTAACAACAAATCGTGCTTAACATCTTTTTTGTTATTCTTTATTCTACTTCATTCTTTGTGGATTATTATTGAACCGTCTCACGTTATTCTCTCTCTCTCTCTCTCTCTCTCTGTAATTGCGTTATACTCAACAGCGTACGGTATTTAACATTTTTTTCAATCTTTTTATTTTTTTTATGCATGTCCTATTTCCTTTAACAACAAATCGTGCTTAACATCTTTTTTATTATTTTTTTATTCTACTTCATTCTTTGTATAGTATTATAGAACCGTCTAACGTTATTTTCTCTCTCTCTCTCCCACTCTGTAATTGTGTTATACTCAACAGCGTACAGTATTTTAACTTTTTCTTTTTTCAATCTTTTTATTTTATGCATCTCCTATTTTCTCCCCTACCTACATCCATTTTCCCACTTCTGAATTTTAAATCACGTCCGCGCCCCGCCCCGTCACGTGATGTCATAATACACTCTCTGCAATATACCGTCGTCTTACAAATTTAAGGCTATTTAAACATATATGTGCAGGAGCAAAAAGCCTTATATATACCCTACTAATACCAAACTAGATATTTCAGTTCAGTATCTTCCAAGAAAGCAACACGAGAATTTTCAAGAAAATCCACCACCTCATACTTGGTTTTACATGCAAAAATGTTCAATTTGTTTTTTATTTTCTCAAAAATGGTTCAAACGATTTTGATTAAAATACCATATAGTAAAGATATTAATCTGACAAATAAAAATTATATATTGAATTTTATGGTAATAACCTCTGAAGACATCTTTATTCTGGAAGCATTTTGCGGAGTTTTGCATAACTAATAAACCGTAAGTAATAGACAAAAACTTAGTCAACAAAAATATAAAGCTGATTAAAACACACAATTTATGTTAAATACATTTCTTCTTGGAGTTGATCGTTTTTGAGGAATTCGTTATTGGTTTTAGTTTTAAAATATTAAATTTATCTCATACGGGAATTTGCGAATTCCTGGCCATAGAAACAAAGGAACTTCAATTACATAGCAACCAGTTTCTAAACCATTTGACTATTGCTTTAGTCTAATGTATTCCCTTATTTTACTTTACTTACAAGGAAGCAAGTAATTTTTTTCTTGATTAGCATGAAGGAAATAGAAGCATCAGTTTATAATAATGATTTGTTGCACAAATGCAGAGAAAGCCGTGTGAATGGAACACATTGTTTTACTAATGTTTATCTCGATTAGCTGATCACATAAAAGCGTTCGCTTTTGTAAGAATACATAGTTTGTTTGACAGATGGAGATCATGTGGGTGCAATGCTTTTATCTTGTGGAGCATTTCCTGTTTATTGTAAACATATTGACGAAACAATACTAACTTGACTTCAAAAATACAAACAAATTTGGTATGCGTATTAGTGTTTGAAAAAATATATATGTGCGTGCGTGCGTGTGTGTGTGTGTGTGTGGTATCAGATATAAGTCACCATTTTCTTACGAATTATCAACTGAAACTCTTATCCGTGTAACTTATGGGCCAACAGGCGATGCCTTGGCATCGGTTAGTTCCGCCTCGAAGCGCTGGTGTCGCTTTCCCGTTTAGTTCGGCTACTATGAGGGATTTTGAAGTTAGTAGTAGTTAACCTTTCGGTCATGGATCGAGATGATCTAATTGGGTGCGTTCCTGGCGACTAGTTCGCCATCTTTAATTCATATGGATTGAGCGGCCTATGACCTTTTCTTGTGCACAGTATGTTGTGCTTTTTAATCAAATTTAAAGGCGGAATTTGTATTTTATTTGGATTAAAGCTAAGCATTAAGATATTTGTTAATTTTGTATTTGTAAGCATGGATAAAATTACGGAAAGTTTTTCAGCATCCGTGTATTAATATCAGAAATTTAACTGCAAACCTACACTGGAAGTGTGTCATGAGGATTTTTAAATGTCTTTTGGCTCTGTACTTATTTTTATTTTATGCAATTTACCTTTGTAATAAAGCAGTTTAATCAGATTTTGTTGAAAGGTTTAAATGGAAGTCTTCCTATTAAAGCCCGTACCGGTTCAGGTTCCTTATTCATTTTAAGCAACAACATTTAATTGCACCAAATGGTTCAAGGCACCGGTGCAACAAATAGCACTTTGAGCTCTGGTGTCCCTAAAATTAATTTCGGGAATACTTAAAAGTACTTGTTGGTGTCTTTTTCAGGACGAGGGCCTCTACGTGAATACCTTCACCCTCGACATAGTGCCTCCACAGGAATTGAACGAAGCTATAACATATAGGTCCGCGGCTCTGCCATGCCCCCACTACCGGCCCCGGAGAGGACAAATACCAAGGTATTACATCATCTACTCGAAGGGCGCGAGGGATGACGTCGTCTGTGTGCGGCATGTGCTCATGCCCATCCATCTGCATCCGGAGGGCCATGGTAAGTACTTGTACTGCATACCGAGATTTAACCGAAAATACATGTTCTGGGACACCCTGAATCCAAAAATAGCACTGTGTCTATGCTCAAAAACAAAAATACCGTTAAATAACAAACTTGGTAATTAAGTTTGGCACCTTTCAAGGATACGACACGAAGATTTTCCAGAACATTTTCCCATCCGAACTACCCTTTACATGGAAATTTTTTCGAAAATGGCACAAACGATTTAATTAAGATATCACATGTTAAAACCATTTTCATCACAAATAAAGTGTGTATATTAAATTTTCTGGGAGTAGCGCAGACCTTCATATTTGATGTAAATAAGGTAACTTTGAGACATCAAAGAACTTTCAATCTTTGTATATCTATATAGTAGTTTGTTTAGTATCTCCCCATAAAAGCCTACTTTAATTGAAAATTGCTGAAATTTGACCTTAACATGATGTAGTGCACTCAGGATTAGACAACTAGCATCACACGATGAGGTTCAGATGCTCTGTTTGTTTCATTATGAAAACCCTGGTGCGCCTTCCCATCCCACCCGCCGTAGTCTTCCTGCTTGGTCACGTACTATACCTTCTCTACTATATGCGTAGTATGTGTAAACAGTAAAAATGTTAAATTACTTACTTTTAGTCGCATAACATGTATTTATATTTTGTACTATAAGATGATACATGTGTGTTCTAAATTTAAATAAAATGGAGCACACATGGCTTACATTATTACATAGATGCATTTACAAAACATCAACCTTTTTAGTGTAATTTTTCAAATTAAAACCCTCAGATTTTATTGACGGAAAGTTTTCATGCTGTTAATTATAATAAAATAATATTTGTAAGTTTCTTTATGCGACTTTTGTGTAATTTTTTCGTTATTTTTTAAAAATAATATTGCAAAATTTAAACTTGTTTTCAACTGTGTGTATTACTATCACTTATGAATTATAGCAGCTAGCAACATTTCCTTACATGGAATTGGAATATTATGTATAGTTACATTATGAATGTACAAAGCTTCATCAAAATCTATCATACATTTTATTAATCTCGCTACATACATTTTGAAAAATATGATTCTGGTATAACAAAAGGCAACGCTAAGTTCAAATTGAATGATAAAACGCTCAAGTTTCATTATTATTTGAAACAGAAATTAGAGAATATTCTTTACAATAAATGTATTCATTAAAATGAACATGTTTTAAATATTGCAGGGTACAACAATATACTACAGTTTCAGTAAGGGTAACATCGTGCAAGGGTTGAACAGAACAAGGTTACAAAGCCTGCAGTGAAACGAGTATATTTATTAGTATGTTTAGTATCTCCCCATAAAAGATATTGTAGGGTACAACAATATACTACAGTTTCAGTAAGAGTAACATCGTGCAAGGGTTGAACAGAACTAAGGTTACAAAGCCTGCAGTGAAACGAGTATATTTTAAAATAAGAACTAAAGCTTTCCTGGCGACGTGTTAATTCAAAATCTTCTCGGGCTTCTAGCCAGGTAAAAACTTGGCTTGACACCAACGTTTCGAAGAAGTGCATCTTCCTCGTCTTCAGGGTGAACTGATGGTTTGAGCTTGCGGAGACTGGTATTTATAAGAGCTGGGATGAAGCTAACATCTGATTGGTTCGCGAGATATTATGGCTTTTTTTTTTTTTTTTTTTTTTTTTTTTTTTTTTTTTTTTTTTTTTATTGATGATGGGGGAAAAGGCAGCTAACGCCCTAACCCCAGGCAAGCCTGGGAGTGTGAGACTCCCCACCCTGGACTCGAACCAGGGTGGCACTACTCACAAAAAACCCCCACCGGAAGTAGGAGGCCCATGCCTCTCTGGTGCAGTACCGCATTAAGCACCTGCGCATTTCTGGTGATTGTGATTGCTGCCTGCCAGTGGCAGTAACAGCGAGTGATAGTGAATTTAGCCAGTGGACACACATGACTTGCGCCCTGAGTGCCCCTCTGGAGAAGTGGTTGGTGAAGATGAATGGTACCGCCTGCGGTGCCATTAGTAGTTAAAGCGGGCGTTAAACACTACCAAAAAAAAAAAAAAAAAAAGATGAATGGTGATTTACGGTGAGTTTACTCAGTGTTCTGAGTGGATCTGCTGGTGTTTTCGGAGTTGTCGTGCTTGCTGGGACCTGTATAAACCGCTTGCTGATATTGGAGTTTTGTATAGCGGGTTGTTGTATGGAAACTGGTCGGCGGAATGGTGTTTCTGATTTGGGTGGTCCTGCTGTAGCTGCACTTGGACACTGGCTATCCGGTTGGACAGCTCAGCGGTGGAGGACTGCAGAGTGGAGATGGCGGCGGTGGTGGCAGCTTGCAGGTCCAGTAGCTTCCTGGAGATGACGCTGGTGAAGGCCTCTTCTAACGCAGCTAAGCGAGCGCCGATATTCAGGATCTCCGCATGAAGGTCCTGAATGGCATCCCGCGTCGCTGTGTCAATAGAAGCTGGAGGTGGTGTGGCGTCTGTGTGTTGGGTCTGCGGTGATTGAACTGGCTGCGGAGTGGTGCGCCCGTCCCTCGGGTAAAGGGGACACTGGGCCTGGCCAGTAAAGTGTCCTGTGACACGGCAGGTGGCACAGAACCGGCGGCGACGGCGAAGATTGTGCTCAGTGCACTCAGCGGTGGTGTTGGCGGAGCCACAGTAGTGGCACCGCGGCGTCGAGGAGCAGGAGTCGGCTGTATGCCCGAAGGCACAACAGCGACGGCAGGGCCGGTAACGTTCCATCTTGCTGGCCTCGACGACCAGGTGTTGCCCTAACAAGGGCAGCCCTGTCGCCAAGGCAGCGTCGAGGTCCGAGCGATCCTGAATTTCCAGCCTCACAAGTGGTGTAGGTCCCCGGTTGCAAATTATCCTTGTGGCCCTCAAACAAGAAGGCCACTTAGATTTCGCTGCGGCGAGGAGGTGCCAGGTGGAAAGGTCCCTAGGGACCCCCCGTACCACGGCACTGAACCGGGGCGGCGGCGGTGGTGGTGATGGCGGCAACTGCAGCAGTTGCGGCGAGGGTGTGGTGGCGGCCGGCGAAGCAGGGCTTGCCGGGACCGGTAGCAACGGAGAAGCTGCCTCCTCGGCGGCTGCCGAGGAAGAGGCGACGGGTGCTGCCTTAGCAGCGGCGTGTCTGCGCAGTCTCTTCTTGGCCATCTTGACGAGTCGAAGAAGAAGCTCCGTCCTATTATGGCCTGGTATTTAAGATGACTGAGATATGGGCACGGACTTCGTAGAAAACTATTTATAGCATTTATTCGGCTAATGTTTTGTGTTTGAGCACGCACCTGCTAGAAAATAAGTCTTGGAAGACTGCAGGTACAGGATTAGGTGTTAAGGCTCTTTATCATCGGTGTCCATGCTGAACTTAATTGTAGGCCAGAATCGCGATTTAGATTATTTGTTTCAGATGAGATGGCTAAAGCTTCTTTTACTCTCCTTTCCCAGTAGTTCGAACACTTTGCCACTATCTTGGTGTTAGTAAAGTTAGCTCTGTGGCTCTGTTCTATACAGTGTTCAGCCAGTCCAGATTTTTCGGGTTGCATAAGCCTTATTGATCTTTGGTGTTCAGAAACGCGTGTGGCAATAGTGCGTCCTGTTTGGCCAATGTACGCTGCGCTGCATTCGCAAGGAATGTGGTAGACACCAGGTACTCTGAGAGCTAAATTATCTTTAACTGGCCTGACCAAATTTTTGATTTTAGGTGGTGGCTTATGGATGGTTTTGACATTATATTTGTAGAGCAGTCTACTAATCTTTCCCGAAAAATTGCCGGTAAACGGTATATAGGCTATGGCGGCTGGCTTGTCTTTTTGTTGAGTGTTCTTGCTGGGGTTTCTTTTTCGTCCGGCTCTTTTCAGCGCTGATGTGATGTCCTTGGCTGAATATCCATTTTGTTGGAGTGTGAATTTTAGGTGTTGAAATTCCGTTTGCAGATTATCTGGGTCTGATACAGAAACTGCTCTATGTGCCAATGTGTTTAGAATGCCCATTCGTTGTGACTTATGGTGGAAGCTGTTTGCGTTGAGATAAAGATCCGTGTGTGTAGGTTTTCGGTAGACGGCATGACCAAGAGTTCCGTCCGCTTTTCTGGTAACCAGAATGTCCAGAAATGGGAGGGAAGCATTTTTCTCAACTTCCATTGTGAACTGTATTTGTGATCTAAGGCTATTTAGGTGTGCAAGAAAATCTGGAAGAGTGTGCAGTCCATGTGGCCAAATTACAAATGTATCATCTACATATCTGTAAAAATGTGTAGGTTTTAATGGGGCTGTGTTAAGTATTTCATGCTCCAGAAACTCCATATAGAAGTTGGCAATAGCTGGTGACAGAGGAGAGCCCATGGCAACACCGTCTGTCTGCTCGTAGTAGGTGTTGCCATACAGAAAATAAGTGGAAGTGTGTGACTAAACCGTGCAGTAATACCAGGTGGAAAGTGTTCTGACAATAGTTGTATTGTTTCCGCCAGGGGAACTCTGGTGAAGAGAGATACCACATCGAAACTAACTAACAGGTCCGATGGCTTCACTTTGATGTTGTCAAGAACTTCAGCGAATTGTATAGAGTTCTTCACATGGTGTACACACTTACCTACTATTGGTTGCAGCAGATGTGCCAGATGACGAGCTAGGCGATAGGTAGGGCTGCCAATAGCGTCCACTATGGGCCTTAGAGGTATCCCAGGCTTATGGATCTTCGGCAAACCATATAATCTGGGAGGTATGGAGGCAGATGGCGAGACCGTCTTCTGAACATCAGGAGGAAGGCTGGATTTCTTAATTAGCTGGATGGTGCGGCTTTCCACAGAGTCGACCACTCCTCATTTGCACAAGGTAATGCTACTCTACTGCGTTGCACTAAGCGGCAAACTAAGAAATTTGCAAGTCTATCTAAGCAGAATGAACCTGTACCACCATTGGACACCGATCGTATCATCTACAACCTCACCGATATCCAGCTAGACGAACCTACCACCTCGGTTCTAGCTAAAGGGCTCAACTTCGCTCCCACGCCTAGGCAAATATCAGTGGCAGACACCATCAGCTCTATTGAAGCCGCCATTTGTCAACTTCCATCAGCAAGTGCAGAAGAAATACGCCGTGAGGTAGCAAGAGCTTACAAAAAGGCAACCCTACCTACTTCAAACATCAGCCGAGAAGAAAGTAAAGCCTTACATTCCCTTCGAAAAAACGACAACTTGGTTGTTTTACCAGCTGACAAAGGGAACGCCACGGTACTCCTCTCTTCCGTGCAATACCAAGAAAAGGTTCAACAACTGCTGGACGATCCTGCATACAAAACCATTAAAAAGGATCCTACCAACTCTGTGGAAAGACGCACCATCCAGCTCGTCATCTGGCACATCTGCTGCAACCAATAGTAGGTAAGTGTGTACACCATGTGAAGAACTCTATACAATTCGCTGAAGTTCTTGACAACATCAAAGTGAAGCCATCGGACCTGTTAGTTAGTTTCGATGTGGTATCTCTCTTCACCAGAGTTCCCCTGGCGGAAACAATACAACTATTGTCAGAACACTTTCCACCTGGTATTACTGCACTGTTTAGTCACACACTTACTTCCACTTATTTTCTGTATGGCAACACCTACTACGAGCAGACAGACGGTGTTGCGATGGGCTCTCCTCTGTCACCAGCTATTGCCAACTTCTATATGGAGTTTCTGGAGCATGAAATACTTAACACAGCCCCATTAAAACCTACACATTTTTACAGATATGTAGATGATACATTTGTAATTTGGCCACATGGACTGCACACTCTTCCAGATTTTCTTGCACACCTAAATAGCCTTAGATCACAAATACAGTTCACAATGGAAGTTGAGAAAAATGCTTCCCTCCCATTTCTGGACATTCTGGTTACCAGAAAAGCGGACGGAACTCTTGGTCATGCCGTCTACCGAAAACCTACACACACGGATCTTTATCTCAACGCAAACAGCTTCCACCATAAGTCACAACGAATGGGCATTCTAAACACATTGGCACATAGAGCAGTTTCTGTATCAGACCCAGATAATCTGCAAACGGAATTTCAACACCTAAAATTCACACTCCAACAAAATGGATATTCAGCCAAGGACATCACATCAGCGCTGAAAAGAGCCGGACGAAAAAGAAACCCCAGCAAGAACACTCAACAAAAAGACAAGCCAGCCGCCATAGCCTATACACCGTTTACCGGCAATTTTTCGGGAAAGATTAGTAGACTGCTCTACAAATATAATGTCAAAACCATCCATAAGCCACCACCTAAAATCAAAAATTTGGTCAGGCCAGTTAAAGATAATTTAGCTCTCAGAGTACCTGGTGTCTACCACATTCCTTGCGAATGCAGCGCAGCGTACATTGGCCAAACAGGACGCACTATTGCCACACGCGTTTCTGAACACCAAAGATCAATAAGGCTTATGCAACCCGAAAAATCTGGACTGGCTGAACACTGTATAGAACAGAGCCACAGAGCTAACTTTACTAACACCAAGATAGTGGCAAAGTGTTCGAACTACTGGGAAAGGAGAGTAAAAGAAGCTTTAGCCATCTCATCTGAAACAAATAATCTAAATCGCGATTCTGGCCTACAATTAAGTTCAGCATGGACACCGATGATAAAGAGCCTTAACACCTAATCCTGTACCTGCAGTCTTCCAAGACTTATTTTCTAGCAGGTGCGTGCTCAAACACAAAACATTAGCCGAATGGCTTCGAGATGCCGAAGAGGAAGCAACAGCGCAGACCAGCAGCTCCTACAGCAGCCACCGCTTCTCCGGCAACCGCCGGTAGGAAGCGCTCACAGGCATCTCCACCACCTGCCGTTACGCCGGCAGTGAGCGCTGAACCTTTGCCGCGCTCACCATCACCACTGCCGCAGACCGCCGCCGCTGCCTCACCGGCAGCCAACACTTCATCGCCGCCACCGCTGAGCTCCACACCGCCGCCGCCCCGGTACAGTGCCGTGGTTAGGGGTGTCCCTCGGGATCTCTCCACCCGGCACCTCCTCGCCGCTGCTCAATCTAGATGGCCTTCATGTTCGAGGGCCACTAGAATTATCTGTGACCGGGGCCCGACACCACTAGTTAGGGTGGAGCTACAGGACCGATCAGACCTGGAGGCTGCCTTGGCGTCAGGGTTGCCCTTATTAGGGCGACTTCTGCACGTTGAGGAAAGCAAACAGGAAAGACACCGCCCCTGCCGTCGCTGCTGTGCCTACGGGCACAGCCAAGAAAACTGCTCTTCGCCGCCGAAGTGCCACTACTGTGGCACCAACTCATACACATCGGAGTGCACTGGGCACGACCTCCGCCGCCGTCGCCGGTTCTGTGCCACCTGCCGTGGCACAGGACACTTTACTGGCCAGGCCCAGTGTCCCCTTTACCCGAGGGACGGGCGCACCACTCCGCAGCCAGTACAATCACCGCAGACCCAACACACAGACGCCACACCACCTCCAGCTTCTATTGACACAGCGACGCGGGATGCCATTCAGGACCTTCATGCGGAATCCTGAATATCGGCGCTCGCTTAGCTGCGTTAGAAGAGGCCTTCACCAGCGTCATCTCCAGGAAGCTACTGGACCTGCAAGCTGCCACCACCGCCGCCATCTCCACTCTGCAGTCCTCCACCACTGAGCTGTCCAACCGGATAGCCAGTGTCCAAGTGCAGCTACAGCAGGACCACCCACATCAGAAACACCATTCCGCCGACCAGTTACCATACAACAACCCGCTATACAACACTCCAATATCAGCAAGCGGTTTATACAGGTCCGAGCAAGCACGACAACACCGAAAACACCAGCAGATCCACTCAGAACACTGAGTAAACTCACCGAAAATCACCATTCATCTTCACCAACCACTTCTCCAGAGGGGCACTCAGGGCGCAAGTCATGTGTGTCCACTGGCTAAATTCACTATCACTCGCTGTTACTGCCACTGGCAGGCAGCAATCACAATCACCAGAAATGCGCAGGTGCTTAATGCGGTACTGCACCAGAGAGGCATGGGCCTCCTACTTCCGGTGGGGGTTTTTTGTGAGTAGTGCCACCCTGGTTCGAGTCCAGGGTGGGGAGTCTCACACTCCCAGGCTTGCCTGGGGTTAGGGCGTTAGCTGCCTTTTCCCCCATCATCAATAAAAAAAAAAAAAAATGCTATAAATAGTTTTCTACGAAGTCCGTGCCCATATCTCAGTCATCTTAAATACCAGGAACGAATACGAGCTTCTTCTTCGACTCGCTAGGATGGCCAAGAAGAGACTGCGCAGACTCGCCGCTGCTAAGGCAGCACCCGTCGCCTCTTCCTCGGCAGCCGCCGAGGAGGCAGCTTCTCCGTTGATACCGGTCCCGGCAAGCCCTGCTTCGCCGGCCGCCACCGCAGTCTCGCCGCAACTGCAGCCGCAGTTGCCGCCAACACCGCCGCCACCGACGCCTCCACCCAGCTCTACGACGCCGCCCCGGTTCAGTGCCGTGGTACGGGGGGTCCCTAGGGACCTTACCACCCGGCATCTGCTCACCGCCGTGCAGTCGCGGTGGCCTTCATGCTGGAGGGCCACCCGCATTTACTGCGACCGGGGACCAACGCCGCTCGTCCGTCTGGAGATACAGGACCAGGCTGACCTGGAAGCTGCCTTGGCGTCAGGGTTGCCCTTATTAGGGCGACTTCTGGTCGTCGAGGCTAGCCGACAGGAACGCCATCGGCCCTGCCGACGCTGCTGTGCCTACGGCCACACCGCTGAAGTCTGCTCGTCGACACCGAGGTGCCACTACTGCGGTACCAACTCCACCACCACCGAGTGCACTGGGCATGATCTCCGCCGACGCCGCCGATTCTGTGCCACCTGTCGTGGCACAGGACACTACACAGGGCAAGCCCAGTGCCCTCTCTATCCAAGGAGCAGCACTTCATCACCAACTTCTGCCCGCCGTACCACTCCACCGCAGACAACCACCACTGAGGCCTCACCACCTGCACTCTCAACAGACGCAGCGACGCGAGAAGCCATTCAGGACCTCCACGCGGAGATCCTGAACGTCGGCGCTCGAATAGCTGCTCTGGAAGAGACATGCAGCCTCCTCACACAGAAGCTGCAGGAACTGCAAGCTTCCAACGCCGTAGCAGTCACCAGCCAGCAGACTACAGCCGCCGACCTGTCCACCAGGATCGACGCCCTACAAGCGGCCAACACCGCCGCCATCTCCACTCTACAGGCCTCCACCGCTGAGCTGTCCAACCGAATAGCCAGCAGCCAAAATTACCAACAGCAGGTAGCTGAAGGAACATTCACTCAGCAGCCTAAGACTCCGCAGCAATTGCTCCGAGAATTCCAATCAGAGCAAGGGTACACCCGGAAGAGTCACCTCAAACTTGGCAGACATCACCAATAACTTCCCATCACTTACACCAATTACTTCTCCAGCGGGGCACTCAGGGCGTAAGTCATGTGTGTCCACTGGCTAACATCTCCATCACTCGCTGTTACTGCCACTGGCAGGCAGCATTCAGTATCACCAATAATACGCAGGTGCTTAATGCGGTACTGCAACAGAGAGGCATGGGCCTCCTACTTCCGGTGGGGGTTTTTTGTGAGTAGTGCCGCCCTGGTTCGAGTCCAGGGTGGGGAGTCTCACACTCCCAGGCTTGCCTGGGGTTAGGGCGTTAGTTGCCTTTTCCCCCATCATCAATAAAAAAAAAAAAAAAAAAAAAACGAATACGGGGGTCAGAATGGCCAAGAAGAAACGCCGAAACCAAACCGCCTCAAACACCGCCGAAGCCACAGCCGAGCCCCAACCGGCCTTCTCGGCTGAGAGCAGTGCCACCCTTCCGCCTCCAGCCGCCGCAGAATGCCGGCAGATGCAGCCGCACCTGCCGGCCAGCCAATCATCCACCGCCGATGAAGCCCGGCAAATGCCGGCTTCTACAGCCAGCAACACCTCAGGACCAGAGCTTCCAGCCAACACCATCGCACCTTCCAAAGCAGCACCTACGCCTCCACAGCATCTGCCGCCACCGCCGCTTCTCATCGAGAGGTACAGTGCTGTGATTAGGGGCGTCCCGCGAGACCTATCTACTAGGCTCATCACCGCCGCAGCACGCCAGAGATGGCCTTCTGTAATGAGGGCCACAAGGATTATGTCCGCCAGAGGGATATCCCCTCTAGTTCGGATTGTATTCGCCGTGGCCGGGGATCTCAATGCTGCCTTGCGCGAGGGCCTGCCCATGTTTGGGCGGCGCCTAAGCATCGAGGCTAGCCGAGAACCCCGACCGACACCATGCCGCCGCTGCTGCGCATTCGGCCACACCGCCGACACCTGCGCCGAGCCCCCACGGTGCCACTACTGTGGGGCGCCGAGTTTGACAGCCGAATGTGCAGCCCACGACCTAAGATCTCGACGCCGGTACTGCGCCACCTGTGATGGCTCTGGTCATTTCACAGGACAGGCGCAGTGCCCCTATTACCCACGCAGCCGCCGCCACCAGACACCAGCCTCTGCCGCCACACCCATAGACAAAAAGGCGAGGATCTCAACAACCACCACCTCGACGCAGACGGAAGACTCCATCACCCATCACCTGCCTGCCGCCACTAACACTCCACAGGCAGCAGCGCCATCCGACAGCGCCGTTAAAGACGCCGTGCAGGACCTGCACTCAGAGGTCCTGCTCATTAGCGGCCGATTGAACACGCTGGAAGAAGCCCTGACTACCATGACTGCAGCCATCTCAGACGCCCACACCACTTCTACAGCCAACCGTCAAGACACCGATGCCATAGCCCAGAAAAAGGTCACGTCTGAGTTCCTCTTGGAGCTGGACGTCCTCTACACCCTGCTACAGGAAATCCACGACGTCAACGCCAGGATCTTGGAGGCCAACCAGGACCTCTATGTTCAAACTGCAAAATTACCATTACGCCTCACATTTCTGGATGACCTACTCAAAGGAACCCGAAAGAACGTCAATAAGTGCTATACTGCAGTTCTTGACAGCCAAGAACTAACAGTCAACAATGTAGCCGAGCAAATTGCAAGTAGTCACCAACGGATTCTTCAGGACCTTACCACCAAAACTTCATGCCCTCTCACACACACCCGTTCCACCAGACATCAGTACTAAAGCACACCCAAGACTCCCTAGCGCTGTACTCAGGGCCCTCGTGTCATGTTTACAGACTAGATAAGCCATTCCTTGTTGCAGCCCCATGTGCTGCAGCAACATCAACTTCACCACTAATCACGGAGGTGCTATCGCGGAACTCCATCATTCCCCATTCACTCTTCCTTTCCTATCTCACCTGACCTTCCCTTGCACTATTCCCTTCCAATCTTCACCCAATGGCGAGATAAGCCATTCTTTCAACCTTCCAACTCTTTCTCTGTCTCCCCTTTCGAAAAAACAAAAAAAAAAAAAAACAAAAAAAAAACGAATACGGGGCTTCGAGAGGACACTAGAGGAACCGAGGTCCAGCGAAGACCAGCGGAGATCTACGAAGGCGAAGGGGAAACGCCGACTGGCAGCCAGCACTCCGCTTCCACAGCACCGACGCGCTCCGCTCTAAACCACCCGGCGAGCGAGCGCCCAACGTCCGGCATCCTCTCCGAGTCAGCTCCGAAGCGTTCTGCGAGGACCGCCACACGGCTAGCTCTGGCCTGAGCTTGCTCACATTAACTGCATAGCAGGGTAGCAAAACAAGACCGCTGCCAACAGTCTCACGACTGGCTCCTAGGCGCCTTCGGGCAGGTCCTCTGTTTTCGTGGGCTTTTTAGCGCCCTCTATCAGCTCTTTCTCTACTACTGTCTCTTTTTTTCCTCTTTTCTGTCTAGTATTTAAGCTCCCGTTAGGACCCCTAGTAACTAAGATAGGCGCTGCTTGCTGAGGTCACTCGTCATCACGTGAGCGGTAGGTCCTTGTGACACAGCGGCAGAATCTCTAGGCTATCTGACTCTTCTCTCTTCCTCTCTTGGCTTAGCTAACGTAGAATAAGAGTAGGTTTATAGCACATTAACTTACACACACATATATATATATATTATTCTCTCTGTCACTCCTACACACACAATCCATGCAGACCCGCACGGGAAAAGGCAGACATAAACCGCCGACGAGGAAGTCCCCCTCCTCGCTCAGCACACCCAAAAGGCCTATTGTCGCCAGGGACATGACGTCGACCTCGACTACGCCAAAAACTCAGAAGGGACAAAAGACCATACCTGACACTGCTTCCCCTCCAAACATGCACTCCCCTCAAGACACAACAGACACGAACACCAACACCACACGAACACCAACACCACACAAACACCTCCAGACTTACCACAACACAAAGACCAAGATCACACAGCAACACACAAAACACTAGACATCACACAGGAGAACGCCGACCACAACACCACACTAACACAACACTCACCACAGCACCTAGACAGCGCCCAGGCGCCACCCACACCTCCTGCACAGAATAACGAGACGGACGAAACACCCCCCAGGCCTAGTCCCGTGCCTCCCGCACACTCGCCACTTCCTGAGAGCTACGCCACCGCGGTCAGGTCAGAGACACACAACAGTTACACAGACTATCGGGCCAACTTAGCGCCCGTTTATGTCCACAAAAGCCAGTCAACACGCATACACACACTCACTCAAACCTTCAATAGGAAGTACAAACCCACACACAGATACACAATACACACCGCGCCCAGATCCGGAGACTTCGCGGTCAAGATGTTCTGCCAGAGGGACTACCACGACTTCGTGGAACACCTCAAGGCTCAACGGGCACAGTTCTACCTCAGCCCCCACCCAGAAGCTAGAACAATTAGATTTGTTTTGAAAGGACTGTGTGCCGAGTTCTCCGGGGACGAAATTAAACAGGCACTGGCAGAATCCCAATTTGAGGCCATTAGGGCGGTGCGGATGCGCCGTAAAAATAGGGAAAGAACCCCCCTCCCCATGTTCCTGGTGGAAATGGCGGATACTATCGAAAATCGTAGGATTAGAGGCCTCAAATACCTAGCGCATTTTAGAATTAGGGTAGAGGAATATAGGTCCGCCCAGGAGCCCCAACAATGTAAGCGGTGCCAGCAGCTTACACACACTCACCGAAATTGTCAGGCCCCTCATGAAGTATGCGCCAAATGTTCAGGCCCCCACCCCTCCTTCACTTGCAGGGTTCCCCCAGCGGAACGGAAGTGCGTCCTGTGTAGCGCCACTGGACACGGAGCAACATGGCGCGGTTGCCCGAGCTACCAGGCCGCACTTCAAGGGTCAAGCAATCAGGTGCAGCCGGATAGGGCCCCCAGACCACCTAGAGAACATCGCCAACAGACGACGGCTGCACCTCCAGAGGCAGGGCACTGGCTCATACAGGACCGTCGTGGCAGAAATAGGCCAGCCCCAGAACAGTGCCCTCAAGCAGGCGAAAGACGGGTCACGCCCGTTTTGTCACCTGCACCTCAAGTGTGCACCCCACCTAACACACAACACACCACATACACCAACACCTACACTGCTTAGGCCCCCACACATGGATGAACTTAACTTGTTCATCCCATCAGCACACGTCACCCGGCAAGCTTTCGATAACGGCTTGGCCCTGGCAGAACTCCTACACCAAATAGGAGTGCCACTTGCATTAGGCTGGCAAACCTTCCTGGAACACACCAAATGGCTCCTGGAGAGAATCACAGATCCCTCCTCCACCAAATACGAACTCTTTGACCATATCGCCCGATTCCACGTCCTGCTCTCTGATTATTCCGAACGTGTTAAGTAATGGCTTCTGCAAATTTGATAAATATACTTTACTGGAACTGCAACAATCTCAGAAGAAAACGCAAAGAGCTCGCTGACTTTTTATTAAGAAACTCTGTACAAATAGCGCTCCTTAACGAAACCCATCTTGGTCCTGCAGATCGTTTCGCCATACCTGGATATTTAATTTACCGTAGTGACCGAAATCGCAGAGGCGGAGGAACTGCAATAGCGGTACAAAACTCCTTGCTACATCACCAGAAACAAGTACCGCAGCTGAACAGGCTAGAAGCCACAGCAATCAGTGTGCAACTACATCACTCCACTGTCACACTTATAGCCACGTACAATCCCCCCGGCGACATCGACACAGAGGATGTCGACCGACTAGTGAACATGGACGCTAAGGCCATAGCAGCTGGCGACTTTAATGCCAAGCATCTACTCTGGAACTGCAGATCCGCAAACCAAGCCGGAAACAAATTACTAAATTATATTAATAACTCCAATATTCTCCTGACAGGCCCGGAGGAACCCACGTTCATTCCCAGAATAAGAAATCACGCACCGGACATACTAGATGTAGCGCTGACAAAAGGCATTCCCTATGACCTGCAGCACACCGTCATCAATGATCTCACCTCAGATCATCTCCCGGTAATACTGGAAGTAGCCGCTCCAGTAACCTTCAGACCGGAATCAGCCAGACCCAATTACCGAAAAGCCGACTGGCCATCCTTTGAGGCATCCATAGATGCAGGGCTGGCGAACATTGAGGTCACGTCTCATGAGACACAAGACCAGGCCATCGATGGAATCAAGCGCGCAATCTACGAAGCAACCGAACAACATGTGCCACTGAAACGCCCGTACCTGAATAACAAAATATTGCTTCCCCCAGATACAAGGCAAATTATAAGCGATCGGAACAAAGCCCGACGAAAATGGCAGCGGAGTCGTCACATAGCTCACCGAAATGAGTATGAGGACCTAAAACTTCGTGCTAACACTCACATCGCGGACTTCACTCGCAACCAGTGGAATGAAACCCTGGAGAACATTGATCCACAACATCACACCATTTGGAGGATTGCTAAATGCCTCACCAGAGCGCGCACGAACATTCCCCCACTCCATACAGGGGGCCGTATAGCGGAAACGAATGCAGAAAAAGCCGAAGCTTTTGCCGACACACTCCAACAAGAATTTCAACCAAATGAGGACCCGTGCGATGTAAACTTTGCAACAGACACGGAGGCCAAAGCGAACCTCATTGACATAGCATTTACACACAATAAAACTCGAAAAACAAGCGCCGGTGAAATTAGTTGGTTAATCAAGCACCTCCCGACGCGTAAAGCACCAGGACCAGATAAAATCCCCAATCTGGTCCTGAAACATCTGCCGCCCAGGGCAATAAAACAACTAGCGAACATATTCAACCACACCATTGAACATGGCCGATTCCCTCCCCAATGGAAGGAGGCCAAAATTTTGCTGTTCCCCAAGCAGCACAAAGACTTGTCACTGCCAATAAACTATAGGCCCATCAGCTTGCTCAATACCATGAGTAAACTGCTGGAGAAAATTCTTCTAAAACGCCTGAACGCCCACTTAATTAGAAACAATACCCTCACGAACGAGCAATTCGGCTTCAGAGCTAAGCACTCTACAACACTCCAACTTTTACGTATCACTGAAAACATCACCAGAGGGTTCAACAACAATCGATCTACAGGCGCGGTACTCCTTGACATACAACGCGCCTTCGACAGAGTATGGCATGCTGGCCTACTAAATAAACTGACGACATACGGAGTCAACGACTCGTTGGTCGCCATCATTAAAGACTATCTACGAAATAGAAGCTTCAAGGCAGCAGTGGATGAGGCAGAGTCAACACTCCGCCCCATCAGAGCTGGCGTACCCCAAGGAAGTTTGCTGGGGCCCACACTATTTAACATATACATAAATGATCTCCCACCACTAATCCGGGTAGAGAAATATATCTACGCCGACGACACTGCCCTAGTAACAACATCACTGCAGCCACGGATTATACACCTCAGGCTCCAAAATGCCTTGAATTCATTGGAACCGTGGTTCAGAAAATGGAGGGTCAAGTTAAATGCCAGAAAGTGTAAAGCCATTGTTTTCACAAAACGCCACACACATAGGCAACAAAGGCACGCTCTCCCACCACTTATGTACCGGCAAGAGCCGATTGTGTGGGAGAGCATGGCCACTTACTTAGGGGTAAGGATGGACGAAGGCCTCACGTGGAAACAACACATCAACACGGTAAGAGCTAAAGCCAACGGTCAGCTCAACAAGCTTTACCCAATCATTAACACGAACAGCCGCTTGAAACTAAGCATGGGCCTAACCCTCTACAAAACGCTAATCAGACCTATACTAACATACGCCGCCCCCGTCTGGGGATATGCGGCAAAAACCCACATTAAGAGACTCCAAACGCTTCAAAATCGAATTTTGCGAATTATTGCACAAGTGCCCGCAGTAGCTCCAACCTTTGAACTACACGAGGAGCTCCAAATCTGCTCAATTGAGACCCATATAAAGCAACTGGCATTTAACATCTACAAGCGGAAAAGTAATAATCACAACGTTCTCATCCAAGAACTTGGCGAATATGACACCAGAAACGACAAACACCTCCGCCCTCTATCGCTCTTCAGCCGGAACATCGGTTTAGGGGAACCAGAAATCAATATTCAGGAATACTTAGACAACCTCATTAGGTAACTAATGGCAATGTCAGAGAGCATTTCACTCCAGACCAATACACCACACATATGCACACCTTCTCATTTTCAGTAGTCCTCTAAGTCCTTGTGCTACCCAGCCAAGGCGGCTCCCGGGGGATGAGGGCCCCCCCGCGAGTGGCACGGGTCCGCACCTGCACCATGATAGGCAGGCAGCCAGCCGTGTGCGCACTCTACACGACCAGGACTTCCACAGGCCAACGAGACAATCAACACTTAGACGAGGCCGTTAGGCTGGAAAGAAACCACAATTTAATTATAAAAACTAAAATAACTTGTAGTGTTAGTTAGTTAGTTTTTCATTTCAGATATTCGACGCAGCCCGCGGCTGAAATATCACTACCAATTGTACATAGGATAAAATACATTCACTGACATGGAATGGAACTCACCATCATTCCTTAGTTTGTTTCAGAGACACGGCCCCATAGGCAGAAGACACACAAGCCAAACTACGACGCTAGAACTGCACCTCATGTAGAGACCAGTCTTCAACAATGTCACCAATAAACATAGGGAGAGAGTGGCACCTCTCCCTACACTCCTTACCACCAACGCCAAATTCCATAATCCTTAATTATCCCTACCTCTGAATCCGCATAGGAGGCCGGCTGGGCCCTGGTCAAGTCGGTCTGCTAGCACTACCTTACCCACTGGTGGCCGCACAGCGGGCCAGTTTCATTTTCCTTTCCATCACTACGCGGGTGCATCAGCGGTACCGCAACAATCCTCACTTTCCACTACCGGTGGAGGGTTTTTTAGTCGGTAGGCCCACTCTGGGAGACCCCGACACTCCGGGCTAGCCAGCCCGGGTTAGTCCTTAAGGTGGATTTTTCCCTCCACTCGAAAAAAAAAAAAAAAAAAAAACGAATACGAAAACCTAAGAATTGCTGCCAACATTCTTATGACAGAACACACAACAGAACACATAAGAGAACAATGGAACGCCACGCTAGACACACTAGATCCACAAAACCGGGCAGTGTGGCGAATCGCGAAATGCCTAACGCGCACTCGCTTCAACATCCCACCCCTACATTCGGGAGGCCAAATAGCGGAAACCGACGAACAAAAGGCTGAGGCCTTCGCGGATGCATTAGAAGAAACATTCAAACCGAATGCTGACCCGTGCGACAGAAATTTTGCAGCAGCAACGGAAGACCAAATTGCTAGCATTGGAAACATTGCAACTCACAATAAAATGAGAAAAACAAATGCTGACGAAATTAAATGGCTAATCATGCATATACCCAATAGAAAAGCTCCGGGCCCGGATAAGATTCCCAATCTAGTGCTCAAACATCTTCCACCAAGCGCTTTAAAACTACTAGCGGACATATTTAATCATGCCCTCCAGAATGGAAAATTCCCAACTCGTTGGAAAGAAGCTCAAATATTGATGTTCCCCAAACAACAAAAAGACCCCTCAATTCCAACAAATCATAGGCCAATTAGCCTCCTTAACACACTGAGCAAACTCCTAGAAAAAGTTGTTTTGAAACGCCTAAACTCATTTCTCGCTAAGAATAACATCTTAACTAGTGAACAGTTCGGTTTTCGAGCTAATCACTCTACAACGCTGCAACTACTCAGAATAACAGAGAAAATAACTGCAGGTTTTAATAACAAGCGATCCACAGGCGTGGTCCTATTGGACATTGAACGCGCCTTCGACAAAGTTTGGCATGCAGGCCTACTAAGAAAATTAATCTCCATAGGCGTGCAAGACTCAATGATATCCCTAGTCAAAGACTACCTCAGCGGAAGGAGCTTTCGCATCTCCGTAGGTGAAGCTAAATCTACTGCTCGCCCAATCAGCGCTGGAGTACCCCAAGGAAGTTTACTGGGACCCACGCTGTTTAACATCTACATCAACGACCTTCCCCAATTAGTCAGAGTAGATAAATACATATACGCTGATGACACGGCCTTAGCTACACAATCAACCCAGCCGCGCATTATACATCTAAGGCTACAGAACGCTCTTAATGCCATGGAACCATGGTTCACCAAATGGCGGGTTAAACTAAATTCAAGAAAATGCCAAGCCATCATTTTTAGCAGAAGAAATCTGCACAGACACAGGAGGCGAACTCTCCCACCCCTCACCTATAGACAGGAACCAATCGGGTGGGAAACTAATGTTACATACTTAGGTGTTAAGATGGATGAATACCTCAGTTGGAAGCACCACATAAACACAGTTAGAGCAAAGGCCAATGGCCAACTTAACAGACTCTACCCGCTCATAAATCTTAACAGCAGCCTTAAACTTCAGATGGGACTTACGTTATATAAGACGCTGATCCGTCCCATATTAACTTACGCTGCCCCCGTATGGGGATACGCGGCACAAACGCACATGAAGCGCCTCCAAACGATGCAAAACAGAATACTGCGAATAATTGCCAAACTACCCGAAGAAGCTCCCGCGTTTGAAATACACGAAGAGCTGAAAATGCTGACAATTGAGCAATTTATCAAGCGCCTAAGCTACAACCTGTATGCGAAAAAGAACAAAAACTACAACGATCACATTAGAATGCTAGGAGAATACGATACGGCACACGACAAGCACCTCCGCCCTCTGTCACTATTTGATCGCACTATTGGCATAGGCGAACCAGAAATTAACATAGAAGAGTATCTAAACACCCTAATGCACTAGCCATGATGCAGGTCGCGTGAACTCACACACACATACACACACATACCAAAACTTCGCTGCCCTCAAGTCCTTGTGTTACACAACCAAGGCGGCCCCGGGGGTTGAGGGTCCCCCCGCAAGTGGCACAGGCTCGCTCCTGCACTAAGGCAGACAGCCCGCCATGTGTGCACTTTATACAACCTTGCTACACACTGGTTAACGAGATACAATTGACACAGCCGACAGGCGGTAATAATTTCACTGTATATACAAATAAAATACTAGCAGCAAGCACATATATATGTACATATAATCAAGATGAAGCCGACAGGCGGAAATACAATTCAACTATTTAGAGATAAGCACGCATAAAAAAAAAATAAATAAAAAAAAAATACCATAGAAATTAAGGCACATGGATGAAGCCCTCGGCGGATCATTCTATACAAGTAAATACTAGAAAATAAGTACACAAAGAATAAAAATGTTAAGATAAGTCAAGAATACATGTAAGTAAAAACACTTATTAAAGCCACTAGGCGAACTTATACACCTTCTTTCAGGTAACCCGTTCCTGACGAGGCCAGAAAGCTGATATGTATACAACACAAATACACCGCCAACTACAACCTATGTCACCTCCAACTCCCACCCAGGGAGCACTCAGGGCGCAAGTTATGTGTGTCCCCTGGCACTTCAGTCTTCACTCGCTGTTACTGCCACTGGCACGCAGCTTCCATTTTCTCCAGAAATGCGCAGGTGCTTAATGCGGTACTGCACTAGCGAGGCATGGGCCTCCTACTTCCGGTGGGGGTTTTTCGTGGGTAGTGCCGCACTGGTTCGAGTCCAGGGCGGGGAGTCTCACACTCCCAGGCTTGCCTGGGGTTAGGGCGTCAGTAGCCTTTTCCCCCACCACTAACAAAAAAAAAAAAAAAAAGCCATAATATCTCGCGAACCAATCAGATGTTAGCTTCATCCCAGCTCTTATAAATACCAGTCTCCGCAAGCTCAAACCATCAGTTCACCCTGAAGACGAGGAAGATGCACTTCTTCGAAACGTTGGTGTCAAGCCAAGTTTTTACCTGGCTAGAAGCCCGAGAAGATTTTGAATGAGTATATTTTATTTTGTACAACCATCTTATGGTAAATACTGTGACAATGGCGTCCGTAGGTGAGCGCTTTCAGGCTCGCGGCAGTGAAGTTGGAATGTGATATATCGCAGTTAGAGACCTTGCGTAAACAAGGCTAGGAAGTGCGTTGCAGCTGTAACAGGAACCTTCTGGTACTCGACTCCCGGTGCTTCTCGAACGGTCTGTTTCTAGAAACTTTAAGAAAGTTCTGTGACATATTTTCTCGTAAAAACGATCACGAAGAAGTTCATTGTGTGTGTTGTGATATGTACTTAGTCGTGAGTGACTGCAGTATAATCGCGCAATGGGGCGCGAGCCACGGACGGCATGCTGTCAAACACTGTAAACTGTTTAACGTTGAGTGAACTATTTGGAGCAGTGAATTTGAAGCTTTATATGTAAACAATTGTAGAGTCAATAAAGCCATTTGTTACCATACATTAGGTTATTTTTGCGCATAGTCTCCGTATCGGTCGCGCCACTAGTCGCGCACCTCCTGTTGTGAAGTGTTGCACCTCCTCATCTGAAGGCGAACCGTCGGCCTTGTAGGTGTTCCTTAAAGTGAGCACACATATTGTGAAAAGTCGCTTGGAGCGAAATTTGGACTGTAGGAAGGATAGTCAATGATATCCCAGCGAACTGCTTCAACAATGTGGTGGGCTTCTGGGCTGTATGAGGTTGGGTGTTGTCGTGAAGGAAGATGACACCCTCGGTGAGGAGTTTTGGCCATTTCCTCCATAAACTTGTACCAGCTGTCGGTGAATATCAGCCGCGGTTACGTGCTTTGCCCACTGAGCGGATTTCTTTGCGAGACTAGTTTTCGAAACGAGACGTCTTTTGCCTTGCAGTAGCATTGAGAATGCAGTTGGCTGAAACTCTACACACATGTCGTGTATTAGAATTACCGTACACTACGAAGTTCATTGTGAAAGACGAAACACAAAGAATATGGGCTCTGTAACCTTAGTACCAGGTCATCCCTGAAATATAAAATCATAAAAATGTAATGTTCCAAGCTTACAGAAAGGTCTATTTTAATGTTGCAGGTCCACATTGTCCTAACGAGATACTGACATTCAATGAGCTGGCCGCTTATAGAGCAGCAGAACACTACCCCATGGTGGCTGTCAAAGCATCAGTAGTTTTAGCACGAGCTGCTGAACAAGAAGTGGCTGGTTTAGTCGCTTATGGGGACAATGCAAAGAATGCTGCAGTTGATGCGCAACGAAAGAGCAACATTCCTTGCCCTGCCAGTGCCAGGGCAAAAGCTGTTTCTCTTTCAGCAAGCGCGGCAGCGGTAGCAGCTGTAGTAGCTAGATCTGCAAGCCTTTCACTGGTCAAAACAACCGTTTGTGCTCGCTACGCAATGGAGCAAACCGACTCTCCAGCAGCAGGAAGAATGGCGGCCTTGAATTTAAAAGCCAAGCAACTGCTGGATATGGTTTCTGCTGCAGAACGCCAAGCTGCCAGGTTGTCTGCAGTCACTCAGATGACGCCAGCTGCACCTGCTGCTGCAGTGGCCGCAGCTTTTTTTTTGGTTGCTTTAGCAGAAGAAGTAGCAAACAGTTTTGAAACATTAAAGGGATTATTGAGAAATGAAGCAATGCAAACGGCTGCCTTACCAGAAGCTGTTTCTGCAACAGAAGTGATACAGCTGTCAGCATCTGCTGCAATCTTTGGATCCACTATTTCTAAACTACTTGTAATAGCAGCAAAAGCTGCGTCAGCTGCTGCTGGAAGATTGCTAGCTTCTACAGAAAGAGAATTACCATAAAATGATTTGTTTGCAGTTTGATAGGCTTTTTTCATTGATCTTATGTTATTATGTGCCTACTCCTCATAGTTTTAAAAGAAGGTAGGCCATATTTAAAATTTAAAACTGTTGTTGAAAATTTTTGAATAAAAGCGAGCTTTTTTCAAAGTAAAGAAAATGTTGTTTACAGCAAGTAAATCCCTGCACCATGTACACGGCCTGAGTATAAGTGCTCGACCGACTGATCAAGGCCCAAACCCTGCTGCAATATACACCGATGGTTCTCTGTATAATAAACAATAATCAGGGAAGCAACAGTAGCCTTCCTGCATATAGTCAAGACTGCTGTTATAACTCACAGTAGCTTTACTGAGTTTAATTTGCTACATTTCTGCATTTCCATTAAATATTTATCCGGTACGCATTGTCTACAATGGCAACCCAAAATAGGGGAAGCAAAATCTTTCAATTATTATTAGAGAAGACGTATATGCACCCATATGTACTACCATCAAAAATATAAATAAAATTAAACAATAATAGCTTATTTTAGTATATTTTTTCAACTTGATCAAAATTTCATTGATTAATTAATTTAGTGATAGTTAATCGATTAACTTTTCTATCGATCGAGAGCACTAATATTAATACATTGTGTTCTTTAAATGCTTTTCAGAATGCTTGCATTATTATTTTAGGTTATATTTTTGAAAGAAACACAGTACATAGTGAATGCTAGTTGTTAGAAGTTCTCTTATACATACACATGCACACACATATATACATGCACACATACACATGTATGCAGGGTGTTTCAAAACGACACCAAAAGAAGATGTGGACCTTGTTGTTCATACCGTACGTGATACGTGAATATAATTTTCAGCTCTAAATTCGGCACATACAAAAACTGCCATAAAATCACCATGGATTAGGCAGTCGTACATAACCAAATGCCACGTGCCTGGCCAACTCCAAGAGATATGCCGGTTGGTAGCGAAGGTTCTAGTAGCGTGGTGTAGGGGTGTTTTGAGACACGCCGGCGCGGCACAGATCGCCTTAGTAATGGAAAACGTAGCATGTGGGTTTTGTTGTGTCTTTCGTATAACACGTTTTGAGGTTGTTTACGTGGCGAATGACAACCGTTATTCCTTCGCTGCGTAATTCCAAAGGTGTGCGATTTTTAAACATACATAAAACTTTAAATAAAATAGTTTGAAAGTTGCAACATCAACTTTCGGACAAGTGAACGTGTAAGTTAATCGAGTACTATCTTCGTTTGGTGGCGTTTTGAAACAGCCTATATAACAATTTTTGAAGTAATTTTTATCATATGGAGATCTGAGTTAAAGCAATATTTATTATGACCTTTATTAAAATTATTAAAGATTTGTGGAGATACTGCCATTATTAAATTACATTTATATAGCTCTAGCTAAAAAAAAATGAATCGGGTTGTAAAACTAAGCCCTCTCTATCTCTAGAAAACGGGGAAAAACTGAATTGGGGTAAAGAGGCATAAATACTTTATTTAGGAAGAAAGTAAGGATCAAGAATGGCATGACTTAAGCTGGAAGGCAGGAGGACACAGAAAATGACAGAATTCTGGAAGGAGAATCTATCCACTCTATGGTTTGTATGAAAACTGGGTACATATTTTGGTGGACTGTGCACATTGGGAGAACCAGCGGAGCGTTAAACTTAAACAAGAATGTTTAAGTCTCACTAGAAGGAGATTGGCATGTTGTGATCTTCTGGCATATCAGAAGAACTGGAAAGATATGGGCAATTATCTGGCTAAAGTGCACGAAGCCAGCTCATTTATTTTTTCAGTTTGTAAGAGTTAACCTATGTTTTTATCTTTCCATTTCTTTACTTTTCTCTTTTGTTTCTCTTTATCACGTTTAACTTGTATCTTAAGTATGCATGCAAGGTCAACGATTTATGCAGTAAGTGATTGCAGCACAAGTTTAATAATTTGAGACTAATAAAGATACCGATTTAACTACCTAGCTCCAGTTATGGAAACGATGTTTTCGAAATATGCAATACTATAGCAAGGATTTTAAAACACCGTGTATTGGGTTGAGATTAACTAGCGTGGCAACATTCAGTTCCCCCACTGACCCGTACATTCCCTTTGAGATATCCATGTATGCCTTGATTGTAAGTACTCAAGTTAATGCATCCGTAAAATCAACAACACTTATACCAGATATTACACACAAGTGTACCGAGTACCATATCAGTAAGAATTCTTATTGCCTAAGTCCATTGTTCCAATAAAAATGCTCTACATAATGCATTTTTAAAAATATTCTCATAAAAATTAATGTTTTACATTAAATGGGTTTACAAACGAATCTATATTATTACATTGTTTATATTCACCCTAATTGTTATAAAATTAATATTTTTATAGTCTCCCAAATTTTTTACTTTCCAAAGGTTCATACTTTATATCTGAAAATTGGAGCATTATTTCAGAAAAAGTATATGGTCCTTTTCTTTCATGTACCTTTGAGAGAGAGAGAGAGAGAGAGAGAGAGAGAGAGAGAGAAAGTGGGGGGGGGAGAGAAAGCGTACATATATTTTGAAACAAATTAGTAAAACATTACATTGTGTGGAGCATTTTGAATATGGAAAAAATATTTGCGAGGAAATAAAGTTTAGAGTTGGACGTGTCCATTAATAATCATGTTTGTCCATTTACATTCTCATTTAATTCTCTATTCAAAGCTGACAAGTGGAAAACACATACATTTTCTTACATTTTAAAATTCATATTATTTGATTATGAAAAGCATATTTTTTTTTAGTTTCACATCATGTTTTTCGAAACTTCACAGATGTATTACCTAAAGTCTCGACTGCGTGGTAAGTCAAAGGAAATCAAAGTTGTATGTCAAACAATAAAATGAGATGGAAGAATGACACAGCCGGAATTTGAAACGCGGACCTTCGGCTTACTCTTAAGAAACTGGGCTACTATAGCAACATTCCGGTACTATATTCAGTTTTCTAAATGATGCGAACTTTTCCCGGTAAAGAATAGTGCGTTTTCTCAAATGACATTGAATTTTTTCATTTTGGTTTAGCCTATAGACTGCAAAATTGAGGAAGCCCCTTGTAGTTATCAGAACTTATTTTTAAACTGGGTCAGATTGGACAAAACCTGGCTAAAAGTTTATGCCATAAATGTATATTTATGTCTCTGCGAAATTTAACCTATTCAGAACATAATAATGTGTTATGTGCAAAGTAATGGTATAACAATTAGGAATGAAGAACTTATGAGTTTTGCATATCACGCGACATATTCTAACCCATGAAATCCGATTATGATTAGGAATAACGATGAAAATAACACGAATTGAATGGTTAACCCTTATTGCACGATTTATTTTACTACATATGCCGTTCTTCCTCTAACTCGCTAACCGATATTTATATCCCTTTCACCGGCGTCACAACTGAAGCGACTTGATACGATAGGCGATACGAAGTGGACTGGCCATCCATTCAAAGCCGATCGTCCCAAGTTCCAGTCCCAGCGACTGCAGTCAAATGTGCATGTGGTAAAGAATGGGGAGGGCCCAAGTAAGAATAACCGGTGTCATGGCACGATTGGATGCTGACGGGTTATTTGTCTTCAGTGGCATGGATTTTGCTCTTCTTTGTTTCAAAAACTACAGATGTATTGCAAAAGTATTAATAATTTCACAATATATAACACCTACAGCTAGACAAATTTTATGGTTGAAGGTTAATATAATACGAAATTACAAAAAAATACTAAGCGCTTTGATTAATCTTCTTTATTGCATAAGTGCAGCACCATGCAATCAAGTGTTACCTTCACTTTATAATACGAGGATCGGCTGATAAGTTCCGGGCCTCACAGATATGGCGCCACTAGGCCAGTTAGATGGTAGCATCGTGTAATTTCACTCTAGAATAGCTTGTATCCATAGTTACAGGTCAGTAGCCTGTTTAGTTTTCGAATGATAGCTTTTTGATCATTTTAGCTTTAGAGTTTTCACGAAAATGGAGGATTTGGAAAAGCGAGCAGTGACTAAATACTTCCATTTGAAAGGCTTAACGCCTAAAGAAATCTAGGAAGAAATTGACAGTACTTTGAAAGACTATTCTCCTTTATATTCAATGATTAAAGGGTGGGTTTCAGAGATTAAAATGGGACATACGCGCTCTAGACCCCCTGTAGGTGTGACAACTCCAGAGATTATTCAAACAAAATTCATCGTTTAGTACTGGAAGACCGCAGATTAAAGTTTTTTGAGATAACAAAGGCTGTTAACATATCAAAAGTAATATTTTGGGCTTTCAAAAGGATGCCGCGTTAGTTGACACCTGTTCAAAAGTTGCAAAGAAAAACTGTTTCTGTTAAGTATGTGGCGCTCCACCGTAAAAATCCCAGTGAATTTTGGAGATGGCTTATTACCATGGATAAAACTTGGATACAACACGTACACTCCAGAAAGTTAATCACAGTCAAAGCAGATGATTGCGCCAGGTGAATCAACTCCAAAAAAGGCAAAGTCAATTTTGTCAGCTAACAAGGTTATGGCGAATGTTTTCTAGGGTGCCCAGGGAATTATTTTTATTGACTTCTTGGTTAAAATTATGAATATTTGACTACTATACAAATTTACTACAACGTTTGAGTGATGAGATGAAAAGAAAAATATCTCATTTGGCATAAAAAATCTTGTTTCATCACGACAAGGCACCGGCCCATAGTTTTCGATGAGGTTATTTTCTCAAAATCTTCGAGTCGCATCCTTGAAAGATACTTAACTTAAATACCAAGTTTGGTATTTTACCCACTTTTCGTCACAGACACACGGACACACTAATCTTTTTCTAAAAATCTAAAACTTGTATTTCTGGTGAATCTTGGTATCAAAATTCTGGGTGGAATGCAATACTTCTCTATAAATTATGTAATAGTACGTTTAAAGAAGGTAAAAATTGCATTTATCGGTTGACGGCGAGGAAGTAATATTGGATTTTATACTTCTCCCAGGTAACTTTTAAAACCCAAATGACGTTTTGGAGTTCCTGGTATTACGCGGATGATTAGGGTTTTCGATGGGGGCGATCCCGCAGCTGTGCTCTGCGGCTTACAATTGGGACCCTCAACATAAAGTGACACTTTCCATATGCCAAAAAGCATGACAAGTATGTGAGTTCTCTAATGGTTTAATTAACTTTTATATACCTCCCGCTAACATTTATGAAATCACTGTACAATCTAGGGGTTGTTTGCTTCATTTTCCCCTTTATCCCTTATAATTTCTTTTTTGAAAGGTCCACGGATTTCTAGTAATGAATGAAAAATGCCGATATTAACGTAAGTGAGTAAGTGAAAGTCTGACTTCTTAACCTCTACCCCGAGTCCTCGCATTATGTTCCTTTATATGTTCAGTGTGCTCATGTTCTAATACGCAGGCTTTGAAAACCTGTAATAGTATTTATGAATTATATTTTATAACTTCAGGGCATTTTATAGCCCATTCCGATTACAAAATCTTGGACTTTTCAATATTGAAAGAATTGCCAAAATATGTGGTTTTTAGCATTCACTCGCATACGCATAGCACTCTCTCTTTCTCTCTCTCTCTCACTCTAATATCAGTATCAGCGGGGATTCCTGGTCAGTAGTTCAGGTACAGCGCTCCCTTTGTCATCGTTTTTCTTAGTCTATAAAATATAGTCATCCCTCGTTACGCGGAATCTCATTTTACGCGTTTTCGGTAAAGCGATTTTAAAAATGCTGATTTTAACACTGTACAAATGACGTAAATAGATGCATCTGTTTAAAACACATTTTGTTCATGTTCTTTAGCCTATATCACTATCTCATTCACTTTATGCGCTTTTTGTGTTACGTGATAATTCATGGGAACCAATTACTTGTATAATACAAGGGACACCTGTATACGTAAATTATTGTTAATTTTAGTAGTAGTAGCAGTAGTACCTGGCAGTTTACTGGAGTTTTAGCTCCAATCGACGAGATTTCTACGGAAATAGTTCCATAACATCTTTGCGTGAAATTATCATGAGTATCCTTCCTAAGCGTACAAAGTAAGGATATTTTTTAAGAGAGGATAAACTTTCTTGCCTCATTGTAGAACTACAGTGAGATTTAAAGTGGAAAATGACTGTTCAACAGAAGCTGTAGTTGCTGGTAATTTGTAAACTTCAGGCATAGCCCACACCAGATCTCTTTCGTTCATAATTTTCACCAATTGTTTTTCCTTAAAAATCTCTATCTTCAGAAGAGTACACACCACTAAGTTCATTTTTCGACGTACAGAATCAACTTTTTCGATAACGTTTTGAGGAGGAAGAGGGTATCTAACCGTCAAAAAAATAAAGAAAACCTTGTGCTTTAACCAATGTATCAGGTTCCCAATCAACATTGTTTTTTGGTTCTGTCATGAATTCAAAGAATAAAATCAGGCTATCTCATTGCTCTTGTACATTATTGACAAGGCGTGAATTGAAGTTCCAGCGCGTTGGAGCCGCTTTTGGTAGCTTTTTATTCATAAAAACACGCAAAGTTTCAGTTCTTTTAGTGGAACGAGAAAAGAAATTAGAATGCTTTGATAGAATTAGAAAAAGTTCTGCACTTAGCAATACACATAGCTGCCTGTTGCAGAACCAAATTCAGAATGTGACAGTAACAGTGAACAAATAATGTCTCTGTGGAAATGCCGCTTTTACTTTAGATTGCAGACCACCTAATTGATCAGACATTACGGCCGCACCATCATATGTCTGAGCGACAAGTTTCTTACAGATATTAAATTCTTTAGCTGTTGCAAGTACATGGTTGTAAAATGGGTCTGCAGATCTGTTAGCACTGACGTCTGTAAAGCCTATCGATTTCCCCAGATTTGTCCACATAGCGTAAAATGGTAGAGAGTTGGGATTTGTTCACTATGTCTGAGCACACGTCTAGAAGAATAGCCAAAAATCTGGCGGATGCAAGCTCTTTTGTTATACAGTTTACCAAAACGCTCCTAATAGCTTCGATTAGATCACTCTGAATGGATGATAAAGAGCCCCGGAAAACTGTAGCATTTTGCTTAAATGATCATCTAAAGGTAGACCATACGTACTGTTTGTACATAACAACCTCTATTAAAGGAACTTTCTAACTCGTGGTAACCTCTAAAAGCTAATTTGTGGTTCCCTAAGTGACAAACAACATCAATGAGTCTATTCAACATTTCTCTGTTCTTTTTTACCATTTCATTATGCTTTGAAATTTGTAAAGATTTCTGAACATTTAGCTGCAGGTCTACTCGCGTAATGCAAAAATTACAAAGAGCGAATATACAAGATATGTGAGTTTCTGATTTTTCAATCTTACTCAATGAACCAGTTAGAGAAATATATTATCGGTTCCTTCTTGAGACCATGTGGTACTTTTTTTGTCGTTACTAAAAAGAAGATATGGCCAACCATAGAGTTTGTTTAATTTGGGGCAACCAGTTAACCATTTGTACCTAGAATAATTGCTAATGCAGGAATGTGCGTTATACTCCCGTTTTCTGTCTTGCAATTTTACAATCAGACCTTGTAGTTCGGGAGTGAGCCTGCCGTTTTATTTTATTTTTAAGTTTTTCAGAAATTAAAAAGTTCCAAAATTCAATCTTTAACACATATTTTACTGCACAGTCACAAGAATCACTAGCTTCAGTGACACTTACATCAGTCATTTTCACAAATACTTATAAGCAAAACAACATTAATACAGAGTAAAAACATTTGTCAATCGTAAAATTTAGCAGTTCATTTCGACTGCTAACAATTGACATCTAAGCTTCCTTTCCCACCGCCTCTCTAGAGGAGAACTGGTAGTGCGTGTCCATCACTTCAACTTGCGATGAAGTAGATGCGCGCGCTCACCATTACTGGCCTAGCGGTGAATGTTGAGTGTCTGACAGTGTGGTTATCGTTTTAACTTGCGATGATATAGATGTACGCGCACACCATTGCAAAAAAAAAAAAAAAAAGGAGGAACATTTAACCACACAAACTTGCGATCATTTCACACTTAGTTGAAGTGACATACAAAAATTCTGATTATTTTGCATGCTTTAAGAGTAGTTCAAACCCCTCTCGAGTTTAGTACACCGGCGGTGTATAGGAGAATTCGCCACTGATTCAGTATGCATTCATTTCGGCCTTAGGAAAAGAGAAGTACATAAGCAAAAAGTAAAAGAAAAGTGAGGTTATGTGAATCCTAACGTAATTATTGGCATCCCCCCCGTCCAGGTTATGACATCAGACTGTATGTTTCCCTCCATTTTGCATGCTTCTACGAGGTTTAACACACTTTCGCAGTCATCATCTCTTCCATTTTATTATAAAATATGGCAAAAGTATTCCCCTGGTATAAACTATCTTTTATTTTGTTTGTTTTGGCCTACTTCGCAAAGCAATTTTTCATTGCTTTTTAGTTTATGAATTCTCCATCTGTAGCGCTTCCATCGAATTCAGAATGACAAACTTAAAGCTCTACAAACTATCCCATAGGGCTACTATCCACAGGAACATGTGTGATTGTAGAACGAAAGCTTAGTTTATCGGCCAGATACCATTATTTGGTGAATAACTATAGGCAGGCTTATCGGGCCATTGTAGAACCGGCCCATAGTGAACAAATCCCAACTCTACCATTTCACGCTATGTGGACAAATCGGGGGGAAGTTCAAGAAAGTTTCATGGGCTTTACAGACGTCAGTGCAGACGGATCTGCGGAGCCACATTACATTCATGTACTTACAACAGTTAAAGAATTTAATATTTGTAAGAAACTTGACGCTGAGACATATGATGTTGCGGCTGTAATTTCAAACCAATTAGATGGTCTGCAATCTAAAGTAGAAGAGGCATTTCCATAGGCATCATTTGTTCACTGCTACTGTCACATTCTGAATTTGGTTGTGCAACAGGCAGCTATATGTATTGATAAGTGCAGAATTTTTTTTTCAAACTCTATCGGGGCTCTCTAATTTCTTTAATCTTTTCACTAAAAGAACGAAAATGTTGCGTGCTCCTATGAAAAATAAGTTCCTAAAAGTAGCTCCAACGCGCTGGAACTTCAATTCACGCATTGTCAATAATGTACAAGAGCAACGAGATGACCTGCTTTTATTCTTTGAATTCATGACAGAACAAGAAAACAATGTTGATTGGGAACTTGATACATTGGTTACAACACAAGGTTTTCTTTATTTTTTGACTCGGTTGGATACTGTCCTCCTCCTCAAAACAGTTTCGGCAATATTTGCTCAAACCGATGTTCTCTTCTACATATTACAAAACAAGTCGATGGTATTGCATATTGCCATTCAAAAGTAATCCAGACCAAGCACACTTTAGAAGTGCTAAGAAGAGAAGGGTTCCAAAATATTTGGCGAAGAATTTCTACTGAAGTGATAAATGAACATGCACAAAAGAAAAGGGAGAACAATGAACCAAGTGAAGTTACGAAGTTATGTTCAGGGGGATATCCTATAAAACTTTGGATAATGTGCTCTATCAAGTACAAAATAGGTTTTGTGACTACGAAAGTTTTCATCTTTCCTCGCCTTGATACCTCAAAATTCAAGAACTCTTTTCCGGATCACCAAATTGTTGGACATCTATGGCTCAAATTTTGATTGAAAAATGAACTTACTGTTGTGTACTCTTCTGGAGATAAAGATTTTGAAGAAAAGTCAGTTGGTGAAATAGTGAAAATTATGAACAAAAGAGATCTGGTGTAAGCTATGCCTGAAGTTTACAAATTAGCTTGTCTAGTTCTAACTGTACCAGCAACCACAGCTTCTGTTGAACGGTCATTTTCCACTTTAAGTCGAGTAAACTCTCACTGTAGGCCTACAATGTGCCAAGAAAGTTTATCCTTTGTGTCAATGATGTCCATAGAAAATCAGTTACTTTGTAGGCTTCGGAAGGAGGCTCATGAGAGTTTCTCGCAAGCTGAAGTGGAACTATTTCTGAAGAAATCTCGTTGATCGGAGCTAACATTTCAGTAAACTGGCAAGTACTGCTGCTGCTAAAATTAACAATAATTTACGAATACTGGTGCCCCTCGCATTACGCAAGCAATTGATTCTCATGAATTACCATGTAACACAAAAAACTTGTAAAGTGAATGTGATAATGTTATGGGCTACTTCAAGGTTAACATGAACAAAATGTGTTTTAAACAGATGCATCTATTTATGTCATTTGTACAGTGTTAAAATCAGCATTTTTAAAATCGCTTTACCGAAAACGCGTAAAATGAGATCGAGCGTAACGAGGGATGGCTATATTTTATAGACCGAGAGAAACGATGACAAAGGGAGCGGTGTACCTAAATTACTGACCACGAATCGCCACTGGTAGAGAAGGTATTGTACTCCACCCAAAAATTCAATACCAACACAACACCGGAAATTGTTATGGGGACCCATGAATCAAAACAAAACAAAAAACAAAAAAAACAAAAAAAAAGTATTTTAATGTGAGTGTGCGTGTGCGTGAACATCAAAACTCAATAATCAAATTGGGTACTCAAGTTTAGTATCTTCCAATGATGCGACACGAAGATTTTCAAGAAAATCTCCAACCCCAAACTACTCTTTACATTAAACATTTTTCGAAATTTTCGATGTTCAAAAAATCAAAGACATTGATTAAAACGCCGTTTGTCGCCCTCCACAGTGCAGTGATTACATATTCCTAAGGTCGCGGGCTCAAACCCGGTGGAGGACGATGGGTATTTTCGGGCGTAAAAATCCCTAGCATGGATTCCTTCGGAAGGGAAGTAAAGCCATTGGTCCCGTACCGTAGATTTATGGCACGTAAAGGATCCTAAAGCCTGACAAAGAGGGCTCTGAGAAAAATTAAGCTATCTTTCACGCCCAGTATAGAATGGGACGCTGAGAACCACAGCAGTCAAACAGCGTCCATAAAAATAACTCCGTTTCAGTTCAGATAGGAAAAAAACTATAGGTATTACATGTTACCACTGTAATTCTATATACATTGAGGATATTATCGGCATGATTTATATTTTCTTAAGAAAAAGATAACACTCAAAATATGCATATTTAATCAGATTTAAGCGCTAGGTCATGTGTTGGCCAAATATACGTATAAGAGCATATTTCTCTAGCACGTATGTACAATGTACATACATAGTAGGTAGAGAAGGTGTATACTCCACTCAAAAAATTTAATACCGACACAACACCAGAAATAGTTATGGGAACCCATGAATAAAAAAAAAAAAATTAATAAAAGGTCAGTGTGTGTCTGTCTGTGAACATCATAACTCAAAAATCAAACTTGGTCCCTAAGTTTCTTATCTTTCAAGGATGCGACACGAATATTTTCAAGAAAATCCCCCCACCCCAAAGTACTCTTTAAATTAAACATGTTTCGTAAATTTCAATGTTGATAAAATGGCTCAATGCTATTTATTAAAACGTCGTATATTATAGATGTTTGGCAAATAAAAGAATATGTACCACACACACACACACACACACACACACACACACACACACACACACACACACACACACACACACACACACACACACACACATATCTCCTGAATTTTTTGGGAATAGTCACTAAAGTCCTCTTCATTCTGAATGAATTTTGCACAATTGGTAAACCACACAAATATGTAGATCTCGTTAAAACACACAATAATGTATGTCATACGCAGTTTTTTTTTTTTGTTTAGTTGTAGAGCTAGACATTTCGGAGACATTTCCCTGTTATTTGCAGACGAGAAGCTCTCACGCACTTAAGTCATAGCTCGTACGTTTTAGTCCTGCCTGTGGAAGGAGATCCGAATCAAGACACACGCATAGCGAAATCTTTTAAAATGTTCAATGTAGTTTCAGAGCAGTGTATTTCTTTATTTCCTAAATAATAAGAATATTTTCGATGTTTATCTTCATTAGCATGTGGTAAATAGATAAAAGAAAAAGAACATTCTGTTAGAATAATTTGATCGCATGACGATCACACGGATTTCTTGCTTCCAACGTCTGGAAGTAGTTATTGTAGTTGCTGCTAGACGGCAGCACAATCACTCCTTGTTTGGCAGCGAGGAAAATATAAAAGATTGAACCTATTCGTCTTTCGACCCGATTCCCCCGACTCTACCCTAGCATTTGATAGATAATATCCTTTCATAATGGTTTTGCAGTTGATCATAAAGGAGGTGTAAAATTTTAGACTGGAATAAAATGAGTCCATTTGATACACGGCATATAGGACTCATTGTCCATGAATTCGAAACAATAGCTGCATTTATTACTCTTTTCTAGCCATATGTATTCAGTGAGAGAAGCTCATCACGATATTCGTTCTCTGGTCGTGGTTCTTGAACGGGTAGTTGATTTCATAAGTGCAGCGCCAGGTGGAAGAGTTTGCTAGGATCTTGCTGAAAGGTACGTTAGTGTGATGTATTTTATATCATAAACTATGTGAGATAGTGTTGGGTATTATCGAATGAAAACTATACAATTATTCGATATTTGCCTAAATCTCGGTTATTCAATAATTCTGGACTGGAATACACGAGTTCATTTCATACACGGCATTTTAGGATTTGCTGGCATAAAGGTGAAACAATAATTGTGTTTCTTGCTCTTCCCCGGTAGCCGATGTTCAGATTTCTGCTTCTGCAGAGTGATAGAAGTTCCACCACACACTGTATTTGTTCTTTTACAAAATCCTTCATCAACAGGCAGTTCAGTATATTTACAGGAAGCCTAAAGTTCAGTGCCAAGCTGCAAGGTTTTGTTAAGGATCCCGGTCAATGGTACGTTAGTATGCTAGATGTATTTCATTTCGTTAACTGTGTGAGGTAGTGACGAGGATTGTCGAATGAAAAATAAACAATTTTTCGACAGTCGACTAAATGTCAGTTATTCGATTACCACCCACGTTTTAAATTTTAAAGTGTTACTATAGTACTACTTTCTTGGCATCGACAGTCCCCAGTCACTTTTTAAGCCACTTTCATAGATGAACCAACATGATTCAATCAATACATATATAGATACACTTGGTCTACTAGGCTCTGCATACAGTTTGTTCTAATACTACCGGAGAGGTCAACCATTTCGTGATGGATGCACTAGTCACGTAATGGCGGCGGGGGGGGGGGTCCAATTCTTGTACTAGTAAATGGAAACCAAAACGTTTATTTCAAACCTTAATGCAACATCATCTTACCTTCTCTAGCATGCATTTACAATGTATACAATAGGTAGACAAGGTATTGTATTCCACCCAAAAGTTGGAAGCAAGATTTCACCGGAAATGCATGTTTTGAGAATAACTGCATCCAAAAGTGTCATTTTAGAAGAAGCCAGTGAGCCTGCTATCTGGAATGGAATGTCATTTTTGTTTTCATCTCTCTTTTGTTTTACTTCAGCCAATGTAAAGATAACTTATTTTCAATTATTTCACATAGTGCCAGCTTTTTAGGTGTTTTATTGCTTTAGCCTAGTGTATTACCTTATTTCCTTTCCACATGGATGGAAGTAATACAATAATTTCTGCTATATATACATATACATATATAGTATATATAATGCTAGAAGGTTAATGTTATATATATATATATATATATATATATATATATATATATATATATATAATGATTAACCTTCTGTGGTAAAAGTTTGTAGAAAATGTAATGTGAATATAACTCATAAAATCTTTTGCATGCAGAAGTTAACATTCTAGTAATGTTCTTTTATTTTCTTTAATATTGCTTATTTAAGGTCGCAGAACTCAGTGGTCTTTTGGCAACCACAATATTACAATAACAAAATACAAACATTATATAAGAGCAATAATGGAACTACAACTATTTCTAAAACATACATAGAACATTACTTAGGTAACTAAAATGTCATTACAAAATCACTAAAGAATACAAAGTTAAGTGTTACAGTTTAAATTGATTTATGCAAAGAAATATCTTTAAAATAACAAACAGTATTATGAGAGAACCTTGGATTATTCAGAACTGTGGTAATTCCTGATATTTTGTGTTTCTGTGTAAATGTGCTGTATATGGTACATTCTGTAAGGATGTGGTTTACTGTTAGAGATTTTTTACAGATGCTGCATTCTGGTGACTCTTCTTTGGATATTCGATAGGAGCGCGTTAAGTTCGTGTGTCTAATTCTTAATCTTGTCATTGCAACTTGAATTATTTTCTGTAGCTTATGTATGGTTGGCATGTAATGGTGGTACACATTGTAATGTGTGGTCCAAAGGTTTTTAATCTTTTTATTTATGGATGTCAGTAAATCTGTGCGAGGAGTATTGGTGTTTTGTTTGCAAGGTCTGCCAGTTCATTACCAGTTATGTGACAGTATGAAGGTATACAATTTCATTTCCCTTTTGTTTCAAAGAATGGCTCAGGATCTGAATATCTTGTAGTAGTATATCTGTTGTCCATGGGTCATTAATTACTTGTATGGAACTGAGGGAGTTAGTTAGAATAATGAAATGTTGATGTTCCATATTTTAAATATTCAGCATTGCCTGATAGATTGCATAAAGTTCACGTGTGAAAATAGGACATAAATTAGGCAGTTAGTGCGACAAAACATTATCATTGATCAGTACTGCGCATCCGCTATCTTCAGTTGTTTTGGATCTATCTGTGTATATTGATGTGTAATTGTAAATTTACTTTTGATTTCATTGTACATGTGTTTAAATATCACTTGAATAGTTTCTCTTTTTTTGTGTTTCAGTAGATCTAGTTTTATGACAGGTTATAATAGTGACCAAAATGGTAAACTATTAATATCCCTCGTTTTCCAGAGGAAATGGTGAAATTTAGCTCTTTACAATATTAGATTAGTCTTAATTGTTGGATCTGATTGGCTCTATTATCAGGATATTTATTATGATATCTATTGGAGAATAGACATGCAAATGAAGCTGGACATTTATTTGCTGCTACTTTAAGTGCATAATGCAGAGTTAGCTGTTTTCTTCTGTTGTTTAAGGGTACTTCTTATGTTTCAAATTCCAGTTTCTTAACTGGACTGGTATAAAGTGCTCCAGTTGCTATTCTCAGTGCAGAATTTTAGATTGTGTCTAACATTTTGAGTGCAGTAGGAGATGCAGAGTTGTAAATAATGGCTCCATAGTTTAGCTTAGCTTGAACTACTGTTTTGTATGTTTGCATCAGCACTGAATAATCTGCACCTCAGTTGTTAAATGAAAGAGCTTTCTCAACATTCAATGTGTGTGTATGTTGTTTCTTTATATTTTAAGATGAGGAAGCCGTATTAATTTACTTACTAATATAAGTCCTAATAACTTAAGTTGGTTTTCTGTTTTTAGTTTCTCGCCATCAATATATAGGTCAGGAAGGATACCCAAAAATTTACCTTATTTGAAGTTCATGCACTTAGATTTTGATTTGGAGCATTTAAAGTTTGTTTGTTGGAGCCATTTTTCAGTTTTAGCTAGAACAGCCAGCATTAACTTATAATTTAGCGATAGGTCACTCCCTCTACAAAGCAACGTCAGATCATCTGCAAATAATCATCCTTTTACTGGAGAGGGGATGTCATACAAGATGTCATTAATTGCTATTATAAATAGAATAGAAATTTATTCATTCATTTGATCATAGTACATGATGTAGGACACATTGAAAACTTATGACTAGGATTCACATTGATGGATATATACAACAAGCTTAGAAGCAAAAAATACTATATACAAACTATTTTTCAAGAGTGTTAACAAAATTCACACCCCCACTCCCCACACACGCACACACACACACACACACACACACACACACACACACACACACACACACACACACACACACAAGGTTATCAAGAATGCATTTTGTTATACAGGTTGGTTTATTTATATTTGACACTTTGAAAAAATTCATCTATTCTGTAAAACCAATGCTCTAACACAAATTTTTTGACAGCTTATTTAAATTTATATGGTGCAGATATGCTTTTTGAACATTCTGATAGGCCATTTTGAAAGACAGGTCCAGTATACATTAAACTTCTACCAAATAAGCTTGTATTGTGGGGGATTATAATTATTTGCTCTAGTAAAATGGGCATGCATTTGTGAATTTGTTGTGTATAATGAATGTTGGATTTAACAAAGGTAACTGATTCCTGGATATACAAGCAAGGTAGAGATAATAGAATTAATTCTATGAAAAGTGCTCTGCAACTTTTGTTAACCTACTGAACTACAACTAAGTTCAGCATGGACACCGACGTTAAACAGCCTTAACACCTAATCCTCTACCTGCAGTCTTCCAAGGCTTATTTTCTAGCAGGTGCGTGCTCAAACACAAAACATTAGCCATATAACTGCTATAAATAGTTTTCTACGAAGTCTGTGCCCATGTCTCAGTCATCTTAAATACCAGGCCATAATATCACGTGAACCAATCAGATGTTAGCTTCATTCCAGCTCTTATAAATACCAGTCTCCGCAAGCTCAATCCATCAGTTCACCCTGAAGACAAGGAAGATGCACTTCTTCGAAACATTGGTATCAAGCCAAGTTTTTACCTGGTTAGAAGCCCGAGAAGATTTTGAATTAGATTAGATTAGAAAGCATTCTGTAGGTTCGTTTAGGCCAGGAAGCCACTGAACATAGAACTTGTCAAGACATATACATGTATACATATGTTTATATACTATGGGGGAAAAAAAAATGTATAAACCTCGTGCTTAAAGCTTGGGTTACAAAAACAGCAGAATAGACATATAATCACACCATTTGTATTTGAGGCATCTACTATACTTAATGTGCTCTATAAAAGCTTATGAACTTCCTTCTTTTTTTTTTTTTTTTTTCCAATCACATAAAAACAAAGAGTATCAAAAATTAGTGCTAAAATGTATAAATAAATATAATTTCACTACATGTATCACTGATGTAATGTCAGATGATAGTTTTCTAATTATCAACATAATAGTTACTACTAGTAATTATTTAAAACTAAAATATGATTATTGTATTATGTACTCTTCACAAAAGTCAACAAATTGCAATACATATTTACAAATATGTTATAGAATTTCCAATGCAAACATTTACAATTATGCATTAGAGTGTAAAATATCAAAGCATTAGGCTTTACAGACCTTGTGTCATTACTAAATACTAAAATATTCATTTGACACATTCGTGCAAGTCAAAGTATACATCAGTTTAATTTGAATATAAAACACACACACAAATATACACCAACTGCAATACATTATAATACTTATAAACACAATGATTGTTGACAGTATTGTCAGACAGATTTGTCACTTAAATAATCATCTACAGAGTAAAATGATTTATTGCAAAGGTACTCCTTATGAGAGGCCTTAAAGGCCCTGAAATTCCTGACATTTTCTTTGAGATTACTAGGGATAGCATTAAATATCTTGATTATTTCACCTTTCCGAAAGCAACAAAGATTGGCATTGGAATGATTAATATATCCCTTTTGTCTAGTATTAATGTTATGTATTTCCATGTTTGTTATAAAACTATATCAACTAACTGCATAGAATTTTAAAATGGATAATTATAACTCTTCTACTGAGTAAAAAGCTTTATCTTTCAGCCAATTGTCGAGAAATGTTTTGAATTTAAGATTGGGTAGTGAGGTAATATGTGTTGGAAATTTGTTGTACATACTTAATCCTAGATATTTATGGCCGTCATGAATTTTTGATAATCTGCAGTAAGGTGAGTCTATAGTATAATTATTTTGTGCTATGTGTCATATTCTGTCTTACAGAGTGCACAGAGTGCATATTTTTGTAGGTTTTCTTTTTATGAACATCAATGAATAGTAAATGTACAATGCTGGTACAGTCATGATTTTAAGTTTTTTAAAACATTGAGTGCAAGGATGGTTATAATCTAGATTAGCAATACGTATAATGTAATGTAATTTCTTGCATCCAGTTTATCAACTTTACATTGACTTTGGACATCTCAGCCTTATTCCTAGAGTATACAAATTATTTACAATATTTTTATATTATTATAGATTTATAGTTCATTTAAGTTACACAAAGCCTTATTTATTAAGTAATCTTGTAGTTTAGATTTAAATTGTGTTTTTGAGACGTTAGCAATATTTTTTAATCGTGATGGGAACTTATTAAACAACTTGATTCCTCTTATGCCAACATCTTTTTCTGTGATACCCTTATTTACATTATTACTGTAGAAATCAGAATTGCTCCTCATGTTATACTCATGTAGGTCATTATTCCTTGTTAAGCTCTGCTTATATATCACAGATAATATAGTCTTGAAAACATACAGAGAGTAAATGGTGAATATTTTTTTATTAATGAAAGTATCCCTACATGAATCTCTTGGTTTTAATTTGAACATAAGTCTAATGCATCTTTTTTGAAGAATAAATAATCTGTCCATGTGCGTTTTTGCACAGATTTCTACTCCATACACAAGTTGGGAATAAATGCAACCACAATAAATAAGTTTCAAAATATATAAATCCCCATATGTCTGTAAATGTCTTAGTAGAAACATTGATTTTCTGATGGTACTGCAAATGTGGTTAATGTGTTCTACTCATTTTAATTGATTATCTACTACTATGCACAAGAATTGTGAGCTTGCACTTCTTTGATAGTGTTACCCTGTAATTGTAGGCTCAAGTTGGAGATATTTTTGTTTAATGAGTTAAATTGCATCATTTTTGTGTTTTTCATATTACATTTAAGGTTGATAGCCTCGAAATAGTTTGCTATCATGGAGGCAGAGTTGTTCATGTTTACATTTAATCTCTCTATGCTTTTACTCCAGCAGATGGCTGTTGTATCATCTGAATAAGTGACAATTGATGTATTGAGTGGGTGCACAATATCGTTAACATATATAATGAATAATAATGGTCTCAATACTGTCCCTTGGGGTACTACATACTTAATAATTTTTACTTTTGAGTGTATTTTATTGATGAATTTACCTGTTTTATGGGATATTTCTGTTAACTGACTTCTTCCAATAAGGTAACTACTTATTATTTTCTTACCTAAACCCCTTATTCCATAGTTATCCAGTTTACTCAATAGGATGTTATGATCAATACAGTCGGAAGCTTTAGACAGATCAAAAAATAAAGAGCTAACCTTGTCATCATTTTCCATTTTTTTTGTGACTTCATGAATAAACCGGCTAATAACAGTGGATGTAGATTTTCCTTTTCTGAAACCATGTTGAAAGTTTTGAAAAAGTTGGTATTTCTCAAAGTAAGGAATTATCCTTTTCAATAGGACTCTTTCAAAAAGTTTGGCTACTTCAGAAGTTAATGAAATTGGTCCATAATTATTAACATCATCACCATCTCCTTCTTTAAATAATGGCTTAATTAGTCCTATTTTGAACATTTCTGGAAATTCTCCTTCTTCTATAGAGGAGTTTATTAAATGCATTAGTGGTTTAACCAGTACATTCCTACAGTGTTTCATTATCACTGGACTGATCTCGTCCCACGGACTACTTGATTTACACACTAAGTTACTAATTAATTTACTGATTTCACTTTCTGTTACTGGTCTAATAAAGAATGACTGGACTGGAGGTGTAGTAATAATAGTAATATCTGAATACTTGTTTCGGTTTAATGTTTGACAGGCCACATTGATACAAAGTCATTAAATGTATTACTTACAATTGCTGGGTCCTGTATCAATTTCCCATCTATGTTTAGCTGAATATTTTTGAACAACTCTTTGTTTTTTCTAGTATCATTTATCAGACACCATGCTGATTTGTTAATATTTTTCGAATTTTCCATTTTCACTCTATATGTTTTTGCTTTTACATTCTTTAATTCATTTAAATATTGTCGTTTTACAGCCTTATAATTATTTTTATAATAAACAGTTGATGTGCTCTTATATAGTACATACATATTTTTCAATTTCTCTTTTAGCCTTACTAACTGTAATGGTAATACAATTCTTTCTTTTTTGATCCTATTTAGTGTACCCTGCTTAAGTGGACAGCAATCAACAAAGTGTAATTTAAAAGCATTATAAAATTATTCCATTTATTATTTATACTATTACAACTAAAGATAGAATCCCAGTTTTCGGTATTTAATTTATACACCAATCAAGATATATTTTCTTTCTTTAGATCCCGAAATACCCTAACTTCTTTTGGCTGTGTTTCATATTTACCTATGTTGAATTGGACAAATTGAGCATAATGATCTGAAATGTGAGTATTAATTATGGAATACGAGCATTCTGGTATATTGGATATTATATGATCAATGGTTGAGGATATATTTAAAGTTACTCGTGTTGGTTCTTGGATTATATCCTTAATATTGTACATATTTATTACAGGTTTTAATTCCTTATATGAGTTGTCAGAGCTAGGTTTATAATAAAATCGCATCCCAGAATAACTTTAACATCTTTGCTCAGGTGTGTATGTAGCAATAATTCTAATTGTGAAGTAAAATCTTTCGGAGAAGCTGAAGGTGACCTATACAATCCAATTATGAGTATATTCCCTTGATTTGTTCCTATCTTTATAGCGGTTGCTTCAAATATTTTCTCTACGCTTAACTGTTCTAAATTTAATTCTGTAGTTGTTATGTTATTTTTTGTGAGTATCATAACCCCGCCACCCTTATGATTCAATCTAAAATATTTACTAGCAACTTTGTAGTTGTCCACTTTACAAATATCTTCCCTACCTAAGCCATGTTCACTTATGATGCATATATCTGCATTTAGTTCATTTAAAGTATGAGATAGTGCTGTAAACTTAGACTTATATATTGTATGTTGAGGTGAAAGACATTAAGTGAATGTTTATCATGATTTGCATACAAGTTAGTATGACATTTGTTTCACTAGTTGACAACGATCCACTTGCTTTTTCATCCACCTTTATGGCTTTCAGTTTCCCTTCTTGATGCAAGATACTACATTACACAATATGTATGAACCTGCACAGTTTAAATGTATACCATCTCTACCATATGTTTATCTTTAAGACAGCAATTACCATCCACCATTACACATTATTTCACACCCCACATCAAGTCTAAGTTGCTGTTTATTATGGATACACGTCTAGCACTTACATCATGTCGTTGTAGTATTCCACTTACTATGACTTTTGCCCTCGGTACTTCTTTGTTTATGTATCTCACTAAGTCCATTGTGTTGCCCATTATTTCTTCTGCCATCACTCCTTTATGGATGTTGTTTGTCGCCACATGCAGAACGATTGATTACCCCTGGATCCATTTTCTTCAGGTCTATGCTCTCTATTTTGTGCTGATGTTCTGTAGTGCGTATTCTGGGATAACAGTAAACATCATATCCTTTTTCCCTGCACAATTCTCTGGAGAATTTAAGTAGAGTGTCCCCTATCACTAGTACACTTTTTTGCGTTGTGTTTTTTATTCTGATTTTTTCTTATCAGATTTCGATGTCTGCTTTATTATTTCCGAGTAAGTATCTTTGGTAGATCCATTCAATATTTCATATCTGTTCGTCAGTTTTAAACTGTTTTCACATTTCCTTTCGCTTACCATGTTTGTTTCAGAATGCTAAAATTATTTTAGCAGAGCATTGCCTTTTTTTGCTACTTTAATATAATTTATGTTCCTGCAGAATTACCCCAGAGATGTAATAACACAGGAATGAAAGAAGGCATAATATGCATGTATGATTAAGTTTTCTTAAAAGCCATGATGAAGTTTGTATAACAGAAATAAGACACAAGCTAATTTTCCACATATGTAATTTATTTTGTCTATGTAAATTCCTAGAATTTTGACAATTTTATTATCCTGATTCTTTGCATTTAATTGAAATAACAGTTCTTCAGTTTTTGCAGTATTTATCTGTAGCATGTTTGTTTTAAATCATTCAGTTGCTAAATCCACCACAGGTTAATTTAAATTACAAAGTTCTTCTAGATTTATGCTCGTTGTTACTAATGTAGTATCATTGGCATATAAAACTGTGCTAGCTGAGATTTTTTTCTCAAAGTATTTATGAATATGATCTGCTGTTTTCAATAGCTTTTGCAGTGGTGAGCTTAGGTCTAAAGCCAAATTGAGAGGTGTCTAATAAATTGTTATTTTCAAAATATCCAGAGAGTTGCTAGTGTATGCATTATTTTATTATTTTAAAAAGGTCTGGCAATAGTTTGGGTTAGTATTGTCACCTTTTTAAAACACAAGAATTATTATAGCTGGTTTTAACCAGTCTGGGAATATACCTTGTTCTAGTACAGAATTGGTGAGAACAGTTAGTTGATAGGTAATTTCTGCAGCTATGTATTTAATAACAAAGTTTGAAAAACCAGAGCAATCTTTTGCTTTAAAATTACTAAGTTGTCTAAAGGCAGTGCTGATATTTTCTCGAGTTATAAAGAACCAATGAAATTGTGTTTATATAGCAACACTTACATTTTCCAATGGCAATTCTACTTGAGGGTTAATTACACTGTATGGTTATTGTATGCTAACCTTTGAAATACTGTAGCAAAAAAGAAACATATCATACAATATGAGGACCATTTTGTACCCCACTTTTTAATTTGCTAAATTACAGACTGGATGTCAATCACTTTAAATTGTGGTAAGTAAATCAATGAATTCAACAGAATATTACTGAAATATTTAACTGATATTAACCTTTCATTAAAAAAAAATAAACAACTCATAAAAAATGAAAGTTTAGAAGGTTTACAAACTCTCAACACTACAAACACTGTATGAATTCTTTTTTTGAAGAATGATTTTTACATGCTCACTGTTGACATTTTTGGCACATCAGATCCATTTTTTTGTCTGGTTATCTGGTACATGTGTAGCAGTGCCCTCTTTTTCTTCCACTTCCAGCTGGCAAAGTAGATGGGGGACATCGTTTAGAACACAGATACCCAGAAGTTCCATGCAGACATGAACTGACCTTCTCACTGTAGGATAGGTAGCTCTCTGGATGATGTAAGGGCGTACCAACTGGTCTGCTAGTTCTAGCAGAAACAGGCATCAGTGGTGGTTTTTCCTTTCTTCCATCCAGGATTCTTTGTAAGCCATATTACTAGACCATTTAGACAACTGACATCTATCATATTACAGAATAGCCACACTGAGCATCTTTGTCTTCCTCTGCAGGTTTTATATTCTCTAACCATCTTATCCACAGTATCTACCCCTCCTTCATTTGTATTGTAGTCTAGGACACTATCTGGCTTTAAGTTTTTATTTTCTTCTGAGCTGAATTTTCATGATGCTGACTTGATAGTACAGTGCAGTAATTTTTCTTTGACACATTAGATAGTAGAGTCAACTGATCTTGAAATTCAAAGAGGGATGAATGGAGCTCTCTTCCTTTTCTTAGGTTCTTAGTTTGGAGATACTCTGTCAAATTGGAGCTAGTGAAAAGGTTATCTAATGTTATGCCTCAAGCAGTTCCATGGATAGATGAAACAAGATCTTGGACAACCCTCATTCCTTGGTTTTTCTCTGCAGCATCACCAGGTTTTTTCCCAAGATACATTTGATATTATGGGAGTAGCATGTCTTTGCATCTACTGCTGCCTAGATTTTTACTTCGTACTTTACAGGTTTCATTTTCATGAACACTTTATCTTTAAGAACAGCATCCATGAAAAGGTACCAGTTGTTCATCGATTGTGACATATTCAGTTGGAGAGTATGCACTACAGAAGCTTGACACAAATATTTCAAACACTCCTTCAAATGGGGCTAGTTTGTCATGTTCTCTCTGTTGACACTGAGTACTCTTGTCATCAAAGTGTAGGCATCTAAAGATTTTAAGAAATCTGTCTTGGGACATAGTGGCCGGAAATATTGGTCTGTAATTCAGACCCTTTTGGCCCACAGTTCAAAAAGAGGAACTTTGCATTTCTTCAAAATGGCACACAGAATTAGAAGTCCAATAAAATCTAGTAGTTCTATGTTTGAAACATTGCTCCATGTTTCTTTTCTACCACTAAACACATTTTTGCCTTCTTCACTAGTATATTTACAAATCAAGTCTAACATTTTTTCTGTTAGAAAAACCTTTAGAGTACCAGACACAGCATCAACATTGCCACTATAAGCTGTAAGTTCAGGTTTCTCAGTCACAATATTGCGCTGCAGATGTTTTGTTGGCAGAGGAGGATTCTGCAGCCAAATTTTTACATTTTTTGAAGTATAGATAGTTTGACTTCCTTGTGAATTACTTCATAAATTGATGTATTGCCACAATTTTCCTCTTCTCCATCAATGTCATCCTCTTCATTGTCTGAATGTTCAGCAAGTACATAGTCTGCATCATCTGAGCTATTTTCAAAATCTAATTCTGAATGGCTATCTGTACAATGTTCACCAAGTATTGCATGCAATTGCTCTAGGCCTTCTAGAGTAGTTGCAACTGCAAGGATGCCTGCACATAACTGTAACTGTCTTATATCATAGAACTTCACTGATTTGTAGCTCTGTACACACTGAAGAAAAAAAAGAATGAATATTCCACAAAAACAGACTTACAAGGTTTAAAGTCCATTCCATTATTGTCTGATTATAATCAATTGTTGTTAGTACACATCAATATCAATCCAATAATGGTTAAGAATTAAATGATACACCTGTTTTAATTAAGGAAATGGGGTGCATAATAAGGCCACACTACTTTTTGCCTAATTCATTTGTAGAAAATTAATATAATCTATATCAACCATTTATTTGACATAAGTTTGAGGCATAGCAAAAGTTACAGCACATTTGAATTAGATATGTGGAGTTAATTGTAAAAATAATTATGCTGGGGTACAAAATGGATCCCGATAATAATCAGAGGGTTAACAAAATTGGAATTGATTATATTAGCTGCGGTAGGAATTTCCATATCAGTTTTAAGGTTATTTATTTCAGTTTTTATAATACTCCAAGCAACCTTACGTTTGTTTCTGGAGTTTTGTATGATCATAACATTAGTTCTACATTTAGTAGCTTTAAGTATTTGTTTGTAGTGCTGTTTTAATTTCAAGTATGTTTCCTTGCATTCATTACATTTATAGGCATAATACATGGAGTGGCATATTACTAAGCAAACTCTAATTTGTTTTAGACAGGAAGTGTACGAGTTTCTCTTTTTGTTTGCCTTTGTTTGTAAATATTTTTTTTGATTGAATTTTTTATAGTTTTTTGCCAGTTTTCATCTAACATGTATGCCAGTGTGTTCACGAACATGGAAAATGTATGGTTTACGTTGATATTATTAAAATCTGGACATCTATTACCAACACATGCTTCACTTGGTCATGGTGTAGATGGAGTACCCTGGGCACGCGTTTCCATGAAAGTTGTGGAAACACGTGTCCAGGGTACTCCATCTACACCATGACCAAGCGAAGCACGTGTTGGTAATAGATGTCCAGATTTTAACAAAATTCACAGCTTCACTGTATGTAATGGCTTTTTTAACATTTTAAAATTATGTTGATATGTTTATTTGATATGCTGTCCCTGTTCAAGCCATGCAATTGATTTTTGAACCTATCTATATTATTATTATTATTATTATTATTATTATTATTATTATTATTATTATTATTATTATTATTCAGTCTAAGACTTTTTATGTCTATATTTGGGGTCTGAACTAAGTTATTAATGTCTAACTTCAGCCATAATCAATCATGGTCAGAGAAACAACATTGTATTATCCCATTTTTAACTTGCATGTGATGCACATTCTGGTAGGTTTGTCATTTAAGCAGTAATAATTAAAGGATTTTAAGGAGTTAATTAGCTTATTAACTGTATTATTCGGAGTATTATATCTATGCTAATATCTCCTAATTATATATATGCACATACCCTTTGTTTTTTAATGCTCTAACCTAGTAATGAACTGATCTTTGTTGCAAGATAGGACACAATATATAGAAGCCATGATTATTTTACTATAAGGTATAACAGTAGCTTCAAAGAAACATCCTTCACAGAGATTAACATCTATTAAAATGTATTCTAGGTTTAATTAAATTATTAAATTAAAAAGTTCTGTTTAATAATGGCAACTCCACAATGTGGTAGTTTATCATTTTTGCTACTTTGACAGAAGGACTATTGCTATTGCATACAGCTCTGCTCACTGTTTAATATTTCAAAAGGTGTACATGGCTTGGCAGCAATGCTCACTTTTACATAATAATAATAATAATAATAATAATAATAATAATAATAATAATAATAATAATAATAATAATAATAATAATAATAATAATAATAATATATTATATATTTACAGTAATATGTACAAGTAGTAGCTTTCATAAATTTGTATTTTTAAATGCTTCAATCTTGAAGGGTATGTGCTCTAAGAGAGCTTCAGTTATTGAAGGTGTAAATTTGCTTTAGACCAGTTCTTTATAATGTCCAGGTAGTATATTGTACAGGTTAGTTCCACAATGGGAAATGCTACTGCAACTCTTATTTGTAGGGTAGAGTGTGGTATGTATACAGTTCAAAGGTCTAGTATTCTGTGCCGGATACATGTTAATTGTTTTAAAGAGGTTTCTGTTTTTCTGAATGGAGCACGATGTTTCAGGTGTGTATATGTAGAAGGAAGAGGTAAGATACTTAGTTCCACAAATACTGTTTTGCTGGTGTTTTCACAGGAACTTGCTTTATTATTTTTAATATTTTCTTTTGTAACTTAAAGACAGCATATAGATTTGTGGACATGCCCCATACTGGAATACCATAGGTTAAAATGGAGTGAACATATCAAAAATACACAGATCTTGATACACTTATGGTGCACACTTTACTTGCTACTCTGAATGCATAGCAGCTTTTGGAAAATTTGCTGGCCAGATAATCAATGTGTGTGTTCCATTTTAGCTCTGAATCTATCCAAACTCCTAAGAATTTTTTTTCCACTGCCTTTGTTTATGGGGTGACTATTAATGCAAATCTGTAGTTTTTATAAGTATTATCTGCGCTAAAATTGATAAAAACTTGTCTTATTTACATTTAAGTGGATCTTATTTCCTGCCACCCAATCATGTAGGATTATGTTTCTTTGATTTATGTAATTTTCCAGGGCAGAAAATTTACTGTTTTTATATATAATATTTGTGTCATCTGCAAATAAAGTTATTGTGTGTCATTGAAATTTGATGCAAGTCATTTATATAAATTAAGAACAAAATAGGTCCCAAAATTGGTCCTTATGGAACTTGTGTTTTAGAGGTGCTGAAATAGAATGGCAACTATTAACTTCCACATACTGTACGCTTTGGCCAAGATAGGACTTAAAGCAATCATTCGCTATACCTCTTATGCCAACTTTATCTAGTTTATCCAATAATGGTTTATGATTGACTGTATCAAGCCTTTGAAAGATCTTCGAGAACGCAGACAAGATTGAGATAAGTCTATAATGTTCAGGATTATCCCTGTCTCCTTTCTTGAAGATGGGAAGTAGTTTAAGCTATTCTGTATATCTGGGGCATAGTTCCAGAGCTTAATGAATTATTACAGATATCTGCTAATAGCTCTGCAATACATGCTATATGCCATCTCTGCTGGTTTCTGGGCACCATTAAGATTAATTTTCTCATTATTAGATTTAATTGTTCCCGTTTCTTTCTTTATCATCTGCCAGAGGGCTTTACTTTTGTTTGTAGCATTTGGAATAAATCTGCTGTTATACTGCTTTTTAACTTCATTTATTACTTTCTTAAGTGTGGAGGTTTTGTAGTATTTTTTAAAAATCTCATTACTTGCAGTTTTATTTATTTGGCTAAGCAATCTTTTTCTACTGCAGGATGTTAACATCCCCTTGGTGAGCCATTAAGATTTTTTTGTTTTTACACTTTTTAACTCTTTTTAGCGGAAAGGCAAGATTGAAACAATGTTTAGATATTATAAGAAACACATCAAATTTTTCATTCAGATGTCTTGAACTTATGTGACCACAGTTTTCTTTACTTAGCAGGAAATTCAAATAATTTGAGTTTTCCTTGCTATAGAACCTCTTATATGTTATTTGTTCTGGTGATTCGGTTTCTAGATTAATGTGCATATGCAGCAGGACTGCATTATAATCTGAAAGACCAGTGTCAATATTTTAACATCTGTAAGAGATTGAGTTTTCTTCGATTATAAGTTGATCAAGACATGTTCCAGAAGTGGTTGTTATATGTTAAATATTGTTTTTAAGTTTTGTGTAAGAATAATTGATAGCATTTCTGCTGTATGCTTATCTTTTATAGAAAATTTAGGTTAAAGTCACCACATATAATTAATTTGACCTATTTTTCAGAGTAACAAGTAATGTGTAAAATTTCTCTAGAAATGCTTTTATGCACCTATCTGGAGCTCCATATATACAAGCAAGCGTTAATTTACTTCTCTTGCTGTGGAAGACTTTTCCCTGTAATTTACTGGTGATATTGTTTAGTCTACTGTTATCACCGCTAGGCGTCACGAGGAGCGATACTCACATTAACATGGTGCTGGACAGATTGATACTCCCTACGTGCTTGCGAACTTGCCGGCTGACACCAGCTTCAGTTCATGCCACTGCGCATTATGTCGACAGTGCTCACGTCTATTTGCAAGCATATTCTAGATTTAGATTTACGGGAAGCATATATAAAGTTGTTGGGATCTGTAAGCTTTCCTTCAGTGGTATCTGATCAATGGCTTCTATAATCATTGTTTGGTGTTGTCTGTGTAATAGCTATGTGGATAGAAGCAGTATTTGTAACTTTACCTTGGATGTTGCGTTGATTGGTCAATCGCGACCAAGGTTGAGGTTAGTTTTACCACCTTAGTCCGATGCAGCAATCCCCTTTGTAATTTATATCACTACAATGTTACTATGTAGTTATAACGAGAGGAAACAGTTCTTGGAGTGAACAAACTCAATATTTTAGCTCTCTTTTATGCACTCCCATACAGTTTCACTGCGGCATTCTTTTGTTCCTCCCGATTGTAGTAATGTTGCGTGATACTTCTTAGACAGTTAACAGCCACAAAAATATTATAGTTTGTGTGTTAAAATCCAGAAACACATGTCTAGATGGAGCTTAGAATGTTGACTATTACATTCAATTCAATCCAAAATATCACATCGAGTACTGCAAACACAGAATAAGACCTAATTACTAAATCAAGGTATCTGCATGTTGTGAGGGATAACCTTTGCATATTCATTTTAAGCTCAAAACAAATGGATACGGGTGGTTGATGGTTAGACCGCTCGGCTCCCATCTAGGCGGACCGGGTTCGATCCCAACGCCCACGTGTGGCTTTTTGTGTAATAAGGTTTTGTCAATCTCTTACGGTTTTACCCTTATGCAAAATTCTGCAAAGCTCATCCAGAATAAAAAGGACTTCAGAGAATACTCCCAGAAAATTAAAACTGTACCTTTTATTGGTGATATAAATATCGTTAACATATATTTATTTTAATCAAAATCGTTGGAGCCACTTTTGGGAAAAATACAATTTTCAAACATTTTTCCATCTAGGGATGGTTTCCGGGGGGGGGGGGATTTTCTTCAAAATATCTGTGTCGCATTCTTGGAAGATGTTAATATAAATACCAAGTTTAGAAATTAACGGTCTCTTCGTTTTTGAGCTATGCTGTCCACAGACACACACACACACACACACGGACCGTTTCCTAAAAGGTTTTTTTCGGACTCAGGAGACCTCAGAACATATATTTCCGATAAAATCTCCGCACTGAATGTTTGGGTGGAATGCAATACCTTCTCTAGCTACTATGTACATTGAATGAGAGAAAGTAATACGATATAACATGTGTACCATAATCACATATTACTTGACAATAACTGCAAATTATTCTAAACAGGTAGATAAGCTTAAAAACAAAACATGTTTCTCTATGCATCTCTATTTAAGAAATGTAAGAGTTCCATTTCAGAGTTATGTGTGGTAGTCTGATTGAGAAAATCACTTTATAATCCAATATTAATGGGGTTAATAAAATTATCGTTTAAGTGTTAACATTGCGGACATCACTGGTAACAAAATGTACATTTCCATGATAAGTTTCATTCCAATATGTCTGTCCATTCTGCATATATTAATTAGCTAAAATCCAAATCTTTCTTTTCCTACAGAAATTGAGCTACATGCATCACTTTTACCTTCTCTACTGTATAGAAAAGCTATTGTGTTGCACCCAAAATTCGAAACCGAGATGTCACCGCAAATATATGTTTTGAGATCTCCCGAGTCCAAAAACGAAAAGTCGGCTAAATAAATCTGTATTTCAGTATCTTCCAAGGATGCGACACGAAGATTTTCAAGAAAATCTCCCCACGTCAACTACCATTTACGTGTAACATTTTTCAAAAATTTTGATTTTCTCAAAAATGGCTATAACGATTTTGATTAAAATACTGGGAGTAGCCTATGAAGACCTCTTCATTTTGGATGACATTTATATAACTGGCAAACAGTAAGAAATATTAAAACATTATTCCACAAAAAATGTAGATCTCATTAAAACACACAGATCATACACAGTTTTATTAGAATTAACCGTTTTCGGGATATTCCGGATTATTAGTTTCAATTTTATGCCACAAACGTTTACCAAACGTTTTTTTTTTCTTTTTTTTTTTCTTTTTTTTTTTAGCCTCTGAATTCCCTTATTTCTCTTCTTCTTCTTACAGGGAAGCTAGTAATTTTGCTTATGTCTATCTTGATTAGTATAATGTAGATAAAAATTAATATTTTGAATAAAAGGTTTGTTTGCCGAACAGCTAGAGAACATCATGTGAATGGTCACATCCGATTTTTCCCTTCTACTTATAAGGACAAATTCTGCTAACGTTATCTCGATTATCATGCATTAAATAGAAGAATGAACTTTTTAACAACAATTTGTTACAGGGATGTAGGGAAAAGTATGTGAATGTAGCACATCAGATTTTTTAAAATTATATTCCTTAATGCGTTTACAACAAATTGCCTGCTATAAATTTTCCTAACATAGATAATACTTTTTAAAAACAGTATTTTGCATCATAAAGTGGTTAACAACAGCGCATGATTATGCTAACTCAGTTTTTAAAACTAATCTACAACAAATATCAAAATGTCAACCAAAACTTGTGTTATACATGTTCTGAAGTGCTTTGAGAAAAAGTGTCAGGCCTCTAGCTATATGTTTGTGGCAGAAGATAGCTTTTGCATAAGGGGAAAAGAACAAAAAAATGCTTTCATTTAACTAGCACAAGGCTTAAAAACGGCGTCCAAAGCAGGTGTCACATCCACCCTCGGATAATTAAACATTGCTAAGATGTACTTTAAAACATGATGAATTTTTTGCAGCAAGTATGACTAAAATCGCTAAAATAGCACTTATGTGTGCCCTTAATTACATGAAAATAACAGCAGACAATTAGGTACGTGTTTTAATATTGCAAATAATGTGTGCCTAAGTATTTTATATTACTCGAGGCACAGCACGCCTAATACATCGAATTTTTAAATCCGAATGAATCTGGTTACTTTAGTCATTTACCTTCTAATTACTTCACGGGTTTTGCGAAAATAAACAATATTTAAATATGAATGAGAAATCGAATAATTTGATAGTCATTTCTCATTAAATAATTCATTCGATTGTCGAAAACATTCAAACGTGGCTGAAAGCCGTTTCACAGAGCAAGAACATTGCAATAGCGTTAGTCGTGGGAAGCAGACAGCGACTGTTGAGAAACAAAAACGCATGTGATATGACGGTTTCATCGAACATTACGTGAAGCTACCTTAGGAAAGTGTAACACTTACCCCGCTTCCTCTATCTGTTCTAGAAGCACACTGTTCTGTATTGTTTTATCCACAGCATGCTCATCAAGATAAACATTAATACCACTTACTTTCTTATAAGTAGGAGGGACATAAAGGAGTACAGCTTGAAATTCAGTATTCTTTCCGTGGCTACGAGTAAAATAAAAGAGATATAAAACGGACGAGGGCTTAACGTTTGAGAAAGGTGATCTAATAGGTAATTAACTATAAAGCCCGGAATGGGATTTTTAAGTCGCCATTCAGGACATCTCAAAATAATCTGAGATCTCCTTGTGGTTTACCAGGGAAAAACGGGAGTCAGTAAGTACAGTGCCGACATGGTTCCTACCCCTCCCCTCCCCTACCCACATTGCACATGCGTGCTAGAGAAAATAAAAGGAACAATTTGACTAATCCTTCTTATGATGAAACAATGAAGAAAATAAGAAATAATAACGGGAGTAACAAAATATCCTTTTTCATCTGAAACCGATTGACTGCTCCAGTGCAACTCTACCCTAAATAAGTGCTATCCCACTTTTAAACGTTTTTTGGTTTTAATTTGTAGGACTTATATTCAGGGTTTTAAGTCATTTTGGGTAATTTTAGGACACAAACGCATGCATCTTAGTCATAAAACCCAAACCCTAGTAATGACAGCGAAATTCTGTTCTGTCGGGAGTATCGATAAAATAGAACAGCGAATGACGACATCCCATTTGTGTTGTGTACAAGCGTTGTAAAATTGCAACCAATAATAAGCATGTCACGGAAATGTGGACATGCCAGAACAAATGTTTTGGATATAAATTATGCTTTTTAACGAGAATCTACATGTTTCGCATGGTAACACTTTGTCCATCTCTTACGGTTTACCAGTTATGCAAATTGGGCTTCAAAGTATATTCCCATAAAATTCAAGATATTCACTTTCATGTGTTATTTTAATCAAAAATATTTCATTTAAAATGTTGTTTGGGGAGGGGTGATTTTCCAGAAAACCTTCGTGTCTCATCCTTGGAAGATATTGAACACAAATACCAAATTTGCTATTTAAACGTCATTTCGTTTTTCAGTTATTCTATTCACAGGCATACGGACTTACCTATAAAAACCTTTTTCTAATTTATTTTTCTACGACCGAGCGTTGACTATTTTACGAGCTCATCTCAAATCGCAAATTTTATTCTTAGGAATTCACTCGCAAAAGTGCAGCAAGCGTAAAGTAATTTTGTTGCTACTTTACACTCGGCAAACGCGGTAGTGTTATAGCAGGCCGTGACAAACCAATATCCTAGATGGCCGGGGTTCGATCCCAAGCAACTGCATGTCAGATTTGTGGTGGACAAAGCGGCGCTGGGGCGGGTTTTCCCCGCCATCGCATTCCACCGGTGCTCCATCATCGTTCATGTATCATCAGTGTCACCGCCTGCGGTGCCATAAGTAGTTAAAGCGGGCATTAAACACTACAAAAAAAAACAATATTATTATTGTTATGTGATATATTTAGAGAAAACGACAAATTTTGAAAATTATGCGAGCTGCGAAAGAAGCAGAATCAAATTTACAACTTGCTAAATCCCGAAAAGTTTATGAGGCTAAATATGAGAATTTCTGAAGTGGTGTATAGAAAAGTAGGAACTATAACCCTTGGTGAATGCCTCAAACTTAACCTCAAATTTATTTCATCTTTCGTTGCTTTTCTTTTAATATTAGAAAGTTCTCGTAGAAAAACTAGTTTATGATACGCAAGAGTAATGTTTGTTTTTGATTCTCGCGTGGCTGTGAAACGAGCTGCAGTCGAGTTTCACAATATTCCCGCTCGAGTCCAAAACCATAACTTTACGTCATAAATAGCTGTTTTCTTATTCAGGAATCCTGAAAACGTGTGTTTCCGATGAACTCTTCGGTATCTACTCTTTGAGTGGAAAGTGTACCCACTGTGCATATTGACGTGGTAGAGAATGCAAAGCATGCAATGAAGTGCCGCTCTCTACTTTTGCAACTGAAATAAAATGCGACAATAACCGCACACGTGGTTTAATTATTACTCTTAGTAGAGCATTCGCAAACATGGGTCAGTGTCCGGGAGAAGTTCGAACCCAAGACTTCCATATTGGCTATACACAGAGCGTCAGTTCGGGCTCCGTTACGCCATAAAGCGCGGTACTTAAATGGGAGGCATCTGTGAAAAATAAATAATCTAACGCATTTATTACATTTTCTTCAAGTTTTAATAGTCATTTAAGTTTCCGTTAGGCGCGCAGGTCCTTGTAGACCAACGCTATGTTTTTGTGGTTATGTCTCTATTAACCCTATTTCATCTGTTTTATTTTTCCTTTTACACAGGGTGGACCATTTAACCTGAGACTGTAGAACACCTTCAAAAGTAAGCGTTGTAGAAAGAGACATCTTGAATAAACTTTGCTTGGTATAATGGAGGAAAGTAAATGTCATTTGTTGTATGCATTTTAATTGGAGAAGGTTTGGATGTAATTTGAAGGTTAAGGTAGTTTTTTAAATGGGAACCAACATCTTGTATTTTGTTTCCTTATTCCTCATCAAAAAATAAACAACTTTTGTGCAAACCACTCTCTTTTACTGGTGAAGACGTATAACATTGATGAAAGGCAGATGCACTGAGTATCAGCACTGCACGGGTATTGTACAGTATTATTTCACAAGCCTCGTACCTTAATGTAGTAAATGTTCAACACGATGCCCTTCCTCCTCAATACATTTTCCAACTTCGTCAACAAATGATTCTTGGTCCGTAAAAGTATGTCTCTTCCAATGCTGGACAAGCATTTCGTATGCGCGCCTTCATGTTGTCTGGAGACGAAACGCTTGACCCTCAAATTACCATCCAAACCTTCTCTAATTAAAACACGACAAATGGCATTTACTTTCCCCCATTATATCAAACTACTTTAATTCAAGACGTTTTTTCTACAACGCTTAGTTTTGGAGATGTTCTACAGTCCCAAGTTAAATGGTATAAGTCTAGCTTTCTTTAGGTTAAATATAAATGTTTTGTGTTAGCATTATTTTTCCCATAAAAGTTCCAGCTTAAATATAATATGAATACAGTAGTATATTATTTTATTTAAATAAGAACTACTTTGAAGTTTACAGATGTACAGCTTGTACCTAATTTGTAATGTTCTGTTACTCAGAACTATCTGCTAACTATTCCGTGTTTTCCCCAACAAGCAAATATCGAAATAATGTTGGATATTTACTCAAACAGAACGGAGTGTGCATTTAGCACACGTGTATTTACTTTTTCAATTGCTTTTACTTCCTCTACTTAGTACATAGGTAGAGAAGATATGCACTCCGAATTTTACCCTGTATCAACTGGAAAAGGTCCGTGTGTGTGTGTGTGTGTGTGTGTGTGTGTGAGAGAGAGAGAGAGAGAGAGAGAGAGAGAGAGACAGACAGAGAGAGAGAGACAGAGAACAGTATAACTCAAAATCAAAAATCACCAAAACACCAAACTTGGTATTTAACTTTAGTATCTTGCAAGGATGCACACGAAGATTCTGAGGAAGATACCCCTCCTCCAAACTAACCTTCATATGGAAAAAAAATTCGCAAATTTTGACCGTCTCAAAAATTTCTGTAAATATTTTAATTAAAATATTTTGTACAACATATACTTATATGGCAAATAAAATGTATATGTTGAGTTTTCTGGGAACAGCCTTTAAGACCTCTTCATGCTGGATAACTGACAAACCGTAAGAGATAGACAAAGGTTTGCTAAACAAAAAGTGTATATATAGTTAATGTCATATACCTTTTTTGTTCTTGGGGTTACCATTTCCGAGATATTCAATCGTGTGCAACATTTTGAGTATGGAAAAGGGCTGGAAAAAGGTTTGCGAGAAAATAATGTTTAAAGTTGGGAGTGGTTATAAATTAACATGTTTATAGCTTCAGTTAAACTTCGTCAAGTGCGAAAAACATTATAGTATTTTAAAGTTTATATTTGACATCATTTTATGTGAAACAATACTTGTTTAGCTTTAGCAGATTCATTCCAGCTTTGGGCAACAATTGCTACCTTCTCAAGCCCATATGTATAATGCATATAGTGAATAGACAAGGTATTGTATTCCACCAAAAAGTTCGATACCGAGATTCCACCACAAATAAATGTTTTGAGGTACACTGAGCCCGAAAAACTATTTTTAGAAAAAGATCCGTGTGTGTCTGTGGATAGCATAGCTCAAAAATGAAAAATCTGTTAAATACCAAGATTGGTATTTAAGTTCACTATCTTTCAAGGGAGCGAAATGTAGAATGTTCAGGAAAATTCCCCACTCCCCACAACAAACAATCCTTAACATGGAACATTTTTAAAAAAAAACTTTCATATTCTCAAAAATGGCTCTAACAATTTTGATTAAAATGCCGTATATTAAATATATTTACATAACAAATAAAATACATTTTTTGAATTTTTTAGGAAGAGCCTCTGAAGCGCTCTGTATGCTGGTTGAGTTTGGCAGAAACTTGCATAACGTTAAAACCCTAAGAGATGAACAAAAACTTTTTTGTAGTCTGCTTACCCCTCCCCGTATTTTTTGTGCAAAAAAAAAAAAAAGCCCTAGGACTTACAAGCGTATGCCTAGAGGTCGGAAGCCTGTCGGGGAGCCAACGGAACGAAAACACAAAATGGAGAACCTGGAACGAGCGGTCAGCCCGTAGACAAGCATGAGCATGAGGAAGTGAATGATATGAAATGCAAGCGAAATAGACAATAGGGAAGGTCATGATAGAGCAGTTGGTGGAATGAGCCCAGATGCCACTTCGTCCACCAAAAATCCCACGTGCGGACGCTTGGGTTCGAACCCGGGCTGCCTGGATGGGAGGCGCCGCCCGGACAAAAACTTACTACACAAAACATGTACATCTCGTTAAAACACATCGTTAATGTCATATGTTTTTCTTGTAGAATTGACCGTTTTCGAGATATTAAGTTTCAGTTTTGAACTAATACTTTTTATCAAACAGGAGAATGCAAAGTGAACCTAACCTGAATTGTTTCGCATAGCGACCAGCTTTTAAGATTTCGCTATCGCTTTAGCCTAATGTTCTACTTACAAGGTGGCATGCCGTTGATAAAGTAATAAATAATCCTTTTTAAGAAACATTTGTTTGCTGAACAGCTAGTGAGAGATATGTGGATGCATCAGAAAGGGCCTAGAGCTACACACTTGTCTTGAGTACATAACTGGATATCTTGAACGCCAGGTGTGTGACATAGTGTGTGTGACCTTCGTCAGCTCCCAACCAGGACATTAAAAAACATTTTGCTGTTGTCACAAAACAAAATTATCGCCTTACAAACAAAATAGTTTGGGGTGACTAGCATTGTGCTGCTTCAAGGCCAGAGTTGGTTATGTGCTATGTCTGTGACAAACAACCTGATTGCGTCACCGGATATAAACATTTTATTTTCTATTCTAGGCAAGACTTTCTGTTTTAAATAAGTAGTAGGGCACTAAATGAACGAGCTGTGCTAAAGTGATAGTGAAATGACTTAAAAGCTATCTTCAGGCGATTGGCTTCTTTGCCTGGCCAGGAGTACGCAAACGAAAATCGAACACTTCCTCTGTGAGAAAAGTATAAGTATTTTTAAATTGTAACCAATAACAAGGAATATCTTGGAAATGGTCAAATCAACAACAAAAATGCAAATGACATAAATTGTGTGTTTTAACAAGATCCACACTTTTTGTGCAGCAAGTTTTTGTCTATCTCTTTAGAGGCTATTCCCAGAAAATTCAAAATATACATTTTGTGTTGTGAATAACTTTAGTATACGGTATTTTAATCAAAATCGTTAGAGAGATTATTGAGAAAAACAACATTTTCAAAAGTTTTCCCTGTAAAGCGCAGTTTAGGGTGGGGGGATTTTCTTGAAAAACTTCAGTGTTGCATCCTTGGAAGATATTCAACTTAAATACCAAGTATGGTAATCAACGGTCTTTTAGTTTTTGCGCTATGCTGTCCACAGACACACAGGACCCTTTAATAAATTTTTTTTTTTGAATTTAGGGGATCTCAAAACATATTTCCGGTGAAATCTCGGTATCTAATTTTTGAGTGCAATGCAATACCTTCTCTATACACTATTTACATAATACGTGTAGAGAAAGTAAAACACTGATTTGTTCCAACTTCTATCTGCTCTGCAACAATCTATTCTTAAAAACTATTATTTTATCTACTCCCTACCAATCACGATAAATATTACCAAATTATCGACCCATCCCTATGATGTTTTCTTTCTTTCATGTTTCCATCATTGTTTCCGTGTTGAAGGGCAGGTAGGTTGCGGCCTCGCAGTGGTGACTTGCGCGTTGTAAAAGGTTATCGTGGCGTCGGTGTCGAGACCGGTTTTCGGGTTTGGGGCTCCTTATGGAGTCCACAGGGAGGCTCGGGGCCCGTCCTAGAATTTGGGGCTCCATGTAGAGTCCACTGAGAGGCTCGAATCCCATCCTCGTGTTTGGGGCTCCCTATGGAGTTCACAGGGAGGCTCGAAGCCCATTCTCGTGCTTGGGGCTCCCTATGGAGCCCACAGGGAGGCTCTAAGCCCATCCTCATGTTTGGGGTCCCTATGGAGTCCACCGAGAGAGTCGAGCCCCGTCCTCGTACTTGGGGCTCCCTATGGAGTCCACCGAGAGCCTCGAACTCCGTCCTGGTGCTTGGGGCTCCCTATGAAGTCCACCGAAGAGCTCGAAGCCCATCCTCGTATTTGGTACTCCCTATGGAGTCCAAAGGGAAACTCGGGGCCCGTCCTAGAATTTGGGGCTCTCTATGGAGTCCACCGAGAGGCTCCAAGCCCATCCTCGTGCTTGGGGCTCCCTGTAGAGTCCACTGAGAGGCTCGAAGCCTGTCCTCGTGTTTGGGTCCCTATGGAGTCCATCGAGAGACTCCAACCCCGTCCTCCTGCTTGGGGCTCCCTATGGAGTCCACTGAGAGGCACGAAGCCTGTCCTTGTGTTTGGGGCTCCCTATGGAGTCCACTGAGAGACTCGAAGCCTGTCCTCGTGGTTGGGGCTCCCTATGGAGTCTACCGAGAGCCTCGAACCCCGTCATCATGTTTGAGGCTCCCTATGGAGTCCACTGAGAGGCACGAAGCCTGTCCTCGTGTTTGAGACTCCCTATGGAGTCCACCGAGAGACTCGAACCCCGTCCTCATGCTTGGGGCTCCCTATGGAGTCCACTGAGAGGCTCGAAGCTTGTCCTATTGTTTTGGGTCCCTATGGAGTCCACTGAAAGGCATGACGCCTATCCTTGTGTTTGAGGTCCCTATGGAGTCCATTGAGAGGCACGAAGCCTGTCTTCGTGTTTGGGGTCCCTGTGGAGTCCACTGAGTGTCACGAAGCCTGTCCTCGTGTTTGGGGCTCCCTATAAAGCTCACTGAGGTACACGAAGCCTGTCCTCGTGCTTGGAGCTCCCTATGGTATCCACTGAGAGACTCGAACCCCGTCCGGGTGTTTGGGGCTCGGAGCTATACAGGTGTTTAGGATCCCCTATGGAGTCCACTGAGAGTCTCGGGGCTCGTCTTCGTGTTTGAGGCTCATTAAGGGGTCCACAAGGAAGATCTGGAACCGTCCTCGTGTTTGAGGCTCATTAAGGGGTCCACAAGGAAGATCTGGACCCGTCTTCGTTTTTGGGGTTTCCTATGGGGTCCAGCGGGAAGCTCGGGCCCGTTTTCCTGTTTGGGTCTCCTATGGCGTCCACCGAGAGCCTCGGAGCCGTCTTAGTGTTTGGGGCTCCCTATGGAATCCACCGAGATGCTCGGGACACGCTTACGTGTTTGGAACTCCCTATGGGGTCCACAAGGAAGTTCTGGACCCTTCTTCGTATTTGGGGCTCCCCATAGAGTCCAAAGGAAGCCTCGGGCCCGTTTTCGTTATTTGGTCTCAGTTGGAATCCACCGGGAGAATCATGGCCCGTTTTCGGGTTCGCGGCTCTCTATGCAGTCCACCTGGATGCTCGGGACCAGTCTTCGAGTTTGGGGCTACCTATGGGGCCCACCGGGAGGGGAGAGTCATGTCTTCGGATTTGGGGCGGGCTATGTGGTCCTCCGAGAGGCTCGGGATCCATCTTTGTGTTTGGGGCCTGCTATAAAGTTTATCGGGAGACTGGGGGCCCGTTTTCGTATTTTGGGCTCCGTTTGGAGTCCACTATAAGACTCGGGACTCGTCTCTGAGATTGGTTCTCCCACTGGGGGTTACCGCGAGTCTTGGGCCGGTCTTCCAGTTTGGGGCGCCTTATGGAGCCCAAGGAGAGGCTTGGGGCCCGTCTTTGTGTTTGGGGCCTGCTATGAAGGTTATCGGGAGCCCATTTTTATATTTTGGGCTCCCTTTGGAGTCCAGCAAAAGACTCGGGACTCGTCTTAGGGATTGGGTATCCCATTGGAGGTTACCGCGATGCTTGGGGCCGGTCTGCGGGTTTGGGGCTCCCTTAGGTGTCCACCGGGAGGCTCGAGACTCGTCTTAGGGTTTTGGGATCCCTAAGGGGTCTATCGAGAGGCTCGGGACCGTTTTCAGGTCTGGAGCTTCCTATGGGTTCCAACGGGAGGCTCGAGGTCTGTCTTCGTGTTTGGAGTTTCCTATGGGGTGCGTCGAGAGGCCCAGGGCCCTTCTTCAGATTTAGAAGCACACTATGGAGTCCACCTGGAGCCTCAGGGCCCGTCTTCTTGTTTTGAACTCCCTTTGGAGTTGAGTTGGGAACTTGGGATGTACCTGTGGACTGGTCTGCGCAGTGACGACTGGTCCTCTTTCCCCCTTCCTCTCTCCGGAGTCACAGCTGGAGGTGAGGATTCTTGGGTGTGCCACAACTAAGCTCACCCAGCGGCGAGCAATTGAAACCTATGTATTTAGCTTAAGGTATTAAGCGCCGGTGATCTCGGGAAGGGTACGGGAATGAAGCTCACAAAAACCGTCAGCACTTTCACGAAGTCAAAAGTTTATTTCCTTTCATAAACGTTCTCGTAGACAGTTACTAGTGCGATTCTATCACCGTTATTTCTCTCGCAAGGGAGCGTAAACACGCACAAAGGAAACCTTATCTTACGCGGCGATAATTACAGTCATTACGTGCAGAACAATTATGGACACTAGCTTTCTGGCGCGGATTACTTATTCTAAGCGACGCGGGTTCCGCGTGATGTTACCTCACAACAGTGGCTGAATCACAATTATAAACGTTTATACGTTTTGCAGACACATAACTTTTCGGCGCGGGTTTCTCATTTCAAGCAACGCAGGTTCCTCGTGACGTTACAGTCTAACAGTGGTGAATTTGGGGCGAACGCTCTACATTTATACTAAATTCTACCCACGCTCAAAACTCTCAACGTACAATCTCATTGGCCCGTTTTGGTGCCGAAAATGGCTTGGGGTGCGCTTTTGACAAGACATAATTATTTTTAATTGGTCAATTCGTCTTACACGTCATTTTTGAAATCGATTTTCTCGTGGTGCCCCTCTGTATATACCACATCAGCTTTCTCTTTCCGAGCCGTGACCAACACAAAAGCATCTTTCCCCTTGCAATAAGCAAAAGCAACTATTGTTAATATCTGGAATCGTAGCTTGAAAACCCTCTTGCTAAGGTTAGAAAATGTTTTTCAGGAACAGTCTGACTTGCAACATACATTATGACAAGTAAACGCAATATTATACTTAGAAATTACTTATACAGACTAATTAATTAAAATATATGCTATCCGATTGTTCAGCTGGGCGACAATCCGTCTCAGAGACCACCGGGAGAATCGGGGCCCGCTTAAATTTTGTGGCTCTCCTTAGAGTCCACCGATAGCTTAAGGACCTGTCTTCGGGTTTGTGGCATCCTATGGAGTACACCGGGAGGCTCGGGACTTATCTTTGTGTTTGGATCTACCTATGGGGTCCACCGGGAAGCTTGAGACCTGTATTTGAATTTAGGATTTCCTATGGCGTCCACCGAGAGGCTCGGGGATGGTCTTCCTGTGTGGAGCTTCATGTAAGGTTCACCGAGAAGCTCGGGGCACGTCTTTAGGTTTGGGGCGGCCTATGTAGTCCACTGAGATACATGGGTCCCATCTTCAGCTTTCGGGCGAGCTATGGGGTTCTCAGAGAGGCTCGGGGCCCGTTTTTGTCTTTGAGGTGGCCTATGACGTCCATCGAGAGGCTCTGGACCCAACTTTATGTTTCTGGCTTGCTATGTAGACCACCGGGAGATTCGGTGCTGTCTTCAGGTTCGTGTTTATTCTTTGAGTCAACCGGGAGTCTCTGGGCACATCTGCGTGTTTCGGGTGAACTATGAGGTCCACCGAGAGGCTCGGGACTCGTTTTCAAATTTCAGACTCCCTTTGAAGTTTTTCGGGAGGCTCTTATCCCGTCTTCGTGTTTGTAGCTCACGTTGGAGTCCACCGAGAGGCTCGGGGCCCTTCTTGGTGCTTGGGCTCGGGTTTGTGATTCCCTATGAAGTCCACCGGAAGTCTCGGCCCGTCTTCATGTTTGGGGCTCCCTTTGGAGTCCATCGAGAAATTCGGTGCCCGTCTTCAGGCTTGGGGATTCCTGAGGAGTTCACTGTGATGCTCGTGCCGTCTTCGGGTTTGGGGCTCCGTATGTGGTCCACTGAGAGGCTCGGACCCTTCTTCGTGTTTGGGGGCCCCCTATTGGTTCCACCGAGAGGCTCAAGACTTTTGTTTGGGTATGGGGACCCATATGGTGACCACCGAGGGACTCGGGACCCGTCTTCGTGTTTTGGGCTCTCTATGGAGTCACATGGAATCTTAGGGCTCGTAACCTGGTGCTAGGATGACTTCGAAGCGTTCCAATTGTAATCTTAAGTGTCCCGTCTAATCTTGCGCCCGTCGTCATTGGGTTCTGGTTATTCTTTGGGTCTCTCACCTAAGTTCTCCCTCCCTTGTATCACGCAAGAGCGAAGGGCTACAAGAGTCTACAAGCTGTGGTCTGCCCCAGTGTCCTGGATCCTCGTCCTTGTCTAACCCTAAAGTTAGAATTCAGAGATCAGCGCGCTCTCTCACCGTGTAATCAAAAGAG